>OY743092.1:10170677-11510111 GCA_963555665.1 Dircenna loreta
ATAAGTTCTCTTCAAAAAGAAGGTTTTATTCAATTTAATTGCACCGCCGCGTTCTTATATAAACTTTCTTAAAAACAACAAAATGAACGTAGAATCTAACTTAGTAATATATTAGTAATGAAAATTGTATCAAGTACAATAATATATATAGATAATAATACATTATAAATATACCATGTATTAATTGTGAATGTATTGTATTATTCGATAGAGTTCGTTTTAAATTTTAAAGTCTTATGATATTCATTACAGTTCTAATATTAGACGAACAAGACTTGCAAACTAGACATACAATTTAAGAAAAAATTCAGCGTCTGTACATAAATTACGCGGAAATTTATATATAATTTCTTGTATATATATACATATAAAGGTATGCGAAAAGATGATAAGTATAATTGGTCGTAAAACTGTCTGTTAACTTTTTGATAACTTTCGAGACGGTTTAATTGAAATATATTACATTATTAAAATTTTAACAATATTTATCCAAAATATATTAAATTGATTTGTTATTATAACAATCCCTCTCACAGGCTTATTATTGTATTAAATATAACTGAAATAAGTATAAGTTTTTGTTAGGTATCATTTAATCACTTATATACTTATATATATATATATATATATATATATATATATATATATACGGCGCCGATTTGTTTAGCTATTTCTTGTTTAAGATGAATATAATTTATTTAGTTTTTAAGAATGTTTATCTTATTGTTAATGATTATTAATAATAAAAGTTATTTAATGATATTGTATTAATTGAGGAGCGACTGAATGAGGCATGAAGTCGTAGTTGGATATTCTAGTCTAGTTGGTGTTTAATTATATAATAATATATAAACCATTTTATTTAAGTATTTTTATGATAAGTTTATTTTAAATAATATGTATTATTGTTGTATCACTCATACATTTTCGATAATTTCAGTTATATGTTACTTAATAAATTATATATGTATATATTTTTTAATATTAATCTTTTTTTTCAAACTGTTATTTGTATGTTAATTAATTGGCAAATAATATTTTTCTATTTATAATATAAAGTAAATCATTAATATAATAATCTAGTTTTAATCAGGCATGTTGTGGTTTTATATAACTTAGTGGATGAGACATCATATCATTAGGTATTTTTTCGTCGCAAATTTTAGGGCAACATTCGCAAACAACTGTATTTCAATATCTAAGCCAGAACAATTGCGTTATCACTAATAAAGCACGATATTATCTAAAAAAGGTGTTTTTTATTTCTATTATTAAAACTTTATTAACTATTTGAATGTAAAAGTTTGATTGTTTGTTTTGAACGGATTTCGTTAGTGTTTTTTTTTTAATTCAAAAAAATACAGCAAGCTGTTATTTGTAATTAGAATTCGGAACCAAAAATTGAGTTTCAACTTACGTGTTTCAGTTTATAATTTGCCTGATTCGTAGATGATCAGTAATTGAGCTATCTTTATATTAGTTTTGTCGTAACATTTTATAACTACGTTTCGTAAGAGCCGTAAGAGAAAGCCGGAAACCCAAAATCCCACTCTTCCAATATCCTTCACAATCTTATACTTGGAATAACACCGTCCCAAAAAATAAGTTATCTTTAGTGGAACATTCTTAGCGATTTCTTGCAGCTAAACTAAAATTAAAGTCAAAGTTTCATCTTTCCTGACTCAGCAATGCAATTTTGGCTATGCATTGATAGTCAGTCAGTATCATATAAGTACTAGATAATATTGTGAATATATAAAAACAAAGTAATTTTCCATTATATGTTGTTGAAAATTCTTTGGTATTTTTATAATAACTTATTACACACTAATAGATTTATTCATATAATATATAAGTAAATCACTTAGTAACTTATTTATTAGTGGTTTACTTATAATCACACTAATTTCTTTTAGAATCGTTACACATTTAATATTATTATAATTGTCAAATAATATGTATGTATTTATGATTAAAACTAATAAATGTTATTTTATTACTGTTGTTGTTTTAATCACTTAGAAGATAAGTGAAAGGTCCTTTTTCTGCTAATTTTAATATAACATTTGCAAACAACTTTATTTTAATATTTGAGCCTATGCCCTGCTGTGCTATTACTAAAGAACTACGATACTATCTAAAGGATGTTTTTATTTCAATGATTGTAATAATAATGTAAATGTAATAGTTTGATTATTTTTTTCACTTTTTAAATATTTTTGAGGTGAAATTTCGTTGGTGGTTTGCTATGTTAACGAAAAGTCGTATCTTCGGTACCTACCTAGCTTATATGGGTAGCTATTTAATTTATGATTCATAAAAACTATATGGAAAAGAATATTAATGCATATTTATCTATACCTATGTTAAAATAAAATCGAGCTATAACGGTCTGCTGTAATCTAAGAAACGCTATACGACGTTCTTGCTAATTCAAAACGACGACTGACACAAAATAATGTTTCCTTACAACGGAAAATGCTACAGAAAATATAGCTAATTAAAATTAATCATAAGACGTCATAAAGAGAACTCTGATAGTTTAGTATTTGATTATTGGTCGAAGCGTCCAGTAAAATACGTGTATGTGTCTAGAAGATGTAATATAGCAAACAGACAGAAATGAATCATTGCAACTACAAAATGCTAAAGAATTCAATTATTTTTTAATCCAATTAACAAAAGTTAACAAGGATGTCGTGCCATAGTTTAATTACTCGTGTAAAACAAAAACTATGTATCAAACTGTACTGTTTACTGTACAGTGTGTGTTAGTAACTGTACGGTACTACTAATTAGTAGTACTGGTTAAGTAATTTAATAGATAATAATATATTATTTATTGTACATCCCCAAAAAGGTATACAAAATAATATGCACACAAAAATACATCTAAAATATAATGTACAAAAATCACTACTAACCGATCTCTTCCAGGTAATGTAACATTATATATATATATTTTTTAAATAACGGCGGTACAGATGTCCAGCTGATATTAAAACATAAAATGTAAAATACATTTACAATAACACAATATAATAAATACAATACACATACTTACATAAATATAATACATAAATAAATATAATTGTAAATGATATTATTAATGGCCTTGGATTGCTATTTATTTGGACATATATCTTCTTCTCCATAGCTTTGCTGTGAAATAACTAGTCCGACGTTTCATAAGCACGAAAAGGGCAAGAGGCATGTTTTTTTGAAATTCAAAAAGTTACTTGACTCTGATTTGAAGCTCACATAACCGTAATATCCTCGTTGCCAATTTCTTTTCCAGGATACAACTTAATTTCATATGATTTAGAGATACCTGTTGTGATACCCCAATATGAACCACCACCTCTGAAAATGGTTGTTTAAGCATCATCATCATCACCCACATGGCGATATCCTAATTACCGACTTTGTCAATTTCGTCCAGGCTTCCCTATATCCATTAATGCCTACCGGTCACCTCTTTGAACCATTTATATTTAGAACTCGGTAATGTTTTATCAAAGCTATGTGCTTTAATAGAAATATGTACCTATATAAAAATGATTTATGTATTTATAATTTAATATATTTGAAAATTAGTATAAACAAATTTAATATTCTTAAAATAGCACAGAAAGTGTTTGGGTTCGTTACAAATACATTGTAAGCAGTGCTGAGTAAGCTATGTAGCAACACGTAGAAAACATTGCCTTATAATCAATATAATATTTTTATTAATATTTTGTCATTGTAACATTTTATTTTTAGTCTTACTTTTAAGTAATTTTTAATGTCAATAGTCACTATTATTTCCTATTACCGGGTAATTAGGTATAAGGTAATATTGCAGTATTTTATAGTTAATGTTTTTTTTTTATTGTCCACTACCACCGTATTTATTTGGGTAACTTAGAATGTTTATTATTATGTCCTTTGCTGTGGTTTTGCATAAAGTGTATAATTGATTTTTCTAGTGTTATATTATTTACATAAAATATATTATTTCTTAAATTGTTTATAACATATTTTTACTTTATAACGTTTCGTTCTACATTACGATTTTTTTCCGTTTGATTATATATACAATTTAAATTTATTATAATTTAGTGTTTATGTGACGAAAAAGCATTTGTTATTTTGTGAAACGCCATTATTGCTTTTTTTAAAACCCACGTAAAACGGTGATCAATATTATTTTTATAAAGAATGAAAATATAAACTAGAAAGATCTTTAAAAAGAGTATTTTAGAAGAAGAATTACGATGAAGATGTTCTAAAATAATACTTTCTCCAAGGTCTGATTTAAGGTCATGACGAGACGCGCCGGACCGCTAAATAGTCAATTAGAGATCCTCATCCCTCTAATACGTCCGTCCGAGATCCTTCGCAGGATAAATATAGCACTAGCAGCAATTCTTCTTGCGACACTATTTCTTTTAACAGAGATGAAATTGTGGTGTGCTACAGTACGGACGCGAACACCTTAAAATGACTCTCGTGTACTTCGACTGGCTGGACTACCTAGTCTTTGGAGCGATGCTGATCCTCTCCGCTATGATTGGTATTTACTTCGCGTTCTTCTCAAGAAAGAAGCAGAATACAACAGCCGAATATTTGATGGGAGGAAAAAACATGGGAATGTTTCCCATCTCCATGTCTTTAATAGCAAGGTATTTATTTTTAAAACCTAATTTTATCGCGTGCTAAATAAACATTTGTGCGAATTAGTGTCAAGTGTATTTTATAAATGTAGCATTATTAATAAAACGTAGGTGCTATTTAAATATCACTTCTTATTGCTTAAGAATTAAAACAATAGAATTTTTAAACTCTGAAACTCCCAGATATATGCACCAATAATTTTTTGCTAAGTATGAATTAATACCGAGAAAGTGTATTGACTAGTGATGGCTCTTAAATCAATTAACCACTGATGCGTATATCCTCATAACGAGGCATCGCGATTATCTGCACTGAGATGCAAATCCCTACAATAGTGGCGCAGGTCAATTATAATTCAAACTGATTGATTCTGATGAAGTTAATGTGTAGGCCGTAGGAGCTAAATAATTTTTCAAGTTACGTTTTACGATAAAATATGGTTTGTTTGTAAGTTATTGTTTTTTTTGTGTGTGTGTGTTAACAATTTAAATATTATCTCATTCCTTAATCTGATTTTCGTAATAACGTTTATTTGTTTTTTTTTTGAAATTTTGAAAATTTGTTTTTTTTTTCGTTGAAATTTGAAGGAAAAGAGACTTTTTTCAAATTTTTATAAGTTAATATTTTATATTAATAGGTTTTGATACTTACAACACAAACTTAAGTTTACAAGCTTCCAAATACATACGCGTAATATTACTTCTGTTTCTAAATAAAATAACATGGATAAATTAATTTTTGCTTATATTATAACCTAACAATTATAAGTTAGTTACTCTTCGGAAACCTAGCTTTTTGGTTTATTATTTTTTGTACAAAAATATTTAGAACTGGATGAACGATAATTATATTTACGTTATTGTATGCCAAAGCGAACTACCGGTCTTCTAGTATGAGCAGATATTGTAACTATCGCGTCGGTGACGCTTCGTATTCGGTTCTACATTTTGTGTTGTTTTGCATTTTTTTTATGTCAAGTAAAGACGCTGAGTTTCATTACTTTATTGCGGTTTTCACTGTGTAATGTTTTTTTTTTAATTGTCTGTCCATTCGTTCTATAGACTGGAGTATGGTGAAGGATATTTTCTTCCCGTACAAACACATTAGAACAGTCCCTTCAATTAAGATGAACAAACATGCTGCCTAGTTTTTCTTCTCTTTTATAAAAGGAGGATGACTAAGATGTCCTCTTATATATTATTGTTTAAATAAAAACCGGGAAATCTAATTCCGTTTCTATATACTTACACTGCGGGTCCATTCGGGTGTCATTGCGAAAACTATAATATTTGGTTTTTATCAACAACAAAATTTCTAAAAAAAAACTGTCATACAAGAGATAATTCTAATACCCATAGTGTATTCTATACCTTTACAAAATATCCTAATTATTATTATTTTTTTTTGTACTAATTAGACTTAAGTTGATTACGTTGATCAGTGGTTAATTAAAATGTCTGTACCTGTGTTCCATATGACGTTTTTTAGACTGATTACATTTGAGACCCCTAGTTTATTTATGAACACCCTTGTACATTCACTCCCAAATGAAACTACCACAAATCATGTTTTGTGTATCCTGGTCACTAGGATGACTGACTTCGTATACAAATTTGTATGAGGACCCAGAAGTAATCCAATTCAACCTGTTCATTCTGTAAAATGTCCCATCAAGTGAAGAGCAATCAACTCATAAAATGGTAATAGTACTCCATCTATCAGGTGTAAGGTGGCGTACAAATCTAAAAATAAACCGCGGAGGGAGGTCACCTAGCCATCCTCCAGTACCAACACTATTGTGAGGTTTTATTGACCGTGTCCTTCCTGTTCTATTGAGCGGAAAGTATCTATGATAGATACCTTTTCTTTTTTTCTTAGAGATATTATACCTTAAAAAAAAAGATTAGAACGTGGCAGTGAGAACTTCACTAGTTCAACTAAGTAGTTCAAAGTTAAATTAGTGAAAATGTTATAACTAAGTACATTTTTATTCCCAGACTTTCAACTACATATTAATAATTTGATCACTGGAACTATTGTGACAAAATAATTTAACTGTTAAAATATAATCTTTAAATTAATGTATATTTATAATAATAAAAATGGAATTATTTATTTTCCAGCTACATATCCGGTATATCGTTATTGGGTCTACCGGCTGAAATGTACACATATGGCACGCAACTTTGGGCCATAGTATTGTCAGAGTGGGTCGTATCTCTAACGATCTCTATCGTCTACCTTCCTGTATTCTACAACTTGCAAATTACGTCTACTTATGAGGTAAATGTGACCATAAATGAATCATAATACTTACACTTGTACCGACAATATAACACACTATATAATCTGTAGCCTACTGTTTAGAAAAATATATATATGTTGGGGATTTGTTTGCTTTGACTAGACAATAATTCAATATGTTATTTTATTTTTACAGGAGATAAAATATATGTTTATAATATTGAATACGTATGCTTTGAGAATTCCCTACCCACATAATCACACAGTACTATGTTTATTTTTAGATTAGAGTAATTTCAGAGTCTGGAAACTTGATCTGACATGAATCATAAAATACGCTAAGTTGTTGTCATAAGTAAAGGATGTCAAATTCCGCAAAAAAATTCCAACCTTACATAGTGGTACATATGTATAAATTATATACATATTAAATACATTTATTGCCTCCAAAATAAAACTAAATGATTGGTTGTATTATAATGATCAATAATAATTTTAACTCTTGTGTTTGTTTCAGTATCTACGTCTAAGATTCAATCAAAAGGTTCGCCTTTTGGGTTCAATAATATTTATAATTAAAATGTTGTTGTACATACCAATCGTCATTTATGTGCCAGCCCTAGCATTTAGCCAAGGTACGTTCTTCACTAGCTTGTATAGTCATAAAAGTCTTGTTTTGAAAAACTACCTAATTTAAAATTAACATTACTGCTATAATATATATAGCTTTTTGGTGATCCACATTTTAAATATTTAAGTAAAATAAAAAAAAAAATTTTTTTTAGTAACTGGAGTGAATTTACATATGATAACCCCAATTGTATGCGTTGTTTGCATTTTCTATACAACACTGGTAAGTATCTTTTTGACTTAAATATATCCAACTCTTTGGCCGACTTATCGATGTTGGAATTCATTTCAAGTTAAAATGAGGTCGATGGGTCTAAATCACTATCATCATTGATATACATAGACAGTTCACGATAGGGCAATTCCTAGATTGCTCAATTGCTTGGAGTACCTTCCGGTAATGTTTCTAGTACCAGCATTTTGTTTCTTTACATTATGATGTCATTTAAAGATCCCTGGGATAAAACTGTTGTCTCTGGCTGTACAATTTCAATCAATTTGATTCACTTGATAAGTAAATGTAGCGACATCTTTATACGAGTACATTAAAAAAGCCGTCGAACTGCTACCTTTTGATTTTTGATTATTCTATTTGGTTCAAATCATAAAAATAATTATTTTAGATCACCCAAGTAACCTTGTGAGAAGTAGAATTAAACATTAACTTCAATTTCCAGGGTGGCCTTAAAGCCGTGGTATGGACGGATGCTTTACAAACAGTGTTGATGTATTTTGGAGTTGTGTTCGTACTCGTGTATGGGACATGGCGCCTTGGAGGCGTGGCAGAGGTGATCAAGATAAATAGCGAGGGCGAACGACTTGACTTTTTTATGTGAATACCTAATTTAATTAATATAGCAATAACGTCTGGCAATTATCTATACATTTCCTTCGCACAATATACTTACCTAAAAACGGCGTAGCTTAAGAAAACATGTTTTTCTAATATATTTCATAGGATAATTGCGATGGCAGATGCAGAGAGACGTGACTTTCCTACGCAACGTCAAAAAATCTAGTCTATCGCAAAGCAGTGAATCCCCGGCAATCCAAATGGCCTTTATATTAATGCTAAGTTAATACTGGGAAGAGCGATGTGGTGGGATTGGTATTTCAAGTGTGGCTAGAACTGTATTTTAAACACAGTCAGCCTCTGCTCTTTGAAGTACTAACTCGCCTTATTTATTACTGTTAATTACTTCAAAGCTAACTTGGCCTAGATTTCCAGATATTATCGAAACTGACCATGTGTCGAAGTGTCGTGGCCCAGAAAACATAAAAGCTTATGTCTTCTGGGGATTTATTAAACGAGATTTAGTTAACCCCATTCCAAAACCTTCCAAAGGGAGTTCTCAGTAGGAGACACAAGTTTCTTTTGGCACTCATCGACGTTTTTCTGAGAGTGTTTTGCATGGCTAGAGTATTAATAATATACATTTTTTTTTAAATCAGTACTTTATACTTTATATTGAATGTACTATTATGTAAAATATAACTGACCTGGCCTATCAGATCACTAACATTTTCTCGTGAAAATGATAAACTTTTCACTTTCTAAGTAAGAAATGATATCCTATGTGGACGGGTAACCCTACAAATTTCAATACCTTTTTCAAATAACTACAAAATATATATCATGCTTAAATTTTCTTTTTCCTAATTAATTATACGTATGTTTCCCATATAAAATCGTATTTTTATTTTTATCTACCTATTTTTGTTTTTGTCTTCGTAGAATGGATGTAGACCCTACAATTCGTCATACTTTCTGGACTACTGTATTTGGGAACTACTTCAGCTGGCTAGCATCCTGTTCTGTCAATCAAGCCATGATTCAGCGGTGTCTGGCACTATCCTCCTTAAAAAGAGCAAGAATGTAAGTATGTCTGTAAATTAGATAGTGCTAAAAACAAAAGTAATTAAGATGATATATCATATTTCTAGAACGATCTTCATAATGGCAGCCGGTATTTTCATCATCGTATCACTCTGCTGTTACACGGGACTTGTGATCTACGCTACCTTCGCAACGTGTGATCCCCTAACAACCGGGGCTATTCGTAAAAGTGATCAGTTATTACCATACTTCGTAATGACCATCACAGGATCGATCCCGGCGCTACCAGGAATCTTCATGAGCGGCGTCTTCAGCGCCGCATTGAGGTATAGTCTCGGTGAGAACTATATTACTAGATTTGTAACTTGAGATAAAAACATGAAACGTGGCTAAGTATGTGTATGAGGTAACCTAAAGAATAATGCATAATACTGTAAAAAAAAATCTCATTTTACATCTATATCAGAACCCAATAGTCTAATTTAATTATTTTTTAATTTATCTTTTGTACTGTTAACCATATTTTATTTTAGTTCCATGTCTACGGGCTTAAACTCGTTGTGCGGGGTAATATTTGAGGATTTAATCAGGCCGGCTTACAACAAGCCGATTTCAGAGAGAACTGCAAGCTTTATAATGAAAATAATTGTGGCTATCATTGGTACGTCAAGATAATAAATATCTTTCTTTTATTTTATAAATGGATATATAATAAAACATTAGTGAGAAACCCTTTTAATAGTTAAAATAATACTTAAATTTTTTATTCTACTAAGGCGGTGTTTGCGTCGCTCTTGTGTTTCTGGTCGAGCACATGGGAGCGCTGATTCAAGCCGGGAAAAGCTTAGCGGGCATCACCGCTGGCAGTCTACTTGGCTTATTCACTATGGGGCTTTTCCTGCCATGGATTAACGCTACGGTAATTTTATTATTTCGTTAATTTTCCTATGATAGTGTAATTATTTCATTTTATATACGTGTTATAATCGTTTTTAAATTTATATTTTTTATCTCGGGATGCCTCTAATTTTTACGAATGTTGGCATAAAATTAAAACATACTTCATGTTTAAATTAAAACATACTTCATGTTTAAATTAAAACATACTTCATGTTTAAATTAAAACATACTTCATGTTTAAATTAAAACATACTTCATGTTTTAATTAAAACATACTTCATGTTTTAATTAAAACATACTTCTTGTTTTAATGTACAACCGCAGAACCTATTGTGAAATGTTTTTAATAATTTAAAAAAGTCGGCTTAAACTAAATGAAGCCCCACTAAACAAACAATCCCTTATTTGTTAATTTTATACGTATAATTTGATTTGAACTTTTAGGGTGCGTTAGTTGGTGGTATTTCCTCCACTCTGCTAGTGGGCTGGATCTCGCTGGGCACACAAGCCGCGATGCTGCGGGGAGAGATCATCTTAGTGCCAAAGCCTATTGATGTATCTGGTTGCGCTGCCAACTACACTCTACCTACCTTGTCAGCACCGCATACAACTGTAGAGTTTGATAGGTACCCCTCAAGAAACAATTATTAAAATTTCCGTTTGCTAAAGAATGGGAGCCACCTAGCTTGTACCCCGGACGTTATACGATAATATTGCATTTATCACTTATTTCCGTTGATGCTTTATAATTTGAAAACATTTATGTTTGCAGTTAGACATATAATTTAGACAAATAAAAAGTTTTAAAAGTCAAATGACGTTATAAATACAAAATTTAGGTTAATTTTAAGAATAAGACTTGGAATTATAAACTATAAGAATTTTATTCATAGTTAAATAGACAAAACCTTATTAAACATTACATTTTAATAGGAAATAGTTATACTTACACCTTAATCTACAATGAATAATTTTAAGCTACTCCTTTTCACAGGTCAGGCACATTCTTCCTGTATAGATTGAGCTACTTATACTACACCTTGGTCGGTATGTTGGTGTGTGTTATTACTGGAAGTGTCGTGTCGTACTTCACGGAATTTAATAATGTTTCGATGGTAAGAATTGGTGGTATTAAAAATAATTTGAGGAATTTGAGAGTTTTTAGAACAGATATTTTTATAACCAGGTGCATCGTGATCTTCTAACACCGGTGATACACAGCTGGCTGCCGCCTCAAAATGAACACTGTCGTCGGCCGCGTCTTACCCAACATGATATTGAGCTGAACGCTAGAGAAATGAACCATTTACGTTCCCGCGCTGATTTCATGGTAACCTTTACCGAGGATGTGAAATTTTTAATCATGTCAATGTATTAGTATAAACTTGAAGTGATATAACAGAGCCCTCAAAGAATATCACGAATCCATACGTCTTTATTTCATCTTTATTGACAATTTCGCCAATTATTAAGTAATTTATTATTAATATGAGAAAAGTCAATCTCTCGAGTTTTATAACAAGACTTTTTATTGCATTGACATTTAGAATCACACACTACGGCAACAGCAAAAAAGACAAACTATTCCATAATTTTCTTTTCGTTCTCGCTTATTTTTTATTTTAATGCTTCTTTTACAGAAGGATGAAAGCAGCATTGAAGCCAATTTATTACCTCGCAGAAACAGCAACAATAATTTTAAGTATTAAGATTGTATTTTAGTCATTTTTACATACCAAGGAGATATTAAATGAGGTGTCTAAATTTAATAAATATATATTCGATGATCTTTTTCGTTACCATTACCATACTTTAGTTATAATATGTGTATACTAAATAATTATAATATATAACTTTTTTTTCGTTTAAAGTGTTAAAGTTTGATTTTCCGCCATTTTACATATTTTTTAGAGTTTTTTTTAAATTACAATATTAAGTAAGATGCTAACACTGCACCAAAGATTTGAAGGAATTGTCTTTCAATATTTTAAAATTTCATTACCATCTGTATGTTTATCTATCTTACAGTAGATAGATGTGTTAACACTTGTAACTAATATACAAACTATACAAAAAAAACCTTATAAAATAAAGACATCTCATTAGAAATGTCGCGTATAAAAGAAATGAAGCTCAGCACGTCGATGTATGACATGACATGCCCACAACCAATTCTGATGAAGATGAAGAAGATAAAGAAGATGTTTCGGTGTTTGGTGTCTTCATGCCGAGAGTGAATGTAACAATTACTTTACAATTACTAGGTTAGAGCGCATTACCATCTACGGCTACATTACCCTTTACCGTTACCATTTACCATCTGGTGGAATTTAAAAAAAGCTGATTATTTTTTTTTTATTACATTTATTGATGCCATAATACGAGTACACTTACAAAAGTTTTACTGCATTTACACAACAACAATTTTGCGTTCTTATTTCAAATAAATAATATTGAAACTTTGAGAAAATGCGAGGTTGCGAAGCACTATCTTTATAGTAACTAAATAATAGAGAAGAATCTTCTAGTTTTAGCGTGAAACCTAACTCTAGTTTAGAACAAATCAAATCATCGAACAAATAGCTTTTCCTGTGAATACAGCTTTAGCAGAAAAAAGAGGGTTTTAGCATAGATTTTTATTAACTTATTTTCTTTTACTTATTATTAATTCTTTCTTCTTTAAATTAAATCATATTTTTTATCAATGTTCTCCCTCCGTCAACTCTTCTTTCTTTACTATTAGTATATATAGTAGAATAGTTCTTTTTGGTAGATTTTGGGTGATGGTAAAAAAAAAGGTCTCCCTAATGTGGCTTCCCCACGTCTAGAATAGGCTACGCTACGCCACAGTGTTACTTCACCTAGAGAGAAGAATGCCAATGCTACATTATGCATATCCAAATTAAAAGCACTAAAAAATTAAAGTAACTGTAAATTTAAATAACTTATGGCTTATTCTCCGTAAGTATAATAAATTAGTTTAGTAATAAAACAAGTTTATATAACCGTATGTCATAGTAAAATACGTAGTGAAATCTAAATGATTTTTGACAAATTATAATAACCAGTGTTTGCCCTGTGGCCAACATTCGATCGTAATTTTGGATAAGCACTTCTAGTCATATATATTTTGTTTTTTATTTTATTAGATCAGGCTACAATCATTGGCACTAGTTGACATTGACAGTATCAAAGTAAATAATGACATAGTGTGTGTGATTTTTCACATTAGAGTCTTTGTAAGGTCTTTTTTCTTTAATTTATTTCTGATGCATCATTATATATAAATATTAACTTTCTGCTCTTATACTCTTCATAATATTCAACAGTACCAAAAGTTAAACATTTTTTGTCTTCATATATCTTGTAAAAAGAGGTATAAAGTATTTGCTTCAGGTATTAATATAATAATGATATGAGAGACAGTTACATCAATTATGTAGTTTGTATCATAAACAAAAATATCAAAATAATCTCATAGAGGTATAAAGAATATGTTATTATAAAGTTTTCATCATCATTCTTTTGGAAAATGAGTAAGAGAGGCGACAAAAAAATATAGGCATCTACAGTTGGTGGATATTCCACTCAGATAAGTTCTAAGAACACCCCTCACATTTCCATACCTCCAATGTCATTTTCTAAACTCTGTGAGGTAGATTTACCTCACAGATTTTAGAATTTAGTTTAGAAAATGACATTCGCCAATCGCCTGTCACCATGTCTATCAGGTAAATGCAGTTTTGGAATTATGTACGGGAGACCTAACGCATTAGATTTTAGGTATATTATCCAAAACATCGAACCATAGCGGTACTACTAACTGAAATATACCCCATACTATATTGAGTTGAACTAGCCACTTGAGGAATAAGTGAGGTGATGAAAACGCCCATGTTTATCGATAAATCCAGTTTCAGGAAGTGTGGAGGTACATAGCCCGAGAAATTTAAATTCTAAACTAATTTTAAACATTTTGTCTAAAGTCCATCTGTGGTACTTCGTACCTCCTGATTGTTTGCTCTGTACATTGGAGCACGCGATAACACTCTGGTGGAAAGGGATGGCATGATAGATGGTTCGCGTCACCATTCTCTGGATCTCAGTCTGAATCACAAAACTGGCAAAGTTGAGAATCTACCAAGCTTTGTAGTATTTTTAAGGGTATTATATGATATTGTTACATGTCCAGTATTGTTTGTTACATTTTTAAATTCCGTTACGATTTCAGTAT
The DNA here is from genome assembly GCA_963555665.1 of Dircenna loreta. NCBI lineage: Eukaryota > Metazoa > Arthropoda > Insecta > Lepidoptera > Nymphalidae > Dircenna > Dircenna loreta. The sequence goes on from OY743092.1 coordinate 10,185,182, forward strand.
CCTCTAGATGCTCAAAGAATACCACAAGACTTCTCGAAATAGCATACTTTGTCACGGCAACGGTTACAGACTTATGGGGTTATATAAATCATCCCAATTAATTTATTGTAATAGTAGTAATAATATAATAATATTAATATGATAATAATATTAATGAGCCCATGGGTGCACAAGGTTTAAAATTCGTTCTTATCGCAATGTTTGCACGACCCACTTCGTGAGAAATATAAATACTCTGGGTGCTGTACTGGAACCACAAGGAAGACTAATATTTTATTTTCTATACTAATATTAAATAGACGTAAAGCTTTAAAGTTTTACAGTAAGTAGTACTTAACTATTATAACTATGTTTCAAACTATTCATCCACGTTCAACAATTATTTTACAAATACTTAAAAACTAGATCACTATCAGCGGAAAAATAATTTCTTTTTTGGCGCCAGTATATATTACAATAGAAAACCCCCAACAACGGTGTATATTTGTTCGAACACGAGTAAAACCGCTGGAAAATATAGCATTACATAGAATATAATTATGTTTTTGTAAATTAACAGAAAACAACATTATCAAGTGATTTCAATTCATTTTTCACTATTTGGTACTTCTTATTATTTTTCTAAGAATAGGTCAACTCATACTCTGTTTAATAGTGGACTAAAACCGTATTGCTTTAAATATATTCAAGCAACAAACAACAGATTTGATTGAAATTTGTAAGGGCTGACTCTCTCACATTAGATGAATGTCATGTAGCTAGCTATATTTCGTGCGGAGAGTGAGAGAACCGCAAGCCCAAACAAACATCATCTCCCTCTCTTTCTAGCTTCCTTTTCCATTTCTTCTTCATTTTAGTGGCAACGTATTTGCGTCTATACATGCAAATTTTTCCTGAGCTGCGGCATAACCTACCACCTAATGGACCGTTTACTCGTTGACCGCTCTATCCCAAGAAGAAAATGTATGGAACTTAAAAGTAGATTATTCAATGTATTCATTTTTAGATTTATTCAAGATAATTATTCAATTTATTCATAATAATTTATAAAGATGTAAGCTATTAAAACACAAAGAATAAAAACACAAGAAATAAAAATCTATGTATAATATAATTCTTAACAGTTGATACAATACGTCGTATGTATTTATTTACAAAACTATTTTTTTACTTAGAATTCTATTTAACCTTCAAGTCTACAAAGTAACAAAAATAGATTTAATCAAATTTGTAAATATCTACGTCAAAACTATTCAAATATAAAACAATATATTGGCGTTCAATTCGGATAACAAGCGCATGAATTAACAACAAATAGTTTATAAAAAAACAATAGTAGATATAAATCTGTACTATGATGTACTGACATATATTTAGTTAACATTTTATATAAATTATTACGTGGTTAAGAGTAGTTAAGAAATTATTACCTTTTATGAATTTTTGTATCAAAACAATACTAGCAAACGTCTACTTAGAAGAGGGTCTAATATACATAATATTAGACCCTCTTTTGTTACTTTATTAAACTTTCGAATAATGTTTGTAACTTGAAATTGTAATAATACATATTATATTCTTGAAAAGAAAACTGAGGCCGTTTTTTTTATATTTTTTTATTTTCACAGTTTTTCTTTCTGTGATAAACTAATATTTATTACTTAATTTATTTATATAAAATTATTTTATTAATCAAAACGTTCTATTCTAAACGTATTATACTTTTCAGTACTAAAAAGTTATTAAATAGCAATAATTTGGTCTGTAAGCATTGAACAAGGAGTAGGGGCATGTTCGATAATTGACGTACTCTTTTGTTTAAAAAGAACCAGTTTTCCCTATTTCTGATACCTAAGATTTTAATTCGCTTCTCCTGCAAGTGCGAACATTTACAGGGAAGAAAACATTTAACTCAATAAGTGTAGCTAGCACTAAAAACATGGCGTACATAGCCAGGCAAGCCCTCCCAACGGCTGCGTCTAACTTGAACTTGTTGAACCAGAACGTAAGATAGAGCAGCAGCAGGGTTGACAGCAACGATATTGCCGAATATTCAAGACCCATCGAGTTAATCTTCACCTATTAAACAGATAAAAATTAGAACACAGAAATCATTAATACAACGCAAAGCAAACAATTGATACTAGATTAGATTGTCTTATTATGAAATTTTTTTTTAATAATATATAAATGATGTGTACGTAAAAATACAAAAAACTATATTGAAGAGATGATTAAGAGTACATTATATACATCAAAGTTAATTGTGATTATTCATAAACAAACAAACAAAGGGCCCAAATCGCTTTGCAAAATTAACTTAACATTCGCACAAATGTTCAATTTGTTAAAAAGTTTCGCAATAAAATTATCAAAATGAAATCTGAAATCTATCTAACCCAATAATGGCCGGGCTCAGCTGGGGTTAAAGAAGCCTTGATAAGCCATGGCAATCCAAGACATAAAAGAATGTCAAACGTATTTGATCCTATCGAATTGCTGATGCCCATTGAACCATGTCCTGAAAAGCACAACATTAAAAATATAATTTCACCAATATTTATTTATTTAAATCTTTTCCACTTTGAATCATTACCAGTGATCCAAATGATCACAGACACATAACGTCACGATCACGTGATGTACGTCAAAATAATATTATAAATATCTTAATACAAGGGACCATACCTTGTTTTGCAACTATAACACTAGAAACAGCTTCTGGTACTGATGTACCAGCAGCTAAAAATGTTATTCCCATAACAGAGTCCGGTATCATTAAGGTGTCACCTGCGATTACAAGAAAGCTTAAGACTCAAAAGAAATTATTGTAGAAAGAATAATATTGTTCTATGTATACCAATTATGGTTATCATCCAAGCCACAATGTATGAAAGGGATCCTATCCACACTATACACATCATGAAAGTTAGAGGAAACCAGTTCTTGAAGCGCGGTTTTTCACAATCCGGAATAGTAAAGAAGTACACGAGATGTATAGGCCATGTAATAATCCATGTTATCTAAAAAAAAATTAGGATGAAGTAAGGTATTTTCTTTTTGTATAAAAAATGTAAATGGAGATTTACGTGTACCTTTGTGAGATTACTTCTTCCAGATGGCCATTTCCATAAGGAATGAACATATTCATCTGAAGCATCTTTATTTCCTTCTTCTACATTTTCACAGTTAATTTCTTCTTGGCTAGCGATTTCCATATCACAAATTTTATGTTCTTCATTTGCGTCATCACTTTTCTCTATTTCTATTTGTGGTGCAGTATCTACAACAATTTTCTTTTCGTTCGCATCTGCATAAAGATTTACATTTTTGATATTACCATTATGTTGATGGTGATCTATTGACAATTCATTCTTAATTGAAGATGCTGTTTTAGTTTCTTTATTTTCTGTAAACACGTCCATAAATTTATAGAAAACCAAGGTAATTTACTTAAAAATGCAATTTGAATACTGACCGTTCTCCACAGATAAGGGATGTTCTTGCTTTTCATTGTCTTTCTTTAACATATTGGAAACACATACCCAACTCCCTGTAATAAAATAACACATGTAGTTGATAAAGTAAATAAAAACTTTGTAAACATAATTCACATACATTGAAACCTACCTTTGGCAAAGTTTTGAATTGATTTATCGTAGTACATTATGCAAATGTAAACTCCATATAACAAGACCAAGAAAAAGGCCTCATACCACTGCACGTATTCATCATGCATGATACAAATCAAAATAGAAACGGTTATACCATAAGCGAGACAATCTCTAGTTAACGGCCACCAATCCAAAGGTACCACCTAAAAAAAAATAGTATCACACGCTACTATAATTTTAAAATACGTTAAATGCGTTTTCTTAAACAAAACTATCTGTACTGACAAAAATTGACTAACTAACTTGATTGACTTTACAATTATTGTTCGTACAATTAAAAATATTCATATTGATATCTATAGCTATATCGAACTTTTCAGCATTTTCAGGTGGAAAGCTCTTTAGTTTTATACCATTCCAGCTCCTATTCCGCAGCAAGCGGCTACTGCAAGAATGTTAAAAACAGCTGATCCAACAATTGTTCCGACTCCAATGTCACCCTCAGTGATAAAAGTACCAATCACATTTACAAACAACTCTGGCGCAGACGTAGCTGCTGCCATGAATGTCGCACCAGCCACATCATTCGTCATGTTCAATGCTGAAACAAAAACATTAATTGTCATTTAAAAAGAGTAACCTGAAAACAATAATAGCATTGATAGAGCCTGCACTGATAGAGTATTCTTAACAGTCTCATCTAACAATGTATTTATGTTGTTTATAATTTCATTTTTATTCATTACATCACAACATATTACGAAATAAGATGAAAAATATTTTAATTAATTTCCATCCTTTATTTAAAAATATTTACGAGAATTCTTTACAGCTAGCATTCTTACTCACCCGTACATATCCTGTCTACGGCGGGTACGAAGAACTTTTCACAGACAACAGCAAGTGCCAAGAAGAGATATATGGAGATAAATGCATGAAGAACAATGGCTCCGTGCTGCCGCTGCAGTTCCGTGAACACCCCCGCGGGGAAGTCGTCGATGGCCGGTGGCGTGCAGTTGCGGAGGTAGCCGTCTGTAACGAAATGGTTATTACTGCAGCAAACCATTAGAATAAATAATTCATCTAATTTAAATACAGCTGTTAATTTCAATTTTAAGCCTCTACTCGTCACTCAAGTGGTAGCAAAATGAACTAACCTACGGCAGCTATATATACAAAACTAGACCACCGAAAACAGGATTTTTTTTTATGAACAAAATTTCAGAGAGCAATAAATATAGTTAATTTAAGTTATTCTAGGTTGGTATAATGCTTTATTCACTTTATTAAGATTGATAATCTGATATTAAATGTGATCAGTTAATTGATAAAATAATAACAAATAAGACTATTTCATGTATAGAATTAGTGTGACCTTTATTAAATTACAAATTTTTGCCAGGTTTTCTGCCTGTACTAGGCACAATTTTGAATATATCTCTGTCTGAAAATTATAGTTTATAATATTCCTTGTGCAGCTTGGGTCGATAGCTTTCATTTTCAGGTTCTTTTCACTTACTGATTTACCCTTAATTTAACCTTATAAATAACCTATGTATTATTCTTATGTATATGTTATAATAATGTGAAGTTTTATCTAAATCTGCTCAATCGTTTTTTGTGAAAAGTAACAAACCATCCATCCATCCGTCTATCTTCACAAACTTTCGCGTTTATAATAAGTAAGTAGAATGTGTTCCATAAAACTAAAATGGCTTATCTTGCATTCATTTATGTATATCCAATGAGTCTTTTCTAATTTAAATTTAAATTTATCTTGCCCCGACTGTGCCCATTCAAACGGAACCAATATATACAAATGTAATTCAAATAAAAAGTAACTACATAGCACCAAATAAAAAAAATATAGCGATTATAATGTTATATAAATATTTCGTTGTCACTTGCGTAACAACGAAAATAAATTAAGAAAAAATACAGTTCAGTACAATAGATGCACGGTAACTTGCGTGTGCGCATTAGATTATCATATCTTTTACATATTCATAAAAACCGAATATCACAACTGGGAACTGAAATCGTTTTCAATTCAGCCATGCGATGTCTTTTGCCTTTATAAATAAGATACATGTAGATACGAGAGTTTTTTTTAAATCATTGAATTAAATAAAAAAATACCAATATTTTGATGACTTTAAAATGTAACACGCGAGAAATTTAGATTATTAGTAGCTTAAGTGATAAAAAAATAAATTATAACATCACATTTATATATATTTCTGATTTTTGAAATCAAACCGCTAGCAAACAACTTTAGAAAATGTAATGTAAATAATTTCTTTAAAAACATCTTTTTAAACTATTCACATAATTAAATGTAGTTTTCAATCTTCCATTAATTTACAATACGTGTATGTTTTATTAAGCAATAAGAATCATTACATTTATAAGATATCTATAGATATGCCCTTATTATATTAATATGAATATATAAAAAAACAATTCAAGTCATACTTTATTAATAACGAATTGCATTTAGTAAAAATTATTGATTCCGATTAAATTATTTATTACATTCAATGAAATCTTTCGTTATTTGTTCTTTTTTTCTATCACAATCCCAATCTAGATTTAGATCTATGTAATATGATTTTTATTGTGGTATTTAAAAATGTAAATAGTAAGAAAATCCGAAAAAAAAGGAAAAATATTATCACATATACATTTAAGTAAATAATATATTGTATATTAGACCGGAAGACAAACTAATGAAAGTTATATAAGAATACCGATTAACTTTATCATCAGTAATTTTCATTTATTTTCATATACTGGAAACGGTTTCTAGGTGTCAAGTTATTTGATGTTCTTCTTGGCATCTTCAAGAATATTTCATATATTTTCTTTCTAAATATGTTATACTTCTCAAAGATATCATTCGACTCTATGTTTTTATAATACTCGTATTACTATGATTTTGGCGCTGTAGAGTAACCGCTCAATTCCGCTCCCTCCGTAGTTTCCTGATTGTTTTCTTTAAGCATTCGTTGATTATTATTCATGGGAGGACCCATGAATAATAATTAACGAATATTTATCAGGAAGCGGTCAAACGGAATTTAGAAGCAGGAATTTTTCAGTAATATAGTCAGTTCATAGACGTAGCTGCCAAGTTTCCATAACTATTTAACGATTTATATTCAGCCAGTCAAAGTTGCAGAACCCGTTTACTACAATCTTCTTCAAGTAGAGCTAACAATTAAATTAATTCACATGTCGTTTATTTCATGTCGGCCATTTTAGAAATGGGTTACTAATGTATATGTGTATGTAACGGAAAGTTATTCAAACTCAAAAATCACAATAATCGAAACCAATCGTCAATATTTATTTAAAAGTTTTTTTAGAAGTTATAAACATCTCAACAATATCAGGGTTGAATTTCAATTTCATTTTTTTTTAGTCTAAAATAAAAAAAGAATGCAACATCGGTGTGATTTTTAATTATTTTATAACGGTACTATGATAAATAGTTAATATATTTATGATTAAATTCATCTTTAGCGAAAAAATGATTTAAAAAACTTTTGCGCGGGATTTAATATTTTAGGGCTTTAACTAATTTATTTATATTTCTTTAGGTTAGACGAAACAATTCATATTTTTTTCATTATATTCATAATAAAATACATTATTTAAATGTATTATTATTATTAGATAAATGTATATCTACTGCAAAAAGCAATACGCTTATTTATATGCTTTCACCATTTATGCATGAATCATGAAAAAAATTCTGCATATTTCAAGGAATTATGAAATAAATATTTATTAAATACCAGAACATATAAACATAACGAATGTAGAAATAATTGATGAAGGATGAAAGGCTTGTATATTTTTGGTTACCGTGGGATTTTGCTTTATTATTGAATTTGTGTAAATTGGATCCAATTTTGGTTTTTTTTAAAGGTAGGTTCTAAAACATTTAAACATACCTTTCATCTAAGTTTCCTACAAGAAATGACTGCACCATTTAAAAGTTACATAAGTGTTTATTTTTAAATATGTATATTACGTGGACATAAACAAAATACTTTTAAATTTATTTTGTGATTTGCAAATAACGCAAACACTACTAATCGGATTTTGATTTAATTTGGTGATAGATTTCAGTTTAATAAAAATATTAAATACTTTTACGAAATCTTTAAGGGAAGGAAAAAAAACTGTTTCGTACTATAATTAAACTAGAAATCTGATGGTTCTAGGACATAATAAAGTCTTCTAAATAAAACGATTAAATTAATTTGCCTACACTATTTGTGAACGATTTTCAAAAAAAATCGTAAGTTATGATTTATACAAAATAACGAGTTACGCAATTATAAATGTCATTTTAATGTCGATGTCTTAAAAGCTTTTTGTCAGCCAATTATTTCGTTTTGAAACATCAAGTATAAATTAATTATTAAAAAAAAAAGCCGATGTTTATTCTGATATATTCTAAAAATAGGGCTGTATTTGAGAATGTATTGATAAAGATAAGTATACGTACTGTTAAACGAACGCATCGTTGATGACAAACAAACAATGTGGCTTCCTCACTCCAAACGCTCTGACGAATAGCAAAGTCAACAGGCAAATTGTCTCAAATGAACGACAACTCGCTTAACCGCATTAACTGGTTTTAGAAAATAACGTCTTCTGTACACATAAAGGATCGTTTATCCTATTTTTCGTCTCATTTCGTGTTACAAATGTCAAACGTACATAGATAGATATTCTTTGCTTAAAAATCATAAATTCACAAGGTGAACTAATTTGTTACTGCTATCCTTGCATATTTCTTTGAATTGTTTTGACATATATATTTATCGAGTCCCGTGTGCCTTTACCCTTATATGTTTCGACATAATGTCAAACGGTGCGTGCCTCACATCGTTGAGATATCATCGACTGCACTGCGGAGGAAATTGACAGATGAAAGAAGACAGGAAGTCCGCATTAAGTCGTCTTTAATATTAGGTTCTTTCTATGGCCGCTATTTTATAGAAATGTTTAGTAGTTAAACGATTATTCAGGACGTATTACAGTTTAAGAAAATGTTATAATTATATTGAAACTAAAAAAAAACTTTGTTAAATTAGTTAAAATGCATTAAAAATGTTAAATTGTATTGTGTGTATTAAAATGTATTATAAATGTACAACTTCAAGAAACATTTAATTTAAAATATGTTTAATTCATTTCTTAATATTTTTTTCCTACCAATCTAATAGGTATTCATTATTTTGTGTATTTTACTTATTATATAAATATTCAGCATTATTGTGGATTACTTTTAGACTTTCAAGACCATTTTATATTAAGAGATATTTTTTAACAACTGTAACTATAAGTTAATATAATATAAACATATTAATAAATATATTGGGCGTAATATTAGGTGTTGGGATTATATAGTTTACACTTATGGCTTGGCATTAAAGTCATATATATATGTTCTGGAGGAATAAATAATGATATTAAAAAAATATATTTCTCAACCAAAATTAAGCAAGTGCTAGCTAACAATGCGTTTCGTATATATAATCAAAAAATAACCCTTAACATAATTAAATAAAATTATCATAAGAAAACCTAAAGCTGACAGCCCTAACAATTTGTCAATTGGTAGCCGGATGAGGTGGCGATCTTCTCCTCCCCTTCTTCTAACTTTAGGCACGGTGCCGCCGCAATTTATAGCATAAAATATATATCTCCAAAGTTGTCCGCGATAACATTTATTAAATAACAGTGATGAACTAAATTTAAAAAAAAATATATCAAAAATAAAAAAAATAAAAATTTACTATTGTATTACCCATTTACGTATATATATATATTTTAATTTGTATTGCAGTTTCTTTTGATTGGACCAAACAGTTCAGCAAATGATTTATTGATATGACCCAACATTGTGACCCTAGAGTCAATGGTAGACTCAATCGGTATATTCCATAATCCAATAACTGCTATGGTGGTGACAATGGTAATTATATATTTAAGCTTATTACCTCTAGAGTTTATCTACAACCAATATACTTTTCGTATTTCCAAAAGATGATCTGACCAATACAATTATTACAAAAATTATCGCGTAAATTTAACCTTACACAAAGTTATATTTAACACTTCACCCAAAAACAATTATCTCATTATTATTTTACCATTGAATAACGTTCAAATTTATATGAACTTCAGAATCATTCTCCTAGTCTTACGAGTCTAAATCATGCGAATGTGAAGACACAAATTGGACAGCTCTTATTCGACCAGCAATTTGTCAAGCTAAAAATACCCATCAGGTAGCAATGTCAGTCGTCATTTTTAGGGTACCAAAAATATACACGTGGCATAGGTAACTTATATTAAACTTTATTACGTCCGTTACGTTACGTTAACTTTAGTCATGGGAGGGGCTGTGTAACAAACATTAAGCCGTTGTGCCATAATCGGCACTAATTCGTTTACAAATAGCTATTGTCCACCAACAGCCACACCCGTGTTTTTAGTTTGTGGCGGACAGCACGTACTTTAACTTAATTTAACAACTCCTTATCACAACTGGACTAGCGTCTATCGAAAAATGAGGGTTCGCAACCACACATACCTGTAGCATTGATAGCCATGACGTCTCTTCACTCTTCCATACTTACGGGCCGTGAGCTCGCCTCACGGACGCCACACACTACATTCACTTTGAATAACAGGCACTCGGACCGCTGATATAATCTTCTCCCTGCCCATTAGCATCGCAATAGTGTGACCTAGCCATTCACAGGATTGGACGCACTTCCGACCTGTTTCTTTGTATAACCTTGTGGGTGCGGTGTACACTTCACAGTCCCGGCTGGGGACGAGTATCCACGACATAAAGTAAACGTACCTCGTTCGGAGGCATTCATCTCGGTGGCGGAGGGATCGCGAGGATACGACCGAGAGCGTCGTCAGTGGCGTCCAAATGCCGCGGCCAGCGCTCGACGGCACATAATGGGATATGGCGGAGAGCTCGTCAAAAGAAGAATACAGGAGCCAATTATTTATTTTTATACAATACACGTACGTCGGGCGCGCTCGACCGCAGTGCTGGAGTGACTCCGCTCACGGACCCTGCCTCAGCGCACCTACTATAAGAATTGCCATTGATTGCTACTTTATTTTACCTATTGAATTAATTGGATCAGTTAAGGGGATTGTATACTTTGCATATTGTATGAACTGTTTGAATTGCTTCAAGATTGCCAGATTCTATCTAAGAGTAATAATTGTATAATAAATAGCAAATATAACATACAAAATAAAAAACTCCTCGAAGGTATTTGTAAATGTTAACCATAAATGTATATATCTAATTATATAGAAGCTCTAAAAAGAAAAAAGAAATTATTAAATATATGTGATGATTCTTTGCATGATTCTCCCAGAAATATGTCACATCATCTAGAAGACGGTGAATGTGCAGCGGCATTCTTAAAACTAATAAAGAAGCCACTAACATCAGTAACTTGATCTTTGACATGGACACCGTCCGTGATTTCACTAATCTGTCGGTTAAGAGATCGTTTGATCCTCTTCCTTCAACGCGCCTCTTCCTTGCCACGCGACTAAACAATTAATTTTAATTAGATGAAATTGAAGAACGTACAGTAATGTGCCGTTGGTCTGTGACTCAAGGTGATAATAGGACACGTAGTCTCGCAAAGAGAACAAATAATGTTTCATGCTCATTTAGTTCATTAGATATGAGTAATTAATATATAAAAACCCTCTGGTTTTTTATATACAAATATTTTTAGCCTTTCTTAAGACACGCCATAGACAGTTTCAATTGTTTATTATAACGACTATACCACACTGGTGTAACACTCTTCACATATCAGTGTGTATATTTGTTTTGTTTACTCCTATCTTCGTAAATATTGTGTTATTATTTTATTAGTTCTTGTGTTCAAGTAAAATCACCCACTGGCACGAATAAATTATTAATTGAAAGGAAATTTATTACATACCTTATATGTATATAAAAATATGTTTTATTTGAACATTTTATATTATTCACTGTAAATTAAGAAGATAAAGAGAAGTGTTTTTTTTTATTTATTTAATAGTAATAATAATAAAAAAAAATTTTTACGTAAATTTACGTATTTTTTTTTATATCATTAAGTGTATGTAAGCTTTGTGATTCTTGTCCTTGGTGTAGGTATTAAGGTACAATACAAAAACAAGATGGCTTAGCTTATCCGTTGCTACGACGCACTCAGTATTATTGAGAGTCAAGTATTGAGCTAGGTTTACATTGGAGAAGATATTAGAATAAAATTGAATCAGTTGATTTCGTTGTTATTTATAATGTACTAGCTAATCTTTAACACGTAGTCATGGCAACCAAAACTAGTAATATGCTTTATTAAAAAAAAAAAAAAACTTGTTTTAAGTTTGTCTGCCCAATTTTTCTATTCACGAGACGCTTACTCAAATTTCCAGGTTTATAAAAATTAAATATAATAAAAATAAATATAATAATAAATATAATCATAAGCCAAAATACTCCAGTCGATCTCAAGACATGACGTGACGGAGACAAATAGAGATTTTTATATTTATAGATCATTACAAACTCCAACATCAACTGATTTCTCCAGTAAAATATAAACATTTAGCTTTGTTTCGGCTACGGACCTATGTACATATATATATATATATATATATATATATATATATATATATATATATATATTATACCAATGCCGGCACTTGTTTAGTAGAGTGGTGGTTAAAGAGTACTACACTTGTTACCATGTTAAAGGAATTAGCACTAGAGTTTGCAGTCAATCAGATCCAGCATAAAAACCTAGACACCTAAAAAATGTCATATTCATAAAGAAGCACGATCAGCCTAAACGTTGGGCTCCCTCGTCCATTCCATCAGCCGCTGCGCCTGATGAACACGTGAACTGTCTTGTAAACTGTTTATAAAGTAAGGTGAACAGTCAATATATCCATTGTTTATTACGACGACCAATTATCGTCCCATCTTTAACAGAATAATTCAGATTGAAGAATCTTAAATATCACACATGTATAAAAGTTGTTAATTAATTATTAATAGCACATTGTTACTTTTTAGTAATCTATATAATTTAAACAAAAAATGGATTAACAAATGCAAATAAATGCCATTTGAATGAAAGAATTTTAATTTTCAGTTAACTCCTTGCTTGCATTGCACAAAATAATTCTAATTGATTTATTTATTATTTATTTATATCTTTTCCACTTTGAATCATTACCAGTGATCATTTGTGTACATTAATCGGACGTGTCAGGAGGGCAAACTTTGATACCATACTTATTGAAATAAGCCCATCTGCAAGAACACCCCTCCACTTAAAATTAAAATTACGACGATTCCAAACGCACCCTGGTCTGAGAAGAACCACACAACAAACTAAGCCGGATAACTCTTTATTGTGATCACTGTTTCTCAAACGTCAATGTAAAATGAGTAATTTACGAGGAACTAGAACCATCGCAACCATGTTATAAAAAGAAATAAAAAATGGAAAATATAATATAAATATATAAAATAATTTTAAGAAATAAAAAAGAAATCCGTTGCCAAAAACACGACCGCAAGCCATCATCCCCTTCGCCATATTTGATGGAGTGAGGGAGACCCGACCCCCAACGCCACCGCAAATAAATACTTCTAAAAACAAACTGATAACAATTCACTTCAATTTACAAAAATATGCAATTTTTCATCGTTACGTTTCATTCATTATTATGTTTTCACTAAAAATTATCATCCGTAAACCGACTGTACAGACAACCATTTTTTTTTATTGCATAACTTGTTTTTATTGCATAACTTGTTTTTGAATAAAGAAAATTTTGATATTTTAGATTTGCGCAACTTTTTATTCGCTTTGTTCCAAGAGTGTTATTGCCAAGAGTATTTATTAGAGGCTCAATATTGGCTTTAATTTCATTTATTAGCTATAGCCGGTGCACGTGTTACTGGCGATGCTTTCACGACCTAGTTTCGTCACCAATCTATTTCACAATATAATCGACCTTCTGTGATACAATGTATACTAGATATAATTTACTATTTATATTTATTTATAGAATATTAGTCCACATTTTGACAACAGCTTGCGCCCGCAACTAATATCGACCCCAGCAGTTTGTCTAAAGGTTATCTAAATATCGTAAATGGTAGCAGTAAGATTAATAGATATATGTGAACAAGTTACGTAACTTTAAATTCAAGTTATCTTATTAAATAAATCAAATTTGACTAGGGATAACCTTTATCGTCCATTTTAACCTTCTCTTACATTAAAAATACTTCAAAATAAATTTGTTTTAAACATTAATTTTATATATATTTAATTAACACTTTTAGTTCATTTATGTAGGTTGTGGAAAATGAATATTATACGAATTAAATTACATTTAAAGAACTATGGTTCATATATAAAAATACAATAGTGTTCGTCAACACATAAAACGCTAAGTATATTAAATTGTTTGTACGGGATGGTATTCACCAAAGATAATAACGCTTCGAAATAATGATGACGAAAAAAATCTTAAGGAAAGACTTGAAAAAAAATACACTAGTGACAGAGACAATCTATAAAAATAATTTAAGCAAATCTTACATTGTATTTTTACAGCAATTAGTTCTCAAAAACAATAATAAATATAATCCAGGCGCGTGTGATCTAGGTCTTAAACATTATTTCAAGTAGTGGAATTTTACGTACTTGCGGCGATTAAGTAATGTTTTATTGGAATGTTTTTACAAGATAACATTACCGAAGTTAAACCTTGAATTGGTTCCAAGTTTTATATCAAATAGATAATGGATTATGAAGGAACTGCGTACTGCGTAGTTGCTTACGTGCTGGGTGAATTTTATTAGACCGAGCTACAACGTATTTCTATTTATCAAATAATAAAGATTTAGGCACGAGTAATGTAGGTGTAATCTGTATTATACGAATTAATGAAAACAAGATAGCAGTCATTGAGTCATTGGACTAATAATAAAATCTATAAATTTACAAGGACTAAGAATTAATAGAAATTTTAATTTAGGATGAAAGTTGCCCCTATGAGAGTTAAATATGAAATGATTTTTTTATTATCTATATCCGCTATTATTAAAGTCAGAAATATGAATACTCTTTTATCATTTTTTATAGGTGAGGGTGTTATTGACAAATATTATAGTTACATCGCGGATATGTCACAGTTCTCACACTCTTATTTTCGGATTTAAACACTTCATAAAATTCGAAAGAAGGTACATCTCAAGCTCATAATTTTAAAGAAAACAGTAAATCTTTCTTCAAATGTGTATAAACTATAATCTATCAACACTATTTCAAATAATTCGCAACTTCTTTAAATATTAAGCTAATAAATTATACAGTTTTTATATAAACTTCAATGTGTTGTTATTATCTTGAACTCTTTCAAATGTTATTAATTTACATTTTAAAAATAGTGATTCCTTAAAAACTAACTAAATTGTAATCTACCAAGCTTGTTTATTTTTTTTGTATCTCACTCGTTACACTACGTATATAAAAAAAAACAAATATAGTTAATAATAATTTTAATACATCCGGTGTAAAATATTATGAATCAAGTTATCTGTCTGTGCAAACAGTGTCAAACATTTAATTGGTTGTATGTATGTATATTATATTTCATCGTTTTTACGATAGCACTAATCCCCTTTGCCTCATATGTGTATTTTTAAAACGTATTAATATCAAACGGAATATCCCCATAAGATATCACCTACCTGAGATTTTGTTTTATTTACCAAACAACTGATAACTTCGATAAACTACTCCTAATCGATACAGCTTATTGATAAACAATTTCTTGTCCTCTTTGTAAAATATAGTGCATATTGAATTTTCTTCCGAAATACTCGTCTTCTTCAACTCCTCTTAGTTATTATATTAATTGCCAATGACATTTAATTGCATATACGGCGAATTATTTGAATTTTTTATTTGACAAAAACTTTTTTTTTTTAAGTTTTATTTTCTTTTTTTTTTTTTCTAATTACAACTTTTTATAATTCTTAATGGCCACCAACATGTTGATACGGACTAGTGAGTGTAAATACAGAGTGGCGTTTATTATCAGAGTGCTACTTTTTTTCGGTATACCGTCCATTTATTTTCTTTACAAAAACAATATAGAGCATGTTGAATTCAACAACGATATCAGCACAGGTGGAGTATTTTAACGATTATTATTATTTTTGAATATAATTTTTTCAAGTCCGTTTACTTTTAAAGGAAGTTACATTCATTAATTGTTTTATACAGATGATGACTTCGCATTTTCCTCCCGACACCTACTAGCTGTAATTGAAAAAGATGGTAATTGCACCCCGGCAGCGATACTCGAGTTCCCAAGAGACGGCCTCACGAGGTTTCAAAGACAGCATGTGAGTGCTTACAATGTAAAAAATAACCTAGATCTTGTATTTTTTTTTCTACGTACAACTTATTTTTATTACATGCGGCTGCTAATTTTTGATTTATTTAATTCACTTTAACATAATTTAGAGCTTAATTTTTTTTATGTGTTATTTTAATTTAGATTTTATTTATTTTATTCATAGTTTTATGCATAGTTTGCGAATGATTAATATTTAATAAAATCGATGTTGTGTTATTTTAAGATTTTTAAAAACAACTGACCATAGATATTTTAAAAGTCAATATATTTAAATGTCTCATTTATTTAAATTAAAAATAACATTTAAAATAATAATTGTAATTTAAATTTTTATTTAAACTATCACCCTGTATAAACATTTACCACCTCGCCTATAAAATATCTGCAGTAAGGTTTTTATGTATTTTCCGTTTCCATTGTTTGAAAAACGAACACACCATTTCCCAGGGATATATTCTAATTCATTGCGTGCTGGCTGTGTACTGTTTCCTGTTACTTGGTACTGTCTGCGAACAATACTTCGTGCCTGCCATCGAGATAATATGCGAACGTGAGTCTAGAAAATAGATAAAACATTATATATAAGTGCAATTTAATATCGAGCCCGACTTCTTTTATGACCAATAAATAAAAATAAGTACTTTATCTAACACCTTTAATTAAAAACCTATCTATAGTTATAAAATATATATATTCTTATATTAGAATTATTTCGATATCAAAATATAAACGACATTATTAAGAAAATATCTTTGAATTATTTTGGTGCAACTTTTTTCTGATGCTTAGACTAAGTTGTACCCAGAGCTAGGTTTTATGAAGAGAGGGAGTTGAGACATTTCTTGTTGGTAGTTAAATAATACAAAACTTATAAAATCGGATAAAAAACAAAAAAAAAGGCTATAAAAATAAACCAATAAGACACAATTTCAAGTGTTGAGTTGATTTCAACTTTAAAAGTGTAAATTGATAGATAAATTATTAAAATATTTTATACTTGTGCTGTAGTGATTTACAAATAGAATAAATAGTATTTGCGTTGATTTTCAGGAAATACTTTATAATGACTACTGTCAAATTACTTTATCGCAAACACAGCAGCCTCGTCGTATACTCAATACTTTTTTAAGTCTTATTAACAAAAAACAATAACATGACTTAAAAGACATAATAATCATATATAAAAACACAAGATGTTTAGATAAATCTGGTAATAAATATATAACACAAATATTGAGTTACATAAATGGAAATAAAACATTAATGACTTCATATCCAAGAACTACTTCGTGCCAATGCTCTATAAGATATAAAGCGTCTACAATGAATACCACATTAATCCAATAATAAAAGATATATGTAGGATGAATGGTAGTGCCAGTAGACATAGTGTTGCAGGACACTGACCGTGTTCATTGAATCTTCAAGCTTATTCTTTTCAATACCACTTTTCCAATCGAGTTCAATTACAGTTCAAGACCACTTTTTCCAGATTAAAAAGCTATCACCGATTCAATTGCTGCTAAATCCTTATTATATCTTTATAACTCTAAACAGGTTTTAGTATAAGGTAATTATTTTGCATATTAATTAGGATAATAAAACAAATAGGTCTGATAAAGTAAGAATCTTGCCAACTTCTACAATAATATCCGGAAGAAGATTGTAATTTCGAGAATTTCTTGTCTGGGACAGGTGCAATGGCCAGCATGGCCATTACTCAATCCCCTGGGCCTCATACTAATAGTGAAGTTATAGGAAGGTGACCTCATAAGGCATAACATTGTTGGTGAATTGTTTATGCATACATACAGACTACCCAAGTAAAAAATCTAGATCAATGACTTTTTTGTTTTAAACCTATTTTGTACCTATTATATTCCATCTAGCCAATATATTTAAGTTGTTTTTTTTTATACAATATAGCATTATAATAAAATGATTGTCTCATTTGGCCAGGCTTGGACATGGCATCAGATGTAGCCGGAGCAACATTCATGGCAGCGGCGAGTTCCAGTCCAGAGCTGTTCATCAATTGCGTTGGCACGTTTGTTACCGAAGGGGATTTAGGTGTCGGTGCTATAGTGGGTTCTGCGGTATTTAATGTACTAGCTGTGCCAGCTTGCTGCGCTCTAGTAGCTGGCAGGGTAATTTGATTATCTTTATTTTTATATAAAGACATCACTACTGATAAACAGAAACAACTAGTACTTACGCTATCCAAAAAAGTATATTTCTTCTACAAAATATCAGACAATAATCAAATTTGTATACACACACTATGTTCTGAAAAATCTTTTATGTCTGAAGCTGTAATTAGTAGTGGGTGTTGATTTTCGTTTTGTTAAAGGTATCTTTTTCAACTACATAGGTAATTGAACTGGACTGGTGGTCGGTATCACGAGACTGCATGATGTACGCAGTGGCAGTGGTAGCCTTGATCCTGACGCTGCTTGACGACAAGGTGTTTTGGTACGAGGCGCTACTCCTTGTGCTTATGTACACATTTTATATACTGGGTAAGAATTAAGTGTTTCTTACCTTTTCTTGTAAGAATTTAATTTCTTTATCTAAATGATTATTATTCTTTATCAATCTTTAACTCTTAAGTGAATGATTTTCCAAAAGAATACAACTATTAACGTAGCGTAAACAATCTGTTTTCATTCAACGATTGTTTTCCGAAACTTTAGCGAAGATTCCATGTATTTAGTAAAAGGTTTCCAATCTACCTATCTGTAATGAATTCCGTCCTATTTCTGTACGCCCACACATATCTCAAGTTCTTGAGCAATAGTGCTCAACAAATTTATTTATTTTTCTATTCAGTAACCACTTCTTTAATGTTTAACCTCTTCAGTGAAATATAAAAAGAGCAGAAAAAGTTTGGTCCTTCATATAGCGCATCGAGCTGGAACCATCTCATAGTTAAGAAACATATAATATATATAATACGTATTCATTAACTTTTTCGTAACAAAAAATACTAGTCCTTAGGACCAAAACTTTGTAATCTCTATTCTTTTGCACTCATGGGCTATGCTGATGTATAGTCCTCTAAGATCTTTGAAGCCAATTTAGACAAATTGGATCGTCTCTTAAACAGTTACATCCGTTTCATTTTTGGTCTCCGTAAAATTGATCACATCTCTCAGTACCGTTCTAAACATAAACAGCTGCCTTTTCTAAAAAGAAAACATCTGAGAACTCGGTGTCAGTTATTGTCCATACAAGCCTCTTCTCCTATTAAAATTTAATATCACTGGGGACCGCTAGCGCTTTTTTTTCTGTCTAACCTAAGTTTACTAGGTTTTCATAGTCCACGTTGAAAAACTTAACAACGGCCTCATAGAAATAATACGAAATAACTATTGTTTATTTTATTTTTATTTGGATAATTATATTATATTTGATATATATTTTATTAGTATGTATGTATAAGTATACGATATATACTATTTTACTTTTTAGAATAATTGTATGATAACTTTAAGTAAAAATTTTGTGTACTTTAATATATTATTCAAGATACATTAAATTTTTCAATTTATTGATACCCTATTAATTTTTTATAAGACGGGTAGGTGCTTTAGCTAATATTTAAGTTGTTAACCATTTATAGGAAGAAAGTATTTAATAAATTAAAAAAAAAAACGAATATGTCAAATGACATCATATATTGTATATTATAGTTATATATTATAATAACTGTGCATACAATCGAAATAAAAAATGTTATACTGAAATAGGTGTACTTCTTAAAGTTTTGAAATATCTTTCGCTTCTTAGTAGTCTTCAATGTTGATTAAATCAAGGGTAAAATATTAATAGTTCTAAATTTAAGAAATGTTTATAAAGTTAAACTGAATACATTTTTTGGTTAATATATAGTTGTAGTTTGGGTCAATAATAGTTAGAATATATTCTTTGGTCTATTTGTATACAATTTATAAAAAAAAGCAACAAGCCAGGCTACAATATTGGAGACACCAGTGTACCGAGGAGACCTGAGCCGTGAGCGTAATGAATATTCTTTCTTCTTTACATAGCAATGGTTTACAACGGAAGTCTCGGATCCTTCGCAAGAAGCGGTTGCTGTTATTTCAAGAAAAAACCTAAGAAATATACTGAAATAAGTCCACTTCTACCCAAAGGTAAAACAAATAGCACATAGCGTGAAATTTGTGTGTGTGAAGGAAATGCGATATATAGAAATATGTGATCAAATATTCTGTTGATTTTCAGAAAAAGTAAGTCCATTAGAGGTTTCTCATCGCATGACACTTGTAAACCAACGCATCAATGACTTGGAGAATGGGATCGAGATTACAAAACGTCACAATTCTACCGATTCCGGTAATCATTTTTTATCTAAAAGCACCGAAAGAAGGATTCAAAAAATTGCTTGTTTTGTCATGTGGCGTTTCAAAAAGAATAAATCGAATCCAACGTGATATTTTGTTTTCTAAAAATTTAATCATATTGTAGACACAAGTCTCAGTTCCCTCTGGTCATGGCCAGATGAAAAGACGACGGGCATGCAGAAGTTTCTCTGGATGCTGACTTGGCCGATCAGCTTGATGCTGTGGATGACAATTCCGGACTGCCGTAAGCACACCCGCCTCTATCCTCTCACCTTCATTATGTGTGTTTCTTGGATAGGAGGAGTGTCTTACTTAGTGGCGTGGATTATTACAATTGTTGGTAAGATATTCAATGATTCATTCAAAGCGATTTTATAAACTTTAAACAGATTGATCCGGACTATACTGGGTAGCTATTATCGGGTATTATTGGGTAAAAATTCAGAAATTCATTCCTTTTATTTCTTAACTGTTGCCTCAAATATAAATGTCCTTGTTATAAATTGAAAATCTATAATTTCATTTAAACTTTCATCCCCCTCTTTTGTGGATCTTTTTGGGAAGAATTTGAAAATCAAAAGTTTTGAATCGATTCTTACGCTATAAAATAAACCTTTGTTTCAAATTTCCACTTTATTTACGATGTCATTCAGGCAGTGGCTTAATAGTTAATCAAGGCAAAATGTCAATTTAGTATTTTTTTAAATTATTTTCTAAAACAAGAAATATAATTCATCAACATAGAGCAAAATATATCATTGGGTTTCTTCTGAAATAATAAAAAACAAACAAAACGTATCAAACTACATAAAAAATCCATGTACTGTCACCTATTAATTTAATCGACTTCAATTCTTATAAGCCAGTACATGTTAAAGTGTGAACAGTAATACGCACTTTATTATTCTGACCTATATTTTCCCTGCGCCTGCGCCGATCAACACCTATGTGACGAGTATTGCTAAATGAATCGTAATCGAGTCGATGCGAAAATTGCTTACACGACAAAAACACTTTTGATTAAATGAATAATAAATTAATTAGCAGGTTTTTTAAATAAAAAAAAAATATACATGTTCAGATATTCTTGTGTATTTTTTCATTTAATTGATATTAATTTAAATTTCATACAATATAATTTAAATGAATATAAAATTATTAAACATGCTGGCTTGCTAGCGGCATTAACTGGACATTATAAGTTATTTTAGTAACCTGGAAAATCCCTACAAAATAAATGTTTTTTTTAATTTTCCGTTTAAATTACACTTATTACTTTTAAATGACCAATAAATGCAAAAGTACCTTTACATTTCTGATGGATCTATATATACCTACCTATTAAAAAAAATATGTAAATTGATGCAAACAATTTTAGATCATGGCGAGCAAATGTAGATTTTTCCATTCACTGAATTGACAACAAATTAGTGTCTCGGCTGCCAGGTCAGATCATGCGTGAAGAAACACCAAAAATCTTTCTTACAGCAATGACTACAAAATAAATATTTTCAGATATTTATAACAAAGATATAACAATTTCAGGTGACACTCTGAACGTCCCCGACAGCATAACAGGACTGACGATTCTAGCAGCTGGAACAAGTCTGCCAGAAGCCGTCTCCAGCGTTCTGGTCACTAATCAAGGTATAAAAGATCATTAATAAACATACATTTAAACAGTGAGCGATATGAAGATATATTTTTTTATTTATTCTCTTCATATTTTTAATGATTTTTTTATTAAATTATTTGACTTACTATTAACGTTATAAATATACAAATAATATATAAAGTACATTAAGATTAGAAATCATAATATTTGATTTCTGTTCTCTTTTTTCCCTGGATCAATTAAATAGCAGCATTGACTTATGAACTATCTCTAATTGATTTTCTTATAATTCTCTTAATACGTTCATAGGACATGGAAATATGGGCATCAGCAACTCTATAGGATCCAATACTTTTGATATCCTCCTCTGTCTTGGTTTGCCCTGGCTAGTGAAGTCTCTATTCTATCCCTCCTTTCCCGACAACCACTGGGTAAGTTTTTTTAAATTTTTCTTTCATTTAATTTTTAATAATATAACAAGATGCAATGTGCATTATAATTTATATAAGTAGTTGGAAGAGATGGTTTTAACGTGGTTAATATTTTTTATGGATTTTTATTGTATTTATTTTTTTTCTTCGTACTGACTAAGTTTGTAATTTGTTTGTAATTTTACCGCTATTACAGGTGAAGATAAATTCAAGCGGGTTGTCGTATAGTGCCATCTCTCTCCTTTCCACACTATTGACTCTATACGGCTCTTTAGCTCTTAATAAATTTCAATTAGACTGGAAAATTGGCATCACGTGTGCTCTGGTGTACGCTGGGTTTTTATTGATGGCTTCTTTGATTGAACTTAACATACTGTTTGACGTTAATTTACCTATATGCCCTCATTTATAAGAAAAACATATAAATGTAGCGTTTTAATAACTTTACATATAAGCGACCTGTTACTTAATTCATTAGTTTGTAATTTTTTATTAATTCTTTGGTGAATACTTTTCTATTTAGACGTAATTTGTTTTTTTTTTATTGAATTATAAAATAGCTATTAGAAAGTCCTACAAAATTTATCGAATAAATCATTATTATGTATAAGAAATGAAGTCTTGAATACATAAAAATAAAAAGTACTCCAATTTGTGTTTATATTTATTTCTTTGAATCAATATTCCTAGTTTTATAATTGTATTTTTTTCTAACATCGTAAACTTAAGATCTGTATAGTAATAATATATTAAATTCATCCTTTATTTTAATATTTAATAAAAGAAAGATATGTTTATCGATTTGTTAAAGATATAACATCCTATTAAATGGATTGTGAATCACAAAAAAAAAAAAAAAGAAATCTATAGCCACGGTAAGAATTAAATACCAAATTTAAAGTTAACCTATATCTTTAACGCTGATTAATAAGTATTCCTTAAAAAGTGATTGAAATATAATTTTTGTTGCCATTTCTTGAATGGAAACAGAATATTTTCATTGCATCTAACGATAGGACTCTAAGAACTGTAACGAAGATCAAATGTGCTTGGTTAAATATACCCTTAACAACTCCTGACCGTCTCGGGATGTTAATACTATTACTGGAATAAGGATAATATATCTACATTGTAGCTATCTTACGCATCTCTATTGTCAATGAGTTATGAATGTATCACAAAAACAAACTTTCACATAATGTTTAGCGCGTTGTCGTCGATTCTATAACGCAATATCAGAACTCTCACAAAAACCAGTGATTCAATCGTAACAATACAAACGAATATAATTATGTCACAGCGCTCTAATTGGATTTGTATTAACAATACATAAGGCTGGTCGGAGTAAAGTTTATTCTGGAATAGTGTTTTATTAATAAAGCATTATAATAAACAGGAATGGTGCTGATATGTTTGTTATTTTGTGGTTTTAACCATTTTGAGTAATAGATTTTATTTGTTATTATATCATAGTCAATACCGTATAAGATAAATTAATTCAGTTACCTTAATTTTGTTATACATATTATATATTTTTTTTAATCATTATGAATCTAATTGTTGATTGCCACGAAATATTTATAGAGACAAAATCCATTCCTGACTTAACTCTTAACAAAAAACTTTCTATTGAATGAGTCCTAGCTTTAAATGAACTATGTGGCTCGGCGATGTTATAGCGTAAAATATGGATACGATTTAAAGACAAACAGTCTTATAAATCACACGTAGAAATAACTGAAATGATATAAAAAAAAACAAAAAATATATTTATCGAATACTAATCGTAACTATAAAGAAGAAGATGACGTAGATAAATTAATTTGAATGAATGGCTTTTAGAAACAGTTTAAAAGTTCTTATGTTAGTCTCTAACACATTATAGTGTAGACATTTTTGCTTCGTTACTATATAAGTAAAAACACAATGTAATGTAATTATAAGAAGATCGTGCGATCATGCGGTCGTTATGCGTTGTAGCGGAATGCGTAAAGTTCATCTCTCAATGAAATAGAAAGAGCTATGGGATTTTTAACCTTTAGGATATTATCAAACCAAAATAATATCAAGAAACTCGTATACCTGAAACTAAGATAAATATAAAAGAACATTAATTAATACATTTTTAATACATAAAAATTTTACTCACAATTATTATATATTTACATTTAACTTTACATTGTTGATCTGTAAACTGTTAACATAGCACGCTAGAATTCATTCACCCTAGCAATGCACTAACGAAAACAATGAGAAAACTATTTACAATTAATTACTAACATTAGACAAGGCATCGTGGTTGATTTATACCTCTTGAATTAGCAATACACTTTCATCGAGGAATCATTGCTTTTACATCTCTCTAGGTAATATTAGTTTTACAACTATCTAGGTATAATTGATTTAACAAGACGCTCCCAAAAACTTGGGCGACGTGTCGCCTTATAGCTTGGAGATGCCATACATATCCTGAGGGGCTGATGCGAAGACGCCGCCGTTACAAACGGATAGGGATGTCTTACTATAGGAGATACAGAAGACCCAACTAAACTTATTGACTGCTTCTGAAGCTTCGGAGGATAACTTTTCATTGAATTCTTTTTGCTGGCACCTCCCAAAAGCAATAACGGAAACCCGGTCTTCGGTCTGGTTGGCTTAGTAAGTTTTGGTCGACTTGTGGTGGTAGAAGTAGTTTCTAAGATTTCATGGAAAATTGAGTCCTCGTAATCTTTGGTATCGTCTGTCAAGGGAGCGACGAACATCACTTGTTTGAGACTGTTTATGTCCTGGACCAGTTTGGCGTGTTCTTTGACCATATCTTCACCATTTGATGCGATATCAAAACGTCTCGAGAATTCGGGTAAAGTATTGAGACTGTATCTAGGTGTGCTTGCTTGTACCACTCTGGAATATTTTCTCGGTAATCGCCAACCTAGAATTAAGTACAGTATTATGACCAATTTAAATTAAGCTCAATGTTATTGTTCAAACAGGATAGACAGCAGGATAATTTGAAATTTAAATAACTTCGTATTGTTAATAGAGACTCCGAACATATGAATATTCGGTCCACTTAAGAAAACATTATTTAATGTCATTTCATATATCATGTCTGTACCTGGATCGAGAGATCTTAATTGCAGAGCTGAAGGATAATCAAAGCAGTCGTACTGAAAAAGAAAAAAACTAATCAATAACATCGCATGCAAATATTCGCAACTTACAATTAAATTATAGTAAACTAATAATTATAAAAAAAACATCAACTATAATCGGAAGATATATAACTGCCGGTAATATTTATTTTTTAGTAATTTAACAATGCAAGATTCCTCGCAAACATCACTAATTAATTTGTTAAAACACACGCACATCACTACATGCTAAGATAATATCGCGGTAGTAATTTATAAAGTTGAATTAACTCGCATAGCCATTTAAAACAGTCGCTTTATTATGGTCATCTAAATATATCAATATGTCGGCGGCACGTAGTAGAACTATAAAGAATACTCGTTAACAACTAACATTATTAATTCATTAAAAATAATATTCAGCGCAATGAATACGAATTGACGTCCTAAAACACGAATGAACGAAATGACAAAAATCAGAATACAAAATTGTTATTCGGCTACATTAGCGCCAGGAATATTTTCCATATTTCATATCATAATTATATAAATAATTATATTATTATCGTTGCTAAAGTAGTTTATGCAAGTAACATCGTGTCAAGTCACATGTTATAAAGTATAAACAGTACCTACTTTCATTTTATGAACGTTGGCTTATTCCATTATAATTACACTTATAGAAAACACTAAAAAACAAACATTAATATGTTTGATAATGTCCTGTTATTATAATGAAGAATTTAAAAGGTAGTTAATAAGGTAAAGGCTTTGACTTTGACTTTGACTCTGGATAATATTTCGACTTTCGTATATCCCTTACATATTTTTACATATGGCTCAATCCTGAATAGAAAGTTACACAATTCATACATATGGACATTTAATTAGGAAACTTATTTAAAAGTTGTTATATTTACATATAATTCTTTAAATTAAATATTTTATACATTTTTTGTATATATTTTCCTATAATGGGCTGGTAAAAAAATACTCTACTTTATGAAACTTGAACAGTTGGTAGACGTGTAGGAAATGAGAAGTCAGTCATTGTGCGCGGAATCCTATCAAATATTGTTTTAATCCAAGAATATTAAACTTATAAGTACATATTACTTCTAAATGTAGTTAGTATGTCACTTAAATAATAAGTTAATATATCTACCTAATAAGGTACTTACTACTCATAATATATCTCTTGACATTTTTATATACTTCTTACTGAATACTTAGATATTTGGTTTAGTTAGAACAAAAATATTTAAACCACATATACTTAAATTGAGAAGAAGTCTTGAAGATCATTATACAACATATTCTACAATAACATTAAAATCTTGTAATAATAATGATTATGTATTTGAATGTTTTTTAAAATATAAAACCGATAAGGTAGATGAAAACAAAAATTAAATATTTTATAATTCTGACGTGACTGTTTTCAGTTTAAACGTTAAACAGACCATGCTTATTATATATTTTTTTAAGTTAGAAATTTAATATGATATATAATTTTCTCTAAATAGACATACATATAGATGTGAAACCACTTCTTAATATTAAAGCCGGGCACCAGTCTTTTAAAATCATAGTTCAACAAAATAATACCTGGGAGTTAGCGTGTCGCGAGTTCAAAAGTCGAACGTCCAACGTCACACTGCCCACCACCAGCGCAACTTGCCACACCACCAACCACAGCCACATGTTCACAACGACTGCCACTGTCTCCACCACCTACCACACACCACCCTCCAATCCCTCTAAGCGTGCTTACACGCTTATCACGCTTACGTGATCAGCATAATTAGTAATTGTATTTTATAAATTATGTCACATTCCACGTGATTCACTACATCATACATGTCTGTTTATACATTTCCTAAAGTCAATTTACAATATCGGATGTTTTTTTTTAATTCATTTTCATGTTGATAATAAAGCAATTGATAAAACGCAAACAGAACCAACAAATTTTAATACTCCTTCGTCGAAACCGTATAACTAGTAATAGATGTCATAGCTACTATGAATGCCATCCACGGATAATGGTAACCAGTTCGAAAGATATTTAAAAGCGTCCTGCTTGTCCGTATCAATTTCAGTAATATAAACTATCGTAGAATGAAGAAGATGAGTAAATGTTTATCGTATCAGATTTAAATTTTTATTTTTATTTAACAATTCTACCACAGAAAAGAAAATTCGTCTCTAGCAAGGAAGATACGCTCTTTTTTCGTTTTTTGCTGGTTACAGACGATATCCTAAAATTAAGAAGTCTAATTCAAAATTATTTATAGAAGAAAAGATTTTATTGTGAAAAGTTATCGTCACAGATGTGAGAAGAGGCAGCTACCGAAACTCAGCACACTGAATTGGGATTCATAATACCAATTATAATATTCATATAAAACACAAGCTTTTAACAAATATAATATAACATATATATATATAATATAGATATACTTTTTAATATTATAGATAAATATCCTTAAGATATTTGGTAAAATAAATAACAATTATTGTGCAAGTGCAACGGAAGCTTTAAAAATTACGAGTGCTATAAAAATGGATAGGGTGAAGGCATCTCATCTTCTCATTGCGTCTCCCGCCGGAGGCAATGCCTTTTTAGCAGCCTCTATCAGTTGAAAGTTGTTGTAAGGTCTCGAAACCTGCTTCGGAGCATAGTCACTCAGCGATGCATTTTCGTCGTCTCTATTGAATCAAGAATCGAAATATAATAAATATTCATTGGTTCGAAAAAATAATTCGTAAAATGTACATATTTTTAAGCCATACATGTAGGTAAGCCATAAATGTATGGCTTAACCTATATCTATATAGGTAATAAAATATGAAGGCAATGACCTACGCCTACACATTCGAATTTAATCAATACCGAGCATTTGTCTATAAGCTACTAATAAATTCAAACATCAAAAATATACTTACATTGTTTTTAGTTTAATTTAGTTAGTATGAAATTCAAATTAAGCCTGTTTTTCTTTAACTTTTGTGATTTTTTTTATTATTATGAGTATATATGGCAAGTCAATCATAGTGTTACAATAATAAAGAATTTTCTTAATTCTTCGCTTTTTTTACAATTATTACTGTAATCAAAGGATAGAAAATACATACACACATACATATTTTACTAAGCGCTTTATATTCTGTAAGCCATGTATATTTCAGTATCTATATAGACGATACTATTAACAAAGGCGCACTCACTACGTTAGTTAAATTGAGTATATTTTGAATATTGAGTAGAATGTTTTGAATATATCGATCGCATCAATAAAATCAATAATATCACATTATTCTTAATATATCCATTGAGTTATCTGTAATGTACCTACTACAGTAGTTCCATATATACATTACACAATAGCTACTTATTCCATGTTCTTGCCATAACATTTTATGTTTAAGATGTCTTGTGGCTGCCGGCGGATTCTACAGGATTCTATTATTTAAATCACGTCACCTCCTCCAAAACAAATATTTTGTTTTATTTTACAGCAACGACTACTGATGGATGCTCGCCGTACGTCGAAACTTCCGGTGATGGAAGGGGGATGGGGAAATTAGTCCACGTAATTCCTTCGCACACTCACCAAAATGTATCTTATAGAATACTGAGAGGCTGGCAACTCTACGTCTATGTTCAAGGCTATGAAAATTGGCTTCCACCAGTTCAGGGTCGCCAATTAGTCTCTTTGCACGCCTCTCAATTGTGTCCAGAGCTACAAGATCACATTTTGTGGCACCAGCCATTAAATGGCCACAGTACTCCACACACGACCGCATCTGTGCTTTATATGATGTAAGAAGTTGTCCCGGTGTGAAGTACTGCCGGACCTTTGCAAGGACGCCAAGCTTGCTGGCGGCTGCTCCTGCTTTAGACTCAATGACCAAAGTTGAGGTTCGAGGAAATCTCTATCCAACTAAACTAAAGTCGGTCACTGTATTCCAAAAGTACATACTGGTAAGTAGTAGCCAAGGTGAAAGGGCTCCTTTTGGCGGTGAATAAACACCACTGCGTTTTGGTGGCGTTGAATTTAGCAAGATTGGCATTGCCCCATATGGAGACCGCCTCTAAGATGCCATATAAGATGATTTAAGATGATATATAAGATAATGCTAGTCAGTTTGAGAGCCATCCACAGCTGATTATATGATAGTTTCTGTTTTAAGCAATTTCTTTTTTTATAACATGTCAGTATGTTCGTGTAAGCTAAATTTTTTCGAATGTGATATCAGGAATCCGAAACGACTATTAAATTGTGTAAAACATAGTTTAAACGTAAATGAGAATAAGCAATTAAACACTCTATGTACATTGCGTACAGGAAGCATGTTATAAATAAGGAAATGATATTTACAGATAACACGCTTTCAACCAGCGTACAAACCGTTTAAAAAAACTCTGAAACAATGTTTTCTATTCATAATTATAATTTTATATCCGCCCGCAATAAATAATATTCTTCGACGTTCTCATGTAAAGAATAAAAATAATTGTTAAAAACGCCTATTTCTACTCCTGACAAAGGACGGGCCTTGTACGTGACGCTTAAAACAAATTTTATTCGTGACTGGTTTGAAATCATCTGAATATCTAATAATTGAAAACATAGAATTTATTGGTTTGAAATAATAAAAAATACCTTTTAATAATTTAATTAATTTAAAGTGTTTGTGCAATAAATCTTTTGATTATATTTATCCAATATTCGATTATTGTTTAACTAAATGACATTGGGACCAACAATAAAGACACATTTAAATATGGATATCAAGGTGTTTGATATAAACATTTAAATATAAAGGTTTCGCTCATATATAAAATGTTTTGAAAAACTTTTATTGGAAAACATGGAATAAACAAAATATTTTAAAAATATAAGATTCCAAATGCTCCCCGCGCTTTCTTGTAATTGCGAACTTCCTTACTTTGCAGTTCTCCACCACAATAGATAAATATATATAGTAAAATTAAATACCTATAATAAATAAAACGTAATGGGTTAATCTCATTATATATGGGCATAGATTCAATTCGGTGCAAAATAAATTATTTAAATTAAAATTATAACAATACTTATGTTGGTATATTTAACAGACAAATTAAATGAACATGCAAAATAATACTAAAATGAAAAACCTCTAACCAGACGCTTTTATTTAATATTATTATGTCGATGATTCCGATAAACATCTATAAAATAATAATAATTACAATAAAAACATGCAGAAATAAATATGTATCACGAAGACTTATCTTGCTTCCCCACCGCAACCGATCCGCTTCCGTAAGGTATGTAAAGTGAAATCTTTTTTAAAGTACTTATTCGGTATTAAATTTTGAAAACGATAATTTAAATAGACTGAAACAGTAGATTACCATGACCTTAAACTTATATTGTCTAAAATTCGAGTCGAGCTTCGATTAAATAAAGGCAATTCATAAATTACAAACCCCTGTGGCTTAAAAACCGTCGCCTTAAAACTATTATTAAAAACAAAACAAGACCAATTAATTAGTATCTTAGGAGTCTTTTCTGTGATTTGTGAAAAACAAAAAAAAAACAAAATACATAAAAAATACATAAAAACACGTCTTTTTTTATTTTAGTGTCTATACAGAAATCCAATACACGCACAGCCTAAGCGCAAATAATCATGTGCGTAATGGAAGAATTAAATGAGTAATCATTGGCAGAATTAGTACCTAAGATACTCTCGAAAACAGTAGCCAAACATGGTTTCTTGTATCTAGAAAAAAAAATATGGCAGCTTTACCAATGTCGCTTAAGAAGTTTACAACAATTTATTAAAATTTTGTCATTCTTAATTTTGGATAATGCGCCCATTCATTATACGATCTAAGAGACACTTCCTCACTCACGTGACCATGATGGAATCATACAATAAATTAATTAGCGTTGTTGTATTCTTATACCATTCGTATGTACTATAGTATGATAACACCTGATCTTTATCCTTATCTTATACTAGTTATCTTCCACAATCAATATTATTGAGAAACATATTTATGTATGTATATATATAATATGTATCATGATAGTTGAAATCATCAGTACATTTCGTTTATCTCCATAATTTGTGACACACGACGAAATATACCTCTTACTAGCACTAGCAATATGTATTAGAATTTCTTTGCCCAGTGACTCTTAGTTTACCAGTAACATGCCATTTTGTATTAAGGTCTCAGCTTAACTCATAACTATTATCGGTATACAATGAATGTTTTGCTTTCAGCTAATCGTCCATAAGCATCGTAGCGACTTTGCTTTCCAGACCTTACAGAACTCAAACATATATACATGTGCTTATTCTGCGTTAAGCCATCTGTATCCGAAAGATTTACATACAGTTGTTTTTCTTAACATCTTTGAGGTACAGCACTTTAATGAATAATCCATTTTTTTTTAATTATTTTATAATTTACTCAAGTTTTCATAAGTGGGTAAAAAACACGTAAACGATTTCATAAATCGATTATAATCGGTTTTACTGTATGAACTTGTATCAGAGAAAGTTAAATTACAAAGCATTAATAGAAAACGATAGCGTGACAAAACGTTTAGAAGGCAAGTTACTTATTGGCGCTTTGGGGGATCAATTATCCCAAAACAACGCAGTAAATTATATTAAATATGAAGATTTTTTTATACTACACGAACTATCCAAATGCCGATAATAGTATGACTAGCTGTTTTGTTGTAAAAAATGTATGCAACTGTCAAAATATTTTATATTTACTATCTTATGTCTAAATGATATATAAAATATTAAAATTAGGAACATTTTATTTCATTAAAACACTTATCGTGGTAAGGTATCTTTATTACAAATACTTAAATGATACCAAATATTTACAATATAACAAAATGTTACAAAATCTTTCACACGGCGCACATAATATCTCTCAACAACCGAGTCTTCGGCAGCGGCGCCGTTTCTACTTACTTTAGTTAAAAAAAACATCTTTAGACTTTAAACTAATTGAAAACAATCTATTTTAAATAATAAATATAAACCACCTTCGGTAATCTGCAGATAATTGTGTAGGAATGGCGATTATTGTGATTAATATTTAGACGAAGATATTTATTATATAAAATAAAAAAAGAACACCAGATACAGTTCAGTATTAGTATTATGCTCCATAAGGTGAATTCGAATAATGAATAACAAAATAATGATAGATTCAATTATAGGCAAATAAACATTTAATTTTTATAATACTCTTTCATCTTACAATCCAATAACCACGTGGGATGGAGACGATAGACGGTAGACATAACATATCATATTATTCATTTTTAATAAATAATTACTAATTTTCAAAACATCAAATCATTCACGGCATATTTAAATTGAATATTTATTAATGGATACATAAATTATTTTAATAATACGTAAACAATGAATCATATTAAACATACAGAACTTGACATGTCTTTAATATTTACTAATTTGTTATACTATTCGTATTTATAAACAAAATATACTGAAACCAGACAATGGTAATCATTATTTTTTTTTTTAACTATTATCATTACTCATCGTAATATTTTCTAAACGAAAAATACAATTACAACATAATTCGTTTTAATTGATAATAATAAATATATTATACCCTTCATATCAATACACAGCCTATGTTATGTTCAAGAATACCGTTAAAACATATTTGTACCCGAGGCAGTTACAACACCGTTGTAATATCTATTGAAACAAACAACTTAGGGCAACAAAAAATATATGTTATGGCATTCATTTTATAATATACCCAGTGTTGTTTCATAATATCTTTAAAATCTTCAAAGAACTGAGTCTTTAAATATTGCTTTTTTAGCATTCTTTCCATTTCTAACTCTGTTTCACTCTAAGGGTTTTCACACTGTCTCATATAAAGTGTACCAGATTCTTATAAATAAATGTCGATCTTATCATTAGAGTGCAAGCAATTCTATAAGCTTTATTATAATTTAATAAATTACAACATTTATCTAATTATATCAAATAATATAAACAATTTACAGGTTTTATTTATTTGTGATATATCAAGATGACTGTAAGCAATTCAACTAGTTGTCAGTTTCAGCTGAAAACAAAAATAACTTAAAATACTTCAGATGAGACCGAAAATGTAATCTTACCAAGTATTCAAATAAGAAAATTCAAGCACAAAATAATAACAGAAAATCAGATAAGAACTTAATGTCACCTACATTCGGTTTTTAACATTATTTTAAAATGATGAAAATAAAACTTTATTTTCCAGACGGAGGTTTTCTTCCGAGACTGCAAACTAATATTTTTGAATAACAAAAGTTTGTGATACAATGATATCGTATTTATACGTTAGTTAATAGTATCTGCACAAAAAATTTTATACACAAGACATTTTATAATTTTAGACAGATTCATTATATGTATATGAATAAAAAATTGATATTACTTCAAGATAAGATAGTGTCCAATAAACACGTAAGTACAAACGGAACTAAATATCAAAGTATATTAATTAGTCGTAATTATTGTATATTTCATACTTAATAACAAATTAACATTTCGGCCTGATTTAACTCATCATAAACATCTGCATTGTTAGGCAGTTGTTTACTAACTAGCGATTATCCCTTAGGTTCTTTCAACGACAACATTAATTCGAATACGTACCGACAGTGTAAGATATTGGGCAGTTTGATACAAAACAATCAGCATAAAAGTTCAACCTTACAAGTTTCAGCTGAAAACACAAGTGTAAATACTATTCAAATATACGTATGTACCCAAGATATTAAGTAATATATGCCAAAACAGTCTGTCAGATCGTCGATAATTCGGAAAAAGAAATTACTGAGAATGAAAAATATAAAAGCGTTATTTCCAACGCAGTAAAATATATTATTTAGTCGTTAATAAAGCTAGTACATAATCTACTTTTGTCAAATAAAGAGAGTACGTCTCAAGCTCTCGATTTCATCGAAAGCCTTTATAAATGAATATTTGTAAGGTGGCTAATTTTAAGCATAATATTGATTATATAACGCCAAGACCGTTACTCGTTCAACAATTATTTTTAATTAATACAATTAATTTTATTAGGAATATTTCCTACTTTTTACTTAATCATTGAGGTAAAAATTGTGGTGAAAGTCGGAAGTCTTCCAACTAGTATATACTTTGTCAATGTTACTAATTACAATCTCTTTACACGTCATTAAAAAATAATTATATTACTTGATTTATACATTTCGATAAACTATATTTTTAATAACATTTGTTTTGTTGATATATTATATGTTAGCTTCTACTTATGGAGGATATTAATGATATAAAATATATATATACTGAATGTGATAGCTTCATCGGTTCAATAAAATCAGTCACTAATAATTTGATAATAATTGAAAAATAATAAGCAGCGACGTAAAGAGACTACAATTAGATGATTTTACTACATTTGATGTATGAATCACTGCCGTAAGCATTGTTCAATATATAGTCAATTTTAACATATTTTTTATTTGCTCAATATATCACTGGCTTAAAGCCGGGCAGTGACATAATATAGTGCTCTAAACGATATCTGTATATCTATTATAGTTTTGTAATAGATACCTTATTCTACGGGTTTTTATACAGCAATGTTTAATTTCCTGGTTCCTGCTCCAATATCAGTCTCTGTACCATAATATATATATATATATATATATATCACTTTACTATTAAGTGATTTATCAAACGATTGTTTCGTTTGACAAAACACTTAATATATATAACTTATTTATGAATATATTTTTCATTACTGGTAGTCACACGGTAATACTAAGAAAGTAGCAGATTAAGAACAATCTACACTTATGATATCCAAGACATTTACAACCATTCTACCTCAAGTAGTGTATTATCTTTCATAAATAATATTTGCGTGTATAATAAGCATTGGAATGTGCACTAAGAGTACACTAAAACGTTGAATCTCCAAGTATATGAAGTGACAAGGCATCGGCAAGCTCTCGGCGTTTTATTCGCGTGTTATCTGAAACAACATTATGTAATTATAGTATATCCTACTGGTGACACGTCCGTCGTTTGAATTTTCATACAAGCTTATTGAAATATATAGCAATTAATAACTAGTCTTCTCTATCGCAATATATAGGCTAATAGAGTACTTTCGCTTTGGAAATGCAAACTTTCTAATATACTTAGTGTACGACGTCGCTAGCAAACGTTGGTATTCTGACGGAACATGACGCAAATAGATTCTAAAGCAGATTAAATTTGCTATACATAATTTGTAATGTAATTTATTCGTTATTTAAGATCAAAACAGAAAACTTAAAAAAATATATAATTCATAAATATTATAAATTGTCTTTTGAGTCTATTACATATTTTAGTTCGGCACTTGAACTGATTTTGGTGAAACTTTATAAATGCTTAATGTTTAATACTCTGTATATAGTTAAGCTGTCTATATAAGAATAAATATATAATTATTACAAATAAAAAAAGTGTGAAGGTTCTATCTGAACTGTTTCATCTTGAGTATAAGAGTAATTATATTTTTTTCTAAAGTGCGATCTTCTGAAGTCGACGCGAATGCTCAATAACAGCTAAAACTAACTTCTATTCGTGAAGATGAAAATCGCAATGCTTGTTATTTTCCTTATACACATAAATATAATAATAGCTTATATTTTACAAATTAAAATACACTTCTATATTCAAAAAATATATATAATAACAAAGTCATTGTAGAAAACGAATTGTAAGCACAGTATGTTTTCTTCGCCTTAATCGCTTTGCCTTATTAATTAATACCATAAATTGTTACTTGTTATAAACAAACAAACTAACTTAAAACATTAGTGTGACAATCATAGACTTTCAATTGCCCCCATTTTAGGACCAACACTAAATGTTTGCCAATTTTCGGTGCAATTAACAACATTAATAAGCTCATATTGTGAATAATTTAGAGAATGAATAAAAGCATCTATTCCAAACTCTAAATAAAGATCGAAACAAGTAGCCGCTTCTTATATTTTGTATGTTTTTTTTTTTTTATTCTTATCGTTTTCCTATAATATCTCAGCAAGCAATTAATAATATATGATCAAACAATTCACCAGGTTTAGTTAGAATTCTGTACATTCGCACTGAATCAATTGAAAAATCGCAAAGCAAATACCCTTCAAACAATTATTATACTATTTTTTAATTTTAGCACTACTAAATAGCTTTTTAATTAATTTCTATAATTGTATAATTCATTAAATCAAAAAATTACATTATTAATTTTGCATATGAGGTTGTGTTAATCTTATAATCAGTACTGCATAAAACACGACAGACGAATTACAAAAAAACAGTACAATTCGTATGATATTTGGTAAATTGTTAATTAGTATTAATATTTACCTATTTTTCCTTAATTGGTGGCGTGATAGGTTTGGCAGGTTGTGGTATAATAGTTATTTCATCGTTAATCTTTAAAGGTTTTAGAAGAGACTGTCCAACTTTTGTAGAGGGAGCGGGTTTGCCTTTATCCATGACGCGTTTTGCGACAACACTATGAGCTGAATACACGTGGTTCTCAAACTGTTTGTACATCCCAAACGTGGCCGTGCAAACAGTACACTTGTAAGAGAGGTGAGCCGGTTTTAATGTAAGATGATGATCTCTCGCCACGTGGTTCAGAAGCTTCCATTGGTACACCTGAAATTATATGATCAATTTTATAATTTTTTTCAATTTTTTATTAGATTATTTTTTTTGGGTGAAATGCACAAAATTATTAACTGTTAATATAAGTAGCGATAATTGAAAAGCACAAAGTCTGAACAGCTTTCATAGTCAACTAAATTTAAAACTTATCATACCCTGCCACAAACTGGACATCTGCCAGCATCTTTTCCTTTATTTGCAGCTTCCTGCATAGAACTTGTGACAAGACCGTGAGATCCCAAAAGATGTCGCTCTAAACCTTGATCTGTGAAAAATCTGAAAATAGTAATATCTTTTTTAATATTTTGTTCACATTTATTAAAAACATCAAAATTAAACTTATTGCAATTCCATAATTATTTTTATAATAGCTATAAGTATATATTTCTAAAAAGTAATACTTTACCTAAATTGACATTTTTGGCAATTGAGGGGAGGCCGATTATATATCATTTTAGGATGGATCTTCACTTTGTGTATCCATTGCATGTGGTTCCTCAATTGCTCCAAGTCTTTAATATAACCATCACATATTTCACAAATAACACATGTGTTCTTATTCTGTTGAGATGGCTGTGGTTGTGGTTGAGGCTGAGGTTGTCGTGGCAAGGGTGTGATTGATATAGATGGCTGGTGAAGAGATTTAGAAACTAACATGTTCTTTCCATTATTCTGTAATTAACAATTGTGTTGTTAATAATTAAGGTATTTGTTGTGCAGTTATTTAATTTTCATAAAAAATCATTGTCTTAATCAAATATTTTTAAATTTCCAAAAACTTATTATTTATTTATTGTTTATTTTCGTTATTATTTATTTTTATAAATTCTTGACAAAAATGTACTTACAGGGAAGTTCAGACCAGTTGGATTACTGATTTGACTTGAATGCCTGACCATAACCCCACTACGGAGTATAGGAATTCCCTGGACGGCGTTAGACCGAGGCGGGATGGTCATAGGAGATCGGCCTCGCGGACGGTAACCAGATGTCGCCATAACATTACTGATAGGTGGCCTGCCCAGATTATTGCCCACCTGCCCTCGGTGGAACGAACTTGTATATGACCCCATCATTGGATTGCGGGCCCGGGCAATCTAAAATATTTAGTATTTTAGTATTGTTTTTGGAAAATGTATATATTTTTATAAGAGATCAGTAGTTAATAAAATACATTGCCATAATTATTACCTTTGGTATTTTTGCTGGAGGTTCCCATTCGATAGGTGGAGATAGATTAAATTCTGGCTTAAACTTTTTCGCGCATGAAATAAGATGGCGAGCAAGTTTCCCTTTTCCGTTATCTTCAAAGGGACAGTTCGCACACTGATGGTGTGAGGGGGCTCTTTCCAACTTTCCTCGGGTATTATGTTCAGCTTCCAAATGATACAAGATATCATGAGGACTCTTACTTTCAAATACACAAAAGTTGCATTTATAAACACTATTCTTCATATGTGGCGTTTCCAAATGATGAGCCATGGCCAGCAGTGACTCTGATTTAAAACTGCAAAACTCACACTTATGTTGTTTAAACCTGTATGGCGCATTGTTTTCTTTACTGAATTCTAAATTCTTCGTAAGCGATATTATAGATGATTCTGTTATTTTTGTACTATGCCCACCTTTCTTCTCTCTATAAAGTTTTCTATTTTGCTGTTTAAGCAAATCATTCTGAACAAACTCTTTAACAAGGTTAAGACCTATATTCATAAAAAAATTACCAAGAGACAGATCAAAATAGTTATCCGATTTTCCAGAGCCAACTTTCTCTACAGTCAATCCAGTGACATCTTTTATTTCTTCAATAGTATCGGCTTTATCTTTAATAACAATAGTTTTGTCTTCTTCATCACTGCCTATTTCTTCTTCTGTATCTGTGGAGGTTTCTTCATCCCATGATGCATCGTCGTCATTTCCGACACGGCGCCGTTCTAGAAGAAAAGAAATGTACAGATTAACAAAAGCCAAAGTACATATTTGAACACAAGAAATATGATATATTGTTGCACGAACCTCGCCTCTCTTGCTTTTTCTTCTTCTTTTTTTCTTCAACTTCCTTTTCTTCGTTTTTATTTACAACTTCTTGCTCTTCATCTGATTCTTCTACTTCATCACTTTCAATTTTTTCTTGTTTATCTTTGTCACGCTTATCTTTGTCTTCTTTTTCTTTATCTTTTTGCTCCTTTTCTTCTTTGGCTCGTTGCTCTTGTAATTCATTTCCTAAATTATTTACAAATTCTCTAAATGGTTTTATTGAAGGCTTTTCATATACATATGGTACTATAAAAGAAGGCGCCTCCACAACGAACATGTCGTCTGTAAGAGAAGGCAATATTAACGGCTGTGGGCTAGAGGAACTTTGACTTATTGTATTATTCTTGCTGCTGACAGGAGTGACAGAAGTACCGCGGGCTACAATGCTTTGATATAAACTTTGAGCGGCTAGAGAAGAACTAATAGACGAAATGGTATTTTTTTTAACTGGGTGTACTTTTCCTGTAGAGTTTGTATCAATTATCACGACGGTAGGCTCTTTTTTTTGTATACCCGATTTCATTTGCTTAGTTACCATCTCAACCAATGCTTTAGTATCATTTATGAATATTGGTTTCGTTTTACGCTTATAGCAATCTTCCATAACAAGATCTTCTATATCGGAGTCTTTACCTCCGATTCCTATTTCATCATCATACCTTTTCCTCTTAATAGTTCTGCTACTTCGTCGCAATTGCGTTACTTTGTTATCCACAACGGGTTTTTGTTCCTCTTCTATTACACAGTCTTCATTATCACTTGTAATTTCATGGACCTCTGAGCTCGAGCAGTCGTTTGAGTTTCCATTAACAGCATCAGATCTATCGTTTTGTAATGAAACTGCGCTGCTTTTTAATCTGTTTTGCATGTCTTGGGAGGAGTCATCCTGAATTTCTGTTTCCGACTCCGAATGTATGCTGACAGTTTCTTCTGCTCGAGGTTCTAATGAAGTTTCGGAAGAATCATCTTCTGATAAATCATCATCCGACTCACCTTCATCGGATACCTAAAATTAATGAACAAAAAAAAGGAATATTGATACGTTAAATGTGTTCAACATTTAGTCAATAACAAATTACGAGCATGATTGTAAAATACACCACCCATTGTCTAATCAGGAAATCTCAAAAATACAAGGGCTACGTGATAAAATTTATGCTTTGCATTGCATGAGGGTTCTATATAGGACGTAGGTGTTGCATACCACTTACAGTGGGATTAAATAGGGGGTGAAAGTTTGTATGCGCATTCCGTAATTTTATTAGTAATACATATATAATTAGTTTTTTACAAATATTATAAATCAAGTCGCCATTAAAATAAATATTTTTTTATACGAGCAAGCGAAGCCGGTGGGGACAGCTATTATAATAATAAATGATTAAATATTTAAAAATATACGTGATAGTTAATATGCTCTTCAATTGTCGTATTAGGCATCTAAATCAACGGGTAATCTAAGTAATGATTACTGACATCCAGAGATTTGGACAAGAATACAGCTATAAAAAAAATATTTTCCAATTCTGTAACTTCATTTCGATACAAATTAGAAGTCAATTAAATTTCTCGTAACTACAATAAATACTCTCTACAAACAATTTTTTTACTTTGTAATAACGTACCTCAAAAACTCAACGAAACGCTGAAACTAAAACTTATTTCGAAGTAACTATTTACAAAATGAGCGAGGCGGATAATTAATTAACGGTTATTATTCCAGATGAAAAGGAAATACAAACATCGTAATTCTTTTTCGTTTTTTTTTTAATATATATGTTCATCTATGCAAGCACCTCTGAGAACTAACCAATA
The DNA here is from genome assembly GCA_963555665.1 of Dircenna loreta. Taxonomy (NCBI): domain Eukaryota; kingdom Metazoa; phylum Arthropoda; class Insecta; order Lepidoptera; family Nymphalidae; genus Dircenna; species Dircenna loreta. Next base: position 10,226,477 of record OY743092.1, read on the forward strand.
AGAATAGACGGTATAAAGCATTATGCATAACAAAAATAAAATACCATAGCTATATAAACTTGTGTACCATAAGGACTTTATGTAGCTTTTATATGATTTTTTGTTTCAAGAATATTTTTTTACTATAACATAGTATTTTATAACTGACAAGTCTGGCGATCATATTTGTATTGACACAACGAATAAAAAATGTACGGCCTTGAACATGCTAAAATATAATATATTAAAAACTTTTTGAAAACCAGCTTAATCCAGCATATTGGATCTCAAGCCAAATTAAATTTATTCGGGCACAACGAGGTCGTATAACTTTTTATAAAAGAAACTAAATATTTTATTTGCAATTCATGTCAAGAGAGTTGTAGAAAAAAAGCCATAGTGATGAATTCAAGCTACTGAATTTAAACCGGAATTATTAGAAATAATGAATTCATTATACGTGTATGGATGCGGCTAATACAGTTTCAAATTCTCTATGATATTTTCAAAATATTTTTTTAAAGCGATTTATTTAAAGAGAGTGTGGTTTATCGTAAAAAGGCGACACGTTTTAAATCTAAATATTTATATTCTGCAAAACTCCAGATTTTTTTTTCTGAATCCAGACAAACAAATAATCGGATATTGAAAACCTAAAAGCTTGTTTGTGATACGGTTGCGAAGCGATCGTATGGATTATTTTCTTGCAATATTTAACATAACCTTACCAGTAAATACTTTTTGACCTTCGTAGAAAAGTTATCATTTTTTTTGGTTGCCTATATAGCTTATCTCTATGAACGTCTATAGAATTAATACATAAATTAAGAATTAAAACGACCGAAATTAATATTCGATCTACAGTCCGAAATTGAATTCAAATTTACTAACAATAAACTATTTAAGAACCTTCCGGCATATACACAAATCGGTTATTTACACCAATAACTCCAGAAAAAAAATCTAAAAACCTTTGTAGTAAAACTTGTATAAATCGTATATTTATTTCAACCGTTGATATCTTGCTAAGTCGAAAGATGAAATCGTTTTCGGTGTTTTATATAACATTTAACATATTTTTGTTATTCTAATTTGTATAATATTTTCTTTTATATAGACAGCTTTTACAAAATTTTGCGCAATTTTTCAACGAAAATTTTATTGACATGTATGTAACTTTTAAATCTTCTTATTTTAAACCATTTACAGATTAAATAATTACGGGATTTAATTGGACGAAAATTTCACTTTTAAAAAAAATATTTTTGATGTCGGTTTTCGAATATATTAAAGAGACTCAAAAGACATATATAATATTAAATAGTATTTTTTTTACTATTTAAAGCATTTAGCTTTGTCCTAACAGAGGGTCTCTGATCTCTGGCAAAATTAATAGAAGTTTCCATATGTTTACAAAATATTATCTAAAATATTTGTTTTAATTACATTTTTTTTCTTTTATTTCAGTCTGTCTGTAGTCTGTATTTATATCAGTTCACATATAGTAATATATTTTATTTAATTACATTTTTTTCTTTTATTATATGTGAACTGATATAATTATGATTAAAAGATAAAGATCAAAAATATGTAAAATTTCAAGTAGCCTGTTTATATACTATAGATTTACACCTGTAGTATATATAATTGATAATCCAATAGCATTAATATTATACCATATTATTTTAGAATATTTCTATAAGAATCATAATAAATTTGGAACCTATAAAATATTGTTACAGAAGGATGTTCTCATTATCATTTGATAAATTGGTATTAATTTAATGATACAATTAAACAAGCATCAACAATACTAATAGGTGCTTTTTATGTACAAAATTAGTAGTTATATTTTAATCATATAAGTAAGGAGTCTAAGCAACATATTAACTTACCCCATTACTGGAAATCATTCTATGATCTTTACTATTGTCTATTTCCAACAATGGTTCCACTGGATCGTCTGCTGCATCTTCTGACTTTGGATGATTATTAAGAGAATCGGTATATGATTCATTGCTATTACTACAGTGTTTTTCTAAAGAATTGTTACAACTATTTTCCTGTTCAGGCACCTCAGTTTCTATAAGGCTTTTATCTGGTTTGTGGTCCATTATGCAGTTACTATTTGTGTCCTCTGCTAGTACAATATCCGTATTCTCTAGAGCTTCTGTATTGTTTTCTGCATGATCATTTGTTTCCAGACTGCTGTTTTCACAATGTTTTTTGTCTAGACTGATCTCTTCGTTGGTATCCATTGAGTGTTCCGGAGAGTCTGCTTGAGACAACTCCTTGTGTTCCTCCATTGTACCATTCACTCCCCCATTCATGGTGACACCAAGCTACATTCCTTGAGTCAAACCTGTCAAAATTAATCATTCATTGAGGTTATGTTTTCAATATTATGATGGTCATGAATTAATGCCAAATGACTGAGCGTCACATTTTTTTATAGTGAACACCGCCCCCTCCCGCCGTCCCCTCACCCCTGGCAAGGCGCTAGCAATCAAAATGGCGGTTTCACCGATACAACTTTGTAGGTCTACGTGTACACGTCTTTGCATACGACTTCAAAGGTCACTTCATCATCACAATTGGTGTCCAGAAAAAATGAGGTCACACAAGAATTTCGATTTTATTTATCATTTAAAGATAACTTAAACAGAGCCAAGGTTACGAAACTTTCGCTCCAAAAACTCGAGAACTCACATTAACCTATTTATTTGTAAGCTATATAATAAGGAACAAATAATATTATATTTAACTTCATCAAAAGTATTATAAAGTTACTGTATGATACAAAACGATTTAAATGTAGGTTTTCTGGTGTTTAGCCAAAAGTAAACAATTGATGCCGGTATTAAGATTACGATCATAATAATATATAAAATGACAACTAAAGCTTTGCTTAAATAAAGAAAAATAATGAGAAACTTGACCTGATACAATCTACGGCGTTCCGTGGCTGACACTTCTGGTAGCCGTTCGACGTTCACTAGTAACTTGGGTTATTTCAATGGTATAACCCAGGGCTATTTTGTTTTATTGAAATAGCGTTTTCGATGTCTTAGTACAAACTTAATATTAGCACAAACTGAGAAAACTTTTTATATAATATCACTGATAACCACATTTAATTCCTATTAAATTTATTAAATTTTAGAAATTTACAAATCAGGGAGTGTGCGACATGATCCCCTGCCACAGCTCAAACGCAATATGGCGGCCATCAGCGATGAGTAAGTCAGTCACGTGACTTAGAGTCAAAAAATCTGAGTATTTTCTTTTCATAATAAAATATAAATATAAATTATATATTTGAAATGCATAGGAATAATTATAAATTTAATTTTCAAATAGGTTCCAAGAAGACTAAATAATAGGAATGGTAGTAGAACAACTTAAGTATTGCTTAAGAAAAAGGGCGCGCAATCAACAATCCTTAAAAATTATATAATAGCCATAATACTTCCACAAAACTGAAACTGGTTTTCAAAATCTTCCAAAAATGTTTTAAAAGAAATCAGTTGTATACAACACCTAGACTCTAAAAAATACAAATCAAACAAATTTAATAAGGTTTGCCCAGGTAGGTAGGTATACAACTTATGATCTCAGCAAAGAAATGTATAGGTATCTATACAGATAAAATGAAATAGAAACTTATTAATTTATAAGTAAATGTATTAAAACAAGATAACATACACTAAAGCCTAGGGCGTGGGCCCTACGTGTATTATAAATTATTATAACTATTGAATCCCTACATGTATAGGATGCTATCTCTCTCTGATAAATGTGAATGTTTCACGTGAGTAAAAGAGAAAGAAAAAATTCTGTTTGATCTTTGTGAAAATAATAAAAGACAGACTGGCTGGATAAGTATGAGAAGAAAAATGGAATAAATTAAAAAAAATAAATAGGTAGGTACGTATACGCTTGATTTTGATTTAGATAAAATGTCATTGACCTTTTCTGTAAGATATTAAAAATCATATTTGTTAGATACATTAAGTACCTTAGTTTATTGTAAACTAGAACATTTCTTTAACAAATATATATCTATACTTCCATAGACATCAATTCCCTTTATAATGTCAGTATATGAAAAATTATCATTGTATTTTTATCATATAAAACGTAATTACTTACTGTAAAATAGCTATTTGGTCATCGAAATAAAATGAAATCATTTGCTGTTTCATGTTACGTTATATACGTTGTTATATGTAGGTACATTATATTTTATGTAACGAAATGCTGATTAGCAGCATAAGGATACTAAATTGATTAAGGATGTAGTTTTGTGTTTCGATTTCAAGTAAAAATTTAGTCTATAGTTACTACTAGTAGTTTTGAAATTCATTTATGATTTTTATTATCTAATTGGTTAAAATAAGACATAGTAGCTGTTGCCAGCGACATAGTCTGACGACCCTCACCCTCCCTTTCTCATCCCATGAGTCTTAAATCATAGGAAATCTATAACATCATATCGATCAATTAATATTTTTTTTAGTTTTATTGTTATTCATAATTAGTTAGCTTTTCGCATGAACATAACGAAGTTTCAGGATATAAAGCAGCCTATATGTGGAATGGGGCAATAACGTTTAACCATAATACATATTATAAAAATACGTTCAGTTCATTTTCAGTTACAGAGTAAAAAACAAAGGTTTTTGTACCGTTTAAAGTTATAAATAAGGTAGTATTGATTCCAGTGCTTCGTCAGCATTTGTTCCTTCAAACTGAATAGAGTAATGAGCTAAGGTAAACACGAGATGCGGTTATAAATCTTTTCACTATCAATGTGGGACCAACAAAATATGTACCACTTATATAATACATACATATTCTACAAGAGTGATTTAAAAGTGATTATTTTCATGTAGCCCTGAAATCATTCGGATGGAAGGCATAGAAATATAGAGAGTTCCAATATGTATGCAATTTGCAGCAGTGTTGCGACCTTGTTAACCGCATCGCAAATTAACTTCCTTCCGTCTCTATTAAGATATCGTTTGATTTCTTAAGTTTATTAAGGTAAACTAAGCCTATGAATATTTTATAAAATTAATACAGTATTTTTTATTTATTTTCCTGTCTGTTTCCTCATGGATCTACGCCATTTGTGATAGTACAACTAAAATATAACGCTTCATAAACTCACTATATAAGCATTTAATCAAGAGCGTACCAATAAATAAAGGTAAGTAGACTCCATATTACGTAACAGTAGGATTTTAATATTGAATATACGTAGCATTAATGTCATTACCATGAGAATGAAAGAGTGAAAAAAAAAAGTGAAAAGAGAGGCTTCCACGACAACGCTTGTTAACAGTGTCAGACTAAGGATATATAAACGCAAAAGTTTTGAGACGATCTCCAAATAAAAATACTACTAAGATATTTTTTTTTATTTATTTACATCTTTTCCACATTGAATCAATACCAGTGGTAACTTGTGCACGTTCAATATAACCATCAGGAAGGCCTATTTTGATACCCCATATATAATAACATTTTGTAAGGACACTCCTCGATTTAAAATTAAAATTACAAGGCTCTCAAACGAGCCCTGATCTGGAATGAATCACAGAACAAACTCAGCCGGGTTTTTCTTTATTGTGATTTCTTGTTTCATTAACATCAATATATAGTAAGTAATGTAACTAATAATACTAACTAATAATAAAAATAAAAATAAAAAAAAAGCTTTTGTATGTATATAAGCTCTTGAAAACCCGGTCACAACATAACACAAGGGTCTTCACTTTACCATATTTGAGGGATGAAAGGCAACCCGGTCTCCAACGGTGTGATGCCAGTTGATCAAACCAGAGTAATTAACAACGTTGTTACAATAACGTTCGCTAAAATACAAATCATTCCCAAGCCACAAAACCTTTACAAAATATATATTTTTTTATCAAACTCCTTTCAATGTATGATTAGAATTTAATTCATGAGAAATTTAAGGCTTCATTATACAAAGCTTATTGTAAAAACGTATACAATTAACCTTGAAGGATGTTCCTATTTTGTGGACCCTAATGGTGGACACAGTATATTTTTTGTTTTTGGGGTATTATTTTTGTGTAGATAACAATTTTTCTTGAATTTTTTGCTAATCTTATGGACATTGGTTTTCAAAATAAAAATTCAATATATTATATAATCATTAAATCATTTTAATTTCTTTGAAAATATTTCTTATTTATAACATAAGAAATAAATTAAATAAAGATATATATCTCAGGTTATAAATCGTACGAACAGCCCACTTCTGCAGTAAAAATGTAGTATACTGATACACTAACCCAAAATAGTAAGGTATAAGATTTGATACTGTGAAAAAAAAAATGTAATCTAATAGCCGTCAAATGATTGTCAACCGATGTATTCTTTCAACTGCGTATTCTTTTAGATGCGTCAGAACTAAGTTCTTTTGACAAATCATATATTTGAAGACCCCATGGAAATGTTGCATTCAAGGTAATATAAAAAAAACAGCAGACTCAACTAAATATAATTCCACAATAGTTAGCTACAAAAATGCATTACAATAACACATAGGTATTGGTTATACATTTGTTACATTGGTTTTGACAGTTTTCACGTTTGGTTAGGTAAATTGAATCTATTTTGTCTTTTTATAATTTTATTTAGCAACAGATTATTGGCGTTACGTTCAACATTTGAAAAAGGATTGTTTACATCGTACAATTACCGATTTCCGTCTAAAAATGTACAAAATAAATGGCTTACCTTACTTTATGAGGGACATACAGGGGATAGTATTGTTTACTGAAAAGACCAGACTTACATGACTTACTTAACTTACATTACATAAGTACATGACCTGATTCCCCCATCTCCCTTCCATCACCGAAAGTTCCGACGCGGCCGACATCTATACTTTCATCAGGTGGAATGTAGTCAAGCATATTCTTCTTCATATGTAAAAAAAAGGAAATAACATTTCAATATATTATATTAAGAAGAACTGGATTTGTCATGAATAACCAAAATGAAAACCTGATGATATAGGTCACTCGAGTAGCTCCTAAGGATAACAATGCAAAGAAAATAAAACCTGTAGTTGTTCGTTTTCTATCACGTTATAAAAAATATGTTTTTAATAGTAAAACGAGAAAATTGTTAAAATCCTTGTATTTAATAGGTTTTCTCAATCTATCTTCAACCACCATCTTACTAACCAAATTAAAATCCATCTGAAAACTGTGCTAAATATAGTTCTAAGGATTTAAATCAAATAGTGTAGGTAAGTGTCTTGATTGTGTTTATTGTAATGTTAATTATATTTTGTTATGTTATCTGTGGTGTTCCTTTCAGAGCTTCCCTTTGGGCTAGTTTTACAGTCTTGTTCATTATAATATTGTTGTTAACTTTGTTTAATTCTTTCTATATTAAAATTAAGACAAAGTATGGCTTATTTGGATACTTTTATGAATGTTACTAATGGCGCCTTCTGTAATACGTTTAATTATTTTCAGACTGGAAATAGAAATTTATGACCTTACTTACAGTAGGTACGATATGATTCGTTTATGTGAGACATGACTTCTTCCTGGTGTTTTTATTCAGAATTATTCAATTACCGGTATAATACTTACAGATGTGACGGAGACTATATTAATTCTAGAGGTGATAAAGTGGTTGGTGGAGTACTTGTGGCAATACAACGTGACTTCTTTGTATTATCTCCAAGGAATTTAACAAGTTTTTGAATTTATTTCTAATACATATACCAACAACCCTTATGAATATTTCTGATATTGGGTAATTTGAATATTAGAAATATTCATCAGGGCTTATACTTTTTAATATTATTACGTGGTCTGAGCTTGACAATAAAATTGAAGGATAGAGATGCTCTAATAAGCTTTAATAATTGCTTTCTTACCTTTATAATTTAATACTACTACTACACTAATTGTAATAGTAGAAATTTGAACCTCGTCGTTGAAAATATTTCTTGTAATGTAAAATAGTAAATTACTACAGCTTAGTTTTACCACCTTAAATGTGTATACTCGTATATGTAAGTACTCTACGTGTGAAAAAAATCTTTAAAATAATTTAAATTTGAGTACGTTATATTTTGCTATCGCACATATATATATATACATATATTATTAGCCCATATTCACGTTAATTTATCAGTACAAAATACACATAAATATATCCGATTAATTAACTTGAATAAAGATACATACCTATTATACTTAATTCCACTTAACTCCACTTGTTGACGTTGATATTTCTTGTTTCTTCTGTGACCCTGGCAGCACGTATTCGCTTTACTGTTCAGGACAGAACCGAGTTTCCGAGATCTGGTACATCTTCTTTATACCTTAATGTAGGCGTGAGCAGGTAATGGTATTTTGTATTTCTTAGACATACATTTTTAAAAGTTCTATGAAAGGCATGATGTTGACCAGTTTAGTCGTGAATAGGCATAAACGTTTCGTGCTGTTATTTATTTTCCCATTGCCTAGATTTTCAGCACTTTGCTTGGTGTGATTGCGTCTGGGCGACCGAATATCCTCTCCAGAGCTTAAAAATATCTGATCTGGATGACTTAAGCGTTGCCCCTTTCACGTTTCTCCTCGGCCTGGAAACGTTTTCACCTTTTGTGAATATTGCCGCAGTTTTGTGGTAGGCTGTACGGAATGCTAAACAGTCCTTGCCATGCCCGGTGAATAAAATAAACGCCTCCATGTATTACGGGATGAGTAGAGAACTCAAACGTACTGCTTAAGAGAAAAGTCCATGTTTGGTGGCTCCCGCCCTTACAAATTTTACTAAAGCCGAAGCTCCTTATTTTCATATTTGGGAGCTCCCGACGATAAGGACATCGTACTTGCATTTATGTTGGTGGTTCCGGTTCTTATTTCTCAGAACATTCCTGCACTTTAATGCTCTTAGTAGGAACTTCATCGCTCCTACTGTTTATATATTTATATTTATATTTATATTTATATTTATATTTATATTTATATTTATATTTATATTTATATTTATATTTATATTTATATTTATATTTATATTTATATTTATATTTATATTTATATTTATATTTATATTTATATTTATATTTATATTTATATTTATATTTATATTTATATTTATATTTATATTTATATTTATATTTATATTTATATTTATATTTATATTTATATTTATATTTATATTTATATTTATATTTATATTTATATTTATATTTATATTTATATTTATATTTATATTTATATTTATATTTATATTTATATTTATATTTATATTTATATTTATATTTATATTTATATTTATATTTATATTTATATTTATATTTATATTTATATTTATATTTATATTTATATTTATATTTATATTTATATTTATATTTATATTTATATTTATATTTATATTTATATTTATATTTATATTTATATTTATATTTATATTTATATTTATATTTATATTTATATTTATATTTATATTTATATTTATATTTATATTTATATTTATATTTATATTTATATTTATATTTATATTTATATTTATATTTATATTTATATTTATATTTATATTTATATTTATATTTATATTTATATTTATATTTATATTTATATTTATATTTATATTTATATTTATATTTATATTTATATTTATATTTATATTTATATTTATATTTATATTTATATTTATATTTATATTTATATTTATATTTATATTTATATTTATATTTATATTTATATTTATATTTATATTTATATTTATATTTATATTTATATTTATATTTATATTTATATTTATATTTATATTTATATTTATATTTATATTTATATTTATATTTATATTTATATTTATATTTATATTTATATTTATATTTATATTTATATTTATATTTATATTTATATTTATATTTATATTTATATTTATATTTATATTTATATTTATATTTATATTTATATTTATATTTATATTTATATTTATATTTATATTTATATTTATATTTATATTTATATTTATATTTATATTTATATTTATATTTATATTTATATTTATATTTATATTTATATTTATATTTATATTTATATTTATATTTATATTTATATTTATATTTATATTTATATTTATATTTATATTTATATTTATATTTATATTTATATTTATATTTATATTTATATTTATATTTATATTTATATTTATATTTATATTTATATTTATATTTATATTTATATTTATATTTATATTTATATTTATATTTATATTTATATTTATATTTATATTTATATTTATATTTATATTTATATTTATATTTATATTTATATTTATATTTATATTTATATTTATATTTATATTTATATTTATATTTATATTTATATTTATATTTATATTTATATTTATATTTATATTTATATTTATATTTATATTTATATTTATATTTATATTTATATTTATATTTATATTTATATTTATATTTATATTTATATTTATATTTATATTTATATTTATATTTATATTTATATTTATATTTATATTTATATTTATATTTATATTTATATTTATATTTATATTTATATTTATATTTATATTTATATTTATATTTATATTTATATTTATATTTATATTTATATTTATATTTATATTTATATTTATATTTATATTTATATTTATATTTATATTTATATTTATATTTATATTTATATTTATATTTATATTTATATTTATATTTATATTTATATTTATATTTATATTTATATTTATATTTATATTTATATTTATATTTATATTTATATTTATATTTATATTTATATTTATATTTATATTTATATTTATATTTATATTTATATTTATATTTATATTTATATTTATATTTATATTTATATTTATATTTATATTTATATTTATATTTATATTTATATTTATATTTATATTTATATTTATATTTATATTTATATTTATATTTATATTTATATTTATATTTATATTTATATTTATATTTATATTTATATTTATATTTATATTTATATTTATATTTATATTTATATTTATATTTATATTTATATTTATATTTATATTTATATTTATATTTATATTTATATTTATATTTATATTTATATTTATATTTATATTTATATTTATATTTATATTTATATTTATATTTATATTTATATTTATATTTATATTTATATTTATATTTATATTTATATTTATATTTATATTTATATTTATATTTATATTTATATTTATATTTATATTTATATTTATATTTATATTTATATTTATATTTATATTTATATTTATATTTATATTTATATTTATATTTATATTTATATTTATATTTATATTTATATTTATATTTATATTTATATTTATATTTATATTTATATTTATATTTATATTTATATTTATATTTATATTTATATTTATATTTATATTTATATTTATATTTATATTTATATTTATATTTATATTTATATTTATATTTATATTTATATTTATATTTATATTTATATTTATATTTATATTTATATTTATATTTATATTTATATTTATATTTATATTTATATTTATATTTATATTTATATTTATATTTATATTTATATTTATATTTATATTTATATCTTGTGCCGCACGTTTTGATACTTTTTTCGCAAAAATATGGGTCGGTCACTCCTTCATAGCTAACACCCCTTCAAACCATCACTGAAGTCGGATAACGTCCACGTTGCACTCTGTTGACTTATTAGGAAGCTTCCTTAGAGCTTTGAGCATAAATACGGTCTTTTTGTTTGTTAAAATGTTGCTGAATTGTAAAAATTTTTTCTTTCGTAAACAAAATTTTTCTGTGACCTCCCATTGCGTACCGCTTCAGTAGTTACCCCACTCATTTCCCCCTAAATAGTCACCCCCAAAATATTGTACAATGTATTGGCGCCAAAATTAGAAAACCAATGAACAATCGTATAAAACGACAGATTCGAAATTCAAATGTAATATTTTTTTAGTTTAAATGTAAAAGTATTTATGGCCAGATTATGTATATCCAAACTATCCATAGACCCAAAAATTTTACCAGAACCCTACTTATTTTGTTCTACCAAAAAAATACTTTTCAGAAAATAATATAATATCTCGACAACGACGTTCAAGCATATGTGAATACTAATTAACATGGCGTTATTTTGAATGGTGTATAAAATTACATTATCTGGCCCGTCGTGTGGTAGATAACAATGAAATTGATAGAACGAAAATATTTTCTATACTCGAATATACAATATTATAACAAATATTCATAGCGATATATTGAACAGTATAGTCCGTGGCGACTTAAGACGATTTCATGCTTTAAAATCATTTTTAATGTTTTGTTTTTATACTAATGCTAGTTGATGAAAATTTGTATCTCAATCCCTGAGGTGTTTAAATTAACAAAATATGGCTTTACAGGTTGCGCACAACTCAAACACAGTTCAAACTGACAACATGACTCCCGACTCATACCTCATACTCAAATTAGCCGAGAGTTATAGTCTTAAGGTTAGTCAGATTTACGCATCGACTTCTACACACCTTAGATATGTACGAGTACATGTCTAAGGTGTGTAGATTTCCTTAAGAAGGAGGAAGTTCATTTAATGAACTCTCTCTATCTTTATTTTTTTTTATACAAACTCTCAGCTCAACTTCGCTTTTTTCGTTCGTTTAAAATATACTGTAACTACTACTGCAAAATAATATTTTTTATATATGTTTTTATATTTAAACTTTCGTGAACCATGACTGTTATATTTACCCGACTGTATTCACGCAGAAATTAAATCGGAATGTGCCCGACTAGTTTCGAACCCATTCGGGGTCCTTAATCATGAGCTCTTCTATATGTTATATTATTGTTACTACGGAATAAATAAAAAAAATGTTTTCTTCATGATTTTACTAGAAACCTATTGTATATATTTTTTCCGGGCTGTATTCACGTGAAATTATATCTTATATATTATTAGAGTAGACATAGCGGACTTGCAGCGCGAACATTTTACACAACGAGTGTAGTTCGATACTTGTCGGGCACATTACGATATAATTTCAGGTGGATACGGCCGGGTAAATAAATATAATATAGTGGTCATGGTCCACGATATAATATAAAAATACTATCAATCGTGTTCTTAGCTCCTTCATAGTTCATACTATAAAACTTCAAAAAGCTGAAAAATGCCGCTACCAGGTGAGTGAGATATCATTTTGTGGTGTGGGGTTATAACAGTAGATTTACTTTAGACCCCCATAAAGTTTTGACTTATTAATTAATACATAGACAAACAAGAGCACAGCATTTGTTGTAATATAAAAACCAACTGAAAACGAACACCTATTACGATTCTCTATGACAATTTTTGACGCGCCTGGCGACTGCTGACGTTTTATCATTGTATGTTTTTAATCTGTTCTAGTTGCATGTAAAAGGCAAAAATATTGTTACAAGTGGCTGGGTGAATTGGTTTTGTTTTATTCTTTCTTATCTTTTAGCAATGTAACACTTATATTTTTGTCATACTGCGACATTATATTTTGCACTTATTAAAAACAGCCACAATTTGTGTCTTTATTTCTTTTTGTTAAATAGTGCTAGTCATTTGAAAAAATATTGTGATATGGTGTTAATAATGTTATGTTATCGTACTCTGTTACTTTTTATTTTAACATTAATATGTGTAAGTACTGAAGAAGAATCTTCGCATATGTCTAAGACAGAAAGGCTAAGTCTAAGGTAAAAACAATATATTAAAGTTATACCCACTATAGCTTGGACTCCCGACATGGGACATAGTCAGTAACCTTGTACGATTTCTAAATTATAGATAAAATGAAGGTATAAAAATATGAATGTAAAAAATGTCCTGGAAAAAATATAGATTACATTAGCAGATGCATTCTTCTCAAATTATATATTTGTTTGTGTTATCTTTACATTATTTTATGTATTTTTATGATACTCTTCCTTTTCATCGATGGTTATGAATAAATAGTGAAACAGTAATTCCTACAGTATTTTCGATTAAAACCAATGACACTAAATACAAATGTTCAAATACCCTCAACTCATTTCATAATTTACCCTTTAATATATAACAATTCAAGACTTATTTTTAATAAATGTTACCTTAACAAAACAAACAGCGTATTCTAAAATAGACTGACATTTCAACATGATTGAATATTAATAAGAAGATTGTAATTAGGTCATTCAATTTAATTACATGCATGAAATACAATTGAAAACAATGATTCAAGGGAGGAGTCAAGACGTATGTTCTACCATGCATATAATGCATATATGGACAATGCCTACCCGGCAGATGAGCTCATGCCTCTCAGCTGCAAAGGACGGTGGAGGGGCATCACACCGAGCCGTGGAGACATGGATGATGTCCTTGGAAAGTAAGTTTTAGTTGTTCTTTAATTAAATACTTTATAAATGTAATGGAATGGTGAAACTCTGATGCGCTGTTTAATATATACTTAACCTTGTGTCTATGCAAAATATTAATTAGAGAAATAGATATGTAATCAATTTAAATATTTACATCCTGATTCCCATCCCTCTAATAGACAATTGTCAACGTTTTATGGCATATAAATATAATGCATGCATAAAAAATGGCTACTTAGTGAATCTTACTTTTAATGATAAAACATACCGGAGGTTTTAGATAAAGTAATATAATTCAGCTTGACGAAATTAGTTTTACAATCCCAAAAAGATATATTTATAAAATAATACTTAAAATTATTATGATATTTTACTGAATGAGGATAGTGTTATTTCTCCATTATTTTTCTTTCATTGACAAATATATAAATTATTTAAAATTGATGTTACCTGGGTTTTATGTATTCAAAGCCTTTCTGAAACTTGAGCATTTTGGTATATAATACATGTAATTTTATTTTACAACCATTTTAATGTTGTTTTTTTATTATCTTAAATATCTTTGTGGTGTGCAATAAAAACAACACTATTCTTGAACAGTGCAGGTCTACATTTGGTTAAATCCTATTACATTTAATTTATCAAATAAACTGATTAAGTCAATATCCTTAAAATATTAATGCTTTCGTACTAGATAATTTAAATAATATTACTAATATTACATAATAGGAATAATTAAAAAAAAAGACATTAGATTATTAACAATTAGATTCTGTGTTATAAGACGGTTTTCTAAATGGTTGATCACTGAAGAGCATGATTAAAGTTGAGAACTAGAAAATGTACTTATCATAATAATAAAAAGAAGTGAGTGTAGATGAACTAACAATAAAAAAAAGCTAAAAAACTAAACTAACAACAGCAGTACAGAGTATGAAAAGTTGAAGAGCAATTGGGCCAAATGGTATGCCAACTGTAGTATGGAAATTAAGGTTTATTCTTCTACAGGTTATTGAATGAAGAGCCAATCCCTTATGAGTGATGTATCAATACACTGGTTACCATTATTAAAAATAAAGGTGATGCTCAGGAATATAACAACTGATAAACCTTATGTCCATAATATTACATATAAATTATAATTATTTAAACTATGTATGCCTCTAAAGGGAGGATAATAGAGATGTATATATATGAGAATAATAACCTGGTGAAGAAAGTAGTTGAGCCAGGACTAACATATAACAGGAATGAATGGAAGAAAAATTGTTGTTGTGCCAACTACACCTAGAGTTAGAAAAGAATAGGATTTCTTTTCTAAGTCTTCATGATTATTATAAATAATTAATAAAGTTAAAAATATTTTCCTTGTCGTCTAACAACACATTTAATAGACACCAACTAACAAAATAGGTATTCGGATTGTCACTAAAGAACAGACAACCAAGTAGGGACATGGGTACCAAGTCGGACTCCCAATCTGTTAAATATAAATATGTTAAAGAATCCGCTTCTAAAGCAATTCTAGTTGTTATGCATAATAGTAGAAATATGCAAGATATGGAATATTAAATGAACAATTGAAATCACCATTCTACCTTTTTTTAAGTTTTATGACTGACGCGAATTATATATATATATTTTTTTAAATGGTATTTTAATTTCAGAATAAATAACGAATGATTTATTTCAGCTTCTCCCTTACGCTCGTGGACAGCTTGGACATGTTAGCCATATTGGGAGACTTCTCAGAATTCAGTCGAGCTATTAAACTGGTCATCAAAGATGTTAAATTCGACCACGATATTATTGTTTCAGTTTTTGAGACCAATATACGAATGCTCGGGTAAGTGAATAGTGTAAATATATAATGAATTTCTGTGTATGTATTATTTCTGATTTAATCATTTATTTTTAATACAAAGTCACAACATGGTAAGGACCATTTTTAAACATTAAAAATAGATTAATAAAATTTGTCTGTCATTTTATTAGAGTAAATTTTTCAGCGGTCTGTTATCCGCTCACGTATTGGCAACAGCGTTGAAGAGTGAAGTGCCAGTGTTGCAGTGGTACGATGGGGAGCTCCTCGCTATGGCCGAAGACCTGGGCAAGAGGTTGCTACCAGCCTTCAACACCTCCACTGGCATACCCCATGGACGTGTAAGTTGGAACATTTTATAGAATGTATCATATTCTATCAAATGTATTTTGTAACAAGCCCACCCATGAGTAGATTTTGTAGTATATTTTTTAAATATATAACAAAAACCACCCATGCTGCTGCATGCACCAAATAAATCAGATTATTAATTGACTATCCTAGTGATACTGTGAAAGCCAATAGGTAGCCCTATAATCAATACATTATATATAGTACAGATTGGTACTGACAAATCTTTATCTAAGCACAAAATAAAATAAAAGCATACGTCTTTTGGCCGTGTGGTTTATTTTCTATCAGCCAATTTGTACAGAAAAGCATATTTTAGATGTGCAAAAAAGATGTTAGAATATCTTAGAATAAAGTAATGCCAATATACAATTGGTAGGTTATGAACATATCCTACAACCGATCAAATTCAATTCACATATATTTTCAGGTGAACCTCAGACATGGTCTCCGTGGTTTGTCGGACTCGCGGGAGACATGCACCGCCTGTGCGGGTACTATGATACTGGAGATGGCAGCCCTGTCGCGACTCGTCGGCAACCCTGTGTTTGAAGAGAAGGCCCACAAAGCTATGGACCGCCTGTGGAAGATCAGGCATAGGTGGGGCTAGTTTTGTGTGCTTTTATTTTTATTTTGATCTAATGTAGAATTGTTTATTGATATAATATTGCGTTTATAATAATCATATATTTAATTGATGGATAACGAATTGTAGTTATGATCTACTATATTTTTTTGATTCAATGCTTATCGTAATGAAGTGATGTGAAATATTCAAAACAATTTGATAGATAAAAAAATTATAGGACGTTGCAATCTTACAAAAAATAATCTTTAAAATAATTATAGATATAAGATTCCAGACCTTATCTTTACAGATGTTTTAATTTATTACATACAATCATATACAACTTATTGATTAATTTATGCCACACACAATATACACGTTTAAGTCTCTTAAAGTCACTGTGAAATATATAATTAATAAAAAACATGATTAAAACCTTAAAAACTTATTTTATAGATACATAGTACTCTTGAAAATACATTAATATGGCAATCAATGAGCGTTTAGTTAATGCAAGTGTATTTATGGCACTAGTATTGAATTGCTCCATAAAAGCATCAGAATTCGCGTTTTTTAATTATTATGCAAAAACTAAACACAATACCAATCTTATACCTCCTGAAAGATGAAACTGAAACATTAAACGATGACGTCACACCTTTACAAACATCATTTGGTTCTGCTAGTGTTTAATGTGAAATGGCTGACTGCTGATAATTAGTTATTATTTTAAGCCACGTTAACTTCAATTGTTATTCTAAATGTTTTCTTTCATTAATGTCATTTGTTGCCTGTTATAGCAATTCTATAGAAAACTTGCGCTTTATGTCATAACTCGATTATAATAAACGATAATTCTTTACATTCATAACAAAAATATACAGAGACAGCGGCATGATAATACAAGTGGCTGACCTTCCATCAAGTGACCAGCTCGCACGTCAGCCATCGATTTTTTCTTTAAAATATACTAATTTGCTACACTGGGTCAAGAATGCAATATATACTTTTTTATTCGTACATGTATATAAAACTATATTCCAATATTTCACTAAATATGTTTCTTGTTTTTATTACTATGTACATGTTAAAATCAAACATGTTTTCTTTTCGCAGAACTTCTGACTTAATGGGTACAGTAATAAACATACATAATGGAGATTGGGTGAGGAAAGACTCCGGTGTGGGTGCAGGAATAGACTCCTACTATGAATACTGCCTCAAAGCGTATATACTCTTGGGAGATGAGAAATACCTAGCCAGATTCACAAGACACTACAACGCTATCATGAAGTATATAAGTCGAGGTCCTATAATGCTGGCTGTTCATATGCATAGGTATGTTGTAAATGTTATATAGTCTTTTTTTCATTAATATCAAAGTTAAACGCTCTGAAATAAACTGTTTCTACTGGTTAATACTGGAGTATGTGTCTATATATATATATATATATATATATATATATATTGTTAAAATTTCATACATCAATATCGAAAAAGATAATGTTTGAGTAGTTAGTGACACATACTAAACACGGAAAGTTTGTTTTTTATTTTTTTATTATTCACCTCTATCTTTTGACCTATATTTATTCAAAGGCCCCACCTCCAATCCCGTAACTTTATGGACGCTCTCCTGGCGTTCTGGCCGGGACTGCAAGTGCTACTAGGGGACGTCCGTCCCGCTGTCGAGACACACGAGATGCTGTACCAAGTGATGCAGAGACACACTTTCATACCTGAGGCTTTCACTTCCGATTTTCAGGTAATTTGTACTAAATAGCACTTGTAAATAGTATTGCAACACACACACTCGAAGGGGCTTAAAACAAGGAAAAATGGAAAGGAAGCCAGCCCACATACGAGCAATTAATTATGTATATTATGGCTTTTGACTTCTTAGGGTATAAGTTCTACCATTATATAGGATATTGTAATGGTTCTTCAGTTTGGCTTCCTATTGTATTGTCTTTCATTTTATTTTTATTGTAGTTACATTGTATTGTCTTTCATCTTCCATTTTGTGTTGTTACTTGTTAAAAATGTTCTTGAATATATGGTATCTTGCTTTTATGGTAGCCACCCGGATGTATCCATGTCCATCGTTTGTTTTTACGCTTTTTTTTGTACAAACTGTGGTATTTTTAAGTTTGTAATCGTACGCCAATTTTATCAGCATTTCCCCATTTCTTGTTCTTAGTCTCGATGAATACAGACCTAGTTTGTATTCGGACCGTATTCATCGTGCTCATCGTCTCTGTTTTCACCCTCTCTAGCTTAGAAATCACCCATTACTATTAGATTATTGTGCGAGTGGATTTTTATTGCACTTGAAAGAGTCAAAGGACTCGATGTCGGGTTTTACTACATTTTTCAGTTAGAGAGTAGACTTGACAAATTCACCACTTTTCATTTTTAGTAGACTTTAACAGGAGGTTAAAGTTTATAGATTTTCAATATATAAATTAGATTTGTGCTTGATCTTATATAAATACATATTTTACTTTTATTTATTAGTTTTAGTCAAATAATTTAATTTCTGAATCTCAGGTCCATTGGGGCCAGCACCCGCTCCGTCCAGAGTTTCTTGAATCGACGTACTTCCTCCACCGAGCCACGGGCGACGATCACTACTTAAAAGTTGGAAAAACCGTTCTCAAAGCGCTTCAGCAACATACCAGAGTCCCCTGTGGGTATGCGGCGGTCAATGACGTCAGAACCAGGATACATGAAGATAGAATGGATTCTTTCGTACTGGCCGAGACTTTTAAGTACTTATACATGCTCTTTGGAGAGGATAAAGACTTACCAATTAAGTTAGAAGACTATGTTTTGACCACCGAAGCCCATTTCTTGCCACTGTCCCTAGCCACAGATGGCAAAAACGGATCTTACTTAAGTATAAATATTGATGAAGATGAGGATAAATATAGGAAGTTAGTATTATTTGGATAGTTTACAGTTTTTTCAGTACCATCGAGGTCTGTTTATTTTATAATAAAACTGGTTTCAGGACATGTCCAAATACAGCATCTCTTGTAGCGGAGAAGGTTCGTAAGCCGATGCGTCAAATGCTAGGTTCTAGGGCCGCCCGCCCTCCAGCTAGACTAAGGCCTTTAAACGATCCTAGACAGATACATGCCCTATCGGATATGGGTATATCTGTACTTACACTTCCGGATGGTAGAGTGCAATTGTTGTATACTATTAATACTGTAAGTATAACCTTATTATCTTATCTTATATGTATAGATACATTTGCATAACAGGCAGATGAGGCTCATACTATCTTATTTCAGGCCAAATCACCGAAAGATGCGGAGGAAGGACTAACATTTATGAGAGAAATGTTCAAATGGAATACACTCAGCGATTCTGAAAACGGTGTTTTGGCAGCCGGTATTAAAATTAATGATAAGATACTTCCGGGAGGGCCGGGTCACTTTGGCAAAGACATAACTGACGCCGATAGGTATACTGGAACACCTGTAGTCGTCAGTCCCATAGATGCTTGCACTCCATTAGAAAATAAAGAAGAAGTAGCCCAAAAGTTTGGTATTGCCACTCGAGGTCAATGTACTTTCGCACAAAAGGTCCGCCATATCCAAGACGCTGGTGGAATCCTTGCAATTATTTTAGATAATGTGAAAGATTCATCGCACGAAACCACAGCCCTCTTCGCGATGTCCGGAGACGGTAAAGATGATATAGAAATCCCCGCAGTTTTCCTTTTTTCACAAGAAGGCTCTTATTTAAAACAGGCGATGCAAGAGGATTCAAACCTTTTAGTCACCATTGGAGAACTTAAATCCCTTAAAAGAGAATTCGAAATCGGATGCGACAATGAAAACTGCGAGATTGTGAACAACCCTCCTGTTGTAAACAGTGACAAGGAATCTTATGATCATTTAAAGAAAGTCCTCGGTCAGCTGGTATCACAATTTGAACTGTCACTTTCTCACGAGGAATCCTCAAAGACTTGTAGCGACCCTCAAGACGTTCAGGTGTCCACGGAGAAGTTCATCAACGAGGACGCCCGCAGTCAAGCATGTACAGTGAACTGTGAAAACGAAGATGCAACACACGACAGCCTAAAAACAAACACCGAAAACAATAAATCTGATGATTTCTGACACATCTCTTATGAAGTATATATTGAAATTAATATAAATTAAATGGACTGTCTCTAACTTATCAATGTTCTATATCTGTATAAAATTGTACATATAGATTCTAGGGTAACGTGTAAAGGTGGTGTGCCTTTTCCTAACGTTTTTTTTTTATCTGTGGCGATTCATATTCAACGTGTTAATATATTATTTATAAGTGATAAGTGTCTAAAGTACATGAATGTTTGAAATTTTAAAATATAAGAAAATAATCAGAATAAATAAATATATGTAAATTAATTTACGCATTTTCTTTTATTAATAGGCCTGTAATTTAGGGTTGCCAACTACTATACTTACTGCTTACTTACCATACTAAATTAGAGAAAATACTGAATATAGAATACATCGAATAAAGTTTTCTTGTTTTTTCTGTTTTCTAAAATACTGTTCATTTCTCTACACCGTCTTAAATAATGTAATTTATTTCTTTATTTCTTGTAAATCAATAGTGAAGTTATTTTTTGGCAAATTTGTATTTTAATAATAATATGAGTGGGCCCGCCAGTTGTTGACTTGTCCTGACAATACAGATAAATCCTGGAATCTGCTCGCTGAGACACCTTCCCTATTCAATTGTAAATCCAAACTTACTATGAACCCACAAAACAATGTACGTATACGTTGTTTTGCAAGAAAAGTTATAAAAAAAAATGTTATCGCGATTGTATTTTCCTTGTGCAAAAATATGTGCATACTAATTTTTCGTGGCTGTTAGTTTTGAATTTTAAAACGCATATGAAATGCTGAAATGAAGGAGAGCGACAAATATTTCCCCCAATGAATCCAATTTTATTATAATATTCTTTCATGTTAGGTTTTGAATATTGAATCCATGGAATGCTAAGACGCTGCGTCTCTTATAGCACAAATTATAAAATACACAAATAAAATAGTATTTTTTTTAGTTTATTATACTTAAACAAAAAAAGGGCGTATTTTCATAGCGTTTGTTTAACATTATGGGAGTATGTTATATTGCAAAGCCAACCGGTTGCGAAAAACAAGGGGGATTACATAAAAATAGGGGGTGAGTCAAAAAATCGCTTATTTAATAAATACCTAGAACCCAATTGAGACGCCATCAGCCTAGTTTTAATCATACAGTGACCAACTCAAAGAAAAGAATCGCGTTTTCGCATTTCCGCATGACTTCAAGTTTAAAGAGCCGTATTTACAGCCCTGCTTTTCGGGAGAGACATAAACTAATTAACTTTGTTGTTTGTCATTTCACTTTAATTGTAACTATTCATAAAACTTTTTAAGCAAGGCATTATTCAGAATTAAAGCCCAAGATTTTTTATTCCAAATACAAACATTGCACTTATGAAACTTAGAATCTAGATCACACGGTCCCAGAACGCAGGTATGTTTTATATATATTTTTTAATGTATTGACTATTGAGTCAAAGTCATCATTGATATGAAAATAAATTAGGATTCCAGTTAAGCATGGTAAGTCCCCGAGAAGACTAGAATAACTATTTACACCACTACTGGTTCTAGGCTATTCTTACATTTACAAGACTTAGGTCTTATATTCTCACGTTAAACACGAAGAATCATAGTAATAAGTGAGGTTGTAAGTAGAGCTCCAAACACACTAGCTAAAATTTTAAGTCCAACGGTATTTGACGTAAGGAAAATTAGACAATTACCTAACACCTAACCTAAAAATGCGTTTTCATTAAAAGTATCACTTACGTTGTCGGTAACAATAAATTTAGGCCTGTTTAGGAAAGGTAAAGAAAAACTGAAATATTTAGATTTAATATTATTAAGAATAACGCTGTTTGTTGCCAACCATGTGAAAAGGACCTATCGATGACATGTATGACGCCATTTTATAAAATATTTCAAAACGTTCATTTTTTAAAATATTATTTTTTAAAAATAGAAAGAATGTCTATTTTATTATATTATACAAGGAAGTACCTACGCTGTTTTCTTAAAGTTTTAAATGTCGTATGGGTTCGGAAATACTTCGGGTAACAATGTTAGGAAAAATCCTAGGTGAATTTTCGCTAAAAATTATATGGACTCCATTAGTTACGTAAATTAAAAAATATTCAAAATACATTAATACAACGTATTTATTTACGGGAGGAAAATAGATGACATAAGCCTTTTATAATGGCAATAGCCTCCTAAAATATTAGGAAGAGAGATCTAAATGTAAATAAATTTATTTTGACTGCCATAAAATAAAAAAGTACAAATATTTTGTGTATAGGAACATTTTAACATTCCGGTGGAAACATAGTTATAAGAATATTAGATAAAAATAATGTTAAAAACGTTTAAATAGGTTTTTACCCAAGTATTATATTTTTACAGTTTTTCTAACATTTGGTATACGGTAAAGTTAACTAATATCAATTTTAATATTTTTCGCAGAAGGTACTATCAATTATGACCATACAAATAATGTCGCTGGATGTGAATGGAAATTGATTACCGGCAGGCGGTGTTATTATATTAATGTGTAAAATAACATGTTACAGTGATAAATGCAATAGAAAAAAAAAGGTTTTTTTTTGTAATAGTATTTATGAAAAGACCATGTATTTCTTAGTTATATTTATTAGTTAATTAGTACTGATCAAACCCAGCACTCAATAACACAAACTTTCTTTTAATAGATCGATGATTAGCATTCAAATAAACAAAAAATAAATAGTCATCAGCTTTATATTCGTACAATTATATTAGAATACATTAGCTTTTAGAAACGGTATTTGCCGCACTTCACAACACAATATATACATAATGACAATTGCAGCTTCAAATATTTCATTTGGAATCCATAGACACGTAATCGTAACCTAAAAACGTTTAGAAACCAAACAGAACGGAAAAAAATATTTAAAAGTTTAAAGAATATTTAATATTTGCATTAAAATTTTTAGGGGCAAGCAAAAGTAGTGTGATGTAGCGACAATCATAGGCGACCTATTTAACACACTATCCTGTAAATACACGGCTTTAAATTTGCATCACATATAGTTTACGTATCACTTTACATAACTATATGTGATGTAAATCACCATCACGCAGACGTAAAATAAATCTTCTTTGTGATATCTTGTTATTTTTATATTTAAACTTTCGTGAATAATGACTATTATATTTATATTTACCCGGCTGTATTCACGTAGAAATTAAATCGGAATGTGCCCGACTAGTTTCGAACTCGCCGCGAGTCCGCCACGCTCACAGCTCATGATTAAGGACCCCGAACGGGTTCGAAACTAGTCGGGCACATTCCGATTTAATTTCTACGTGAATACAGCCGGGTAAATATAAATATAATATCTTGTTATTTCGTTATGTTACGTATATCTCTAGTAATATTAATTTTCAACTGTTTCTTAATATCGTAGCCATATATTTACTTGCAATTGACAATAAAATATATATATTTTATTGTCAGTAGGTATACCTAGTAGCTAATTAGAAGGATCTCGTTAGAGAATGAAGTATTCATATTTACCGTTTCATTATTTCTATGAATTATGATACTAAATAAACTTACAAACTAAACAATAAAATAGGTAAGTTCATTTAATATCTAAGTGTCTTTATATAAATAATAAAGAATGCCTAAGTGCAAAACTCGAAAACGTGTGGACGATTTTAGCAGAAAGAAAGAATAAAAACTGGACTTCTCTTTCTCTAATACATAATGTAACTAGCTGTCGTTGTCATAAATAAAAACATACCCCACCGGTATTTGCTAAAGATTAAAAATCATATCTAGATTAAAAATATTTTTAATTCCGCATTTCTGTTTATTATTTACTCGGTATGTAGTTACAGGTTCTTTAAAATAACTACAGTCAAAGGAATCTTTTTCTTCGCTGAAGAAAACCATATATTTTTTATAAGAAAAGTAAATGAAATTTTCTTCATGTTTTCGTTTTCTATTTTTATATTTCTTGTTGTTTTTCAGCAGGAGTAAAAGCTTATATTGATATTTTAGAAAGTTACTTCGTTTAACCTTGGGTACGGCTACCGAAGCCCTTGCACTCATTTAAGATTGGAAATGGATTCCATACAATTAGTGACAAATATCCGACCATATAACAACTGTCTACTTGAAAGAGACCTATGTTTTAGTAGTGTACTATAGTCTGTAAATTGGTTCCACAGATTATAAACAATTGTAAGTCAATGCTAAAATAAAACCGTAATTGTATGAAATACTCACACTTAACCTGCGACTCTAATAAAAATATTTATATGACGAAAAAAGATTTATTGATGAAAATCAAATGCTTCTAGAGTCAGAAGAAAAACGTAATTCTAGAAGTAGATAGCATACATTTCGAACGGTACATAATAGAAACGGACGTTTAATCCCCTTCCCCTCCTCTCCGTGTAGCTCGGTCACCTACATAATTCTAATTTCCGGGTGACGATGCGTTTGCAAAATTTATTATTTTCAGATGTCTATTGACGGCTACTAGGAATTACCGTCAGGTGGACCGTTTGTAGGTTTGATACACATTTCTTAAAAAACAATATTTAATAACTTAATAACTGTGGAACCGATTGAAATATGGGTTTCATCGTAAGAAAGGAAAGGCTTATACACTTATAGTAGCGTAAGGTCTATCTATGTCGATTTTGACAGGACTTATTTTGCTGAAAAAATCAGTCAAAACAAATCATAACAAGATCAAATGTAACAGCAAATATATAATCATGACAGTGTAAATTTTACTCATTTACTTCATGTTTGTCTCTCTTTACTTGTATTTGAAATCGGTTCTTTTACTAAAGTATCCATTTTACGCTTTACACCATAATATCTTATCTAACTACTAAACTATAAATAGATAACAAGTACGTTTTAGAATATTAATGAATGTAAGAAAGGTGAATTGCATCAGGTGCAACGTCTGGCATTATCGATAACAGCAACTTTTTTAAGGCAACCTTCGGGTTAAAGATAAAATATAAATGAGCGTGGTATCCCTTACAACATTCAATAACTTTTAAAATATCGGACGTAAAAAATATAAAATACTATGAATGCTGAAACTGTTTTATTGAAATTTAATGAATCATTTCAAATCATACTTGTATTTTTTTTTTGGGAACATTTTTTATTTATTCTTTTTGTCTTAATCAATTTCCAAACAGTATGCGTGAGTCTTTATATGTATGTGGGCAATGAATCCATCCATCCACAGTACATCCAGTCCATCTACATGGAAGTTAAAGGACCATGGGAAAAAAGTGACCACTCACGGATACGAGGTAGATAGTCTTCTCACATACTCCAAAAAAATAAAATCCAACATAAATTATTTAAAAATAAATTGAGCGGTCTCTGTTTCATATTTAAATACATATATTAAAATCTTGTTAATTTAACAAATCCATTCAAAAGCACAGATTTTAACTTTTTAGTACATAAGTCATAATTTAGCTTTTGTAATCCAATTTTACCGTCACTAGAATTAAAAGAAGAATATGCTCTGAGATTTGAATTGATTTGAATTTTCTAGAATATTAAAAGGTGCTCATAATATTTTGATTCATTGCTCCAGGTACCAGTATAGCAGTGTACCAGAGTATATTCCATCGGTCTGTTACAGTGAATGTAAGCTGTGATCCCTTCGTGTATCAGAAGGAATACGAAATGTTTTTGCTAAGTAGTAATTTGAGGAGACTGATGTTTCAATTTCAGTGGTCAAGAGTACGTGTGGACTGTCCATCAGTCATGTGGTCGTATAAAGAACTCTACCGTAACCTTTATATTAAATATTTTTTATTTAAGCTATTAAATTTTTTTAAATACATGACAGGTTTCAAAACAATAATTTTCAAAAATTTTGTCTGTTCGCCAATCAAGCCTAAAATAAAGGATGGATATTGATGAAATTCATTAAGGTTATTAGGTCTAATTCCATGTGTACAACTATTAAAAGAGATAAATAAAGAGTTATCTTGAAAGTGATTTCTAGATCCTTAATTTTTGTAGGGTAGAATGGCAATTTTTTTTAATGTTGTATTTGAGGGTAACACCCAATTCAACATCCAGCTTGCATTAAAATCTAAAAATAGCTTCAAGATGGTGGTGATACAATAAGAACCTTTCACGCTATAAACAGAAGACTTACTTTGTGTTTGATAAGGATCTTAAGTAAATTATTGCTGGTTTGGATTTCAGCTTGCCTATTTTAGATCAAATATTAACTGCAACATACGTTTTGACGTACTAATATCTATGTATATATTGAGGTATTCATATAAAAATCAATGGATATAGCTTTAATAAAATCATTTACAAAACTGTAAAAGTTACAGTACATAAACTTTATATATATATATATATATATATATAAAACGTAAGACCTGCAGGACGTTGACCTTCGTAGCACCTTGCACTATTGTCCATATTAACTATAAAATTATTTTGAATGAAATAAATCTTTATCTCTATATTGATCCTCGATGAATTGACGCCTCATTATATTCTTGGTCTTTTTATTGTGTGAGAAACTGGGGCATTGATTTAGTAATGGACAAGATTTTCATCCTTGACACCAATATCCCCTCTTTAGATTGGCCAATTATATGTGAATAAATAAAAGGTAATTATAACATAAATATTTCAAAGAAAACAAAAACCTTTCAGCCTGTTGCTAAGTATAATTTACACGTAGATACATACCGTAGATGTGCGAGACTTCATAGTTCGCGTAGATTTCGTAGAAGCCCATTAAAAGATTTACTGACGAAGCTAAACGTAAAGTAAACAACGAAAATATTAACATATATTAATCATAACCATACTTAGAGAATTTAATTTTATTTGAATTTAATTAAATTTGAATTTTATTTGAATTTAATTGAATTTAATTTGAATTTAATTTTAATTTAAAGTGTAGTCCGTTTAGTACGACTTCGCATATTGTTATATAACCTAATAATACGTAACCAAACGTTTTTAGCGACGAAAGTTTAGGCATTTGTTTGGTTTTAGTATAACGTTGTATGAAAAGACATTCGTTTATTACGACTTCGCTTACAGCGACCATTCGCTTTTAACGACCGAAATTCACACATAATCGGTTACAACGGTCCGGTTACAACGACGAGCGTCGCCGTGTTTACAAATAAATCCTAGAAAAGAATGGAATAAATAAATAGCTATCTCCGCTATCGCCCGCGCGTCACCTTTGATTGCAGCAGAAAAGCAGCAGAAGTGCATAATGTGTTTGTACATTCTAATTTTGAAGATGACGCCATAAAAAGCCATATGTCTCGTTTATGTAATGCAGTTCGTACTTCCTACGATACAAATAAAACCAGAAAACAAACAAAAATTACAGACTTTTTGTACTAAATGTTAAGTTGTTAGAATAGATTTATACCTAGTTACTTAAAGCGGTACACACGTACATTACACATCCTTACATAATTTGAATAATTAATAAATAACTATTTTGATTAGAATGAGTTTTTTTTATCTTCTCATCACCTAAACGGACATTTAACTGTAATATCTGATAAATAAAAAATATTTTTTTTTCTGTTTGTTTAATACGACTTCCGGTTAGTACGACGTAATGTCACCGGTCCCTTGGCCGTCGTTATAACCGGATACTACTGTATACATAATGGCAATTGCAACTTCAAATATTTCATTTGGAATCCATAGACACGTAATCGTAACCTAAAAATGTTTAGAAACCAAACATTACATAAGCATTGAATTAAAAAAAAATAGTAGTTATGATCTACTATTTTTTTTTAATTCAATGCTTATCGTAATGAAGTGATGTGAAATATTCAAAACAATTTGATAGATAAAAAAATTATAGGACGTTGCAATCTTACAATAAATAATCTTTAAAATAATTATAGATATAAGATTCCAGACCTTATCTTTACAGATGTTTTAATTTATTACACACAATCATATACAACTTATTGATTAAGTTATGCCACACACAATATACACGTTTAGGTCTCTTAAAGTCACTGTGAAATATATAATTAATAAAAAACATGATTAAAACCTTAAAAACTTATTTTATAGATACATAGTACTCTTGAAAATACATTAATATGGCAATCAATGAGCGTTTAGTTAATGCAAGTGTATTTATGGCACTAGTATTGAATTGCTCCATAAAAGCATCAGAATTCCCGTTTTTTAATTACCATGCAAAAACTAAACACAATACCAATCTTATACCTCCTGAAAGATGAAACTGAAACATTAAACGATGACGTCACACCTTTACAAACATCATTTGGTTCTGCTAGTGTTTAATGTGAAATGGCTGACTGCTGATAATTAGTTATTATTTTAAGCCACGTTAACTTCAATTGTTATTCTAAATGTTTTCTTTCATTACTGTC
Organism: Dircenna loreta; assembly: GCA_963555665.1. Lineage (NCBI taxonomy): Eukaryota > Metazoa > Arthropoda > Insecta > Lepidoptera > Nymphalidae > Dircenna > Dircenna loreta. The sequence continues at coordinate 10,256,206 of OY743092.1, forward strand.
ATTTGTTGCCTGTTATAGCAATTCTATAGAAAACTTGCGCTTTATGTCATAACTCGATTATAATAAACGATAATTCTTTACATTCATAACAAAAATATACAGAGACAGCGGGCATGATAATACAAGTGGCTGACCTTCCATCAAGTGACCAGCTCGCACGTCAGCCATCGATTTGTTCTTTAAAATATACTAATTTGCTACACTGGGTCAAGAATGCAATATATACTTTTTTATTCGTACATGTAAATAAAACTATATTCCAATATTTCACTAAATATGTTTCTTGTTTTTATTACTATGTACCTGTTAAAATCAAACATGTTTTCTTTTCGCAGAACTTCTGACTTAATGGGTACAGTAATAAACATACATAATGGAGATTGGGTGAGGAAGGACTCCGGTGTGGGTGCAGGAATAGACTCCTACTATGAATACTGCCTCAAAGCGTATATACTCTTGGGAGATGAGAAATACCTAGCCAGATTCACAAGACACTACAACGCTATCATGAAGTATATAAGTCGAGGTCCTATAATGCTGGCTGTTCATATGCATAGGTATGTTGTAAATGTTATATATCTTTTTTTCATTAATATCAAAGTTTAACGCTCTGAAATAAACTGTTACTACTGGTTAATACTGGTGTATGTGTGTATATATATATATACAAAGACATTCGTACATCAATATCGAAAAAGGTAATGTTTGAGTAGTTAGTGATACATACTAAACACGGAAAGTTTGTTTTTTATTTTTTTATTATTCACCTCTATCTCTTGACCTATATTTATTCAAAGGCCTCACCTCCAATCCCGTAACTTTATGGACGCTCTCCTGGCGTTCTGGCCGGGACTGCAAGTGCTACTAGGGGACGTCCGTCCCGCTGTCGAGACACACGAGATGCTGTACCAAGTGATGCAGAGACACACTTTCATACCTGAGGCTTTCACTTCCGATTTTCAGGTAATTTGTACTAAATAGCATTTGTAAATAGTATTTCAACACACACACTCGAAGGGGCTTAAAACAAGGAAAAATGGAAAGGAAGCCAGCCCACACACAAGCAATTAATTATGTATATTATGGCTTTTGACTTCTTAGGGTATAAGTTCTACTATTATATAGGATATTCTATAATTCTTTAGTTTGACTTCCTATAATATTGTCTTTCATTTTATTTTTATTGTAGTTACATTGTATTGTCTTTCATCTTCCATTTTGTGTTGCTACTTGTTAAAAATGTTCTTGAATATATGGTTTCTTGCTTTTATGGTATCCATGTCCATCTTTTGTTTTTACGCTTTTTTTGTACAAACTGTGGTATTTTTAAGTTTGTAATCGTACGTTTTTCGTTTGTAATTTTATCAGTATTTCCCCATTTCTTGTTCTTAGTCTCGATGAATACGGACCTAGTTTGTACTCGGGCCATATTCATCGTGCTCATCGTCTCTGTTTTCACCCTCTCTAGCATTGAAATCACCCATTACTATTAGATTATTGTGCGAGTGGATTTTTATTGCACTTGAAAGAGTCATAGGACTCGATGTCGGGTTTTACTACATTTTTCAGTTAGAGAGTAGACTTGACAAATTCACCACTTTTCATTTTTAGTAGACTTTAACAGGAGGTTATAGATTTTCAATACATAAATTAGATTTGTGCTTGATCTTATATAAATACATATTTTAGTTTTATTTATTAGTTTTAGTCAAATAATTTAATTTCTGAATCTCAGGTCCATTGGGGCCAGCACCCGCTCCGTCCAGAGTTTCTTGAATCCACGTACTTCCTCCACCGAGCCACGGGTGACGATCACTATTTAAAAGTTGGAAAAACCGTTCTCAAAGCGCTTCAGCAACACACCAGAGTCCCCTGTGGGTATGCGGCGGTCAATGACGTCAGAACCAGGATACACGAAGATAGAATGGATTCTTTCGTACTGGCCGAGACTTTTAAGTACTTATACATGCTCTTTGGAGAGGATAAAGACTTACCAATTAAGTTAGAAGACTATGTTTTGACCACCGAAGCCCATTTCTTGCCACTGTCCCTAGCCACAGATGGCAAAAACGGATCTTACTTAAGTATAAATATTGATGAAGATGAGGATAAATATAGAAAGTTAGTATTATTTGGATAGTTTACAGTTTTTTCAGTACCATCGAGTTCTGTTTATTTTATAATAAAACTGGTTTCAGGACATGTCCAAATACAGCATCTCTTGTAGCGGAGAAGGTTCGTAAGCCGATGCGTCAAATGCTAGGTTCTAGGGCCGCCCGCCCTCCAGCTAGACTAAGACCTTTAAACGATCCTAGACAGATACATGCCCTATCGGATATGGGTATATCTGTACTTACACTTCCGGATGGTAGAGTGCAATTGTTGTATACTATTAATACTGTAAGTATAACCTTATTATCTTATCTCATATGTATAGATACATTTGCATAACAGGCAGATGAGGCTCATACTATCTTATTTCAGGCCAAATCACCGAAAGATGCGGAGGAAGGACTAACATTTATGAGAGAAATGTTCAAATGGAATACACTCAGCGATTCTGAAAACGGTGTTTTGGCAGCCGGTATTAAAATTAATGATAAGATACTTCCGGGAGGGCCGGGTCACTTTGGCAAAGACATAACTGACGCCGATAGGTATACTGGAACACCTGTAGTCGTCAGTCCCATAGATGCTTGCACTCCATTAGAAAATAAAGAAGAAGTAGCCCAAAAGTTTGGTATTGCCACTCGAGGTCAATGTACTTTCGCACAAAAGGTCCGCCATATCCAAGACGCTGGTGGAATCCTTGCAATTATTTTAGATAATGTGAAAGATTCATCGCACGAAACCACAGCCCTCTTCGCGATGTCCGGAGACGGTAAAGATGACATCGAAATCCCCGCAGTTTTCCTTTTTTCACAAGAAGGCTCTTACTTAAAACAGGCCATGCAAGAGGATTCAAACCTCTTAGTCACCATTGGAGAACTTAAATCCCTTAAAAGAGAATTCGAAATCGGATGCGACAATGAAAACTGCGAGATTGTGAACAACCCTCCTGTTGTAAACAGTGACAAGGAATCCTATGATCATTTAAAGAAAGTCCTTGGTCAGCTGGTATCACAATTTGAACTGTCGCTTTCTCACGAGGAATCTTCAAAGACCTGTAGCGACCCTCAAGACGTTCAGGTGTCCACGGAGAAGTTCATCAACGAGGACGCCCGCAGTCAAGCATGTACAGTGAACTGTGAAAACGAAGATGCAACACACGATAGCCTAAAAACAAACACCGAAAACAATAAATCTGATGATTTCTGACACATCTCTTATGAAGTATATATTGAAATTAATATAAATTAAATGGACTGTCTATAACTTATCAATGTTCTATATCTGTATAAAATTGTACATATAGATTCTAGGGTAACGTGTAAAGGTGGTGTGCCTTTTCCTAACGTTTTTTTTTTATCTGTGGCGATTCATATTCAACGTGTTAATATATTATTTATAAGTGATAAGTGTCTAAAGTACATGAATGTTTGAAATTTTAAAATATAAGTAAATAATCAGAATAAATAAATATATGTAAATTAATTTACGCATTTTCTTTTATTAATAGGCCTGTAATTTAGGGTTGCCAACTACTATACTTACTGCTTACTTACCATACTAAATTAGAGAAAATACTGAATATAGAATACATCGAATAAAGTTTTCTTGTTTTTCTGTTTTCTAAAATACTGTTCATTTCTCTACACCGTCTTAAATAATGTAATTTATTTCTTTATTTCTTGTAAATCAATAGTGAAGTTATTTTTTGGCAAATTTGTATTTTAATAATAATATGAGTGGGCCCGCCAGTTGTTGACTTGTCCTGAAAATACAGATAAATCCTGGAATCTGCTCGCTGAGACACTTTCCCTATTCAATTGTAAATCCAAACTTACTATGAACCCACAAAACAATGTACGTATACGTTGTTTTGCAAGAAAAGTTATAAAAAAAAATGTTATCGCGATTGTATTTTCCTTGTGCAAAAATATGTGCATACTCATTTTTCGTGGCTGTTAGTTTTGAATTTTAAAACGCATATGAAATGCTGAAATGAAGGAGAGCGACAAATATTTCCCCCAATGAATCCAATTTTATTATAATATTCTTTCATGTTAGGTTTTGAATATTGAATCCATGGAATGCTAAGACGCTTCGTCTCTTATAGCACAAATTATAAAATACACAAATAAAATAGTATTTTTTTTAGTCTATTATACTTAAACAAAAAAAGGGCGTATTTTCATAGCGTTTGTTTAACATTATGGGAGTATGTTATATTGCAAAGCCAACCGGTTGCGAAAAACAAGGGGGATTACATAAAAATACGGGGTGAGTCAAAAAATCGCTTATTTAATAAATACCTAGAACCCAATTGAGACGCCATCAGCCTAGTTTTAATCATACAGTGACCAACTCAAAGAAAAGAATCGCGTTTTCGCATTTCCGCATTACTTCAAGTTTAAAGAGCCGTATTTACAGCCCTGCTTTTCGGGAGAGACATAAACTAATTAACTTTGTTGTTTGTCATTTCACTTTAATTGTAACTATTCATAAAACTTTTTAAGCAAGGCATTATTCAGAATTAAAGCCCAAGATTTTTTATTCCAAATACGAACATTGCACTGATGAAACTCAGAATCTAGTTCACACGGTTCCAGAACGCAGGTATGTTTTATATATATTAGGTATTATTAGGTAAGTCCCCGAGAAGACTAGAATAACTATCTACACCACTACTGGTTCTAGGCTGTTCTTACATTTACAAGACTTACGTCTTATATTCTCACTTTAAACACCAAGAATCATAGTAATTATAAGTGAGGTTGTAAGTAGGGCTCCAAACACACTAGCTAAAATTTTAAGTCCAACGGTATTTGACGTAAGGAAAATTAGACAATTACCTAACACCTAACCTAAAAATGCGTTTTCATTAAAAGTATCACTTACGTTGTCGGTAACAATAAATTTAGGCCTGTTTAGGAAAGGTAAAGAAAAACTGAAATATTTAGATTTAATATTATTAAGAATAACGTTGTTTGTTGCCAACCATGTGAAAAGGACCTATCGATGACTTGTATGACGCCATAACCTATCGATGACATGTATGACGCCATTTTTCAAAATATTTCAAAACGTTCATTTTTCAAAATATTATTTTTCAAAATAGAAAGAATGTCTATTTTATTATATTATACAAGGAAGTACCTACGCTGTTTTCTTGAAGTTTTAAATGTCGTATGGGTTCGGAAATACTTCGGGTAACAATGTTAGGAAAAATCCTAGGTGAATTTTCGCTAAAAATTATATGGACTCCATTAGTTACGTAAATTAAAAATATTCAAAATATATTAATACAAAGTATTTATTTACGGGACGAAAATAAATGACATAAGCCTTTTATAATGGCAATAGCCTCCTAAAATATTAGGAAGAGAGATCTAAATGTAAATAAAATTATTTTGACTGCCATAAAATAAAAAAGTACCAATATTTTGTGTATAGGAGAGGAGATATTTACTTTTAAGTAAAGAAAAATACAATGAATAGCTTGTACTCCCTTGAACCTTGTGAAAAAATGGGATATTTATTACATCTAAGTACAATTCGAAAACCTATGTTTAAATATTCTACGTTTTTATTTGATTTATATTAAAGAATAATAATGGTCACTTACATCAATTTAATATCGAAATAAGAGAGAACCTAATCAAAGCTATTATAGCGGAATAGGTAATAAAGCTGTATTTGATACTGTTTATAAAATTATATTTTCCTAAAAACATTTCCTAAAAATTTTTATAAGCAATGCCATAATATTATTTTGATATTATTATATTAATATGTAAAATAACATGTTACAGTGATAAATGTTTTATGCAATAGAAAAAAAAGTTTTTTTTTTGTAATAGTATTTATGAAAAGACCATTTATATTAGTTAATTAGTACTGATCAAACCCAGCACTCGATAACACAAACTTTCTATTAATAGATCGATGATTAGCATTCAAATAAACAAAAATAAATAGTCATCAGCTTTATATTCGTACAATCATATTAGAATACATTAGCTTTTAGAAACGGTAAGTGCCGCACTTCACAAAACAAGATACAGTGTAGTCCGTTTAGTACGACTTCGCATATTGTTATATAACCTAATAATACGTAACCAAACGTTTTTAGCGACGAAAGTTTAGGCATTTGTTTGGTTTTAGTATAACGTTGTATGAAAAGACATTCGTTTATTACGACTTCGCTTACAGCGACCATTCGCTTTTAACGACCGAAATTCACACATAATCGGTTACAACGGTCCGGTTACAACGACGAGCGTCGCCGTGTTTACAAATAAATCCTAGAAAAGAATGGAATAAATAAATAGCTATCTCCGCTATCGCCCGCGCGTCACCTTTGATTGCAGCAGAAAAGCAGCAGAAGTGCATAATGTGTTTGTACATTCTAATTTTGAAGATGACGCCATAAAAAGCCATATGTCTCGTTTATGTAATGCAGTTCGTACTTCCTACGATACAAATAAAACCAGAAAACAAACAAAAATTACAGACTTTTTGTACTAAATGTTAAGTTGTTAGAATAGATTTATACCTAGTTACTTAAAGCGGTACACACGTACATTACACATCCTTACATAATTTGAATAATTAATAAATAACTATTTTGATTAGAATGAGTTTTTTTTATCTTCTCATCACCTAAACGGACATTTAACTGTAATATCTGATAAATAAAAAATATTTTTTTTTCTGTTTGTTTAATACGACTTCCGGTTAGTACGACGTAATGTCACCGGTCCCTTGGCCGTCGTTATAACCGGATACTACTGTATACATAATGGCAATTGCAACTTCAAATATTTCATTTGGAATCCATAGACACGTAATCGTAACCTAAAAATGTTTAGAAACCAAACAGAACGTATAAAATTATTTAAAAGTTTAACATTTTCATTAAAATTTTTAGCGGCAAGCAAAAGTAGTGTGATGTAGCGACAATCATAGGCGACCTATTTAACACACTATCCTGTAAACACACGGCTTTAAATTTGCATCACATATAGTTTACGTATCACTTTACATAACTATATGTGATGCAAATCACCATCACGCAGACGTAAAATAAATCTTCTTTGTGATATCTTGTTATTTCTTTATGTTACGTATATCTCTAGTAATATTAATTTTCAACTGTTTCTTAATATCGTAGCCATATATTTACTTGCAGCTGACAATAAAATATATACCTAGTAGTTAATTAGAAGGATCTCGTTAGAGAATGAAGTATTCATATTTACCGTTTCATTATTTCTATGAATTATGATACTAAATAAACTTACAAACTAAACAATAAAATAGATAAGTTCATTTAATATCTAAGTGTCTTTATATAAATAATAAAGAATGCCTAAGCGCAAAACTCGAAAACGTGTGGACGATTTTAGCAGAAAGAAAGAATAAAAACTGGACTTCTCTTTCTCTAATACATAATGTAACTAGCTGTCGTTGTCATAAATAAAAACATACCCCACCGGTATTTGCTAAAGATTAAAAATCATATCTAGATTAAAAATATTTTTAATTTTGCATTTCTGTTTATTATTTACTCGGTATGTAGTTGCAGGTTCTTTAAAATAATTACAGTCAAAGGAATCTTTTTCTTCGCAGAAGAAAACGATATATTTTTTATAAGAAAAGTAAATGAAATTTTCTTCATGTTTTCGTTTTCTATTTTTATATTTCTTGTTGTTTTTCAGCAGGAGTAAAAGCTTATATTGATATTTTAGAAAGTTACTTCGTTTAACCTTGGGTACGGCTACCGAAGCCCTTGCACTCATTTAAGATTGGAAATGGATTCCATACAATTAGTGACAAATATCCGACCATATAACAACTGTCTACTTGAAAGAGACCTATGTTTTAGTAGTGTACTATAGTCTGTAAATTGGTTCCACAGATTATAAACAATTGTAAGTCAATGCTAAAATAAAACCGTAATTGTATGAAATACTCACACTTAACCTGCGACTCTAATAAAAATATTTATATGACGAAAAAAGATTTATTGATGAAAATCAAATGCTTCTAGAGTCAGAAGAAAAACGTAATTCTAGAAGTAGATAGCATACATTTCGAACGGTACATAATAGAAACGGACGTTTAATCCCCTTCCCCTCCTCTCCGTGTAGCTCGGTCACCTACATAATTCTAATTTCCGGGTGACGATGCGTTTGCAAAATTTATTATTTTCAGATGTCTATTGACGGCTACTAGGAATTACCGTCAGGTGGACCGTTTGTAGGTTTGATACACATTTCTTAAAAAACAATATTTAATAACTTAATAACTGTGGAACCGATTGAAATATGGGTTTCATCGTAAGAAAGGAAAGGCTTATACACTTATAGTAGCGTAAGGTCTATCTATGTCGATTTTGACAGGACTTATTTTGCTGAAAAAATCAGTCAAAACAAATCATAACAAGATCAAATGTAACAGCAAATATATAATCATGACAGTGTAAATTTTACTCATTTACTTCATGTTTGTCTCTCTTTACTTGTATTTGAAATCGGTTCTTTTACTAAAGTATCCATTTTACGCTTTACACCATAATATCTTATCTAACTACTAAACTATAAATAGATAACAAGTACGTTTTAGAATATTAATGAATGTAAGAAAGGTGAATTGCATCAGGTGCAACGTCTGGCATTATCGATAACAGCAACTTTTTTAAGGCAACCTTCGGGTTAAAGATAAAATATAAATGAGCGTGGTATCCCTTACAACATTCAATAACTTTTAAAATATCGGACGTAAAAAATATAAAATACTATGAATGCTGAAACTGTTTTATTGAAATTTAATGAATCATTTCAAATCATACTTGTATTTTTTTTTTGGGAACATTTTTTATTTATTCTTTTTGTCTTAATCAATTTCCAAACAGTATGCGTGAGTCTTTATATGTATGTGGGCAATGAATCCATCCATCCACAGTACATCCAGTCCATCTACATGGAAGTTAAAGGACCATGGGAAAAAAGTGACCACTCACGGATACGAGGTAGATAGTCTTCTCACATACTCCAAAAAAATAAAATCCAACATAAATTATTTAAAAATAAATTGAGCGGTCTCTGTTTCATATTTAAATACATATATTAAAATCTTGTTAATTTAACAAATCCATTCAAAAGCACAGATTTTAACTTTTTAGTACATAAGTCATAATTTAGCTTTTGTAATCCAATTTTACCGTCACTAGAATTAAAAGAAGAATATGCTCTGAGATTTGAATTGATTTGAATTTTCTAGAATATTAAAAGGTGCTCATAATATTTTGATTCATTGCTCCAGGTACCAGTATAGCAGTGTACCAGAGTATATTCCATCGGTCTGTTACAGTGAATGTAAGCTGTGATCCCTTCGTGTATCAGAAGGAATACGAAATGTTTTTGCTAAGTAGTAATTTGAGGAGACTGATGTTTCAATTTCAGTGGTCAAGAGTACGTGTGGACTGTCCATCAGTCATGTGGTCGTATAAAGAACTCTACCGTAACCTTTATATTAAATATTTTTTATTTAAGCTATTAAATTTTTTTAAATACATGACAGGTTTCAAAACAATAATTTTCAAAAATTTTGTCTGTTCGCCAATCAAGCCTAAAATAAAGGATGGATATTGATGAAATTCATTAAGGTTATTAGGTCTAATTCCATGTGTACAACTATTAAAAGAGATAAATAAAGAGTTATCTTGAAAGTGATTTCTAGATCCTTAATTTTTGTAGGGTAGAATGGCAATTTTTTTTAATGTTGTATTTGAGGGTAACACCCAATTCAACATCCAGCTTGCATTAAAATCTAAAAATAGCTTCAAGATGGTGGTGATACAATAAGAACCTTTCACGCTATAAACAGAAGACTTACTTTGTGTTTGATAAGGATCTTAAGTAAATTATTGCTGGTTTGGATTTCAGCTTGCCTATTTTAGATCAAATATTAACTGCAACATACGTTTTGACGTACTAATATCTATGTATATATTGAGGTATTCATATAAAAATCAATGGATATAGCTTTAATAAAATCATTTACAAAACTGTAAAAGTTACAGTACATAAACTTTATATATATATATATATATATATATATATATATATATATATATAAAACGTAAGACCTGCAGGACGTTGACCTTCGTAGCACCTTGCACTATTGTCCATATTAACTATAAAATTATTTTGAATGAAATAAATCTTTATCTCTATATTGATCCTCGATGAATTGACGCCTCATTATATTCTTGGTCTTTTTATTGTGTGAGAAACTGGGGCATTGATTTAGTAATGGACAAGATTTTCATCCTTGACACCAATATCCCCTCTTTAGATTGGCCAATTATATGTGAATAAATAAAAGGTAATTATAACATAAATATTTCAAAGAAAACAAAAACCTTTCAGCCTGTTGCTAAGTATAATTTACACGTAGATACGTACCGTAGATGTGCGAGACTTCATAGTTCGCGTAGATTTCGTAGAAGCCCATTAAAAGATTTACTGACGAAGCTAAACGTAAAGTAAACAACGAAAATATTAACATATATTAATCATAACCATACTTAGAGAATTTAATTTTATTTGAATTTAATTAAATTTGAATTTTATTTGAATTTAATTGAATTTAATTTGAATTTAATTTTAATTTAAAGTGTAGTCCGTTTAGTACGACTTCGCATATTGTTATATAACCTAATAATACGTAACCAAACGTTTTTAGCGACGAAAGTTTAGGCATTTGTTTGGTTTTAGTATAACGTTGTATGAAAAGACATTCGTTTATTACGACTTCGCTTACAGCGACCATTCGCTTTTAACGACCGAAATTCACACATAATCGGTTACAACGGTCCGGTTACAACGACGAGCGTCGCCGTGTTTACAAATAAATCCTAGAAAAGAATGGAATAAATAAATAGCTATCTCCGCTATCGCCCGCGCGTCACCTTTGATTGCAGCAGAAAAGCAGCAGAAGTGCATAATGTGTTTGTACATTCTAATTTTGAAGATGACGCCATAAAAAGCCATATGTCTCGTTTATGTAATGCAGTTCGTACTTCCTACGATACAAATAAAACCAGAAAACAAACAAAAATTACAGACTTTTTGTACTAAATGTTAAGTTGTTAGAATAGATTTATACCTAGTTACTTAAAGCGGTACACACGTACATTACACATCCTTACATAATTTGAATAATTAATAAATAACTATTTTGATTAGAATGAGTTTTTTTTATCTTCTCATCACCTAAACGGACATTTAACTGTAATATCTGATAAATAAAAAATATTTTTTTTTCTGTTTGTTTAATACGACTTCCGGTTAGTACGACGTAATGTCACCGGTCCCTTGGCCGTCGTTATAACCGGATACTACTGTATACATAATGGCAATTGCAACTTCAAATATTTCATTTGGAATCCATAGACACGTAATCGTAACCTAAAAATGTTTAGAAACCAAACAGAACGTATAAAATTATTTAAAAGTTTAACATTTTCATTAAAATTTTTAGCGGCAAGCAAAAGTAGTGTGATGTAGCGACAATCATAGGCGACCTATTTAACACACTATCCTGTAAACACACGGCTTTAAATTTGCATCACATATAGTTTACGTATCACTTTACATAACTATATGTGATGCAAATCACCATCACGCAGACGTAAAATAAATCTTCTTTGTGATATCTTGTTATTTCTTTATGTTACGTATATCTCTAGTAATATTAATTTTCAACTGTTTCTTAATATCGTAGCCATATATTTACTTGCAGCTGACAATAAAATATATACCTAGTAGTTAATTAGAAGGATCTCGTTAGAGAATGAAGTATTCATATTTACCGTTTCATTATTTCTATGAATTATGATACTAAATAAACTTACAAACTAAACAATAAAATAGATAAGTTCATTTAATATCTAAGTGTCTTTATATAAATAATAAAGAATGCCTAAGCGCAAAACTCGAAAACGTGTGGACGATTTTAGCAGAAAGAAAGAATAAAAACTGGACTTCTCTTTCTCTAATACATAATGTAACTAGCTGTCGTTGTCATAAATAAAAACATACCCCACCGGTATTTGCTAAAGATTAAAAATCATATCTAGATTAAAAATATTTTTAATTTTGCATTTCTGTTTATTATTTACTCGGTATGTAGTTGCAGGTTCTTTAAAATAATTACAGTCAAAGGAATCTTTTTCTTCGCAGAAGAAAACGATATATTTTTTATAAGAAAAGTAAATGAAATTTTCTTCATGTTTTCGTTTTCTATTTTTATATTTCTTGTTGTTTTTCAGCAGGAGTAAAAGCTTATATTGATATTTTAGAAAGTTACTTCGTTTAACCTTGGGTACGGCTACCGAAGCCCTTGCACTCATTTAAGATTGGAAATGGATTCCATACAATTAGTGACAAATATCCGACCATATAACAACTGTCTACTTGAAAGAGACCTATGTTTTAGTAGTGTACTATAGTCTGTAAATTGGTTCCACAGATTATAAACAATTGTAAGTCAATGCTAAAATAAAACCGTAATTGTATGAAATACTCACACTTAACCTGCGACTCTAATAAAAATATTTATATGACGAAAAAAGATTTATTGATGAAAATCAAATGCTTCTAGAGTCAGAAGAAAAACGTAATTCTAGAAGTAGATAGCATACATTTCGAACGGTACATAATAGAAACGGACGTTTAATCCCCTTCCCCTCCTCTCCGTGTAGCTCGGTCACCTACATAATTCTAATTTCCGGGTGACGATGCGTTTGCAAAATTTATTATTTTCAGATGTCTATTGACGGCTACTAGGAATTACCGTCAGGTGGACCGTTTGTAGGTTTGATACACATTTCTTAAAAAACAATATTTAATAACTTAATAACTGTGGAACCGATTGAAATATGGGTTTCATCGTAAGAAAGGAAAGGCTTATACACTTATAGTAGCGTAAGGTCTATCTATGTCGATTTTGACAGGACTTATTTTGCTGAAAAAATCAGTCAAAACAAATCATAACAAGATCAAATGTAACAGCAAATATATAATCATGACAGTGTAAATTTTACTCATTTACTTCATGTTTGTCTCTCTTTACTTGTATTTGAAATCGGTTCTTTTACTAAAGTATCCATTTTACGCTTTACACCATAATATCTTATCTAACTACTAAACTATAAATAGATAACAAGTACGTTTTAGAATATTAATGAATGTAAGAAAGGTGAATTGCATCAGGTGCAACGTCTGGCATTATCGATAACAGCAACTTTTTTAAGGCAACCTTCGGGTTAAAGATAAAATATAAATGAGCGTGGTATCCCTTACAACATTCAATAACTTTTAAAATATCGGACGTAAAAAATATAAAATACTATGAATGCTGAAACTGTTTTATTGAAATTTAATGAATCATTTCAAATCATACTTGTATTTTTTTTTTGGGAACATTTTTTATTTATTCTTTTTGTCTTAATCAATTTCCAAACAGTATGCGTGAGTCTTTATATGTATGTGGGCAATGAATCCATCCATCCACAGTACATCCAGTCCATCTACATGGAAGTTAAAGGACCATGGGAAAAAAGTGACCACTCACGGATACGAGGTAGATAGTCTTCTCACATACTCCAAAAAAATAAAATCCAACATAAATTATTTAAAAATAAATTGAGCGGTCTCTGTTTCATATTTAAATACATATATTAAAATCTTGTTAATTTAACAAATCCATTCAAAAGCACAGATTTTAACTTTTTAGTACATAAGTCATAATTTAGCTTTTGTAATCCAATTTTACCGTCACTAGAATTAAAAGAAGAATATGCTCTGAGATTTGAATTGATTTGAATTTTCTAGAATATTAAAAGGTGCTCATAATATTTTGATTCATTGCTCCAGGTACCAGTATAGCAGTGTACCAGAGTATATTCCATCGGTCTGTTACAGTGAATGTAAGCTGTGATCCCTTCGTGTATCAGAAGGAATACGAAATGTTTTTGCTAAGTAGTAATTTGAGGAGACTGATGTTTCAATTTCAGTGGTCAAGAGTACGTGTGGACTGTCCATCAGTCATGTGGTCGTATAAAGAACTCTACCGTAACCTTTATATTAAATATTTTTTATTTAAGCTATTAAATTTTTTTAAATACATGACAGGTTTCAAAACAATAATTTTCAAAAATTTTGTCTGTTCGCCAATCAAGCCTAAAATAAAGGATGGATATTGATGAAATTCATTAAGGTTATTAGGTCTAATTCCATGTGTACAACTATTAAAAGAGATAAATAAAGAGTTATCTTGAAAGTGATTTCTAGATCCTTAATTTTTGTAGGGTAGAATGGCAATTTTTTTTAATGTTGTATTTGAGGGTAACACCCAATTCAACATCCAGCTTGCATTAAAATCTAAAAATAGCTTCAAGATGGTGGTGATACAATAAGAACCTTTCACGCTATAAACAGAAGACTTACTTTGTGTTTGATAAGGATCTTAAGTAAATTATTGCTGGTTTGGATTTCAGCTTGCCTATTTTAGATCAAATATTAACTGCAACATACGTTTTGACGTACTAATATCTATGTATATATTGAGGTATTCATATAAAAATCAATGGATATAGCTTTAATAAAATCATTTACAAAACTGTAAAAGTTACAGTACATAAACTTTATATATATATATATATATATATATATATATATATATATATATATATATATAAAACGTAAGACCTGCAGGACGTTGACCTTCGTAGCACCTTGCACTATTGTCCATATTAACTATAAAATTATTTTGAATGAAATAAATCTTTATCTCTATATTGATCCTCGATGAATTGACGCCTCATTATATTCTTGGTCTTTTTATTGTGTGAGAAACTGGGGCATTGATTTAGTAATGGACAAGATTTTCATCCTTGACACCAATATCCCCTCTTTAGATTGGCCAATTATATGTGAATAAATAAAAGGTAATTATAACATAAATATTTCAAAGAAAACAAAAACCTTTCAGCCTGTTGCTAAGTATAATTTACACGTAGATACGTACCGTAGATGTGCGAGACTTCATAGTTCGCGTAGATTTCGTAGAAGCCCATTAAAAGATTTACTGACGAAGCTAAACGTAAAGTAAACAACGAAAATATTAACATATATTAATCATAACCATACTTAGAGAATTTAATTGTTTATTAAATTCATCTAAATTCAAGGACTACACTATCCTTGTTTTCTATATATATATTTATAAAGATAATTTTAAAATTATAGTCAATGTCTTTCTTTATGGAACTTTATGGTGTTATTTTATTAATACTACTAGATACATTTATAGATTTACAAAAAGGATTGAGTTATACCTTAATAGTATATAAATGTACACACACATATACACTTTTATAAATACATATAAACATGTATTTGTCTAAATTGTCTCGTGCCAACCTCATTCTTCACTATTTTATCGTAAGTGGCCTTTATTCGAAAAAACCTAACGAACATATTGTCTTAGTACTTAATAAAATCCTAAAAAAAATATTTCAATACAAATAATATTTAATGAACAATTTGCAATAGTAGATCTTATAAACGTTTCAACCCTGAGATTAATTTAGCACTTTTAGAGTTAGTAGGTAGCCTGAAGCAACTTTCAGGCTATTTATATCTCTGAGTCAGTTTTTAATTAAAGTTATATAGAATAGTACTGAACAAAGAATCGCTAAGGGCTACAGTTTAACTAGGAAAATAACGAATTACAGTTTGTAACGACTCATTTCATTGAATAGCACTTATTTGATAAAATACTGACAGCTATTGTAAAATTATTTAAATGAACGAATGAATTTCAGAACACAAATGAGACAGACATGTTCATTACATTACATTTTGCAATTATTTAAGAATGCATACATAAATGGGATCGTTTTCGTAAAACTATCTTAAATCCTTTAAACCTCATATATATATATATATTATTAAACGAACGATAAAGGAAAGATGAGATAGGTGTCACCCAAATCTCGTCCTACTGAAGACCGAGAGTTTCAAAACATTTCAAAACATCGGATTTAAAAATGCAAGTATCAACCGAACAGATTGAAATAAAATTATTTTAATGTACCTACTTGTTAAAAGCTTAGTAGTAAAAGCTTAAACTTACATTTAGCATATAGTATTTCCTAGTATCAGAAAACTTGTATATCTTAAGACATCGTAAGCTCTTTTATGCGATTCTTAATCTGTCATGATACTTGCAAAGTATAGAGATATCGCGTGTTTCAGACCATTTGCCTACAATATTGCTAGCACAATACCACCAATCTATCAGATCCTGTAACACAATCTCACAAAGCATTTTAAACCTCGTACTGATACACTTTAGAAAAACTTTAAATATAGATTAATTTTCGCTTAAAAATAAACAGATCCGTTGATTCAAATCATTTTAAAAGTTCTATTGTAATGACTGGCTATTCAATTTTTTTATAAACCGACAGATCATAAACATAACGTTCTTATAACATATAATTCGCAATCACAATAAATTTACAATAAAACTTTCAGTCATTTAGAACATTTTATCTTTTATATTACCCATGGACATGTCTCTTCATCTAACGAGCAAAATTTCGTTCAAACCATCAACAGTTTTATCTACTAATGTTTAAATACTGAGCTCTATTCTTACCTTTAGAAGGTTGAAAATTCATAAATAACTGTAGATCGGATGCACTATCCTGTTTCGCGTTGAATGATAAAAAGTAACATGTGATAAACTAGATTCTATTTTATGGTGGTAGAGTAGCATTTAAAAATTCTGTCTGACTTACGTTCTTTTTGAGGATAGATAAAGTTTATCATGTGGGCGGGTATCGATCGGTGCGCAAGTGCGCGGCAGGACTCACTGCAAAACCAGTAAACATGGTAACAGTGTGCCCCAGACCTGGACGGGATGCGTACGGTACTCGCTCTGACCGCGACCGTGCTCGCGTGCGCCTTGGCCCGCCCTCTTGGTAAGTTTAAATACACACGATTTGTACCAACTTTGTATGTTAATTTAGCTGAGCGATTAAATTTTACCACTTTTGCGACAGCCTGATATTATTTGCCAAATAGGAGCGCGCGATTGACACCTGTTACGCTTGTGTTTTTGTAATTTATTAAGTGCCTGGCACAACTTTAACAACTTAGGTTAACATTATTATATATGTTTTTTTTACACTTTTGTTACTTATAATATATATAAACTGAATTATTAGTAGAAATATTTGGTACTTGCGCTATTGTTTTTTTTTCTTACCAGTTTAGGTACTTAAAATACCTAAAGTAAAAACCGCTAAATAAAAAAAAAATATATATTTTCCTTTATTTCTAATAATAAATCGACACATTGTACAAAAAAGTTTTAGTGTCCTTAGATTATATCCTCAAATTCATAACTAAACTTGTTTATTTTTATAATGACCTCGATTTTAAAATAAAACAAAATCGAATGGTCCTTCATTTTTTTTAATCAAGCGGTGGTAAGCCAAAATACATTTATTCAATAAGAACATTCAAATATTTAAAAACATGTTCATTCAAATAAATTATAAATTAATAATTTGCTAATATGATGAACAAGTTTATATTTGAGTTGAATAGTCCATTTTACATATCTATTTTAGATGAAACGTGTCAGACGACCCAAAGCAGGGCTTAACGTAGACGGCTATTTCAGATTTTGAAGCCTAATTTTATATGCAATGATTAAATACATGGACGTCAGGTGAATAGACTGATATTATTTTGTTTCACAGAAAACAATACGTAAACAATTTCATGATTTATATTTAAAAAACAATTGAAAATTAATGTACAGTAATCCACTTCAATTGAATATTTTGTTTTCTCTGTAAGCGAAATATTGTAAACTATTTCACCGAGATTTCATTCAACCCACTTCATTTACTTCAATCAAAACAAACAATTAAAAACGTAACAACGTACAATTTGTTTATTATTTGTTCATTAACAAAATATACACTTTAATTATTTCATTAAATACATATTTCATAATTTTTTTTCAATATTCGTTAACACTTTATCGCTTTTATAATTCATAACAAAAATTAATTTTCTAATTTGATCACCTCAATCATGAAATACCTAAAAGTTCAGAGTGGTTTCTATTTTTCGTATTTCTTTTCGACCTATATATTTGTAATTACGAAGAACAACTTTCGACAACCTAGTTAGTTGATAACTTTTGTACAAATTTTATAAAAGTTAGCGTGATACGTACGAAAATCATATATATATATATATATATGTGCGAAGTGATTTTACGTAGGTTCTTAGATTTACGTCACACCCTACGGGAAGAAACTATAAGAAAATATAAATCAATCACCCACGTCATAAATATAGATAAAAAACTGAACTTCACTTTTACATAAACGAACACTTTATTAAGTAAAGTCTCATTGAAATGTTATATAATATATATACAATCTTAACAGATGACTTTAACAATTTCTTAAGTAGGAAAACATAAAGATCTTTGAGAATTAATAAAGATAGCTTAGGATCTACTAGGATATGAGAGAATTATATATTATTACTATATATATTACTTTAAATTTAAACCACATTTATGAATTCAATAATGAAACCCGCGGTTCTCACAACTTGAAAGATGTAAGGAACGCTAGCCAACCTCGCACTGCTTAGGCTTTTTAATTATTCCTGGAAACTTTCTTTTATTTCTTTAGTCTATTCGACACCAAAGTCAAACTACAATACATTTGATACGGTTCGTGTTTTTTCTGAATAGAAGAAAAATATGTTTTTATATTTTCGAGATTTGTGAGGGGTGTACTTAAACAAGTTCAACGGTCACTTATGGGGGTAGATTTACAAACATTCTCCTACTATATTAGATGTTTTTATCCAAGTTATGTATTTTTCGCCAACTCTTAAATTTTATGAACATATATTGAACCGTTTGTACTCTTAAAGAAGAAAAGCGGCTGTTAGTTAGAGCTGTTTGACGTAAACAGCTGACAACATTGCATCTGAACCAGTACTGTTATTTGGTGATACTGGATATAATTATATAGCCATATGATGTTGGTGGATAATAATAAAAAATAACATGATTATTTGATAAAGAGAATAGTACTAACTAGAGACTGTCACATATAAGAAAGAATTCACAATGTTTTTTTCTAAACAATAACACAAACTAGTAGAGCTTAGTTTAGGACCTAACCTTGAATAATTGGCTTTAGGCCATCCCCGTACTTTCGTATCATAAATTACGAAGTATGATTTTGTATATAAGAAATATATATGGTAAAATATTGTATTTTCTCATAAGGATATCCAACAAGTCTTACTTTGAACATCTCATCGGTTGTAGATAAATAGTATAGGTAGGTAATACTACCTCAATTTTTCGCCCAATCATAGCCTTATTTCAAAAGCTTATTTTGATTTAAATAAAAAATAATATATAATTTCTTATAAAGAGCAATTTAAACTTTTTCCATGAAGTTCGTTATAACAAATCTGGATACCTCCAGATAGTATCGATACTCCAAATAACTTTTTAGGTGTATTTTAATCCGAGAAAAATCAGTTTGTTATTTTGTCTTACGTAAAAATTGAAAATAATTATATTTACGAAGAATCTAAAGGCAATTTGCAAATAAATTAATATTTGTATTTACTAAGATAATATATTAGATTTTACAGAATCAATTAAGTGACACAAAAGGCGTTGATATTCCTAACTACTGATGTTATAAAAGGTCACTTTGTAACCCCAATTTTTTGTTTGTTGAATGTTTATTTCGCACAAACACCTAAGTGAAAGTCATGGTAGTGTGGCAGTAAGCATGTTCTCATAAGGCCCTCCTTTTTCATTCGTTTACAGCGGTCTGATATTTTCAGGATTTTAACAATATTAAGCATTGTTAATATCTTAATCAGTAACCAACTATCATTATTTAGTCTCAGAACTAAGTGAATCTCAAAAATATTATTCTTATACATACATTTATTTTCTTTTCTCTAACATATTTTATTTTAATTATTACTGAATAAAAAATAGTGACAATATTAATTTATAATTAAAACGTATTCTAAGTTACGTAAACATATGCTAAGCTGTAATGGGGCTCTGTAATGTTTATGACATTGACATATTAAAAGGTAATATCTTCACAAGTTCTTAATATTTCCTAAGAACATAAGTGCCGTCAATAGACTTATAAACATATAAATATCAAGTTTATGTTACAAATATTAGCTGTACTCAAACGAGTACGACGGCGCCAAATGGGTAAAGCTGGGGCACATACAATCTGACTGAGCAGTATACGTGATGATAAAATACTTAATAAAAACTTTTTACTATAACATATTTTCATTACCCTAACTAATATTTAATAGATTTGAATGTGCTCTCGGTCTTATGATAAATTTAACTATCAAAACTTTTTATCCTTAAGAACTCTTTTTCACATAGAGGTTATCAATCAAGATGGGAGTAGTGCTAGTAAAAGAGTATTACAATGAAAAATATACAATTTTCCAGAGTAAGTATGCTGTATGTTGACTCAGGTAATAAGCTAACAGCAAATTTCATAAAAATCAGTCCAGTAGTTTTGTTGTACTATGTATCTTATTCATGTTTCACCGTGAAAATGAAATGATTTGCCAAAATAAAAGATATTTTGGTTTGTTAATTTAAGTTAAACCAACCATACCAAATTTTATCAAAATCTGTCCAGTAGTTATTGCTAGATACGCGAACAAACATATAGACACAATTGTTAAAAACTATGACTTGAGAACTATGTAATAGATAATTTTCTAAGAATATTAAATTAACACACATGGGCTCGTTTATTATATGTCCATTAAAGACGTCACCGCTTACCAGCGGGTGGACCGTCTGGATAAAAAAAAACTTATTTCAAACAAGCACTCAAAAATAATGTCAAATATCATGTAAAAAATGATTTAAAATCATAAACTAAAAATTAACACTCCATAACTCTACCCACCCTACTCCAATAAAAGCACTCCAACCTCCTTTGAACGCTAAAGTATAATTCGATTCTTCAGTTTCCGTAATCCCTCAAGAATATCTAGTATAAAAGGTATGCTATTATTAGCAACTGGCATTCGGCATCGGGTGAAGGTATATTTCTTTGTAATATAAAAGTCAAACAAAACCTTTTCCTTTTTTTAAACGCAGCTCTTTATATCTTCAATAGAGTATCTAAGTTTTAAAGTTTCCATCAAAGCTTCTATCAAAATATATTGTACTCGTTAGATTTTAGATTGAACTTTTAAATTGCAAAACAAAATGTTATTCATTTTCGCTAGTCCCGATTTACGACCTCCATTTTTCAGTCGCTTTCCTTTTGAAGTTTTAATTAATTTCACAACTAGGTTGATATTTATAGCTGTAACATTAAAAAACGAAATATTCAAACTGACATTATTATAGTTTTAGCTATTTTGAACAAACCTCTTTTGTTTTTTAGTAGGTATATAATTTAAAAAATATACTTTTCTAACAATGTTTTTTATAATAGTAAACATACGCATATGCTAACACATACATACATCCACACACACATATACATATGCTAAACATACCTTCACTATGTTTATTTTCAAAGGAAACAAGACACAAAATAATGCAACAAACTAGAGACGTTAGACTAATTCCGATTCATATTTTGTTACTAAATACGTGTACGGAAAATAATCTCGTGAACTCGTGAGAAAATTACGTTATATGATAGCAAAGAAGCTGAAGACGTTGCATAACGAATATGGAAAAGGAGAATGAAAACAATTGTGCAGTTAATTCAAGTTTTAGTTTCTTAAAGATGCCATAAGTCGGCAAATAATCCCTGACAAAATATCATATGAAATATAAGCGGCGTGTCACGATGAATGGTGAACTTAATTTGTGCTTTATGTTCCTTTTTATTTCATTCGTACTGTAATCTCGCATTTCTTATAAATTGCAATATTAGATACACTCCTATTTTGTTTTGGTAGAATGATATATAACGTAAATATTCCGATATTTTTTCCGAATTAAATTCAAAAATACTATTTTCATAATATTACTTGGTATTACTCATTACGTCTATGTGCTCTATACTATATGCTCTATATGCTCTATACTCTATGTGCTCTATACTATATGCTCTAGGTGCCATTTTAAACTAGACAGGGAATATAGCCGGGTATTTTCTTTTCTTACCTCAAGTAAAAGTAAGAAAGATTAAAAATCACTTTGCATTTTAAATTTATTATTGAACATTTATATTTTCCAATAACATTTCAAAGCGATTCTTCACAAATACGAATGTATTTTACTATAAATTTAAAAAACTTGCTGAAACACGTTTAAATTCATTCGTAATATTATCAAATATATTATTCAAATGTAATGCTATAGAAATCAGTGCTCAAATATTTCCAAGGGAAAATTCTCAGAACAATTAATAAATATTATACCAGAAGTATGCGTCATTGTTCTAAGGTAGAATAATTATAAGTTTTAAATAGATATAGAATTAAAAAATAATCCATACGGACAGGATTGAATACGCGACTTCTGGGAGACAGTCTCGTCGCTGTACCAATTGCGCTACCGGGATATGATACCCGTTTCGATGACTTTAGCATTCTAAATATGCTTGTTACAATCGAGATGGATGCTACATTTATTAAGCTTCTTCCAAATATTAAATCCTTAGGATTGTTATAATTTTGCAGTGTAGATTATCACTGAAAAACCACAAATACATACCAAAACTCCTTTTTGCGGGTTAATAAAAACCGTTAACTTACAAAGTTCAATAGAAATAAATATCAACTAACTCGGCAACTCTTTAAAATCGTCCATAAACATGTTAGTCATGAAATGCTTATTTATTTTTTAAATAAGAAGGAGATTCATCAAGAGGACTCACACGTGCAACAACTGTCACTGTCACTGTGAAGTGCCATGCGGTCGCAGCGTGGACGAAAGACCAAGAGAGCCAGCTATGGACAAAACATCCATTGACATTATCCTTTACCACTTTTGGGAAAGGTGGCGGCGATCACACCACCACCACCACAGGCTGAGATAAGATACTCTTTTTCGTCAATTGACACAGTGCGCCAACCCCAAGTAATTTGAATATGGCAGATGAAGAATTTAAATAATATCTAACATTTTAGAAATGTTTCAACGCATTAAGCCCTCTTAAGAATATTAAATCTTGAATGGGTACAAAAATATAAAAAAGTCCCTACATCGGTTTAAATTCTGTTCTATAAAAAAATTATTTAATCCTAAAGTAAATTATCCACATTCACCTTCGGCGTTGCGTAGAAACGTTGCATTTTTCGAGTCTTCTATCGCATTTATCACACTAAGTGTTCGAAAGAAGTGAATCTGATTACTGTCGGCAATTTCCATAATCCCACTTCACGGCACCGGTCAGGAACTTTCTACCACAAACCACCATTATGTGGAATGAACTTCCTTCGGCGTATACTTCCAGATCAATACGACATGGGTGCTTCATAAAAGAGCGTATACACCCTCCTCAAGGGCCGGCACCTCACTAGTTATCTCGTGACATTGCAAGACTGTGGCCGGCGGTGATCACTTTTTACAGGGTGATCCGCAGGCTCGTTGGTCTTCCTTTTAACATTTAAAAAATATATATTATGTAATAACCAGTAAGAAGCATGCACTTATAGTCTTAAATGTTGTTTTTTAGTACATATTTTATAATAATTATCTCATTTTATTATTTTAATTTCATCATTAATAGCCAATATTTGCCAATATATAAACACTAAAAACTAATCAATTAATTTACTACTATCAATGAAATCACAAGACGACTTCTGTATAAACTTCTGCAATACATTAATGTGATTAGAATTCTAAGTTGACACTTTCTGAGATGTTCTCGGTACACATTTGTAACTTTATCAACATCAGAATGCATTAAGGATGCAGTTTATTTATAGCTGTCTCTATTGACCTGCATCTAAAACGATGACTGAATTCAGGATATCACTGAGCCATCTTGATAACTTCACAAGAGACTTCTTGATTGCTCTCAAGAATACATCAATATTACCAGACTATTCACGACACAATAAAGCTTCAGTACATTATGCACTTCCCAATTGACGTAAATAGCATTTGCCATTGAGGTATTGGAACCCTGGACTAAAATTCAATAATCCAAGACGTAGTTACAATACAAAAATATAATTTACTAGACTACTATAACAATGCCTCTAAAAGCTAAAAATTGTGTCAATCCTGTACTTGAAAAGTCACTCAGGAGATTTGTTGCCATTTAGAAAACACGTAAACTGCTACCAATCTATTAATTCACGTGACACTTATTTTAAAAGGTTTTACGAATCGCGATGTTAACACCAACTCGCAAAAGTTTCCCATAAATCGGGTGTTCATTTTAGAAATGCATACAAAATAAATGTTATCCTTATACATATAATATTATTGCGAAAAAGAAAGAATTATATCGTAACGATTTCAAACTGCAAAGAATTACATTTATAAAACCTTCTCGTAGAATCTAGTTCCTTTGATATTGAAAATATAATGTTTCTAATGATGTCGAAGTTTTTACGTTTATTTCCACATCATATAATTGTGAAGCGAATTCCAATACGATGTCTATTTATATCTCCGTTATATAGTTTATTATAACATCATTAAAATACTAAGTCGTGGAAATGAACCGGTACACAAAAGGTTAAAAATCCTTTGAATCAATTTACCTTGTAAATAAACCTAGAAGGAAATTTATTAACAGCAATAAAGAAAATATCGTTTTTCTTAACAATTCTTGGACTGTTTTCTTAAAGACAGAGTACTTACCTGTTACTAGCCCTATATTTATCGAGAGTTTTACTTAATTTGAATCGTTCTGTATTTATCATTTACCGTTTAATTAATTTCATATTTCCGCAAAATGTAATTAAAATTATTAATAACATACGAATCATTGAAAGCACAATTAATAGTACTTATGTAAATTAATTTAGTTGAATACATTACTAAAAGTACCAAAAAGCCATTTCCGAGAAACCAATTACATATCATTATATTAATACGTGAGCAAAAACTTTGTACCCCTTTTTACGAAATATATGCGGATGGAGGAATGAAATTTGTCGCAGTTAAAGCTTATACGGAGAAGTGGAGAGAGATAATATTTTTATAAAATAATATGCACAAATTAATGAAAGAAACGTTACAAACCTTACAATGCGAAACATTACACACTACTTTTTTTGTTACATTGACACTGTCAGTGTTCACAGACAAAAATATAATAGTCAGATGTCAAATAATCGCAAAGAGTCCATTGTTGCCTGATACAATAGAATAACAAACAAACAATAGTTACAAAAATAATGAAAACTTTATATTACAGTTGAATTTCGGCCAGTAGACGTCCACTAGTTGGAATAAATATACTATACTAGCGAGCCCGGAAAACTTTATCCTGTAAAAAATTACTAACCTGTACAGAAATAAAACCACCTGACGAATTAAATTGTGAATCTAAGCAATCAAAAAATTCAATCAAAAACATATAACATAGATAAAAAACGAACCCACCTATATAATTCATGGTTAATTTTTCAGAAAGAAAAGAAAAAAGAAAAAATTGAAATTTACAGAAAGCTAATATTTCTGCATTTTATTGAATAAATGATTCTGAATTGAATGTCGACTATTTGAACTATCTCTGTGTAATGTAGTTTTTGTTTTCAGTGCCGACGGACGACGTGCCGGCGGCGCAGGGCCCGAAGCCAGAGATTGAAACCGATTCGATCCCACCACGTTACCTTTCCCAATACATCCTACCTCGGATGCTTCTCCCCCGCTACGAGGGTTACGATGACAACCTCAGCCCCATCCAAGCGCCGGATTCACCCGAAGTCGACCCCCTGGACGTGGTAAGATCCATACAAACTATATTAATACATTTGTGTTTCGTGATATACCATTATTTAATTTATATGTTTATTACTTAAACTTTTTCCCTGTTTTAAAACTCATATTATTCAACGGTCTGACAAAACTATGTTGGTTATTATTCAATGCCATATTTGTACATATACTGTATTTTTAATTTTATATATAAGTATATATATATTTTGTAAATCAAAGCAAATATTTTTGATGGTTTTTTATGCATTCTTCTGGTTCTTTATTTAATTAAATTATTTAGCAACGTCAACGTTGAATAATACTACTAAATACAAAATACTACTAAATACTACTAAATACATACAATTCAATTAAATTTAGATGAACGGTTTTACATTTATTTTGAGTATTAAATTTATTTCTAAAAAACATAATTCAGCTTTTACATTAAGGAAAATTCCGATACATTATTTACTATGGAACTTTTTACTTATAATAAATCTGTAACTGGAATAAAAAAACATGAATCTGTACTGAAAAAAAAAACACGTTACAGTCAAATTGAAATAATTGTCACGCACTTTTTTTTCTAGAAACTTTTAGCTAATTTTGTTTCGTTAATTTTACTGAAATATCTAAGATTTTCGTATTCCAAAAATTTTAGCAGTAATAAGTTAGATTAACATTAGAATTAACATTTAGATATAGTCATAGCTAACACCACGAACTGGCGAGCTACCTCTAGAATATAATATTATTCGATATTGGATTTATTAAAAAATGTATTGATTTTTCAAGTTCTTTTTGTATTTTTAAAAAGAAATGAACGTTAGTTTTATTTAAAACAAAAAAAGTTATGAAATAATATTTTTGCTTATACATTCTACATATGATAAATATAATTTCATTCAGAAATTATCTTAGTCGTATTATAAATAGTAGCACCACTGACAAACGTCTGCAAAATGCTAACTAATTTAATTACCAAATAAAAACAAACCAAAATTATGTATTACAAGTAAAGCATATACCATATTTCCAATGTAACATGCGATAATGCAATGCGAATTATTGTGTGCAGTTCGCTCACTATTATTTAATCAATTATATCCAATTGATACATATTGTTGTCTGATCCTGTCAAGTCATTGGTCAATCATTCACTTGTCAGTCAGTGCGCCAATTGTTGAATGTCCGTTGATTTATTGCACAGTAGTGCTTATAAAAATGAAAATTCTGTTATTTTGATACAGTTGTTATGTTAAAATTAAATTATTTTAATGTTTCTTTACGTAATTTAATAATCATCAAAACATATTATATTTTAGTTATTTTCGTACGTTCTCTTTGGT
Organism: Dircenna loreta; assembly: GCA_963555665.1. Classification (NCBI taxonomy): domain Eukaryota; kingdom Metazoa; phylum Arthropoda; class Insecta; order Lepidoptera; family Nymphalidae; genus Dircenna; species Dircenna loreta. The sequence goes on from OY743092.1 coordinate 10,283,703, forward strand.
TCCAATTATAATTTCATCAATATTTCTTTTAAACAAAAATATTTGTCAGTCTTAAGTCTTGCGAAATGGAATTGTGAATGATATTTCCCACCCACGCAACGTTTGTATTGGAAATAGGAATCGGACAGAATAATTCAAATATTCAATCATTTCATTATTATTTATATTAAATACTAAATTCTATTCCATAGTCAGCACTTCTACGTTTGTTACAAATTCCTTACTATCTTAATTTCTTTAAATATTAATTATACTTAATAGTTTTGTGGAAATTACGTAATGTAAAGTGGTAATATATAAATTAAAATTACCTATACACTATTTTGATCAACAAAATTACAATAGGCTTCATCGTCAACACTGAATGATGAGTAATTTGTAAAATTATCTACTCGTATTAGTCTTTACATTTGAGTTTGATGATTTATACAACTTTAGGTAATTAACTGCCAGTATATCTTTACGTGGCTGGAAATAATTAAAATAAAATTGTACTATAATAATAGTAAATAAATAAATACATCATGTGTCTGCCACGTCGTGCAAAAGTGTTATATGAAAGTAACTTTTTTTTTTCACATTTATAGATACCGCTTTTGGGCTCCTTAAAGTAGATATTTTTAAATTCACTCTAAAGCTTTTGAATATGATTAAAAAGAGGAACATCTGTAGAACATTCTCTCTGAATTGCAATGTTCTAAATTCTATTAGCCTCGGAAATTGCATCCTATAAAAAAGTGCAATCCGCGCTCAGAGAATTATTTAAATGTGTTTAGTCTATTCCAATAGAACACGAAACTACATTTATTAGCAGTTAGCGTAACTTAAATTAGTTTTGCATAATTTGACACTATTCAATTGTGCGCTTATAAAATAACGTTACCTAACAACTTTCATCGTATTGTTTTACGCTGCGTGTAGTCGCTATGAGGTTGTGTTTGCGAATGTCAGCTGTTGGTGAAAGTTTTAATGAAAAAAAAAAACGGTCGCGAAGGAGATACTCAGTTTGCTTTAAAAATCAAAACAAAGCTATTATAAATATTGGTTAATAGCTGTGTTTTTTGTGGCCTTTGTGGCTTCTAGGGCTTGATGGTTTAATGATCTCTCCTCTTCATTCACCAGTTATTTTCAATGCATCGGTGTTAATTTTTAAAAAAATGCGTTTAGTTTGTGGTATTATTTTCATAAAATACATACCTTACACAATAGAAGCTATATTATTTTAAAGATAATTCAAATAATAACTTTTATATTGCACGGAGATATAATTGTCCCAGACCAAACTATTTCTGAAAATTAAAATTTCAATACCAATTTCATCCAATTAAGTCTTCTATAAAATATTCTATAATTCCCTGGCCAGAACCATTCCAAAATGCCATTTATATTTCATAACTCCACTGGCAAATTATAAAACACTATATTGATTTCAAAGCTTAAAATAGCACACTATTTATACCGTCTTATTTAAATAGTTTTATTATGCTTATGTAAAATGCAATAAACTACTTTACAATTTCTTGAACAGCATCCTGAAATAAAAATAAAGGTGTCCTTTCCAATTATAAAGCGTAACTTAATCCTCGCTTATCCACGTCGGGGGTTGGGTTCTTATCAAAGAATATCTTCTTAAATATGCACTTTTCTAAAGATAACTTCATTGGCCTGGACAACTATTCATTAAAAGTATATTCTCAAATATGAGAATTAAAACCGAGATCCATAAGTTTAAAAGTGCTCAGTTATTTAATATATCTTAAAATACCACGGCCATTTATATATCAACTGCGCCTCCTATGTAGTATCGAAAACTAATTATAAGACGATAATTAAGTTAGTCTCGCTGGGAGTTTGGAGTGCATCAATAAATTAGTAGTATGTGTGGCATCGCTTAGTGCTTATCCGTGTAGCTCTCTCTCTCTCTCTCACTGCATCCTCAGTGATTGACTGATAAATTATCTCATTCAGCTTATTTGCTATTGGTGACGATTGCTATTGTCATTGACTGCATCGCGAGTTGCAATTTAAGCGTGAGATGAATTGTTAGACGAGGTCTCGGGACCCTCGCGCAATCATATGTAATTGAATGGAAAGATTACCTCATAAGTACGTGTTCAAGGGCCCATCAGCTCATCTATCTATATTAATAATTTAAGCTGAGCTAACTCAATAAGCACTTTGAAATGTACCGCTCTTTATGTACCTCTGGGAAATCTTTGTAGGTAACAGTAAATAATAAAGACTGCGTTCAAGTTTGCAGAAGTAAGTAAGATCCAACTGCGTACTTTGTATACTTATTCTACGTTGACTTATGATGTTTTCAAGATAACAACAAGAGACTATGTATTTATATTGCAAAAACATTGCCTTCATCGCATAATATTTGTATAATATTAAACCATAAGGTATGTTTTTGTAAAACGGCAAATTTTTTTGTTAATATTCACATTCACTAATTTTGAATAAAGTGTACCTAACTTATAATATATTTACAACAAGTGAGAAAATCGAGCTATCGATAAGTGAAGCTCCGGGAAGCTTTTAGATATGATTTTCTTTGCGAAAACAATTAATATTTATTCTCGTTTGGAAAAGACGAAAGATTACTTACACTTGATATATTCCAGAGTGCTCCTGTAATCTATTTTGTATGACATAAAAGCCGGCGCTAACGATGATAGATCTATGTACAAATGGATTGTCTACCTCTGCGCTCTCTTTGCTATATACTGTTACATAAAAAAACATGTTTTGTATTGAAACAACATGTTTTATATTTGATTAGATATTGAAACGGTATCTGGAGCTTGAAAGTTCATTTTCACCAATATTTTTGGAAGAAGATCATCTCTGTCACTATTTATCTATATCTCACGATCACATTAAAATAATTGTGATAACTAGTAAAAATAAATCTTACGCATGTATTGTATTTTCATCTACAGCGTGTTTGAAGTATTTATTCATAAAATATTTAATATTCAAAACATTATGTAATGAATTATTCTATATTAAAACTCCTAAACGTAAAGGTGAAGGTTATTTTTAAAACTTTCACAGTGCTGTAATTTTTTCCTTTTATATAAATATTTGTATGAAACTCCGGACCAACAAACTTTTTCCAACGTAGGTGCAACTTTTAACGATTAACAAAAGCAGTCGAACAGACAACAACTTTAAGTTGTAGTTATTCATGCTATTTGACTTTTGAATCTGTTCGAAGTTTTATTTGTGAAAAAAAGGTAAAATGAAGCGAGAGTTACTGCTGAAACTTCATAATTGCAGTAGATATCTGAATCGCCATTTTCTGGTCAGTGCATCATTAAAAGTTATTTTCCAGTGTTTACATAATATTTGAATAAAATATGATAAAAGAAGAGCTTTCCAGTCAATTTGGTGCCCTCACTATTTTAATGTTTTATTTAAATAATATGGGTATAAATACCACATTGTAAGAATTCTTAATAATTTCATTAAGAGTCCTCCAACGCTATAAGAACACTTGAACACTAGATAATGATAAATTAATGTTCATTGCAAATATTGTATGATATATAGTTGAAATAGAATAAGCTTTGAACTCGTTTCGTTAGAGCCATAGATAACAGATCTCAGAAAGTAGCGCGTGTGAGTTGTGACCTTTGCCATTTAATTAAATTATGCAAAACGTAGCAGCGTAGTAGTCATTATTTGCATTGGACCGCCCCGCGTACTTCAATGCAAATAATTACTTAGGGATGGCATGCACTCAGTGCTCATTTAGATCCTACTTCGCAGGATTTTTTATTTCATTATGAGAATTAGGTTAATTTATTCAGTAAACTAGCAGCGCTTGTGAACTATTCGCTTTTCAGATAAGCGTAGCATACAGACTTATACTAGTTTACTTGCCACTTTATTAAGTAAAATTATACACTTGAATCATAAACAATATTGTTAATAGAAAAACAAAAAGTTGTTACGAATTATAAGAATTATTAAGTTATATATATATAACTTAATTGTCGATGATTTTTTACCAGCAAATGAAACAATGGACATCTGCCCTCGCTTCGAAACACAATATAGTTGAAATTTTGTATGCTGACCATCATTGAGTTATGAATGTAAATCAACGGCTGACTGTACTTCAGAATATGCTCCACACTCCACGTCCATTGTCTCACCTCAAATTTCATTACTATACACTGATATATCCTTATAAAGTGTCAAAAATCACAGGTTTAAAAATAAAAATAAAAGGTTTTTAAAGCCGCGGAAAGAAGAAGAAGATTCTTAATTTACATTTTATAATATTATATATTTCGAGTTGTATCTACATCATTATCCAATATATATAAAATAATACAAGTTACAATTTTATAATATTTGAATATTATGTTGAAAGTTAGTAACCGAAATCAATAGGTATATTAAATTCTAATATCAATATTAATGACCGAAAAGTTATCGTTCCACAAAACACTATTTGTTGATAGTTAGGTATAGTTTGTATTTAATGTGTCTTATCTTAAAAGAGATATTTTGTTTTTAGGAAATCGATCTCGTAGACAGCGATCCAGTTCAAGAAACGGAACCATCCCCCTATTACTATGGATATGTCCCACACTGGGTACCCAGGTCCCAATCAGGGTACATGGCCGGCATCCTCGCTGACTCCGCTCACAAACAAGCTAATAACGACAGACTGCAGGAATCACTTCGACAAAGGAACTCTGCTAAATCATATTTACCACATTATAATACAAAAGAATATAATAAGGACTACAGACCAATGCTTAGAAATGCCAAATCAGATTCAGCACAAGAGTTTGATGTGGAGTCTAAATTATTTGCATTGTCTCCACTGAATAAAGACTACTACAAAAATAAAAATATATCAATCGGTAAGTGTTTATAAATATTATTTATAACTGTACGCTTATTAAGTTATAAGCTATTTTATAGAGCTCTAGCGGTTACACCAAACTCTGTGATCATACTAAACTGTGATCATACTAAAGCTATAGACCACCGTCCCGACAATGTAAACATATAGTGTGATGATGACGTCATTTTGTTCAAAAGCAACTCTATCCCTAATAGAATACTGAGGAATATGTATGGCACTACAACAATGGTAGAGTATCCTTTCACATATATGTAGTACCAAAGAGCAAACCAGTCAAAGTAATATGTGCAATAAATAACGTGTTGTGGGAGCTTTAATCAAAAAGTTTTCCAATAAGAAGATATTCATATTTAATGTTGTTTGTAATACAATAAAATATATAAATTTCTACCCATACATACCCTTATAACAATTTATTTGCCATACAATATTTATTTCAACAGGCAGCATATAAACGTATAAGTGACGTAATCACCTACTATGCGAACAGATAATTTACTTAAATATGCGACAGTCGAAAATGAAGGACACTTGTAAAATAGATAAACGATCCCCAGTTATGTGTTGATAATTCTGATGGTTATATAAGCATTAGATATTTTGTATTAAATATTATTATATAAACAAAATATCAGCTCAAATCAAAACAAAATAACGTCTGGTTTTAATAATATACATAAATGTAATATCAGAGCGGAGAAGTTATTCCATACAAACAGTTCATTATATGTTGTTGTCTGTCTGCAATATATAATCTCGGTACGAATTTGAGGAGCTAATAAATATGGTTGTTTGTTATCAAGGGTAGGGAGTTCGTGTCGAAGGAGGCACGTAGGTAACCAATGAAACCTTACGACAACATGTCGACACTTCATTAAACTGTTATATATCTTAAGCAATAGAAGTATAGTTTAGTTACCTGTTACATTTAGATTGATTGATTGATTCTTTTATTTGGAATATAATCTCTGTTCCTAGAAAATACTAAAAAAACATGTAGCAAAAGTTCTCATAAGGCTCTCGAAATGTAACATAATTATTCAGTATTTTCATTTTATGTTACAAATACTATGTTATTCAAATAATACCACCAGAAATACAAACAGAGTATGCTATATATATAGTAATGTTTGAGAAGCTCAGACAAGTTCTAACCAATTCTATCATACAAGAGCTGCGCTATCATAGGCTACAATATTCAGTTGACCTATTTATCACAGATAAAAAAAAAATCAAAATTATATTTAATAATTTACAATTATATAATATTAAATTATGATTGTGATTAATACATTGCTTTTAATTATGACTCATTATTAAAAAAATATATATTAATTAGAAAAAAAGGTTATATTATATTCTTAGGATGTGGTTAAAACTCTTTTGTATTTAATCTGATAGTAAATATATTTTATCTTCTTATCAAGCTGCCAATAACAGGAATACTTTGACAGCCTCTTGCAAAGAGCGCGAAGCTGATAATGGAATATTCTATTTTAAATAATCTTCATAGTCTTTGATTTCCTTACACGTTATAAAAGTAATATCTTCATATTTTAAAGAATAAATACCCAAAAATATTCAAAATAATCCTTCTACAAAATGATCATGAAAAATTACAAAATATATATTATGGATGAAATTATGATAATATACATGCATAAAAATAAACAAATCATAAACTCATATAACACTAATAATTATAATTTACGTACCAGCATTAGCCATATTATTCTAAATGTAGAAACGATTTCGTTGAAGATCAGTTTCCAAGTATCTTATAAAGCTGAAATATGTGATTCTAATAGAGATTGTATGTCGTTTTACACCTAGTTTGAGTTAACAGTGTCTTATTAAAATAGAATTCGTTAATTATTTAATATTTATACTATAATTATCATTACCTATAATTAAGAATCTTTTCCACAAAACGTATTTAAAAAAAAAAAAACAAGAAATAAAAGTAAACCTTACAATAAGAAATAGCGTACATTTTTCATTAATTATTGACTATCCATTTTGACTACATACATATTTACATAGAATAGGTACATTAAAAACACACGTGGTTCAACGTTTATCTTGGGGTGAAGAATTTTGATTTGACATATATTTTAAAACAACTAAGCTTTTTTTAGAAATATATTTGTTAATATAACAGCAGTGACATATATGTGTTTTTGTATTTGTTTTCCAATATTTCGGCACCGTTGAAAAAACCGTTCACGAAATAAAGTTATTTATTTATTTATGAACCACTAATGTAAAAATAAATTAAAAACTAAATTGAGGAGTACAAAAGATTAATTATGTCTTTTAGAGATCTCTCCCAGTTACCCTTTGGTGTGAGATTTTGCGATCAGGTATATCGATGTATACAAGTACATGAAAAACAACGAAATAGAGTTATAAAATATTATCTTTATATTAATAAACTACATAACATAAAAGAAAATACTTACATATATACAAACACAAACATATAAACAAAAATAATACATATATACATAAACAATATATATATATATATATATAAATAACAATAACATATATATAAAAATAGCAGTAATATAATAATTTAAGATGTAATATGTGTAGTTCCCACTCAAGTACTCGATGCTGACAATGAAGCCATGATAGATCAACGCAAGACACGCCAGAATCCGAACTGGAGCAAGCAGAAAGCTCTCGTAGCAGAAAATCTGGACCGTCTACGAACTGGCTTGTGAGTACTTTACCAACTTTTCAATAACCTAATTTATTTTTATTTTTATATATCTTCTATAAATATTGAAAAATAATTTGTGCACTATACATTTGTTTCTTTACTCTACCGCTATTATTTTATTAAAATTAGTTAAACAGAAACGAAGTATAACTCTTACAATAAAATTATCATACTCGTGTAAAGCGTAGCGGCTATTCGTAGTGCCTTTCGGTGACTCGCTCGTAATTCTATATAAGAATTTATATCAATAAGAGTAACAACATTAGTATAAAATGAACCAGAATTAGCTATATATAATATATATTTTTAATTTGTAAAAAAGGTTTAGTTATTTATTTCAGTTGAAATCTTACTGCCAGAAATAAATAAGACATTCAGTTTAGTAAGTTTAAAGTTATATTTTGAGGGTACTTATGCGTTGAAAGTATTGTGACTGGAAACTATAATTATATAAAAAATGGAATCTATTTGTAGATAATGAATGTCGTGAAAGGAAATAAAAAGAAGGGAGAGGGAATTTTAATGCCGTTTTCCATCCTCGATTTCCGTCAAACCGACATTTTGTATTTAAATGGAATGAATCTTATTTCCTATGTTTACCTTACTGTACTTTGTGACCAACGATTATGAATATCGCTTTTATATTAAAGCAATAAATGTGTACATTTGCAAGCGTATAAAACTGAACTGGACATTTCACTCCTTTATATATTTGCTATTTGTTACACACAATGTTTACATAACATTTTCAACTATTTATTTTAAATTTCAGAATAACCTCGCTTCTGACCGGACCAGTGTCGATAACCTAAATTAGAGGCACATATTTAAAATGTTTGGTTAAAACGCTGTCAGATATTGTCATGAATATATTAAATAGAGTCCGGCTTACAAAGCGCAAAGCAAACTCAATTAACCTTTGCGTTATAAACTGAGTCAGATCGAATTATTGAAGAAAATTATAAGCATAAATAAGAGCTTCTAATGACTTTAGCGGTTCAAAGCCAAACTTTTTTATTTAAAATAGGAATACCTTGTACTTATGAAACTTCAGGCTCTAATTCGAATAATTTCATGGAAAATAACCGGCAGGAAACTTAATGGATACTCTTTTAACTAATTTATTGTTTTCTTTTTTTATAGTATTGACGATTGAGTCGCAGTCAGTTTTTTGGTTTTTTAGTAATATAGGAGGGCAAACGGGAGTTTGGGTCACATGATAACAAATGATCACAACCATCCACGATCTCTTGCAACATCAGAGGAATCCAAAACACTTTGGGCTTAGTAAGGTCGGCCATGTCGTATGACCTCGAAACACCGTAGAAAGATTTTCTCGAGAGCCACATTGCAGAAGAACGCCACGCATCCAGATGATAGGGGTGGTATCATATCTGTGGCGTACAAACATATGAAGACGATATGACTTCGTAACGCCCAAATTTTATAGAGCTACGGGCCTTCGACAACGCCAACGGCTCGACTTTGTACACATTCGAATGGTAGAAGCTGATATAAAATGGATCTGGACCAGGTATGAGAAGAGTGCTCCACGTATTGCCAGATCTGGGCTTTATAAAGTGTGAGTCTTTGATTCTGCATGAAGTACTGCATCGCCCTGCTGATCACTCCCAGTTTCTTCAAGGCCAACTGGGCCTTTCTCTCCAGTTGACCGTGAAACCGTGCGACCGTGTACTCCGATTTGACGAAATATTTAGGGGACTATTTACAAAGAGCGAGAGAAAAGATGCCACAACGAATGGAGTATTTTGTGGTAAACTAGTGAACGGCTAAAGTCGTGTCTTCTGAAGATTTCATTAAACGAGATTCTGTGTACCCTTTTAAAACCTCTTTTAAAGTCTCAATTAAAGACAAAAGTTTCTTCTGGAACTTGTCGACGTTTTCCCGAGAGTCCCACACGTCCGGAATATACAGTATCCCCGGGTGCAGACATCAGTATGACAATAAATGTTGGGTATATTCAACATACCATTGATATGCAGAAGGAACCATGTTGAAACTATTACGTAGCCTTCGGAAACTCCAGCGTTCACGCGCTTGGGCTTCGAGCATAAACCGTCGATAACGACTTTTATGCTTCGCCCGGTAAGAAAAGTGATCGTAATTGATATGAGATAAATTGATAAGAAGGAAATTCATTATTGATATGTAAGAAAAAAGGCAACTTCAAGTTAAGCGTGGTGTGGAAAAGACGACAAGTATAACTCTCGGCTTAGAATATCTAAAATTGAACATTCAAGATATTAGGAATCATGTAATGCCTTAAGGTTATTTACGGTCTATTACACCTTCGTTAGTGTGAAATCCAACCACAATACCTTCTTTTTTTAAACTTTCAACATGTAAATAATTAATGCTATTGTATCGTACGAATTTAATATACCAATCTTTAGTACAATAATAATACTAACATCAACGCAGTAATAAATCATATAGATGTTGAGAGTTTTACAGGAAACGCTCTTAATGATTAAGTTCAAGTTCCATTTTTCCAAACTTATACTCTTATACCGAAAACACACATCAATATCCTGAATTGTTATACGTGTAGCAGCAGTTTTTACTGTTTATTTAGGTTACAATACACAGGAATGATTGTGTATTTTTATTATAAAAATGTAGGTCTTGCAGTAAAAATTCTAAAACGAATAAACAACAGAACCGGTGCAATATGTACGAACAAACAACCTTCCATCGATATTGTTGATATCAGTAACCTTTGTCCTTTCATCAGAGCTTTAAAAGGTAAAAAACATTTTCAAAATATTAAACAAAAGCCTTTAGCAAAGGACATATTGCCCAGAAACACAATTTCACTTACAAAGTCGTTTTTCAACACTTTCATTTTGAGAGGAAAATGTATGTAGAACTATTGTACCGTAAAAAATATTAAAATGAGTCTGGAAATTATAAAGATTGCCTAACGTTTATAACAATTATGAAGTTTTTTATTATTATAGATCTATTTTTACTACGAGTTAGTAGTTATAATAGTTTTTTTTAATAGATTGTTTCTGGAAAATGTACTTCTAATATTTAATTTGCACTATCTTGTAGAAACATTTCCAATGTAGCAACGCCTTCAGTGTCATTAAGTCAGTTGGTTGTATCGCCAGTGTTATTTTAATTATAAAACTCATTTCATAAATAACCACGCTAGATATCAACCAATCGAAATGTATCGCATGTTACATGTTTTCTTAATAAATTAGTGTAATAATAACGCGTATTGCAATAACTTGTCAGACTTCATTCAAAACTTGGACTGCACTGACCTGCTTATTACCTACTTTCAAACAAACTTTAAAGATTACTGGTTTGTAGTTTGAAACGGTCTGTCAAAGTTTTGTATCAACCGATATTGTATCTAAATGACAGGATAAAGTAGAAGCTGCCACTTGAAAATATAGAAGACGTCACAAAAGTTTTTTTTTTTATAAAAACGTTTGTACGTCTCTATTTAAGTGCTAACTCTTCTGTATCCTTAATATTCTGGTTTCATTCGTTGTTCTGACATACATTGACATTTATCATAGCGTTAGATGTATTTTTTGATAAAGAAATATAAAAAGCCAAGCCATCTACTATATTAAGAAGTTAGTAGATACTAAATTAATTCCAGGGCTAATAAGGACTACCGTTTACCTGTCTCCTTACTGCCAAACAATCTACGCTGGTTGAAAATTAATCATGAACTTGAAGCGAGGTGAAGTTCTTATATTGGTATTAACTTTAATTGCCTAGTCCACCACCTTTACCCTGTGTTAGATAGCATGGGATATTTATAGGATCGAGCTGAACAGATTAAAACCGATTCTCAATTTAATATAAGCATCCAGTAAACATATTGCACTAATGTCCTCTAGATAAATAATTCCAAACAAATAGGTAGGTCTAATAGGTATCGCTTTCAGACCTGCTTCACTTGTATGTTTGCATGTTTAGCGCATTTATATATTTTTCTTTGAATATTTTTTTATAATTCAGCACGATTAAAAGAGGCGTAAGTTGTTATCAAGGAAATCTTCAATGAAAACGAACATGAATATTGAATAGAAACGTAAAAATAATATACTTATTTAATATTTCAAAACAAATTCCATAACCCCTACAACCGGTTCATGCTGATTCTGAGCTCTTAAACTTTTACAAGTTAGACATATGTAAGGAAACTTTGGATTTTATCGTAACGATTGTAAAAAGTTAATAATTGCCTCAACCTGCATTGAAAATAATTTTATAAGGCCTCATTTCATCGTACCTTTCACACGTAAATAGTTAATTCTGATAATTTGAAACCACGTTTAAATAGCTTCATTTTCATATATTAATAACTAAATGTGACGACTGTAATAAATGATAATAATTACGAATATTATAACAATGATGCTGTTATCATATCTCAATTAAAAATGCATGCGAATTATAATAACGACAACGCTATTGTATTACGGAGCCTCCGTGAACAATTACAACTTCTGGCGCTCGACATACAGTTATTGTTCTCTTTATCAATTTAGTAACAACAAAGGTATTGTGTAATTTAGCTAAATATTAATCTTAACGAGTCAAAATATTATTTATATACTTTAATAAAATTGATAGTATATATTGCATCCTCCTATTAAAATAATTCATTACCATAACTGAAATTTGTTAAAGTATTATCACTAGTAAGTACGTATTATTTGTATAATTTCTTTTGCGTTAGAATTTTAAATTACTCGTCGGAATCTCATAGCAACAGTAAAAAGTTAATTTATTAAAATCTTAAACAATGCAGTTCCAGCTGAAGCTAATTGTTCTGTGTAATTTACTAAATTCAAGCGCATTATTGCACAAGCATATTTTATCTTTCATATAATTTTGCAAATATGTGTGTAGCTGTTCTCTAGACTTACATTTTTTTTGTATTTGTTTATTTATATATAGGAAATACTTTGAAAGGTAGATAGTAGTGGACTGAATTATTTGTACGTATGTTTTAAGGTGTGATGTAAAAAATCTAAAATTTTATAACATATGCGGCAACCATGGTTTCGACGTTTAAGAATGTCTTGGTTGAAATTGGCGGCACAAAAGAAATCACATTTTGAAATATTTACATATTACAACGTATTTGAAGCTTAATATAGTGTTGTTTCACAGTACACAAGGAGATAATGCGAGCACAGACAAACCGAAACATATCCATGTTCTGGAAACTCCCACTGCGGATCCTGCTGAATCCATTTACGGAGTGGCTTTAGTTGCTGCTATTGGAGCTGCTCTTGCAATGGCTTTCGTTGGATTTATGTTCGGGTGGTATACGTAAGCTAAACAGTTTTTTTATTTACCAATTTAAGGCACCAATCTTTTCAATGGATCCACCAAATTGAAATACAGACGGTATACGATGAAAATTTGTATGTGAACCATATTAACTTTCAAAATTAAACAGATATAAAAAGTTAATAATTTTCTGAGAGTTTAGTTTCCCGGTGCATTAAGAGGAATGGTATACGATTACATACAATTCACACTCGATCTTGAAATTCGATTTCTCCAATGTTGAAATTCTTTGGCGGAGGGTAAGAATACTTAATTCTGATAAGAAGGATAAATAACGGTTTAATTTAAATAAATTTGAATAATGTATCCTTCATTTGAATTAAGTTTTCTTTAATATATAAAAAACATATTCAAAATTTTATAATTACTTATCAAGCTTTATAACCGATTGCTATTCGTTGTCAGACAATTTTATTTATTACAGGCTGATTATGTCTTGAAGAGTGTAGTTACTGCATGCAGCTTTCTATGTAAAATACTACGAGGTCTATATAAATAAATTTGGGTATCGATTTTTAAACACATGTAGACGGTATTCTAGAGGTCACAGGCTCAAGTCCTGCCTGTATTGATTAATTTTCCATACCATATATTTAAAAAAAACTTTGAAAATTTACTAAGCCGTACTAGAAAAACCTATTTTCTAGAAATTAAGAGGTTTATGCTGTAATAAGTCTTGTTTATTATTATTATTATCGACAGTAATTTTCAAGATTTGATGGTGTTTTCATATTCAGTAATATGGAAAAGAGAAAGACATGAAACCTTAGAAAAGGTCCACGTACAGTTTAAAAGCTCTTCTTATATTATGTCTAGTTTGTCAAAAAAAGCAAAGGCAGCTGCAGACGTCGACTACCCGGCTTACGGTGTAACTGGACCGACCGCGGACGTCTCTGGAGACAGGAAGTTGGCACAATCTGCACACATGTATCACTATCAGCACCAGAAGCAACAGATTATTGCAATGGAAAGGTAAGCGTTAAGGAACTTTGGGTTATCCTGTTTTATATCCAGAGCTTCTAACAGTACCGAATAATTATCCAATGTAAGTGTTTCTTCACTTAACAGTGAGTCTAAAGACTTTTGTAACTGCAGCGTGATAAAATGGCAATCTAAAGAAAAGCTTAACAATCAAGAATTCGGGTGTCATTTTTGATATCTGTCTGTCTTGTTCTGCTAATCAAATAGCATTACAACGGGAGATTGTGGACGGTTGAAGCTGATATTTCCTTCGACCACATCTGAGATATGTTCTAAACGTTCAATGTTAGGATGTCCATCATAGAATGTTCGAGAACTTTAACCCTGTACTTAAGAAAAGTGCTAACATTCAGCAAAATCTTTTCTTCACAGAAGCCAAGATATATGCAATTATTACAGGTACCATTAACTGCTCCGTACCTTCTTTCAGTGTTAAAGATACTTTCAACTGCTCCGTAGCTCCTGAAAGGTCTTTAAACTTCCTCATTGTCTTGATTCTTATTTATTACCATTTGGTAACTTGCTATTAAATTATATTCAAAGGGTTTGACTCCTTATGTGGACTCAGATGTTCAAAGTTGTTTAAAGTTTGGAGGATTGTGAAGCAAATATGAATATTAAACATTAAAAACTGCCTAAACAAGCTGCCAAATTGCCTAAAAATCGGCAAGAAGGTTATCTTACTTTTTGCTGATCGGATTTGACTAAGCTTAATAAATTTAAGTCAACTGTTTTCTAGTATTGTTTATTTGAGCCCTTATTCCTTTGAACCCTATTACTTAGTGTAAAGTACTAAAATGAAAAATCAATCAAATTTTAAAGTTGGGCTTATTGGATGATGATTGCTAGACCTTATTATAACTTTAGAATCTTTGGACTCTTTTATATGGAATGTATTATAATTTGGAAATAGACAAAAAATAACCGCTCGTGATATTTCTATTTAATACCTCACAATTAACTTTTGTAACGACTTTTTATTTATGAATAGCCAAGTAATGAAATCGAAGAACTTCAAGAGGTTTTTTATTTGCAGCATTAAAAAATTAATTAGTTTTTCCAGAATTAAGTTATTTAGCTAAATATTAATATACTGTTCGAGCCTAAACGTAACCGCATCCGCAATCTTTGTAAACAAACACGTGTGCGATCGCTTTATATTATTTTCAATGGGTGTGAGCCTCTGGCTTCTTAACTAAGTTTGTTGTGAGCTTCGGATTTTTCTTTTTTTGCCTAATATTATAAAGCTTGAGGATAATTGGGCTATAAATTACCGCGACAACGAAAATGTAATGAATAATATATGTGACTTAAGCTATGGTAGTTAGGTAATAAATAGTAAACTTAAATTTGTTATTGAAGGAATGGCTTGGAACATGGTAACGGATCCGTATCTGACCCCGACTCCGAGGAGGAAAACGAAGAAGGGGACTATACAGTGTATGAGTGCCCCGGCTTCGCTACTGTAAGTAACTTGATAATTAATTATTGTTCTGTTAGTATTGAGAGATCTGATTAAAGATTAAAGCTATACAATGATACTAACCAATTACTATTTTATATATGTATATATTTTATAGCAATGTGAATTGTTTATATAATTTCATTTAAAAGTAAGTTATTCAGATGAAGTAAAGGTATTTCGAATCATTTTTTTATATATATATTGTTCCAGCTATATAGCGATTGTACAAGTAATTGCAAAAGAAAGTGCATTAAAATCATACATATACATGAGGAAACTAGAGGGATAACGTATAAGTTATTCTTTATTATGCCTACTGATATTACATGTTTTAAATTAAATTATACTGATAAATAAATAATATGTTCCTTGCTTTGACTTTTAAATATATTGACATCTGCCTTTTTGTTCATCGAGTGTCCCTACGCTAGTATAGTCTTAAATTAATTAATGTGTTCAAACAAATTTAAGAACGCGATATATACATGTAATAAAAATGTCAGGATGGCATTCGTGAACAGCTATAAAAAATAAAAAGGCATAAAATTAGAACAATTAGGCAACAGAACGTTCGTTTACAATTATTGACATATCCATCAACTTCAAGGGAATCTCCAAAATATTTTTGGGCTATGATACAGAAAAACTAACAACGTATGAATTTAAATGCTATATAAAAATGCTTTATTATTTGAGTTACGATGGGAAACAGTCGTTGACAACCACTAGTATTTAAATTTATTTATATAAATCATGAATAATCTGTTTATTCGGCATTTTATAATTTTTTGTTGATATTTTAAATAGTAAAAAACAGACTCTACCGTCATCAGGTCAATAAATGTAGACAAAGCGAAACTTCATCCCTTCCCTTCCCTCCTATAGACCTGAGGTCCCAGGAGACTACAAAGCACGCCATGTGTAAAATACTTACTTAATATTATAATTATATTTTGAATAATGGACTCTATATTATAACTTTAATTAAATGAAGTGGAATCAAATGTTAGTAATCATTAATTCATTTAAACTATTAATTAGTCCTTAAAAATATTTAATTACGAGTTTGGAAGAGGCTTCGTAATAATCCATTTAACGAGCCGGCTTCCGAAGTATCTTGCGACACTCCCCTCATACATATTGTTTATTATATCCCATTAAAAAGATATTCAGAACCAAACATGGAAAATAATATTTTTTAAAGGATTTAAGTTTCCAGATAATAAAATCGCTATCAAATCATAAATAAATTATAAAATATGCGTGATTTAATAAAAGCTACTTAGAGTATGTCTACTCAAATATTTGTAAACGGCATTCAAAATACAGGCACAGGTATGTTATTTGCGATCAAAATGTTTTTCTCATTAATTTTATATATCATGAATAATTTTCAGACTGGTGACATGGAAGTAAAGAACCCGCTGTTCAAGGAGGAGACCACCCCTGCCAGCCCCGCTACTCCCCCAAAAAGTGATGCGGTTAAATCTAAGCCCAAGGAATAATCGCTACCCCTTCGCCTCGTTGGCGAACCCACACGCACCTATAGAAACCTGCTGTCACCGCTTTTCCTCGTCAGACACTTCGGCACTCCCAATTTCCTCATCATGCTCATGTCACGCAATCAACTCTTATAAGCAGGTGGTGCAAGACACTAATAGTTAACTCAATAAGTCAACGTGTCTGGTTAGTACGCGTGTTGTGTTAATGCGTCGCAGCTGCAGAAGTTTACGATGGTATCAACTTTTTCGGCATGGTTTTTGGATTTGTAAGCATTTGTTATGGACAATTATAGTATTTTTAATGTAATGTTCTTGTTACAGATTTAAGTTTGAAGTTATATCTATAATGTAGTTGCTTTATGTCGCTTTATGTCTATTAACTCAATATTGCACGAAATAGATACAACGTTTGAAATAAAACACTATTTCAAGAGCATAAAATATTGATTGAGATATAAACTAACACAGTTTTAATAGAAAAAGGAATCGGAAATGCAGTTTATAGGTTAGTTTTTCTCAAACCATTAGCGGCCTATACATTTATTATGGTAAATAATAACATTCTCGTTTCGGTGACAAAATTAAGAGACTTGTGTGCCATTTTTAAATTGGAAAATACAGGAATATTTAATAGAGTTTTAAAATAAACTATGACAAAACGTCAATTGTTTCATTGACCGTTTTAGTATTTTAATCTACATTGAAGAGGCTTTTAAATATTTATAATATATAAGATGATAGGTGTTTTGGTCTGGAGTGCATTCGGCTTCACCCTACATTAAAATATTAATGTTTATTTACATACATAGTTTAAAACAAATTCTAATATTACTCTATAGATGATGCTCAATTCCCTCTAAATATTTTGTGGAGTATTTTATCAGATGATTTAGTAAAATTTTTAATATATGTATACATTGTTAATAAATTTTAAATAATGCTCTACATGTCTTAAACAACACATATCTTTTACACGACTTCTTCGCACAATTTTAATAGAATAATACAAATGTCGTGCGGTAGTTGATAGTTACAAATAAATACATTATATATGAAACTATTGGAATTCTAACAATGACAACAAAGGCGTTTCCCGGGATTACGTATAAATCTTCTAAAGTATGACTTTCAATGAATATGATATAAAGTACGTATTTATATAAGAAAGTCGATTATAGGTATAAATAATAATTCAATTTATTCGTGTTCAGGCATTCAAAAAAATACAAAAAAATCTTAATCACTTTAAAAATAATTTTAAGATAAATTATTAAAAGATAATTTACGCATTTAATAAAATATTATTATTATATAAACTATTAAAATGGAGCTATATATAGTATATAATAATATAGTCCTTGTAGTTAATCATTAAATAAATATTATATGTAAAAATATATTATTGTAGAAGTGTAAATTACGAGTATATACATATTAGGGGTGTACCCCGCTGTAGTTAATTATTTTTTGATGAATGTTCGCAATCTGGATCGAAAAGAAAACATCAACAGTGTCTTAATGGTTCTCGAATGTGAACCGGACATATGAAAAGGTTGTTCTTTTTTTTCGAACCGTGCTTCTTCATTAATTTATCAGCATTTAATGATCTCACCTCATTTAGTAAAGAATACCGAAATCAAACACATTTGCTTATTATTTTTAATGGTAAATATGATGTAAGAATCGGTTTGTTGTCTTCTTCAAAAATCTTACACGCTCTTACTTCACTCAAAGTTCGGTCTACTAAATTTAATTATTTATATAAATACATTCTGTATAATATCCGTCATATTTATTATTTGAACTGTTAAATTAAGCGTATTCTTTGTTATTCAACTTTTTTATATTTAAACAATTTGAGAAACTAAATTATATCACCGAATATACTCTATTATTTGTCGGTTTTTTTTTATGTTGCTGCTTATATTTTGATATTTTCTGTTTATTTTTATTTTCTAAGTCCTTAATAAAACATAATGTTAATTGTTTTAGAATAATTTCTAAGTTTGTAATCTATATCATTATGTTATTTAAAGTTTAAAAGATTTGTTTATTGTCATTTCTCGCGAGTCGATTTTCCATGCTAAGATTTCTAGTGTTAAGATATATTATACTATTATTGGTCGCTATAAAAGATATTTGGTGAAACCATTATATAATTATATTGTCAAGCAAAACGTTCTTTTATTATTCCCCTGCAACCTCTGGAAACATGTTAAGACCTACATATATTTTACTATTTTTAATTTTTTTAACATATTTTGAAGATGTTTATATCTTGGTAGCTGGTATAAATGCGAGCCAAATGACGGTTTAATTTTCCTAGACCTTGATATATCATTAATTATAGTTATAATACAACGTTATGGGGGGAGTGGGAGGATATCGATATATTTACTTTATAAGTTTATTTGTTGGAGGTAATCTTCACAGAAACTTATCGGATTCTATAAATATCTTAACCGATATTTAGAAATAACTTTCAATTTAGATCTAAGCTCTATTATATTATAACCCTTGAAATATTAATAGAGCTTTTCGCGAAGAGCAATTTCAAAAATAAAGATGACAAAAAAAGCTCGCGCGAAGGAGTTTGTGGTGAGCTCTGTGTTTTAAAATCCTCTGTGTTGTTACAAAGTCACGGACAACAGCTTATATATAATAACAGCTAAGTTTTAATAATTTTACTAGCAAAAAAGATCAAAGCAAAGTAAATGTTTATATGACATTAATCTATATATATAAAAGAAAGCCGTGTTAGTATAACTATTTATAACTCAAGAACGGCAAAACTGATTTGGCTGAAAATTGGTGGGGAGGCAGCTTAAAGCCAGGAGAGGAGAGAACATAGGATACTTTTTTACAATTATTTATTTATTTTATTGTGAATTATTTAATTATTATCTGACAGTCACAATATTGTTTAAGTTCTATACTTTTCTAATAGATGGCGGCATAAGCATATTTGTTGAGTGGATTGAGTAAGTATCCAATAGATGGCGCTCTGGTTAAATACAAACGTTTCATATAAGCTAAAACTTGATAGGATAACCGACCACGGACGTGTTGCTGAGGATAAATAATAAGTTAAATTTATATTATAGTAAACACAGTACTGTGAAATCCAATATATACAATATTTTTTATTCTATTGCGCCAGGTGACAATCTACGACTATTAGACATCAGACTAATATAAACTTGACATTGACAGTGTAAAAGTAAACAATTAACTTATTTATCACGAATTTATTTCTACGAATAGATTTTCAGCTTTCAGCACTCCTTTTCAATATAAAATTGAACTATGACAAATCTCATATTAAGATCTTAGTCTATACTAATATTATAAAGGGGCAAAGTTTGTATATGTGAGGGTTTATACTTTATAAGTTTATTTTTTGAAGGTAATCTTCAAAGCAAGCTATTCGAATCTAAAAATGTCTTAAGCAATATTTAGAAATAACTTTAATATCGGATCTATGCTTTATAATATTATTCCCTTGAAATATTAATAGGGCGTTTCGTAGAGATCAATTTTGAAATAATGTTTACTAATAAAAGCTCGAGCGAAGGATTTTCTTGCGAGCCCTGTGTTGTGAAGTTCTCGCGGACGCGGTCGCAGGCAACAGCTAGTATCATATAAAAATGTACGAGTATCATAAAACACAACAGCTTGTATCATATAAGTATTGGCGACAATATTATTAAAATTGTAAAGTGTTTAGCAGACCCAAGCAATTCTTTGAAATAATTATCTAGGTTGCAACAATAGGCGATTGTATTTTGATTTAATGATATATAAATTGTAATGCCTAAATATTATAGAAGAACTTCCGAAATGGTCTTGTGTTGCAAAAAGGTTTATATACAAATATATAGATATATTATGCATTTTTTGTGACAGTTTCTTTGATAGATAAAATATAGTAATGTGTTCCATTACCCAAAAATAAATAATACCACATATAATCTTCCAGTTATTTTTTTATATAAAAAATTCAACTATTCCAAAAATAAAACAAAATACTGATCAAACGTCTTTATTTGTGATAGAGACCGGTTAAATGCAATTAATAACATATAAATACTGCAAATATTTTATATAATTCACGGAATAATCTGAAACTTTACTATCCTTACTCCTCTATAAGTTATTGTAAATGATTTGATCTTTTTTAAAATATTAAAACACAAATAATACGATCAGAACGGAAGCGGGCTGCTATCTCTGAAGCGACATGTACATGACAAACGTTTTTAACAATTTATTTTATATTGTATTTCTATTAACAATCCAACACGTCTAAACGTATTCATTGTAAACTGTACTTACATACTTTATAGATAACTAAATTTCTTTGACATTGAATATTGTTTTTATTCCCTCAGACGTGAGTTCATTCTTTCCTAAAATATATCAATTTATAATATTATATTATATGTAGTTCTATCGTTTAATATAAACGTCTTTACAAAATAACACATTTCACTTAAAAGACTCACAGACTGGGGACAATCAGGATATTAAATAATGTTTTGTGCCAAAATAATTATAAAGACAATAAAAGAACACTCTAAAACGATATTTGTGTTCAAATGCAGCTTGATGTTTACTCAAAAAAATATACATTATTTAGAATATTTTGTTCACCAGCGTTTGTTTTAAATGGTTCTTGCAAAAATTAAAACTCACTAGTGACAAAAAAGAAATATACATATATAATAAATACCACACATGCCACCACAGCCTGTTTAATCCATTAAAAAAAAATAATTACTACGTAAATATATGTAAAATACCAAAGTGAAATTAGTTCAGTCCCGAATTAAAAATGTACTCTAGATTGACCCCAGCATATTTTTATAAATCTGCCTATCATAAGTACATAATCGTTCTTCACACTTTTCAATATTTTACAAACAAAATAAACAAATAAACAAATATGAAATAATACATAATTTCAAAAAACTACAGGTCCTCGCCTCTAGTTGGATCTTAATTCACATCAGACTTAAAATTACATTACCCTTTCTTTAGTTTCTTTCTAATAAAAACTGACAACAACGAGTTGTGGCTACTGATTTTTCATCTACAATATAAGAGCAATCACCAAAAACGGACTACTATCAGAACTTATCAAAGCTAACTTTGCCACATCACGTTGTTAACATTTTTTTTTAATACACACATTTCTTTTTTAGCACACCATAACGACTAAATTCAAAAACCTATAAACTAATCTAAAACATGTATTTCAAACATTCTACATGACTAAATTTAATAATAATTACGAGTATACTGGTATGTAGGTATGTTGGCAATCAACATGATTATGGGATACAATTGACTGAATTCTAGTTATAATATTCTATTGCTCGATACGTACTACAAAATATCTAAATTAATTTATAATAAGTTTGTACGCGCGGCAGGCGATGGTATGAATGGCAGTAGATCGGTTACATATTAACAACACTGTTTCGAATCGCAACAGTTGTAAGGCTTCGAATCGTAACAGGTTTAAGGCTTTTTAAGTCGCAACACAACCTCAGTTTCAACAATTAATGAAACTCGTTTTTCATCAATTAATGAAACTGTTTCAAAGTGCTATCTATTGTGAAATTGTCTCCACAACACAATAAAGACTTTTATCCCGTGTAATAAAAACCATGATCACATACACTTATAATAATTAACAATATTAAATAAGGCAATTAACGTTTATCAGAAAAACCTTCCTTTATATTTTAGTAACAAAAACTAGACAACTTACATTGTGCAATGATATTCACTTGTTATTATTTTTTTTTGGGTTAATAAATATTCAATAGCTTTTTATTTATTGGTAATTAATTTAAATATTTCAACCTTTTATTTATTTATTAGAGAGCTGTGTTTGAAAGGTGTAAATATTCGTGATATAAATATCGACATTGTGAGTTAAGAGTACTAAATGATACTACACTATTAATTTAAAAATGCGACAAAAACATATACGAATAAAGACATTTCACATAGAATTGAACTCAATATAAATTATGCAGTAACAATTTCAACAGTAGTGAAACTAATCCTATAATATATAAGATACAGGAAATATAAGAATTATTATTAAAAACTAATGTTGTACTTTATAATCCTAATCTAATAATTTTAGAATATTTTGTATTGAACATATTTAATTATTCTTTACCTACATTATTAAGAGACCGATTAAAAATATCTACAGAAATATTTATAACATTAAAATAATTATCATAAATATAATTATTACAATATAAGTTTCATATTTCTATATAAATAATCCTATAACAGAGATTTGAATTATATCGTATTGATTAATCAAATTCGTGACAACTCTTGGATGTACAATACAGACTAATAATAATAATACATACATAGTTTTTAGGTGTATTGAATAAATTTTCAGTAACATTGTCAATTTATTTTACAAGATTTTTCTTATAAACATATTTTGAATTAAAAAAATATATTATGATTATTTTAATGGAAAATTAGAATTCCAAGACACAGACGGTTTAATGTACCTGATACTTCATTAAGTCGGTTTACAAATAACATTTTAATTTATAAAAGTATATATAATTTCTTTTTGTAATAAAAAATCAAGTACACAATTAAAATACATTCATAATGTTAAGACAAAATTATTGATTTAATTTTATTGAGTGAGTATTAGTAAGCGGTGTTTTTTTTATATTTTATTTTTATTGTCACATTTATCGAAATTGAATGGCTTTTTATTACATTGAAATAATTATACATTTGCGATTCTTTTTATTTATTCACTATCGTAGTAGCGTAGCGCACTAGCCCTACGCCGTAGCAACACAGGAAGTAATTCTGTGCAAGGTTGCCAAACACAAGTTAATATTTAACACAATAAATCACTATTAATAAAAAACATACACCAATTTGTGTAATAAAATTATAATAATAAAAATAATAATTTTTGTTTAATAAAGTCTTGATTAATTCGTCCTGATAATACATCGTTATTATATAACAAATAATTCACAATAAAATTTAATATTTTGTACAACCTAACTCAAAATAAGCAAATTGAAATCTATAAATTTGAATTGATAAATAATATTTTTCATACAATAAAATACATATTAAAGTATAATGTGCGTCAAAGAACGATAACCACAAGTAGATTTTTATAGTTTCATAAAGGAATATTCAATCTCTGCTTACAAATCTATCCGGAAATGGCGAACTTTCGTTAGCTGGTCATTTATATACAAATGATACAAGACACGTTGATATCAGAATTTTAGCAAAATATTACAGTTTTACAGCTTACATAAACTATTCTGACTACATTACAAAAATTTTAATATCGTAAGGCAATCGATCGAATTAATATACAAAAATATTCTATAAACTTTCTGATTTCTACATCAAAAGATTAGATTATTCAATATATGATTAATAAATTATTTAAAATACCCTATAATTCTTAATGGCTAATGTGTTAACAATTCAAAAATGATATGAGTCCTTTATTGCATATTTAATAAACAATTATATTATTGTCAATAATTTTGAAGAAAAACCTACTCCGTTGTTAAAGTTGACGTCCATTGAAATATTTGACAAAAATGACGAAACAAATGAAGCAAGAACAGTGAACAAGTGTAAATATATAATATTTTTTTATTAAATTTACCTTAACTAGAGGAATGACTTTCATAGTGATTGTTGTTGTTTTAATTACACGACTAATTTATGATTTAACATGAACAAAATATGGACTCAACACTTATACAAAATATTGTATCGTAGCTATATTACAAAGATTAAAATAGATTGAGCATATATACTTTAAAAACTTCCATTTAGATTTATCTAAAATAATATAATATTTTCTTTCGCTAAAAGAAAATGTTTGAATTTTTAAAATATAAATTGGTTAGGTCGATATTTAAGTACTAATCATCATTGTCCATCCCTAAAAGTTCTGCTTGCAAGCGTCCTTTGGTGCGACAGCAGGCCGTCAGACAAAGTATCCTCAAAGCCAGTCGAAACTGAGGGCTTAAAGATAATAGAATGATAATCTTCCAGAACGAATTGAGTATACCAAGCCAAACTACGCCGAAATGTAACATAGGAATCTTGAGCTCCTGATCAATGAAGTATTCATATACCCTTACTCCCGCGTACGGAGCCCAGCTGAGCCAAAAAACGGTGACGAGTATGAAGCTCATCCAATGACTGGGGTTCGCGAGGTTCTCCGCCAACGCGGTCGCGTACTCCTTGTCGTGGATCGGAGCTCCACTATGCAGCTTCCTCTTCATAGAAAATATGTAGTAGTAGTTGTACACGATCGATATAACACTGGGTCCGAGCACAAGAATACTCAAAGTAGCAGTATATGCAGAAGTCGTGCCCCAATCTAACATGCAAATAAGGGTTTCTTTATCAAACTTAGCATCCTTTTTGTATCCAAGTAATGGAGGACAGCAGAGCATGGCCGCTGATATCCAGGTGAACACCATCCAACATTGACTACGTGTGCGAGTTTGTACCTATTACAGGGTAATATATTAGTGTCAGAAATAATATGAGGTTGTATGATGAGTGTCAAATCTAATGCGCCAAAATTTTATATTAATTCGTTAAAATAGATTGACTAACTTACGCTTTAAAATCATTCATGTAATAAAGCGTCCACTTCCTACACTTCTAGCCATCCCGCTAGTTTTAAAAAGTGTCATTGTGCTCGGTCCGAATTAATTTAAACGTCACAGCCTTGTGAGACAAACATTATTGTAAAACTAACAATGGCCAATCACATTTCGTTTACACAGAAATTACACGACTCCTATTATATTTTATCAAGAATTTTGTTGTTATCGAGTTTAATTACTATTAAATTACAATTTCAATTCAAAAACATAAAAATATATAACATATGGACATCCTAAATATGTACTTTAAACATTTAATATATATTTCAATGACAGACCAACGGCTATAATCATTAATTACGTCACTTTAATCATTACCAATTAAATTATTGACACTTAAATATGTTTTTTATTCTAGTTCACGAGCATTCATTAATTGAGTTTATTATAATTCTAAAATGTAATCAGAGCATATCATATAAAATGGATAAAAATGTCTGCGAAAAAATGTGTTAACAGTAGAAAATGTTGTTTATGAATTTACGTTCTTATAATACAATTATAGATATAAATAATTAATTAGCACAAATTACTAATTTAAGCAACTGGTATAATTCTAGACCGCAGCCAAAGTTTAATAATCATCACTCGGCATGTGCAGAGCAGTCTTTTAAGTAATCTCCATGCGAATCCACGTGCTATTATTCAAAACCGCTAACGCCAGAAAGCTCTAATGAATATAATATCATTTTATAAATTCTTATCATAACTACATTACCAAATATAAAGAGACAGTGAACTTTAATTCGGCGACGCAATGTTGGTGCTGATTGTGCTTATGATGACATTCTGGCTCTAGATGACTATGTTTAAAAAACCATCTCAAAATAGTTATGTTCCAAAACTTTTATCATTAACATGCAAGGCTATATGGGAACTGTTAAAATACTATTCAGAATAAAGTTATATTTCGTGCAAACAAAAATGCAATGTTCATGACAAGTACATCCGATTTCTCCATCAATGTTTTAAATATGTCAATGGTCTTATTGTTGTTATTGGAGCGTTAAAAAAAATGTCTTTAATGAATATGAAAATTTATGAAGAGGAAATCTATTTTTAACGACTCCTTATCTTTCTGGCAAAAGAATTAGGAATATTAGCTATCATGTTAAAAGCTATAAGGATAAAATAATTCAAATAGCCAGAGGAAAAATAAAACTAAAAATAGTTAAGAGCAAACTTCGAAAAGAGACAAAAATGTAAGATAGATAAAGGAATAAAATCTCTAATTCTATTTAACTTTTACGACTAACTTTAAATTTTGATGGAGACCTGATGTTAAGCGTCGTGAACAAGCTCCTGACGTCAGTAGAACCAGAGCGCCCAGATTGTGGAGGACGAAAAGTAATAAAGAAAGAGATAACTACCGTCGCACTAACCGTCTCATATCGGAGAGGTTTCCGCACGGCCAGGTACCGGTCTACTGAGATCCACATAAACGTGTAAACTGAGACGGACCATAAGGTAACTTCCACATAGCCAGCTAATCGACACATTAGGTCTCCAAACATCCATCTTCCAGTTATTGCTGGGTATACAGAAAGGGGTACTACGAATAGCCCGCATAACAGATCTGCCACTGCTAAGGACAGCAGATAATAGTTGATAACCTCATTCGATAGACCTGAAAATATAAATTGACAAAGTTTTACTGCAAATTCTTTAGATTAAAATCAAATCATCCTGTCGACAATATAGATATATATCTGAGGGAATTGTTCAGGGGACTATTACAATAATGTACCTTTAAAATTAAGGAAGGAACCAATAATGAGTAGGTTGGAAACGACGATGGCGATTCCAATAACGGCGATGACAGCTGCTTGGGTTAGAGATTCGAAAGTGGCGAAGGGGCTGTCAGCTACGCTCACCTCCCCGCCGCTAACTGCTCCACGGGCACTTATGGCTCGAGTGGGCATGCTTAACCTGAAGAGATGTGATAAACTAGTTAATAAGAACTTTCCTAAAAGGCAGATACAAAAGGAAAAGCGAGAGAATTTAAAATGTGTCTATAATTCTATCTAGAATTGCATGACATGCATTTATAATAAATATACTTATTTACTAGACAGTTACATATACGTGAAACCTCTAATTTTAAGGATATTCACTTTATAACACTTTAAAATCTTTATTCATTTATTTCAATTATTCTTTAGTATCGACTTTATCTCACTAATGTAGATAAAAATATGAATAAAACTTTCGATATGAATAAAACTTCAAGTTTCAAGTTGATCATAAATATTGCTTCGTTTCCAACGTTACTTGGTATTTGAATATAAATACTTGGAAGTTGAACGCTGCATGCAGTTACCTTTGTGGTTATGTTCGTTCTCTCTTATCACCTCCAGTGCTAAATGAAGCGGAAACATTTAAACTCCAAGTGTTCCAGAAAAGTATGTATCAGTAAAACATATAGGTACTTGTTACGAAAGATGCTCTCTTATGAATTTCATCAATTAGTCATTTTTCCAGTCCATTTCCATAAGTAAATAATAAGTAAGCATAATTATAATTGAAATTAATAGATTTTCACTTACCTAATGTTATTGAGATGAAGATGCAAATATGTGAAAGGCCATGTCGTTAGGTAAACTGCATTCGTAATCCTGAAAAAATATATAGTTTATTATTTTAAGTGGGTATGAAAAATCTTATTGACGACCAACTATATATATATATATATATATATATATATAAATATTTATTTATTTATTTAAGATAATTGAATATTTAATCTATGCATAAAAAGTTATCTGTAACTACAATAATTCTGAATCTTGAAATGAAATTGTCAAATATTAATAAGAAGACACGATTGCTCCCATCGAAATCTATACTATATATTGTGTATATAATATATAATTATACAATGAATTGTATATAAATATACTAGTTTACTACGAAGTGGATAACATATCAAAATAAGTTATAATCCCATTATTCAGGTCAACGAGTCACTGAGGCCAGGGTGGACTTATCTTGATATTGTTTATGAGGATTTCTTAAATACCTCTGCCGTTATAATGTTGTAATATATATTACAACATTATATATATACATATATATCTGTGTGTGTTTATTATTAGGGATCTAGTTCAACGTACAGCTTAGTCACAGCACTAAGCTTTGTAAAGATTATTTTCGGTAAATCCACTTGACCTATTTTCTCCGCATATCATGTATATCTTTTTCAAGGTACTTAAAACATTAAACTTTTTATATTAATGAGTACAAATCATCAAAATTAAAAAACAAAATTACATACCCTCGAAAGTATAATATTACAAATATTACAAGAATGTAAAAATAAAACTTTATTATTATAATCTGAATTATAAGAAGAGAATCTGTGGTATAGATATATGTGGATCAGTATTACTGTAGGTATGTAGTCCGACTCGAGCCAGTATTGATCCAAACCACGCGACCAAGCCCGAATTTACGACACGTTTTAACAGATCTTAGTTAGTTTAGTTACAAAAGTACGTAAGTAGTTACTTAGTTATAAAAGATCCCATTCCAATTTCACGTAACGTAAGAAAATAAAAAATGTATGTTACAAAATAGCAAGTAGAAAATAATTATTTTAAATCCCCTTTTATATATAAAATGTTTTATGTTTTTTGTTGTTATTTAAATAATAAATTAGCAACAAAATATTATTTTTGTAACAATTGTATTTGTTACAACGTACTAACCTCCTAGTATAATTCTAGTGAGTTGGGAAACTATAACAGAACATAGACCTAGAAATATGCGAGTCGGTCAAGGTTATGTTTCTTATATAGTTTACCTGATTTAAGTTTACTTTAATTAAATAATTTGCCTTCGAGAGAAGTAAAACTCAACTCAAAAAAACATTTTACTTTACAAACACAAGGACAGTTGAATTTATTTTAAAAACATTTTCACAGATATGATATTCCAAGCTCCATAAAAAGCAAGTTCCATAAAACTAATATTCTTTAACGTCTGTGCACATACATATTAGTTTTATTATTTTTTTTAACATCGCAACAAATGCTCGCTTTACCAAAACTGTGTGCTCATTAATTTAGTAATTAGTTTGAATAAAAATACATTACGAATAAAAAGTTTTTAAACTTAACCAGGAGCAACACTGCAAGAGCAAGAGAGGAAAATAACTAAAAAGAAAGAATTCTGATAATTGTGTTAGAACATTCAATGGTCTGAATACTGTTTAAGTCAAGGAATAAACCTTCAATTCTGTAAAACTCACACCTTGAATATATTGACAATGACATCGTGCACGCGATCTCTTACAGGCAATGACATTGTTGCGTCTTATCTATGTATAATACATTAATTTGTAAGTAATCTGCTAATTTATTGATATATAAATAGTATAGTAAGTCTTAGTCCATATAAATATAAGTATGTATATGTTACATATTTTTTTAAATACAATTTTAAGGACTCCTCATTTCTGGGAAACTCAGAAATGAAACGAATTGGTCCGCCATTTTGCAAAGTTTGTTTAGCTGCGCAAGTTACCGTGTTCTAAAAATGTCAGTGCTACTTTCGCGTCCTTTTAAATAATATAAATATTTAAGCTTTTATTTTTTTAAATTGTAATTTAATCAATCTTAATTTAAATCTCTTGTTCGTGTTTACTCAAATAATGAAAAAGTTCATGATTATATATATTTATTATATATTTTTTTCATTTCCGTAAGGATATTATGTAGAAGGCCGCAGTCTTTTTCGAAAAACTAATCTATGTTTTCAACACTTTTATGACGTGTGAAAATGAATTAATACCTTTCTTGTAAGAGATACAATTTATATAATATTTATAATATAATATAATTAACATTTAAACGGTATCAATTTTCACATTTTTGTTCACTTGACAACAATCACAAAATAAACTATTCACAAATAACACAAATAAAATTATAAGTACTCACTGTAATAAAAACAACCAATTTAAACTTAAAACAGAAGAAAAACTCTAACTCTAAGAAGTAACAACGTCTAAGGCGTACCGAGTAAGCGAGCGGCGGGTTAAGAGCCGAGGGTGAAATGGTCTCCGTAAGGGCTTGTTGTGGTATGGGGTGGGTGGGTGCGATGTAGCCAGGAGTCAAGGTCGGAATGAGGAGCTTTGCCGACGGCCGGACGCTCCAAGGTCAGCCCCCGACCCTGCAGTTGGAATCAATACTACATTTAGCACGCGGTGCTATGGGAACTGCTGTTTGAGTTTCTCAGAATTTCTATTATATTTTGTTATTTTTTCAGTGTATTCATAATAAAAGCATTGAAATACAGTCGGGGTTGTGTTTTCTAATTTTATAAGTATAAAGAAGAAGAAATTAGTATAACTTTTATTATTTTACTTTTTATATCACATCGTGTACATGTATATATTTCAATATTTAGTTTGATGGCTTGTCGGCACTCAGGGTTTCAATAAATTATTCTGACATTAATCATTACACTATAGATACATCATACATTTAATTTACACGTTGACTGAAGCGTGAATTTCAGTAAACAGTGAAGTCAATCCGCGTTAAACAATGGAATAATGGATATTCCATTTTAAAGCAATATTATATTTATAACATATTAACAAATTTTACTTTCATATTAATATTTTTTTTTTATGTTAAATTCTCATGAATTTAACATTACAAAGAAGACTAACACAAACAACCTACATCTTTTCTTACTATAAAATTTACTATTTTTATAAAAAGCTGCAACGCATTGAGAGAGTCGGATTATAATCAATTTGTAACGAAACATGTTAAAACTGTTAAAATATGCAATATCCATCGCACATATAAATCTTAGAACACACTACAAGTATGTACCGCTACTTGGATTACTTATAATCCGACATCGCCATCGGCCTCGAGGCTTAGGATAATCTGATCCGCGTGTAATCAAACTCAGCGGAGTCCTATCTATACAGAATATGAATTAAAATATATTGCTCAGAAAATTACCAGTAGTAAGTAAGATAGAGTTTCCTTTTATAATACTTTTATTATAAGATATTTATATTCCAAGAGACGACCAACAGAAGCGTTGATGATATACAACCATAAGTGTGTGTGTGCAAGCGTGTGTGGACGTGAATTGTTAGGTTTTACAGCATAAGTTATGCAGAAGGTTAGGTACATAGTTTTACCTATATTTAAAGATAAAACTATTTCCTAGCCCGACAATGGCATGTTTAAGTAATTTTTCAGCTAATTTTAAAACAATTTGTGATTCCCACTCTACGATTCTTTTGTAGAGTCAACGAGTCACTTTTGCTACGATCTTGATCAGTGTGGTCTGGAGAGAAATAGTCCTATAATTAGTAATTGTTGATTTATCTCCTGACGTATGTACTGATACAACTATAGCTGATTTGCAAGGAATACATCTATAGAAAAGGTCAAATTGCAAAGGTGGGCTATAGATTCGGCTAGAATATGTCTGGCCACCAAATAATGCAACTGTATAGGAATCCAGTTGCATTATTTGGTTCAATTGTCCGATTACACTAATTACTTCAATTATCGGTACTTCAGGTATCGGTATTGAGTTATTGATAGTTTCAGAAGATTTTCCGTTATTGGCAAGAATAACTTCTCAGTTGTGCTTGACACAATATATATTGAGAGTTTTAGTTACAATAGACTTAGTATTAAAAAGATCTTTCACTGGTTGAGTTTTTATATCAAAATTTCCTACTACTTTTATCAAATTCTATGTCGTTTTAGTATTTCCCCTAAAGCGTCGCAGGACTGTTTTTTCAATATTTTAATCGTGTAGTTCCTACCACACTTTTTTACAATGGGTAGATACAATAGATAATTCTCGTCACTATATCAAATGCTAGCATGTCATAATTATCAGTTAAATATGAAGATACACAGTGTTGTGTATGAAAAACTTAAAAATAATTCGCTGGGAGTACATAATGTTACGTAAACGTATAAATATAGTTATAGAAATAAAATGCAGAAACACAGTGTTTTGGACGATAAAATAAAATTAATTCGCTGGGACTATATAATGCTAAATGAAACTAATGAAAATAAATCTACAACTATTATATTTGTATGAAAATTGTAGACAGCAAATGCAGCAACACACTATTTTAGACGAAAAACAAGAAAATAATTCGCTGCGATAAACGTAAAAATAAAAAAAACAACCAACCAAAGGAATACCTTTTTTTGCTTGGAAATTTTTTATTTTAGTAGTTTTTTTATTTAGAACTTACTATTGTAAGTTCTGGCATTTCAATAAATACTATTTCAATAAATAAAAATAACTTTTTACCCTTTGAGAGAAATTGTGAGAAAAACATAAAGTGTACTCAATACTGAAGACAAAACAAATGTTATCATGAAGTGAAAGAATAATAATTTTCCAGTGAGATGAAATGTAGTTCAAACAACTTTTTTCATTTAAAACATGAGTGTATTTACAAATAATATTTTCAACTAACTAAATTCATAAGTAAAATTACCTTAAACTTACCATGATAAACGATTAAGTCTATTATTTTGTGGATACTAGACCGACCTTACTATTTACGGTCAACAAACCTACTTTGAGGCACTTTTATTTCACTCTCATATTTTCACCCCGTAACATATGTTTTAATTATTGTTATAGCATTCCTATAAATTCCGTCTTCTTAAATCTAGGCACAGGTTCACTAGGTTTCATATTCACTAGTGAACCATTCGATTGCGACCATCTCTTCTTACCATGAGTCATTCAAGAAGAGAGTGGGCGACTCACAACCAACTTCACTTACTTCCAATGATATCCTATCTGCAGCTCTGTTTTGCACAGCCTTCTTAAGTCATATATATTTTTTCTCTTGACACATATTTGGCTTCACATCTTCCATCCTTCCTGCCTATATTAATTTTCGTATTAATCAGCCCTACCTTTTAACCAACGCCCAATTTCTTTCTTTATATTTTCTTTTTCATAGCTCATTTTGTCCTTTAGTACATTTTAAAATCTTCAATAAATAGTTTAATTAGTATATTGATTCTCCGCTCTAACAATTGCTATCGTTTCTTTTTACTTTTCTACAAAACATTTCTATCGTCGTAAGCTGCTTTTTAAGGCTATGTTTTTTTTAGTTAATGTATGTGTCTTCAAGCGAACAGTAAATATGGAACTACTAAGTTTGGCTGCACTACTTCCCTTTACGTGGAATGTAGCCAAATGTCAACTTAGTCATTACGTAAAAAAAAAATTTTTTTTCGTTAACTCCATTCAACATGTATAAAGTGAAAGTACTTTATACATTTTGATGTTTTATATTCATTTATTTATTTGGGTGTTAGTTCACTATTTATAGATTATAACTTATCCATACCACAATTATACAATATAAATATTTAAGTTGTTAGTTAGTAGCAGATACTTATAAAGATTTTCTACCTCGTACTTGTCACGACTTTTAATGGAGAAATAATCATATCAGACGTCACATTTTTTATTTAGTATGATGTAGTTAATTTTATTTTAAACTTCAGGAATGACGAATCAGCAATAACCTTACAAATTGATATTGCTGATAAGGAACATAACGACACCAGAGTTAAAACAAAGTCAACAACGAATCCAACGGTCACTATCGAAGATGAAATTCTATTGAATGAATTTTTCGCGAAATGTTCCAAAGAGCATTATGGGCTGACACTGACAATAGTGGCAGTTTCAAAAGTGAATTCCCTGCATTATCTACTTAGCTGGAATAAAAACAAAAGAGCGTTTATGGATTGATTGGATGGCGAGTTATCGTGGCAAGTTTAAGCCTGAATTAAACAGTGTACAACGATTTTCAAAAGGATGGCGTATATGACATGGAACTTTGAAACATTTTGAAGAAATATTTACTCACTGCAGATTTATATTTTTTTGATGAGGAATCGTGACCTACAGTGCTATGTGCACCAACGTTATTAGAAGTGTTTTTACTATACAATCAGACGTAGACTTCGTATTTCCCCACTTAAACAACAATGAGAAAGGCTTATATATTTAGATTTGACAAGATCTTACTATATACAATAATGTGAATCCATTATGACGTTACCCTGACGTTAATTTGATGTCACAAATCTTTTCAAGTAGTTTGTAAAATACTATATTGCCAAATATTTATTTTTAGAAAAATTTATAGGTATTTATATACATTAATAAACCAACATGTTTGTTTAATTTTAAAAACATTTATCAATATTATTTTCTTTACATTTCCTAATTATTTTTATACCAATACATTCACCATCGAATTTTAATTCCTTATATGAAAAAAATAATAATAAATATACATCGCATTCCTCATCCGTAGCGAATGATGTGATCGGTTCAAATGCAAAAATGTTATATTAAAAATTACAATAATGTTGTGATTACGATTCAAAAAGAATACTTATTTTAAAATGTATAATAACATCTCTCAGTGTTTTATTTTGTTTAAATGCATTTTATTTCAAGTCTCATATTATTTTGAATTATATTGAGAAAATCACACAATTATTATTATGTATATAAAGAAAATTAATTTTATCCAAATAGAATATAATTGAGATGAATCATGTTATTTATTTATTTTCTTATATATAGTTAAGTGTGTACTTTTCCATGATATATTGGATAAGTACACACTTAACTATGGTAATAAATTAATCATATTTAACGATATCGTTAAATTAATATTTAGGTAATTAAATTAACTGGAAACATTTTGCACTAAAATAGCATATTAATTTACCTATATTCCAGGTATTTCTTTTGTTTTATAGATTTTTCGTTATTACTTAATAATATTATAATTAGACAATTTTCATAGTTGCGTTTGAAGAGTAATATTTTTATAATTTTAAACATTATCGCTCTCGATATTTTTCATATTTTTAATTTAATAGAAATCCCCGTGTTAATTTAATAAGAGGTCAAAAGCTACGACGTAGTTACTTTAATGTTTCTAAAGAAAGTGGAGCGCTGTATTAATTTTCATATTTAGTTTAAATTTTTATCAAATCCGTAGTCATATTAAATCGTACATTATACTATAAAAAAAAATACTATTATTTAACGCATTAAAAACATGATCTTTAATCATAATAAATAATATAATTACAGTAATGATTATTCAGTGGTCTTAGAATTGCAGAGGTGTTTTTTGATTTTCCTGTGCAATCCTTATTCCTAACTTACTAACGTAGCTTATTCCTAACTTACTAACGTAGCTTATTCCTAACTTACTAACGTAGCTTATTCTTAACTTACTAACGTAGTAGTAACGCAACATCATGACTCGACCGACAAGCATATTGGACTAGTTTAAACAAGTCGGACACGAGTTAGCCTGGTAGGCTGAGAAGCTGTACAGGTGTGCTAAAGTGTTTCATTAATAATTTGCGCTTTAAGCTTTGAGGTCAGTTATCAAAGCCTAAGACCTGGCCTACTCAATTACTCATGGCTTTATTCCGTATGGATTAGTAAACACTTTCTTCGTGACTTAGAAATAGGGAATTGTTTAGAATTTTATTCCATCTCAAGCCAATAAACTTCAAGTTTTGAACTTCGATAGTCTCTCGAATCTTTCTAGGTAGATATACGAGTATAAAAGTATTTCTGAATGACATATAAAGTCGAATATTATAATGATTTTTGCTGTCTACTGATGTTTAAGATACCTTTATGGGAGATAGGAAATAGAAAAAACATCGTGGCTCTTGTTGCTGTCTGTGGCAGGGATATTTTTTTTACATATATTTAATAGCTCCCTTTTAAAAGTCCAGTCAACCTCACCACCATTCATATGCAGTGACCATTACTGTACGCGAAGACCGCATGTTACACGCTCATCGATGATTCGGATAAAGCCAAGTGGGAGTCTGGACAATTTGGTTGCAACATGTCTGATGGCGCTGCTGTTTTGGCGGCTTTACGAATATAATAATAGCACGACTAATGTAATGTTCATTCCTTTACAGTGAAGGATCTATATTGTAAAAGGGCTGAAACCCTTCATTCATTGCAAAAAAACTTTTACGGTAATTACAGAAACGTGCTATGTAGAATAGTTATTTTAATTAAACAGGGACGTCAGTTTTTTTTTCTAAATACGCTTAAGGTAAAATTTAAAAAAAATACCTTAAGCTAAATAACTAATTTCACTTTACTTGTTACATACGTTCTTTCTCATGGTTATGAGATAAGAAGGTTTTCTTATCTCACATACCTTCCAAAGCTTTCTTTTGTGATGGTAATGATACCGATAACGTTAATCTATAAGCACCTTATTTATTTAGAAAATACGCGATATTTTGATAACAGTTCTCACATATAACTTACAGAACTAGTACAAACTCTTACAGGATATAATGTTTAAATAATATTAATTTCGCACAATTTCGAATAAATATGTCCATGCAATATTTCTATTTATCTCTGCTATGTTTTTCCGGCATTAATTCTTATGGTCATTGCTTAAAATATTAAAGTTATCTCATTGATATGCAACTCCCTTTAGCTCAGAATATGAATTAATATCTCACGGAAGTAAAACCGTATGTTGATTTTAAAGTGAACTCTTTATTAAATAAGTTTTTTAATCCGCCCTCAAATCTCCTTATTCATAATGTGTAATCTGTTAAATCTATAATATTATATTACTAGGAAGTGAAACCAAATATTTAACGAAACATTCTGAGATAACAGGACACTTAATTTAGTAAAAAATATTTTTACTATTAGATTTACAGTAAATTTACACACATTTCAAAAAGTACTAGTAAAATAATCAAAATATATTCCTGAGCATTGTATTGTATTATACATACATACATATTGTATTTTACATTCAGGGCAGGCAATAGCTCGCTCGAAGACCGAACCCTCAAAGATGATGTAGGTATCCGTGTCGACCAGCAAATTGAAATTCCAACCTCTTTATACGCTATAAAGGACATGGAATTTCTAGCAATAGTTTATAATTCTTACTGATTACATACATTGAATGTACAAAACAGTTAGGGTTAATGATGACGATATACCTATGTATATTGTTTTAATTAATGATGCGATTAAAAAACGTGTTATTTAATTTTAAATTAAGTTTAAGCACTCAATAAGTTTAGTTTGCTCAAAGTTTAAAATACATTTTTAGTTATCATTGTTATTGCTATATATATATATATTTTTTATATGTAGTATGTATACGATTATACTGGAATAAGTATATGTTTTTATTTTTAGTAATAACATTCCCCAACATTGAAAAACCTTTTGAAATAAGGGAAACACCGCACAAAGAACTGAGGCTCCATCGATACTCATTAGTGAATAAAATATTAACCTAACTTTCATCTCCTCATGAATTGTCCTAAATGATGTACAACGACCTTATTCGAGCGGCAATGTAATGGAAAATAAATGGAATGGCGTGGTACTAAAAATACTAGATGCTTGCTCACTAAAGTGTGTTATTTTCGTCTTATGTAATAAATTATTATGTATATTCTTATGTATATCATATTATTACAAATTAAATAATATCACTAAATTTAGTTTTTTAACTTAAATTATAAGTTTTTGATACAAACTAGAGAAATTCAACTGATACTTAATTATTGTACTTTTACAATACATCTATAAATAAGTCTGGATGAAAGACAATAAAATTATGTTTATAATCCTGATAATTATCTCTATTTATGGGTATCTCAATTTATGGGTGATATAGTAATAAACATTAATAATTCAAATTATTTATTGTTTAAATATATTATTTATTATGTATATTCTGAAATCTACCTAATTCAATGAATAACCAAATATAAATGCCAAAATAATATAATTTGTCTTTGAAGGTCTTTGAAGAAGGAAATTATTAACAAAAGGAAAGGTCGGGGTCAAGAATATGTCATATATAATAAGTGTAGTTGGTATTCTGAAAGAAACAAACATTTTCTACAGATATCACTGCATGCACAAACAATCAACACTCGCAGAAACATACAACGAACCTTTAAACAAACTAAGTATGAAATACCCAGTAAGTGTATTACTGCACGCCTATTATACTAACTAATAAACAAAAATAATTACTTTAAATAAATTAAGTAACTTCATAATTAAAAAAGTTTATGGATGTGAATAAGTTTTTATTTTAAGATTATATTTTTTTCTTACTTACCAAGCGACGACGCTACAGATTTTGCGAGTCAAGTCAATTTGCGAATGAAGTTCCGTCGAGTTCCAAGCTGTGGCCTCTGGAGTAGCGTGTTTAGTTCCGCAGTGCTAGAAGTAATGACGAGTGCTCAAACCCGCTATGCGGCGGCGGCAGCGCGCGCACCCCCCACCCTGACCCCGCACCCGAATACAACCCCTGTTCTTACCATCGATTCATCGTTTCGCCTATTTTTTGTCACTAAAGTACGGCTTTTTGAACGAATTGGGTCAATTCTTACCTTGATTATCCGACGAAAATGTTCGCAATCACAATCTTAAACGATTTCAGATCTTTTAATACTTCCATAAGTCTAATAGCAGTTTAAATATGACCTATCATCATAATTTGTTCAGTGGGATATAGAGAGAAATAAAAAGCGGAGATATTTTTATGTTTTATTGAACACAAGAGCACGATGTGCTAAAACACTTAGAATAAAAAGATGTCGTACAAAGCTTAGAAGTTATTTATCGCCTTCATAAAGTTAAAATATCTCGAAAGTCTCCAACCAAAAGATACTTTTTGCATTGAACATAATGGCTCACAGTCGTGACGACTACAATACGATATCTTCAATACGATTTAACAATGACCGTAGATTCGAATGCCAATGGTCTCTTACTTTAGATAACTAATGAAATAATAATCGAACTAATAATTAAACTAACGAAAATGTAAAATTAATAGTACCAGATATAATCAGACTAGCCATTGGAAATCTGTACGTCGAGAACAAAACTTTGTACTAAAATATTTTGCAAATAAATGAAGGACAACGTGTAACGTTAAAAGAGTATATATAAAAAATACAAAAAAACACAACGAAAACAGTTCATTAGCGTACCTTGATCTTGAGTAAATCGTAGCATTTATAATATATCTCTCATTCAATCAATATTTTTAATTTATCTTCTGTTTTCTAGAACCATTGTACATTTCATACAACATAAATAGCACCAACACTTAAATCACTCTTTCTTTAGATATTTATTTACACCAGAATGTAATTTAATTTACTATACTGATGCTACTTTAACTAAACATACAAAATTCATCTTTTGCCTAAGAGAGAGGAGTCACAGTATCTTTTGGTTTAAGA
Source organism: Dircenna loreta (assembly GCA_963555665.1). NCBI lineage: Eukaryota > Metazoa > Arthropoda > Insecta > Lepidoptera > Nymphalidae > Dircenna > Dircenna loreta. The sequence goes on from OY743092.1 coordinate 10,323,684, forward strand.
TATCCATTACAAATTTTAATAAAATACCTTGACTATAATCTAATTCTCGAAATGTGAATTCTTATATGGGTTACAGTTTAAAAATAATTTACTTTATATGTGCCTTTACATAGTATATTCAAATTAAAAATACATTTAGAAAACTTTTCAGATATAATTTTATTCGAGAAGTGAGCTTTATTATATATGATAGTTTACAAACGCTATTAAGATTATTCACCTTACGCGTCTTAATATCACACCAATAATAGTAACTGTATGAAGGTGGAGTTACAATTAATACTAAAAAGTTAGTACAAGATTAATATCATATAGCCTCATCTTATAATTTATCTTAAAAACTAAGAACGCAAATAAAAGTGATTAGAATAATACGTAATGGATAACATTACTTAAAAAAATATCATACCAGGGAACTCGAGCTGTAACAGATTTACACGAGCATTGAAAATTGTATATAAATAGGAATATAACGTGTTTTTCCATGTCGGCGAATCCTTACCTTGAGTATGAATAAATCGATTAAACTATAGGAAAATGCACACAAACAGTCCTGATTTATTATATATCATAGACAGTTTTGATATATTTATATAAATAGTAAATAATATTGTTATATATTTATATATACCAATTATAATAACAATGATTATTATTTACACTCAATAAATGTTAATATCTTTTTTTCTATTTGCATCAGTTACTCTCTCAGAATATAGAAAGTTAAAAATGTATGCCTCTTAATAGAAATATGCAAATAATGTAACACAATCATTTCTAAATGAAACGAGAAAAACTATAACCTATTTTTAAGATTAAAGTTTAAAAATAAAGTATAAAAAAAAGCTGGCCAAGTGCGAGTCGGACTCGCGCACGAAATATTCCGTACCATCATCTATGGTAATCCTTAATATTTTTTTTTAGTATTTGTTATTATAGCGGCAACGGAAATACATATTTTTTTAAATTTGTTTTCTAGCTATCACGATTTATGAGATACAGCCTGGTGACCGACATACAAACCGATACACAGACAGCGGAGGCTTAGTAATAGGGGCCTAAAAAGAGCTTTCAATGTTTTCTTTTGTATATTTTTTTTCTAATAACTCGCATATGTTAAAAATAAAGCATTCTGGTCTCGTAAGTTTTTTAATTAAAAAACATTTATTAACTTGTCATTATTTTTATCATCTAGTAGGGAGAAAACTATTAATATTTCAGCAAGTGAGATGACGACCTATATTTTCTTTTATTTAGTGGTTTTATAAATAAATGGAAAATGCTGAAGTCTCTTCAATGAAAAGATTATAAAACAATTTATAACCACATTATTTCGAAGTGGTTTCAAACCCCGTTTCAAAGCGTGTTAACCTAAATAGGTAAGCAATTAAAATAATTATATGCATGTCAAATAGGAAATAATAAAGTATGTATTATTAGTAGTAGCGTTCGCAGTATATGTATATAAATACTTCATCGTACACACATATATATCGTCTATGTATTCCCTTTGAAGCAACCGCCGTTCAATATATTTAATCAGTGAAGCAAAGTGAATAATTTAAATTATTCATGAATGGTTTAAATTATTCATAAATAATTTTATATAGGCTTTAAATTTCACTCAACTGACTATATTATTTTTTACATATTGAATATCAAAAGAAGACATCAAACGATAACTTTGAAAAACCTTATCTATACAGACTGTTTAGAAAAAACAATAATATATAACGTATTTCTGATAATATAGAACTACCCACAATGATGAATAATTTCTCCAATTCGTTACATACTTCAAAATATTCAAGCCTCTAAGAATAGTGTCTTACATTAATATTGAAGAGCTTATTAACCGGTACTAAAAATATACTAGCGTTTATATTTAATGTATACAAATAAATGTTTAAATAGTTTGAATAGTGAATAGTCTAGTGGATAATCATTCATTAAATATTCATTATATTACATGAATCGATGCTTTAAATCGGCTCTTAAAATTAATTTGAACTCAATCTGCGAGAGTGAACGTTCACACAACATCGCATTGGGGTCACCCAGTATTCAGAGTATCTAGACCCTAGGTCACATACATACAAACAGCGATATACAATACATAAACATACATACATTTCAAAATAACATGCCGTTTTCAAAATCTATTATAATTTATATATTTTTTATACATAACATCTAGCTAATCATCCGATTTATTAAAAGTACACGTAATTTTTGCGGAAAAAAATATGTTTTTAATTTAACGGATTCCTAATTACACAGGTCACAATACATCAATTATTTGGAAGGCATTTGTGATTAATTGCTGTATTACCTTACGAATTGGCAAATCTTTTGCTAATCGGCTAACTATACTGTAACGGGATTAAACGTACTTAAATGTATATAATAAAGATATAACCCCAGGATTAATCATACTAAGTACTACTGGAGGTATTGATTTTAACTTGAAACATTGTCGACAATGGTGAAGTATGCACCGGGTATGACTTAGCTGTTTTAGAAGATCTTAAAAGAACAGAAGATACGGTACTAACACTAATTTATCGTATACTTATATTAATATTAATGTAGGTTTGTATGTATAATGTATTCCTATATCATTCATGATGAAACTTTGAAGAATTGATAGTTTGGAAACGATAATATAAAAGTATGTAGCAAATCGGAGAAGTAATGCCCAGCAGAGAATACTTATATAGTTAGTTATTATTTACATTTTAAATTATTTCATCTTATCAATAAATAATTTTATCATTATTAATCACGACAGATATTTTTATTGTACTTATTTTGATTATAAACTTTTGATGGCTCGGCATTAAAAGTAGCCTGACTTTATAATCAGTTATCCACCCTCAACGCCAATACGAAATATATCCTAATAACAATTTTACAGTCAACAATAAACTGTAAGCTACTACTATGATACAATACTTTTAGTAATTACAAGATTCCGTAAAAAGCGAACCGATAGACAAAATATATATGTGACATATGCAATGAAAATCGTTATTTATGGACAATGTAATTAAATAAAAAATAACACTATTTTTAGATAAGGTCCAAAATAAAATACATTATAGACAAATGACAAGCGTTCATTCTTGATTCTTTTCGAATGTATAGTAGATAAGTAATAGTAAAGCGTACTCTAATATCAAAACCCTTACACTTATCTCTATTCGACAAGCGTCAATACCACTTGTCTGGGCCGTCAGCTGTTGTTTTATTTCGTACATTCAGTTTAATTAATATATTTCATTAGAAGACTTAAAAAACAACACACAGATTATTACACCATTACGTATGAGAATTGTATATTTTATAGATATTAGGATAATTCCTCGCTGCTAATGATTAGTGTAACATTGAAAATTTTATACACAAAGTATATATTTTTCTACTGGATTAGGTCATTGATTATACCATAGATTCATATTCGAACACGATTATTGTAAAACGGGTTCACCGTTAACCATTGAGAGCTATTATATTCATAAAAAAATAGCTATATTTAAATAAAATGTATATTTAACCGATCATATCCTAATGACCTATGGAACTGACCAGACAGAAAATAGAACAAGTATCGATAATTCTAAGCTCGATGTGGATATAAATTTATTTCTTTATATATATTAAAAAATCATTACTTGTCAGTTTGATGAATGGAATTAATTATCGTATGAAGTCTTCATTATTTGAAACTAGGACACGTAACTATTTAGTGGGAACACAAAACTACTGTATAACTTACGACAGATGCCTGGATTCCCAGTAGTAGAATTAAACCAACGTTTAAAGAGACAATATGATTGCACTTCTATTAATTATTTACATACGATGTAATATTATTTTTTTCGTTACAGTAATAAAATGTTTTCAGATTGTCCTCCCATTACTTACCAACGACTATTAATTACGTATAAAACATGTACGTCTGTACGTAGTCTATAAAACACTAATAGAAAAAATATTTTAACATACATCAACCATTGATAATATTAGATTTGAGATTTATCATTAATTCATCGGTGGATTCGAGATTGTCTTATTTTTTAGGTACAACACGTTTAATGTTTATTCGAGTCTATATAATAATATTATTAATAGTTTATTATAATAACATAAACAAATTATAGAAATTATGATTAAGCGCCAACCACACGACAAACTTAACTTAGTATGTTTAGTTGTGTGGATGACCCTTAATTTTGAGATGATGGCAAGATTAGACTTATTGAGATTTATCAGTCCAAATAATTATAGCTCAAAGTAAATTTATTCCATTACTTGATCATTTAGTATTTTACTCTATGTAAAAAAAGATCTTAATCAAATAAGATGAGTTTAAACAAATTATCGCCTGATAATTGTTCTTAGAATATCATTCTACGCCTACAAAGGAATAGAAAATGTTATAATATATATTTAAAAAATCCACAACTTATCTACTAATGTAGTTTTAAATGAAAAATAAATCAGATCACTTATTACATACGCAGTGAAGATTCTTTTCTATTCGAAGGACATGAGATTGGTCGGCAAGGGTTTCCTCATCTTGTTTGTGACCTCGTTTATTTTAGCTGCCCATTGCTTCGCCGTCGACTCATTTCCAGTTCTGGAATAAATTACCGTCATTACTTATATAGATCCAGTTCATTAAACAGATAATTTGATAACTATTCGCTTCGTTAGCTTTAATGCGTTTTAATTCGCTTTAAATATTCATTAAAGGATAAAAAGAAACATTGAATATAGTTAACAGGCATTATGGAGGAGCAGCTTCATACAGAAACACTGATTATTGTCTCTTATTAGACAGCTTTGCCGTGTAGGTGTTACAATTTCAAAGCTCTAAGCTTGTTTGAAAAGCCTTCGCTCAGTAATCTTCAGTCATATCAAAGGTATTTTTGTTATTTTTTTTTTTCAGTTTTCTGATACTATTTATCAATGCATCAACTATTATTTAATTTAATAGTCTCCATGACTGGTTCAAGCATAATATTATAAAAATAATAAACCTCGCGATAGCAATTATTCACTGAAATAACCCATCGAGCTGATATCAGCTGGACGGGTTATTTCATTATTTGAATATTCATTGGAATATTCATAGTTTGAATATTCATGGGCTGCTTCATTGTTTGAATATTCAAACAATGAAGCAGCCCAGTACTTACAGCTTATATCAAACTTGGAAAAGCAATACAATTTTTATAAAACATGAAGTAAAATAGTTGTTTTTTCTAGTTTTTAGTTTTAGTAGAGAATTTAACTATTTACGTGGCGGAACCTAGCAACAGTCATTTGGCTTGACGTAGCCATTGTTAGCTACTATCATACGATTAGTGAAAGAGCCGGAAAACTGAATAACCTTTTTACTATCCCTTTCCAAGTCACCTTCATTCCTCCCTACTGGGCGATGGCACCATTTACCATCAGGTGAATCGTCTACATTATAATAGAAATTCAGAAAGGATCACCTAATGGCAAGTAATCAAATTTGAAAATAAGATGCATGGCTATTCTTGAGGAACAGAGAATGAAGAAAGCAGATGGGGAAAGAGTAGTTGGTTTACCAGCTCTCTGGGGCTTAACTCACTTAAATTTATACATGGTACTGGCTCGGTGATCCACCAGCTGGAAGGCGTCGTGTGCGTCCGCGTCCAGCAGCTCGGCGCGCCAGAGGTCGTGCAGAGATAACACCTTACAGCGCTCCTTACTGAAGTCACTGCGACTTGTGCTGTGAGGGACACACGCCATAAACCATATGTTCTATGATTTTAAAGACTTTATTGATTTCGTTTATTTATGTATAATAATCATTTATGATTAATATCATTGTTTGAATAATTCAAAAAGAAAATCTTCAGTCATTACATTTTAGCTTTGGATTGAAATGTCTCATCCTAACTTACCCTTTGAAAGACTTTGAGCCGTAAAATATTAGAATGTTTCCAGATATTTGTAACCAGTATCGTTGCCACGACGACAGCGATATCTTCCTGCCTTCTTTAATAATAGTTTTTCTTCGGACGTAGCTTTGAAACTCGCACTCCACTGAGTCCAGTACCGATAAGACGTCACTAAAAGGATAAGAAAATCAATAAATTAATCATTACTGACAACAAAACTTTTTTCTGTTTAGTTCCATACACGTTATAGGGAAATCTATCGTTTTTTTATATTTTTTTTGATTGGAACGTTTAAGGATACTCTAGAGAATCTAACAGTTGTTTAAATTTAATATTAGCAATTGGGGAAACCCCACCATCTCTACTGTGATAGAGCTCCAAGCATGTTGGATTTGACATTCATCGTGTGCATCACGAGTCACAGAAACAACACGAAACCAACCACGGTACAGCGGCTACCACTACTAGCTATGTTAATATTACTAGAATAGTCAACGTTTTCAAGACGATTTCCCTAAGAACAATATATAGTGACATTAGACATAATTAGTATTAAGCGTAATATTCGTTGGTATTATTTGAATATACAGCGAAATCTCTCTATAACCTACTTAAAGATCTTGGCCTCTCTAGAACTATCATCAGTTAATTTCTAGAACGTACTTCAAAGGTAAGTTCATTTCAAATATGGTTAGGTAGGGAGAGGGGCGCAACCAGTTGAGGTGAGCGTGAATGCGCATTTTAAAGGGGCCCCTTAAACTTACACCTGGGTCGCAAGTCTCAGGAGCTGTTTGCACTCCTCTCCCTGCAACGCTATGGGCCCGGCACCCGCAACGTGAATCCATGGAATGCTAAGAAGGTTCGTCTCTGTAGTGGACTATGAATATGGCTTATCGTAGAAATGAAAAGAGCACACTAGGCAGAACTTTAAAACATATCTCAGATGTCAAAAATAAGCATTCGTCTCAATCAGCATTAACTCTTATTTATAATTGACTACACCTTGCAATATGATCTCCGCACATACTTTGAATCATTATATAAAATTAAGGTTAGAAAACATTAACAAAAATATATTTTAAGTATTTTACTTTTGTATTAGAGCAGATTTATTGCTTTTGACTGACTTTCACCCGAACTGGGCTAACCAACACAGGAAGTCGAAAATATTCCGGATTATATATTCATCATAAATTAAAGATTTGAAACAAAGCCCATACCATAGCGAATTTAACTTAGAGTAGGGAGTTTACAAGTTTTTCCTTCCCACTTCCACTGCCCACAGTGCCCACTTCCATTAAAAGAAGGAAGTTTTAAGCAAAATTATACGTTCCCGTTAGTAGCTTAAGCTGTAAGTCATTTCAGTTTCAGTCTAGATAAATAGCTTTTACCAGCGGTTTTATTTCCTAGGACAGGCTAGGAAGATAAGGAAATTAAAAATATTTTAACTAATCTGGAGTAACAGACAGAGGAGTAGCGTCTTTTGGTGACGAATAGTGTGGGTGATATCGTCTATAAAAGCCCTGTATAACTACAGAAAAAAAAAGACAATCTTCTCCAGATCACGGTCGATTTGTGTACAAGATATGTTAACAAAATAATCCAGCATATTTTGCTTAATTAAAGTACAAAGATCTATTAAATATATAAAACTATTTAATATAGTGACAAAAAATATATTACAGGAGCAACAAGAAAGAAATATAATATTTGATGGAACTTTTGCACCATCATTGAAGAAAGCTTAAAAATAAAAAATGTTCAATGTGAACATTTTTTAATAAAAGAAGCCTTCATAAGATGTGAATCAATATCTACATTCAGCTACAACATTGCTGGTGTGGTCAAGCTACTTTTACGCCTCGTGGACCGTGGTTGACTTTTGTCATTCCTGATTAAACTCCTGCGATTGGCGAAAGAACATAGTGTGAAATGAAAGGAATGAAGGAATGCAGATTTATGGTAAAAAAACTGCATAGTTTCAAATAAAAAAAATAAAGATTTTTACAACACCACATCACCTTTAGAGGTACTTAACAGAATAGAATAATAGAATGAGCTCATGATCTTAGATGTCTGTTGTAAATATTGCAAAAATCTATAAGAACAACAGAATAAACGTCAAAAATTCTGCTGTACACAAATAAATTGCATGAAATCTCACCTGTAAGGTAATGATTGCGACATTTTAGCACCAGCCACGGAACTCGGTGACTCCAAGAGTGTATCGTCCAACAAATTAACGGACCCAGCCGGTGTTTTCTCATCCTTGTCCTCACTGTGGCATTTACCGAATATACTGAGGATGGAGACGCATTATTATTGTACCCTTTTATATTCACATGTTCAGTTCTTTGGATAATTGTGCATCGTGTACAGGTTTTTTACTAATTCTTTTAGTCATTCATCAGCGAGTTTTTGATATTTATAAACAAATCGTTATATGAGGTGCAAAGTAAAAGAATTTATGAATATTTAAATTAAGCAAGCATTAGCTGTCTTTTAGGTCAGAATTGGTGAAGATGGGTGTTTAATAAAACGATTTTACATAGTATGTTTAATTTCTAGTTATTAAGAAGAACTAAAATAGCCATGCAATGCAATCGGACAAGCCAATGTAAAGATCTTTAAAATATCATATTAAACTATTTGTGCAATCCATCTTATACAAACCTGGTAATGACACACATTTGATACTAAATAACTGATAAATGTAAAGTTATTCTCAAGATACTTAGCGTATTTTAAACTTATATGATATTCTGTGGTAATGAAAGTATGGTTTTAGCCAACACATGCAAGCGAAGAATAAGACGGTCATCTTCACAAGACATAATCATACTTTGCCTTAAATGTATGTAAATACGCCTTACAATATTGCCAATTTAATTAAATTATACAAAACATTCCCCATGTGTATACTGAGTGTAATTTTTATTAGTTATATTATTCAGCTTCTAACTAAATTACATTTCTATAAACATATTGTTTTATTTCGCTAATTTACATTTATATTATACTACATATTTTAAGCAAAAACAAACACACGCGTATCAAAAGCACGTTAAAGTATTTCTTGGTGAGATCTAAAGAAATGTGGGTATTTACATATAATTTGATCATTTTACAAAGCGTAGTGTAAACGTTCCGTTGTTTTTAATACACCTTTAATAAATTAATCATACAATTATTAAAACTTTATAAATCTACTATCCCTATATAGTTATAGGAATCCAGATATAGAGAACCAAAAAAAAATTAAAAATATACATCGTATGTAAGAGATACAAAGGAGCGCTCAACTTGCAACACCACTTTGTGTGGTATAAGTGTTGCCCTTTAATTAAATTATGATAAATAATATATATGTATATCATACAATAGAACCCCTTTTTTATATTACAGTACGTGTGATCGCATGCAAAGATCCGTTTTCAGTAAATTACTATCCAACTTCACGCTTATTAAGCATGCATTTACTATTAAATATACTCTACAATACATCAAGATGCAAGCCGTAACCCATTTAACCGTTATCAGTATGCACTCACCCGACACCGAAATTGACCTTGTGAAAATTTCTTGGTAAGCTCGCGCTTCGAAACCTACCGATTATTGCCAGTGTAAAATACCTCATGTACATACAAAAATATCAATGCCCATCGTTAATATCATTAAAATGATAGGCATTGTTTTTGCAATGCACACATAGAAGTAATATAACATATTTTCAATATTATTTATAAAAAAAAATTAGTTTGTTTCCGATTATTTTGGAAATCATGATTATGTCTCGGTGTTCCCGACCACAGTTCCACTCATGCGTCAAAACCATCGACAACACCGTAGGGAGAGAGTTAAAATGATATGTAATTGTAACAAAGCTAAATGTTATACAGCTGACTACTTGAATTAAACGTGTATGTATGCATAGGACGATATGGAGTCAAATTTTGTATATTCATTTACTCAGTTCAATAAACTTAGTAAGAATTCCGTCACAAGTAGTTCACTGTATATCAAGAAAATATACACGATAATCGTTGCCACTCGCGTCGTGTAACATCGACAACAAAATACATAACATTCAATTTAAAACTTAAATTAGTTGGATATTTATTTTCAACACATTTATTTAATGTATGAGAATACGTTAAATTGTTACAATAAATCATTATTTAACATAATTTTGTTATCTTGGTTATAAATTTTGTCGTTGACTGTACACACACTTATGTATGACAATCTAAACTAGACCAATGTCCTTGTAAGCAACAAATATTTAATCAAGTAATTGAACTAGAATTTTATCTTTACAGACCCATTTACAAATAAACGTATACCACAGCTATCAACTATGAAGAATGTTTAGACCAAAAGTTTGAATATCTACATAACGTTAAGTTACGTTCCTTTCGTTTCGGAATTACATTAAAAATATATCAGATCTTGAGAATTTAAAACAATCAATTCAAAGTTCTTTTAATTTAAAACCTTTTAATTAAAACTTATTGTTATCTAAAATTTTATGAGCATTTTTTTCCATTTTATTTCATTTCATAATTATTATTATTGACCACAAAGAAAAGCATCAAGTTATAACAGTTTAAAAAATTATAAAAGTACAGTATAATACATACTTGGATCCAAGAGAGCGACATTTCCTATGTGTTGGTATAAATTTAGCTTGAGTATATGACCCCTGTAGCCTCAGAGACCCCGAGCCGAGACGATGGGATGGGGACAGCGTGAATGGTGTCGAGGGACCCTGAAGGCCCTCCTTCACAGACTCCTTGGAGCCTGCACAGCTACCAATTGGGGATGGGGGCTCCAATTTCAGTGACAATCTGGAATTTTTAGTTTTGATTATTCAGGTTCATTATTGTCATTATGTCAATTTATTTAACTGTCAATGGAAGTATTATTTTTTTTCTAAATGGTAAGGGATATTCATTTGTATTAAAGTGGAGTATACATTCAAAATTTAATAAGAGAAAGAAAAATAAAAAAAAATCATATATAAATCTGATACTTGCTTGTACTGGTCATCTTCTAGAAACTTCTGGAGCTCTTCAATGTATCGGACACTGTTTAGATAGTTAGCTACGTCTGGACGTGGTGTTATAGTGTACTCAGAGGTCTGGTACCGCTCTAGGGCTTTTAACACCACCGCCATCTTGGCCACTCTGTGAGGGGAGCCCGAGGGATGCGCTATATCTATGTATACCAAGTCTGTGAGAAATATACCTGAAAATCACAACAATTTATAAAGATTTGGTTGCTTTAAACCATTCTATAATATTCGTTTAATTTGACTTATTAAATTACACAAAATTACATCATGCTGTATCTGGAGATATAAACTACACAAAGTTGACCTTTATTTCACTTATAAGTATTGTAATATCATCATTACTATTATGTATCTTACTCGGCTGCGCTCAATTAGGAGCTCATATTTCGAATAATAAACACGAGTACAAACGGGTAAATATGTAATATAAATTCCCAATACCACTTTTATATAGATGTTCTTAAAATATTTTCTCATATAATTCATATTTGTACGGTAAATTGATGATAAATCGTAACATGAAAATCATGTTCAATCAATATAAATATTTTCTTCTTGACGGTACTAATTTGTATTTAACAGCACGACCGTCCAGTCCATTGCTTCCATCATAATAGCGAATGGAGACTTGCATTGTCCGCTATTCAAATCACAATAGTGAATCCTGCTATAAAAATGTACATCCTATAACCAGATAACTTCTTGTTGTCAGTTGATTCGTTGATTGTCATTCCTACTTGAGAGCAACTATGAATAGTTGCTAACTAATATTTAAGCCAGAGGGAGCATTATGCAAGTTAGAATATATTCAACTTCCAAGTCAACAAAACTTTCAATATTAAATATTAAAAAACGAATATAAGTATCTACAAACTTTAAAGATTCATATTTATCGTCGCTTATTGCTTAAGCATGAAAATCGAAACAGTGTTTTCACTGACTTAGCATATCACTAGACAAGGCTAGTAACGAGAAGCGTTCAAATAGAATTTGATACGTTTGTTTTATAAATGATATTTAAGTTAAATTTGATGAATAGCATATCATGTCATATCATATCAGCTTCCTGTTACAAGTATATAAAAAAACAATATATAGCAATACATTAGTTTGTGTGTAGTTTCAATAACTCTTTATAATAATAACAGATGGTTACGCAGAAAATGATCGCGTCAGAACTTAGTTGTTATTACAGAAAGAAATATAACAAAGATACAATTTAATCCGATATTAAGAATGTATAATAATTAACTTTGCGTATTTGTGTTCACGATTAAGTCGAAAAATAATAGATTTAATTGTTATTATATAATCTTATATGCATTATGTATAAATGTTTTTATGTACTTCTTATTTTTAAGTTTCTATAGAAACTGACAATCCATATAGTTCAAGCGGACAACGATGCAGTCATCGGCTAGTGTTAATAATATATAAAATATAAATAACTAAAAAGATAAAGGGCGACAATTTGTTGGATAGCATTCTTCTAAAATATAAAATAAACAAAAAAGGTCACAGTATCTCATTGTCTATTTTTAAATAAAATTACTTCAATGTTTTAATGATAAATGCAGTTTTCCGTTATCAATATATTGGTCATTAAATATGCACACACTAATACACACACACACACTAGAGATGCTATTAGAAACAAAAATAAAAGGTGTTGCATTTAATGTATTTTCCTTTGTCTGTAAAAATTGTTTGTCAATAGTTGTAGTTATTTTAAGATTAAAATTTAAACAATAATACAGAAAGATTATACTTAATCGAAGCATCGGATATTATACCAGCGCCCATCGTTGTAAAATAATTATATTTTCCGAAATAACTTAATGAGGACATCAAAAAACACACATGTACGTATACGTACATACACCCACACAATTAAACTTTTCATAAATATAAAATTATTAAAATATTAATACCACAACAAATAAACACACTACATTATTTAGTCCAAATAATATTATGAAACTCTAATATTTTTTTCTTATCACACTGAGACCACCCAAGAGATGGTATAGCATTAGCCTAGTTCCTAGATCCGGCCGGGATTAATACCAACAAGATTCAAACAAAGTCTAAGTTAGAGAATAGAATAAATAAATAAAAAAGTATTAATAAATAAACATGTATTAATAATATTAATTCTATTGACTGCAACCCAAATATACACCGGTATGACCTGGATAGCACCACCCTCTCAGAAGATTGTCATAAAGAAGAAGCTATTATAGATTCCTATCAAAGTTTAAAAATACTTGTATCTCTCCTGATCCCTCAAAAGAATGCATATGCATCTCTCTATTAGTAGATTCACTTGACTGCTGCCCAAATACAAACCGGTCCAACCTGGGTAGTGCCAACCCTCTCACTGAAGATCAACATGAAGAAATTATTACAGCTTCAATTCCAATTTGTAATGAGATTTGGATGAACAAACCCCTTTTACTCAAAGTGTCCTTGTATCCTGCATCTCTCCGAATCCCTCAAAGGTGGCAAAACATATGCATCTTTCTATATTTACAGATGTTGATATCTTACTCACAAAAAAAAGAATAACAATATAATAATTATAATTATAACTTACCTAAGTAAGGTATGCATGGCAATGATATGGACCGCATGTATTCCCTCAAGGCTGTCCAGTTGTCCTTTTCACCAAACAACTCCACTAGCTTGTCAAATTGCTGCTTGTCTTTCTTGGACAGACATGCCCAAGTTTTTGTTAATCTGTAAGTAAACACTAAATATAAATAATATTCTTTGGTGAACCAGAAAATATAAATAGTAGCTTAATGTCAGAATATAAATTAAATATATAAATGTTAAACAAACAGCTTTTAGTTAATATAAGACAAACACAGCTAAATAAGGTATACAATGAGAATGAGTATTGCTGAAGTGAATGATATAAATTATTTAACATTTAGCTGAAATTTGGTTTGCTTACTTATTGAATATTCAAAAATTATCAGAACTTGTTTTTAACAATGTGTATAATTTAGTTTCCATCAGCTTAAAAATCAATCACATATTTTCTCACCTGTATATACTAGCACTGGTTAGAGCTGATATAACAGCAAACAGTGAATGGAGATTATTTAGGTCATATAATTTCTTTGCTACTTTTATGAAGTGGGTAAGTGTCTCAGCTCGTGCCTTAGGTGACTGGCCGTTGAGTATTTCTTGCACAGTCCAAAAACTAACCTGATATATTTAATCAAATTATCACAAGATATGTAATCACTGACCCAAGACCCAAATAAATTATATTGTAAATTCAAAGACTTAACAGGAAATATAATATAATCATGATGTTTCTTCAAAATTATTTAGTTATTTATCCAACTTAAACGTTACGTACCCTGTTGAACCTCTTAGTAAAAGCCACCACATTAGGCGCTACCATCAACTTATTCAGTTTGGTCCATCCGCAAGTTGTAAGCTCTTCTGGCTTTATAGATTTGAAACATGGCAGATCGAGTAGCGATAGCTGGTTTGCTATGTCCTCTGGAGCTATTCGTAATGCTGAACATATCATATTGTCCCAGGATTGATTCATTGAAGAAGCTGCAGGCAGGCTGTTAGTCTTATATTGGTAAATGGGATCGCACTGACGATTTGTTGCACCTTCACCAACACTAAAATTAAGAATGTGAGAAATCTTAGACATGTATGCCAACTAGACTTGATGATGCACTAATGATGCCATAACAGACACTTTGTTTTGAATACTAGCATATCATATTTCAGAATTTGATTTGTTTATTAAATACTTCATTACAACTATTATAGAAACATAAATAATTTAATATGGACACTCAGTGTATGGTATTTATAAGTAACAAGTACTTGGCAAATTCATCTGGATAACATTTTTGGTAGACATCCAATGTAGATTGGCATTTACAAACAACTAGATTTGTAATGATTAGAGATAATTAAATTAATTTACTACATATGAGTATGTTATGAAAAGAGAAAAGAATACATATATTTGCCTTGTTTTAGTAATCCTTAAACATAAATTCAGAATCTATGCACAAGGACTACTATTGTTGGATTTATTGATTTTTGAGTATGGCATGAAATGAAAGTATAAAATTACTTATATGTTTACTTACACATAATTGTAGTAACAACAGTCATCTTTAATATATGATTGTTCACTTGTTATTTTGTCACAAACACTTGTTACTTTTTTTGTTTGTTTACAGGATGGCTTCTCCTCAATTTGCCAATTCTCCTCATCTTCATGCTATAATAGAATGCAATATGCAATACACTTCAAGTAACATGTTAAGCAACTTAACTGGCTGATATGAATGAAGTTCTTCAAAATGATATTTCAGTTTTAATTCAAAATCAAAAACCCAACTATGATTGGTAAAAACCTTTTCAACTAGTCTTAAATTATTTTAAAATAGTATATTTAATCATAGAACTCATTTTAATAGAAAAACCAATTAGTTTCAGCCAAAAAAGTAAATATAACATAACTCAAATTTCAAATTTGAAAAGCTTTTATGACATAATTCTAGAGTTATGGCCAACATAACATAGCTTCTCTATTTATTATGGAAATCACAGGAAGTTATGTAATAAAATCAATAGGTGCTAGATAATAAATATAAGTGTATATGCATCCAGGTAAATCAATAGTGCACAGTCCTTACCTCCACTATTCTAAGGACAGCAAGGCTATCACTCAAAATATCTCGCGGCATTTCTGTCCAAGGTAATATATCACATTCTTTACTAAAACATGATTTAGTTATTTTGGAATTTGAAATAAAAAAACACTATTTTTCACTGATTTATTTGGCTAGCCAAATATTTTTATGTGAGTAACCCACTATGATGGATAGTATAAGAAAAGTCGATTAGAGTAAGCAATTGTTATGAGAGTTATAAACACCCCTATTGAAAATGGTCCAAATAATGCAATAAAAACGATTTAATTGATGTGTTACTATATATTAAATTTTATCAAAATCTTTAGGTAACATTTAGGAAACAAAGAATATATTATGAGAAATACTAAGAAACTAAGTAATTACTAATCATTTAACTTTGAACAAATAACACCAGACGTCAAACGAGAAACAAATGAGTAAAATTAAATTCAGAACTTGTTTTATAATGTTTACTCTCGTGTGTTAAGTTTTAATTTTATTTTTAATTTCTCTACTAATCCTTTTACAAACTAATTTTAATTTACATAGGTAGTTATGTGTATTGTGAACTTATTTTATTTGTAGGTGCGAATATCACACCGATTTTAATACGTACCCGTTCGGAAATCGGATGGGATAGCAAACAACGAACAACATTAACCTGTAATGACTTATGACTTGGAAATGACCTGCGGTAATATTTTTTAAGAATTATCTTCTATAATATTCTACCAATATCCCTTCTTTCTTTAGATATATTATTATTAAATAATTTTTATATGTATAATGTATCATGACATTAAAATCATTTTAAAACAACGTAGATTAATTATCTGATTTTAAAAATATTGATTTATCATTTAAAACATACAAATAAATATTTTGTTGCGAAAGCACTTTTTTCGCCGAGTCAGTTAAAATTTGTAATTTGATTGATGGTTTTAAATATATTAAAAAAAATTTTTGAAAAAAAATTTTTTATTTATACACATTACAAATAAATAAATTAATATTACAAACTTCACCAACAATTATTGCAAATTTTAATAGATATAGGTGTGTACAATCTAAAGGTTGTGTTTTGTATATATGTAGTTTACTTCAGTCCGTGCCTCATATATAACAAAATCGCCGAAGACGCAACGCCTTAGAACAGTATCTTATAATTTTATCAAACGCTTTTGTTGTTAGCTGTAAATTATCTATTACAAAAGATAACGTTTGCATAAAAGCTTTATTCTATTTTGTTATTGTGGTAGCAGTATTTGTTTGTAAATTGCTTTGGTAAAAGTGGTGTTACCACATACATATATACACATTTATTTTGTGCGTGTAAAAATCAATTATGAAACATATATTAGGTAAAAGTAAATATTGCAGAAAATCAACACATATTTAATAATAATAAAAAGAGGAACAATAAATTTTAAAAAGAAAAAATAGCTATGACTGGATTAACTTCCGTCGAAAGTAATCTATATAACAACTAATATTATTAGTGCACTTTAAAATTTTACATTTATCTTTAACTTTTAAAAATTCAAAATCAAAATTAATTTTATGTTATATATAGCTTTTGTAAAATTTTATTATTGATAGTTGATGTTAACCATATTAATAAAGTATTGATGTTGAACACCCTATAAACTGTTATGGCGTTTGTGTTCTGATACACAACGCATATAGTGTCTTTTCCTTTGAAATAAAATATAATTATTTCCATTATAATTTCTTATTTCAGAAGATTAAAATGGGTATCTATTTTTCTATAATATGAATATTACATTGTTAAAGTGGTTTGATTGTAGGTTATGTTACTGTGATTTTTTAGATATATTAGGTGTGTTTCAGTGAATCAAAAGATCTAGTAGGCGTTTTTCTCCAGGACAGTATCCTTTAAAGTGATGTCTGAATGAATTTCTCACGGTTTTTAGATATTCAGTCATGGTGGGAAGTGCCCAGCATAGCATACTTTTGTTCCTTATTCAGGACTGCGTTCAATCTCTTGGATTTTGACATTGAGGTGAGAATTGATCGTCTTTTAATTAATTTTTCTTACATCCCTGAAAATAGTGATAATTCACGCAATTTTCATTGACCGTTGTAGGAATTGGAAGAGGCACTTCTTACAGATGGCACGGAAGAGTCGGCTAGCTCTCTTTTGACGGAACTGATAGTGCGTCTTTTAAACGGTTGTTTAGGCAACAATGACATCTCGGCATTCAATTTTCAGGTTAATAACATTGTATTACCATATATTTAATTGTGCTCTGTGTTACAAATGTAAACATTATTTAACATTTGAATTTTTTTTTCAGATGTATTTGAGGAGGTTGTTTAGACAAAAATGTCAAGAACAAAAAAAACGCAACCCCTTTGATAATGACATAAACTTCCAATTTCTTCCTCTAAGGACTAAAGTTGAAATTTTATATTCATTATGTGATTTTCGGTTGGATGCAGAAGATGTTTATGATTTGTTTAAGAACCTCGAAGCTGAAAGCTTAAGAGTTGAACCATTAGGGTATGTTTTAACAGAAGTGCCATAAATTATCATAATGCCTTAATTGCTCATCCTGAGCTTTTGTTGTACTACTAAATTAAACTAAATAATCTAATTGCCTTGAACTTATTAAACCTTTTCTAAAATATGGATATATTTTAGTTGGGATGACAATGACTCTGCATATTGGTACTTTTATGGGACAAGATTATATCGTGAGGACATAATAAAGAAACCTAAAGGAAAGAGCAAAAAAAAGAAAAAAGAGAGCAAGAAACGAGGATGGTTTTATGGTGATGATTGGCTTGATGATGATGATACAGAACGAGTTTGGCAAGTTGTGTGTTTTACTGAAGAAGATTGGACTCATCTGACAGACAAATTCCGTCGTGCTCACAGCAAAGTTGAGAAGGAATTATATCGTTCTCTGTCCTTAAATTTCTTACCTGAAATACCACGGCTTTTTCAAGAAAAGGAACGTTTGCAACGAAAAAGGTAATTAATAATAAGATGACAATAATTACTACATTTAATTTTTATGAGTTAATAATGATAAATTGATGTCTTTAAAATAATTTCTTTCATTAATATAGTTTACTTACTTTCACTAATTTTAATATTATATCATTGGTACAGATTCTTTTATATGATAGCAAAATATAATACTAACTACATTTATTTTGTGCAAATATTTTTGCTATGCGAGAGAATTTATTAAATGTTACTTTGTTTTGCTATAGTAATGCAACTATTGCTATAATATTCAAATGTGATTGTAAGTTTTATTCATAAAAAATATATAAAAAGAAAGAATATAAGGCTTAATATTTTAGCATATTATAATGTAGTCAACTGTCAACTAGGTTTTGCACTATATTAGTATGAATGATCAGGAATAGATTAAAATATATTTATTGATTTATCCTATGAATCAAGTTTTTCTTATTCAGAAAACCCCTTTCAACTTACATTCAAATCTAAGCTAAGAATCTTTCTGAAATTTCCACATTATGAAGGAATATATTGAAGGCCTTTATAATTATTAAAATCATAGGAAAGCAAAAAAGTATTACCACTTTTTAAATCAGCAGTTTTTTTATCCCTGTTGTTGTTGATTGATTGTATGTGTTGTATGAATCTTTATTGACTCACCACAGAAACTAATTTAATGCAATTAAATGGGATTATAAATTACAAATAGATAATTTGAGTAATGATGATCTATGTTCTTTAGTAATTTACCATCAAATAGAGATAGCCATCCATTTATATTGTGCTTTTAATAATTCATAATGATTAAATATGTGCTAATTAAAACAATGCGAAATATAGTTTCTTATATTAAGGCAAAGCTATTTTAACTCATTTTTCATGTATTTTATATGCGATTTCTGCAGTACTTACTTTATAAATATAAAAATACTTCATTTTAACAAATTAAAAAAGATATTTTGGTCAGTGATAATTTATTTTCTTTTTGATTAAATGGCAATTGACAATTCACAATCCATTAGTCTACTAAACTATCCTTTTGAAAATCAACACTTATTTGCTTCATACAGCAATACTTTTATTTTGGTTTCAAAAATATCTAATTTTCATAATCTATAACTATAGTAAACTCGATTTATGACTTCTCGAAATTCTTGTATAATTATAATGTGTTAATGTTGCATATATAAACTTTGATATAAATAAAGCTCTGCATAATATAATATTTAAATGGTATGTAATTTGTTTGTCTTCTTGTTATGAGTTGCCTCTGATCCTACTGAGCTGCTTTAACTATTTGAAAGTTACACCATCAACACCATCTTTAATTGACATATCCCTATTATTATCATATCTATTTTAAAAAGATTTTGGGTTAATAAAGTCCTTTAGCTATTTAGTGACATACTATAATAATTTTGAGATCTTTCAGCAAAAGCTATTTATTTAATTAAATATAAGTCCATATATAGCCAATAAAAAATGTTATCGTGCTGTGGGTTGTTTTGTTTAATTTTACTAAATGTTAAAA
Organism: Dircenna loreta; assembly: GCA_963555665.1. Classification (NCBI taxonomy): domain Eukaryota; kingdom Metazoa; phylum Arthropoda; class Insecta; order Lepidoptera; family Nymphalidae; genus Dircenna; species Dircenna loreta. The sequence goes on from OY743092.1 coordinate 10,343,908, forward strand.
GGAGACACTTGTTGCACTGGCATATCAAACAAAATTTTAAATTAACAGCAATGAAATAACTTTTAATAAAGTTTCCGTTAAAGCTCCGCCATTGTAATTCTAAGCAAATTATTATTTTTATTTACTATTGTTAATTGTATTATATTACTTTGCTTATCTTTGCGATTTATTTCCAAATGTGAGGCTGCAAGTGACTTATAAAGTTTAATTTAAAAAAAAATTGTGTCCAAGTCATATATTATTTTATTTTTAATATTGTTCTTCAATCATACTGAAATTATATTAATATATTATTAGGTTGTTAGAGCTAGCGCCTCGCCGTACTTCGAGTCGCGTCCTGCAGAAGATCAAGCAGAAGGAAGAGGAAGGAAAGAGTGTGTATGACTCAAAGGACGAAGACAGCAAAGAGACGCCTACTCTCGCTCGTGAGAACAGAGCCAGGCGAAGGAATCAGATTAGGTATATAGACTAACTTGCGTTTATATATACTTAGATATTATATTTATATTAATATCTGTTCTAATTAACCAACAAGGTCGAAGTCATCATCATCAGAAACTTCAGACAGTTCTTGCGAACGCGAAGTAATGCCTCAAAAGATTTCAAAACAGCCAAAGGGAAAGGAGAAGAAATCAAAAAACTCTTCGGCTACTCACAAAGGAGAACCGCCACCAGAGCCCGTTGTGAAAACTGGAAGGAAAACTAATAATTCTCTCTCAGCTGCTACTGGACAGATCGTTATACCAGACAATGACGAACCCGTCAATAGCACACGAAAGAAACTCAAGACATCACAAATGTAAGAATTAAATTGTGTTTGTCTAATTTTCTTGTTTTGTTGTTCAATATAAAATTATATTGAATTTCTAAAAGATCTAAAAATTGTAAAAGTTATTGTATCAAGCAGTTTTGCAATGAAAATTCTCATTTCTCTTCTATTCATTTTACTTACTACACTAGAGTAACTGATAAATCAAAAATAATCAAAAATAATACGAAAACATTAACTTATAACTACATGAAAACATCACCTTATAACTATATGAACTTCTAACTGAATGAATGTCTGACGTCAAAGAGGTATATATATTTTTGAATGTTATGTATAAACCATAAAATAATAAGATTTGAAATGGTATATAGTGCTACTGTCTTATTTTTAAGTATAAGAAAATGGAGACAAAAAAAATCAAAAAGAGTTTATGAAAACTTGCTCGTAGAAACCCAGTTTACTTTTAATAGCTACCACCTCCAACCTCCATCTCTTTTTATGAAACATATGGGCAGATACCTCATGGTAAATGGACATTGTCAATGAACATTTGCAGATATAGCTGAAATAATTTTTATTTAGGTGTTAATAAAAAACAGTCTAACACCAAAATTTCAAGTATACAGCCCATTACTTTTATTTGGTTTAATGTATTTCTTTCAAAATATTTTAAATTTTATTCTATTCAGTAAAGTCCTAGGTACCAAAATGCAACAGAAATACTAAAATATTTTTAAAATATATTTTTTTTAATGAAAATCAAATTCTGTAAATTAAAACAAGCATTGAAAGTAATATTCTCATAGTGTAATCTGAACAATATTCTTAATACAATGAAATAGTTTCAGTCAAACTGAAGAAGATGTCCAAACTGACATGTATAAAGTACTGGAGCAGCTTACCGCACACGATGATGCCTGGCCCTTTATGGACCCAGTTGAAGAAGAATACGCTCCCAATTACTACGCCGTGATCCGACGGCCTATGGATCTGCGCAAAATGGAAGAACGCTTGGACAGTGGATATTACACAGACTTTTCTATGTTTAAAGGGGACTTTAAACTCATTGTTAACAACTGTCGGCTATATAATGGCCAAGACAACGGTAAGATAAAAATGGTATTGAACTAAACCAAAAATAAATTTGGAATCTGTATTAGTAAAGCTGCCACTGACAAATACTGTAAATTAAGTTAAATAAAAATTGGTAATATTTTAAAAACTAACATTTACTTTTGACAGATTGAGAAATATTCAAAGTTCCTGTATCGCAAACAAATTTTTGTTTACCTATAAAGGGATTGCAAAATCGCATTAAAAGGCTGATTTAGTATTTTCTAATATAAATTATTAATTTTTAGAGTATACGACTATGGTAGATAACCTGCAGGCTGCTTTCGATCGACTAACAGAAAAATACATACATCGACTTTCATCATCTGATGAGGAAATAGCTGTGGAGTATCAACTACCAACTCCATCCAGGAAGCATAAATTAAAAATGAGTGAATCTCCATCAAGGCAAAAACGAAAGAAACGTAAATCCAACTCAGACTCTGGTACGCTTAATGGTTAAAAATGCATTGCTATTTCTAATACAAAGTTTACTATATCTTCGCCTAATAATTAATAATTAGTTCTAAAGTCAAAGATGAAATATATTTTTATTATATGCATTCTGAAATAAAATTTAATTCTTTACAGGGGAGCCAAAGTCGAGCTCATCGGAACAAAAACGTGATGATGAGGATGATGAAGAAGAAGTTCTATCACCTAAAGTTAAAGCTGAAACGCCAAAAAAAAAGAAAGGAACTGAGCCTGAACCTCAACCAGAACCGGAATCAGAATCATTGATTAAAAAAAGCAAAGAATCTCACAAAAGTAAACACGACAAAGGGAAGAAAAAACGTAAAGGCCACCACCGTCACGGCAAACATTCAAAGAGCCATAAGAGAAATTCCCATAAATCAAACCACGAGAAAAGACACAGCAAAAAGCAGAAGCATGGTAAGAATAAGAAATCGAAGCAAAAGAAAAAAAAGAGCAGGCATCATGACGTTGAGCTCCCGGCAGAGTTGAAGAGGAGTGCTTCCCAAGACTCGCTGGAGAGCTCCAGTCGGAGCCGAAGCGCCAGTCCCCTACCGTCCATACACACCCCGTCCCCTTCTCCCACTGAGCTTGACAAGCCTGAGTCTCCTCCTGCTACTAAAACACTCTCTCATCCAGACTTCTTGAAGGACAAGTATGATAAAATCAAAGAAAGGAGAAGACATGCAGCTAAAGATGCATGGGAATCACTATTTGATTTTAAACAAAAATCAGATAAGGAAAAGCCAACTGTTCAAACATCAGACAAAGATAAAAATCAAAAGCTACGAGAGACTATTGAAAAACTAAAAGCTAAAAATGATAATTATAGACACATTTCTCTTTTTAATACTCTATTTAGTCCTCGGAGTACTGGGGCAAAGCTAAGAAGGCTATATAGTGAGTCAAATAGACCATCGGCATCAGCAGCAATTCCTGCTGCTCCGGCAACTAGTGACGATGACGATGAAGATGATGATAAAGAAGATGATAATGATGAGGACGAGACCTCAGAGGATGAGGTCATTGTACCCGTAAAAGACATGACTCCCAAAAAAGGTAAAAAGAGCACTGCTAAGAATGCGTCTGCGTCTGAGGCTCTTGAGCAAGCTGTTAAAGATATTAGCAAATGGCTTGACGACGCTCCTAAGAGTTCGGCAGTAAGCTCACCATGTGATAGTCCGGCCCAAACTATTTCAACTGAAGAGCATGACAACAGTCGTTTGGATGATGAGTCCTCACAAGGGGAAAAACCAACTCATTCACGAAAAGAGGTATCACGTAAACGTCCTTCTTCACGTGAACCAAAAAACGTTAAAAGACGAGAAATTCAAAGGACAATAGACAGGTTGCAACCTGGAAAAAGTAAAGGCAATTTACTTACTAACAGTAATAAAAATATCGAAAAGACGGAGGATATGACTCCTCTAGGTCCACAGAATAAAAGTCGTGAATTTGTTAAAGGGGAAGAAACCAGCCCTAAACTAAGTTTAGGTTCAGTTTTACCAACTGTTGAATTTACACTTGGGAATGATCATAATTTCAATGATGAAGAGTCAAAGACTGTGCTGCAAAAAGAAACCAAAGCAGTTGTAGAGCTTGTTAAAGAAGATCAAAAATCTGAAGAACTAGAGGAGAAGAAAACTGAGCACAAATTAGAGATTCCTGCTAAAAAAGATGCAGAGGTAGAGACAGAACCTCAGACTATTGTGAAACCAAGCCAAGAAAAAGCTACACCAAACTTAAGTGCATGGTTTAAAGCTTTTGGCGCTCCTAAAACTACAAGCTTAACAACTACAACGAATAACACCAAGAAGAAAGTGGAGGAAATTGAAGCTGATGAAAAACCAGCTGAAAACATTAATAATGATAACAAACTTAGTCCCAAAAAGGCGACTACTAAGTACGATTCACCAAATGACCCTAACTCACCCAACCCAGATGGAGGCGACAGTCCCTTGCCCAGCGTTGCAGTGACACCTCGTCAACGAAGAATCAGCACTGGCAGTTCAATTTCCGAGCGTTCATCTTTCAGCCAAGATCTAGATTCTCCCAGGCATCAAATGTCACACACATCTCCACTGCTACGTTCTCCGGCATCCCCAAGAACCGACGATTTCCAAAAAATAACTTACCCTATCATAAATGGAACAGTAAGAGCTGGCTTCTATCAAGATACTACTTCACTCAAAAGTAGTCCAGAGAAGAGCTGTAGTCCTCGTGATGCGCCACAATCGCCTTACTCTCCATATTCGCAACACGTATACGCTTCTAATAGTAACGCGGGCTCGGCTACACCAAACTATTTCGTTGATCACAACAAAAGCCCATTGCCTACATATGGGCAGAATGCTCCGCCTTACTACGATACATCTAAGGCGCCCGTAGTAAGCAAGCCTGCAAGGGTACACGATGACTACACGGCTCTTGGTCCAGACTCATTCCAGCAAAATACTTATAATGGTCCATTTTCGCCGACGCCAACGCCGTTTCCTCCAACTCAATCTAACTACTCTCAACCACAAGTATCACCACAACCAGCGTTGCCGTTGCCGCAACCTGTAAATGACGTGCAAATTCTGGCAGACACAAAGACGTCATTATTTCCTATGAAGAAAAGAACTTACAATGACCCAGAAAACATAGTAACTTTGCAAAAAAGTGGTGAAAAAGATATTGTGCAATCTGTACCAGTTAAAAATGATTACTCCAAAATGACGCAAAGTATACTTACAGCTTCGTCATTGCCCACTACTTCAGTAGAAGATATTTCAATGACTATGAGTGATAAATCCGATTTACTAAAGGTGAATAATATACGAGATCAAAACAAAACACTTGATTATTCCGAACGACATATTTCTGAAAACAGAGAAAATCTTTCGTTTGAAAACCCTGAAATGGCTCACAATAATAAGAAAGAAATGTCGGATATAGACCTAACTAAATCTGACAGTGCCCTGACAAAAGATAACATTGATATGGTTAACATGGGCTACATGAATGTGGAAGACAGAAAGGTGATGAATCAATCACCTGATGTAGAGTTTGTACGAGAAATGAAATCTAATGTAAATCCACCACAAAAGGGTTATGAAATTGAAGCAATCGCTATTAATCTCGGAATTAATAACCAACAGATGCCAAAACCGGTAACGAAACCTTTAATCACTATGGGTGCTACTAATATCACTCCTGCGCATATACATGAAAGACCGCAAACTGATATACATTTGAACCAGACAATACCGCACGCTCATCTCAACCAATATGACGCTCTGCCAACTGGACAGACAAACAACTTTTCTTTGAATGATATCGAGTTGGCAAATAAAAAGCTATATACTTGCAACAATACACCCAATCAGACAGCTCTTGACTATGGAAATTGGAAAATGAATTCGATAAGGAAACCTGAAATCCTGCCCAGTGATTATTCAACCAGTAGTTACCCGACGTCAAACGGAGATAAATTGAAATCAGCTGACGTATCCATTTCTACAGCAATAAACTATAATAAAAACTTTCAGCATCAGCAGTATAACAATTATAATAATGTGCCTAGGTCGACTATACCACGACCCCAAGAAGCGCATCAGAATCTCCCTGCAGAATTGATAATACCGAACCCACGAAGTCACCTAAAGTGTGATCCAATTGGCGCCACCACCATAAGCGACAGCAATTCTCTAGCCAAGACCATGGAGCTGCATAATAAAGTTCAGAAACCTGAAAAACATATCCAAAATCATCCATTAACGTCGTCTTTACCTACTTACAAGACGCCGTACAGTGGTCATTCAACAATTCCGTTGGATACCTTACGTAATTTGCCAAACATGTCCCAAATGCTGGAAAGATATACAAATGAAAATGAAAGATATTTAGCTAGCTTTGCTAACACCACATCAACATTATACCATGATAAAACTTTCCAAATGGCACAAATGTTTAATAAAACTATTGCTTCAGAAATTCATCCACCCAGCACATCCATCGGCATCTATTCTCAACCATCGATTCCCGTTATGAGCAAAGACAACAGCATATATAAAAACACCGCTACCATAGCGAGCGCACAGGTGGATGCCAAAAAGAACAAGAGAAAGAGGTCATCGGATGTAAAACAACCTCCAACACAAATAGGACAACCTTATCATGCCACTACAAGCAGTGACGTTCTAACATCTGTCAAATCGAATATGATGTCAGCAAGCCCATTCAATTTTGGTACCAGTACCAACATGGCCTTGAGTAACATGTATGGTGATAATAGCGGATTTTCAATAGAGGGATTCAGGAACAGCACCAATCAATTGATGGCTGCAAACTACATAGCGGCCGTCGCCCATCAGCAGAGAACTAACGACGCTACCGCCGAGAAACTAGTGAAACCGGCTCACCAAAACTCTAATCACACTGCAGCATACCCTTTCATAGGTCATTCGCAGGTCCGCAGTGCATACCCGTTCGTGGGCGAACCGTCGTCGCCCCTGTATCAGCAGTACCTGGCGCGCTACCAAGAGGAGCTCCAGAGGCAGACAGGCGCTCAGATCATGGGCCTTTATCCCGCTGCCTACACTGTGCGCCAGCCCTATGACACGATCAACAGACCCTCGTGGCTGTAATATCCGATACCACCTCTCTACTCGAGGATGACTTGCGATTGCTACGGATGTGACGACCGTTATAGGAAAATGTAATTTATGTTGTTTGTAGAATTATAGCATCGATGTGAAAATATTTATCAATATTCATATTAATGTTTAATGGATGTTTTTGCCAAGAGCATGACAATTTAATGTTTAAAAATATGATTGTTGTTTTTTCTTGCATAATAATAAATACAAATCTTAGCCTTCGATGACAGAGGATATAGCTACTTGTTTTGACTCATTAATGTTATTAGTTGTTAGAAATATAAATGTATCTTTCCTTTCTTGTTTCTACTTAAACATAAGATTATTGACAAAAATGGATGTATTTAAAAGTCACAGTACTAAGCATAAGCATACACTTAATTTCTTTGTTTCGTTTGTATATATTATAAAGTTTTTATTTCACAACGCTCAATAATCAGCAGGCCTTGCAATATCTATGATTAGCTAATAACCATTAAATTTTGCTTGAATACATACGACACTGCAAAGTTTTAGCCTTATTTTACGACGAGTTAATGCTTATTAAGGTCACAGATATAATTGTATTGTTATTTTATAGTTTGAATTTTATGTTATAATTTCATGCATTATGTTGTTATGTAAATACTTTAAAATCTTGTTTTAAATCATTTTTTATTAGCGTTATTTTAAGTACTTTTGCTGAATAAATTGAATATGTATTAAGAGATATCTTATTGTAAGGACATTATTGAAAATAACTCTTTATGTGTAAAAATGAAATAAAAGATTTTCAAAATAACATTCGCATGTAATTTTATTAATTATCTCTAAATAGAAAATAAACTATTTATTAACCCAGGCCGTCTGAAGACTGTTAACAGATAATCCTGCTAAATATTTTAAAATATGCTGTGTGTTGTAAGTAAAAATGTACGTATATTATTAACTATGTTGTGATATCAAATACTGTTGGTAAGAGACACGCAGTCAGCTTTGATGTTTATCGGACGCATGGACTGTAGTCCCTGAGGATACTTAAAATTGATGAGTGTGGACAGTATATAATAAATATCATGAATTCAATGTACCCAGGTCTTGTAAAGTGGCTCTAAGTACAAAAGGCAGTTTGTTTGGGTACTTATTGTAATTTCCATAATATGTATTAGTAAAGACAAACTTAGGTGTGTCCACTGTCCTGACGCAGCCGCGAATACATAGGAGGGGAGGGGTCAATCTAGTTCCATTGCCTCAAATAAGTATTTGAAGCTTCAGCCTGGTTCTTCGAGAGGGATTTAAGTTTTAATAGTATTTTTATAATTTAATTTTTTATGTATCGATAGTATTTTCTGGTATATAATATACATTTTTTACATTATACATGTGTTTAAACCAGAAACCATAGACAAATAGGGTAAGGTTGGCAGCAGTTTAATAAATTGTGATTGTGACTGACTTCACAACTGTTAGTTGTGAGCCTATCACAGATTACTATAAAAAACCTATGAATTAGGTCGAACACTCTGTGGGTCTAATATTTGAACATGGATAAAACACAAGATGCGTTTTTATTCTTTAACTCAGCCATGTCAGCTGTGAAGCTTGAACCAAAAATACAAGAATAAATACACTAAATACGTTTATATCATAAGCCATTTAAGATTTACCTAAAGAAATGGATTCAAAACTTATTGGTTCCAAGATATTAGTTAATAAGCTTTAATGTTAGAAGTTGTTGTTACATTACCATTAATATGTTGTTATAAACATTATAATATCTTAATAGCCGAGGTTTGCTTGGTGCCTCCTATAACAACAACAAACTTTTTAAGACTTTTGGTAGTCATTAACTTTTTGGGTGTCTATAATTTGCAAGTGTTTCTTATGTTGCAGGCATTCCTTATATTGCAGGTGTTCCTTCTGTTCGAATTAGTTACAGGCGAAAGTGCCCTTTAGGCGACTCCACCCATCATCATATTATTTATTTGCTCTAATAAAATACTAACAAAATTAAAATTTATTTTCAAAAATTTAATTGTCTTGTATGCTTACTTTTTTTTTCCTTCATACATACATTCTAATTATATTTAGGAATAAAACAAAATTGATATTTGTGTATGTATACAACAAAATTGTAATTAAAATTGATAGTTGAAAAAATATCATATGTAGAGAATGTAGGCCCCATTATTTAAAATGTGTGTGTTAAATGTTCAAATATTAAGTAATTGTGTGGGCAGTAGAATGCAGTGTACAGAATATGAACTGCAATCATGTGGCTATATTACACACATACTTTCCCCTTTATATTTGTCACTCTCAAAGAAAAGATTTTCACCCTGTACATGTTGCAGTTCTGCCACCCCCCAGCTCATGATTAAGGAGCCCTAATGGGTTAAAAACTAGAAATCTTCTGATTTAATTAATGTGTGTATGGATAGATAGACAAAAAATAATCATGAATCATGTTTATTCATCGAAGTTTAACTACAAAAAAGAAACATTATTTTTTTATAAATACTAGTATCACAGCAACATTTTGCTCTTGAAATTTTATTATACAATATTTATCAATTTGTAACTGAAGAAATTTGATCCTTTTGCATTCTAGAGTATAAGAATTGTTAAGTCAAAGCAAAGAATATTTTGAGTGAGATATGTGCTCATAGTATGTTGAAATTGTGAATTTTAGACAAGACAGTTTATTTATAGAAATATACTAGAAAAATAGGTAAGTAAACTTATTAAAAATCAATGCTATTCATATTATAAAATACTGATGATAAACCTTAACAATTATTTTAAATAATGATGGAATAGAAATAAAACACAAAAATTTTCTTGATATCTATTTATGCCAAATTCTGAAGCTCAACAGTTAAAATTTTTATAGTGGTTGTTACAAAACTCTACTTGGCTAAGTATATAACTGTAAAAATATAACAGATAAGCTGCTTGATAAGTACTGTGTATATAATATTTTTTGGGAAGTTTCTTTAATTGAAAGTACATCTACAGATGCATACATATCATCATTTATATTGTACTTTAAGTGGATAATTAGGCACATGTTATACTCATGATGTGATAAAGATTAACTATAGAAATAAAACATTAAAATTTATGCTATGAATAAATACATTTAAATACAAGAATTAACAATTTATTGCTGTGAATAAAAGTTTTGTTCAGTTAAAAACCCACATAGATTAATATCTTAAGCGATCTGTGAGTAAATCATTTCAATATCAACAAATGCTTTTATAAAAAGCAGTTCTCACAGAAATTGGAAGTTAGCAGTTTATGGGAATCACTATAAAGTTATTGCATATGAGATATGGGTATAAGAAGTGAATATTAGGTGGACTTAACATCGCCTTGTTCTTTACGTTGTTGAACCATTTCCCGTATATTGTCTTCACTTTCTTTGAGATTCTTTTCTAAATACTTTTTGTTTTCTTCTAATTCCGATGTGCGAGTTGATAAAACCGATGTTCTGTTCTTAAGATTGTTCTTGATTTCAGCCAAATTAGTTAAAAGGAACATTCTTCCCACGGATTCGTACGTTTTAGTATCAGTTGGTAACGTACTAATTTCGCGCTGAGTAATATCAGCGTGCTGTAAAACTCGCTTCAAAACGCCAATCTGTCCGTCTATAACCTGTATTTTTTTGCTAGTTTCAACCATTTTCACTTGTAATTCTACAAATGCTTTCTTTAATTCTAAATCAACTGGTTTAGTCATTGTAAATAACTTTTAAAATATAGGTAATAGAAGAATTTAAGAAGATAAAACTTTAGAATGGGTTATAGCTTTTATAAAAGTCTACAATCTACTCTATACTCTATAGTCTACACGGGCAACAGATTACGCATTAAGAAGTGAATTGTCACGGCCATCAACAAATATGTAAATTTGCCTTTGGTATAAACCTTTACAAATATAATATAAAAGTAAATTACTAATTTATTACATGGTAAGTAATCCTCGACACTACTCATCCGTTTTCCAAAATTATTTCACTTATTCTGAAATTTATTTTGCATCCAAAAATCTTCAGGTTGGACGACTAAATACTATATTATCCCGTTTAAAAAAGTTATTTCAGTATAGAAACTCAAATGAAAGAAATCACTTACACAGTTCACGCAGATATAGTTGCGAGATGAAACTAGTGTCTTATAATACTACAAGAGAAGAATTTGGTTTCTTACTGAAGTATTTTATTATTTTTATTGTATTCTTTTGAAGTATTGTATTAAAGTATTTGACTATTATCTACGGAGTATAAGCAATTTGCAGCAAACACGACTATATTAATTTCTATTAGAATGCAAAATAATTGCCATACCTTACCCCGTACACAAAAATTAAAAGAAAATAATAAGAAAAATTTTAATTATTTTATGTTATAGTTCAAAATTTATTTGTATTATTTTATTTTAAATACTTCATGTAGAGTGGTTTTATCAAATAAAACCTTCATGAAAATTAAGAAGGGGAAAACACAAATGCAATTACTTAGCGATTATAACTTTCTTTTTAAATTCTATAGTTGATCTGGTAAAATAATTATAAAGATTGTAATAGAAATATAGACAACGCAGACAAAACTGAACAACCATCGGATGTTCTCGTTGTTCCTCTATAGTCTACGTCCTCGGTATATTTTTTGTCTCTTTCATGTTTCTATCGACTCTCTCTTGAGTAGTTGAGTGTCTCGAATGTGACATGGCGTCCATCAAGATATATCACGGCCTCCTATAAAACTGTTTTAATGACAGTGGTCTCTTATTGAATTTTATTTCAGAGGCCGTAATAAATCGTACATTTGCATTGATGGTAATGCATGCAAGGAAACCGCAGCGAATAAGCGATGGGTAGGAAACGCTTTTAGATGCCTCCGCTTAGCAATCTGTAGATGGCGGTCGCCGATAGTTTTGCTGTAACTTGGGTGAAGGACTAAACATTTTCATTTGTTTCAGGTACTTTGAGAAGCACCAGACCCATCCGTATCAGGTAAGCATCTGTAAATATAGAGTTAAGGAAAATGGGATGAATCTAAACAATTTAAAATGAATTTAATTATCAGTTGATTTACGTACTTCTCTACGTAATAATAACTTAGGACAATTCTTTTTCTGTTTAAATTCGAATTTACACTTAACCTAATTTAATATTAAGCTCTTGGCTGCCAATTTCTATATGTTTAATGTCCAAATTAATCTAATTATTTACGGAGTTAAAAGTTTAGTTTACAAGTTTGATACTTCTGAATTTCTACAGATTTTACTAATTTCTTAGTAAATTAAACGTAAAAGTTTTTATTTAATCTGTTTTATAAAACAGTGTTTATAAGCCAAGATTGTCATAACAAATACAGACTTGCCCTAGATCTGATGAAATATACATACATGTATTTATGTTGTACAGGGTGCTAAAAGCAGATGTCAGTTTGAAGTACTGTGTAGGTCCTTGGCACTTGCTAATGTTTCTACTTATTTTGTAATATTCAGGAGAAATGAATTAGTACATTTTCTACATACCTCACTACTTATAACATTGCAATTAAAGTTATATATAGTTACATATTGGTCATGTTTTTACAATACAGAAGTACAATTCCAAGAGAGTTGTTAATGACTACGGTACTTCTGACAACCGCTACACACCACTCCGATCCCCCAATGGTAATTTATCGGCGCATGGGCACACTGGGCTTGCGAGCCATGGTGGCCACACGGGCCATTCGGGCCATGGCCATCACCACTACAGTCACATGGCAGACGAGAGGGGGTATCCCACGTCAAGAAACTCTTACATCCAGAAAGGTTCCGAAAAGGAGAGAGATAGAGACTACAAATCCTCTAGAAATAAGTATACAGGTAAGTAATCTCTTTATTTAATATTAATAATACAGTAATTATGTTAAAAGTTTTAATTTAAGATTTATCAGAATTATTTTGTTTGTATATAATTTTTCATACTAAAGTTCCATTCTTTTTTATTATTATTTATTTTTAAACAATTTATTATTAATAGTTTGCACAATACCAATTGCACTAACACATAAACCACTTTGTATCTTTCATTATACAGTATATATACTTATACATATTTATTGTTTTATTATTTCTAAACATAACTTGACACATAGTTACCACAATTTCAGTAAATCTCTGGTTGAAAAAGAAAAAAACAGCCTAGACTTAGATTTGATTTTTTTTAAAGTAATTATTAGTTGTTTGTGTTTGATTTCTTTTTATGTATGTTTTGACAGTGTATATATATTTAAGTTTGTGTGTCTCTTTAAAAAATTAAATTAAATTAAATTTTTAATTAGTTTGGATTTACATCATCATAATTATTTTACAATTTAAGTACATTAAATTCTTGATAATGAATAACATTGGTAGGGTAATAAATGTGCATATATTTTAATTTTATTAGTAGCTATGATTTCAGTTTGTATTCCATTCCAAGCTAGCATTTTTATTGCTCCACAGAGAACAAAAGTGTTTAAACATTTATATAAATTATATAATTCCAAAACTTTTTTCTTTAAAAGCACAAAGTCATTTGGCATTACATTATTCATTTGGTTGTCCTGTATGAGATAATATTAAATTAAGCAGCAGCGAATTGTATTTATATTGAATAAAATTAAATAATAATTAAACCAAATATTAATGTCAGTTTCTCTAATGTGTAGTAATATGGGTAATTCCAGATGTCAGATCACCTAAGGAGAAACGTAACAAAGACAGTGAGAGGGAGAAAAATAACTATGAAAGATGTGAATCGGAGAAAAAAAGTAGGACTAGTGGCATGAGTAGTAGTGTTAATAGAAGTAGTAAATATGACAAAAGAAGTGCTCCTTCTTCAAGCGTGCCTTCGGGCAGTGAATGGTCAGAACATATTAGTTCATCAGGAAAGAAGTATTATTATAACTGTATCAGTGAAGTGTCACAGTGGGAAAAACCTAGGGAATGGGACTCGAGGCGAACTTCATCCAAAGATTCTACATATTCATCACGAAGCAGTAAGTTATAACAATAAACATTATTTTAATATTCTTATACCAGGTATATTTTACAGTGCAGTTTAATTTTTAAATATTTTAAAGCAGGTACTTTTTAATTACCATATTTTTTTTAATGTTTATATTCTTTTTATCATATGTAAGGTAGTTAAGCAGAAATAGTAAGACTATGAGGTACTGTTAGATGGGGTTTCAAAACTTTTGATTTTTCAAAACGTTTGATGATAATTGCTTGCAGATATTTTTTATCATTTAATGCTGAATAATCAATAATCATTAATAATATATAAATAATCATTGATCTGTGAATATAGTAGTGTTGATTAAATGTAGAATATTAAGTGAAAATTGCAAGTATAACTAATATATACTTTATATCATATACACTTATAACTTTTACCTTTAATAATTTTGTTAAAAATAAAAAAGATAATACTCGTATTTCTCTACTAATATTGAACAGATTTCATATTTTTTTTATTAGATAAAATTCTCGTCATAGCTAACACTTATTCAATAAACATCATGTGCAATTGTAAGTATTCTATCAAATGCTGCACTGGATGGTTCTTAATCTGTAACACTTCGTTTTATTGGTGTCCCTTATCGTAACTACAAAAGGAACACTTAATATTCTCTTGCATCTTGTCTGCACCGTATTGACAATTTAATGCATGACACAATATACCATTAACATTTTTTAAATTAACTTAAATTTATTACAAGTGTGACTTATCTTACTATATCAAAGATTTTAATCTTATTGACATTATTTCAATGATATTGTAACTGCTGTCCACGGCAATGAGGTTTGCAGCTTCCTGAGATTTAATCACTGGCTGCAACTGATTTTACTCGTCGCTTCAAAACGAGACTTTCTAGTTAGTAGTTAGTTCTAGGTTCTTTGTAGGATTTCGAGTTTACCAACCTAGTACCCTCAAAAGGAATCGTCCTTTTTTAAATGAATGTCGCTTTTATATCAATACAGAACTGCAAGGGCGAGCGTAATCATACACAAAAAATATCTTTACTAGACGGTTAAAGCGTGCTGTGTGTTGAGAATTAGAATCTCCGTTATGCACCGGCGTGCAATCAACTTGCCATTTTTAGGTAGTCTTTGACGTCGGTTCCTCATATAAAGAAATAGTTGCTTCAGCCTAACTATACATCAGTCCAGCTTGTCTTGATTCCATTCACATGATTTCTATCAATTCGAGTCTGACAATTATTTCTATGATCACGGGGTAGTTTAGGACCACTAGAGTAATTAGTGACTATAGATCGACAAAAAAATACATATTAATAATTATAGAAAAATAAATGTATCTTTTTAACACCTGATGCAATACAAGTTTTAAATAAAAAAAAATATTTCTGTGTATGGCATCATAGCTCCCAAATGGATGGACTGACTTGACCGCGGTATGTAAACTCTTGTCTGTCGAGATGGTTCTTGGCTATGTTTGGCGGAAATAAAAGCAGTCGTGTCCTAGATATTCAGATTTCTTTGGAACTAGTGACAGGATCTCAGGAAATAATTTTGTTTTTTTTTTAATTATCAATAATTATTTTTATACATTACCGGGCAACTTACATTACATAATTTTTAATAACCTTCACGAAACTTATTAAGTTTGTAAACAATACGTCCTTGGAAATTGTTGTATTAGATGAACTTTTTTAAAGTAACCAATATATATTTAATTAATCGAAGCCCATTATTGCCGATGCACTTGAGATATTTTAATGGAAGTTGATTGATGCCTCTGCTATAGAAAGCCGATTTTCACCGCCTCATCTCATTCAAAGTTGAGTTTATTGAAGTTCAAAGAAAAAAAAATGTAATGGAAAATGAATGATGACGGACAGTTTTCGAACATGCTTTTTTTCATCACAATTGAAAAACCGATTCCTTACTTGAGCCTACATTATACATAGAACGAGTTAAGGCAAGGTTTGAAGCGGTTTTTTCTTTCAGTGATATAGTGCATCTACTTGAAAATTTTCCTTTCAATATATCATAAATAACTAACAATCTGTTAAAAACATATTTCTAAATTTAAACCATTTATAAGAATCTGATACTAAGAAGAAAAGAAAAGTTTCTAAATTGAGAAAATCAATTTTACTGAATCTATCTACTTCATATATTTTATATGAAAAGCTAACACCGTCATATATAGTCTTATTGAACTATACCGAGAGGCTACGTTACTCTAATCCTAAGATCCCAAATTGACATCCGGGAGTAAAGAGGATAATTCCCTGGGTAGCGAGTTAAGCTCTACAGCTTGCAAGCCGTATGTTCATTATATGTATACCTTACAATATGTAAGGCTGGATTACTTTTCGTAAATAGTTCTAGCGCAATGTAAAATATATTATTAATGTTTAGATGATATTTTAATGATGTACTGTGATTTTAAGAGAGTAGAGAGAGTAGAGTGTAGAGAGAACACCTGTTATTATTATTACGAAAACAAATAATTACTATTACTGTTTTATTGGTCTCCATTCGTTCAAGTAGGTCTGGTCTACGTGTCGAACATTTTTAAGACATGTAAAATCTGTTGAGGCTGCAGCTTTATACATCGAAATTGTAACTTAACAACCAAATAGTAACAATAAATTGAATTATTATAATTAGGACATTTTGAGGTTAATTAATAGAGAATAAAAAAGTTTGTGATGATTAATGAAAAAAGCACGATGTAACGTCTCTAATAATTTATTGTTTATGGTACACATCTCTTTTGGTCTCCTTTATTTTCTCTGTTTCTTATAGATTTTGGTAACATAGTACATAACTTGAACTTTTCTATTTTGGTATTATACTTTGCATTACTATCTACGCTAGTAGATACGGAAACTATGGATGATAGAACAAAAAATCTTCAACAGTGTTATATATATGTATATAGAACGTATTAATATCTACAATATAGTCCGTAATATTGTATGTCCAACTACTGTAGTTACGCCACTATAACTACTTTTTTACATTTCAAAGTTGATATAATTGCCGACAACAATCAAACCATATTATTCATACCTCTGTATTAATTCTTATCCTATTATATTACGATATTTTAATTAAAATCGTTTCAATTCCTGTAAAATACCTTTTAATGATTAAAATCGGATATTCTTTTCAAAAGATATAAAGAATTTAAAAGTGTCAATCTATATGTTTGCAATAATAAAGTAAGGCTGGGGGTATACTTCGATATCTGTACTTTATAATTTGATTTGTTAGAGGTAAATCAAAGTAGCATACCCAAAACAAATGTAAACCAATATTGAGAAATAACTTTCACGTTGGATCAAGCTATATTTATTATATAAAACCCTTGAACTAATAATAGGTATTTTGGTGGAGAATAATTTTAAAAATAAAGACGATCAATAAAAGTTCGAGCAAAGGAGTTTCTTATGAGCTCTGTGTTCCAAATTCCTCGCGGACGACGTCGTCGGCAACAGCTGGCTGGCTAGTGATGAATATAAAAAAAATAATTAAAGAATAAAGTTGTAGTACAGGGCAATCCTTTTATGATTGAAAATATTTCTGAATCACCTTGATATTAATTTCTAATTGAGAAAAATGATAAAAATAGATAACTTTTTTGATGCATAGGTATCAGTTAAATGTTCATCAGTATAATAAAATTTAAATGCATTTCATGAAAAGGCCATAATATGTAAAAATGGTTAATGATTATTAAATATATCTCTTATCTTATATCGATTTTTCTGACCTCGCCTACAATTTATTAATTATTCACATTGATAACCAATTTCGTTCATTGCATATTGTCCGTTTAATATTATAAATTGCCTTTAATATTTTAATAATAGTTTTTCCTGATTAATTCACTTTAGCGTTGATGTATTCGTAAATAAGTTATTTGTTCCCTTGTTATATAGGACTTGTAAGTGATACTTATTCAATAATAAGTCGTTATTATGATTACATCAAATTTAAATACCAATTCACACATTATTTTTAATCTAATTGTGTCCACACCGATTTAGGCACTTTCCTGTGAAAAGCATTCTGTATGTTGACTTAAATAATTCACCAAAATAATTTTATGTGTGACATTAATATTTCATTGGGTATTTCAGATTCAACATTATTCATTTTAAGATAATCTAAACTTTTTACATCTGTCTCAAATGAGAGATTTTTTAGGCTTACTGAACCATTACAATCACAGTTTTAGTTAACACGAAGCTTTTATAAATCGTACACAAATAATTTCATGGCGAATCATTCTATACAAAGAAACCCACATACAAAAAATGTACAGTACTTTAGAAATTATCGTGTTCAGACAAACAGAAAGACGCAGGGGGACTTTATACTATAAAGTGCTATGAATGGGTTTCTCGATGTTTTTTACTGCGACATGAGAATTCTCGAACAGAATTACTCGAGTTTCTGGGGTATCTCGCGAAATATTGAAAAGGTTAACATTGATAGCTGAGATCAATTGAATAAAACTGATTTCTTTATTAACTCTAAATCACACATTTAATAAATCAACAACAATCAAAACATATAAACCGTACTTGGCTGGTCTATAATAAAAATAAATATTAGCAATTAATTTTTTACAATTATTTTTTACACTAGTTCGCAGAAGTACAATAGTCTTTAATTAATTAAAACAATATTAGTAATAATTAATTTAAAAATTCCTAGTACATATTTATATACTTTTTTTTGAAAACGAAAAAATCATTTTGCTATTAACTTAAATTAAAAAACATCCTATTATATTTAAAATATTATGTTAATAACATCACAGCTCTCGATTAAACAGATTATAATTAACTTTCAATACATTTTTTTTGTTTGAGTACTTTACTCTTACTCGTCACGTGTTATGTGTTTTTTTTGTTACTTAACACATAGAAACTGATTTCTCGAGTTTTCAAGGTGTCTTTTTACATTTGTCGAGAATTCTCGAGAAGTAATCCTATTTATGAACTCAACACGAGTAATCTGTAAATTCATAAATATTCAATCTAATTACATTTCCTCATAAAATTTAATAAACAGATAATAAATTAAAGGGATATCGTAATTGTAAAATAAAACTGTTTTAGAATTGCGCAAAGCCTTAAGGAAATCAAAATATTAAGATACATTTTCAAATTCAAAATGCAAATTATATATAATATAACAGCTGTCTGCAACGATAGCTAGAAACGATTGGTTCTGGTTTCCATTCTAACGGCCACACAGAATACTTACTTCAGTGTGAGTAAGATCGATAAAGGGAAAACATCTTAAAGAAACCTACAGCTTACTAACATGCTCCGATAAGTAACCAGTAACTTGCCAATCCTTAGTGGAATGATGTTAAATAACATTCCATAAATCAGACGCTTCCACGCTGAGGCACTATGGGCAAGACACGTGTACAGTATACTGGAAGGAATATATACGGCGTTAGCTGGTGTTGCTAGGTTTACTAGAGTTAACAAGAGAGACAACCTTCAGAAAACCCACGCGTTTAAAATAAAAAGGACTTTTTAAAGAAATTTTCTTGTTATTTCCTACGCGATTATTTACCCCATACAAACTCTTATAGTATAATTAATCTTAGAACTATATTCTATAAAGCTTTAACAAGATTCTTCATACTTTTTCGAAACACAAATATTATTTTTTTAATAATCTCTAGGGTATATCCAGTTTGGAACTTATAAATTGTTACAATTGAATCGTGATAAAATTCTCTTTTACTTTCAATATTTAGCACAGAAAAATATTTGACAAATTTATAAAAAAAAATATCATAGATAATATTTAATTCCACTCTATATATAGTTCGAATGCAAAGAAAAACGGAAATGTGTTTATTTATTATTTTATTTTTACATTTTAAATAATTTATTGTTGTAGTCAAGCTCACGCTAGTGTCCTGAACATTTTTGTTTGTACGTCACCTGTTTACTGAACACACCCCATGCTGTGGTACATATTTATTGAATAAGTATTCGAGGTCACGAAAATATACCAATTAACTAATGTTGCTTGAATGTGTCAGTAATTAATTAATATAAATACTATAGGAAAAACCAGTTACTAATTACAGATATTTGTACATACCAAAATTACGTCTTATTTTTATGTTAAATAATTTTAATTTTATAATTAAAAATAAATATGATATCAGAATCGAAAATCAAAATATAAACGTTAAATTATGAAATTAGTTGTTATAAACATATGTATAAGTATTGTGTTCACTGCAGCTACTATTAAAGATAATTATATTAACAAGTTAGTTACGGTCAAAATAAACACCCAATTTTAGGTTATATTCTAAACCGTGTACCATTTGTCGCGATACGTTTAATTTCATGCGTGATGCGCGTGATAATATACTTGGAGTAATTAAAAAAAAAACATTCGTCTATATATGTTTTAAATATACAATGACATTTAAAAAGTTATATAATATTTTATATTACCTTACGTTTTTATCATGTTGCTTTTTATATTGCTAATATTATTTTACGCTGGCTATTGCTTTTGAGACTTCTTTGGCTCCCTCTACTCGAATAATAAATCTATATTTTTGTTAATTGTATATCCCGAACCAATTTTCGCCACAAAATATGTGTTGACCCGGAGAGTAAACTGACAGCACACCATATTTTTTAGATAACTACAGCTTTGAGCTCACATTAGTTTTTGAGTTTTCTCCTTAAAATTACGAAATGAAATTTGTATGTGCAATTTACTCTGATAAAAAGTATCCTGTATATTGAGTTTGGCATTATTTTATTACCAGTAGTTTATGCTATAAGCAACACTTAATTAAATCAGGGTTTTCGAAGACATTTTCTTTCGACAAACAGACAATAGTTGTAAAAAAAACACTTTTTGTAATGTATGTGGCAGAAACATTTTTTTCTTCAAATAAATATTTTACATATCGATTGTAACGTTTTTATGATATTGTGGGGTGTCTATTATGATTTTTAATTAAATTTTATAATCTTATATTTTTCTATTAATTCACTTTTGAGGTGTTTTTACCAGTTAGTTACTGAAAACACTGCACAAACGGGTCCTAGGGTGAATTTATTGGTATTCTAAGGTTAGGTTTTTATCGACTGTGCTGGCTATTTTAACACTTTGGTTTCGACCTCCCTAAAACAAGCTATGCTGCAATGTGAGGCCGAGCAATGCGTAAATTATCTATTCTGTTCAATAACACTGTTGCGAGCCGAAATCACAGATGGCTATGATGTACGTGTCTTCAGATCGATATGAATATTGAGAAAAAGGGTTATATTTTATAATAGAAATACTGCATTTTTGGGATATTTTAGCGCTAGTGTGACCTTTAGAGTTAGGTATATATATACACATAAATATTTAATAACTTTAAATGTATTAATAAGAATGCAATTCTTATGCTCGATCTAATATATATTGTTTTTTCAGATCGAGACAAAAGATCAAGTTCAAGGTCAGGGCGGAGGGAACCTGAGAAAACAAACAAGAGGTCCAGCAGCACCACGGATAGGTACTGGAGCGGACGCGAGGACAGCCACGAGCGGACGCGGACGAAACACACCGCCTCGCAGCATGACGGGAAAGGTAGTATTAATACACTAAATAATTGGTTCTCCATTTAGCAAGTTACATTTAGAAAGAAACTAAAAAAAATTGTGACACTATTTTATAATCGAGGGTGTTTCAACCCACAATCGGAATCCCACTTTGTTTTGAAGAAAAGTTAAAGAAACTGAAAGAATCATACTCGCAAAGCGTACGCTGATTGAAAAAAATACGAATCATCTAGCAATAAATGTTATGTTCCAGACGGACAGTCTCTTCAGGACATGGATATTTCCCCGGACCGCAGCACCCCGTTGTCAGAGAGCTCACACGGAGCACGCGAGACCGCTCGTGACGGCGCCGTCCCGCCCGTCGTCGTACTCGACAACTCCAACCAGCCGGTATAATTCACACATACCTATATTACACTGGAGGAACATACAATACTTTTTGGCATCTTTTTTATCTTTCCTTGTCGTCAAAACTGACTAACAAAACTCATTAGAAACTATTATATTTAAGTATCCATTTTTATTGCTATCCATGTTTTATTAAAACACCTGTCGACTGATCGTTAGAATATCAGATTATAAATAACTTAACTGGTTTTGAAATCATTAAAAGCCTTCAATACATTTATTTTATAACAATTATATGTATAATATATAATTTTAAAAGATACAAAACGAATATGAGCCTAAAACAAAAGTTACCAGGGCGTTTGTTCTGTGTCAAAAAGTCCCTCTTCTGACAATCTATTTATTAATTGGTGATCTTGATAATGTCACTTTAAAAATGGCTTATTTCTAAGGCAGCCGCTTATTCGTCGTCTTGGAAAAATTTTCGCCATTAATTCTGTCTATTGTATATATATTAATAATAATATCAATAATAATAATAGTCATAGTGCTCAGTCGTGATTATATGGCAGATGATCCAACAATTCAACACTCGGCATTGTTCGTTATTACTTAGTAAAATACTCTGCGAAAGCCTCCCTCCTAAGACAAGGAAATAGTATTCAAATTAAATTTATAGTTATATATATTGTAAATAGCCAAGACAGTTCATTAACTTTTTTCTCAGTGAATGTGGAGTGCAATGAAACAATGTCTTTATTTGCTCGTCATAGTTCTCACTCCTCACGTCTACTATCATTGTACAATACTCGATACATTTTTTCCATTTACATTTAATTTTATCTCTTATACAAAATTTCCCTCAGAAAAATCAAACCAGCACAATTCGTATACTCCAATCATGTATTCCTCTATTTTTTGCCAGAGTAGTTTCCTAGTCATTTAGGATTTTTACTCATGAGTTTGAAGTGTAGTTCGTAGCGAGAATTATTAATAAAGGGTTATCTAATGACTTAAAAAGAAATTAGTAAGTTGCATAACAATTATAATTATTGCGATAAAGGTACATTATTATTATTGAAAATAGCATTTTCAATGTATCATAACCAACATCACATTCTTGTAAAAGGTTATAGTATACTATTCTGAATACATAAAGGAATATATTTATATACACTCCATTGCTTACTTTAGATTATTTTTAATTTAAAATGAATGATATATTGACTCAATTCTTCTTTATCATTGGTGATTTACCAGAGTGGCTCGCTACTGGCGGCAGCGTTACCTCGCATCGTGGGAACGGCGTCGTTGCAAAGCGGAAGTCACATGGGTGTGTGCGGCGGCGCGGGAGGCGGAGGCGTCGCGACCTGCAATAACGGTGCGTCGCCCGGCAGCGGGGGGGACACTCCCCACCGCGACGCCGGCCCTCCTACACCGACGCACTCCGAGAACACAGACCCGCATGCGCCGCCGATACACCTGGACAACGCGCTGCCCCGCAAGAGTGAGTTTTATTAAAACATGTAAATTTAATGATTTTAATATCTATTCATAGTTTTACATATATTATTATTATTTATTTACTATTCAGATTCTAATAACTGACGATTTTTTCGAGTTGCAGTGGAGTGTCTAGGTAGCTACTCGTCAGTGGTGGGCGGCACGCTGCAGCACGCACCTCCTATGCTGACTCCGTCTCTCATCAACTACGTGCGTGGCGATCTCACTGCGCACGTTACTGGCTGGCCTGCAGACATACTCGAGAAACAGGTAGCTTTCTTTATTCATGTCTAGTACAACGTTCTTCGAAAGGGTGAATCCTTTATAACTTATTGCGTTGTAGGCCCACAAGTTCACTGAAGAAGCATATCAGTTGGGATGTCTGCAGTGCACGCGGGTGTCAGCAGAGTTGAAGTGTTCGCGTTCGGTCGTGCGTCACACGGAAATACAGGCCACGTTGCAGGAACAGAAGTAATTATTATTTCATTTCGTATTTAATTTAAAGCTAGAGATATATGAATACTAATTAATAAGTTAAAAAAAATAAGTTTGTGAAACAATGCTAATGTATGCTTTATTAAACTTGTTATTCGTGAAGAAATAAACTTAATTTATACCATTATTTTTCTAGAATAATGTACTTGAGGCAACAGATCTCGCGCCTGGAGGAACTAAAGTCGCAGAACTCATTCATGTCAGAAGACTAGGGTTTGCGGTGGGGGGCTGCCCCTGCGCCCCCCGCCCCCCGCCTCGTGCCCCCTATCCCCTCGGGCCTTCTGGACCCCCCTCCTCGAGTGGCAACAACACAATCACCGGAATCACCGCCGCCGGACGACGCGTATACTGTTCATTCCGTTAAGTTTTTTTATAATAGTAGATCAAGTGACTACTGATGTGTTGTGTGATTTGATGTTAATAATAAGCGATCGTTACTGTGATCGTGTGACGGGTTCGGTCAATTTAAATGGTATTCCTCTTTAGCTGTGCGGATAATTGATTAATTCGCAGCCGATCGTTAAGTTTGTATAACATTTTTCATGGAGTAATTTAATTAGATGTCAGATGTTGACATCGTTTATGTAGGTAGGTTAAGTAGTTCGCGCATTGAAGTGAATCACTGCATTATTCAAGCGTTCATGTTCTTGTCCTTTCAATTTAATGTAATATCGAATAGAAAAAGTTTTGTAGTCCAACATAATTGTGTTTGATTACAGAGCATTTGGATATTTGATAAGCTTTCTATTTGTATTTCACACATATACTGTTGAGAGGATTACGATTATCTGTCAAGTGTAAGGTACAGTTTTGTAACGTGTTTTATTGTAAAAAAATAAATTATTAAAAATGATTGTTTGATAGTAAATTATCGTTTTTCTATAATTATGAATATATCGAAGTGCGATTGTGCATAAGCCGTGTGCTTGTTGCGTTTCATGTTTATTTTTAATCAATCAATGTATAAACTCTGTAAAAACCAAGTATTTTGTAATAATTATTATTAAGTAACCCAACTTTCATGTAGTTTATGTTAGTTGATTTTTATATAAAAATCATATAAGCCTAATTAAACCCGTTCAATTGAGGGTTCGCTCGCAGGAGCTCGGGGCGCCACTAACTAGCTGTAGGTAGTTAAAGGAACTCCGGTCTAGGTCTTTTTATTTTTCTAATATAGCGATAAAACAATTCAAGTATATTGCAGACTTGACATCAATCCATGTAATTAGATAATAATATGTCAGATTAACGGAAGTACTGTGATATTCATTCACGTTTAATGATTGTGAATTATAATTGTACTGTGTATATAGGTCTGTCTGGAGACGCGTCCCGCTGTCGGGAACGCTCTTTGTGGCCCGACCAACATAATTAGACTATTATTAGCCAACCCACCCCTTGCCTTAGTACCTCTCTTCTTGAATGCGAGTAATGTGAAGTAGATTTGTTTATTAGATGATAATTGTATGTTTGTTGTTATTGTTATATAATAAATAAAATGGAGTTTGATATGTATATTTTGTACATATATTTTAATAGTATAAATTGTACACTATTAAATGCAAGTAGAATGAAAAATGAAACTCCATTTTAAAGTTAGAGGCGTTATATAAGTGATGACCTGGAAATGTTTCCGGTGACTCGAGGTTATTATTTCTTTAGCCACGTCTTATTCTTCATAACTTAACATTTACTGTAGTCTAATTATTTTGGTCGTCTAGTATAGATCTTTATTGTAATAGGACCGTCGCTCACTCCGCACAGGGTTCGACTAGCATCATTACATTTCTTAACGTTTGTTTTCTGATATTGTTCGAAATACAAAGATTTAACCAGTTTAAATAAATCAATTTCAAATAAGTATTACTCGTCTCAATTTATCGTCCCAAAAACACTTCTACGAATCATACGGACCATTATATATTCAGTTATTAAACACGTTTCATTTAATTTAATTCATGTTATTGAAAAGTATAAATTAACTAGCTCAATTTCTTAATGTTAACTAAGCAACTATGTAGGTAATAGTTGACAGTAAATACAATTATTATCTTAAATCAACAAGATTGATTATCAGCAATTACTAAGTGTCCGAATGTTTAATATCAATTTATTTATCATTCACATGGAGTGCCTAAATTTTGTAATTTCCAACAAATTCTCTTAAAATAATAGAGTTGTTTTCCGTATTGGCATTTTAAATAAATGTAGAATTGTTTTATGTACAATTGGCTTTGTTGCATTCATGGAAATGGAAAAATATTTTTATAGCCTAGTTTTATCATCAAAATGTTAAATGCTTGGATATCCGTTATATACACATTTTTATCGCCTTTATCTATGAATACTCACTCACGAATACAAGGTTCCTTCTTATTTATTTCAAAACCTTGCAATGAGTCTCACTGGACAAATGAATGATTACATATAACAAAAACAAGAATCATGATTTAATACACATACCCATA
The DNA here is from genome assembly GCA_963555665.1 of Dircenna loreta. Taxonomy (NCBI): domain Eukaryota; kingdom Metazoa; phylum Arthropoda; class Insecta; order Lepidoptera; family Nymphalidae; genus Dircenna; species Dircenna loreta. Next base: position 10,370,338 of record OY743092.1, read on the forward strand.
CGTCATCAACACAATAGACGACGGATCTGAGTTCAATCAAATTATTGATAGCGACATCTATATATTGTAACAATTTATCTGTGTAGTCCGTTTGAACAGTTTTATCAAACAAGTAGTAATAGAAGTTTTTGCAACAATTACTTGCAAATTATCCATTTCCAGTTAATTTCAGTTGCTTTTTGTTTACGATAAATCGTTGTTGTATTTGTGCAATTTAATCATGGAGCATGGATGGCGGCGTCAGACGTTCGATTAAAAGTGTCCAATATCAGAGACTTGAATTGATTTGACTGAGCTTTCATAGATAGTATTCATAGAGCACTAGAGTATTAAATAAAAAAATTCTATTTAAATATGTAGTAACGATTTTAAGCTAATTTCATCTAAGTGTCTAATTTCATAATTCCAATTTATCAGACATTTTTTTGTAATTATCTCATTACTCTCTCTCTCTCTCTCTCATTAACAAACAAAACGGACCAATTTAAAATCTATTGAGTTCTGTGTCATGTTTTGACCACGTGAATACATTTTTCAGAAATGATTATTGTAAAGACTTGTCTCAATACTATATTATACGAATAGGGTTCACAAAAAATCGGGATACACTAAAAAAAACGACATTACACCAAAAAAGTTATAATAATATAATTGTAAGAATAGGTATCTCATTATTATTAAAATAAAAACTAAAAATATTAATAATTTATACTGTTACGGTAAATGTCGGAATTCAAATAAATTACTAACAACTGACATTGATTGACTTGAGTAATTTTCATCTGTTAATATAATAATAGTTAAAAATCAAATTCACTTGTGGTTAAAGGATATTTAATAGGAAGGGAGTTATCCGACAACCCAGTTATTCTAGATCAGTAAACGTGTAAATGCTGTTTTATTGTAACTTTCAAGTTGGTAACAATTTTTGTTTTTTTTATTGTTAGAATAAGAATATAACTCTTAATGGCCAATATGAATAACCGTCCTTGATCAAATTTTTGATACTAAGTGATGATTTTCAAGAAACAATTTATATTAGTATTAATGACAGATTTTGTCGGTAAGAAGTCATATAATCATGAATTCAATCTTAGGATGTAGACCGACTTTCTTAATCGAATTAATCTCTACTGCTACGAGAAGACAATTTGTATTTTCATTGAATGTAATGTTTTTTTAAGCCAGTTTATAAATATAACAGCGATCGGTCAGTCCGTGATCTGTGTGAGCAAGGCGGTGCCTCTGATGATCCAGAACTGTGAACTCATGTCTGCGGGTAGCAGCACGGCCAGTACGAAGTTGGTGCTGTGACCGGTGGTGGAGAGCGTACCGGCGCGCTCCGACGTCTTGTACAGCGGCGCCTCGTAACGAGGGTCCGGTCGCGGTAGCGACAGCACAGGTCGGAACCACACCACCGGCAGAGGGGGATTCATTTGTCCTGCGTGGGGTCCATGATCATGACTATTTTAATTAGATCAAAAGACTTAAAATGTTTTTGTATATTTGCTTGTTCATTACTAAAAAATATTTATAATATTTAAAGGATATTTAATAGATCTTAAACTAAGAAAATGATAAATCTCACTATTAAAACTATATTTTTTTAAAAATAGTATTTAAAAATATTGTACATAAAATTTTGTAAATATGCAAGCCGTGGACGCACGTAGGCGTAGCATCTAGCTTTCGATCGATGCAACAGAGGGGAAGGAGAGGCATGATTGGGTCCGGGGCTTGCGCACAAAGAGCTTTGTAATTTAATACCGTTACTATATTATATGTATCCATAATAGATGAAAACTCTCATATATAATAGATATATATTAAATGAAGAGTCTTACCATTGTTACCATGTTATTTTTTTTAAATTTAAATTTTGTTGTAATTTATTATTAACCATTAAAATAATTATCTAACTGTTAGTTAACCGTAAAATCCTTAATATGATTTATTTAAAATAGTTAACTGTAAAATATGTATATATCTTAAAGAAATATAACATAAGAATGTAAGTCACCGAAAAAATATTATCATTTTTAGTGAAAGATTTTGGTTAGTAAGTGAACCTTTATATGCAATATGACTTACACGAATAGTATACGGTCTGGTTCTCTTTGACTAGACTAGACTACTATCTTACCGGGCAGGGCGTCCGAAAGGCAATTGTGGACGACGTCCCAGCGACCCGCATCTATGAACAGACCGTGTATGTTGACACCGTCCTCCGGCTTCTCTAGTGCAGCGAACACACTTGGTTCTTCATCCTACAATATTACATTAATTTAAACATGACTCCTTGGTGACATCTATATGAGAATTTACATGGATGTCTGAAATTTGATTTTTTTATTAGTGTATTAAAATTACAATTTCTTATTAGATTAAGATACAATAGATTGAGTAGGTAAATACTCACTAACGGTAAGAGCCGTTAGTGGGTATTATAATCTATGTTTGTGTAAACCCTGACAGAGAGATCATTCGTTAGTTTCTTTTTAATTTAATGAGCATCTTTGTCATTTTATTCTTTAGGTACTATTCGAAGCCATCTTTGTTTTTGAGACAGATAGACGATGATTAAAACTTGGGATAGGAATAGAGTATCGAACATTGATTAGGTTAAACAAAAACATGTGTAGGTAAATCTTAAAAAGCTGTAATAATTACATACATCTCTGAATTATCCGTGTTACACACCTTAGTCTTTCTTTTATTCTGTCTATAAACATCTTCCTGAGACAGAAAGTTTGGAGTAGGCTCAAAGTCGAACATGAGCGCGTCTATGGGCACCCTGTACCGTCTCGCGTAGGCCTGCAGCGATCCCGTGAGGAGTCCCTGAGGAAAGAACAGCCCCGACACCCAGCTGCTCGCAGCCCCGCCCTCCACCAGCCACTTCTAAATGTGACAATAAATAATGACATCTATATTCTTTTACTTCCTCGGCTGCATTTCAGTGACTTTGTTTACTTAGTTTTTCTTAGAATAATAATCTTACTTATTTTATATTTATTTTATCTACTATATCTATGTTATCTAACCCTGAATCTACTGTGTAAATGACTTATGATGAAATAGTTCAGTTTTAACAACTCTGATCTTTTGCCAGCACGAGGCAGTGCTGTGTCACCAGTGTATCGCAGAAGTTCTGGATATTATAATTTCCTAGATCTTGATCTCATCATTTTTTTTTTAAGGAAATTCTGAATATGAAATTACATCAACGACCAGATACATCATCACAGAATGATACATCAACGACCAGACGAAACCAATTGACATAATTTAATAACTTAAATGTTGAGAAAAAGTTAAATTAAGATTATAATTTTTGATATCATAAATAGTTTTATTTAGCTAAAAACATTTATGACTTACTTATATCATACGAAATAGATACTTTATAGATACGACTTAGATTTAAAAAATGGATGTCAGTTTTGTTTATAGAATACTAGCTGTTGCCCGCAACTGCGTCCACGAGGACTTTAGAACACAGAGCTCATAAGAAACTCCTTCGCTCAAGCTTTTTTGATCAACATTATTTCAAAATTGTTCTCAACGAAAAGCCCTATTAATATTTCAAGGAAATAATATCTATAATATAGCATAGATGCAAGTTATTTCTAAATATTGTAGATTCGGATAAGTTACTTTGAAGATTACCTCTAACAAATAAACTTATAAATTTTATCAAAATCAGTGGTTTAGGCGTGAAAGCGTAACAGACAGACAGAGTTACTTTCAAATTTATAATATTAGTACGAGTGGTGTGTATATTAGCATTACACACTATTTAACTAAATAAAAGATATGGAAGAACAATCATGACGTACAATTGTATGAAAATATAACATACCTATGCATTATTTATCGAAATATCCAGAATGTTTGATCAGGACATGAAGTGCGTTGCAATCGTTATAGGGACAGAGGGAGGAGGCCAAAGGGGAGGGCAATAAATCAATAGAGCTAAATCCCGGGTCTAGGTTTCCTGGAAATGCTAGGGTGGCAGAGGCGTATTACGCAGATGTTATATTACTGCATTTCAAACACCCACCCACCCCCCGCCGCCCACGAGCGGCGCTTTTCAGATCGCTCCTTATATGGTCATAAATGAAGAGAAATATGATGTAATATTTTGTAATCAAACCTCCATAAAATCTATCCGTAGTGTGAGATCATGTATCCAGCTGCCCAAAGACTTGAGAGAATTGTACCCTCGGCGGTGCCACATCGCCGGCACCTTGTTGTTGAGGAACGAGTTGAAAACTTCTTCATAAGCTTCTGACATCACTACTATTCCCTGAAATTAAGTCTTTAATTCATTTATTTTGGTAATCATAATAAAATATATATAATAATCGTAGTCATACTCTCCTGTACATAAATAAGTAAATAAATAAATATATATGAGGATTGATTTAGGTTACGGGGTCCGGGCAATATTGTTTCAAAATCATTTTTTTAAAAGCTTAAAATAGCTTAAAAGTGGGAACAAAAATGTGTTTGATGGGATCACTAGATCAACCGATGGGACAACTATTGTCATATTTCTTAGCTCTAACCCGATGATATGGTAACGCAATACGTTTAGAAACAAAAATAAATTTTAAAGTCGGGACACTAGGGGTGAACCTTTATTACAGTTATAAGTCGGTGGAAGCCGCTAGTATAAATATAAAAACATTTTGTTGGTATTTTAGATGTTCAGACGATGTATATATCGATATTATCCGTAGAGGTGTAGTGTAAGCAGTTTACAATGAGAATAATATTAATAAAAAAAAAGATAATTTTAATAATTTTATAAAAGATCTATAACGAAATGGCTATTGAGTCTTAATTACGAGAAAACTGAGAAACTCCTGCACTCAAGTTACACTTTATTACGCTTTAAGGTGCATATAGCACTCTTCACATACATACACACCTTTCAATACATTCCAAAAGTTATTTTATTTTATTGCAAATTGAATTCATAAGCATTTTTGTTATTTTCTTTTTTCTTTAAATTGTATAATTTTTCTTTGTTTTTTTATTATTACTGTTTCAAACACGATATTATGTTATTTTATTTTATTTTGTTAATGTCTAGAGGTTTTGGAGACCAGGCGATCCATGTCACAGGGCCTACCTTGTTTGGACTCCTGTCCCTGCACTGATTTTTTAAAATGTGTTGTAAATTGTTGTATAATTTTGTTTTTCTCTGTGTTTTGGAAAATAAATAAATAAATAAATAATTATTATTATTATTAATAATAGGTCTTAATTCATTGAATCAACGTATTTTGTAATCTTGTAGGCATTTGTGATAACATATTTGTCCTATTTTACCGGTAGTAATAATAAAGTTATGATATTGAAAAATATATGTCGTAATCGTTTAAAAAGACGAAATGCTTTGAAACCGTTAAGAAAAATTAATGTGTGCGCAAGCCTTGATTTAGACAGTTTATCTACCTGACAATGTACTGTATGGTAATAAATTTGACTACAACTTGTCGATAACTAAGTATAACAAAATAAATTGTAATGTATATCCGATTGTAATTTGATTTCCAATCAGAGTTATATATACAATTTAAAGTAATAGGACACGTTGGTAAGGTCCCACGCATGCGCTATGAGCTGGTACGTCAGGAGGCTGCATCGATCTGTCCGGTGCATTTGGTGATGCAACACACATTTCAAGTTCATTTAGACTTCCTCTCTTACAGTTTTATAATTTGACATGACCAACGATTTATTGTGCAAACTTGTTTACAAGACTATAAACTCTTTTTTGGAATCTATACTTTTCAATTTGAGCAATATTTTTAAAGTCTCCTCATTAGGATTTTAATGCAACTTAATTGAATATAGCAATATCATTGTTGTTAGGAACAGAGTGCTAGACATATTTTATCATATTTTTACTCAAAAATTACAAATATTCCACAAACTAAGATAAAACTGATGAAAAATCGACATTTTTATTTTTATTTATTAGATATATTTTTAACTTTAATAGTTTTAAATGTTATTTAAATGAACCTTAATAAATAAATATAAAATCAAAAGACTTCAATCAAAGGACTTCATTTGAGATAACAAGAAGAATATTAAAAAAAAGTATTAGATAATTTAGTGCCGGCATCGCGTCAACAGACTTATCAAAATCTCCGTCAAAACACTCGCGGCCAGACGCAGACGTTAGAAGTACATATATATATAATCGACTCTTCCATAACAGAGCCTCGGGAATGGTCAGTTCATTTTTAACTGACTATGTACAAAAGAACTTATGTGACAAGGATGTAGCATAGTACTAGTTAATACAGATTTACGAATAATGTAGTTTTCAAACTATATTTTATATTTGTATCTATATATTTCGATAAATCATAAACGAATCACATTTTTCTAAATATATGGTTATATTATATAAAATAATAAAATGTATCTCCCCAGCTTAATATCAAAGATATTGTTACTAATAAATAGGTGCATTAGATAATAAACTTCAACATGTTTATTGTTTCTCAAATACTAGAAAAATAATATTTAGGGCTTAAAAGTAGCACCCTGTGTGTAATTAGCGGGATCACTAGCTAGCAATTTATCTCAGACCAAACTTTTAAAGTAAGTGTCAATTGCGTCCATATTCGGGGGCCATAATCCGATACACATGCACTAACTGCGCAGGCTTGCACCTTCCATCCCACTGGAGGAGGGTGCATCAGGTGACCTAGGGAGTCTGTATAGACTAGATTTACATTGTAAGGCTCTAAATATTATAAATGCGATTATTTATATAATACAAAATAAAAATTGTACCGTAATACAGTAAAATAAAACTATTGTTCATAATAAACCTTAATTTAAACATAAATGCTAAATAATGTCAATTTCAGTAATATTACGTACAAACCTTAATAGCTTTCTGCAATTCAGTAAGAGATGCATGGATAAGTTTGAGTAACGTATTAAATCTATCGGTCTCGTGCAGCAGGACGGTGGTCAGAGAGTGTAGTTGTCCCATATCATCGGCCACCATAAGGTCAGGGTTGATGAGATTCAAGTCAATTTTAGACACAATGACGGCTCTGGTCTGGTCGCAGATCCTCCACACGATTTGGTCTGGCGTGTCACCCCCGCCGCCACCTCCCGACCGAGGCTGCACGTCTACTATAGTCTGTATCAGTGTTGTGGTTTCCTTGTTCTGTTGGATGGTAAGCGTTTTGTAGTAAAAATTTAGGTTAAAAATAAAAAGTCTAGTATAAGAATTCACACCTCAAAGGCAATATTGGCATTATCATGCATTCCGAAAACTTCTGGATCTTCTATCACTGGCAATGTGTCGATATAGTCCCGAACGTCTTGCAGCTTTTCGAATCGGGGACAGTAGTATGTACCGGAGGGTGAGTAAGTGTAGTCATCCTCAAGAGTCGGAGGCGAGAAGAACTGTTTAAGAATAGTTGTCAAGCACCTTTGGTCCCACATGTCCGTAACTCGTCCGCCGTATGTTATTTGACCTGGTTAGTTTATATGTAAAACATTTTTTTCCTACCAGAAAAGAACATTTTTTTTAATGTTCAAACTTTCAAACGCTCTTAACTTACTTGTAATATACTCCAAAGCATCCCAAGGCATATGACCGGATTCGCAAAACATTTGCAAATTGAGCAAAGCACATTCTCGATCACTATTGTTGAACTCGTACGTGATGTTCCAACCCAGTGGACCAAACTTTTTTCTTTCCTGGATGATCGCGTGAAACATGCAGACTCCAAATAACATTGTACGCCAATCTTGCTCCAACACTGAAAAATAAAATCATTTAAAACATGCCTGTAGTCAGCTATATAGCTGACTCCAGGCATGTTCTCCAGGCATGTTTTTAACCTCATCTATATGATAGCCCAGAGGTTAGTTTAGTTAATTTATATTGGTATTTGTTAGAATGGTCCGTAAAGAAGTAAATGTAAATATACCATGATTCTCAAAAAAGTCTTCTTCCATTTCAATAAGTGCTCTTTTGACATTTGCTTTTAGGCCTTTCGGTGGCTCATTGGTTACTTTAACTGAATTTTGGAGTACAGACACAGGGAACTTCGGTGTAGGCATTGAGCTAAGATAGAGACGAAAATCTGTGTGTAATGAGCTGGGATCACCACCCATATTGGCAACTATAAGTTCAAGACTTAACATCCAGGAAGCTGCTAAATGGCAATTCTGAAGAAAAAAAGTACAGAACGACGGTTAAAGGGATATATTAAAGTATCAAAACGTGAGCGAGCTTTGTTAAAAGAGATACTACCTGTAAGAAAACCCAATCTCCTTTAGGTTTAGCACTGTTTATGAGTTTCTCGGCAACCGGACCTTGGCCTTGTCCAAGGGATATTGAATGAAGTCTTTCCCTCATTCCCATTTCCGTGGCAAATTTTTGAAAAGCTCCAAATGGATCTGATCCAGTGCTGAGTACAAAAACTAGAGGAATCGAGCAAGTGGTATCGGCATATCTAAAATATTGTTGAATATTACTGATCTTATTTGTTTCGATCAAATAAATATACTGGTAGTAATTAGTCTGGTCTTTGTATCTAATAATAAAAGGTCTGGTGTCCTGCTAGGGTTAGACTTCTATCTTGAAAGTTTTTAGAGCAGTTCTAAACGTAATATTTTTGTTTTGGAACATTTAAGTTACTGAGATACTAAATGAAATATTTTTTTTATCTAAAATTTAAATAAGCTTAACTTGGCGTAACGTTTCTAAACAATTCCAAATATTAATTTGGGTTATGGCATCTTGTATATTATGACACAATAATTATCACTATTTGAAGTGCACAGAGATGCTCTATGTACCGTGGGCGGTAGGGAGACGAATGCCTCCACTCCGCGCTCGCCCGGCATTCTCACCATACCTCCCCCAATACAATTTAGTATCAGAATCAGCATATAACTCAGTTGTCTCGCTGCACCAGCCAAAGACAGGTTGGTACGGCCAGACTCTCAATAAAAAACCAATAAGAAATAAAATAAAATAAAGATTATTCATGCAATGTGTACATGAATAAAATTAAAGCGAGTGGATACGATTTTTTTAAGCGTGATAAATTGGTAATTAAATCATTCAGTACACCCAGTGAGGTGATATAAATTGTGAAATAATGTATGGATATAATTTACGAGTTAAGGCATTGGAGCTAAGAGATGGCATTAAAATGCCGCCCATGGACAGTAAGTAACTAGATATTTAAGAGTATTTTTTTTAAATCTATGAAACGGTTAAAGCAAGTCAAGTTTTGTCAATGTTGGTTATTTTCCATATAAAGACATTTGAATAAATAAAGTTATTAATAAAGTTTTATACCTCGTTATCATTGTTGCAGTGGGCCTTTATCGTCTCAATAATTACAATATTCTCTTCAAAACTATGGAGTTTGCATTGAACGAGGATAATCGCGTAGTTGGTAAGATATATATTTTTATTTTTAATAATAAAAAAATCATCAATTAATTGTTTTTAATGAAATTGTAGCGGACAGCGGCCCGATGTATTTCGATCGTCATCAAATGGGTATGTTTATACGCGGACAAATACCCATCCCTTTGATAGGACAACGAGTAATAGGGAACGTATTTAGGGAAAACCGTATCGGTAAGAAGTTTAAATAATTATTTTGAACTCAACCTAATTATAATCAAAAATTAAATAATATTTGATGCCTTGCAGCTGTGGTTTGGCGGTGTGTCACCAGGTTTTTCAGGCTTGCCTGTCTTTCCAAACTGGGGTCAGAGCACATCGATGTGTATCTAATCCACTTTGAGGGTATTGTAATGAGCCCAGGTCATCAAGAGCCTCTTCTACAGAATTATCTTGCTATAGCTAAAATACGAGATATCCGTAAAATAACTGGAATTACCCACTTCACTATGGAAAATCTGAGAGAATTTACTGATGTAATGGCCTTTGGACTTTTAATCGAGAAAAACAACCAGGTTCGTATTTACACTTAGCAGATCGAGTATATATTTTCAATAACTTAAACTAAATAAACAGCTTTTTCATTTTCAGGTTGAGTATCATCCCCACCACGTGGATGCAGCAATGATTAAATTCTGCATCTTTAACAACATGTTATTTCACACTGCTCACTTCTTCCGTGAAATGTCATATAAAAATACTGAACTCTTGATTGACCCCATTGCGAGGAAAATCGCAAGCAAATACCGCAGTTCACCTACTGAGGTACTGCTGGCATGGGCACTGCAACATGGAATTGCTGTCATTGCCAAAACCACCAAAGTCTTTAAATCGCGTGGTAACACCTTGCTAAATTTAAAATTATCTTCAAAGGATATGAAAACCTTGAATGCTCTGGGTGTCTTTAACAAGAAGAACAGCTGGAATCCCACAGATATTGCCTGAATGGCAATGCAGTACCCTGACGTACTTATTGAAGTATCAGGGGTACTGATACCAATCCGGTATATACATTATTTCAGTTTGGGGTTCATTGTTACGCTTCAGTATCGTCTGGTTGTATTACCGGTTCAGCGTATTAACCCAAGATTGTGTGTCCTTCTTTAAAAAGTAAATGGGTTTATCTCTGGAACTTGTCGATGTTACAGTTAACTAATGTGTTAGTGTTTAAGCAAATATCTCGGTGTTTTGATGTCCATTTATTACCTGTAGTATCCCTGTCCTCCTCCTACATGTGATATTTTAAGTACTGAAGTTTCCTTCAAAAGAATAACATATTTACTAGTATACTGACTCTTCTGATTCCTCTATTTTATATGGCATTTTACAGATATGATATTATGTATTATATTATATTATTAAGTTTCAGAGCGTTGTGATGTTTCCAAAAAACCGAATTCTACGAGTACAATATTCTAGCGACGATATATTCAAAAAAGATAAATATATTTTAATTTATTTTACGCATAATTATTTATTTATTTTATGCATACTTACTATAGTTGTATGTTAGTACAATGAATTCACAAACATTTTAATATCTATATGTATTGTGACCGTGAATTCATAAATATTTTGATGTATGTATTGTGACAGTCAATTGATATATATTATAATGTATGCATTTAATAGAATAAAACTGATGTTGTGACTGCTGTTATTTTATTCCTATTATTATTTATATTTATATATATTATTTTTATAATTATGTACGACAAGGCTAGCAAAGCGAAAATTATAAATATTTATTTGCCAAGCGAAAATAAGCAACTGCGATCCAAACAAATATATTTTCTCATAATACAAAAGACTGTTTTGTGCTTTTATGAATTATCGTTGAATTGGCGGAGCTCTTTTTTAATATTATTATAATCTATTACCTTATTTAATATTTTATATAATTTAATTAGCCTGCAACCGCAGTGCGTTTGAATAAAAATACAATAAGGGCACAAGATGAGGATTAGAATGAAAATGTTATTATTACAAAATGTGACTACATTCGACAAAAAATTCAATTTATTTAATTATTGATAATTACTATAAATTATGTTATTAAAATGTAAATTGCAAGTAATTAAATGTATCTGAATAGAATCTGAACAGCTAATAAATAAATAAAAATATTCTGAAGGTAAGGGCGTTGGCTACACCATCACAATAATTTGACAGCACTCTAATAAAAATATCAAAGGCGAGTATTAGTCAAATATAGTTCATATTAATAAATACCTTGAAGTTATAGCTGAATAATATTAAAAACAGGACGTTTACGAACGTATTTTTCAGGATTATGCAAAATAAAACCAACCGTACACCTAAATAAACTAGGGTTTCCTACAAAAAGCTAATATTGTAGACTAGACTAGACTACATCAATAAGAGTGCAATACTATATATAATAATATTTATATTATATTTCAAAAGTATCAATTACACTCTCAAAGTGGTAGCAAATACTTTGATGTTCCTACTGAATCTATCCAACAAGGTGTTTACAATATATGGTATATACATGTGCTAGTGAGGCAAATAGTATCGTAAAGACTCCCCTGTTTTAAACTTACAAGGTATTGAGTTGCACCGTGGGGCTCTCTATAAAAACTGACCCCAAGCTCGTGCTCACGTACTGAGCGATGGCGAACACGAGCTTTTCCTCTTTTAAACATTTGATTATCATTAATTTTTCAAAAGTATTCAGACGTTCGTTCCAATTGACCGACGGGGCGGTAGATTCTTTCTTGTTAAGATGAACTTCCTATAAGGTGGAATGTTATAGGATTAAATAATATAAAATTATATTATTATTATTTGTATTTTCGTGTACCAGTGAAAAAGTTCCTAGTTTAATATAAATTTTTCGGAAGCAGTCCGCCACAAGTCCCTCGAAGGAAGGGTCCGTCTCATTCAGGTGGTGGATGGCTAGCCACATTTGGTCCGTCATAGCCTCCACTGGTGGTTTTTTTGGCGGCACCTAAATAAGAAATTTCATTCAGTATGTAGTATGTTGTAATGTTGGAATTATATGTAATTCAGAGATAATACCCGAAGAAACAAATCAGAGCGAGTACTGCAACGGCTAGTTTAACAACGTGAATATTTTGAGGAAGATAAATCAATTGAATGAATTAATGTGTCTCTCCAATAATAGCATATTTATTTATTATATGTAACTGCCTTCAAAATATAGTATATTCAATAAATATAATCAAAGATCTTACATTCAAAAAGTGATAAAAATCATTCAAGTTCTTTTGTCAAACAATTCTGTCAAGATTTTCGAGAGATGAAGGTTTCATTAACGAGGTGGTAGTCGATAGCAAAAAATGGAGAAGAGAACGTTCACTAATTGCCATTTTACGATGACTTTGACGGTCGTAAGCACCTAGACTAGTTGTATAAAAATGGTATTCTAGTTGCTAAACATTTGTGGTATGATGTATGTGTGTGTAGGTAGCCCAGATAATCACCACTTTAGTGCCGGCGGGTCCTCTGAGTATGAAGTCCCATTGGTGAGGCAGGACGCGGCCCGCATGCAGGAACACCGCTATGTTAAGTAGAAAGCTGAAGACCAGCTTGTGTCGTTCGAACAGACCACGTGACACGTTGCAGTACACAGACAGAGTGATCTCACGGTGCAGGATGTCCAGACGTACCTCCAGTATGTCGCTCTTCTCACTCTTCTCTATTACTTGGTTGAATACCTGCATGTGATAGTTTTTTATAATGATGGAACGTTTATATGACTAATAATATTTGTATCGCTTGTAAAATAATAGGTGGATGTATATAACACTAGATAACACTATATCACATGTGATAATATGGACGGACATAAATAGAGTTATAAGAAAATAAAAAAGGCGATATACGGCGAGTTTGTGGACAATTATATTTCTTTTTACTGTCTTACAGAATGAAGCACACCTTCATTATCTACCTACCCATATCTCAATTATTTGAGGTTAGCGCAATATAACCATTTCTTCCTAGCTCTACTATGTATTACGTCATTAAAGACTTGCTTCTTTCCTATAACATTTTAAACCACTGTCGGTGTCGTCACTGGATGTCGTTTTGACATGGATATTTGTCCAACCGTATATAGCACGGGCCAATTTCACATATATAACAGACTTCACACGTTTCTCTTCAAATCCCACCACAAAACCATTCACGGTATTCGCCTTACGTCTGTATCTGTATTTCTGTAATTCACAATCTAAATCCAATATGACATCTGTGGTTCTGTGGAACTGGTTTTGAGTAATTTCACTTTTCTCCATAATATTTTTTATTACTATATTTGCTTATACATCTTCCACTCCTGCCATTGTTTCTTTATTTATTATTATCTTGTCAGAGACTTCCTTTCATTTTTACTTTGGTATGTAAATCATCCTTCATTCTCTTTGCTACCTCTTTCATCATGAGTTCGTTTTTTTCTTTAGGATCATCTAGTGTCTGATACAACTGAATGTATTCTCTTCTTTTCTTTTACTACGGTTTGTATTTTTCACTCTATCCCTACTCCTCCTCTTTCGGTTCGCCAAATACTTTATTCTCTACTCTTCTTATACAATTTGCCAACTTCTTACAACTTTCATTAGCTCACTCTTATTGCGTGCTCTTAATTTCTAACATTCTTTAAATAGCCTTCTTTTTAACAAAATTCACTATCTGAAAATCACTTGGCATTTTGGTAGGGGGTCATCTTTGTTCTTGAAAGTTTGACCACAAAAATTTCACTTCCAAGAGAAGCAGTCTATGCTATGGGAAGCAAGATCTTCCTCGGTCAACACTTCACAATTTTCTAACACAGTTTATGTTTCTCCTTTTTGAAATAAATAAATAAATCTGCGTGTTGCGGTGTCTATTTTTGTAGATAATAGTGTTCGTATTTTTGTTAAAAACGATGTACATTAATATTATCAAATGCCGATATCTATGAAATGGTGTACTATCATCATTCTCACCTGGTTGAAGTACTTGAGCGAAAACTGATACATGGGGTCGATGTCCGCGAGCTGCGCCACTGCGAAGTACAGCACGGCCCCACGCGTCGCCACCGTGCGGTACTTCTCTCTGGCCGCAGAGATGCTCACTTCGGTCGCTTCTGTCTCTTCCAGACGAGCGTTTATTATCTCCGACGTTTCCTACAAGGTATTATGGCATTATTAATACACAGGGCGTGTAATTTATAATTAAGATATTACAGTATGTGTTTAATATTACAAAATAAAACCATTATGTTTTGACTAAACTATTAAATACATTTGATAGGTTTTTGTTTTGAGTACTAGAAATGTTATCAGTCACGCTGTTCACTCAAAATATATGTTAAAATTATGAACAACGAATTTGTAAAACTATTTTCAGTATTGAAAATAGATAATCTAAAGATGTATCAAAGAACCGAGTTAACTTTTGTGTTTTTACCGAGTAAGAAGTCCAATATGTTAACTGAGAAAGTAACCTATCACTATGAGAAAATACCCGATAGTTTTTCCGTGATGCGTGAACAAAAAACCTGGCAACATTAAAAAAAAAACAGACAAGCATACAGACACTTAGAAATGAATTTGTGAAAAAGTTTTAGTGTACAGATTTTGCCTCTTTAAAATATGATTATATTATACCTATATAGACTTCGAAGGAATATATAATAAGCGCAAACATAAATCGTTATACTGTAATTGGCATCTAACTAAGACAGACAGGTCTATGGTTGTGGGTATGTATACTAACTTTACTCTCGTTTAAAGTTTCAATGAGCTCCTCATCATCGAGGATATTTCCAGAAGACGCATACAACAATCGTAGAATTTTGTCTTCAATCTCCAGCAACGTCGCCTTGTCAGTGTTTATACGTACTATTAGCTCTGAGCGTAGTAACTCCAAATCAGGTCGTTCAAGACGGACCACGTCACTGTGAAAAATATGTTATATAGGATCGAAAAATAAAATCTAGATACGAAAGCTTCAAAGTTTGCAATTTAATGAAATCAAATTAAAATCATACGTCGGCAAGAAGTACTATTTATTGAAACGTTTTCTATTCTATTACTTATGTAAGGTAAAAACTAAAATTATTATTATAAAGTAAAAAATAAAATGATTACTAAAAACGTATTATTTAAGAGATTTTAGTCAAACTCACGCTAGCAATTGATCCTCCAGGCCAGACAGTGTGACAGTAAAGTTGACGAGAGTTACTTGTATGCATATTTCAGGCAAGTAGTGCGGGTTGGCAAGTTTCGTCGTGAGATAGAGGCGGAAATTAGTATCGTATTCTATGTCACTATCGCCAAGATGAATAAGAAGACGACCGGCCTGAAAAATACCATTCGTTATTTCAAGAATACATAAAGAAGAATTTTTTGGATGAAGAACATACTTGAAGAAATGTTTGTTTTAGCAGCACGGGGGAGAGGGTAGCTTCCAGTGCTTCACCCAGGTCCTCAATGAGCATGGGCCAACCTAGGCGGATGCAATTTTCCAGCATCCTTAAGTACGAGGGATCGTTTAGCTTCGTGATCTGCAGTCCGCTGTCTCGTTCCATATTCTTTACCCACCTGTTAGCCTGAAATTATTTGTTACTATTTAAAGTTTTGCAATTTTTGGAATCAGTGTAGTTTGGTCTAACTATTAGGAAAAGAGAATTGAGAAAAGTATAAAGCACTTCACTAATTGATAAAATAATGAAATTGTATAGAGCTATAAGTTTTGCCTTGACAGTGATCACATATCATAGGAAACTGTATATCGCTTTAACATTTAATCAAGAGGCAGTGAATTGACTGGTGACCTGTTCCTGTGGGTCAATCGTGAGCGGCCAGCGTCCTGCGCGAGTCACAAGGATACCGTTCTCAGTGGACACAGCGTCACGCGGTAGTCCCTGAGCGTTCCACGTGCGGACCGTGTACGAGTCCGCCATTATAGATATCAAACTGAAAAGTTACAATTTACAAACACTGCTTCATACTTTGTAACCCCTACATAATAAATGTATTTGCAATTAATTTGATCTGGTATGTATACGGCCATGTCGACCGCTTGTTTCAGCACCGGGTCAATTTGAAATGGTTGAAATATAAGGAATCGCTCTTTGAATAAATAGGGGTTTCCCTGATATATATTACTTTCCCAAAGTGAATGTCAAATTGCTCTCCCACAGCGATTTGGCTAAGAACCCCAACTTGTTCATTTATACAAGACGTGAAACAAAAGCTGATTCAATGACAGTTACTGTAGGGTGAATTAGAAGCCTTCTTAAAATGCTGGACAGTTTTCGCTCTACTGTTGCCGCTAATAAACTGGCTAGATCATTAAGCTATGGGAAGATGCCAAAAGAAAATTGAAAATTGTACTTTTTTGCACATTTTATAGACAAACAGTTGTACCTACATCAGCAACGCCTTTAAATATGCTTCCAATAATGTAAGTAAATTTTATTTTAAAGGTAGAGTGTCGCTATAGCGAAATCAATGCAAAAAATATAAACAACTATATACCTGTAATATCTCACTAATTGTTTTTATTATTATATATTGCTTTTATTGTTCTTTTATATGATCTATTCAGTAATAATATTCTTAATTTAATAATTTATTTACTCAAAGGTATCCGACGACGGTATCTCCAGCTCCTTACACTGCTGCACCCACTTGGTCTCCAGTTCTCTTCGGTAGTGAGACGGGAAGGCACCGAAGTACGCGATGCATCCTGACGCTATTATAATATCGCCCGTAGTGCAGTGGAGTCGGAATGTCGCCGCCTGGAGGTCATTATTACAAAATGAGTTTTACAATATGAGTACCCCGAAAATATAAAGGGTATTTAAAGGTTACAAGAAACATACAATATTTAGTTAGATACCTTAACACTCTCTTCCCATCTAGTTTTTTCGTCAGCGAGAGCCTGTGTCAGTTTTCCAGCTCGAGACAACCTCGCCGCTGCCAAGTCTACGTCTGCTTGAAGCTTGATGCGCTCTTCTTCTACCACCTGTTAAATAATATTTCAAACATTATAATAATTAATTAATAAACATTAAAACAATTAATATGATATAGAATACCTTTAATTCGTCCAGCATTTTACCAAGCATTGCCTCAATGGCTTCAACTTCCTTCTGCTTTGCTCGCAGAACCGCCATCACGCTTTTTAATATAGCAGCTGCTTCCTTATGCCTGTAAATAATAAACACGTCTACTGCTGTTTATGTTACAACTGGCCGCGTCTTTGTCATCGTATATTAAACGAACATTAAATCACTCACGTAAGTAAATGTTTGCATTCATATCGGGATATTTTTTTTTGAAATTATCTTATTTATAGTCAAGATCACTTTTTCAATGTTATTAGTATAATATACGTATTGAATGTATGTACTACTACAGGCTTAACTAATAATGGGCATGTAGCCATTTTGATTTTTTGTGGTAAATAAATCTTTGAAATAATAAATTTTCTCACTTCAGAATCTTAGGTTCCACGACCCTAAAAACTTTGGCGTACATATCAATAGCTTGTACCCAAAGCACCATAGATCGACACACCTAAAATCATATGATTATTAAACAGCGGATAACTTAAGTTCAAATAAATAATGTAACACACATGGACAAAAAACGGTACATATTTGTACATAATAAAATATTACCTTAGAAACTTTAACTACTGTCTCTGGATTAAAATCTTTATGCGTGAGGTACACTTTGATCTTTTTAAGCGTCGCATCTGGTATGTGATCTTTGTCATATTCTTCCAGATTGCGAATGAAGTTCACATCAGCTAATAGTTTCTTCGTGGAGTCCCAGTCAGGCCTTTGAAGAAAATAGCTATGTGTGAAAAGAACTGAAGGGCGCACTAATGCACTCTGAAGTTAACATTGATTAAATTCTAAGATTTTTGAACCATAACTTACTTAGCGCCCAACAGTATGCAGACCGGTTCCATAACGAAACGCACGAGCGCTGGTGGCTTCTGGAAGGCTTTGAGCTCGTTGATGTCAGCTTTGTTGAGCGCCTTCAGTGCGTTCTGAGCGGCCTCCATGGCAGGCATCGCGAGCGCGAGGTCTGCCTTCGCCTCGTTCGCTATTTCTTTTACTTCTTCCGCTTTTATCTATATTTATACAACAGTGCTTGTGATTGATTATTTTTTTATTAGTTAGTAAAGTGTAAAGCGTTTTATTTTAGTAATCTCTATAAAAAAATTATACTAATTCAACAGTAAAAGAATTAAATAGGGGATGGAAGTTAGTATAGATTTAGTTATAAAATGTCTGCCATTAGAGTAAAGAATAATTTTGAATGAAATAAAATATACGCATTGTTTAGTTTAAATATATTATTAAAAAAAATATTATTGTAGCAACTTCGTGGCTAATATACCTTGGCCTCCGCCTCGTCCTTCATAACTGCTTGCTTAACTTCATCTGCAGCTTTCTGCTCTATTTTCAGTCTAGCCACTAACGCCAAGCCCTGTACATTATAATAAATGTTATGGCATCCACGTAATAAAAATATATTTTTTCATATCAGGAAATAAAAAGATACCTCCTCTGCTTTTCTGGCGAGAACAGGTTCCATATCACGCACTTGTTGCTCCATTACACCCACTACATCGTAAGTTTCATACAATTTCTGTAATTAAAAAAAGTTTTCAAAATGAAAAAAGAAAATTATTAAATTGAAATATCAAAAATACAGAGATATATTACTGACATGCAATCCGCAAGCGATCCTGTCCCTTCCTCGTATGATTTCCTGCTGCTTTCTGTCGAGCAACCTCAGATACAGCTTGAGTAGATCGAGGTAGCTGCTGGGAGTGGAATAGAAGTAACGCCGCATCTCATCATACAGCCGCTCGGTCATCAAGTCCACGTCCTGCGGGAAATCAAAAGAACATTATAATAAATCAATTTCAGCCATATCTAACACACTACTGAGCATAGGCCATTCTTTGTTCATACTCATGTGTGTTGTATGCGAAACTAGACCAGTTGAAAAATATCGTTTTCCTAATATCATCAACTCATCTGGTCGATTGAGATATCCTCTCTCTCTACCCTTTTCTTGACCACCACTAGGTTAGTGATTTGGTGTGGGAGTTCAGAGTACCTTTACTTGCCAGGAACTCCATCTAAGTTCACTTGCACCCCAAAATCTACCTGGGGATATCCTGGACTTTAGTCCATTTACAGATTTTAGTGTTCGGGATCCCACAAGTGTGATGGCATGAGATCGCATGGAGCGTCTTATAGCCATAGTCTCAGAACAATAAATGGCAAAACACACTGGTAATAAACACGTGTTTTAAGGCACTGTTGTTGGATTCGAAGATGTCAAATAACTTTCTAAAAGCAATCAATCCTAATATGACTCGTCCGAAAACTGCTTATCTGATGCTCTCTTCCAAAATATAAGATATGGTCAAGATAAGACCAGCAAGTTAACTAGTTGACGAATTACCCATGTACCGTCTCGCCCTCCGTGACAAGAATCAACTCGAAGTGTTTGCCCGTCTCATCCAACAACACAATTATAAGAAACAATCCCTCTATTAAGAAGGAACAAAACTGATAGGGGCGCCCCGATTGATTGATTCTTGACAACCGTTTTGACAAACTCACGTTCAGATCACCGAGGACAAGTCGCTTCCTTGATACCTGTCGGACTCAAGAAAGGTATCCAGATAGGTTGGAAAAAGAAGATCTCGTAATCCAGACTGTATCTATTCAACAAGTAGAGAATCGGCCCGGGCAACAAGATTCGCCAAGGACCTTTTCCAGGAAAAAAGCTCCTCAGATAAGATATCCGTAAAGCGGGCATCCTCCATGAGGCCAACTAAGAACTCTCAGTGCCTCACCTCCACCAGAATCGTGTCGACAGAGGACTCAAACGCAAAACTCAATGCTTATACCACATATGCCCCCAGCTTGGCGAATTAAAGCCGAAAGGCTTTATGTTTGGAATTGAAATATAAAGTTCGCAGTGGAGTTGGCGTCGTATCTCCTCCATCTCAGTCAAATCCGGATATCCAAAGCCTATTTTGTTACCATACTTATCGAAATAAGACCTTCAGTCCTTCTGTAAGGGACATTCCTTGACTTAACATGAAAATTACGCGAAGAAATAAACAACAAACTCAAATCAGTTCCAATCGTTGTAAATAATCACATCACATGTGGTCATTCTTAGACTAACCATACGAGTGTTGTTCTAAACTACCTGGTGCATGGAAACGGCGAGTGAAGATATTTTGGAGATGATGTTATCGTTTTCGAGCGGCTGCAGGCACTGCTCTGCCACGGACCGCAGGGCTTCCGGCGGCCACTTGGTGAACCAGTCGATGGTGCAGCAGTTCACTAGCGAGGGGAACATACGACAGCGACGTCTGAAAATATTTATATTTATTGTTTTTTATTAGGGCACCCATCTTTAATTTGAGCAATTTCTATTTATGTTATAATAGAAATTGCTGTGTATATTATAATAGAAATATTATTTAATTTATATTTGAGTATAGCAAGGTCTAGATATTTAAGCTTGCTTAGTTTGTCCTTAGTTAAATCAATATAACTTGCACCGGTGTTATCGAGGATGAGAAAAAAAGAAAAATTATTTTGGTAAGAATTGGTAGAAAAAAAACACAGTCGACGTAGTGACCTGATTGCAGTAAATGTTTTGCTACTGATTTCATTTATTTGAACAGACCACAGCAGTATTTGATCTAAGTAAATACCAATACAAGTCTAGTATAGTTGGATAGAGTTTAGGTCATTGTTAATGGCAAAGAACAAAAGAAGAAAAGATTTCGAGAAGTAAATGTTGATAAATTTGGATTGAAATAAGTAAATAAAATCATCTGCAAACGTGGAATAAACAAGAGATACAATGAAATAATGTAAATAGAAAATAATAAAAGAGATAGCACGCCACTTGGTCTGAAAAACAAAACTAGTCTATTCAAAACTAGTCTATCGTATTGCTGAAATCTAGCAGAGCCAGAATAGTGAGCGATTTGTATGTAAACTAAAACTTAACAAAAATGAAACTCGTAATAATAATATATATACAATACCTAAACGCCTCTCCAACCGGACTCATGCATATACAAAGATGCAGCTTCCCCCGCACCTTGTTGATGAAGTAGTAGTAAACAGCGTCCCTGTCACCCGGGTTCACATTTGCTTTTGCTGCTTCGTTACGACACCCCGTCTGCACCTGCTCGTACGTGTCACCTTCGAAGAGGTTCGGTACTTCACCTATAAATTATATAAAGGGAATTAGTTATTTGGTCAGGTCAGATAACATTTGTGTTAATTTCGACAACAAAGTATAATCTTAGATTAAGGCAAGTTTTCTGTTCTTATTTTCACTATAATGTAAGATTAATACACATTTTATGTTTTGAAAATAAAAACTATAATCTAAAATAAACACAATTGTTACGCTGATAAAATTACTTCGATACGTCATTACCTGAATTAAGCATATTATTGATATCTTCCAGGAACTCTTCCTTGGTGATCTGAGTGTCTGTAAAGAGAAACACGGTGTCCTCTCCGGCGACGCCGGCACGCATGTACATATTGCGGAGATCGTCGTGGAACTCTGGCGTGTCGTAGTTGCGTTTTAGCTCCATGCCCATACATCTGGATCATACATGTTCGGAGTGTAATGGCAGAGATTTATCATCTGCGATAACAATTTCAATTATAAAAGATTATTAGTGATTTTTAAAACCTTAAACCTTTAGTAATTAATTGTATGAGACGCGTGGTTTGAACATCGAGATTCAGTGTTGAGTTTTGCTCAGAACTCAAATATGTCGTTGGATCCTATAGATATATAGCCATTTTAAATTCAAATACTATTCATAAACTGTTGATAGATCGATAGATAGAAAGTTTAAATAAAGCATTAATTTCGTGAGAAGTAAAATGTAATCTTTGTATAACTACTAATATACTTTTTGTATATGAAGCGTTTGATATACTTTTTGTATTCAAAACACAGTTTTATCGAATAAATAGTCTTAGCACTGTCCGTATAACTGTATTATTAAAGAGACTCGACGAGAGGGCGGGGTCTGGTATCACCTCACCCTGACGTCATGTCATCCCTTAGTAGCATTATATCCTCCCCTTATCATTGGAAAGGGCACGATGATGAAGATGATTCGATCCGTGGCAATTGGAAGTGACGGACGTTTTGGTCACGGATTTGATTTCAATTCATTAATTATTGTTTAATTAGTAGTAAAAGTTATTCGAGGGATTAATAGTGTTATTTTAAAAGATCGACTCTAGTTTTGATATGTAATAGTATGGTTAAGCAGTAAAGGTTTGATCCCAGTTATCAGTAACCGATCAAATGTAGTGTCTCACTTGCACTCGTTGACGTGTCCGGCCAGCGTGGCGACGGAGCGTCTGCCGGAGCCACCAGGCCCGACCATAAGACAGTGACCTCGCTCCGCTCGCAGCACGCGAGCCACGCGCACCGCGTGCTCCACCGCGTCGCGGAACAACACCAGCCGCATCTCAGCGCGTGCCGTCGAGTTATACTCCTCTAGATATTCCTGGACATATTTATAGTAATCTAATAAAACAAAAGGGTTTATTTTTTTATTAATTCTACGACCAATTGTGCTGTTTAGTTTTGTAATAGATTTCTATGATTTTTGATTATCCAACAATCAATTAATGAGCAATCAATCAACCAATTAATCACATAAAATGTGTAAAATAATTTTATTGAAATGTGACATGTTTTCAGTTATAAAAAATGATATCTATAGTATATCTTTACTCTATACCAAATGTAAAATAATTTCCTGGTAGATTCAAAAACAGACGCAGGTATTATTACTTGGATAAAAGTTACCATAAATACAGTTTTCTATCGATAAAAAATAATTTATTGAGACTAGTAGCAAGAATATAGAGTTTTACTATAATTTAAATAAATAAATGTGTGTAACCTTCAACACAACCATAAGTTTATCCATGTCGGGTATTTCCTGGTAAATTCTATTCTCTTTGGGTACTGCAGAGTTTAGGAAGTCTCCGAACAACAACAGCGGTGGTTGCTCGATGATGGGGTCGTCTGGTACGTCTAGGATCGGTTGCTGGAAGTTCTTCTGACAGACAGAGCTCATGAGGTGGTAGAAGTAACTCTTGTCCTCTATGTTGATCAGACGATCGTGGAATACGCGTAGGCACTCGTGGTAGAATAACCTATAAGTATGACAATCTTACCATATTTATTGATATCAAATAATAATATAATATGCATATTGTACGCATAACAAATCTTGTAAGCTTCTTTTGAAGTGTCTATTTGTCTATTAGATCTGCTATATATTTAAGTTTTATAATAAATAATTGTATTTTTTTTATAGCGTCCAAAATATTTGATATTGGTTCTAAGAAAGTGATAATTCAAATAAACATTCACATAATAAATAGTAGACCAAAGCTGCCCGATTACATAGGGTATGTCCATAGACAAGAAGCGTGAACAACATTGAGGTTATTACAGATTTGATTTTATTCCTTTTCATGATTTACTTATTTGACAAGTATTTTTTCTATGCTCTCCCAACTCTCAACAATTTATTTTACTGTAATTTTCCCTATTGTTATTGTTCGGCCACGGAAATGTACTCCATTACAAATTTATTGGTTTGCCATTTAGTATGAGAGTTTCTTCAGTTTTATTCGTTTTCTTTTTTGCTTCGCTTTTGTGACGTTCATTTCTAGGTCTCAGGTCTTTTTTTGTGTCTGTCAATATCGCTTAGCATTTTTTGGAGTTCTTGTGACGTTTTTACGAAAATAATGATGTCTCTTGCTTTTCCAACTAAATTGTTTGATTCTAATGGTACAGATATTTTTATGATTCGAATCATTTTAGCATCAATACCTTGGTAATGAAGGACTTCTCAAATCTAAAAAATCTAAAAAAGCAGCAACAGGAAGGTCGGTTGTATTCCTTATATTTTTGTAATATTTGTTTTTTTTATAAGATGTTATTCTACACTCTTATTTATTTGTTATTATTATACATATATATTGTAGAAAAGCCCCTGATCCTCAGACGAAAATGCCGTAATAACAATGCTATGGAAGTATGCAAATAATTTAATAGCGATATAGAGTTAGCTAGAGAATTTTCTTAAATGTATATGTCACTGTAGTTAATTGTATAATTGATTGACTATTAATGAAGCCGTTTCTTTAGACCCCTAAAATTAAAAAATTAAATAAAAAAGTACTTTGTCTTCAAGAATTACATTTAGGTCTATTTGGGGGTCTCTCTAACATTAGGTAAATAAAAACTTTTGTTTTGTTATTACAAATTAAGCAATAGATTATTTTGCCTCAAACCATTTGGAAGCGACTAATTAAATATCATTGCACATCTAAAACGTCCGTATGTTTACTATGTACATTAAAAATAAGAAAAGTATCATTGACGAACATTGACGGGTAGTAAAATAGAGCAGATCATTAATATAAGGTAAGTACAAAAAAAGACAAAGAATTCACCCTTGAGGCACTACTAATTAAAAGCCTTTACCGTACTTATGAATAACACCTCAAACTATTAAATACAAATCAAGTAAAATTACCTAAGCATTCCTTGAGGAGCTCTCATATATGCGGCATTAGCCTGCAATACTCCTTGCATGGACTTGGAGAGGTCTCGTAAGTTGAATACATAGTGCGACTTCGCGGGAGTCGGCAGTAGCTCAGCACAGATCTTAAGGTAGACTTCAACGGCTGCATTCACTATAGGGTCACCTAAAACTGACACTTCGGACACGAAATCCTCCATGTGACCGCCGAGAATAGCCTGTTATCAAATATATTGACTAAATTAATTTACATTTTCATCAATCGTTACAATTGCATTTTTATTATTTTTTTGCTTACATTAATAATTTCGGATAAAAACGAATCATTCCTCCCCCAGCAAACTAGCCCGATTCAGTTCGTATGTTGATAGGTGAACCGCTTGCTCGTTTGGTAAGCTTTTTTATATAAAAAAATAAGTAATAGAAATTAAGTCAATAATCTGAAAACCTTAAAGATAGTCTTCATAGCGTCCGCATTGGGCGCGGAGATGTAGAACATAGCGAAGTGTCGCACGAAGCGGCCTGTGAGGGGATTGCGACCACCACCCGGCGGTGCGCATGCGCATGACAGCACCACGTCCAGGAGATCTTTCCAGTACAGCTTGTCTCGGTCATAAAGACCGCCAAAGTCTAGATACTGCCTGGAAATGTATACCTTCATATTATAATATTTATATTTCTGTTATAATAAAATATTTAAACAACTTGGACAGTGCCGGTTAACTAAAACATGAAAATGAAATTTAGTTAATAAGGCAAAGTAATGAACGAAGTGCTTAGTTTATATGTTTTTTTTTACAAAACGTTGACTTTTATTCAAGAGAAAAAGGGAGTTTTTACATACTTTTTATTCCAAAGATCTCACATGCGACTGTAGTTAGAAACATTTCATGTGGACGAAGTAAGGTGCAATGCCTATAGTATATTTACCGTAGCAGTTCAATAGTGGGCTGGGCGCCGTACACATCAAGTTTTGGCATGTTGACGTCGTCAATGAATATTACAACTTTCTTGCCAAGTGGCGCTCCGATTGCTTTCCTTGGGCGTTTGTCCAAACGTAGCTCGATTACTTCCTGTTAAATAATATATTGCACTTTAGAGTGAGTAAGAGTAAGAGTCTTAAATTTGATTTTACTTAGACATGGTTGTAACCTGTGTACGTATGCTACTTGTTTGTGCTGAGAAATTCAGTAAAACGGGTATAAAGACGCCTGATAATGACATTTTTTTGAGTACTTCAGCTGCGATGCAAGTTTTCCCAACACCTACAATACAAAAAAGTGCATCAAAGTACATAACTTACAACGAATAAGGATTTTTCTTCATTATTTTGCATTTGGAAAAGCCTTAGCTTGTTTATATCATTATTATTTTTTATAAAAATGTGATTCAAAATACGTTAACTCAATTAGTATAAGAGCTCCTGACCAGTATTTCCAGTAAACATGACGGGTTTTCCTGCACCTAGAAGCTTCTCGAATAGGTATCCATATCGCACAGTATCGATGGTGGGTACCAACGTCTCAAAGAACGGTCGGTTGCAATCGTATAAAAAGTCAGGAATAATTTCCGCCCATACTTTCAGTTTGCGATGCTTGGTGTCCATGAACATATCGAAGAAATTGAATCCTTGTGGGAAGCTATGGAAACATTGCAATTTTACTACTTTAACTAAAAGATAAATTTCTTATTTAAATATCAATTTGTTAGTATATATACTATTCGGCCTCCTCAAATGTTTCAAACTGTCTCTTGATGATCTCCTCATAGGTCTTTCTATTGGATTCTAAGATGTTGCCACCGATGCTCCACACGTAGCAGAAGATAAAGCAATGTGCTATATATACTTTGACGGCAGATTTGTCTGAGAATCGTTCCCCCGGCTCTCCTAGCAATGCACCCAACAGAATACACAATGCTGACACTTTACTTATGTCCACCTGTAAAACATAGAAACTATGTGCTAATTTATTTTACTTACATAATACGAGTTATTGGCCGCTATAATATTATAAGCTTAGATTTTATAAGCGTTTCTCGGTTGCCATATATTTTTACAGAATTACTGAACGAACCCAGGATGATCCGGATGATCCACATGATCAGCATTAGTCATATTTTTATAGATAACTACCAATACTTAATGTTTAAA
Source organism: Dircenna loreta (assembly GCA_963555665.1). Lineage (NCBI taxonomy): Eukaryota > Metazoa > Arthropoda > Insecta > Lepidoptera > Nymphalidae > Dircenna > Dircenna loreta. The sequence continues at coordinate 10,397,604 of OY743092.1, forward strand.
AATGTCCATAAACATGTATATCCATGTTAAGGTTGTTTAAATATATATAATGAAAAATCAACTGATATGGGCAGGGATATGAACCCACGACCTCTGGGAATCATCCCGTCGTTCTACCAATTGAGCTACCGTATGGGACTGTGGCGACCGGATTCCAGTCCGCAAAAAAAGCTTGAAGTTTTTATTAATCTCTGGATAGCTCTGTGCAAACGCTAGTTTATCAATATCTATGAATGTAATTTAATAGATACGCGGTAATATAACATTCTTCAGAATACTTTAATGTTATAAACCTGCTTGATCCCGACACTGCATTTGTTGTTGACGTGGTTCACTCCCACTTCTAGCAACTTGAACAGCTCGTAGAGGAAGCCGCAGTTATCCTGATTAACGAGGTTCCGTTCCAGGGCGGAGTCCAGCCACGAGCGCACGTACGGCAGGTAGCCCATTTCGTCAGGGTCGATGTACACCATGCCGCAGCGGGAGACAGTGGCGGGAGAAGCCTGGGCTAGGTCCGCTACCTGGTATATGTAGTTAAAAAAATATAAAATTTTAGCATTATCTCTTAAAAATATAAGTAATTGTTTTTAAAAGCTTAAGGTTATGTTGACAAATTTAAAATTGATCAGTGCACGAATATATTTACATGACGAAAAATGTTCTTTAAATAACTACTGGTGTTGTGTATATTGGTGCCTTGGTGACCTACCTCTATTTACCTCTATATAGCTCTTTGATAATCCAGTGCTGAAGTGGATTTAAATGACCTAAGTGTTATTAACAAGATACAAGCGTAACCTCAAACACCATATGCACGTAGGGCGTAAGTTTGATTCTCTCGGAGTTGGAGAGACACAGCATCTTGTTATCATCGAGCACGGTGTTCATGTTCTCTATCCACACAGCGTCCACAGGACCGTCGCAGATCAACCACTGGTGGTCCGTCGTCTCACTCTAGAATGTTCTATAATCTAAGATTGACTACTAACAAATACGTCATAAAAATGGGTTTTAATTGAGCTTTCAACCAGATCGTCTCCACGGACCTCTCCTTTCAAACAGCCAACTACTCTCCCGTTTCAGAAATGCAATATGTGCTTACTTGAAATAATAATGATTTTAACGATAAATTAGTGTAATAAATGTTATTTACGGAATGTACGCAATGTGTTAAGTTAATTGACTGAGCTTTTGTAATAAACTTTGGATTCGTATTTAGTGTTCTTTAACGTATGTGACATTACGAACAACTCATATAACAACTCAAAAACTCAAGATAATAATGAAAGGAAGAAAGAAACGAGAGACCGGCCAAACCTATCGAAACAACCTAATAAACCACATATCTTTTTCTTCCGGTACACAGCACCACCACTATTCTATGTATCACGGTGTAATTAGATTATCCTCGTGCAATATAGTATGAGACAGCAAGCACTAGAATATGTTTGTAATTTTATAAGAATATGTTGTTTTTCATCTCAAACGATTGATTATATATCTGTGATGAAAATCCAAATACGGTCTATTTTCTATTTTATTAATAATCTACAATTATTACACTAACGTCAGATGTACAGGTAGTATACTATTATTGATAGAAGGTATCAGAGTCATTTAACTCGTAAACTATTAACAAACAATAATTACCTGTACTGCTGTCCTCAATGACAGAGGAAGAATACCGTCATGCCACTCCAATGTTTGTAAGTTCACCTCGCCGTAGAGTTCACCGATACTTAGACTTTTAGGATTCATTATGTATTTGTGTACTAATTGGTATTGAGTACCCTCTACGCCGTTTTCACATAACCTAGTGTATGTGTCCGCTAGAACCTACAAACGAAGTATGTATTTTAAAATTGAATTACAAATTATAATTCAGAATATTTTATGTTATACATAAATAATGTTAATTTTAAATGTTAAGTGAGAAATATAATGAAACATGATACACACTTGATCATTAAAATGTATTAAGTTTAAATGACCTTTAAATAAGATTACATACATGCAGTACAACCGTCTTCCCGCCGCCTGTGGGACCCACCAGCATGACGCCCCAGCGCACTATCATGGTTTCATGCAACTGTATCACTTTGCGGATCTGACACACCATGACCTGAAGCTTCCTCTCCAGAAGAATTGTAGCTGCAAATCGAAAATATTATTAGTTATACTAAAATTTCTATAATCCTTTAACATTTTTGTCCTTTCTTTTTTTTATATTTCAAGTTTAATTGTAAGTTATATAATCTGATAGTTTATTATTTTTATTTTCTTACTAATTGAATATAATTTACTCAAGATCATCTAACTATATAATTATCAAGAATCATCCAACTATACTCTTGAGTACTTGAGTTCATAATTTTATAATAATTTAAATGGGTAGTTCTACAAAATTAGTAATTTTCGGCGACTAACCAAAAATTAGATAAATAAATTGTTGTGAACGAATTTCTCAGTATTGTATTCGGTTATATGCCGCTGTTACTTTTTTCTTGCTATATATAGAATAATAGTTAATAACAATAAAAAAAAAAGGATGGATACGACTTCAATGATTGAAAGTGTCATTATTTGTCCTTATTTGTTTGTGAGAGACACGACGGGAAATGACTCGTCGAGGGAAGTCGAACATATCAAAACTGTTCACTACGTGGATGAACTAATAGGGAAAATTTCTTATTTAAGATATCTCATTAAAATTACAAAATGTAGCTTAAAAAGAATTTCAATGAGACTGCAAAAGTTATTGTTTTCAAAGGAAAACAATATGTAGCAAAGACTACATATTGTATTTAAGTACGATATTAAAAACTCAAACTTCGTAAATTTGTGTTTTTAGCTTTACATAATGTTACTTAAAATAATAAACATAATGCTCAATTATCTTTACATCTATTACATATAAGTTTATATTATCAAATATAAGTTTATATTAATTTCAATTATTTTTGTGGGTTTCTCTGTCTTGGTGCTACTGTGATATTATGGTTGATTTCTTTATATCCTGGTGATAGTCTCCTGTTGCTAAATTTTCTTTGAATGCCATAAATAAATAAATATTAAGTATTATGACTATACCGCTTAGGACGCGCTAAATGATTTTGAATTTTTATAAAGTAAACCCGCAACCAGAATATACAACAAATGTCGGGCCGAAATAAGACACTGTGTAGTCCTCAGTTTGTAGAACTACCCAAAAATATTGTTTCTTTTGTAATTTAATGTAATCAAAGTAATAATTGCAACAGATATGTTTCTTCATCGTTAAAGATGCGTAAATAAAAACATGATTTTTTATATATATTAGACGACAACGAACAATGTACTGGTACATTTTCCTCGTATTTATTACTCTATGCTTTAAACTAAACAAAATATTTTGGTTATAAAGGTGACATCAAAACAAACCAAGCCACTGCGCACCGAGCTCTATTCATCTAGGATGAGATACAGGTCTATAATACAAAATATGAAACAAAAACACATTCAAACTATCAAAATTGTTACATTTACTCATTTGGCTATACATGCGTTTGTTTGCTTAGTCGAGCTTCTTTAATGTAGTGATGAGATTTGTCAGTTATATGTTTTGGAAAAGCGTCAATAATAGAGTTATTTAAAAAATCTACTAACTTATAACATCCTCCATGACACCATAGTCCCTCTCTGGCAGGCCCACTCCAGGGAACAGATCAGACAGTATCCCGGCGAACAGTATAGCATCCGCTGCCAGGAACTTGGGTAAGTTACTATCGTTCAGCGCACAGAGCAGCGTCTTCTCTTCGTGCTGGTCCGGACTGGCCCGCTTTAGGGCTCCCGCCATTACCTAAATACACATAAATACATCCACTAAATAAATAAAGATCCATATGTACACACAATGTAATAGAACAACCGTTCAAGTATGTATCAAACAGACATTAGAAAAACTGTGTTTGAAAATTTTGTTTGTCTGTTTCTATGTTCACGAATTATCTAGTTAATAATATATTTAGTATTGTCACATAGCTACTCACCAACACACTTTTTACTGCTCTCATTCCGAAATCGTAGTGGTCTTGTTTGGACAATTGTTCGCTGGATAGTTTATACATCTGAACCATCTTTTTGGCCAGACCCCTTGAAGACTCGAAGCCCTCAGAGTATAGGATCACCTCCGCAATCAAAGCTGGAATACGTATCGAAATTTTGTGAAAGATACATAGAATCATGTATTTTCGTTAGAAATAAACATAACCTAAAATTTTTGGTGGGTTAAACCTTCAAGAAGATAAGGTGGGGAATAGAAGTGGAGAATTATTAATAAATATATAATCGCTCATGCAATACTGACTTCTACTATAAAGATTACTTAAATCAATCATTCTTCAATTTGCCAATAGTCATACATTGTACATCTGAAACGGTAAAGTCAAGAGGCTCGGTTCCCAAGAGTAGGTCCATAGATAAATATAATCAAGGAACTCAATGGATAATCTTTTAAGTTATTTTTGAAATTACAATTATTCATATTAATAAATATTTCTCACCATAATCAGGCACCATCATAGATATAGGTCGGAACAACGCCTTCAAATTATCAGGCAGTTCTGTTCTGCCCGCATAGCCCGGGTTCATGGTGATGAAGGCCGCGCAAGTCGCCACTAGCTTGATCTCACGGCCTTCGAACATGAACCTTTAAATTAATCATATTTAAATTATTGTAGTTTAAGGCCTGCGGTGCCACAATGAGTGTGAACAGCGATGCCGTGTCGACTAAGACGATAAGGGTAATGGGTAAATGAAAAAAATTGTGATGAGTTTAACAGTTAATGAGGATCATTGTTTATCTGAAGTTCATGACAATGGTTTTTCCGATTATAAGATATTTTTAAAGGTTAAACAATCGTTTATCCAGTTTGTTCACACCACACGATGCTTTACGGTCATGAATAAGAATCATGAATGGGTTTGAAATTATAAGGTCAAAATGCAGATATTTTAACATGATAATCCGAGTAAATATATAAATATTATAGTAATTGTTTATATTAGAAACCGGAATAAATCAAGTGTAAAACATATATAATGGTAAAAGAATGATGAACTAGCCTAGTCTGTTTGGCGACCTTGGCGTTCCGAATAGTAATGAGTTGCTGCGCGATGACCGACAGCACTTCTATATCAATTCTGTTGAACTCGTCGAAACAGCACCACGCGCCGGACGTGGCCAGCCCCGAGAAGAACCGACCCATCATCTTGTAATCCAAACCTGCATAGAAGAATTATTATAAGATATTTTATAAGGCACAATCTTTTCATCACAATGCTGTATGGTCAATCATAATTATAACAATTCTTATAAGCAAAGAGTTGTTTTTATTCTCCATTCTTCACGGATCGAGAATGTCAATTAGCACCATTTTCGTCTTGTTTTACATTAAATTATAATTTATTTACTTTACAAAAACTGTAAGTATTTCTCATTACGAGCACCTTCAGAGCAGTTAAAGACGACACACTGTATGGCGAGTGACTTGGCCAGATCTTTGGTTGTCTCCGTCTTGCCAGTGCCGGCCGGGCCCGCGGGGGCTCCTCCCAGGTCCAGCTGCAGCGCACCCATGAGACACAGGTAGCAACGATCCGTCAGCGGAGTGATCACCAGCACACCTTAATTTTATATATTTTTTAAACAAACATTTATCAATATAAGAAGGACTCGAAAGCTGCGACTACTAGTAGCCCGTCTCCTTTGAATTAACAACTGAAATATCGTGCCATTCTGAACCTTGATGGCTTTTATGTTTTTTTTTAATTTAAACGTGTTCGCTTTTAATTTTACATATTGATGTAGTTATTGTTATAGATATCAGATTGTGTTTAAATGTTTTTACTAACCTCCAGCTCCAAGATACTCATGTCCATAAATGTACATAGCGCTCGACATTCTCGCAACACAGTTGTCGATATCTTCCTCCCAGTAGTAGCGGATCATCTTCAACCACTCGAAATCATCACTGATTTACAAAAGAAATAAGTACTTTTGCAATCAATCAACTTTTTTTATATAGACAATAAGTTATGTTAAATATCTGAAACATCCAAGCCTTTTTACAATAAATGTTAAATAATACAAATAATCTACTCACTCTTTTTGTACATGCTTTTCGACCATGTGAGTGATGGTGTCTCTCGCGTGTACGTCCACTGTTATAAGAGCGCATAGAACCTTCCGGAACAAAGATGTCAGGTCCTTCCTCGTGAGGGCGGCCAGGTCATTCAAGTCTGATATACATTTCTTCTCGTAATTGATCAGACCGGTGTCAATGCGGAGAGGTAAGTCAAGCTCTAATATTTCGTGGACACCTTTCGCCCACATTATTTGGGATACTGCTAAAACTACCTGTAACGATAAAGATCTATATAAACTCAAGTTAAAGTCTTGAAATACATAGAAAGTTTTGGGAAATAAAGAAAGAAAATCTTGAGTTGGTTTTTATTTTTCAAGAAGCAAGAAGAAGTCACACAGTGTGGTGTCTAGGAAGGCATCGTCTTGATCGCGGAGTATGGGAGTACATTGTCGTGGTAGAGCCGTAAGAGGCGGGGCTTGTGTTTAGTCGCTTGTTGCTCGCGAGACCAAAAACTTTAGACGGATTTAGATAGTGAACCATTTTTTTTGTATGAATGATATTTTGGTATCTTAAGGGAATTAATACTTATTATCCCGTTAAGGAATCTGCCAATCAAAAATTTAGCAGCGCTTCTCAACCGTTATATTCTTATAGGCGTTGATTCGTTTAGAGAGCCACGCTTTGTTTCCGTATAATATTGCTAAGTCAAAGATGCGTCACCTGTTGTGACATTAATTTGAAGCCGTCGGAAAGTTTACGCGGCAGTTCTTTTTGTTCATACTATATAATTTCAAAATGGTGGTAAAAAAACATAATTTCAAATATATTTCTTCATTCAAATAACCGAATAATCAAAATAAATTATAACTGGTGAGCGTTCCATACAAACTTTCTGAGTGTCCTAAGTAAACCTATCGGAATATAACGGGACTCATAAATCAGTAGTACTTATATAATATATATAAAGTTTCTATATAGATTCTTATTTCATACAGTAGTTGGACTTTTAATGATACCTGGTTTGGATGCAAGGTGACCCATTCCACTCGAGGGCGCATCATGAAGTCCTTCAAGGCGAACTTCATACAGCGCTTGACCGAAGCAAACATAGCTTCCTCCACCTTACCCAGCCAGTCTTCCACGTTGCCGCGAGCCTTGAGACCCTGGTGGAATTAGATACAGTTGGAGACCAACAATGGAATTAAGGTATTCATGACTCCACTCCACATTGCACGACCATAGTACGAAACACGATTATTTCTCATCTTTTCTATCACCGGTGCTACTTTCATACTGCCTCTTACATACAATTTTCTTAAATTATCTATTCTAATCATGCCACAAATCCATATTAACATTCGCATTTCTGCAACACTTAATTGGTACATGCCTTTCAACTATTTCTTTAGTAGTTATGATCTATACAACGAAATTAAGTAGATTTTTTGTTTAACAATTCAATCTATTTCATCATCATCTTGTCAAACTGAGCTAAGGTATCGAGGTCGAAACAAACTGGTAAATATGAACCGTCATAAGAGCGCAATTCGTCTCTATAGTTTTGAGAGAACGATGAAAACCCCGAACATTGTTCAGTTTTCATGCTGCTGATTTTTAGACCAACAGTTTCAAATTTGTTTTCCAATTTCAAATTCTGCTCTAAGCTCAAAGCTATTTATGCAAACAAGAAAAATGTCATAAGCAAATAGAATACACAAGGGTGTACCTTCCCATGTTTGTCCAATGTTGAGGCATCCGTTATCAATAGTATGAACTTAAATTGGATCAACCAAAAACACTGCGGATCCCCTCCACATTTTTGACAATCACACCTTTCCCTTTCAGGACACAACACTCTTTTTTTCCTTAACACTTTCATTTCACAAATCGGTATGCTAGAAATCTTTGAATGTATTATTATTTTTATTTTAGCACACTTTGTAACTTTTACTACAGTATATCCTCATCTACCATACCCTTTTCTTTCGATTCACCAAACAGATTATTCCCTTTTGTATAAAAGAGCTTTTAAACTTTAGTATCTGTTGCGAGCCGCAGTTTAGAACAATAATTTGGAAACACAATTTACAAACATTTAGAGTCGGAATAGAAAAATATTAATGTGGTGTCTTAAAATCATACCTTTCCCAAATTAACTCTCTCTCCCTCTGGTGAGAGCATTGCAATAATATCTGTAGTCAAGTCCTCTTGTTTAGCAGTTTTTGCCAACTTAGCTTGTAACGCATCTCGAGTATTGAACGACATCTCTTTCTCCACTAACGTGCCATCTTCTGTGATTTCCATCTCACTTTCAGGAAGACGAACACCGAATTCCAGTTTAGCTATCGCGTCAAAACATTTGCGTAAGTGTGGCTGAACTGCATGAGGGTTACGGGTCTGGAAAAAGAAGGAAAAGAAACTCATTATTTGTACAGTTCCGTATAGTATAGTAATACATATAGTAAGTATATTATTCATATGGGACATGATCACTTCCCGAATTAAATCGTTATAACTTACCTGAGCCAAAATTTCAAGTAATTCATCATTTGACAGAAAGAAGAACCTCGGGAAAGCCACTCGCTTGGTTTCCAGATAAGCTTCAAGACACTTCATGATCTGGTCCAACATTTCATTGTTTCGCACGAACTCATCGTATAACTTCGGCTGAGTAGCCGCTGGCATCGCTAAGGGAACCTATGTAATACATCAGTATAATTATTATTAAATCTTAAGCGTTTACTGAACATTCAGAGAAATTATGAATTATTTTACAAATAGATGATGGCGTTGTAATTGGCTACTACACCGAGTTATTAATAATTGTTTCTGTGGACTGTCTCTAGGTTTTTGGTTGTTGCAACAATCCTAAATCAAGGTAATGTTTTTTTATTAAAGGAGAGACATCTTGAAATCTTTTTAAAGTTCCAGTTCAAATTTGTCTTATACGAAAGTAAAGCTCGCAACTGTAATTTTATACTTTACATATATGGTACATTATTAAATATGGTCAAACAAGGAAGTTGCCTCCGATTTTGAATGCTTCAGATTAGAGAACATATTGTTATTAACTGCAATTAGTACAATTTTTGAAAAACCTAAGCTCGATCAGTTAATAAATAATTTTAACATTGTTTTTCGGATTAAATAATCTTTTAAAAGTTTATTTAAAAGATTTTTTAAAGTCCTTTATGGGGCAATGTATACACGTTTTAACAAACTCTTTAGCAAGCTAACAAGCTTTATGTTAAGTATTAACCTTTAATAAATTATAAAAAAGGAATATTCGAAAATATTTTTACACATATGTAGCTGTTAATTTAAAAAGTAATTAAAGAACATCTGTGTGCCAACAGAGAAGTACTACAGTATGTTCGAATATTTAGAGGATAATGCAATGTGGGTATGAAACAATCAGTTCAAAACTATTATAAAGTTTTTCATATTATATGTAATTTAGGCTTTAAAACGTAATCAGAGAAGCCCACTGAGTATCTGTAGCCAGCTCTTCTCAAGTCTGTGAAAAATATCTTTTCGTGCTGATAATATCGAAACTTTGACAGTGAAGAATGTTTTCTATAAAACTGATTTTCAAATATATAATTTCTATTTGTTAACCGACCAAAGGAATATCGAAAGTACCTCAACAATATTTAGAGTTATTTTATCAATTTTAAACATGTTAAGCTCATTTAAAATTGACCTTAGCCAGTTTCCTCATGATGTCCTTCCAGGACTTATCTACGATAGTGAAGAGTCTGGTCTCGTTGGGTAGTTGTCGCTGGATGTCGGGAGCTGAGAAGATCACCTCGAGGTAGATCCAGGTTTGTTGACACATAGACCACTCTTCCTAGAAACAATGTTATGACAGTTATTGTATTTTTAGTCTTTTTAACACATTTGTTTGATTTGTCTATAGAAAAGTTTTATTACATCAGACGGTAATATTAACTTAACATTGAAATAATTATAGTTATTGTAATAGCTTACAAACATACGTAAAATTAGTTTTTACACATAACATAGAACAAGGTATAAGAATCAAAAGTCTTTCGTTTTCAAAAAAAAATAATGTGTTCTTTAACATAACATAAAAATAATGACGTATATACTATAAACAACGTGGCTAGTATAATGTAAATTGAAATTTTACTTTTTAATAATATTGTACTCACAAGGGTTTTTGAGAACAGCTCTAAATTCTTGGACCACTCTTCGACCCTACTCTTGATGGGTCCGCAGTTCCGCGAACTTAGTATGGTGCTAACATGTATGTTGCTCTCATCCACAGCTGCCTGGATCTCGTCCAAGCCGCCCAGTACGTACACATCCCGGGCGTCCTTATGTAATAATACTGGAAACTCTAATGTCGCCCATATTTCTTCCACCTGAAATTTCCTTCTAATTATTCTATAATATGATTGACTTAAAAAACTATATGTTCATGTCACAGGCTACAATATTAAGATGATTAAATTAGTATTTTGTGATATTAAGTACTTAAGTCATATATATATATACATATATTCAAATATATATCCAAGTCATACCTTCTTAAGAAGTGCCTCTAGCCCGGCCTCAGAGCTGGCCTGTCCTGCCACCTCCATCAGCTCGTCACTGTGCTGGAAGGCCTGCAGATCTTCCAGCAGAGAAAGCGTCACCTGCATGTCGGGCGTGAAGCGTGTGCGGAGGATCTCCTCGATCTTCACCCAGTGACGGGGCTTTAGTGCTGGGTTGCGGAGGTATGACATCACCGGTAGCTGGACAAAAAAAAATCTTAATATATGATCACATGAAATGAATAGTAAATAAATCTTTATTCTATTTATTTTTTAAAACAAATTGGCCATAACTGATTATAAAATGACCGTTTGTCTAACAGAAAATTTAATACTTACTAAATAAAATAATGAATGTAATATATGAATTTATATATTTTTCATCAACATCAGACATCTTAAAAAGTGGACAATATACAATAAAATAATCGTTATTATAAATATAAGATAATCATACCTTCTCCTTGATAATGTCGATGGTTTCTTTACATCCGGGCACAATTTTATTAGGCGGCAACCCCTTATCCAGTTGGTTGAAGACTTTTGCGAAGTTTAGCGTCGTCGTCTGTATCTCATCCATGTCCAAAGTATTAAACGGTACTTCATACCTTGAAATTAAAATTAATATGATATTTACAAACTTTACCTCACCAAAAACTACTAAAGCAACCATTTCATTATCCAATTCAATAAGTGCTAGTTTACTGAGCTATTTTTTGGAGTCAAATAGTGCGCCGTAGATTGGATAATGAAATGGGCGCATTACAGTCGTAAATTTTAATCAATCTACAGTCCGAGATTAAATCATACTTATTTGGTTTGCTACAAACTCTATTCACAGGTTTATTGGGACTTGAAACGAATTGTAATGTCTGTTTCATGTGTAGAAAAATATTACCAAGTTCTGTAGGCGTCGTTCCATTCCTTAGCGGATTTCCATAACATTTGTCTCAGTCTTACATCGGTGATGGCTTCGTCCAGTTGGTCCAAGCGAGCCGGGGGTATCTGATGTAAAGCACAGTTCAGTGAATATTTGTCGTTACGGATGAATACATACTTGATATACCAGGATAATAATAAAATAAAATTCTGACCTTAAATATCTTCTGCCATTCTCGTATTTGTTTGTCCCTGGCGGAGAAGTTAGTTAACTTCTCCATTAGATCATTTAATGTTTCCATTACTTTCTCCATATCTGATTTTTCATCGTACAGCCATTGTTGCTATAAAAATAATACAGAAATAATAATTAGTAAGACCTTTAGAACAACATCGAATTTATTTATTGTATTTTTTAAATACAAAACATATAAGTACGTACAGAAATTTCGTCTCTTATTTTGTTAACATCCAGAATCAATTCCATTATATCTTTGCCTATTTGGCTGGCGAACAAGCCCGCTAGCTTGCCTCGTGTTTCCAGACGCGCGTCCACGTTAGTACGGAGCGTTCCCAATATCACGCTGAGGCCTGGAAGTGTTAACATCGTCAACATCGCATCGCAGCAATGTCTTTATAGTTTTTGCTGTGTTTAGGTGTCCCGGGTTTGGGACATCGAATTTATTGATTAGTAGGTAAAAGTACTAATTAATAATATTTTTACTTTACAAGATTACTAGATAAAGAGGTTTTTCTAGATATAGACGAAGAAAATATATAACTTTTGTAAAAAAATAACAACTCTTATGTACAACTGAAATGAACGTATTATCAATGTTGATCTTACCCAAAAATTCGTTCATATCATCAGGCGGAATGCCAATATTGAACTCTCCCATGAGGTCGTACATCTCGCGTAAGTACTCCAGGCGTTCTTCCAGTTTACTGACGCGTGGTTCCAGCCCGTCCAGTAGGTAGTTGAAGGCAACTAACTCGCCCGCAGTCTCCGGCTCTGTGGTAATGTCGTTGTTGATGGACTCTATCCCGTTTAGGATTTCTTCAATACAGTCGTGACCAATGCTGTCGGAGATAAGTTCAGTTTATGTCAATGATGGGATTTGAAGATGGGACCTTTCAAAAAAAATATATATATATACGTCCTAGCTAGATCTATACTTTTGTACTTGTTCACGTTTGTATTTTGTTCGGAGCATAGCTAGGTAACACCACAATGGAAGTAATAATATAATAATGCATATTTATTTAATATTTTTTGTGTTCTGCATTGCCAGATACAGAGGGTTTGTCAAAACCCAACAATTTTAATAAATATATATATTTTTATATTTATTTTCCATTATATGAAATATAATTTAATTCGAAAACAATTACTAGAGATAGTATAAGTGAATAAAGTGATAAGTGATAAACGCTCTTAAAACTAAAAGAATATTTGTAATAATTTCATAAATAATGTTTATAGTATTCAAAGTTATGACTTACTCAGGCGTTACATTGTTGACGACATCAAAAAGTCTCCTCGGCTGTGGTCTGAACAACTCCTGGAAGGGACACAGATTCAAGAACAGTAATCCAAGTGGTTGATAGCTTACTACTTCTTCAATATCTTCCATTTGTTTCACAAACTTCGTACATAACTTCCTGAACTCGTTTACGTCTCTTTCTTGTTTTATCAAGTCTATATTCATTTCATGTGCCTCTTTGAAGTTATCCATAAATAAGTTCATGCGCTTGAGGAACATCCACACATATCTAAAGCTTTGGTGCACCGATTCAGGAATGAAGGCTATATCATTAAGCATTTTCTTATCTTGGTTCATCAGGAAGTATAGATTAGGTGATTCTCCCGCAGACCAATCCACTTGTTTACCCATGATCGTTGGCTGCACGAATATTTGCAACGCTTCCTCATTGAGAAAGTTATGGAAAGTCCTGACGTATTCGTCCCAATAATTGGTTATTCTCGCCAAGTAACTAGATATTACCTTTTCGCTCGGATTCAGTTCTACTAACCCAGATGAAAGAACGTATGCGTCAATTTGGAACAGAGCCCACTGTAACATTATTCCATCATTAGGTATTCATAAAATGTAATTCAATTTATAAAAGAATGGGGCAAACCTTGCAGGTATCAGTTTGTCTGGGAACCACTTCCAAGACTTCGTCCAATTCTTTGCCGGTCAGTAGTTCAACAGATGGGGTAAAAGCGGCGTGCACGCGCAACATGTCCGCCATGATCATATTGGATCTCTTTGTCAAACGATGGAGCATGTAATTGGTCATGTAGTCCGCAAGTTTAATTAAACTGCGAATAAATAAAGAAAAATATATACGTATCCTACATTCTAATATTTTCACTTTATGTTAAAAATAATTTTAAAATGAATTGAATTATTATTATGACGATTACGAAGACAGCATCTTCATGATATTATTTCATGAATTATATATTAGTTGAATTCAAGTGACCTAGCAAGTCTCTCGCAATATTTCCGCTTATTCGCCTTCTCAGTATAAGACATGCCGCCAGTGGGTTTCCCTCTAATCATCTGGAAAGGCGGTATGTTCCTGTCGTCGTGGGTGAACCCCTGCTGGTACAGAGCCGCGTGGCACGCCGCCATGATCACTTCCAGCACGATCACTCTGAAGGCCAATAGTTTTTCCCGCACGTACTCCACGCTTTTCATCTATTGGGATGTAAAAAGCTAGCTTTCAGAGATTGCGTGTTATATATAATACACTCGATTACCATACAAATATTACGAGCCTGAATTAAAGGTAATTTAAAAACTGTATTTATAAGAAAGGTATTTCAAAACTGTTAGCCGCCACGGAAATCACGAATAAGGAAATTAGAAGTTGAAGTTCCAACTCCAACGTCTAATTTCCGTAAGTATCCTTGAAAAGGCAGACTGACAGAAAGACTTTATCATAAATGTTGAAGAAATCAGCCTATATGATGTTCTTTTATTATTTTACGGTCAGTGATTAATTGGAGTATATGAAGTCGAATATTTGTACTCGTGTTCACCTCGTGTAACCTCGTGTAAACCGATGCTTAATTTTACCATCATACATTATTTGATAATTTTTTTTATTTCTCAATTACTTAAAGAGTAGTTTACAGATCCCCTAAAATAAGACATTTTGTCATAGACTGACTTGATATTAAATTAAAAAATATCTTAAACTACTTTCTGTCTATATATTATACACACTGTCTTTATATTATATATAGTACCGATAGATAAATTAATAAAATGAAGGTGCTTATTTTTGTTTAGGCGAACTATTGTTTTGCAAAAGATAAATATAATAATGATGCAGTTATTAGAAAAAGAAGAATAAATGACGAATTAAGAGTATAAGGCAGCTCTACTTGCAACACAGCTGTAACACATAATAAAACACACCTGTACTTCTATGAAGTAAAAGAAGGCAGTGTCCATATCTCTTGAGACATCAGCAAAGGACTTCATGTACATATCACAGCACATCGCCTGTATGTTGAGCAACGCTTTGCCCAGAACTGGTGTGAGGATGAACAGCTTCTTTGCGATTTTAGATCGTGTTTTATTGAATTTGCGAAACAGTATCGACTTCCGCCAGACGTAAAATGCTTTCCAGTAACGGTAGACTCGAAAAAACTTAATCTACAAGAAAAATAAATGTATACTTAGTCTGGCCATAAATACTGTTACACTTAAAAATATATTTTTTAACTGCAAATAACATTTATTACTTTTACAGTATGTTAGTTTAGTCCATAAATATAAACAATTAAAAATATATAAAGCTTATTCGAAATGGTCTCCATTGGCTCCAGTCATCTATAGAAGCACGCACTCTTTCCATGGGAAAATTCTTCACTGCCAATCTTTGTTTTAGGGACTAGAGAGAGATTGTTTTAGGGACTCCAAATTATCATGCCATTTAGAGCAAGCTGTACTCTCTAAAATTGACCATAAATCATAATCCAGCGGATTAAGATCGGGACTAGACGACGACCAGTCTTCAGCTCTGATGAAGTCCGAAACGTTCGCTTCCAACCAAGACTGAGTGACCGAACTGAACGACCATACTTGTTTAGTGAACATAGTGATTTTAAGGAGCTTAACTACCTTCTCAAGATTGGTATCTTGATATACTTGTGCCGACGTTTTGATACCTTTTTCACAAAAATATGGCTCAGTCACTCCTTCATAGCCAACACCCCACCAAACCATCACTGAAGTCGGATAATGTCCACGATGCAATCTGTCAACTAATTGGGAAGCTTCCATAGATCTTTGAGCATAAATACGTTCATTTTGATTGTTAAAATGTTGCTCAATCGTAAAATTTTTCTCATCCGGAAACAAAATTTTTCTGTGACCTCCCTTTGCGTGCGTACCGCTTCAGTATTTGTTTCGATTTCGCCACCCTATTCTTCTTTAAATTATCAGTTAAGAAATGACCAGTGCGTCTCTTATAGGATGCAAGTCCTAAATCATCTTTTAAAATACGCGACATGGTTCTAGGTGCTATCTTTATTTCCCGAGATAAAATCTTTTGCTTTCGGACAGGATTTCTTCGAATTCTTTCACTTACTGCTTTGACCACTTTTTTCGTACGAACAATACGTGGACGGCTAGATCTTGTTCTGTCAAAAACAGAGGAAGTCTTATTGTACCTATTAATAGCCCGGTACACAAACATTTGTTTTAAAAATTGCATTTGGCTACATACCTACTTTGTGTAATGCAATCACAGCGATTCGGTTCTCTATATCACCCTACTCCATTTTAATATCGGAAAATATTGTACAATGTATAGGCGCCACAATAAGAAAACATAATGAACAATCTTATAAAAATTACAGATTCGAAAATCAAATGTAATATTTGTTTTATTTTTAAGTGTAACATTATTTATGGCGAGACTAAGCATTGTTAAAATATTATTATAGTATTGTATTGTAGTAAAAAGAGTATAAGAGAGTTTAATCCAGTTTCTTATTACTATGATATTATTTTGTAAAAACTATACTCAAAACTTACATCAGTGAGTTGAACAAATATAGTATACTCCTGGTCCCATTCAGGTAGTTTTGTAAAGACCATTTCATTAGTGTAGTGTGTAACTCCACAAGGACTTATAGTTAAATAATTCTTTCTATCTATCTCCTCGTATGGAACAACCCTGTAAGATTTGTTTATTCAATTGTAACATTTCAGTTATATGTTAATTGTACACAAATAACTCTTAATTATTACGTACTTAAGATAATATGGTGTGAAGTAAACATTTTCAGGATGTACTGCATAAATCATGTACAAAAAACCGCTAGATGGATTATTCCGGATATAATTTATCACTTCTTTCTGTGAAGCCACCTGTGGCTTGACTTTTAATGGGTCAATGGTTTGTTCCCCGTCAATATCGGAAACACTGGAGCGGTACTCCTTTATTGTAATGCCCTTCTTTTTCTTACCTATAATGTTACACATTTTGTAAATAACTTATGTGAAAGTTTCTTAGCATATGCTATGGTGCAAAAGACTGCCATCATATAATGTCATTTTGTTATTTCATGTGTGTAATTACTTTCAATAAGAGTGTTATTAAAACCGTGAAATTTGTATTAAGTAGTATTTGTTTTTCGTATATCTTTTTTAATTAAATATATATATATATATATATATATATATTTTAATATGAGATTAAAGGTTATTACAATACTTATTCAATGATACCCGATTAGACTTAATAAGTTTATTGTGCTGTCAAAAATAAACAATCCGACAATAAGCCCCAAAATTGCTCGTCATCTTAATGCTTAGTCCGAAAGGACATCTAGTGATTACAGTTGCATTATTCGAAGAAAATCGATACTACTCCGAGAAAGTTGCTCAAGTTGTTGCTCTAACTATCGCCGGCCTGAACCAGAGTAGGTACCGTAGCTCGACGGCTTAATAGTAGAAATTCAGTTCGACGTGTATACCAGCGCTATTGGAAGACTAGTATCTATGAACGGCACGGTGTTTTCGTAGAAATGATTAGCGACGAAAGGTCCATAGAAGAATTGTTGCATTACAGAATACTGAACATATCTCTCCGTGGGTCTTCTATGAACCATCCATCCATTTCCTCGCCCATCATTGCTACAAAAACACATCCTGGACTCATCTGAGAACAGAACTCATAGGTCAAATCGTGTATGTTCTGGGGAAGCATTTCACTCGAAGCGAGGACTGAGCTTGTTTTCAACGCTGGGGCCAATATTAGGCGACAAGCAGATTAATATTTCAACGGTATATAGAGGAAGTTTTCCAGGACCATGTTGTACCATTTGGGAGTTTCATTGGGGAAAAATTTATCTTCATCAATTGTTATGCAACAATGCAAGACTATGGGGTCTGCTGCCATAATACGACAATACTCGCGATGGAGTGGCCAGCTGACAAACTGGACCTTAATCCGATTGGGCACATGTAGGACGAAATAAAACGAAAAATAAGAGGCCAAAATATTGTTCCAGCCAACATTCAGGAGTTACAAAATGCTCTCAAAGAGTAATGGAACGCCATGCCACAAGACTTCATCAAACACTCGATTGGATAAACTTTATCCCCACTTTTATAGCATCATAGAATAGGCATTGATACACCCTTTAATGTTGTATTAAAATATATGTCTTGCTTTAAAATATGTATTTTAACATATAAATAACTGATATAATTTAAAAAAAATTGTTCACATGTGCGATTTTATTACACCCGAATAGCAATTATCAAATTGAATATTTAAATTTTCAAAGTATCAACATTTTTCGGTCCGACAATATAGACTCATTTCTTTGTGCACGATCACAACTGAGCCATGGTGTACAAACATCTACTCCTTAGGCGGTGGGTCTAAACTCTGATTTAAATGAGTTGCAGGGAGTTTTATAACAATTATGAGTAATTTTAAAAGTAAATCATTTTTATAATTTTTATGAATACATTGTAAAAAAATATGTTCTATATATACATGATTTTAGGATTTATAATATAATAATTGATTAACAAAGTGATGGTTATGGTATATGTGGTTGCAGATTGTGGTTGTCATTTGCTTTATTAACCATGAAACTTGATAAAAACTGCCACCAATAAGAATTGCCACTTGGCTAAGGTCCTTTATGATGATTATTTAAAAAAAATATGGATTATCAAATTTTCAATCCTCTCCTAGAGGCTACTAACACTGATCTTATATCTTTCATATTTATTATATCATCTCATATCTTTCTAAAACCATGTAGTAGTGGCTACCTTTACCCAGTATAAAGTCTGGCTTCACAGTTTAGGTTAATGTTTTGATAGATCAATCAAACGAGACAAACAGCTACATAAAGATTAATAATTTTAAATAAAGATAATATAAACTTAAAAATCATTTAAATTATTTATAAATATTCAATTCAAAAAGAGGTGTATTACTTTATTAATTAAAACATTTAAGTGCAGTACAAAGATCTTGTCCTTATGATCATGTGACTGAAATAATCTAGTCACATCTTTTCCTTCTTATAAACATAGTTTATAAGAAGGATAAGATATGATATAAAATATGTTTAAAAAGTGTACCATCATCCAGTTTAATAGGTTCAAGTTGCAGTTTCCCAGTCTTTCTCTCATTTTTAAATCGTTCCGCTTGAGCCACACCAAACCCTGTCTGATCATGAAAAACAGATGTGTATTCAAAAACCATATCAAACATACAATTGTGTTTGAATATATATTCTCATTTAAATATTTCCTCACAATGTTCTTTATCTACCAGAGCTATAAAATTACTGACTACATATTTTGTCACTTCAGGAGGATCCACTAAGTTAAGTAATTCAAAATTTGTATTATTACTGCCGTGCCAGCCTGTCATTATTATTGTAAAAAAAAATTAAGACATTTGGCAATTGGCTTACCAATGGTTCGGGTTCCTTTTCTACATATTCAATCCTATCCATGAGCTTTTTATGTGGCAAATGAAATGGTATATCTCTAGATTTTCTGAAAAATATAATGTAAAAAAATAAGATTTTAGTTATTTTTTAATTGGTTATTGAGCCTATAGTACATTCATTGGGAATTATTGTCCAAAATTGTCTATATTTGTTATATAAATAACTGATAACCATGGGTATATTGTATGGAGAATGTAAAAACCAAATTGTTTTTAAATTATAGCATTTTTATTGATTTTACATACCTGCTATAGCAATTGGGAACTTTCCTAACATTTCTCTGTAATGTTTCTATTGCTGGTAAGGTTGTTAAGGCCGACTTACGTTTTATATGTTCATTTTGCATAATGTACAAAAGCTCATTAGACCTTACGAAATTGTCTGGTGTTTTTATATGTATCGATATTTATAACAAGAAACAACTTCGAACGGCCGACTTTGAGTCAACAATAAACAAATAACAGTCTCCATGGAAACCGGACATAATAATAATAAAAAAGATATTAAATATTGACATTGTTTTAAAATTCGACCAAAATTCTTTATATTAAAATTCAAAGCCAAATATAAAAAATGCCGTTCTGAAACAGGAATATTTATTGCATTCTTTATTTTCAAACAAGGGCCGTGAACGCCCATTAAGAGACGTGAAGACGTGAAAGTGAATATGGACGTGAAAGTATTTAAACCTCTTTGCAGAATTTTCAGCTTTTCGTACATTGTTTTCATTCATTTTTATTGATGTTTAAAATACGTTACTTTGCTACCAATTGCAATGTATACTCGTCGTTCAACATCTTTTATTAATAGCTAAATAAATAATAAATTGTAATACCCCAGTAGTGAAAACTGCAGCAAAAGCTAAAGATTTTCATTTAAAAGTTAAAAGCGAAAATTTCCAGATTTTTATATAAAATCCCTCTGCTAGATTCTCGATTCTTTTATTTTACCGACTACTATACTAAGCTTATTATACTTTATATAATTAAATAAATATATATATATATATTGTAATAGCACTATTGTTTTATGACACTCACTATGTTTCAAAAATATAGTTTATGATAATATTTATGCTAAAGCATAAAATAATTGCGAATATATAAAAAATCTTTTAAAACTAAAATTTTCAGTTTTTTAAAATACACTGCTATGTGCAGAAATCATAATTTTTATAGTCTGTGATACATCCAGGGTGGGCACTGGGCAATAGTTTTTTAGACAGGTCGAAAAAAAATAGTAATAAAAAATAGTGCTAGAACCGCCAGGATTTTGTAGGTATTGGCTCAAATTGAATGTGATAAATTTAAACTTAAAATAATTTTGTGTGAAATATGTGCTGTTTATCGTCTCTTTAATAACATCGCAGATCTCTGTTTTATGTGATTTTCAAAAATGTAAGTTCGCTATTTTCTTTATAAGACGCTACTTTCACTGCTCTAATATGAAGTACGTAAAACTCAAGCTTTTTAGACCTGAATGTTAAATTATTGCTAGCGAAATCGAATAAGTATTTATTTGTGCGTGAAAAATCTTATGTTGATGTTTATTTATGTTGTATCATTAAATTTGGTCTCTATTTAATCGTGACCTACGTTAAATGTGAAAATAAAATGTTACAATTATATTTTTCTAACTGTTTTTGGACACATTCCTAGTTACACTGTTTTTTTGTCAAAATATTTACTTTACCTTATTTTATTGTGCTAGGCCACACAACATTCCTGAAAATGCAACATCAAATAAAATTTATATTCTTCAGTTATCGATTTTATTATTCAGAATATATCGTAATAATATTTTTATAACACTGAATAACTGACAATACTATTATTCAATGTGTTTACCCATACATTAGTATGCAAAATATAATAATAGTGAAGTATATATGATAATTTAACAGATAGGTAATTTTTAGTACTCTAATTTAACAGATTGGTAATTGTTTGGCAATATTTGATATAACCTACACATTTGAAGTTGCTTGTTTAGTCAGTGAATTTACTAGTCACTTGTAGCTTGCCCCTATAATTGGACTTGGCCCAGTTTCTTAACTCATAAGGGGATGTTTATATTTTGCAAATGGCAATTATTAATTGAGAGATTTCTTACAACTACATCTGCAGTGGTGATCAAAATATATAGATAATTTTTATATATTGCTTTTTTAGTAGGTTTTAGCACAAGACTATGAAAGTTGTTAATTATTTGATTGATTTAAATGGATTCAAATGAAAATACTTAAATCATTTTTTTTATATCGAACTATAATAAATTAATTGTTTAAGAAAAAGTGAATTTTAGTGTGTAATTGCACTGCAGATCATTTCTTATAATTTTTCAGAATCCAGTATATTCCAAGTATTTGTAGATGAATGCATCCACAAATACATATAATGATATGTATGGCAAAATTATCTTTTTTGAAATCTTAGGTTACAGGTCAATTTAGTAATATATATGTTGAAAACATTGTATTCCTTACATATTGAGATAACTGTCTTTAGATGTCTTTGATTATGAAGTAATGTGAATTATCATTAAACATACTTTTTTTGCTTTTTCTTCTTGGCCTATAATGTTTACCTATTACTTTTAGATTGTGCCGTCCCACGGTATTTTAATGATTGCTTTTCATATTATATTTATTCATAATGTGTGTTAGTTCCAGTAATGTTTTCATAAATCTTCTAACTATATAAGCTAAAATACCTTTCGTTTTTCCTACACATTAATTCCTTGAAGGGCCTTCATTTAATGAATCAATAAGATATTTATATTAAATCTTGTTTAAACCAAATTTTGGTATTAGATTATTGGAAATTATCACTTTTTATTTATTTATTTTTAGAAAGTAATGAGATTTTATTTAGGATACAGAATACAGTATTTTATATGAGTATTAAACTGAATTTTAATTTCCAATAACCTAAAATATATGAATACTTATTTTGGACAGTTTGCATTACTGCTTGGAGGTGTTAAGGTCAATTACTAATGTTCGGATAAGAGTAATTTAATACAAAACTGCTTTTGACTTGAGTTTTCCAAATTATTGGGCATCAACTTTGTCATATGCAGTGTAAATTTTACAAAATGTCTTGTTAGTAAAATTAACTTTTATATTTAACTTAATAAACAAACATTTTGTTACAGTTATACTACAATAAACTACACCATGGACAACTTAAAATAAACTAGGTGAGCTTGGAAGTACAGCGGATAGATTTGGACTTGGTTATTGAATGGCTATGTATTACTACGCAAGTAAATTAAATGAAGCGTCATGTAGTGGATGCAATGTGAAGGTGAGAAATATTTTCTTAGAGAATCTTTGTTGAATATTGATGTTATGATGGCAAGTATTTTATGAACAGTTGCCGCCGCCACCAGCTGAGCCCGCGCCACCGCCTCCCGAGCACTCATCTCTACCAACCGACCCTGCACTACTTCACGGGTCTGGCCTCTCTTACTATGATGTAAGTTTCCTTCATACTGAGCTATATATCCATAATGATATGGATATATAGCTAATATAACAAACCCAAAAAATCCAAAAAATTTGTCCAAAAAATCCAAATTATAAATAAAGTTTTATTCCACATGTCTTTAAGTAACACAACACCATTTTGGTATGTGTTTAATAATCAGAATTTATATAGGAAAATGCATATTATATGTACTCAGTACATACTCAATATAATTTTGTATTGATATTATTTCAAATGACTTCAATTTTCCTTACAGAATTCCTTCAATTTTTATTTGTGTACTAGATGTTATATATTATTAATTAGAAAATATGCATATTTTGTAATCTGAATTTGTCAAAATAGGCTGGTCTGTATGGTCAGAAAAACAAACTTTATCTGTTGGTTGATTTAGAACCAATTAACTTTCTAGTACAGTCTTCAAGGACTATAGAATGTTTAATGAAAGTCTAGCTTATATTTCATGAACAAGGATCAGTACTTCCAACCCTCATCTTAGTAAGAATTGGGGTAATTGGTATTATTCATACTCTGGCTGCCTTATTATAATTTTTGCAATTATATCTTTCATCTATTCACTTTTATATACAATGCACAAAAGACGGTTACAATTAAGACTGCTAAGGAGTCTCGAGTCTCTTTTGGTTCACGAATTGTCTATATTTAATTTAGTTTATTAAAAGTTAATACGTATCTTTCGGTTTTAATTACATTATGCTTTAGGTGTTTTGAAAAATAATAATACGACATATGATTTTTATTAGTAATTCATTTATATAATTTACATGTTAAGGAACGTAACACCATATTGTTTCAAATAACTACTAGTAAGCTATTATCGATACATTATTTATTATATTTTACACTACTCAATGCATACGGCTTCCAATACATTTAATTAATATAAAATATTTACTGTTCATGACTGATGGTACTGAATGACTGAACATTGCTATATAGTATTTATATACATATATATAGTACTCGTGACAATTTACATCATTTTGTAAAACCCCATCAAAATCGGCTCATTGTTTCTTAGCTTTTAGATCGGATTTTTTTCCTAATAATATACAGTGACAAACCCTTCTATTTTATTTATATATAAATATTACTAAATTTTCCCTTTTACAGAGCAATGTTATGGTATATTTTTTAAGATATACGAACATACTGCATTGTTATAAATGTTTTGCTTCCACCGAATTAAATGATATATATTTTATTTAAGTGTCTAATTCTGTGATTGACTATATATGATATATGTATAGAATTATAGAAATGAGATGCTCTCAGTCAGTTTTGATTTGTGCGCGTTATGTACTAGACGTACTGCAGAATAAAATTGAATTGACGGTTGGCAAGAAAATTGTATCGGTTATAATGGATGTGGTAAGTTTACGAGAAATTTAAAAGTGGAACTTTGAATTGAACATTTAAAAAAATGGTCAATATGTAAGGAACATATTGACATTTTTTATAGAGATTATCTTAAGTTAAGACAAATTAGAATGATGGAAATACTTGCATTTTTTAAGAATATTTTTTAAAGGAAAATATATAAATACATTAAAATAAATAGAATTTAAAATATCCTCTCCTAATAATATTTGATTTGATTTACATTTTATTTTATGCAATACCAATTTTATATTTGGGTCACCGATGCATCGAATTTCTTTAATAACAACTTCTTAGATTACAAGTGTCGTATTGTCAAATTATACGGTAAAGCTTAATCCCTGCGGAAAGCACTAATTAGCTTTTAGTTTATATACGTATTTTTATATAAAGATGTGTCACATAGGTGACACAGACAAGCAGGATGTTCAAACCTGAAAGCGGGATATTTGGATATGTTTATTTCATATTGGAACCGGCTTTCACATTGCTTATGGATCGCCGGCTGTAGCAATGCTTCCGGTGGTGAGATGAGGTAATGTCAGCTTCCGCAGGAAGGTACGAAGCTGGGCTATAGTTGTTTAGTTCATCTTTATAAACTTTTTGTTTGTTTACTAACACTTTTATCATCTATCTCTATATCGAAATATTGAAATATTTAATATTAGCGGTCTGAACAAGTTGGAGGCTGTTAGTAGGTTTCGACAAATCGCTGAGCTAACACATTGTTGTTTAAATAAACAGGAGATTGTTACACTCGTAACGGTGAGGTGTAATGTTACGACCAAAATGATTACTGGCGTCTTTCATGTTTCCGGTGAAATAGTATTAGAATCAATAGCAATATATAACACTGTCATATAGTTGTACGTATTGTTGAATAACCAATAATAGAATTTAATTATATAGTGAGATGAAATAAATTAAGTAGTACTTTTTTTAAGTTGGTATATATTTAATTAATTAAATGTTTTCTGACTCAATTTCATGTCAAAATATCTAATACACGTAAATATTGTTTACTAATATAATGTATTTTCTTTAGAATGATGACTATTACTCAATGGTGAGGGGGAACAAGTTCATGTCTGAGAATAGCTGCAAACATAACATGGTGATGAATGGCGGCATCAGCTTCAGTACCTCCACTGTTGAACCGTCTCAGGTATGACTCCATTACACTTGGATATTTGAATATAAAAACAAAACTGACCATAAGTCCCTATTGTCGAAGTTGATTAACGAAACAGTCTGCTCAGTTGTCCACAGTGCTATCGCCCACCAACAAGTCTGACGTGGAGTATAAGGATGGTAACATAGTGAGTTCGACATTCGAAGCGCTAGTGGACATGCTGCGGCCCGGTGCTACCAAGTCCTTTACCTTCACCTTCATACTGTGCTCCCGGCTCTTCGTCAAACCCCACGAGCTGCTGGCCATGCTTTGCAAGCGCTACTTCACCAACTATGATAAAGTGGTGAGATAACCATAATATTTTCTAAAATTATCTATTTTGAAAATCTAGTATCCTAATATTATGTAAAAAGTCACTATCACTTATTATATAAATGTGTCATGATCGGATCAAATAGCGTTTTTTGTTATATACATGTAACAACGTCGATATCCAGGGTAAGAACGAGATGAAGGAGCTGATGGAGCGCGAGGTGACAGACATGTCGTCGCTGGTGCGTGTGCTCAGTCAGTGGACTGCCATGTTCCCCTATGACTTCCGTGACGACCGCGTCATGGCCCTCGTCAGGAGCATCACGCAGAGGTACAAAACATAACAGAAGGTCTGGATTTAAATACCGGTCATGTTGAAACTTAACACTACACTAAACGTTCAAAAATTATAAAAGTAATTAAGTAACGGATATTAGCACACAAGCTAAGAAGTAGAATGGATACTTCAGTATTTCCAATCGGGACCTATTTTTTATTATAGTAAGATATCAAATTTAATAGATGTACCATGTCCGACAGGTGTGCTGCAGAACACATGTCCTCGATCAGATCCGAAGTATCCAGCATGTTGGAGAGGTTGCTGGATAAACTGACGGCGCTTGAACAATATGAGGAAACTCTGGTCGACGTACCACAAGTATCTACCTGCGATCAATTGCCACTTGTTAGTATTTGTTATTAATTTTGAATGTTTATTTCATATGTATAATAATAAATATTCGGACACTATCATTCAAGGCAGCCCCGAAGTAAGCAAAGCCTGTACTATGGGTAATGGCCAACTAATAAACATGCATAAACTACTTTTTTTTCGAATATATATTCATTTTTGAAATAGGGGCGGAAAAAAAAATATTACAAATATTTCTCAAGAGATGGAACCCACAGGCACAATAGTGTCAATCGGTTGCCAAATATAAGTAATATAATATACGTATAAGTTAGATCAATATAAATATATATGTCGCTTAGCCATAATTGAGTTTATGCGTCCCATCGTATCGTCCAGATTGCAGTCGTTATTGCATTAGGGAGCCGGCAGCGAGATGTCTCACGTCAAGTGAATCTGATGCGCTGATGTGTTTATCGTCTGCTCACTTCAATTAAATTACACTATTATGTCGTACCCTTAATGGAGACGAGCATACTCTAAATACATCAATTTTATTATCTTTAAAAAAGTATTTTTCTTAAAATAATAATTAAAGACATTGTTTTAGTTTCTTATAAAACTATTAAAACTCTTTTTTTACTACAGATATATTTGAACAGTTTGTAGCAATGATTGTTAATGTCAGCTAGTGGATGTTCTGTTCATATTATTTGCACGTGAAATTTAAATAATGTTCTTCACGAGTGAAATAATTCATTCGGATCATTTAATAAAGCTTATATTATTTAAATAATTAATGCAAAGTATACTTTTAATGCTTTTTACATTTTAATAAAACACATGAGACTAAACTGAACTATATATATAATACAAAGGTTATGACAAATATAATAATATATATGACATTTGCTAAACATTACTCATCCCATCTTAAAACTATACAAAGAATTTCAAATTAATGTATTCTCGATAATTTGATGTTTAATTCTGCCGGTGACGATTATGATTATATTATAACACTAGGGCTGCGCCTTGCTACGCATGAGTGCTTCCTAGATGATTTGAATTATTTTTATGACAGATGGGTATATTTATTCTATCATTTAATATATTTAAATAAGTTACATGTTTGATTTTTTTTTTTTGTAATAAATGTAAATCGAATGATAATACAACTATTTTCTACTGTTTCGAAGCATCCCATAAATATTTGGGAGAACAAAATGTAAAACATTTGTTTGTAAAATATTTTATTTCTTGGTATACAATAATACAATATTTTGTATACTCATAGGGTGACATCCTGACCCTCGGCCTGACTCCTGTGGAGTTGGCCAACCAACTGACCATAGTAGAGTTACACCGGCTCTCTTTCGTGGGTCCCGAGGAGTTCGTGCAAACCTTCGCTCCGTCGCAGCCACAGGCCTCGTCCGCCAACATAAGCCTCCACCACGCGGAGACCAAAAGCACTAAGAACTTAGAGGCCTACGCTGATTGGTTTAACAGACTCAGCTATTTGGTTGCTACGGACATCTTGAAGGTACACTATGGTAATTTTACTAGCAAGTAAATATTAAGATTCAATTGTGCATACATAGATTGTATTCAGCTTTGGTTAATTTAAATGATTTCTGCTTATAACATTAAAAATGTCTTACATACTTGTGATAATTTTATAAAAGTTTTTCAAATCCATGATCTATCAAAATTGTATGATATATTATCCAGGCGGTGAAGAGTAAATATCGCGCACGTGTGATGGAGCAGTGGGTGATGACGGCGAGGGAGTGTTTCAACTTAGGGAACTTCAACTCACTCATGTCAATCATCAGCGCTCTCAACATGGCGCCAGTCACGAGGCTCAAGAAGACGGTACATTAACAAATATATTATGTATATTATTATTACTGCATGTGCAATAATTGTATAGATTGATATGTATCAATTTGTTTGTTTTAGTTCGATAGATTGATATAGGAAATATGACACTTTTGTTTGTGCACTGAATGTTGTTATGGAATTTAGAATATGAGAGCAATTCAAATGCGTACCAAGCAATTTTAAGTTTTTTGTATATCTTAAAAATTAAGAACAGCAAAAAAATATCAATTTAACATGTAATATAATGCTTCCACTTCATATGTACAAGCTACTGTTGCTGATTATTTTTAAGTAAGTAGAACATTCAAGTAAGAGTTAATATATTGTTACAGTGGAGTCGTACTAGTGCTGTCTGCGGTCAGCAGCTGCGGCAGCTGGAATTGTGTGTGGAGCCCAGTGGCAACCATGCCAGGTAACAGGATTACTATACCTACAATCAAAACATAAGAGTGCCATTTTTTTTTGTAAACTGTTGTTATGTGAAATGCTTAAAAATAGTTCCCCAGCAAATTATTAGTGAATAATAAAATATATTTTAATAGTATAAACATTACAATCCTTAAATTATATTAGGTTTATAAAAGCCAAAGGCACGGAACCTAGAGGAGGGATTATGGGCTAACACTTTAATTGAGTTATTAATTGGATATAAGTAGCCATTTGTTAGACCGTAGATGATCAGAGTAATACGATGTATGTATAAGGTATCGCGCGGCGCTGGCGGCGGCTCCCACGGAGACGGCCGTGCCGTTGCTGTCCGTCACCTGCCGCGACCTGCACTTTGCGAACCAGGGCTCACCCACCAAGTTAGTGCTGCACTTTGTAATACTTATTCTTAGTTATTCTCTCTGTGCTTGTTACTAACTAATTTCTAAGTGTAATTAATCATATTTCTAATCATATACATATTTTTGTTATATAAGAATAAATCCTTAAGTAGTATTGTTAAAAAAAAATTGTGTGAGCAGGCTGTCCGGCAACCGCGTGAACTTCAGAAAATGTTCGCTGGTGGCGCGACACGTAGCTGGTCAGCTGGCGTCTCGCCGGTTGTTAGGCGACGGACCGCCCGCGTCCCCGACGCCGCCCCCGCATCTGCATTTGCCGGCCTGGCGATTCCTCAGCAATCGACCAGCACTCACTGAACTTGGTGAGGATTTGTTTTAGTGTGCGAGCGTGCATGCGTACGTGAGTGCGTGTGCGTGTGTTATTCCCCAGAGCATAGTTATAAATGGATTGTCTATTACAGCATTAGAACTAGCATCTTTCGATCGAGAACCGCCGGTGGATCACCTTGAGAAGGAGCGACTGAAGCGGTTACGAGGCGCTACGTAAGCGGTTTCAATTTTTTTCACATCCAAATTATATCAACTTATTGAAGAATCATTTAATGTTCAGGCAACATTGTAATGTCATGTAGTTGCGTCATGGCGATGTGAAACTAAAAATTTACGGTCTTTTTCTTCTATATAATGGAAACTGCTCGCTGTCAACTGATACCTGTCACTAGTATTTATTAGCAGCACTTACGAATGTTTTTAATATTTCTTTAGTACGTTATCTAATAATACTCGCTATATATTGTTAAATTATATTAGGTGGCAGCACAAAGTTACGTTCCTTCTTTAGAAAGCTTTAAATAAGCGATTTGGTAGCTTTATATTTCGAAAAGAAATATATTTATAATTTTGGAATCTAGTTATATATTTTTTTTTGTAAATAATTGAAGCAGCAGATGTATAGTTACAACGAGCAGTGGTTACATAAAAAGTTAAGATATAAGTATAATGAAATAACGAATAGAGTCTATTGTCATACACTGGGCTAGTTCCAGTCCGAATAGGATGTGATCCTATATTATAATAACTTTATTGTAAAAGTTGGTGAAATAAACTTTTAAGTATATCTGTTTTGATCTGAAGTGAGAAACGAAATCTAGAAGAAGTAGGTACAAAGAAGTACGTTTCGTAAGAGTCGATTTTGTTTGTGTAATGTTATTAACTAAATAATTTATGTTTACACATTCAAGAAATGAAACTTTAATCAAAAAAAGTAATAATAAGGAGAGTGATACAGTGCAATCTCGATATAATAAATCGCAATTGGACAAGTAAATATTCGTTATATCAAGTAATTCGTTAAACTGAGGTTTGTTATATTGAGGTAAGGCTGGTCTGAAATTTGTTATTAAGAGGTAAAAACTTGTCGTGGCTGAATCACATACTATGAGATTAAAGGTCATATATATAGACGTTACACGGGAACGTTATATAGGGGTTTTGAGTTGACAAAATTCGTAATTACAGGTATTTGCAGTTTTTTTATAGTTGGGAATTCGTTATAAAGAGGTTGTTCGTAAGAATAATCGTAATGTAAAGGTAATGTAAGATATTTTATATTCGTTCTAATGGACAATTCAAGGGGAACGAAAAATTGGTTATATCGAGGAAATCGTTATATTGCGGTTAGTTATATTAAGGTTGCACTGTAGTAATATAATGTGAAATTAATATCACCTGAGAAGATGATCAAAGCAAATTATTAAAATTGAAATATTATTTACTAATATAATTAAAAGATATCCTTTTCTTATATAAAACGTTCTATTAAATTCGGGCCACAGCACACGGAATACTTTTAGAGTCACCGATCTGCGATCTCGCGACTTTATCGGTAGTGTGTATCGTTTGACAGTCGTATCTCAGTATTACGTGTGTCGCGGGCCTTACATCTATATGTCTATGAGGTATAGGTACATAGTATCTTAATTGAATTAGCGAACGTATAGATCATACGCAAGTTCCTCCACGTATCAGTATTTAAACTACGCCATTATAGGAATCTCAAAATTTATTTGTACTCGACATTGATCTCATTAAGAATGTTATAGTGCCCCAGTGTGTTTCACTGTGTGTGTTTTTTTGGATAGTGTGTTGTGATTAATTTATATTATAGTCTGTGTGATTATACGGGCGTGTGTGTGTGCTAGGTTTTTAAATATGCTCTCTAAGAAAAACTTATTATTGAGTTTCACTCATCTCCCGATCGGAACACGTTTGTGCAACTCATGTAATAGTGTTTAGTGTGTTGTGAATTTTAGGATATTATACGTTTTTGAATGTTTTACTAAGTTTTCCAGTTACATGAATAACCAGCGACAATTTGACTCTTATTACTAGAGAAAAGTTAAAGACAATAATATACTGTCTAACACGTATATGTTATAAAACAAATCAGTAATTACGAGCAACTAAAATGGTTTGTAGATCGTCTGGCGCAGCGATACAAATGTTAGCCTTTTAATAGACGGGCTAGTTCTTAGACGAGGAAATAATATTCCATCTAATCTATAAGTACCGTTTGATAGATGGACAGATTGAAAAAATATAGGGATGGTGTCAAAGAAATAGGTTACTAAAATATCCTATTATTCAAATATATTGATGCCATTCTTCTGTATTTACTAATCAACTACAGTTTAGGGTTTCTTGACGATCATTTTCATTCAAATGAGACAAACACTATTTGT
This sequence comes from Dircenna loreta, assembly GCA_963555665.1. Classification (NCBI taxonomy): domain Eukaryota; kingdom Metazoa; phylum Arthropoda; class Insecta; order Lepidoptera; family Nymphalidae; genus Dircenna; species Dircenna loreta. The sequence continues at coordinate 10,429,552 of OY743092.1, forward strand.
ATTAATATTAATGAAATTGATAAAATATCTCTTGATTTATACCTATTTTGAATTTTATTATGTATATAGAATGCGCACAAAATAACTGGACGGTATAATATTAGGTGAAAATCTAAAAGTCGACTGGATTGAAAATTGCTGGATTATTCACGAAGTTTTACTGATTATTCGGATACAACTGAGTTTGAATAGACGAAATCATTACAGTGAAGGACCTAACTGAATGACATATATTTGGGAAAGAACTGTCTATGGTGTATGATAAATTTGCTTTACTTAAAGAATTTGAAATCAAATTTTGCAATATGTATATTTAATTAAAAATAATTGTACAACTTGTTATAAATATAAAAATCTTAATAATTTCACGTTTTACGGAAAAAAAATATTGAATTTCAGCGAGTTTCGACTACAAAATTATGAAACGTCAAAAGTTAGTTCATAGATCAGATGGAGTGTAGTACGATAGTTACGTCCGTGTAACAAATAATGTTATATGATGTTCAGATTGGGAATTTAAAAGTGTAAAGGCTGGTAACGCACTTAAAAAATACTCCACTTAAAATAAGTTCTTTTTTAATGCAATATGTGTGGCTCAATTTTGTCTCTTTTATAAATGTAGCGTTACTAGGCAAATGTATATAATTTCAGTTAAAAATGTATTTCTATAATAAAAAACGGCTACTTATTTAATTCCGGTATATTCATTCGTAGGATAGGTACTAAAAATATTCTAGATTTATTAAAGTCTACTATGGTTGATTAATTGAAATTCTAACCTAAAAATTAATCTGAAAATATATATTCCGACTAAGTCAGTCATTAATTTCTAAATACAAAATATAATGCATTTAATGTTTTTTTTTTGTATACTTTTACAAACTTTGCCATGTTAGAAGTATTAAATCAAAAAATATATATTTGATGTAAGCTTGGAAGGATTTTAGTTATTATTAGTGTATAATTACAGATTTAGTTTTATTCTAAGATTTAGTTTTCATTGTGACGGAGAATTCTGAAACCCACCAAGTTGTCTAAGTACTTAATATTTTAGTGATTGTAATCTATTTTTGATATTATCGGTTTTTTTTGTGGATTGTTTAGACGTTATTTTATAATTTATATATACAATTTAGTTTATAATTTCTTATGTACTTTTTTCCTATCATAATGTTCGGGAATAGAATTTAAAATATTTTACATTAAGTAAATAATAAATAAATTGTTTAATTATTCAATATTGACCATGGACAGAGAAAATTATAGAATTATAGATGCATTTATTACCTACCTACCTCTAAAGTAACTTCTGTATACAGCACCTGTGGAATGGCTCTCAATATCATTCATGGCATTTAAAATTGTATTAAAACAGTAAAAATTTAATGAATTATGTATTCAATAAAAGTATTATCCTCTAATATCATTGAATACTTCTATTTTAAAATCTTGCCATTTCTTACTGTTCTGTAATAGAAGGCTAATTATGAAATCTCCTTTGTGTATTTAGAATAACTATTTATTGTAAAGTATATTTTGTATTTTTTTTTTTGGGTGAGTATTTTTATTATTTAAAATTTTACACTTTTTTTTAAGAACAACAAACGGAAATTATTCATTTAAAAAAACATGTAAACACTTCACTATTTGTTTAAGTTAAATGTATCAAGTAAATAATTTTAAAAATTCTATCTAAGTATTTACAAACAACTTGCATTACGGCAGGTTACTGTTACTGAGTTAAAATAGTCACGATTTTATTAAAGTTTAAACTAGACGATGCATTCCAATGTAGACTGATTTATACAATTGTTTTGTGACGGATATGTTTTGAAAATTCTTGTTAGAAACTTTTAAATCATAACTAGATCTTAAATTATACTGTTCCGTTTTATTTCTATTTTATTAAAGTCATTGTATATTAGTATGAAGTAGAAGATTTCATGTTATTCAATAGAAATTTTAAAGAATCTGTTTAGAATCGAGCAACAATCAAATACGCTTAAAATGGAAATAAGATTTTTGTCGTATTTAGATTATATAGCTTTTAGGTCTGAGTGAAGAGCTGGTATTGGACATTTGTTCTATTATTTACTTATTTATTAGGCGTATTAGATTATCACCTGTGTCAGTATTGCCCTTCTGTGCTTTAAAATTGTATTATCTTTTCATATACATTGTACAATTATTACTCTAAATAGTATTGAAACTTCAAAGTATTCTGATCTGTGTAATCATTAAAAATATTTATCTATACATATTTGATACGTTATTTGAAAAAAGGGTTTATTGTTCTAAATAAAGATTTAATATTTGTAAAAGACTTTCGCTCTCTATATATTAATAACACCCACGTGACTAACATTTGAATTTGTTGGTGTTCATTTTAGATAGTAAATATATGTTTTATTTACATGCACTTGACATTCCTTTGACCTTATAGATATTTAGAAGTAGATGATAAAATATTTTGTGAGATTATAACCTGTTTTATATTGATCTTATAATATTGAAATAATGACCTTTTTTTTATCTAATATCGTTTAAATAATGTATATGTTATATAATATATATGTGCTATTACAGTACAAGTGTGTAATATTCCTCGATTTGTTCTCATCAATCCCGGTGTTCGTATATATGTATATTAATTGTATGAATTATATCAAACAAAGACTCGTACGTTCCTTAAATAAAATATGACATTAAATAAATAAATGTTAATTTTATCGCCAATGTTGAATTAGACGATAAGAAATTTGTAAAAATGTTGCATTGAAATAATTATATAATGCAACATTCGAAAATTAAGTTCTATGTGACAGTATTGTTTTGTCGATGTGATGATTACATATTTGAAACAATATTTAAATGTACTTAAATTATATCAATAAATTGTATCAAATCATATCAAGTTGTTTTGTTTAACTAACTGGACTTTATTGACGTTATTTTTAATAAACTTCAAGTAAATGATACATGTTTAATTGCATGAATCCTGTAAATATTTTATATAATAAAAGACGATTATTCAAGCCCTATGCTTTAATTTATAGACACTTAAATACAAACAATATACATATCTAGTCTATTAAACATAATTAAAGTAAACAATATTTATGAGGTTTAATTTCTACTTGATTAAATTTAAACATCAACCGTGACAGTCTTATAGCAATTATAAATGAATTATAAAGTATATAATACCTACTACTAATAGTTTTAAAGTTAAAGTAACGTTATGATTTACAGTACTAAATCTTACAAATATTTCAATAATATCATAATTCCAATACATCAGCATCTTATTTGTGTGCCGTCGGAATTGGTCGGGATTTTTGGTTTACAAACCTTTTTCCGTCCTTCAGCACTGCTGACCATCGTGCACGTGAATGTAAAATATCCACACGAAGATGACTTCGTGTAGTAAGTGTGTGAGTATTGTTTGCGAATATTATTCTCATTGTCGAGTGCGCGGGTCACCGATTTAGAGACTGACAAGTATTTATTATCATCTTTAGGACTATACAATGACCTTAGGTTTTTAGGCATAACGTGCTTCCCGTATGCTGGAGGGTACATATATTTTACTTTTCCTGTGCCTGGTGTTAAAGTTACAGTCTGTGCTTGAGATGGGGAATCTCTGTAACCCACGACATAAGTATTATCTTTTGAAGCTACAGATTTGACACTGCCTGTAAACCCTGCCGGTACCGTGTATCCTCCTGTACCAGGTATTCGCTCACCTGCCAGATATACCTTATTTTCATCGGGGACGTCAGAATTCTTTTGGATAATTTCGGCGTTGTGATTTTGTAAGGATCCTAAAACAATATGCTGGGTATTACCACCTGTTGACTGTCTAACTTCTAATGGTTTTCTATTAGAACTTAGAAGAGATTGATGAGTTGGAGATTCTCTTGTAAATTCGTCATAATTGGAATATTCTCCTTGTGCTAAATCTGATTCCTCACTTCCATCTGAGTTAAAAGGTTCATCCGTATCGTAGTCCGATTCAGGTGGCAACTCATCTTTTACAGTAGAAAATTCATAGTCTGTACCAGGATTATTTATATGATTTGTAGAAAAAGACTTTTTGGTACCTGACAAGGTTGGACCACTTAAATAAGAGTCATCAGTTTTGTGATGATCTAAATGGGTATGGGAACCCTCCGAATTTATAATTGTTTCATCTACAGAATTTTTAGTCGTAGTTACGTCAGTTTCATTTTCAAAATTATATGGTTCATATGTAGAAGAAGGTTCTACATGGGGTTCAATGTCAGGGCTTAGAGATTGTGGAGTTTCAGTCATATCTACATTAATATTTTTTTCATTTTCATCAAACACATCAATTTTTTCAAAAGAAAGTCTATTGGGAAAAACGGCGTCCTTATCGAGACTAGCACCGGACTGTGCAGCTCCATTGTATGTAATACCATATTTAAAGGTGCCGTGAAGTTGTGACTGTGATTGACCGGTGCGACCACTAGACTGTGCAGATGCAACTCCACCGCCTACAAACGGTGTTTTTTGAAGATCATGACTTGATTTATCTTTATCTTTATATGGGGTAAATCCAATTTGAGCTTGGGATGAAGTACTTCCTGGACCTTTAGCCTGTGCATCTGCCATACCACCTTTAACACTGCCTTGTACTTGTGAATTCGAAGAATGCATAACGCCAGCGCTCTGTGATTGTGTTTGAACCGAGCCAGTTTCGGAACCAAGTTGAACGTTTGCTTGAGATTTATTGTTACGTCCACTCCCTGATGCTGTGCTAGAAGCTCCTTTCTGTCCTCCACTTACTTCACTTTGTGCTTGTTTATTATCGCCAGTAATTTGAGCCTGGGCTTGGAAGGATCCCGATCCAGTGTAAGTCCCATGTACATTTGTTTGGGCTCGACCTTTATCATTGCCTCCTTTAGAAGAAGCGCTGGCAACAGTACCGTTTATGCTCTGGGCAACACTTGCTTCTGCTTCTGAATCGTCTCCATCAATGGAATTTGGATCAATGTAATTCTGCGGTCCACCTTAAAGTATATTTATATATTATTAAAATTCATCAATCTATCAGGAGAATGACTAAGTGTTTACGTACCACTGTATTCATTATTTTGTACGCCGGTACCCTTTAACAAAAATAAGTGTATTAGAACACACTACAATAATTATATATTTACAAAGTATCACTGTAAAACAAAATGAAAAAAAAAATATGTAGAAAAACAGTATTATGTAGTACCATTAATATTTTACGACCGACTTGTTCTCCGTCCTAATAAGCTGTAATTTATGCCGTACTATGAAAACTAAAAATTAATACATTGCTGAAAAAGGTAATCGACGATATTGAATTAAATGGTAAAATGACATTAAGAAATTATTAAATAAAGATTAAACTTACTCCTGAATTGTAGGGTCCGTAACGAGATCCCGATGTTCCATCAATAGGAGCTCCATTATTATTGGGAACACCACCACCATGTCTATCGGTTACGCCTCCGCTTTCTCCGCCTACGTTACCACCCTGGTACGCTCCACCGGGTGTGTTTGAATTATAATTTAAATTTCCGTCACCGTAACTCGGAACGTTACCACGATTCGATCCATAAGGCTGTCCTTGGACGTTGGGGCTGTTTGAATAGTCCGTAGGAGACTTAGGTCCTGTGGTTCCTAACCCGTAAGATTTTGTGGGTCCATCTAATGGTCTAGCTCCATAAGAGCTCCCTGGATAATTTGCAGTATCTGTACCAATAGGTCGATTTTGATCCGCACCGTTTATTGGTCTCCCAGCAGGATATGTACCTAAAATATCGGGACCGCTTCCATATTGTTGTCTAGGGGAAGTTAAGCCACTATTATCACTAGGTCCAAATTGTCCACCAGTTCCCTGTTGACCCATATAAGCACCAGGACCGACTTGTGTGCCAGGCCCATTTTGAGATGAAACAGTACCAGTTCCATATTGCCGCAGTGGGGTGGTAGATTCACCACCTACGGGGGCACCATCAATTCCTGTATTGTACTGATTGCCAGGTGCATTATTTCCAGGAACATTGCCACTTCCATACTGACCAGGAGAATGACCTCTATTTATTACATTATTATACTGATCTCCAGGTAGGGGCTGTTGTCTAGGGGAAGTCAAGCCACTATTATCACTAGGTCCAAATTGTCCACCAGTTCCCTGTTGACCCATATAAGCACCAGGACCGACTTGTGTGCCAGGCCCATTTTGAGATGAAACAGTACCAGTTCCATATTGCCGCAGTGGGGTGGTAGATTCACCACCTACGGGGGCACCATCAATTCCTGTATTGTACTGATTGCCAGGTGCATTATTTCCAGGAACATTGCCACTTCCATACTGACCAGGAGAATGACCTCTATTTATTACATTATTATACTGATCTCCAGGTAGGGGCTGTCCATTATAAATACCATTACCGTCCCCTCTTCCTCCATTTTGTTTGTTAGGATTAAATGTTCCATATTGCTGTTGAGGTACGTTTCCTACGTTTGTGCTATATTGACCTCCATTTATAGACGGACCAGAACCAAAGTCAATTTGTCCGTTTGGTAAATTACTTTGTCCTACGTCAGGTCCATACCTACTACCTATATTTGGATCATTAGGAACTCCTGTGCCTAAATGCCCACCAGGGCTTAAGGGTCGCGTGGAGTCAATTTCAGTCCCGTAATTACTAGGTAGTATACCAGTACCCAATCCAGGATTATACTGACCACCCATGTTCGGACCGCTAGAGATGCCTGTTGCTAATTGGCTGCCAGGTCTCAAGGGACTAGTAGTATCAAATCCAGTGCCGTATGGACTAGGCTGAGTAAAAGTACTTCCATCGGGCCTATACGGAACACCTGTAGTTCCGCTAGAAGGTCCGCTAGGTGGAAAAATGCCGCCAGAGTTAGTACCATACTGGCTTACAGGTAACTGTGTTATACTAGGATCATTGCTGGGTCCATTTTGATTACTGGCTCCGTTCGGCCCATTAACACCTCTTCCTAATTGTCCACTGGGGAGGTTTGATTGTCCATTTATTGCATTTGGTACTCCATAATTGTTGGGGTAGAAATTTCCAGTTGTTCCAGTATTTGGCACAAAGCAACAGTAATAATTGTTACCTCCTGGTCCAGCGTATGGACCGGATGCCAGAGGATAATTAGTACCTCTGTTAAATACACCAGACCCTAATCCATTTTGCAAAGGTCTATATTCTCTTTCTAAATTATTTTGATTAGGTTCACGTCTAGTTCCTAAACCCGTTTGATAAGGTCCATATACACCTACTGTGCTTGGTGAACCATTTTGTCTATCACCTGCACTGTTTTGCCCAGGTATGGTCTGACTTGTTCCTTGCTGTGCTCCTTGTCCTTGACCAGGTCCTAGCCCTTGTCCTGGTATTCCCCCTAGTCCGGAACCTCTTGACCCTTGTCCCTGCCCAATCCCTGGATCTGATCCTATTCCTTGACCGATACCTTGACCTGGACCTATTCCTTGCCCTGTTCCCTGACCTGGACCTATTCCTTGCCCTGTTCCCTGTCCTGGCCCTATTCCTTGCCCTATACTTGGACCTGGTCCTATTCCTTGCCCTGTTCTCTGACCTGGACCTATTCCTTGCCCTGTTCCCTGACCTGGACCTATTCCTTGTCCTGTTCCCTGTCCTGGTCCTATTCCTTGCCCTATACCTTGACCTGGCCCTATCCCTTGTCCTGTTCCTTGGCCTGGTCCCATTCCTTGCCCTGTTCTCTGGCCTGGTCCTCTTCCTTGCCCTATACCTTGACCTGGCCCTATTCCTTGCCCTGTTTCTTGACCTGGCCCTATTCCTTGCCCTGTTCTCTGACCTGGTCCTATTCCTTGCCCTAATCCTTGACCTGGTCTTATTATTTGTCCTGGTCCTACTCCTGGTCCTAATCCTTGCCCTACTCCTGGCCCTAATCCTTGCCCTACTCCATGACCTGGACTTAGTCCTGGCTCTGCTCCTTGACCGGGTCCTAGATATTGTCCTACTGTTTGTCCTGGTTGTAGTCCTTGTCCTAAGCCTTGACTTGGCACTCCAGGTCCAAATCTATTTGAATTCCCATCTGACGGTCGGTATCCTCCACCTCCGGGTGTTAAACCAGCATCTCGATTTGGGTATCCAGATGTGTAAATATTTCCTTCTCCGTTTGTATTTGGTGTTATATTTCCAACTGGATCATATACCCCATTACCAAATGGTTGGTAACTGTTTGTCCCTGATCCAATTGGTCTATAAATACCACTTCCAACATTTCCAGGATTCTTGTAGTTATTACCAGGATCATTTTTCATATCGTAACCACCTCTATAATTGGGTTCGTATCCGTTAGTACCCGAATCAATTGGTCTATTATTTGCAAACATATTACCATTATTACTCGTAGGTTTACCATACGTTCCACGAGGGCGATAGTCTATGTTGTCATTTAGTCCTTTACCTCCATAACCATCAGTTTGTGATTCAGGACCATAAAAACCTGGCCTTTGTGACCCAGAAGAGGGAGAAGGTTCTTTTTCTTGTGTGTCTATAGGATTGTATCCAACATTATTTGGAATGTTATTACCTTGGCCGTGATTGACGCCAGGCCAAATGGTACCAGTATTTTGACCGTACCCATTACCAACGGGTCTAGAACCTGGGTGTTTAAGGTTCTCTACTTCAACTTGAGATTTTCCGTTAGGATAGCAATCTTCACAATTAGGATCATAAATTGTCTGGCTTTGAGCTTGACCCATACCACTATTTCCACCTAAAATAAGAAAAAACATGAATTATACTAGAAAATATATTTAGGATAATTCCTATTCCGGTAAGTCCTATACCAGTCCTTACTCCCATATATTTGCAGTCATGTTTGAATTTAATCTATAATTGATATATACTTACTGACACTAGCCCTAGAAGAATCTGCGGCAGAATGCGCTTCAGCTTTGCCTTCATCCTTTCCAGTGCCACGATCTATGGCTAAATATTGTGATTGTGTTTGTCCTCTGTACCTCCCTTTTGGGGTAAAAGTTTGGCGACGAATCCTTAGAGCACTACCCAAGGCGTAGTTTATCCTTACCCAGTCCACGAAAGGTCCGAATATAATTATCCTTTGACAGTGTAAGGTTTTTAGTGGTTGGTTTTTGTTAAGTGGTGACACCTGAAATAAATATAAAGTATCATTATGAGATGGTAATACTTTTATGATACTTTAATGCTTAGTTTAGAATTTACTATGTCTACAAGTGCAAACTATTGGTTTGTTTTTAAACTTCACTGTAACCACTTTGAAGGTATTGTCTATAAGCATTCTTAGTACGATAATGGGACATTGTATAGGTAATTACGATTATTTTAAGTATATCATGTTGGAATGATTTAAGCCCATGTAAAAGTAGAAGCATCATTACATTATAGTTACAAGTACTAATCGTATTTTTAGTACCTCGATTTTTTTAAATTCTATTTTGCTTGACAGACTTACGAAGAATAAACTACCGAAGTTTCATCGATAAATAAATATTTTTTATAAATATCATTATATTTTAAAATAACGCACATATTTTACCTTGACATGTATTACTTAAAAATGTATTTTTTTTAAAACAAAACAGGCCACGGAAAATTGAGATAGGCCTTGGCCTTTGATTCACAAAAATAACTTATCTCCTAAATTCTTGCACGAGATAAACTTGAGCATAGAAATAGTAAATTAAATGTTTTTGTTTGCGATTGGATGTGTAACGTATATAATATGTAAAAAAATTGCATGATAAATGATGGATGAGCGGAGTTTGGAAGGAAATTTATGTTTTCTACCGACCTGTAGAGAGAGATTATATTTTTTTCACGTAATAAATAATCCTAAATATATCGTCAAACTCCATATTGTCCCAAACTCTTCTGACAGTTCTCTGACGGTTTCAAAAATATAAATATTTTTTCTACAAATTTCATACTAACGCCGAGTCAGTCCATTTTTTAGTTTAATTATTTCTCTTCACATCACATAAATACGTATCACATCATTATAATAAATATAAGATGAAGCATATTATTTAAAATATCACATACATATGTTATTTTTAGCTGTTTTAGGTCAACGAGCCTTACAGATGATTGCAAGCCAAAACATACTGACATATATTACAAAAGTAATAAAAGAGATAACCCCGTCATAACTGTGCCTACTTCGAATTTCTTATCATCCTAAACAACTCTTTGATACTAAAATAATTACTAAGATTTATTTGAAAAAATATTTGTTTTAAATACATCTAAATCACAAGAAAATGAAATGCATACGAAATTCGACCGACAATGTGATAATTAAAAATAATATTACTATTTTTATCAGATTAACTGTAAAAAAACAACTTTAAAAATAGACTATTTTAATAAGTAGAGACAAAAATCATATAAGGAAAATAAAAAGAACTTAGGAAGATTTGACTTTTCTATAGTAATTCTATGTATTGAATGTATATAATTTTATTTAATATTAATGTTGCAATAAGAATTATAGATTCTGGTTTCACCTGTACTTTCAGAACGTAATTCAATAACTATTAAGAGGAGTAACAGTTTTCCGAAAAAGTTTAATGTCGCTGTGCATTCAAAATATTATTTCACTTTTCAGGTTCAAAATAAATTATTTATTCGCTGAGCTGAAGTTATTTACTCTCAATCTTTGCATAAGATATAAAAAGGTAATTCTATATAAAAATATTACCTCATAAAACTTCTGGTCCGGTGGAAAAGCGTGTATTTTGCTGAAACCACAGCTTTCAAGAGTGAGCGGGGAGGGTAAGCTCCCTACATTGTTGGAGTGTAGACCGTCAACAGAATATACAAACCAGGAATGACACACTTTTGTTTTCGGGTGCTGACATATTAAATTACCCTGTAATGACGTGCTTCACTATAATATTGTATCAAGAAGGCATATTATATGGTTATGGAAATTTAAGTGCTTCAAAATAAAAAATATATATAGCTAGAAAATTAAAGCTCTCTTAATTTTACCAAAAAAGAAAGAGAAACCTTAATTTTACCAAAAAAGAAAGAAAAAGAAAGTCTTAACATCCTTAAAAATAATATTCCCAAATTATATTTCTTTAACATTTAATTTTGATCGTTACCTGATCGTTTCGTATAGTGGCCGTCGTTAGGGCCAGAAACATGAGACCAGCAAGCCGCGACGGGCAGAGAGCGCGCGCAGGACGCATGCCGGCGGGTGACGAACGGATTCTGTAGTTGCTCTGGCTCACCGCCCGCCATCTGACCCACGAACCGAGATGAACTCGTAAGATATACAGTTCACCCACCTAATTTCGGCGATAGCATCCAATCTACTCTTGCGCATAAGGAAACTACAAATCTAGATAATGATTTGTTCTCGATGTGCGAATCTCGATTCGAACAATTAAGTTTATTTTACTTAAGGGTACAGTTGGAAGGCTTTCAATGATATAATGAATTATCTTATCACACTTCATATTCACTTTAGATATACAAAAGTACCTACCGACATTTTTTAATTTGTTAAATTCTTGACGATCCTATAATAACAATCGTATTGACTTGTCATTTGATTCTCACACGAAACAATTATTTGCATTCCTGTTTGTAAGTTATTTCTATATTTGTAAAACTACTGCTGAAAGTTAAAAAGTTAAATGATTATTTTAATTCACGGATGGTATTTATTTATTTTTATTAAGTCACAATAGCAATTTTAATGTAAAGGACTAGAAATGTACAGATTGTGTACAAAAGATAAATAGCTAAATATGGCCTAAATGAATGCAGCAGAACAAGTAATTGGTAATGTCTAGCTTTAAAAAAATATATGCCATAATAATAGCATTAACTGTATTAACGTTTGTTGATATTGTGTACGTTTCAAAAATAAAAATTAAAAAAAAAATAGTGTAGGTAGTGTTGTAAAAAATCATTTGTACTATTTTTTAAATGTTATTTGATGCCTTTACAACAATAGGATTTTGGTCTCTTTCCTATCCTGTCATAATGTTTAGATCGCATGAACTTAACAATAAAGCATAAAATTTATGTTTCAGTAGACCGTTCATGGATCTCATGAAGACCCATGTTAAAAAAATTTGGACTAAGACCCTCTAAATCCTATGGTCTTATTAATATATGGCTTTAAAGCGTTGCATATCTTTTAACGGCCTTTCCAATATTATATCATATTTGTTTTACGTTATTTTAACAATTAGACATCATTTTTTATGTTATTTAATAATTTTCATGGTTCCTGTAGAATTAAAAAAAAAGAATGTTAGTAATCTTTTTTTATTCCAAACTATAAATCAACGAGTATAAAGCTGACAAAATGGTTTCAAAAGGGACTACAATTCTTGAACAACACGATATAATTTAAAAAATATTATGACACGTATTCGTAATGCATTTATATCTAAGTGTAAAGTCTCGTCCTAGTAATTTGAGTTCATAAGTACATAATTACTTGCATGGTAACTCGTGTAGTCCTATTAAAATCGAATTCTAATAGACATATTTTTCATTTCAATCAAACAAAAAACCGATAAAGAGAGTAGTCGAAAATAAGCAATAGATTTTCATTAGAACAAACTATTTACGAATCGATTACAACCTAGTTATTTCTGAACTTAGATTTGCATCCTTCTTTTTGTACGAATGACCATGATATACAAAACGCTGAGAATAGTACGTTGCTTGTGACTCTCCGGGGCTCTTGGTAGTATTAACCCGGCGGTAGTACTCGACCGAGTCAGCACAGTCGCATGCTAACCGGCTTTCTGATCCACTACTTTCTAATTGGTACTTAGGTACTACGATTAAACTCTCAGTAGATTTGGTAGGAGGACAATGACTGTGACTTCTTCCATAGACTGGATAGTGATGAGGAGTACCGTTTTGTCTGTGAGTGTGCTTTTCCTGGACGTGATGCTGATAATCGTGGTGGCTTTGAGAGCTACGTCCACTGTGATTCCTGCCTTGACTTTTAGATCTATTTGTGTGTTTAGCGCTAGTATCTAAATATCCGTAACCAAAACCATATCCTCCAATAGCCTTCGTGGTTAAATTATCCCAGGATTTTGGTTTAACATGTTGGTGAGAACTTTGATACTGAATCTTAGGCGAAGATTTCACTTCCGTGCGGTCGTTGTCCCAAAAAAGGGTATCACTACTTAGCGAGGTACTATAACTAGAGGCAGAGTTATCACATGGTACGGTGGCGTTGCTGGTTGCATACGACTGCAAACTGCACTGGCTTGTCTGAGTAGACTCTGTGGCAAGGTAACGATATCTTCCAGAACAATGACCAGAGACGCACACTTTTTTCGTATGATGAGTCATTGTGTGAGAACAAGAATCGGGTTTCTGGGTAGATTTATCGACCTGTTGGTATTTTTCTTTTTTTTTATGTTCTTTAGAGCATTCTTTCTTTCGTCTCACTTTCTTTCTAGAATTAGGTACACAGTGTGGGTCACAACAAGGACTTGCGAGATCATATGCCTCAAGACTGTTTGCGTCTTGATTATTATAGGCGGGCATACAAGGAGCACAGCCATGGCTATGACTGCTTCTGTGAGTTTTTGTGTGCTTTCCGTTTGCTGGTTTATAAACTTCAGAAGCCCGATGACACTCATTAGAAGTTTTGACTACATAATGATGACAGTCTCTTCTATTTCTGGGGGATCCTACTGTGATAACAAAACCTCCTGTACGTAAATTAGGCTGGATAATACATGCACCGTATCTCGGATCTAAGTACTGATACATGAACACGTTTGGTTGCGGTGGCTTTGCGGCAGTGACATTCTCACTTGATAGCGTCGGTCGGCAATAAGTACCATTAATATTGTCAGCAGTGTTATCTTCGTTGTCTGATATTATGTCTGATGGTGAAGATTTCTTCTTTTGAGAAGGTAAACTGTGCGTTTTCCAGTTCGAATCAAAAACTTGCCTCTCACGAACGCTTAGTTGTTCTAGTTCTCGCATTTTACTTTGTATCGTACGTTGGATCGTAATATACTTCAAATGGAGCTCTACCTTACGGACACAATCTTCAAATATAACTACAATGCGCATGCGTGAGTCGCAAGCATTAATGGCGGTGACGATGTTGGTATGGTCTGCACGTTCCACGTCGATGCCATTAATGGAGAGGATGACATCTCCCTCGCGCATACCCGCAGCAGCTGCAGGACCTTCAGCTTCTACGTGGTCCACGTATGTGATAACCTCTATTTCTTGCTCCTGAAATATACGAATGGTCTATAATAGTTGTTTTCAAATAAATGGTTATTATATTTAGCTAAGCAAAAAATACGTACATATAAAAATATACATAATTCGCTTATAGCTATAGCAGTGCGCATGCTTTTAGAAACTGAATGGTTTATGTTAAAAAATCCTATTCAACCATATATTATTATTATTATATTCATATTGTACAATAACAAAATATGCAAAGATAAAGATATTACAGAAAAAAAATACATATTGAAAGAAGGGTGTAAATAGGTGATCTTATTGCTTCAATTGATTTCTTCCAGACACACCTTTGACACTGGAAACTGCGTGTATAAATTAGGAGCTACAGTATTAGAGCACTATGTATTTTACCTTCTTATAATGAATGCCGTAACTCTGTAGCGTGAACCCGTAGCTGCCATTTTTCTTTTCCACAATTATAGTTCGTCGCCGGCAATCCTCTTCTTTTCCGGTTCTCTCAGATTTAAGAGACTCACGTATCTAAAATATTAATTATTTATATATTTAATATTAATGCGAAATGTATATTATATGTTGTTATGTTATAACTTAAGTTTAAATGATTTCTTTCTCGGTGTCTATTTACTGATCTAATAGTTGTTTGAAAATGTATTTATATTATATATAGCCATAATAAGCTTATTGAAATTTATATTTATTTATTTATGTACCAAAAAGATAACCTAAAATATAAAAATTAAACAATGAAAAAAAAAACAAGTGTACAAAGGATTAACTTATCTCTTTTAGAGATCTCTACCAGTAACCCTTCGGCGAATATAGTTCACATAAATAGTATGTGTGTACGTTAATAAAATCAGGACTTTTTAAATTATATAAGTATAGATAGAAAAAAAAAACAAAATGGGAAATCGTTCCCTTTAAGATTAAATTATTGTTTATTTTGTACTTATATCCCATTATAATAGTTATTGTTAATAGAGCTTTGGTTTCTAGAAATAATATTTTTTTTATGAAATCATCTATCCCTTTATTGGCGCGCTACTTCCTTACGCATGTCAACAACCCCGAAGAGATCATTTACCTTTCAGTTGTTTCTCACAAAAATAAAATAAAAAAATGAATGATTATGATGATGAAATTTAATATTTATTTTTTGAAGAAGAAAAGCAAGTTTATTTTATTAAATTTAAGAAAATATTATAATAAATTATCGTTCTTCATTGTGTTCAATTGCGATGAATATAATTTAAATCAATACTGCGCATTATAAAGACGTTCAGATCAAACTTAATAAAATAAGAACTATGGATGTTTCAAGGCCATCATTTAAAAGTTATCATAGTAGCATGGCTGTTATCTACCCAGGTCAAAGCGATTACTTACAGAATTGTCAAGGGAGTCCTCTTTGGATTCGGTGCTCAGATGTTTTTTACTGGTGCTAAGACTGCTCGGGCATCTTTCGTTTAGTTTGGGAGAGTTCATCGTCAGCGTGGCCGTGCCTCCTCACCTGACATTTGACTACAACCTGTCTTAAGCACTCCATCGACTGACACAAACATTACAAAATTTTGCACCTTAAGCTTCTGTAATACGGCATTCTTTGTAGTAATTCCGTCAATCTGTGAGCGACAAATCATTAACGCGCCACGCATGCGTCGCTTTTGGACATGCGGTGTGAGGTTCTCTCCTAAAGTCTTTGTTTCGCCTGACCTCCTAAATATATTTATTGACGCAAACCTACAAATTATACATTTATTTCTAGTTTTTTGGTTTCTCATTTATTTGTTACAGGGTCAACCATAACTAACACATATATATAAACGAGTTTTGTTTGACAATATATAAGAAAACGATTTTCTGTATTTCATATATTTTTATTTATAGCATTACATGATCTAAAAACTATTAAAGATTAACTAAACATTGTTAAGAATAAGAAACGTCGAGTCAAGAAATGGTTAAGGAGAATGAATCAGAGTATCGACTTTGGCGTAACTAACAACTGACATGTTAGGAATCGGTACTGGAATTTTAGAAAGGTTTTTGTTAAGAGCTATAAGGGGTGGCAAGGCGACTGAATGAATTCCGGCCTCCGAAGGGATGACGGCTGTTCCCCTCACTATTTCCACGGGGGTTTTGGACACATCACGTTTTGACTTTCTTGCTTCGGTGTCATTTTCCATTGAACTCTGCTTTGGCGTTCTCGGAACTTCTAAAAACGATAATATTTTTTAAACACAATTTTGCACGAAACTAATGATTATTATATAACCAAACTATTATTGTTTATCTGGATATATTTATTAATCTATTAATAGTAAATTAATAATTAGTAAAGTCATGTAAGAGGAAAAAGCAAAAAAAACCTGTCATTTTCGTATTATATTATGGAATGTTGGATTAAACAATATAAAAATAATTATTAATAATGTTATTTCCAAGTTCACCTTGTGGGAGTACTAGTTGTCTGAAAGTATTCCATGGCACTGTCTCATTAGAAACAGGTGCCACACCCACTACCTTTTCCGCTGAAATGTTGGTCAACAAAGGGTTGTGTATTGCACTCAGATCAAAACTAGAGCCATTGTTGTGGTATATAGTTATTGCCTCCTGGCGACCCCTGCAATATTCGAATATGTCGTAATATATGAATATGTCGTCGTCGTATGTAATATACGAATATATCGTTCAAAATAACCTTTAAAAAAAAAAACACTCTTTATATATTATTTTCTCTACTCTATTTATAATTGGTACCGCCAATAGATAATACTATTAAACTAAGTAATTAAGTCATAACAACTCACAAATTTATTACAAATATAAAAAAGTAATAATCTAATAAAATAGGTTTTATTTGCTTGTTTGTTTGACTCGCAAAACGATTCGTACACTACACACAGTAGCATCTATTCAAACATTTCTATGAATAGTGTCGCAGCTCCTTTATGAATACCTACAAATAGCAACTCGTGAAGAGGCTTTAAAAGCCACAAAGAAAAGCATTGAAAGACAGTCACAGAGGACTAGTTTTTCTAAGCTGGAATGCATGAATGGAATGCAGCAAAGCAAGTAAACGAAAAGGTTTATAAAATAGTGTCTTTAAATTAAATAAGACATGTTTGTACTAACGCCTCTGCGGTGTCGTTGGTTCTATTAGTGAGGATGCCAACTTGATAGACAGTAGCTCGTACCACGTACCTGTTAGTAATGAGAAAATATTAAAATAAATTGGTGTTAATGGACTTTGTGTTTAACCTAAATCATTACCTTTTATATATATTTTTTATTTACTTAGAGGAACATACAGCATTCATTCACTTAGTTAAGCCTCACCATAAAAATACAAATAATAAATACATAATTTGTAAAAAATATAAACACACATAGAAATACGCTTGTAAACTGAACTTTCTTGTAACTAAGAACTAAAGTGACTTTTTTAATTAAACAATTAGTTTACTTCTTGTATATTTCAAGTTTTAATATTTTTTTTATTTATATATAATTTTACTTACATATCCTTAGGTCCAGTGAGGTTTTTTGTAGGATTTTCTCCATTGCAAATCGAAATCTCTATGTAATATATTATTAAAAGTACCAACTGTAAATACGATCGGAACATTTGGTTACAAATTTATATAATTAAAGTAATGTATAGGAAAAAAAGTAAATAATAATCATAGGGAAACAAGCCAATACCTTGAAATTAAACATTTTTTTTATTTTATTACTGAATCAGACAAAACGCTCGTAACATCTGACAAATAATGCAGTTGTTTGTATATTTAAAGTTTAGCGTTCGTTTAGCACTGACATGAGAACATGTTAAGCGACATGGTTAGATTCATTATGATTGATAAACTTCTTAAGAAAGGATCCGTTTTAATAAAAATGAACCTTAGAAAAAATATTAATAATTATCTATGGTTCCAACCTCGCGTTGTTCGGATCGTCTATATATCCCTGGATTTTGCAACTTCTCTTTCTTTAAAAATATTTATGGATTGTATAATATAAGCAACATACCACACGAACTGAGAAACATTCGGTGCTATCTGATCTAGTTCCGATTGTAAATCTTATCGCCTGAGAATCGAGAGATTGCGGAGCGCATTGCGATGCTGGCTGTAAGTTCATAGAACCAGCATAGAAGGTAGCGAGGCAGTTGAAAATTTAAAAATATAATGCTATAATACGTTAGTATAGTGAATTTAGTGTGACTGTGGCTGATAATTTGAATCAAAGATGGGGAGAAAGGTTATGGCGTTCGCGGGCGTCATCACCCTGGTAAGGAATAAAGTAACTAAACAACTTTTAATACAATTTCTAATTCATGATAAACTAATGAGTATTGGTAAATCCATAGCATAATTCATTGACCACGGTTCGATTTGACTCTATTGATTTATTAAAACATTATAAGAAAAAAAAAAATTGAAATATATATCTTATTTTAATATCAATTTAATGTATTTCTGTACCGCTTACAAAGTACCCACTCTCATTAGGACAGTCGCACTAAACGGAGAGCCATTGTTAATTATAGTTCGTAATGAACAACATAAAACCATATTATTTGTCATATAAGTTAGCTCTTGTAGCTCTAAGCGCTATTATCATTAATTCATAATTAATGTATTAGGAGATTTTGCGAATACGTTTAGTATTAAATTATGCATATACGTTTATTATTAACTGCAAGCGATTGGTATTATTTCTTAGCGGCCAGCATAGCGATTGTTCAATCAATCATATCAATGACATACCCAAATATTGATATAAGATTCTTTGACTCATTTTCTACCTTACATCTTTACTAATAAATGTTCTTGTGTAATAGATGTAAGTAAATCTAAAATAATGAAGCGTTAACGAGTAAAATCTCTAAAAATAAATGTGAATATATAATATTTATTAACATTTATTAACAAATAGCAATATTTTGTCAGTAGAATAATTTAAAACTAAAAACAAGTTGAGTTTTATAACTAATTAATCATAATAAATGATAATAGAGTAATAACAATGACGTAAATGAACAATAAAAGTGGAACGCAGGAATTTTGGCCTAAGCGAGAACAATTATCTTTCCTGTCTCCAAGATAGTGATAACTGGAGACGCGGGCGCGGGCTGATAACACTTCATCCTAAACGGGTCGCTCGTACGTGACAGATATACACTTACATTTATTATTAAGCTCAATATACACCAATCTTCAAGTTCATACTTTTTATTTTATATTCCAACGATATCAAATCGTCAAGCGACGCTACTTAAAATTTGATGATTATTATTTGATTGTATGTATTGGTGCAATTTTTTATTATTAAAAACAGGTACCGCCATTATTCTTGTGTCTTGTTTTGTTATCAAACACTAGTTTAAATATTTCTTCCAACCGCTTCTATAAGTAAACAATATTCGATTGTTTCAAATATTCGGAAATAAACAGACATACCAAGAACTTAAGAACATGAAATTACGGAGACGGACATTTCAGTTTTATTTATACGTATTTATTTTATATATTGATTTTATCTAATCATTGACTCGTCATAGAAAGTGACATTCTTGACGTATGAGTGTGACGAATTGTTAAAATAGCTTCGATTGCTGATAATACACCTACATTTCAAACTTATTTATACTTTATAATAATGTACATTTTAATAATTCTAAATTTCTATAGATTGTGTATCAAATATTGGCTTTGTCTTTAAACGTTTTTTTTTATAAGAGCCTTCAATCACTTTAGTTATATAATTTATAAAAACATAAACTGGTAGTGGCTCTTAATATAACTTGTACTTTATTTTTTTTTGTACTTTTAACAAATACTGCTAACTACTCTGCCGTGCGATAATGGCTTAGAATAATGACCTTATTAGGGATCCTAAAAACTATTGCCAAATCCCTTGTAACAAGGAAAATGACATACAAAATATTTCCTAAAACGACTTTTCATGAATTGGCTTTATATCCAAAATCCAAATTCAATTATTTTTTTCATTTTCATAGTTACCACCTCGGTAAGTAATTTGGCACAGATCTTAAGAGCTAGCTACATAAACTCAGCGGGCATGTCTTATGTTAATTATTGAAGCCATATTAAAGCCTAAATTAAATATTTGTAATCAATTTTGAGATAGTGTGAGCTTGTGTTTGTTTTTCGTACTTATATTATATATATATATATATATATATATATATATATATATATATATATATATATATATATATATAAACATACTTAATACAATTATCAGTAACTTAAAATGAAATGTAATAAATCAAAATGTTATTTATATCAGTAGCACTACAAGACAGTTTGATACAAAATTGTGCTATTAGAATTGTAATAATTAATCAACTATCCAATCCAACTGTATAAAGGCCTCTTTGTAATTTAGCATCCATCAATCCACTATTCATCATCCAACATCATCCACTAGTGAATCCAAGGAAAACTGTTGTTTCAACCACTTATTCTTGTATTCATATAGTACCTAATGTCGTTTTACTTAAAATATCAAAGAAAATAATTAGCATGCAATACTATCTCGTTATATTTATCTACAACAGTAGAAAAATCATTGATATAAACAAGAAACAGTATTTGGCCTAAGATTTAACTTTGAGAAACCCATATCGTTTGGAGCCGCGGGTCGTCTCTTTCTAATCCCTCTAAATTCTATTAGACAAGTAAGAAATCAAAAGTTTGAAATTATTGTTCAAGATATGTCTTGATTGTTAGATGGTTAAAGCATTACCTGATTTCAAAAGGGTCATTACGTTTATATGTTTCATTGGGTCACGAAACACCATTAATTATGTCAAACAATATAGTAGTTAAATCTGGAGTCTAGTAAAGCGTAAGGTATTCTTAATATTGAAGGTTTTTAAACATTTTGCAATGTTTGGCAACTGAACATACTTTATTAATAATTTACAATATTTTTAATGTGTTCTATTATGTACTAATTGTCCACAAATCTGTGTTTATTTTAATGATACATATGTTAATAACGATAGTACTAAATCAAATCACAATAAGTTTTATAATACTTTCATCTAACTAAGCAATGTCTCAATAATTTTTAATTGCCTTGTCAAGACTAAAGGCCGCAAGTATTCAATCACCTTAGATAATAATTAGAAAATTTTAAAATTATTTGTTAAAACAGTATTGATTGTACAGCTTTAATCTATTAAAAAAATATATAATTAATGTTAGTAAAAATAGCTATCATGATAATCTATTGGCTCCTCGCAAAAATTAAAAGTCATTAAATTTTTAAAATAGCGAAAGTCATAACTGTAGTATCAACCGTAGTATCCATGTGAAACAGACCGACAGAATATCTTGTTACAAATATTAATTTTAAATGTTTTCAACAGCTTCAAGCAATTACGCAAGCAATCTTCAGTTCACTGTGTTTAGCACAATACTATTGCCTAATCGATTTTCTTCGAGAGCTACCGTTATTACTCTACATAAGAATTATGTATTTTCACAGTAAGTAATAAAAATAGATATGAATTTAATTTTTATATTAATTTTATCCGCTTCTCTGTGATTTTTTTTTGACTAGTGATATTTTTCAGATCCAGATTGTGGTACTCGCGTTAATATCGGCAAAGCGATAGCTGGCATTCCAGATCAGGCGTTTGTGCTTATAACTAATGAACCTGTTACTGTCACACGGACTTTTTATATAAATTGTACTAGCTTAGGTCTTAGCGTGCTTTGGCTTATCGCTAGTATTATTTTAATGAGTAAGTTTAGTAAAATTTTGTTAAACAAATAAAATTTTATTTGTAAGTATATGAAATTTGAATATTTGTCTCCTTGAATCTTTAAAATCGGTAAACATTTCAACCCACATAATATGTTCAATGTATACAAAACTAACTATATTTTATATTTTTAGCTGGCGGAGTAAAGCCTGATTATTCTAAGCCCCTCCGATGGCCCTGGATTATTGTGTCCATAGGTGTATGTGCTTGTGATGTTGTGGCCACTGTTATATTTGCTAACGACTCTTTTCATACTCGGGTAATTTATAAATAAGTTGATTATTTTATATTTAATAATATCTGCTAAATCATGCAGTTGCCTATATTCCAATTAATAACAACGTTGATAGTCAATATTTATCCTATTACTTAGCTAACTAATGTGTCCGTTGTTTAAGACATTGTCAGACATGATGAACTACATTGGCGGCACAGTAAGTGCTGTAGGCAATACGCAACTGGACACCAGACCCACAGCCTGGATCATGGTTGTACTCTACTCGCGCTTTGTTATCTTCTTCTTAATTAATATTTTTCTTATAGTGACTGTGGTGCTTAATCAAATCAAGCCTAAAAGGGATATCACTGTTGTAAGTAAACGTTTTTTAAATAGATTTTTATGATTATTGTCCAGCTTCTGCGCTTACGAGGTTTTGGTACAAAAATGCAGCCTCTCTAGCTATTAGTGTTAAAACTTGTTTATGAAATTACAAATATGGTTACGCTGTAATGTATATTAAAAGATATCACTTTAATAACATCAAACTATTAATAGTTAAAATGTGAATTGGGAAGCGGTCACTATATGTAAAGTAAATCTTCGAAATCCTTCATTCATCAAAATGATCTGACAGGTTGAGATTTCGGAACCAACACCACCTCGACCAACTCCAACGCAAGTCACACGACCTCAAACTCCAGAACCAGTAGAAGTACAAATTAGACGTGTGTCAGAACCTATAGTCAGAACTAATATAAGAAGTGCTTCCGTGCAAAGAACCGGCATAACATCGGCTCCTCTCACAAATATAACAGAAGCCAGCATGAGTACGAGGGATACGGAAGATTCTAGTGTTCGTGGTGATGTAACTCCTAAAATACCGCGTGCTGGTTTCAATCACGCTTTTCGAACTATGAAAAGATTTTTGTTCGCTAAGGCGCCACTTGCGCCACGCCGAGGTTCAGGTCTGGATTCCCTGGGGCCCTCGCCTGAGCAGTAAGTTTATAAAAAAAAGGTTGTATCATCATATTGACTAAAGATGTAGAAATAGTATTTCAGCTACATTGATTAAATTAGCATTGAAAATTCTTTCTTATTAGATAGATAAATAAGTGTTATTATTCCATAGATCACCACAATCACAACACGCAGAGGGAGACAAAAAGCGGACCGTAAACTTTCCTGAAAACTTACTATCATTACCACAACGTTTGGAGAACATGATAGCGGAGCAGCAGCGGCGGCTGGACCACGCGGTGGTCGACACCGGTCGCAACTCGGTCCGAACTTCGCAGTCGCTGCCACAGCTCAATGATACGCACGACGGTAATCCGGCTTTGAACCGCGGGTAATTAAGGGTTTTTTGTGTCCTTATTACGGAACTTTTAAAAAATAACGTTGGGATGCTATGATGGGTTGATCTCCAGTTTATATAGAGTTAAATTAAATTGAATAAGGATATCTCTACAGACGGCGCGATACTGCAGCGGAACTACAGGGACAGCTGCCTTGGGCATACATACCAGCCTTCGCGCACCGCATGCGGGACCAGCTGCCGCCAGACGAAGATCTGCCTCCGGTGCCACTACCAGATTATACTGCAATACATTCGACTAGGAAGGCGTGTGAGTGGAAAAGATACATGTAATACATAAAATTAATAAATACGAAAGGCAACGAAAGATCAACGCCACATGTTGGTTTAATGATACAGATACGTTATAAATCCCATTTGTTTCAGCTGTTCATCGAGCAGCGTCTAGCCTGAGTTCGTTAACGCAAAAGAAAAATTACATGTCGCAACTTCCAAGGCTGTGTTAGTTCTTTATTATTTTTATCGGTTTGTAATATTTTTATTTTTAAATATCATATACATAACTAAGAGAATTCTCTTTCTGGAACTTTTTTTGTACATATATATGATTTTAAATTATATATATATATATATGATTTGGTTAAAAAATATAAATTCAAATGCAGATATTTTAGTGTTAATATGACTTATGTGTATCTACATTTTTATTTGATATATGTATATTTTTGGTTGCAGCTCCGCTAACGCAGTCAGACGTCTTGTACTGAGATATGAGAAAATAATAAAAGATGTCGCATCAATCAGATTAACGATATTTATTAAGATCATTTAGTTAAGGAGGTTTTTAATACTTTTATAATTAACTTATATTAACAAGTGTTCATAATTTTCTACATTAGAACTATTTGTACTGATAATGTTTGCCGAATATCTTCTTTGAATTTTTCTCTAAAAATTTCTGGAACTTGGAAATTTTCTTGAGAAACAATATTAGAGTAAATAAGATAATTATTTATATAATAGAATATGTATATGAATATTTTTTTTTCTGTATTTTTTAGAATAATTATTAATATTCTAAGTTTTATTCTTACCCTTCCATTACAACATTGAGTATAAACATTTCTCAATAATAGAACTGTACCAACTGAACTGCTTGTAATTGACTTACGTACCTCATTGTTTAGTGAGATCACGATAAGTTATATATTATATTATTTATATATAAAAATTTATACCCATTTTGGAAATTGTTGGCAATTTAAATAAAATGTTATAAAATATAACCGTATATTATTTGGATATCAGTTTAAAACATTTCTTGATCACATATTAAATATTTAATAAAGTAAATAACATCATTCTAAATGTTTTTTTTAACATTTATTTAAGATTGACATTCATATTTCAATATTACATATTTTCACTGAGTTAGCAAACAATTCATTAACTGATATTTATTTCTGAATACCAGTCTTTTATTTTCCGTATATATTCTATTCTATTCTGTTCCAGTCAAGGTTTATTTTATAAACAGTTTCTAATATGCATAAAAGTGATACAATATAGATAATAATCGTGACGCGTCGACTGTCTAGAACTGGACCAATATATTTATTGGCATAGTACAGGCTGTAGGCTTGAGATGGTATGGTTATTATTCTATGGACGAGGCTCACGCGGGGGAATTGCGACAAGGGCAGGAAGTCCAGGATTATGGCAGTGAGGATCTGTAGTCCAGCGAGAGTCACCTTGACTCCATTGCCAAAATATGTCGGGGTTATAGCCTCAGACAGCCAGTAACTTGCGTACACGGAACTGCCAATTCTCCAAATCCAAGCGAATGCCAGCAATCCTGATAGTAGTGCTTCCGGCGTGGGCATAACATTTTGTCTAAAGTTAGCTTATAATATAGGCACTTTTACATTTTTGTTACTGTTTGAAATGTCTTTAGTTTTGTTTGAATGATTGTTGTTATAAGTTTGACATAGACCATGTAATCTAATGAGAGCGGTCTTATGCAAAAGTAAAAAAGCAAAAAGGTTAATATGCGGGGTAACTTTGCGATCCAAAACCATCAATAAATGTTTCTCATTCATTTTAATTAAAGGCTAAAAACTGTGTCACGTATTCACGTTTAATTTTCTGATTATCTCTAGACATTGGTAAATTGGAATGTGCGATGATAAAAACTGATAGGCTAATATGTTCATCGATCAGGGAAATATTTATAATTTAGATATCATATTAACCTCATTTTTGCTATTATTAGTTGTATATACGGTAATTATTGTTCAGGTTTCACGTAAGACTGTGTGTTTGCAGGTAAATATTACGGTAGTATCAGATTTTTGCGAATTCTAATAAACATGTAAAAGTAATCGACGTAGAAAAGATAATATTGTTTATTGGTTCCGATAATAATTATCGTGATGCGATTAATATTGATACAGTCCCTTCACGCACGGCCAGTAGACACACATGACGTGTGGTGATGAATAATTAACAAATAAATAAACATGCAAACAAATAAACCTAAAATTATCCCGGAGTTGATTGTCACCGCCTTCATCTCCGGTGGCCTTGCCATTGTAAGTACCGCCATAGTAATATTTATTTCGTCGTATGGAATTTGTAAAACAATATTGTTCGGCTTTTATTAAAATTATAATATTCTATTCGACAAGGAATGCTATGCGATTAATTCTATGTATGGTGTACCTTCATGTACTGCTCAGTCTGCCCATACAGGAGGTGCAAACGTCGAAATTCTAACATCCTAGGGTGCCCCAGATATGCCAAAAACCATTTCGTTAATATAAGGAACAAGTTAATGCAGCCGCAGCGAATATTTATATCAAACTAACGATGATTGGGGATATAAAATTAAAAATAATATTGTTTCAGTGTTATAACGTTTTATTGTAAGGTAATATTTAGAACGGAATAATTTTGTCTAAACACGAGCGTCATAAATTTACTTTAGCTAAATTCTGCGTAGGTCGCATATACTTTCAACATATATCATATTAAGTTTTGGTTTTCTATTGCTTGTATTGTAACTGTAGCCATTGATTCTACATTTAAATTATATTTGCATTTTTATCAACAATATTGTGTAAATTAACATCGCAAATGGTTTTTTTTCACGTTCTGATTCATGACTACTTATTAGATCCTATCAGTAAGTACTGATAGCATTGTGTTAATCTTTTACCATTTTATTAATAATAAAAATACTCATAGTATTTACAAGAATCAAATTTATATTGATTGTATTCATGACAATACTACTAGCATTTAATTATGACATATTTTTTCTTACTCTCACTCGAGTCACTCGAGTCGCACTTGCAGATTTTGTAACAATAAATATATGAAGTATTCAATTCAACAGTTAAATATTTAATATTAATAGATTTATTGTTATCATCTATTATCCTATTATTATTTATCATTCGTAGGCAAATTCACATGCTTTGAGTCATGATAAACAATTTCGATTCGTCGATGATGTCATAGAACTTACAGACAATCAAAGTCTTGGTTCTGTATAGTACTATAGATATATTTAATATAAAATAATATTATAAAATAAGTATTTGTTAAGAAGTTGTTATATTTAATAAAATATATTAGGTATTTTTGTGTTATAAGGAGGGAAAAACATACATAAGCATTTAAATTAAATTTCCTTGCAAAGCAATAAAGAATTGAAAGTTTCTTTTACATTATGATTATAAATAATGGCACTAGAATTTATTACTTATATTTGAAGTAACGAAATCGTATTTCTCTTACATTTGATACTAGATTTTTTGTATTTTATCTATTATAAAGTTCTAATTTCTATCTTATACTAACTGTCACCGACGACTTGATTTGTACCCCCTCTCCTCCTCTTATATTTTGAGTATTTCTTTATATACGTACAATAACTTATATGTTTTATGTATTATAATTTTACAATTTACTAGGTCTTGAAATAATATAATTCTATAAAGTGCCAAAAATCCTATTATCAAGACATTTTTGGCGTGAAGTGCGAAAAAAAATTAAAACATATTGAACGTACATGCAAATACGCCCTCGTAACGATTTAATCTTACAGGCTTGGTAAATGGAACTGATCCTCATAATAATATAAATTATTTAATATTCCAGGTCCTCTCAATAATTGGTGTAGTGTGTTCACTATTAGTTATTATATACCGATATGACTGTCTTTTGGGAGATTCGGCCATTACTGATGGCTGGCAGTACTTCTGGAATATTATATTCAGGGTCTACATTCTGGGTGAGGGTTATTATACTCCATTATTATACACAAAATGTTTTTTTTTTGTACAAATTAGTAAAAATCTTTTATGTATTTAATATATATTTTTTTATCTTCACCAATTAATTAGGTTCCTCCCAAAATAATGAGTAATCTGTCATAGCATATAATATATACAAAATTCATTTTTTTGCAAATATGGCATAAAAAAAGTTTATATAAGAGAATTTACAGCAGTAAAAATCATCCTATATTTTGACTCAGATAATAAGCCAACACCATACCCAGATATCTTCATTTTAATCTTCGTTATTTTTTGTACTATACTAATAACCCAGACAAATCTTTGTGGGTTTCCTGACAATAACACCCAGAGTGAGAGGCAAATTTAGGCTAATATTCTTCAAAAAACACCAAATTTCAGTAAAATCCATTGAATATTTTTTGCGTGATTAGCGAACAAACAAACGGATAGAATGACAACATTATCTTATACTTTTTTGCCACTTTGAATAAATATCGAATACATATATTATTTTTTCAGATGACCAGTGCAAATATGCGGTATATGTTCCAAACATAACACAATCGCAATCAGTATTCATTCTCTCCATCCTGACTCTCTGTTTTAGTGTCATTTACTTATTTGCAGCAGTCACATTAATTTCAGGTATGGTTCCTGTATCAGTATTATATAATAAATGTTTAACAATGTTTATATAATTATCTTTTTTACAGTCGTTAAAACTGAAAGCACTCATCTCGTAGAAATAGTTACATATATTTTCATTGGAACGAGCTTGGCTGCATTGGTAGTGGATTTAGCGCTGGGAGCACACTTCGGGATGGACTTGTGGTTTATGAAGGTTCCCTTGTTATCAATATTATATAAAGAGCTGTTTAAATTATATTGCATTTGTTTAAATAAATTACATATATTAATTACAGACCAATACTAAAATTAGAAGAGATTTAATTTACAATGAAATTGGTTTAAAATGTCGGTATGATTAGTTTTCTTAATGTGTGGTTATTGGTCTTTTATTATTATTATTTTTAGCCCAAGGACCCAATAGAAGACTCTGATCTGGGAATGCTTCGTGTCGGAGCTTTTATGCTGATGAGTTTCGGTCTGAAGGGATACATTCCTCACGCTGTCAACATCGTTCTGTTAATAGTTCTTATCGTATATCTTGTCGAAAACCGAAGCCAAGCGAAAAAAAATGAAGTAAGGATATTGACATACAATACTTACAATATAAGTTTCAATAGTTGTTACTTAAAAAGCTTATTTTCTAAACGCGATGATAAAGTCCAAGTATTTTTGTTTATTACTTCGAATAGGAATTGTTTGTATGAAACATCGCACTCCAGTTGCACGGTGTCCATGAAAAAGAACCGGAAAGAAATTCCATTGGTACTTTCTTCACTTATGTATTTATGTAAATAAGTCACAATTATCTAGTATTGACTATTTGAGTAACCGTCATAATTGAAATGTGAATACCAATTGAAATTTGAGTAAAGGGCTTGTAGTAAGAAGACTAGAATAACCACGCTACTACTAGTTCTATAATTCTGTCACATGTACAAGGGCTTAAAGTACTAATTATATAATTACCAACATACACAGTACCGTAAGGATATCATTATTATATATATATAAAACATGTTTCAGCATTCAATTCATAAATTGGGAGTTCTAAACGGCTTTGAGTAAGTATGGCAATTAATCTGTACAATGTGATTCGTTTAATTAATAGCTTAATCAAAATTGTTTTCGTTTTTTAATTGTACATACGTTGGTTTAGTGGCAAAAGATAAATTGGGGATGATAGATGGCTTTGTGGCTGAATAAGAACTGGCGCGGATGGAGCCGTGAGTAAAAGCGAGTATATTTTATATACATATATTTATATTTTAGTGCACCAAAACCAACGAGGCAAGAGAACCCGTGGCATCAACAGCGCAACGATTCGCCCTCAGGTTATCCTAGGTACGTCGGAACCTATTCTTTTTACAAAAGCTGAAAGTTTTGGACAAATTCTGGAATTTAAGTGACATGAAAGTTTATGTATGTGTAAAGGATAGTTGCAGAATTTTCACAAACTTCTGCTAAATATTTTAAAATGTACCTAACCTTAGTTTAGAATCTAATATAATCAATATTTTTTTTATAGAACAAATATTAACCCCGTGTTTAGTCACGATGAAGTACCTCCGCCTCCACCAAATCGTCCCAGAGAAAACCCGGTCTCTGATTATACAAAGTACGTAAGAAAATAATCTTATTGATATAAACCAAAGGACCATTCTGTTCATGGCTATAACTAAAACAAATTCTGCAGCACACCCTACCGTTCGGATTCATGGTTAAAATCGTCGATGAACTCCAACGTCGCTATGGGATCCCGGCCTTTCTCTTACTTGGAGGAACCAAAGCGACCGATACCAGTGAAGCCCCCGGTGACTCCTAGCGAACCCCACTGGCGTCGGGACGCTTGGTCAGGGCCTCCCGTCCCCGATCCAGACTACAGCCCCCCGCACGCACGCAGGCTGAAGAGTGCCTTGAAACCTGTATACTAATTTATAAAGAAATACAGACATTAAAGGAGATTATTTAGTATTTATAATAACAGAAATATTTTCACTTTTTTCCTTCACTTTTCCATCATTATTTTAAATAACAAAACGATATGCATTTGTTTATTATGTTATATATATAGTAGCATGAACCGGTACTAATAAAAAAAAAATCTGGGATTTTACCACATAAAAAATATTTCAACTTCATTCTGACAGAATCCAGAATGTTTAATCCTGCCATAAAAATGATCTGTAGAAAATTTCGTCTTGCCCATATGTACTCTGTTTCCGTATACACATGTGCATATTTTATTCAATAAGATCATTTAAGCGTACCTATATAAAATTGTATGCTCCGGTACTATAATATTGGGGCAAGTAGCAAAAAAGTATTAAGAGTAAAATTATTTTTCATAGTCGAATTCATATTATTTCTAATTTCATATTGATTGAACGACTTAGAAGATAATCTATTGGAGCGTCATCTGGTGGCGACTTATAGCACAAGGGAAAGCGTAAGCACATCCGTGTTTTGGTTTTTATTTAATAAGAGTTGATGAACAATGTTTTTTTTTAAATATTGTGTGTGAATAAATAAACTTGATGGTTTTGCTCTATGTTTGTTGGAAAGTTTCGTTTTGATCTACCAAAATGAATTTGCAGGTTACCTCTTATTTTTATGTAATGCCCTAAAGCACCTCACTTATTCAGGGGGTCTCTTTCATTGTGGAGTGGGGACTTTTAGCGCTCTCGAACCAGAAAACAATGAGTGTTCACAGATTCAGGAATATAGCGAGGGGTCTCGAAATTGAAAGCTGGGTACTATTGTCATTAATCTTGAACAAAGAGCAATTATCCTTCATTAAAGCGCCACGGTAGTCATTGCGTTATTCCTAAACCGACCAGGGTTTAGGAATTTTAGATCAAAATAAATTATTACGATCTACATGAAGGTGTAAAAAATAGTAAAAGCTTTGTATGCTACCCACTCCCGTGAAATTCATAAAAATAAGTCAAATTAAATAACTTTAATAAATTGCAAGATATAATTAGGATTTAATTTGCTTTAAATTCACAATACATAATTGTTGTTGTTGTTGTTGCTTGTCTGTGGCTTTTTGTACGAATACATAATTACAACTAGAAATTATCGCTACTGACACACGACATCTACAACATAGACACTTTATAGTAAAAAACAACACTAGTAAGAAGGATCTCCTACTAAAGAGATCCATATACATCATACACATATACATCATGATTCTAAATTATAAACAACACTTTTAATGTATTATTTTTATTTAAAAAAATAGTTACACTGATTAACTGTTTCAATGAATTAAATTTAATAATTGAAGGTTTCTACATTCTTCTGAAATCAAGTCAATTCACAATTGACTGTAGACTAGATTCTAGAAAAAAATAGCTAGCAACACACGAGGGCGGAAAAAGGTGCCATTTTTAAGTCAATAACTCGGCAGAATTCGGACTTCGCATTTTATTATTTTGCAGTTGCTGTTAAATTTACCTTTATAATCCATTATGGGCGAATGGAATTGGATGTTTTGTTTATTATTTAAACAATGGAATGAATCTAGTTTTACATTATTAGTTATTGATCATTACTGAAGCGAAATGGGTGCTGATAATTGCATTAATTTATAACATGTGTGGTGGTCCTATAAAAAACTTTACATTATATATGATATTAATATTAATGGATTGGTTTAAGTTTATAATGAAGTGTAAATGACATGGCCTCAAAATGAGGTTTCATAGACGTTGTGGTGACAGAGTGACTCTTCTCCACGACAATACAACTGCTGTTAGAAATTTTGTTGAATTTAACCATGGTCTTATATTAAGCGCTGAGCCTATATTAGACGATGTTTTGTTTGAGGTCTGCATTGATAGAAAGGTAAGAACTTATATTTTTTTACTGCAATATTATTAATATAAAAAATTTCGAATACACATTATTTGCTGCTAACATTATCACTTCCACTTTGACTCGTTAATTTGAAAATTTATGTTTTTGCATTCTCATTAGAAATCTAGATCTGATTACAAACATTTACAGTAGACCTTAATTAAAAGAACATGACGGTGTGTAACATTATATAATTATCCATATTCTTAAAATTATCAAAATTACCTAATGTTTATTATAAGGTTAATGTTTGGAATGGGAGTCTTGAAATTGGTGTTACCACCTTGGACCCTGAATATATGGAACTACCTGCGACGGCCACCAAACTACGCAATACTGCATGGGTATATATTTATAATAGAACTCTTCAATTATCATTGAAACTTTTGATATAAAAATTTAACCCTTAAATTACACTACTTCATCTCAATTCTTGGAATTTATAATCCAACATAATTAATTATACCTATTTTGAAGTTGTTATGACTGAGTTTAACAATAATTTTATAAGATTATTGTGAATCTTATAAAATTAGGGCTTGACTTAATAATTTTTATATGCTTTTTGCCATTTCTGGCCTAAGCATATTTTCTAACTTACATCAAGCAACCACACTTAGAATTTAGACAGACGATATTTGCCTCTTGTTCAATATTTAACATATTCATACTTCCCAGATTATGTCTGGAAGCTCAATAGTAAAAGATGGCATTACTTTGATAAATTCCTATGGTCCAGAATTGGACACACTGAGAGAAGGAGACACTCTCGGTGTTATGAGAACCTGTAAGGTAAGTTCTTGTGAAAAAAGAATAACTTGGATTCTAGAATGATTTTATACAACAAAATACTAATACCTCAGTAAATGTTTCTTTTCTGTTTGCCTATCAGGGTGAATTGTTTTTCTACGTCAATGGTAGATGTCTAGGAATAGCTGCTTGTGACTTACCTTCAAGATTGTTTGCTGTCATTGATTTGTATGGGCAATGTGTGCAAGTATCAATAATTCACACAAGCGGCATGAGAACTATTATGGAGAGCAGCTTGGACCAAGTAAGTATAATTAAAAATATATTACTTTCACTGCAATACCTGATAAAATTCTGTAATATTCTTATGTTCAATTATTTAAAGTTTTTGCAACTTACAATAATCTAATATTTGTAACTGTAAATCCATGCAACATTTTATTTTTATAAATTCTAGTATCAAGTTTTGTATTTTCAATGTTTTAAAGAACTCAAGTATTTTCTTAAACTAAAATAATATCATAAAAAATATTACTTCCAATAATCTCCTTAACAGGTTAGTACTCTTCTGTCTTTGCACAAACTTTGTACAAACAAAATAAATATGTTAAAGAAAATTTGTATAGTGTCTAATATAGTAGTTGCCAGCTGTTGTCTCTTTTTCTATCTCAAATCATAGATGGTTAAAATTTGTACAAATCCATACAATTTTAGTGTTATTGTAATTAATAAATACAATAAAACTAAATGTGTCAAACCAAACCAAATAGTTGGTAGAGCCTAGCTGTAGTCATTTTACTGCAGCTCATTTGTGCTGGCTCAACCAGGATAGGAGCGTTTTTTTACATCATATTGGTGTGAAGTACCTTAAAGTTTTTTGAGTGACTAGGAAATTGCATCCAATTTCTTAGTCACCTTCAAACCTCCCTTAATTAAGGGTAACAATGCTATGCATCAACATTTTCCAAATTTTTATGGGTGATAAATGGATGCATCACATACCATCATTATCCCTGGTACGAGTTTTGACGTTACAAAACGTTGATAGTTTTCGATTAATAACGAAACAAGTTCTTGGTTGGGATTGGTTTACTAATATCCACAGCCAAATAACAACCTATCACACCCAGAAACTCCTTTCTTATCAGATAATAATAATGATATATGGCAACACCAAACTTCTTGTCAACATTTTAACTGTATACATTGTATTTTGTAGTAGTTTTATGATTGTCAGTTCTACTAGTTTGACGAATATGTTTTTTGGAATTGGAATTGCTTTTTAGCATAAGATCTCTGGCCTTATTTTGCCCCAATTTCATTTGTAATTTGCCAAAATGTTAGCTAAGTATTTAATTTTAAAAGCACATAGCAATGAAAATTATAAAATACCGCGTCAACGCAACAAGTATTACATTATATGCTCAAGCGTCGACGCCATCTATTCAAGGTAATTGCCATCCGATAGTTAGCGTCAACTTTCCTATTAAGAGAAAGTGTACGACGTACTGTGCAGGCTAAATTGTGTACTGTGCAGGCTTGTGCACAATAATTACAATACCAAGTCAGAATTTGTTAAATTATATCTCGAAATGCGAAAACTATGTTTTATACTTTGTGGGTTTACCCGACTAACTACTAGTATTAATACTACTACTGACTATCTACCTGTATATGATCAAGTTATTAAGCTTACTTAGAAACTAGATTTTTAGAAATGCACGGTATTATTTTTTATAAATTAGGTAGTAATTTTACTTTTTTAAATCCTAAATGTACCTATCTATTAGGAATTCTTGCAAAGTTATTCTATTTGGACACTCACTACCCACTAGTGATGTTGATGCTGTAATTTCAAAAGTGCAATATGTTTTTTAAAAAAATTAGATAGCTTAAGAGTTTTTTTTCATTCTATTTCCCTTTCAGTAGGTTTATAAGATGGACCTATTTTTGACTAACATTAATTTACTTATTATTTGAATGAAAAGAATGATACAATATTTTATTGTCTGTAAATGTAACAATATTGTTATAATAACAATGACAGACCAAAATTATTATTTTTTAATTATTATTAAATTGTAAGCATTACATTGCAATAAATATCTCTCTAATCAACAATATTGTATTATTTGCAAATGCCACAATATTTCTGGATTAATATTCAAAACAAACTTATTTCATTCACTCATTCTAAGGAGTTACAGCTATTGAGTTACAAAATAATATTGTAGACATGAGTGTATTTTTGTAGATTGAAGAGGATCCAAACAATGATGATACATTAACACCAACTGAAGACATGGTGGCCATTCCGGATACATCAGACTCAAAAGACATACCAGAGGTCTATGTACCTCTACCTGGAGACTCAACCCCTACTTTAGGTGAGTATGGGTCATAAATATTTTAATTTTGGTGATAGTGTTAGTTTTTCAAAATTTATATCATTAATTTAATGTCAATCAAACAAGTGACAAGATCTTTATGAAAAAGTTTGTAAAATTATATATGTCAAAATGTAAATTATTTAATTTATAAAATGAGACTAAAACGAAGATAATAAAAATAAGCCATTTTTCCGTTTTCCTTATTAAATATATATATGAAAAATTCATCAACAACAGTAAATCTTAAACTTGCGAGCCTCTGCGCTGAGTCCGTGCCCTTCGCTCTGCAATTGAATTATCGTGTCATTAAAACATTTGATGTCTGTAGTTGAAGTTTATAAAAAACACGTGTCTATAAAAAGGACATACATTAAAAAAACAATGAAAATAGAAAGTTAAATAAAAGATGAGAAGTAAGATTTAATGCAAAAGATTATTTTGCTTCATACCATGATATCCAACATTTTGGTTATAATAGAATAACCACTAAACAATAAGAAACTAATGGGTCCATTTCGTTATCTTATCTATGGCGTACTATAAATAACCTCAAAAAATAGGGAGTAAGAGCCTCCACCAATATAATGGGAGCAACTAGCTGACGAACTGACGTTTTACAAACAGAATTTGACATCCAAAGTTTTTTTTTTATAATAATCCTTCAAACGTAAAATGTAAAAGATTTTTTACGAAATATTTTTTTACAATACGATAAATGATGAAATAATTGTATGAATAACAATTATCTGTCGTGTAAGACTAGACGAGCAATTATTACATTTATGTGATATATTATTTATCATAAACACACAACACCGACATGTTCTCACGTACCACACACATACGTACGTAATTATTTATGCGTTGTCTTAATATAAAATAGTGATTTTTAATAGAGATGTTGCTTTATTATATCTGATATTTGAAAGGCAAAGACGTTGAGCTGTCCGCGTTGTTAGGCCTTGTTAATTTTCACTATTATTTGCAGTGTGTGTGTTAACTAAAAGTTAACAGTTAACAATTGACTTATTTTACAGTAAACTTATTTAGAGTGTTAACTTAAAGTTAACAGTTAACAATTGACTTATTTTACAGTATCTCAAGATCGACTGCGATTCCATCCGCGATGTGGAATATTAGTGAGACTTTCCTCTAATAACAAGTGAGTTGACTTATTATATTTATACTGTACTAATTATTATTTATGTAACTTCTTATTAATAATAAATAAAAGTATCAATTAAAAATCTGAATTTCAAGCTTCAGCTATAAACATTGTTAAGTGATTTATTAAAATGATAATGTGGTTTGTCCAGAACGGCAGAAAGGGCTCGACCGCTAGATGACTACAACAATGGAGTAGTAATGACGCACAGACCGCTATACGACAACGAGCTCTTCGAGATACGTATAGATAGACTCGTGGACAAGTGGAGTGGCAGCATAGAGGTAGAGTATTGACTAGAGTATTTTATCTAACAAAATAATAACGAACATATTTATAGGTCGTCATTAAGAATTTAAAAAAGAAATCAAAATTTAAAACTATAGAGAGGCATAAAGACTTTTTTTTTTAACTAACTACTTTTTTAATACCATGTATTAATTTTTTATATATTTATTATTTATAAATTTATTTTTATGAACATTTATATTCTTAAAAAATATATATATATTTTAGTAT
The DNA here is from genome assembly GCA_963555665.1 of Dircenna loreta. Lineage (NCBI taxonomy): Eukaryota > Metazoa > Arthropoda > Insecta > Lepidoptera > Nymphalidae > Dircenna > Dircenna loreta. The sequence continues at coordinate 10,466,789 of OY743092.1, forward strand.
CAATTAAATAATATGTAATAAATAAAATGAATAAAACAAACTCCATCTCAACTTTGATAGATTGCTATTTATATAAAATATTATATTGCTATTTTACAAATAATAGTGTCTTTTTAATGGCCTTTTTATATTTTATAGCAGTAATTAAAGGTGAAGTTTAAGTGGATTGTGGTTTATATCCACCGAACACGTACAAGTGTATTCTAACTAATACGCTTTCTCGGTTGATGTCACTGCGTATGTTATTTCGAGATTTAGTCGTTATTTATAAAAAATATCGATAATACCGATATATATACATCCCTGAAACAAAAATATACGTTTTGAGTAACTCGGAGAGGCATTTTTATTTTTTAAAATATTAGGGTCGAAAACATTTATTTGTAGTATAAATGTTTTCGACCCTAATATTTTAAATTACAAACGATGAACTATGAACATTATTTGTAATACTAGTATAAGTAACAATTTTATATAAGAACAAGAATAAGACAGCTATTGCTATAATGATGAATAAAGCTTCCAGCTTAAATAAACACTTATGGCAAAATATAAAATAAATAAATACCCCATCCATTTATCTCAGGTCGGTGTGACAACCCACAACCCGGCCACCATCCGCTTCCCCTCCACTATGACGAACATCGACACCGGCACCATCATGATGTCGGGCTGCAAGGTACTGCTCAATGGACATGGAACTTGTATGGAATATGGCAACTTCAATCTTGATGAACTTCGGGTATGCTATATAATAATGTTTATGAATTGATATACTGATTTTAGAATTAATGTTATTTAAATATTTTCTTTTTTGATTCCTTAATCTATCTTCATGTCCCAAATTACTAGATATGCTCTCTTTTGAGATACATTTTTATAACAAATTCTAAGATTCGTAAATGAATAATGAAATGTTTGTCGACAAGCAAGACAAGCTGCTGTAATCACTGCTGCTATAAAACTAAAGAGATCTCTTTACATTAAACAAAACAATATAAATAAATATCTAAATAAAGTAATTGAAGATGTCGTTGATGTTACTGTCACTGTGAGTGAGTGAGTTTTATTCCGGAGTCTAGTGTAAAGTAAGTATCATTTGCAGGAAGGAGACACGGTGGGTATGATGAGGAAGTCCACAGGCAAGCTGCATTACTTTATCAACGGCGTAGACCAGGGCGTGGCTACTGATAAAGTGGAACAGCAAGTCTGGGGCGTTGTCGACTTGTATGGCATGACTGTTAAGGTAATAATAAATTCAAATATGAAATAAATATTATTAATTACATTATTAAGGCAGTGATTGTTACAATCAACTTTCTTATTATATTAGAATATGTGAAATCGTAATATTTTATTATCTTTCAGGTTTCTATCGAGGATCCCTGCGAGGACATCGACAGTAATATCAATAACATGCCGACAGTGTCCAGTGTGCCCGATCTGCCTGCTCCAAGTGAGTTTACAAACAAATTAAAACTTAAAATATACATTAATAACGTTCCTCGAGCTCAATTTCTTGTTTCTAAAATGTTGTTTAAATATTATGTATTCTAACTTGTATGTATAATAATTTTCGTCATTTCATCAGGCAGGTTCAGACCGAGGATAGACGAAGATAGCCTTTTATTTCATACGCTGCGTGATTCGTATGTTATTATTATTAACGATGGTAAGACTGCTCATAGGCCTAAGTAAGTATCATTTTGTATATATGATGTATATATAATCGACATATATAACAGTGTGTATTGATTTGCAGTGCTTTCGAATACTTCAACAACGGGGTAGTGATGACGAACAGATCGCTACGTACCGACGAGTTGTTCCAAGTGCGACTCGACCTGGTGGTGCCCAAGTGGGCCGGAAGCATTGAGATAGGAGTCACGCAGCACACATCTAACGATATTAAGTTTCCATTTAAAATGAGCAATGCCAAGTTAGTTGATTTATTATATATTATTAAATTTGTCTATTTACTTGCTAAATGATGAGATATTGTTTATATACAAAGAAGTAAAGCCCTTGTTGGTGATACTGGTTTTCGTTTTCAGATCAGGCACTTGGGTCATGTCCGGTGAAGACGTTATTCAGGACGCGATGATTATAATACCAAAATACGTCAGAAATCTCAACAGATTGGTTGTATGTTGTTGTTTCTAATACTTGATATAAAATAAAGAAAGACATGTATATTTTTAAAATGTATAGGTAAAAATAAATTTATATAATCAGTAAAAACATATTCTTAAAAAACTTCTAAATAGATGAAGTTTTATCTGGTAAAAAAATATTAACATATTCCAGGACACTAAAGGTGGATTAAAGTTTTTATTAATTAATATTGTTTACTAGGAAGGGGACACTGTGGGTGTGATGCGTAAAGATATGGGGATATTACATTTTTTCGTAAACGGTGTCGACCAAGGACCAGCCGCGTTTAATATTCCCGAGCATGTGTTTGGAATTATTGGTAAGAATAACTGATTATATAATAATTATTATTCAACATTGTAAACTCTTCTATAGTGCCATCTTAAAAATAACTGCCTTTCTTATAGATTTGTACGGCCGCGTAGCTCAGGCTACGATAGTAGATTGTTATTCGCCGCCAACCACATTCTCGCCAGATTCACCAATTTCAACTGAATCCAACGCAACTATTTATCCGTAAGTTTTAATTTTGAGTTGTTTTTAAAAGAAATAATCAAATTATTTTAATAACTTACGCAGTACTTGGAGTACTAGCTATACAAAAGTCTACTGACTAATCTTAAAATAATACAACAATCAATAATTTCAAATATATTTTACAATAAATAATTTGACAGATTTTTGTATCTAACGTTGTACCTATTTTATATATTTCTAACCTCAATAAAAAAGCAGTACTGAAGATCATGTTACAAAAATAACGATCTGGAAATTAATATGACAATTGTTGTATTTAATACCGCAGTACGTATAGGATGTATATTTATATTTCTAGTTAATTATTTGTTTTCAAAAATTAATATATATGTATCTATATACAAATAAAAAATGTGTCTCATCTATAGCATTAGTTTTTACATTTAGTTTAAACTTCTACATTTTATTTTTTTTTCTCTTTACGTTACTCCATCAAGTCCGACGGTGGAATCTGTATGAGTGAATCTGTAAAACTAACAAAGCAAAACTTAGCTCGGTGCACCCAGTACTATTTGTCTTCTAGGAGAACCAATAGCATCCATTTATACATATATCCTCAGGTCACTCCATCTAGCTAATACTAATTGGTTTACCCAGAGATTACTCTAGGTAAGACTCTCTCACTAATTATAGTGAGTGTACGTTATGAAAGTGACACTGTTATTCTGTAAAATATAAAATGTATCAGTATCGGTGTTATTATTTTACTACACTGGTAACATGAATCTTATAACAACTAGTGTAAAATGATGGCTTTATATTTAATTTGTCAAGTTGACAATAACAGAATAATGTGTACACTAAAGTATCAAGATTGGTTATAAAATATATTTTTCTATTCGTAGAGCGTTCTTTATCATTAGAAGTTTTGTTTATTAGAAATACAGTGACTAATCAATACATTTTTTTACACCGACTGACTCAACTTTCGAGTAAATTTTAAAAATATGTCTTTACGCTTGACACAACCACTCTGTTGTAATGAAATCGTGGCTTACACAATACACATTACAGTGTACCAGGATTGTAACTGTTGGTGCCTTATATCTAAGATTCTATTGTAACATAAATGTGACATTACAAATATTTTCATGACTCCAATTTGCTTAATTTTCATTAATTATTTAATAGTTTTATTTTAATATTTTTTTCAAATTAAATCCTACAGCTTTTCGGCCACTGAAAGATATCCAGAACTCAATGAGGCTCCTCTAACCACCTTTGCTTCCTTCTTAAGCTAAGGGTTTCATTATTGTCGTATTTCTTAAGATTTGTAATAAAAATCTAAAAAAAATACCTTTAATTTACGTTATTACTATTATTTAGCCCTGTTTTTGATATACACAGCCTCGATCGGCTCATCCTGGGAATAAATCATTATTTATTCAGAAATCACCATTTATTAAAGAAAGAAACACTATCCTTTGCAGTTATTAGTTACATTACATTGTTTATTTTTGTATCAATATGTACCAATATGTTTTAATGTACCGAAAACTTGATAATTTTTAGTAGGAGTTTAGACAGACAGGTTCTTAAAAAAATATTCGATTTGTTGTCTGTCAGTTTCTGTACCACTTCGGGGCCAGCCTTAAATTATTTTTGAAAGATATGTTTGATCAGATTTTTTTAAATATTTTTTTTTAAACACAGACATGATATGGTTTTTTTAAAGTAGATATGATAATTAAGCGATTGTTCTAGTGAGATGTGTTTCCACCGCGTCCACGGTCGCAACGCTCGTCTCAGCCGTACGCGGCTCACGGCGTCCCGGGCGGCCGTGTACTCGGAGTTCAACGACGCGGTGCTGTTCAGCGCGCGGCCGCTGCGAGAGTGCGACATGTTCGAGATGAGGATCGACTCTATGGTGGACTGCTGGATCGGCAGCCTGGAGATTGGTTAGGATTTTTGTTTATATTTTTAGTGGTGTATGCTGTTAAATTATTGGCATTAAAATCGTCACTGATTGTGGCAGAACAGGTTTAGTATTATACTATAATGTAAGTACGAATAAATAAGCTGACAGGCCACCTGTTTTTATGAGATTACCATTACGCTTGGACATTCGGATAAAGGAAATGCAGATGCTGCCACCAACGAGGAATAAAATAATGGAGTAGAACACATGAAGGTTCGGAGAGGGGGACTATGCATCCCCTCACTATACGAAACGCAGTTATTAAGCAAAACATTTATTTTTAAAGCGAAAGAATGATAATTGAAAGCTAAACGAAAGCTTGAGGCAGCGCAGATGTTTATCTAAAAATGAATAACTCAAACATATTCCAACGCATCATATTTGTCACTTTTGTAATTTTTTCAAAATATATATATATCTCACCATATATCTCGCAAATAGGAGTAACAGCTATCCGGCCGGACGATCTCGAAGCGAATGGTTTAGCTGGTACGGCGACTGATCTCAATTGGGATACATATATACTGAGTGGTGCGGCCATGATGAAGGACGGAGAGTGTGTCCGTAGCGGATATCCCCTGGATCTAGATACCTTGACTGTTGGCAGTCGAGTAGGTAGGTATAGCAATAAAAACCAACAAAAATGAATAACAGAAATAGTTTAACATAATATATTAACCGTTTATAATGAGATCGAAGCAACACATAATTATATATACAAATTATAACAAATATTACTTTAAATCTAAAGTAATTTATTTCCATGAACAAAGGCATGATGTGGCACGCGGACCGTAGTCTGCACTACTACTTGGATGGTATGGATATGGGCAAGGCGTGGTACGTGCCGCATCTCAACATATACGCGGTTGTAGATCTCTATGGCCAATGTACTCAGGTAAACGTACAGTACAGTACTAATAATAATTCAAATAAAAGTTTTTTACGATCCACTACGTTGAATTATGATTACAGATTTTGTTTACAGATTATTAATTTTACTATTTTAAAAAATAGATTTTTTTTAGTTTAGTTTCCAGCTATCTCAGCTAAAAAACCTAGTACGTTCATTGTTTTCGTATTTGTTAACAACAAAATCATCAGCGATACTTGTAACGAAATGGAACTGTTTTTTTTTAAACAAATAAAGTATAATATAATTATTGTGAACAGGTCACTATTCTGCAAAACGAAGAAAGGGCGTTCAACTATAATGGCTGTACAAATTCTGACAATTCTATATTGAGCAATTCGAGAGCATTGGCGTCGCCTCCTCCGCCGTATTGGTAAGCAATAATTTGATTTGATTATAAACATAGGGATCAGATTATGATATACTTACAGTCTAGATTAGGTCAGCCTTTGTCTAGAATTTGACATGTCTACTATGTTTTAAAGTGGGACATTTCTGTTTCAAATTAGATTTATGTATTTATCATAAGTGATATATAGATTCTAAATAATTACACTTCAATTAAATTAATTTTAATATAATTACATATATAAATATAATTGCAATATATACTAATAAAAAAAGAATATGTTACTGGTTTTTGTGGATTTTTTGGGTGTTTTATAAGATAAATTAAAATTATATATTTGTGTAGGAGTTTCTCAGAATACTATGGCGACAATATCTGTATGTTGAACGACTTCTCTATTGCGTGGCGTCACTTACCGGACCCAATGGCGGCCATCGTGTTCAGCTCAGCGCATCTCGCTATTGGGGAGATATTTGAGGTATAGTATATTACCTGAGTTAAGTTACATATGTTGTTTTGTTAATTTTATGAATTCACAAGAAGATTATCATCAAAATAATTAGTAGTAGACTTTAATTTCGATTAATAATCCTTCCTTGATATAAACGTAATTGAATATTATTTCGCTCTAGATAAAGATAGTGGAGTGCAAGTACGGCTTCGCTGGCAGCTTTCGTATGGGAGTTACTGACATCAACATACTGAACGCTCACGTCAACAGCAGTCTACCTCCCTCTATCGCCTGCCTGCCTCATTATACGGCCTATGTTGATGGTAAATCATCTTTATACCATGAAAATAGATATCCGATGACTTTTGATGGGATTTATTTTTAATCAAATTCTATGAACAAAGGGCCATTCATGAGTTTCCTGCTTTATAACTTTACTATCTCAGGCTCAGGCTTCAAGCTGTACAAACCATTTAACTCCTCAAATTTATGTATAATAAGAAGGTTATTACTTTTATATCTAAAAAAAACAAAATGCTTAGTCTATACTTAAATTTTAAATATCTATAAAATCAAAATTTAAAGAATAAAGGCAAAATTCGCAAATGTGATCTCTGGGACGGTTTGCCCGGCTAAAAATGTTTATAGACAATATCAAACGTCTATATTCAAACTGTGATGCGTCAGGGTTGTAATATAAAAATTACTATTTTCAACTTTAAACAATTTATATCGTATATAAAAATCTAAAAGCAAGTTTTAAAATATATAGAATATATTGGATTGAGATACTATTCCAGGTAGATATATGCGTTACTCGAGACCTGGCAGCCGTGAACAAGATCTCAGGGTGGTGGTACCATCGTTCGAGTGGTTACGTCCCGGAGACCGGCTAGGGCTCAAGAAGACCACAGATAATCGAGTCCTAATATACTACAACTGCGAACTACTCGATGTTGCCTTTGAAAAAGTTCCTGATGTGAGTCTTAATTTTCTTTAATTACAAATATGTTCAAGTAGGTCTCTTATAAGCGATTATACTAGTCTTGGAGTATATATATATCGATACTGGTATTTAAATATTTAGTGTAATTTTAATTATATTGTATTAATCTTTGGGCATATTTGTACTTCCTCTTTCTAATACCGCCATATAGTAGAGTACCTGCAATTAAAGAACGAAATGTTTAGTTTACTATCATTGATGTTATTTACTAGATATCTACAATCTATTACAATTTTATTTGCTTTTCTTTTCCTTACTTTTAGCACTGTCAAAAACGGATACGACCACAGAGTAAACTGTGCTCGTGCCCTACCTATGTTCAAATGAAAACATAGATAACTAATTTTTGTGTAATTGCATTTTATAGTTTAGGATACTATGACACAGAAAGCAAGATATTAAACTTAGTCAGCTAATGTAATTTGATTATATACCAATATTCATTTTACATGCTGTACATTGTAATAATATTTACTTTTCAAATTCCAAATATGTTGACTGAATTGAAAGTGAACCCAATTAAAAACCGGCATTGCTATGTAAGGAGACAGGTGTTAGGTTCTCATCAAACAATCTTTTCATTGTGTTCAAAGATAAGGTACACTACAAATATATAACTATAGCAATTACATCAGCACGGCAGCCTCATTATAAACACGTTAGCCGAAACGAAAGCATTACATATTAAAAGTAAAATTATTAGCAGATATATTAAGACATTATAATAACATTGTTTACAGAAAGTGTATGTGGTGATGGAAATTTTCGGATCAGTATACAAGATTCAAGCTGTGACCAGGGGAAACCCTGTGCCAGTTTTACCCCAAACAAGTAAGTTGATTTATAGTATAATTTTATCATAATTATTCCCAGTATGTAATAATTTATTAAAAAAAATAATGATTTCAGTTCCAAACGACGTATGTCAGAAAATAGATCCAGAAGAGATGTGTGAGCAACCGACCAGTTCCGAGGGCGAGTCTAGTTCAGCAGTGACCGTCGCGCCGGTGGAGAGGAGACGACGCGCCGCCCTACCTTATACCTTCCATTATGTACACGGACGGAACATCAAGCTATGCAGTTCAGGTATGAATACTGTTACGATTTTTTTATAAAGTATTCGTTAACCCTTATAAATGTTGCGATAATTAAAGTCATGACTCTTATAACCTAAAGAAGTTAACAATAAAGCTTTCCTTTCCTTTCATTATGAGAGTGTCTTAAATATAACAGTTAATAAAAACAACAATGGCGGTAACGTACCACATGTCACGTTTTTATGTATGCTGAAGAAAGCTTCTACAAAATCATAGTAACCATAATCAATGTTTGCTTTTGCAGATACCGTAGCAATGCGCACGTCGGGCTACCAGGACGCAGTGGCGATCGTAAGCCAGCCGCTCAGACGGGGTCATAGGTTCAGGGTCAGTGCTCACTTTATTTATTTGAAACCCCTACAATAAAAACACAACATTGTGCGAAAATGTTATTGAATTTTATTAGAAATTCTTAAATCGGTTGATATATAAATATGTAATATGTTTGTATGATGACAGCTACAACAAAATAGCAACTGTTAAGATTATTTATTTTAGTTATGTTATATTACTCATATAATGTATATTATATGAACAATTAGAGCAAGTAGCGAGTATAATGACAATTATAGCTAGTTTTTGGTTTGAGATTGCGACGATTACATGCACCAACAAATAAAATATTTTGTGCAATTGCTCTTGTTGATGCACTTTTATTAGAATGTACCATGAAGTGTGCATTGCGAATGTATTTTTGTAATGCATTGCGAATGTGATTTCGAATTCCTGGTTCGAATCCCGGTCGTGATATTTTTTATTTTAATATTTTCCAGGAATATTTATATGATTGAAATGTAGTAAATAGCAATTTTAAGATTAGCAAAAACTATTATTGGTTTAAAATTGTATTATAATACAAAGCCGCTTCTTGGTTCTTTTAAACTACTCAACGGATTTTGATGCTTCTTAGATTTTCTATCAGAGCCTTTCTTCGGGTTTTATATAATGTATAAAACCTTCTTATTACATTTATAAAATAAGAAAATGCGTGCAACAAAAATAATGTGCGTTTACTGTATTAAGATCAATTTTTTTTTATAATTGTATTAAAATCAGTTTTTAAATGTGCATTTATTAGAATATACCTACCTAATCGGAAATTTACATTACAAATGATTTTAAAGATAAGCCTAAGTTATTTTTTTAAAAATGCTTTGCGAATTTAATATTTAACATGAGCATTGCGAATGAAACTATACCAATTAATACTGCGAATGTAATAATTAACATGTGCATTGCGAATGTTTTAAAAAGTTTTTTAAAATATAGTATTTAATCCTTCGCATGGTCCGTCCGTCTGTTTCTCAGATATCCGTCGTTCATAAACCAATCAGCCTGTCTGTCCGTCCGTCTGTCCGTCTGTAGGTTTGTCTGTCTGTTTGTCTCTCCGTCCGTCAGTTTGTCTGTCCGTCTTTCCTTGTGTCGTAGGCGTATATTAAAAGAATGTATGTCTTTGCGAACGTAATTTTAACACGAGCTTGGCGTAATTGTTACTTGAGCTATGCGAATGTAATATTAACCGGGGCATTGCGAATGTAATATTAACCGGAGCATTGCGAATGCAATTTTAACTTGAACAATGCGAATGTAATTTTAATATGATAATTGAAAATTTGTCTGCGTGTTTTTTTTGTATATTTTTAGTAATCTAAAGCGAATTTGTATATGGGCAATGACCACGTACAGTACGTAAGGCGACGTAAGTTCACTTCTTCTATTGTTTTGTTAAATTTCTATAGTCTTAATATAACTGCGATATATATTTTGTGAGTGAATGTGCAGAAATTATTTATTGTTCATGTTAATCAAATATCGCAACATTAAAAAATATATATTTTTATACAGTTCCGCGTGGATAAGACCGATAATAGCTGGGAGGGCAGTCTCTCTATAGGCGGCGTGGCGTGTCTGCCGGAGGGTGTGCCCGAGAGCGCCATGCGGCTCGATCCCCCTGCTTGGCTTTTGTCCAGCGATCTGCACTACAATGGAAATAGTGTGAGTAATTGATTATGTCAAAACAGCTCTTAGTTTGATACCAAAAGTGAATCACAGAGTTTAAAATAAATATTTTTATATACAGCTAATAACTCAAACCACGTCGGAGCTGGAAGACGTGTCGGAACAGTCGGTGCTGACGCTTCATTTTAGGTTCAATAGCGAGCTCGTTGTGGACATAGATGGCACTGTGCTGGGGGTCATTGGCTCAGTACCGAGAACATACAGCCATGTGTACCCGCTTATTGATCTTTATGGGAAGGTGTGCCAGGTAAGTTTTAAGTGTTTAAATTGTGTGACAGATAAATTTCAGATATAGTAAGTTGTTAGTTAAAGTATTTTCTATTTTAAATTTAGATTAAAAGTGAACTAAACTCTATTCTCTATTATAACACTTAAAATTATATTCTAACTTTTAATTCAATTTTAAATCTTAAAACATTTTATATCGGCATTAATATGGATATATATTTGTTATTCAGGTTTCAGTTCTTCTGCACGCCTACACTGTCGTGACTGGTACTTCGTTAGATCTACCAGTGATAGCGGAGAATCGTCGTGAGGAAGAATCGTTAGCAGAGTTAAATTTGGAGACTTTACAAGACGATAGTCTTCCTACTGCAGAGCGTACTGAAGTACGGAGACGTCGCAAAACAAAAGCATCGAGTCAAGATAACCTCGTTGAAATATTTGACCCCATAATAGTTCAACCCGGACCGTCACACCCTCGGCCAGGCTTACCTAATAATGAAATAAGAAACAAAGAGATTAAAAATCTGACCCCCACTCGTACTATGCACCATAGCCTCATCCTGAATAATTCCAATGATAATAAAGATTTGTCATTCCGTAGTGTACAGAGAAGTCATTCTACTCACGATTTCTGTCGCATGTCGGATTCGTTGGACATCAGAGATGCTCTTCGACTCACATTTATTTCTGGATGTCAGGACGACGACAATGGAATACATGACCAGTTCTGTGACACCAATATAAGACACAATGATCGTTATCCTGAAGCAAATGATGTAGATAATTTGGACAACGAAATTATGGATGCATTAACTCTCGAAACAGGAAATTTACCAGATTTAACTGAGGAGCAGTCATCATCAATTGACGAATCTACCCGTCGCGATGATTTATGTTCGGAACCGTTGTCTATTGAAAATCTGAATTATCTAAATCGTATTCTATGCTTTGACCAAGAAGGTTTTGAGGGACAGAGTTTGGAAAGTGAATGGGAAGCTTTTGGTGAAAGTTGTGAACATCTACATCTCGTGTTGAAGTATTGGAATTTTCTTGTGTTACCATATCCAGAGTTGCGACAGGCGGTCTCCTGGGGGCAAGTTCGGTGCTATTGTAGCAATTGCCAACCTGATGCTCAACCCCCCTTAGCTGGTAAGAAAATATTTAAAATTTACAAAAGTTGCTAAGATTACAAAACAAATAATTTGTGATACCAGTTCCTATGATAAAAATTGTTAGTTATTATTTGTCTCCTCTTGGTTAATTTATCTATACTCTTACATAGTCCTTTTACAAATTAAATTCATTGAAACATACTGTAATACGTTTAAATCTAAAATAGATAGAGTCATTATCTAGCCTAGAATCATTTTAAATATAATATACAAAAAGTGATTTGACTTAAATAATGTTGAATGTTTGTTAGGGTGGGTGCGCATCGAGCGCATCGACGGCGTGGGCGCGGCTGCTCGTGGCTGGTGGCACGTGACGCGCTGCACGCTGGGTGCGGCTCAGGCGCACTGCTCCGACGACAATGCGCCTCGCCGTCCGCGCGCCCTCGCCTCCGCGCCCTCCACCGCCATCTCTCTCGGGGACATGTCAGTACTGTCGTCACTTTTCAGAGCTTCTTATATATACATATATAGAATTTGGGTGCAAACAGTTGCCCATGCGCATCTGCAAGTAAAGTCAGCGGTTTTTACTTTTAAACTATATATAGTATTTTTACAATAAAGTAGTAGTAATTGCACATACATTGCCACTCTTGAGGAAGTAATTCACGGTATCAGCCATGTACTTGTGGTTTAGGTTAATAACAAAAGTAAAGCGTTTCATGGCTAAAGATTATATTTGGAGGAAGTAAAGAGATGCTGCAAAATCTAGGCTTACATAAAAATCACAGACGAGGGTGCGTTTGAAACTTTAATTTTAAGCTGAGTCCTTACAAAAGGGCCTATTTTGATAAGATTGGTATCGATAGAGGCTCTGTCGACACCTCCATTTGACGTACACAAATGATCACTGGTAATTATTCAAAGTGGAAAAGATATTAATAAAATAAAAATTAATAACAGTTATCCAAATCAAACGGAGGATTAAATTCATTCGCTCTTCTTCTATACTGTATGTAATTTAATATTCTTTCTATTATATATTTTGTCTATCCGGTTTTATATAACAAATGTTATTATAAGTTATCTGTTCGTATGTTCTATCCGATTCTACCAGAATAAGGTTGTTCGGACGAGATCGCTACCTAGCATACCATACATAGTTTATTTTTTTCTTTTATTTTAAGTATTGTACGTTCACGTTTGTGGTGTGCAATTAAATATATTTTTGTTATAATAAACAAAATACTAATAAAATTAATCAGTTTCTTCTCTCCACAATATTATAAACGGCATTTGGACGTTTTTTTACCTTATATTTTATATTATTCCTGGTAATAGCCCTGTGAAAGTGAAAATTAATTCATTTTGGTTTACTACAGATGGCTGGACGAGGAAGGCAAGCCTCACCATACAATATTGGCAATAGAAATTGACGTGGAGTAAGTTATTAAATTCTGTCTCATATATATTATCAGAAAATAATCGAGAACGTTACAAACAGGGCAATGAAAACAGATATTCAAAAATACTAAAAAATTCTATTTTTAGTATTTTTGAATTTTATTATTAATTGCTAAAACAAAATAGTAAAAAATGTCTATATGTCATTTTAAATATGATTCTATTTTTCAGAGGAAACGAAGCTGACAAAGATCGTCTCTTGGCATTCTTAATCCACATGAAGTCTCATGCAGTGTTCGTCGAAGACAATCCTCTAAGCTTAGATGAATAAGTAATATAAACAAGGATTTCGGAAAAGCGATATACGAACGTAACTGAGGTATAAGCAGAAGGTTCTAAGTGCCTAAAGTTCAGAGTAATTTTTGAGATTTAAACGGAGTAATTTCAACAATACGTATTAACACGCAGCGCTTAATGTTTGAATTTTATAATTAATATGACTCTTTAGCAGGCGTTTTATGAAAGTTTATATCGCTAACCATATCAGACAAAACCTGTGACCTATAAGATATAGTTTAAACTAGCAAGGCCTGAGACAGCCTGCAATGTTTTATAATTAGTTTGAATGTTTTATGAAATATGAAGTTATATATTGCTTATGCTATCCAAATACTCAAGGCTTATGCGTGTTTAGTTGAAGAAATATAAACATGATAATAAATACAAGCATATTAAAGGTTATATATACATTAATATTACATTATGTAATATGATATTAATATAATATTGATATTGCCAAGTTCTAGAAAACTTGGTGTTTTATATTGGGAGACATGAATTTTATGAAATAATCTTTAATGTATTTATACCACTCAATGATATTTCAATTATCATAGATACATTGAAATTTCTTTTCGTAAAATTTGTAATGATTTAAAGATTATGTATCAATTTGTCTGAAATTCCGTCTATTAGTGACGAAAACGATTCCAAAGAACGAAGTTGCAATTTTACCACCGAAGTGTTATATGTGCAAACGCAATGATATATTAACCAAAAGGTTAGATACATTAAAAACATTCTATACCTTTAATTAAAACGTTTCATCAGTATTTTATATGCACGCTATTATTACTGCTTAGATCTCATATTCGAATGTAGCTAAGGTTTTATTTTATTGACATTAAATCAATTTACGGTTTTATTAAATTTTATATTTTAATTATTGGACAGACAAACTTTCTTTATATATATATATTATTCATAATAACATTGTGTAATAATAATAATGTACCATTAAATATTTTAAATGTGTTATTAATCTGACACCATATGAAAATACGAATGCAATCGTATGTTACACTTATGTTATAATGTTCCTACGAATAACATACATTCTATATTATTTATGTAAAGTATTACATAATAGTAATAAATATCTCGTTTTGTATTGAACATTAATCTGTTTTGGGAGTGTAAAAGTGTCTGACCTTCTCACTTTGTTTATAATTAGGACGACAAATAGTGTTTGATTGTTAATTGAATGTGTAAATCAATATTACAAAATAAATATTGAAAAATCTATACCTAGTGGTATATTCTATATAAAACCTGAGACATGATCTGATTCAGATGTGTTGAATGTATTGTAAAAGAATACATTCCTTCCTCCTACCGTCTGTCCGTTTGTATGTCTGTTCCCTGTCACTTTTATCTGTCATCTGTTTATGATACATTTGTAATAAAATGGTAGTGCCTCATAGTAACTAGCGCTGATGTAGGTGTAGGTTTTAACGATCTTAAAAAAAAATCAAGAATACTTAATTAAATCATCATAAATTGTATGCCACTTTCTATTTTGAAAAATTATTATCTAACAACATTCTCGAAAACTACGTATTTTATAAGAAACGAAAATTCCTCCAGTTTTATCGATTTTATTATGAGACTTCAATTAATACAAACGAAATGCTTCCACACTTTTCGAACACTCGTATTTAAGCCTATATCTGTTTCACAGCCGAAGACACTATTAATGTAATGTAGTTATATACTAATTTCTTATATTCTGATATATTTCAATTGATCAATTTCTGTTATGTATTATTTATTTAAACTTCTTGCAGCTGTTTTTGTAAGTGCTAGAATTTTGTACTATATTTTATTAGCTATTTATTTATGTAAGCTATGTTTTATTTGTAAGGGTACCGATTGCCTCGTGAGTTTTGAAATACGTATAAATTTTTAAACACTATATATTATGAAAACAGTTTTATTATGCTTAATAAGTTTATCAAATTAAACATTATGTAATGTTTAAAATAGGAGTGACATACTGTCCAAATTCCATTGAGATAGAAATAAAAATTACCTTGGGACAAGGAAAATGTGTTACGATTATTCAATTCCAAAGTGAAGTAAATTTATCATTGTTTTGGCAACAATAAAATTATATACGAAGTGCTCTTATTTTATTTTGTTACTTACCGATATTGGATCAAAATCAAAATCAAAATTAATTCCGAAAATTATTGTAATAATATTGACAATAAGTAAATTTATTTAAACTGGAAAAACACAACCTCAAACAGTAACTTAATAACGGTTTTTGCTACCAAAGGTTTTTTTTCCTGAAACGTAATATTTATCTGTATACATGAAAGTTTTGCCAAAATCAATTTAAGTTTACAAAAACAACAACCTCAATTTCCAACACTGAAAACATTTCAGTGGGAAAGTAGAACTTTCTAAATTGGCTGAAATAGAGCGTGATATTATATTAACATTCTAACCTCTATATATCTATTATGAAGTACTTAATAAAGATAGTTCGTTTTTCAAAGAGTAACTCAAGGTTAATAAGGCTGGCTTATGTTAGATTCAAAACAGGTAAGTAGGTAGTGGGAGAATTGGTGAAATTTTACAATTATTTTACCCTAGTCATCTAAGTTTCTTACAATAACTTTGACTTTATCGAAACAGTTATTTGATCGAAAAGTCGGAGTTTTTATTGTTTGCTGTGGCGGCTGGCGATTGATTTCAAGAACTTCTCAAAATTAAATTGCAATGTGTAATAAGTATGGTAATGGGGCAAAGAAGTAATCCCACAGAAGTGCGCAAGAGCAGCAGCCAGCTCTTGAGAGAAACGGTAAAAGATTCTCACATCACTATGAGCGGGTGGGACGTAAGACACAATGTATGTAATGCATTATCTACAACATCGTTAAGCCCACCTTTTGTATTTTATTGTACAAGTGGTGTGTAGGCATGCAAATAGAAATTCCTACATACTTTTTCGGACACATGCATTATAATACCTTCTAATACATATAAAGAAATAAATAAAAATATACTCATAAACAAATAGTATATACAATATTCAATGAAGAATAAAGAAATATTAAAATCACTCGCATTTGCTGCGATATACATTATACATGCTGATATTTAGAAAGATTAACCAATAGAGGGAAAATATCGAACTATAAACATATGCGCTGGAGGTCAGAGTTAATTGAAATAAATGTAATAAATCATTGTCTGAAGAATGCTGGTAGAGCTGCAAATCATCGGTTTAAGGGTTGTTAGTCAAAAGAAATGTTAGGAGTTGATAACCAATGAAATTAGTATTGAGATAAAATTCTGCCTCTTAAGAACGTCAGCATCAATCTCATAGTAATACGGCAAACAGCCTGATACAGACACAGCTTGATTTTCTTTGATCTTTCTCACAAGGAGGAGAAAAATAAACTGATGAATGAATAACTGTATCTCCTGGTCATATATGGAAAATTCTATCGCAAAAAACCACACACACACACTGCACTGAAACGACGCGTATGGTAACATAAACAATGACGGTATCTAATTTACTCGGTGGAAAATAAAACAATAATTCCGATAAAAATCGTCTTATAATTGGTGTTCCTTTTTACAACAATAAGATTGTATCCAAAAGTGTTACATAACTAAGTACTAAATCTAACAATTAAATTATCACTGTTTTTTTCTTTTTATAACGAGATGTTTTCTAGGCTGCGGGTTCTAAAATATGTATAATAAGGATATATTAATGTAGCCCGCATTTAGTTCAGTTTTAGTTCAAGTCTGGTACACCAGGTATAAATACCTACCTTTTTATAGCCTCGGTTACTACCAAAATTGACATTTATAGTGTATTTTCAGTATAAATTTTAAAACATGTTTAAATTCTAGGATATAGGTACTTAAGTGTAGGGCACAAACATTAAAATTCAATATAAATAAACAGTTAAATAGACGAGAAGTATTTGCACGTAGATCACTAACATCTATCCTTAAAATAAAGTAAGCAGAATTATTTAAACATTTGCAATGTAGCAATAGACCTGTCGCACAAACTTCAACTAATTCAAATCTACGTAACTATAAATAAATTCGAGCACATAAAAAAACATTTAAACAAAAACTTGTACTTGTAATAATATACAAGCCACCAATTGCGAAACAAAGTTTCTTTCAGACATCATTTGAACAGTCAAAAATCTCACCAATGCGGAATTAAGATTAAATTGATTAAGATATAAAATGCATCTAAAACAGTGAGTTATATACAACATCAAAACATTACAAACATCCTCCATCCTATTCGCACTAGCAGTGCCGGACCCGTAATCATTCTGAACAAACTTCGAAGCGGTGAAATTAGAGGAGCTCGGTTCAGTGCGAGAGATAATAAATTGGTGGAGACTGATATCTTCCTGGGCTGGACCGAGAGTAATTCAACGGGACGATTACCATACTTTGCACTTTTTTACGGGATTCATGGGTGATCCCACGGGACATTTGAAGTCAGAAGCGAATTCTTCCATGTTGGACATGGGACCCACGACGCGGAAGCGGCCGGGGGCGTGGAAGCCAGTCGTGATGCGGAGCTTGATTGCCTCGTTACGATACACCGAGCACCAGGTGTTAGCTGCACTCATCCAGAACAACTGTGGATACATAATTTATTTAAATAAAGAATAAAACCGGAGCATTACTTAAAAAAATGTTATTGTTACAAACAAGGTTCTAAATTAACAAAATTCAAACGCTTTCTGTATAATCGGATTAAAATATGACAATTATCAGATTTTCGAATATAATAAGAACCTGTCCGGTTTTTGTAAATAGGTTCTATTTAGTTTAAAAATCAAGGTATTTTGTATTTCAAGTTTTTTTGTTTGTTGTACCATTTTCATTATTGAGCCAAGGGTTTGAAAAAAAATATGAAAGGGTATATCTGTTCTTATTGAATATTTACTTCAACAGGGAACACTAGATATTGCTGAAAAAATATATATAACCGACAGCCTGAAGACAGAGAAGCCGGAATATTGTTGTGAATGAATGATGAATCATTGTACCTGTCGGGCGCTATATTTCTCAAGTCCTGGAAGCCGAGCCTCTTCTCCGTGTCTTTGGGTCCAAGCCTGGTACGCGTAATACGCCTCCTTGATACCACCATTATCAGCAATATTTTCACCTTGAGTATTTACCCCGTTTAACTGAAACATAATTAACAATTACTCAAAAATACAATAAATTAATAATATATATATAAAATCAAGAAAATGTACCTTCATGCCGACTTCTTTAACTGTGTAATTCGAATATTGATCTATAATACACTTTGCCTTTTCCAAATATTTTTGTTTGGTACTTTCCTGCCACCAGTCTACTAAGTTTCCATTCTTGTCAAATTGGCGTCCCTGCAAGAATGTGTATTTATAAATATGCAAGTCTTTTTATATCATATCCTCTTATGTTCTATCTTAGACCGTCTTAACATTGAAATTGAAGTCGAGACAACAAAATTAATTTACTTGATCATCAAATCCATGGGTGATTTCGTGACCGATGACGAATCCAATGGCACCGTAGTTCATGTACGCAGGGCGAGTAGCCGAAAAAAATGCACCTTGGAGGATACCAGCCGGGAACTCTGTATCAAAATGAATTTATTAATAGATATTTTATTACTACAAGTATATTAGCTTAATTTGTTGACTAATAAATATGAGTCAGTAAACATTAATTGTGTAACATACGGATACTGTTTTCGATGGAGGAATAGAAAGCGTTGACAATAGCAGGACGGCCGTGGGTGACCCAATCAGTCTTATTGACAGGCTCGCGGAGCTTACTGAACAGGTACTCCGTACCGAAGAGGGTGAGATTTAACACTGACTCCATCAGTTTATCAGAAGACATTTCGAGCTAAAAGGAAAATTTAATATGTTAATAATTGCATGCTATTGTGTATGTTATATAGAATAATATATTTTCGTGAATAACGTACACCATCGTAGAACTCAGTGAGTTTGTCGTTATTTAACATTTCATTGGGATAGGCGATGTGTGAAGCCATGGCGTCAGCTTTTTCTAATGCTTCCTTGCGAGTTTTTTCGTCCATCCAGTCCACTTCCTTAAGGGTCTTACGGAATTGTTGTCTGCGTTATTGAAAAGTAAAATAAGTTTCAAATTACAAAACTTGTTTTAATCAAACTGACATTATAATATTATTTATATGTCTTCACATCCCACCTGATATCGTTAACCATTTCTAAAGCGTTAGCCTTAGAGTTTTCGTTGAAATATTTTCTAATATATAAAGCTCCCACAGCGATTGACATACTGAAAAATAAATGGAATATTAGCTGATTATAACGGCTACTGGAATATAATTTATAAATCGATGTAGGCTCATATACTTTTATTATTAAGCTATACACCAATTGAATTGACTTTAAAATAATTGTAATTTATTTACAGTTAAAACGTATAATGTTTTAAGAGTTAATTTAATTATAACACTACCTAACACTGGTGGTATCGGCGCACTCCTTCCAGCGGCTCTCTCTCTCGGTCTTGCCGGACAGCGCGGTGACGTACGCGAGCTGGCGCCTGCGCAGGTTTTCAGTCAAGTAGGACACAGACGCGCCCGCCACACGCCACATCACGTAGTTTGCTTGGACACGTTTTGGTGTTTTATCCAACAGATTCTAGATGAAAAGTTCAATGTTTAGTTTTAAATTATTGTGTATTTATACAAAAATGGATTTGATCAGAGGTTGGCACTGTTTTCTACTGAAAAAGACTACTTTCTGAAAAAGATGAGTTAATATAAGTTGGATCAAGTTGAATTTTACAAAAAACCTCTCTTGGCCCACAACTGATACGTAAAATAACTTGAATAAGTGATTTAAGAACATCTACACAAACATCATTTAGTTTTCAATATAATAAATTACATTATTGTAAATAAACATGTTTTTATTCAATTAAACATTTTAAAATATAAGACAATACATTGATGTCAATAAATAAATAATTCTTATAATTAATTATACATAAGGAAAAAAATAAAATAACTGAACGTGGTATTTTTATACCGAAAAGATTTGTCGCTTCACGTAATTTCAGAATTACAGATCAGTGAATATTTATTGTTTGTGTAATTTATTAATTTTACTTTATATTTTATTTTATATAATAACTTACCTCAAGGTCAGTTATGTATTTAGGAACATTGACGATAGCGATCTCATCTAGTCCAACTTTCACATGCGGAGACAGAAGGCGGTTGATGTATGTCAGCCACGGGATTCTAAAGAAAGTAGGATTTTAATATTATTGTAACGTAGGTCACTTAGAAAGTTAAAAAGTTTCTGTATGGAACGCTGTTTTTAAAAATTAAAAATTTGTTCAAAACGTGTATTTCCGTTATTTGTTTACTAGCATTATTAAATTGTCGTATCATAGAAAAATGGATAAACGTCGGGAACATTTTCGTACAATTATTTTTTACGACTACAAATACAACTTGAAACCTGATGAATCGTTTGATAGACTTCAATCAGCGTTTATGGACAAGGCCTTCTAAAGCAGCTGTGTGCTGTACTTAAATTAGAAAGATTCAAATAACGTAGTCCGTTGACTGCTGTTACTGAAGAAAACGCTCTACAAGTGGAAAGTATGATTTAACAAAACCGGAGAGTAATATACAAGTAGATAGATTGTGCTAAACTCCAGATTGGATGGGGAAGTATACATTATATATATATATTTTAGGTTATATCTGAACTCATTGAGCCAATAAGTTTACAAGCAACGTTTAAGTGTTATAATTACATTGTTCCGAGAAATATTCAATGACGATTAGTCCTTTTAAAATAACGAAACTTTCTATATACGCCTACTGTATTTTCATTAAATATTTAGCTATGTTGGTGTATTCAAATTCTATATTTATTTTTTTAATGACGTAAAAAACATTACGTGCTAGTTAGTCCAAAAATATGTGGACATTATGAAGATTAGAATTGTACTCAAGCTAGGTAACATTTCAATACATGCCTTCATGAATTTTAAATAAAAGATTATTTTATAAATTTCCATTACATTATAAGAATAAAAGATGCGAGTTTATAATATAATAACATAACCTTTTAAAAGTGGTTTCACAAAACTCACTCTACGGAGGTTATTTTTTACGGAGTTTAAAAATCATTGTTCTTGGTTAGTAATTATTTAAGGACGTCCCCAATTCTGTCTTTAAAAAGTCCTAGTTTTGAAATTCAGGTGATCTGTTATCTATAATAACGTTAACAGTGAAATTTTTTTTACTTTATACTAAATATTATACGTTATACATAAGTACAAATAGTGGTTTAATGTAGTGTAGGTCTTGTTAGATTATATTGAAATTGAAATTTCTCCTCGCAATGGTTCGTACGATTTATATAATAAATACGCAAAATTCCGGATATTATATTGAAGGAAAATTCAATATGACATATTGGAAATTCGATAGATTCTCAGAACGTACCTGGGGAACTTTTGTTGTAATTCCGCAACCGTCATGGGGTTGTAGAGGCTGGTGGCATTGCGTCGCTTTTCCAATGGCAAGGAGATCTGTAACAAAGTTATTATTAGACAATTATAATGATATTATATGTAACTGATAAGAATAACTTTTTATACGGGACAGATTCTCTGGACTCGTCAAACAAGACAGAATAATACAATAAATTTAATATATTTTAATATAATCATTTTTTTTTTACAATTAGTCAGTTTTTATATCGAATTGTTTAAAATATAAAAATAAAATATTTATTTTCTTAAATAATTTGTAAATTGAATTTTATTTAATACATAGAAAGTTACATTACATTTTTTTTTCAGTGTAACGAATTGTTTAAGAGAAGCGCATCCAATACCAATTGGCTCAGTCAGTTCCTTTATTAAGGCAATTTGCTTTGGAAGTTTCGACTTATGGTCGACTACATGATAAGTATAATACATTTTATATTTAATATGTCAAAACTATACTACTGTATTATGGAAAACTTATGTCAGCAGCATTTTATATTCTAACTGTTTTATTTACAATAATATTTATAAAAAAGATATTAATTGTATTTACATATTTTTTGACTTTCACAACGTTATTGAACGACTCAAGAATATATAATTAATAAAAACAATGAAAAAAAACAGACTGAATCATAAAGACAATCAACGTTTGTATTTTAAATACATAGTTATTATTAAATAAACAAGAATGTCATTGACCGATTTAGTTCTACATAAAACTCAAGAAGTGTCATAAATTTACTTTTTTGTGGGGTCATTAAAAACGTAACAGTCTGTGGGGCCCCTTCACCTCTTGCGCACTACACTTTTAGAATACACTTTTGTTCAAAGAACATTCGGACTATTTAAGCTCTTCAGGGTTTCACTATACGAGATCTTATCTTATATATTTACAAAAACATATATGTATATGTATTGAGAACAATTATATAAGTTATAGGTGAACAAACGAATATCTGTTAAAATGAAGGTACTTACATTGGCAAGTTTCATTTCAAATTGTAGAGACTCCTTGAGTTCCACCTCCGCTCTAGCGCGATCAGCTCCAAGGAGCGTGGCGATGTCAACCATGTACTCGTAGTAGGCTTGGACCAGCTTGTCACTAAATCCACGGTTCAAGTACTCCCGACTTAATCCCAGCGAAGCCTGATCCAGCTGTAATGGAACTTCCATGAGAACGAACTAGTTATATCATCCAAAAAATTCGCAAGCGTTTACAAAGTCGCTTTAGCAGTTCGCAAATATTATATATAACAAGCAGATAGATATATGTGTTCTTACGCCATGCTTTAATACCACTATTGTTTATAAGTTATTAACAATTAATATTTTTAATTTAGAAATTGAATTGTGTTTTCCATTTATAATGGAAGTCACATAAAAAAATGTAAAGTTATTTTATATCAATAAATATCTTTTCTAATATCTATTAATTTAGTTCAATTAAATTTACACGTACCTACCGTTAATAATTTAAATTATAACCAAGCTCTAAGAATTAAAACAATGAATACTATCTCAGACAATTTAAATGCTCGCATTTAAAATAAATGTCTTACATCAATTATTCGTTTCGTGGAGTTCTTCACATCCACGCTGATGGAGAAATCGAGGAAATAGTCCACAGAGTAACCAGCTTCCCTGAACCGATACACGGACTCCTCCCATGCGAAAGAATTCTGATCCCAGTTGTCGCCTTGAAGGACGGGCCATCCACCGAGACGATGCAGCATGTCGAGCAATGGTTGGACACCACGTGCCTCGATAGCAGCTAGAACGTACAGGTCATATAATATATTTTCCAGTAGCAATACAACGAAATGTATTTCTAATGTTATTATTAAATATAACAATTTCTACGTTAGTAACATTCTAGTTACTTATTCTCATTACGTCACATGTTGTGCAAACAACGGAAATGATGTCACTGGCTTACTTTCACTCGAACGCAATTATTAAGTGTTAATTGTATTAAAGGAATCATTACATATTTAAGTTGGATTTATTTAAAATAAAAGAACATATCGATACTTTACACGAATCACTAAAAAGTTAGTCAGTAATTATTTTATTGACGATAATTCTTGAGACTTTATAAGCTTAGACGAAATCATTTCTTTTATTATATATATATTTATGCTTTTTCAACAATTTGTCTCGTGACTACGAACGTTATCTGTTATGTGTGATATAGAGTCAGTATAAACTAATTCGAACTAACTCGAACGAATCCTCACCGTGCCGAGAGGAACTAATTTACAAACAACACCAGGTGTATTGAATATTCCCTTTCCTTGCATTTATTATTCTTAAATATTACCATTCTTTGAAAATTAATATACTCACTCCTGTTCATGCAAGCCTGGTACAAAGTCTTCGCTAGGGCGAATGGTCGCGGCTCATTTTCGGCAATTGGTTCGTCCAACAAGGCCCTGATCTGCTCCTGCAGCTGATCGGTGATGATGGAAAAGGTGTTCACCGAGGTCTTGTCGTCGGGAATCCTGGTATTCTTTACGAAGGATCCACAGGCGAAGTCGTAGAAATCGTCGCAGGGATCAGTGTGGTCATCCATGTTGATAAGTAGTTTAGAAGCTGTGAGGAAAGTGGAATAAAAAATGCTATTATTTAATTTAAAATACTCTATTTAATACTCAGTTAGTATAACTAACTCTATTTAAATGACGCAAAAGGATACTTCTGACGTTTTTGATAACTCTTAGATAAATCTCAACTATTAAATAAGATTTCCGATTATAAGAAGATTGCCGTAACGAATGCGTAAAACGAACGAAGAACATTAATTTAAAAACATATCAGAAATAGCTAATGAGTTTCAAACTAATGTGTGATAAAGTTGGTGTTTTGTGAAATAATGGCTCATTGTTTTCCTGGGAATCGAATCTTGACCTTAGCGTATATTATTACAATGCATTTTTGCAAAAATATTTTTGCAAATACACTATAATAAGTATGAAGTATGTTTGATTTGTTTGGTTGGTTTTAATTTTACGTTTTTATTCTGGCACTTACCGATTTTGCGGCATTGTCTAATTCACGGGCAATTTGCCCATCTTCATGACAGATGGTTAATTGAGCTCTTTTTAAATTTATAACGGTTTTCTCTATTTTATTTTCTATATGCTTGCCAAATATTTTACGTGGCATAGTCGCTGTTGCTAATTAAAACATACCATCTAACACTTTGAACAAACAAACAAACGAATACAA
This sequence comes from Dircenna loreta, assembly GCA_963555665.1. Taxonomy (NCBI): domain Eukaryota; kingdom Metazoa; phylum Arthropoda; class Insecta; order Lepidoptera; family Nymphalidae; genus Dircenna; species Dircenna loreta. The sequence goes on from OY743092.1 coordinate 10,492,103, forward strand.
ACATGCATGAATGAAACGATTACATTTTATTTAGCGGATGCTGGTGATATCTTGACAGATATCTAAACCATCTTACCTGTGTGGATACAGCCGGGAGAGGTGCAAGTTTTCTCGGTGCGATCCTTGGAGATGACTGTTGGCGGCATGGACGGGGTAAGTCGCAATTCGCTAGTCTGTGGCATGTCTAAAAGGCGGACAAGCGGGTGAGTGCCAGGAACACATTACAACACAGTTGGTTATGAAGCATAGTGTAACGACGTCGGTAGGTAATGTATCATGTTTCAGTCTAGTCATTGACAAATACAGACAAATAAAAACACACTATATTCTTATAAAACATAAACAAAACATGTACCACAAAAAAAATATGGTTATCAATCATTCAATTCAATTCGGTAATTAAGAAAGAAAGTAGGAATAAATATAAATTAAAAAAAAAACATAAATTATTAAGTAGACGTTTTATCGTATTCCGCTTAACCTTTTAAATTTTATATATATAAAAAAAAAGTTTTACGTAATAGATAACAGGGGAGGTACATGCACATAACATAAAGGCATGCAATTTAGAACTAAACAGGTTTTTCACATCCATGTAATAATTTATTAGTAGAAAAACGTACACGACTACAACACGACTTGAGTCAGGTAGCTTATTATGAAATTTGTCTTATATGATCCTCCCACATTAGATTATACGAAAGATATATCTTTCTATATTAAATTATCGTTTCACAAATCTTATTTACTATAATAAATAATCTTCAACAGTATAAGTTTTCCTTGAACGTACAAGGGTAAGGTCTCAAGATGTAATCTTATAACGTCTGTTGTTGTTTTGTTTCATTTGACAACTTTGTAGGTGAAAACAATCATAACAAATTACAGCTAACGTTCATCTGCCATGTCTTAAAGTCCTTGCAGAAGCTAGTAATTTAATAATGAATCCAGCAGACCTCATATCCGATTATTGACTATTAAAGTCTACAAACTAATACATTATAATAAATTTTGTTGAAGCATTAATGTGTGCCAAATGATAGAGTAATATACAACAGAGGGATAACAGCATTTAATTAAATATCCAATAAAGATTAGAGATGTAAGATGTTTTAACAATGAACTACATTTTGTATTTAGAAGATATAATAAAAAAAACTTTTGTTCAAGAAACCTGTTTTGTGGTCACAAAAGAAGTTTATATGACACAAAGCGCAATATACAGATAACAATGGAATCACATTTATACATAATACGTTGTTGATACGTAGAAGTGTGCCGGTAAAAGGATTTAAGACCCAAGTTCTATAAAGAGTCTAACAGTTCCTTTCATCTCTCGGGAAATAAGTACACATATATTATAGCTGGCTATGACGCGGCATGTTCTCTGTAAAGTTCAAGCTCGATTGGATTTAAATAATAAATAGTTAAGGCGTTTTTTAAGGTGTAACTATAAAACAACCTTGGCTTAAAATACGATTTAATTTAAGAGACTTCCTAATGAATAAGTCGATTAATTTGTAATTATTAAAAATTATCATAATTATTATTTTTAAATAAAATAACAGTAATTGTTTTTAAATCTCAGATTACTGATTGACTGTTTTTTTTTATTATTTAGATTACAAAATCTGGTGAAGAACACTTCTCACCAGATTTTGTTAAATTTCTCCTGAAGCAGATATGAATACGTTACATCTTAAAGATATATAATCCAGCCCTTAAGATGACACCAGCGACCCATGTTTATAAGAAACGTGACAAAAAAACTAATTAAATGGTCGTAGATAATTAAAATAAATATAAAGGTAATCAGGAAGTACTTTAAATGAGAACAGAACAAAAACAATTCAGTCAGAACAAAGAATATCTTCAAAATGTTTATATAATAAATACTAAACAGGCGATGTATGTAATCTATCAAATATATTCACAAAATATATCCTAGGTACTTCATATAGTTTGTTATAAATTAATTAATCAAGTCTGGTATTTATTATAAATAAAACCAAAACCTTTTCGGGGACCTCTAACAGACCGGTTGATATTGACCTCATTGTATATTCTGTACTTGGTGATAAGTAAAAACTTTTCCTGATATTCACAATAAGCTACGCTTCCAACGACTTGACGCGACATCCTTACAAACATTTTAACGTCGACCTTAAAAACATTAAAAATTAAAAGAAATATATTTTAGTTTAAATATTTTAATCATGGATAATATTAATATTTAGTTAAAAGGTAATATTATTTTTTTCTAATTACATCACTAGTGTACCGACAAGGGTGTGAATAAAATAATATTAAATAGCTACCCCCAAATTAAAAACATATCACGAATAAAAATTACAAAATATCATCTATGCATAACAATAGCTTTACTCAATGCTTTTATTGTCAGTGAAAACGAAAATAGGCTACGTTGTATTTGTAAGCATAATTTGTCACTATGAATCGTGCCTGAAATTGCTAAATTGTACGTGATCTAATACTCGACGATATTGATTTAAATCAGAACAGATAGTTACCAAAATATTTGCGTCTTGCATCAACTGTGGTTCATTGCCGTGACGGTGGAGTAACGCCTTGTCACGCTGTGCACAAGTGCAATAACGACTATTTTCGTATAAATAAGCCATTGTTCAGTATATTGTAATTTTATACTTCATCGGTTGTGACTCGTGAGATATTTTTTCACACGCACGTTATTATCCCGCTGGCATAATTTTTACTATTAATAGTAGATATTTATTATCATAATTAACTAAGATTTTTCTTATTCATTATCGTAACATTATAAATTGCTATTTTTACAATTTAACAGGAAACTTTTGAAAATTAAATGTATTTCAACCGTCAAATATTAATTCTTTAAATAATTTTAAAATATACAGAATATTAAAATATTTATTTCAATAAAATGTATATAACAGTTTAAATCATTTTGCGTCTAAATTTTTTAAGTACTGTTTAAAAATATACTAAGTAGGTACATGAAGTAAGGTTGTAAAAAAATATCTATTTAGTTTTATTAAGGAGTTGGATGGGATGTGTGTGTGTGTGTGTTTGTTTGTATGATAAATTTCTGAGATGTTATTAATATAAATCGTGATTTCCTTGTGAATACAATAATGAGCTGTAAAAAACAGCACCACTCCTAAGAAATATAAGTAATAAATAACCTTTAATAGTAATGTTAGAGGGAGTACTTCATTGTAACGTCATCTTTATTAAAAATACGTTATCATATACATTGTTAATTTTGTATGGAGAGTAACAAATGGTTTTGTTTCCAACACATTGAAGCTACGTCAAGTGTTGACACAAATACATATGAATAATTTAAAATTTCTCTTCCTTTGTATTCATTTGAAGAATTAAACAATTGAGGTACAGCGCCAAACAATTTAAATAATGTTTAAAAAATAAAATCAATCAAAACTTTTTGTTTCGTGATTGTATTCAAGAACAACGTGTATTTGAAGTTTGAAGGTTATCAATTTATATTATTATTAGAATGAAAACAATGCGGGTAATTCATAAAGATCACTCGAAACCATATGTTTTTAAATAAACCCCAACTCCAAGCCAAAGAAGACAACAATAAAAATTAATAAATAAAATGTCATCCATTGATATATTGAAATCAATATTCAATATTTATAAATCATTTAAGGATATGATTTCAATACGTCATATCCTTAAATAAATTATAAACTAGAAACAATACTGTTTTAGGAGTATTTATCAATCCGTGACACTATTTAAGCCACTAGTAGCCCAGGTCAGTGGCGACGAAGCACGTTCCAACCAACCGTGAAACAACATCATAAGCCGTGTCTACAATAGTGTTAGTGTGTTTAACGAATAAACTATTTACGATTGGACTAACTGTTATTCAATAATTTAACATGCGGCATATTTAATACATGTGTGTGTGTGTGTGTGTGTGTATGTTTGTATGTATGTGTTTTTACCAGTAACATCCGTGGATGTCTTCATCAGGGCGGTGGCAAGGAAGGCTGCGAGGAAGGCGACCGCGAGGACTGAGATCAGTCCTACTGCAAGTATAAGCCTCTTCTCGAGTCTACTTCGCTGCGCCCAAAAAGATTGCCTGTGGACAAAAAAGGAAATTTTATTTATGTTTTTTTTTTTATTATAATAAATACAGCCACACGCTCAGAAAGATGGCTATAAAGATTAAAGATGGCGCCTTTTACATTTTTTTCGTTGCAAGTCGAGAATGTTTTTTAATAATAAACAACTAATTGTACTACATATTGAAATGTTTGAAAAATAAATAACTTACGCATAAAAAGTGTTAGGATCATAGATTCAAGTGACACAATGCTTTTGTGAAAAAGTGGAAAACGCTAAGTGGTTATTCTTTGAAGGAGAAAATTGCTACGAAAATTTTCAATTTGTTTTGCTTACCCAATTTACTTGGTCGCAATTTACCTTGGTGTTAAGCGGAGGGACCGGGGAGAGGACCGCGAGAGGGAGCGTCTCGTGACTTTAAAATAAACTTATTTCGCTACCTCAACTCAAGCAGCTTTAAAAACATAAATTATGTAAACTAAAGCCTGGTTTGTATTTTATATTATTATTATTAATAGATTACTCTGCTCTGTTATTTTAAATTGTATATTGTATGTACAATCTTACAAAATTAAAAAAAATAAACTTATACAGCCTCTTGACTGTATCTCCATTAACAATATCACACATTTCAAACAATATATCACTAATTTTTTTTCAACTTCGATTCTTATGCGAGAACAGACAAATTTTTAATAATTGGAAAATCAGAGACGAATTCATATGAAATTTGATAACAAAGTATCGTACAATAGGAACAAAGTTAATTAATAGGTACGTATAATGAAGAAATAGTTCATAATCAGTAATCGCTTATTGTTTAGAACAAAGAGCTTCGCTTGTGCTATTTATGTGTTTTTTATTATGTCCCTATTACAGCGCTATTTTATGAACATTTATCGTAAAGATTGTCGTTTTTAAGCTATTTAACAGATATGTATATAATTTATCCCGTCTATGTATTTATTTTTGTGAACTATGTGAAGGGATGTACCTAGGAAACGTCCATATGTACCTAAGAAATGTTTTTTTTTAAATTATTTTTCGATATATTTTGACTTATATTCAATGTACATTTAAATTATACTTTTTTTCTCTGTTTCTTAAACTCTTACCGATTACTGACATTCATTATTTGTTTGTTTTATTTTCTAAAATAGTAAAACATTACAATTAGGTTTTTTAACAGCATTACTTGTTCTAGATAATACTCTAAGTTAACATTTTTTTGGAAGAATGATATGAATAAAATAAATATGTATCCAATAATAAAATCAAAAATATTATTGTATAAAACAATGAAAGTATTCAAGGCTTAAATGTTGGCTGAGGTATTGGTTGGTTGAATTATATTTAGACCCAAACGTTTTATTAAGACCGAACTATTTTATCTTCGTTCATATTTCAAAAACTTCCTCAATAAATAAATGCTTCTTCTGTTTATGAACTGAACAATACATTTAAAAACTTTACAAAGATAATAATTTGATATATCTATTTTGTTATTTCAAGTTATTATATTAAATACTTTCTTTGATTGTTTTAATTTAAAACATAACTAGGTTAATCCTTCAGCTTTAACATAAAAACTTTACTTCAGAACAACTGAAACTTCAGTTCCTGAAGATCGAGTTATTAAAATAATGATCCAGCGTTAATAATAAATAATGTTAAAAAGTATTATATATTGTGACATACGATTATTTAACATTACCGTGGACCACCAGTTTTTAATCCCCTAAGTTCAATGTCTTCAAGGTCAACGACCTTTTTTGACCGACTAAAGTTGCTACAGCGACTCTCACGCATAAGGTTAGCATTTAATATATTTACATTAATAATTTACTGTGTTTTCTTTTAAAAGTCGTAGTCAGATATCAACAGAAACATCTTGTTTTTTTTTATAGTTATCTAACTGTATGGCTTTTTAAAGCTAAATAACGGTTGTATATACATTTCTGGTATATCTGAACACAAGCCTATTTACCTTTAATAGCTCAAGCTAGGACTATTACTGGTTGTGGCTGCGCAGGCGCAGGATTTGCACTTGTTATCCGGATCTACCGTTATTATATACTCGTACATGTAAGAGTTTATTGACCTCATGTCAGCAAAACTGCATTATGTATTTAAAATAAATAGCTTTATAAGTCAGTGGATTTTAACAACATTGCAACGACTTTTTATTTACAGCGATGCAACATTCCCGTGACATTTAAGTATCCTTTAGAAATAAATATTTGACTTTAGCGACTTAGATTTCGGGTATAGCATTTATTTATAATAGTATAATAGTTTGTAATAAGCTCCTAGAAATCATACTCGGATATTTGACCGTCAAAACTGCCGAGCACACAAACAAGCACACAGAGGTTCTTCCATCCAAGTACTGTTACCCTTTGTTTGTTTGTATATAAACAAAGGGTAACATAACTTTATGGGCAATAATTATAATAATATACTTTGTTTATAAATGTTTAGCTTTGTAAAGTTAAATATAAGAATCAGTTACATAGTATTTGTGTGTCAGCTTGTATATTTACTGTGGCACGTATTAGAAGTGCATTTACTGTTAAAGAAAAATATATTATATATTGAATGTAGATAAAATATATATATATATATATGTGTATATATAAATTCACTGAATTTATTATCATGCCTTGAGAACCACATAAGTGTGTAGCTTCATGAAGTTATATGGAGGTAAGTAAGCTATAATATTATAATTTTTGGTGATATATTGTGATGGCCGTATCTTAGACGATATTTTACAGCGTTCTACTATGACAAGGGTTAATCTTTAAATTCTAACGAGTGAAAAGAAGTTAAAAATATATATTTTTTTAATGTAATACATGTACTTTTTGTAAGTTTTCAGATCAATTGATAAGTTTGATTTCAGTTAAACATGTTACATATTAAATCTGAAAGGAAAACAACTTCAGCCGTTACTAATATGACGTAATGTTTAGTTTTCTTATACAATCGGTTAACATGCCACGAGTGTTCGAAACTAAATCGAAGCAGATAACTTGCTTTCAGGTATTTTATTTATATTTATATTCAGGTATTTTATTTATATTTACAATACGTAACAATTTAAGTAATGTAGATAGAAAGCTATCTTAGGTTGATTTTGTTCCCTGATTGTAGATCGATGAGATAAATTTCATTTATTAATTTAAAACCGAAATATTTTACCGCGGGTTCCGTTTTCGATTCCTCTTAGATAATTAAGCCTGTTAAATATCGTGTGTACATGTGTGTTTGTGTAGGTGGGTGTGTGTGTGTGAGTGTATTGAATTATATAATATTATTATCTTAACTTATATTTCTTCATGTTTGTTATTTTTTCACATATGTCAAAAGCGAAATTTTTATTGTTTGTGTATTATTTCTTAATATATTCTTGCTTATAACCATTTAAAACTAATTATATATTTGTAAGTAATATAAAATTAATGTTCTGTGTAGCCATAGCCATAGTATGAAACGAAAGTGACTCGAAGCAAAATATCAAAGTATAATATTTAAATCAGTTTAAAAGCACATTATTTTGATCAAAGCAATATTAAATATCATCATAATAAGAAGACAAAGACGGTCCGACGATAAACGGTAAATTGCCTAAAAGTGAAAAACACTTTGAAGGCACCGTTAAGGCTTACAAGTGATTTAGATGCAAATTGTGTTACTTCAGACGATGCTTATTGAGTTAATAAAGATTGGGCGCGGTTTTAAAACGTTCCTCTCGGTTTTTAATATGGAACCCATGGAATAAAAAATAACAATATTTTTTCAAACGGTATCTCAAAATTCAACATTAAAATTGTTTTAACTGCCATCAAGCGAAGCGTTGATTTTTTTTTTATAAATTCCTTCGTAACTCTTTCGAAATATCATAAACAAAGATATAAAATGAAATACATAATAGATATTATGTAAATATAATTATTTAATGTGTAAATTGTATTGTGTTAAACATGTACGCCATTGAAATCGACTAAGACCTGACGACATATACTAGTCTTTCAGACGAAATAATTGTTATATTACAGCAGTCATCGACTAAATATATAATATATGTAAAGAAATAAAGTAGAATTATTATTTAGTAAACACATTTTTTTGTGCCAATTTGGATGTTTTTTACATATTCTTTTTTACGAAGATTAGCTTGTAGGGGATATTTATATACATGTACTGAAAGTATGCGTCGTCATAATATTCTTTAAAGATTTGTTGATTTTAATTCATTAATTAAATATCACGTTTTAATCCTGAAGTTTCAGGATATATAAATAATAATAGTAATAGTAATATAATAACTCACTTTGCATTGTTCCGCATATTGTAGTTACTGGTGATATACTCGGCGTCTCCACTGAAAATAAAAAAAAAATATTAATCTATAGGTATATAGGAGATCCCCTTATACTACTAACTCATCACGATATCTCTGGATCTATAAGGCCGATTGACTTGAAATTTTGTAGGAATATTCCTCACGTGGTGTAGAGTTCAGCTAAGAAGGGATTTTACGAAATTCCGCCCACAAAGCGGCTTAATAATAGGGCTTTTCGTGGAGAGCAATTTCATAAATGAGCTGTGTTCTTTAGTCCTCGCGGACGAAGTCGCGGGCAACAGCTAGTATTTAATATAAAAGTATTATATTTTACACTCGTGTACAAAACATGAATTTATATACATTATTTCTAAATTAAAAGATGTGGTGTTTTTATAATTTTATAAAAAAATAATGACAAATCAAGAAGACTGGTGACGTAATCGTATTGGAAGAATTATTTATATATTATTGATAGTATTTAATAGTCTGTCTGTAATATCAGAACTAATAATTCAGTTTGAACTTACATCTGGTTTGTTTATGTTAAACAAATTAGTCGTCTACAAGAAAATTACAAAACAAATGTATTATAATGTTGTTTGTTATGTTAGATTAGTTTTTCATGCCACTGTAAACAATGGACTGAGAGGTTATCAACAAACATCTAGGCTGCTATTATTAATTGTCTTTTATAACGGCTGGAGACCAGATCAGATCTCCAACAACAAATTATTAAATCGCGAGTAAAACTGCGGCTGTTTGGTAGTTCAGTAAAAATGTATTATGAAACATGAAAACTAGTTTGGACTTTATTGATAACGACTTGATAGATTTATGGGTATTTTTTTTTAATATAAAAAACTATTTTTTTATTTAATAGATATATTTTAACGTAGTTTAAAGTTATGCCAACTTTGGATTAAGATTTTAATTGGAAAAATTATCATATAAAAATTTTAAAAATTAAAAAAGAAGCTGCATGTTTTTTTCCCACTCTTATTACTTTTTAAGGGATTGCTAATAAAACATAAGAACAAAGCCCTAATCCTGATTTAAAAGTTTTCTTTAAAAAAATCATAATTCAACCATATTTTAACGTTTATAAAACTCTAATTATGTAGATATCTTAAAAAATTTAAATTTGCAATATTTGAGGAGAAATACAGGTATATTTAAAGGCAATATGAAAGCTGCAGCAGACTGCAGACGCGTCTTTCCGACCTAAGTTTCCCGTTTAATCTGCCAGCCGGAAATTGCATCCTCCATGTCCAGGTTAGAGAAGTCGAGTCACTCAAAGTCAATAACCACGTGACCCATATTCTGGAACCCACCACTCTTATATATGAGATGGAATAGGATAGATATGATATTTACACAGGTTCACTTATAATGTTTCAAATATATATTTTTTTGTAATAAAATAATTTGTATGGATTCATATAATTATGTGTCGATTTATAATTATGTATACTTTTACATAATATTTATACTTTCTTAATGTAACTGTTTCAAATAAGGAATTCAAATATATATATTATTTATTAAAGTTTAAATTATGCAGGCTTGGTATTAAATAAAATATTACTTGAATATATTTATATAATGTTTTGGTAATTTAGTCTAATGGGTTTATTAATTGTTATTTTAAATAAAAAATGAATATTAAATGTTTATAACATTCTCAGAGGAATCAAACATGAAAAAATGTCAGCGCAAATACTAAAAAACCTTATAATTAAATTATTATTAAATTAAACATAAAATTAAACTTATAATTCAGTTAAATTTAAAAACCTATAACGAATGAGAGAAATAATTCCTTGTAAAATATATCTAATAATAAAAAGCGGGCAATGACACGACGACGCTAGATAAATAATTAATCAAACTTTTATTTGAAAACAATAAATATACTGTTCATGACCTGAATTAATGGTGTCGGAACAAATAAACATGACCGGCCTCGTTACAGCTGTCACTAAATATACAGAGAGTGCCACATCAGGAAGCAAGACTAGTGATGGTCCCTGGTTTTACTTTGATTTAATCAACCACTAGCTGATTCCACCACTACTTGCCTTTTTAATCACCGAAGCAAAGTCCCACGTGTCAGGTTTAGATTATGTGATATTCGCTTGACGTACCTACCTATATCGTCAATATGAGTTATTACGTTTTAAATTATTCTCGTTTCTACATCCTTGACGTATGATTATATAGAAAAAATTTTTTACATACCTAACTATAGAAATTATTTTATTGTTCTTCATAATAAGGGTCAAAGGTTAACCTATGTCCGTCACCGAACCTCAAACTCTCTATATATCATTTCATAATGATCATCCTAGCGGGTGGCCACGAAAGCGTAACAGACAGACAGATAGACATATAGACAGAGTAACTTTAACGTTTATTATATGAATACGGAACCTGACATCTAAGTAAACATCAGATATTGTTTATAGTTGAAGTAGACACGTACTTCTGACCGGAGTACGTTGAACTATGTGTCTCATAAGCGTTATGTAATTTTGGTGTTATGTTCGTTGTCATTAATGTAATCTTATAATCTGGCTGTAATAAGTATTTCCTACTTTAGAGCGGTTGTGATATCTGCGGAAACCTTGGTAGTTGCGACTATTCTGTTCATATTGAAGATGCACGAGATACGTCTCGATTTAATATAATAAGCACACGTCACAGATACCAGCCAATCATTTATATGTAAAATCTAGTTAGTAAGAAAGTTGCGTTATATCTGAAGATTATTCTCGTGTCTATAAACGCTCTTTAAATACTTGTTAAAGAAAGTTCATCGGGAGATGTAAATGGTCCTCGGTACCGGGTACGCTGGGACGGTCTGTGCCACTTTCTATCGATAAATGTGGTGCATTACTAGCTATTATCCAACCCTGCTAGCAACATATTAAAAATAATTACATTAGATTTCACTCTATTATATGAATGAAATACACATGTGGATAGAATTAAATGGACGCTAGTTTATAAATCTGTATGAGTTATAATAAACTGAGAAAAGGAAACCTTCTAACGGTTGTATAATTTATATTGAACAGGTTATTTATTTTTTAAAAGTAAATGAAACCATTTTTAGAGTTTGTAAAGATTAAAGGGCACTTTTGTATTTTAAATTGCATGTTCATTATTGTCGATATTCCTTTTATTGTTATTGTATAATATTATTATTGTATTATACTGGACAGAAATGTTATTATACTAATTATATAATTACATGTCCATGAGGTTTGCATGCAAATGTACAATTCCAATGCTCTCGTATATATATAATGTTTGTATGGGAGAGTCATGTGTGTATCAGTGGCAAGTCATAGCTCGCGTGATATCTTGACTTACACATACATTGACTGACCTCGTATTATAATTTTTAATTACCTTATATATTATTAAACTCTAGTTGTAATATATAAGAACTTAAATCATTTATTATTGATTAATTTAAAGCGTAATCGTGACCTTGTCCTGACGTGCTCTGCGGAGGAAAACACTCCTCGAGATAAAGCATGGAGTCTGATAATCTGTGGTTTACGTTAACTGTCAGCCATTTTGAAATTACTTCGAATTTCAATAGTATAATATTTTTTTATTAATTGTTATTAAAATGACGTTAATAAGTTGATAAGTCAATTTGAAAAAAGAAACACATTTTTATACAATATTATATTTTAAGTAATGTGAATGTATTTTACTTATTTTTTCATTTATCTTTAAGACAAATAAATTGCCAAAAATAATAATATATTCAATGTAATTTTCAAATCCACTTATGAACTTCTTCACGAAATTTAAGTAATATAATAATGTATCTATAATAATATAAAAAATCAACCATCTTCATACATTACATAATTAAATAATATTTTATTTAAATGCTAACTTCTTTGTTTTCTGTGCAATTGATTGTTCAATGTTAATTACAAATGCATTTATCTGAAGGAAACTTCATATAAATCTCATTGAGGTGATGTAAATATGATAATAAATGCATTATATAGTATATAGCGCTTCGACAATAGATTTAAGATGACTCTCAAAATCACTAGACATATACTATTACTGCAACTAAAACCTAATTATATACATACGAAATTGTCTGTCCTGTTGTCCGGCTCTGATACGGCTGAACCGATTTTCACGGTAACTTTATGTCAGTTTCACGGCGTTTTTTAGGCTTGGTTAATTTTTACGAATTAAGTCGGTCCAATGTTTAATAATATTATAAACACTATACTAATAATTATAATTTAAAAGAGCACTTAATATTTCTAAAATAAACAAAAGTATTGCGTATCTTATTCATTCGACTCCTCTGTTAGAAGTATTCTTTGAGTAAATCTCTTTAGAGAATAAATAATCTCAGAATAATTTATAGGATAAAGCAACTTTCTTAACTTTTAAGGTTTTTAAAATTACATTTGATATATATTCTTGTACTATTATATATAATAATAGCTTTAAATAAAAAATCTTTTCTACAACTCAAATGGTATATGTTTAAAGTATATAAGGATGTAACGTAATGAATATTTTTCATATAAAAGTTTTATTTCTAAGTGTACTTCAGTGGAAGCTTTCAACAACATAATAAGGTATAATAAAGATATGATATGAGTGCTCAATCTAAAAGTAACTCCAAAGTATAAACTTTTAGAACTTCATACAAGGTTAAGATTATTAATATACGTTTTCTACAAATATAATAAAATAAGTCACATACAGAGAAATTAACAGTAATACTAAATAGCTATATATAGGTTTACAAGTTTTACATTTTTAATTCTTCTACAAATATATCAAAATACATACACATAGAACTCTTTGCAAATTATTGTAATTTTTTTCGAATTTAAGTGTCATCATTGCTATATAAAATACATTTAGTTTATTTGAAGAGTATCTCTGTTGGTTTAAAACAACTTAATGTATAACGGCTCCTTCGTCAAAAAACTCCAAGACCGAATCAAAGATAAAAACATTTTAATTACGCTTGGGACTTGCTGACGTACTTTTCCGTTTAAATAATCCAAGAACTATGTTTTTACCTTTAGAGTTCAACATTAAAATTACGAAACCTCTAACCGATTAAACTCGTTTAAGTATCATAATGCTACAACTATTAATTAATTTTCATATAAAAAATCTTTATAATATGTATATATATTAAAATTATATACAAAAAATACAAATTAAATACATTTACATTAAATGAACCAGTTAAAATACCTATCGAGATAAAATGCTTTTTGGCAGACATGTTCATCAATGTACGTAGTGTCTGAACAGAGAAGGCGAGGATCCAGCGTCAATAAATCAATGATCATTGATCGTTGTTCTGTAATTGGCTGTGTTCTAAATTAATAACGCATTTCTGTTACCACTTTGGTTGTAAAAATGTATATTGTACGTGTACGAAGTTTGATTCTGCTTACGATATTGACGCTGGGCCAAACCTGTTTCTGATCTTACCGTGTATTATATAAATAAGTTATGTGTTCTTTAACATCAAATTAAAAACCCTTGCAACGTCGTCCTTGAATTTCGCTTATAATATGATGGTGTTAGGTATAAATTTATAAAGTAATGTTTAATAATAGTAACACGTTAGTTCATTTACGTAAAAAACTGCGACACTAAAATTCCTGTGCTATGACCAATGCTCGTGGCTTTAATAAGCATCCATTAATGAAATTATCTTTACTACTTGCTATTCATATTATAATTAAAATATATGTATTTATTTTTGTAAGAATAAAACAACAGCAATGATAGTTTGGTATATAAATATAAACAAGGAAAATATGTTCGCGCCATTTTTACTTATCATGTTTTTTTTTTACGAGAAATCCAAAAATTGATTATTGTTAAGTATAATAATAAAAAGTAGTTTTTTGACCGAAATCTTATAGATTATTTAATTTGACAAGGATCATATTGATTTATTATACCTGTGTCATAAAAAAAAATCTATTACAGAATATTTTTTCATACAACTGGATATGTTAATTGGGCTTATAAACGAAAAATGTATATTTTATCGAATTCATTAAAATATAAAAACTTAATGACTATATAAACTAATAGATTTCTTTCGATTTTTCATAGAAGATTTAATATATAAAAAAAGTTTACTCAATTCGAAAAGAAGCATATAAAAATGTACCTTAATAATTTTATCTTCTCCACGCCCAAAACAGCAACTTCTGACTGGAGAGAGGCTTTAAACAGGATTTAAAGTTGGTTGAGTATGTGTCTAAGTTCATGTGGCATAATCTCAAAGTTAGAAGTGAAGTCGGTAAGCCGTGACGTCATCAATCAAGTTTTCAATTACACTGCAGCGAAGTACAGCGCGTCCTAGATTCCTTAGCTTTGATATGAAAGTTATGAGATTTCTAATTCCAGGAATCAGGTGTACGTTATAAAGTTCTACTCTATATTCATTCTATCATTGAATATTTACAACATTGTCATGAAAAGATTTCGTCCAGAAAACATTTATTATTATTCGTAATAATATAAATTTTTGGATTTAAGTTAAAAAAAAAAAACATGGTGTCATAAAGCTATGCTCAAAATAGCGCGAAAATATTTTACTTGCTTATATTTATATACCAACCTAATTAATATAATATTAGTATTAATGATGTATAATAAAGTTCATTATCCTTTGTGGAAACGTGTACAAATTAACAATAATTATTAAATCAACATCAATGATAAAACTATGCAAATTTACCTGCTCAATATTTAAATTTACTATCTGTAAGGCGTTAACATTCGTCGTACACAGAAGCATAGGACGAGGAAAACAGATTTTAAAATGCTAAATAGTTTTGTAAGGAACGCTAAGTCCGGATTTAACGACAGATATTTTATTATGAATTATCCTCACATTGACAAATTGATAAAAATGTACGCAATGCATTGATGGTGTTGCCGCGTTTTTACTACCGCTCCGATTTTACGATAATGGGATGGTTCGCTCTGAAAATATAGACATTTTTATGAGCGAATAATGTTATTAGACAGTAGATGACGCAGCGAGCATAAGATACTTGAATGATAGAGAGAATATATGGGATTTTAATCTAACATCGGTGTGTTATAATCAATTTAGATGAAAAGCTATGCGCTATGTATGTTTTAAATACAATAGTATCTCTCATGATCGCCTGGAACATGTTCTGACTGACTGCTCGTCTAAATGCCATTGAAACAGCAATTTATACATTAAAATATGTATTTGTTAAAAATATAATGTATTTTCTGTAGAAAACTCTCTGTTATAATAATTTGAAGATCTCTAAAACTAAAAGCAAGGTGTAACAAAAGTACGCGCGTGACTTTTCCTCAACTAGATTAACAGTTCAGAAATATTTTTTACTTTATTTATACTCACCGCTTCTACGTTGTGTTTGTTAAAAGCAGAGTGCGTGGGTATTTTTATTGTTTGGATCGAAGCAATAGTTTTATTATTACTATTGAAAATGGAGCCAACTCGGTTTTAAACACTTTTTATAAATACACTTCATGAATCCTTGAAAAAGTTCATGGAACAGGTGTATATCCAAAAAAAAAACTTAGCGGTTTCACACTTTTTGAGATAAATAATTTCAGATCTCTTGTTATCGAGACAGATACTATAATTTGTTTACTAAAACTATATTCATTGGACGTACGATTTAACCTTGTGGTTGGAGGAAAAGTCAGGAGTTGGAGAACAGTCTAAGCTTAAAGCAAGCATTCGATTTCCTTATGTTTTTTGTAATGTCTTTCCTCCACTGTTCCCCGGAGACCAGGACACGGCCTTGCACTTCATTTCCATTACAGCATTACAGACGGATTTCTCTTTAACTTCATTTTGTAAGTGCTGTATTTTAAATTATTGAAATATATTTAAAAGCCGAATTAAAATATCAAATTTATAAATGACACAATTTTCCTATATGCGTGTTATTATCGTTCATTAATTATTGTTACTATAAGTACGTTTTTTTTCCGACAGTTATTTTTCAATAGAATTGTTGTTTAATTACAAGAAACGGATCAAGATTAGTTGATGTTAGATACATAAGTAGGCACATAGGTACATAGATACTTAGTTACATAGATACGTGGGTACATATGTACGGAGAAATGTTATTAACTGACTAGCGATTTTAAAATTGTTGATCAAATATGAAATAAAGTTATTATATTATATGTTATACATTTTGTTTTTATATGATATATAATTTGTTAAAAAGAGATATAAATGTTTTAGTTTGTGTTTATTTTTTAAAAAAATGTATGGGATCAAACATGAAATGTAAATAACACGTATAGAGTTACGTAGCTAGCAAAATTGTTAGAGCATTTAGTTTGTCGGGTTTTAATCGTGACCGGCGTGTTAGGGAACGACGGACAAACAAACTGTAACATGTCTCGTATGAACTGAATAATTATATACAATCAATAACAAATACTCTCAAAAAGGTTATTGTTATTTGGGTATTAGGGACCTTTATCATAGATACTAGAATAAATCATTTAAACATATTTGACAAACGTCTATATGACAGTTTGTTTCAACTAAGTTTTGCACCTATGGCTGACAGACGAACATATACACATAAAAAAGTATTTGTATAATATATATAACTTAGTTTTGAATAGTTGTCACAACCTCCACAGACAAACAGATACTTAACCAACTTGGACAACACTATGTCTGTAGCTGAAATAGTTTAGCAGAAGCTAATTCTGTCAAGACACCCGTGAAATGTTTCAACTTAACAGTTTGTTGATCTAAGTTAATATAATTTAACATCAGCTTTGAATTAAACATATATACATACTATATAGACACCGCTGCAATAATTTATATAATATTAAATCAATTAGAATACCGCTTAAGATTTAATAATTTAATCAAAATTTAGCTCTCAGACTTTAAAATACTCTAATATAGACCTTTCTTTTCAATTTTATATAAATGTAAGGTTTGAAGGTTAAGCTCTTATTGAACAAAGTGTTTTAATATTTGTGAAATAATTATATGTAATATTGTACTGAAACAGTTTGCAGTCAAATGTTGCGAGTCAGTTTTAAACGTTTGTCGCTTGACTGTTCTAGTTTTGATTATTGAATTGTTTAAATAACAAATGG
Organism: Dircenna loreta; assembly: GCA_963555665.1. Lineage (NCBI taxonomy): Eukaryota > Metazoa > Arthropoda > Insecta > Lepidoptera > Nymphalidae > Dircenna > Dircenna loreta. The sequence goes on from OY743092.1 coordinate 10,509,738, forward strand.
CTACTGTTAAAGCAATGGTTTTGTTCCTAGCTGCTAGATCAACATGTACTACATAGATAGTCGTAGCGAATGTGCCGTAGATACCTTTCTCTAAATATATATTCCTAGATCTAAACAAACTTGAATTATAAATAGCTTTATTGATTCTAAAAATAAATTAAATTTATTAGAAACCTGTATTTTTAATTATATGGATTAAATACATTTATATTGTAGAGAGAAGTAGAGGTGAGATTTAAATTCATTTAACTGAGTTCCGTTCGTAGCTCTATCCGGTATCAATTCAATTAGATTATTCACTTAGCTGGTCGTCGCTAGGTGAAGCCTTCAATCAGTTAAATTGATAAAATACTTCAAACATCATCCCTATTTAATTTATAATATTATTAATCGTCGAGAAAGTAAACAAAATATAATGTTCCTGTAAAATTCCTACGTAAATATTTTATCAATATAATTATATAAATTATTGAATTAAAGAACCTTATTCATAGTAAATAATGTTGATATCAATTTGCCCTTAATAAAGGGCTTTGTATAGTCATGGGGTAATTTAAATTACCCCGTCGATACAAGGAAACGGATCTTGCAATCAGAGGTATTCCATTAATTTGCCTCGCTTGTCCTGCATCGATTCGTATATCATAAATGTAGAGATAGGTTTGCTCTTTAGCATGTTCTTATATTCTGCAACCCAAAGGGTTATTTGTATTTATATTTAGTACTTTTTAGTTAAAAAATAAAAGAATTGCATTTTAGCTAATTATTACACGTTTTGCTTCAAATTAAACAAATTATAGTATACGCTTCATGCTTAAATAAATAATTAAGATTTAACATTTCTTTTCTCAATTAAAATGTATATCCAGTATCTAAAAAATCATTAAAAGTATTCGGTTGTTTTGAATTAATGAAACCTATTCTGTTTTATAATATCGTGAATTACCAGTTATTGTAGTTATTTATTAAGTTACACCAAATATTCGCGAGTAAACATTATTGAGAATTTGAGTATGGTGCGAAATCGTCAAATCGAATGCGTAAGCGCATAAAAAGAACCAATCCAAACTCATCTTGGTCAGTAACTAGTTACTGTTAGTACAATCAAGTTTATTTAACGTCTGAATTTTAGGTAAATTCATACAAAAATGGTTTTTCCTTTTGATTTACGTTTGTTGTTACTTTTGTTTATGAGTTATTTGTGATATTTTTTTTCCATTCAAGTCAATTAAAAACAAGAATATTAATGTTATATTTTAGCAATAAAACTTAAAATAATACGCCGCTAAATATTTAAATATCATTTAATTGCTTGACCATTAAATGGAAAGTAAAAGAAAGTAACTTTTACACATTTACGATTATTGCTTATTTTTAAAAGAAATATAATCAATATTTAAATTTTAAGTCAATAGGAAAGTATGACTGTGTTAAATGTATGAAGACCACACGTTTTTAATAAAGAAATTCATAAAAAATATTCCAAGATTCTGCACAAATACACACAACCTGTATATATATATTAAAAACGTTACAAAATATGTCTGTAGGTATCCTGTTATCCTTTTGAAGTTACTTTAAAAGGGTTTCGCTAAGTTTCTTTAATGGTAGTTCAGCGAAGCGAATACCCAGGCTTAAACAAAATTATTATGACTTTGTGAATTCATTTTTAGGGCAAACTTTTCGTATCGTATCTAAATAAACAGCTTTTAAAAACTATTTAATAATTAAGAGATTGTATGGAGCGGTTTAATTATTAAAAAAATAATATCTTTCGCACAGGTAGTGTAGGTATTTGTTACAAAACAATAGAAAAAATATTGAATGTACTTGTTGCATCACGAAACGAGAGGTTTGCTTTCACATCTTCCTGAACAAGTATGGTATTTAGATAAAGTAGCTTAAAGCCTTATTTAGTAAACAAATATTTAGAACTACCAATTTTGGATAAACACTTTTAACATGTTAAAAATAAATAAAAAATCGCGTGGCGAATAAAATAAACGACTTACCTCATGGAGGCTATTTACAATATATGAAGGATCGGAGGTTGCGAGTCGTGGTTGGTTCGTGTCAGGTCGCTTGTCGGGAGTTCACCTGCCGTCTCGTCGTCTGCTGTGGTCGCGAGTCGCTGTGCGACTGACTACTGAGTACTGAGTCGGGCGCTCGCTCTGCATTCATTTTTATACATTTCCCCTTCTCAAATAATCTTACACGACAACCCTAAACGTTCACTCAAAAACGACTCAAATCGACTGTTTTCTATGTATTAACTATCTGGTAACGGGATGGCTTATATAATTGCGATGTGATGAATTAATGGGCTTTTTTCATTGGTAGGTTAAAGTTTGAAATTTCTGTGATTGGATAATAACACATTATAATTTTTAAGATAAATAATAAGAACTATAAACCTTTGTTGAAAATAAGAGCAGTTTATGTAAATAATGTGATTTTATAAAACTACTAGTTTGTTAAATCTTTATTGCTTTAACAATATTCTGCTTCGAATAACTAATTATATATTACCCATTGGTTATTCCAATATCAATAACTTTACCCAATATATTTTCTGTTCTTATTCATTCTCTATTAAATGCAATTCCTAATAACGCAGCTTTCCAAGTAAAGTTATTCTAAATAAGTGAGTTTTTTTAATTTACCTTAACTTTGATTCATTTGATAAATTGTTACTGAATTATATAAAAATACATCCTTGATATTTTCATTTTCATAGAGATACTGACTTAAAATGAATTCATTTATTTCAATTAATTTTCATTTGAGGGATGGGATTGTCTAACATTTGATATAAATTAAACCCGTTAGCGACTGACTGACCGACTATTCAACAATTAGAACATGTCTACTTTTGATCAATGGTTAAGATTTTGAAGATTCAGACAGTAATTTTAGTGCATAAAGATGCCATGCTAATAATGCTATGCTACAGTTGACCTAATTAATTAGTAAAGTCCTTTGGACATGTTTGGACAAAAAATATTAATTCAGAATTTTAGGTATATTTATATCAACTGTGTCAATAATTCATTATTTGAGATCAAAGCATGTTTCTGGGTTAATTTTGTTGAAATATAATTAATACAGGCAGACAGACAAGGGTATAATAATTCCACACTCCTCCTTTTTATCCTCCGTGGATAAGATATTATAAAAAAACATAGGAACAAGCATTAATCGTATTTAAATTAACATGAGTCATTGAATTTATTTGCAGAAGTACAGTAAGCTTCTAAGCTTCATGAGTTAATATTATTTATTAATTAAAAACACAAAATCCTTCCGTTTTCTTATACTTTAGGTAAAATATAGCTGTACCGTCAATTTCTTAATTGGGTTTAGTCATTAATACGATTAATATTAGTTTTAGGTTTAAATGTTAACCTCCTTGTAACACGTGTACAAATAAATAAAAATATGCGTACCACAAACCTCATGAATCATAAAAAGGTAAACTGTTTACTCATCGTATTTAAAATCAAAGTATAATTCCATTGTTATAGAATTAATAACACTTTACTTTCCGAAGAGAATCGGGTGCGTTTGTTTGTCTGTAACGATATCTGTTATTCCAATACCAGAAGTTTTGCAGAAGATAAAATTCTTCGATAAAACTATCGGATATCCTACAAAACTTGTGCAGGTTTCTGTTATTATATATCTACCAGAGGCGTCAATGTATCTGTACCAATACTCGAGGCTTCAATATATCTCTACTCTTACAAGACGCTTCAATATATCCCTACGTCTACCCAATGTTTAATACATCTCTATATCTATAAGACGCATCAGTTTACCTGAACATCTATCAACCAGAGACTTCAATGTGTCAGTCCATCTACAAAAGGTTAAATTAATCTCTGCATATATCCAAGGCTTCAATATATCTCTACATTTAAATTAGGTTTTAATGTATTTCTGCATTAAAATTAGGCTTAAATGTTTTTCTACACTAATCCAACGCTTCTATGACTTTATATCTGCAAGATGCTTCAATGTATATCCACTTTCACCAAGGATTCGATTGTATCTCTACATTTAAATAAGTTTTTAATGTATATCTACGAGGTTTCAATGTATTTCTACATTAACATACATCTAAAGGTTGGATTGTATCTCTACATTTATATGAGGTTTTAATGATCTCTACATCTACAAGAAGCTCCAATGTTTCTCTACAACTACCAGGGATTCGATGGTACTGTTGACTCTAGATGTAAATGACGCTTTACTGACCTCTACAACTTCTAGAGGTTCAAAATACCTTTACAGCTACCAGGGTTTCGATGTATTTCTTCCTTTATGAGGCTTCAATGTATCTTTTAATTTATCCTGGGCTTTAATGTATCTCTACATCTACCAGAGGTTTAGTGTACCTTTACATTTACAAGGGGTTGGATATATCTCTACATATAACCTAGGGTTTAATGTATCTCTACTTCTACCAGAGGTTTAATGTACCTTTACATCTACAAGGGGTTGGATGTATCTCTACATATACCCTAGGCTTTAATATATCTCTACTTCTACCAGAGGTTTAACGTACCTTTACATCTACAAGGGGTTAGATGTATCTCTACATATACCCTAGGTTTTAATATATCTTTACATCTACCAAAGGTTCAATGCACTTCTACTTTTACTAGAGGTTTAAATTATCTTTATATTTATTCCAGGCTTCAATGTATCTCTACACCTACCTTAGGCCTCAATATATCTCTACCTACCAGAGGCTCAATATATCTCTACATTTACTCGAAGCTTCACTGACCTCTACATCCACCAGAGGTTCAATGTACCTTTACAACTACCACGGGTTCGATTGCATCTCTACATTACTACAGAATATTGAAAATAGTGTACGTTATGTCATTTGTATAAGTGCCTCAAAATATGGTCTAGTCTGAGTTCTTCAAAATATTAACATTATATTAACCATTTATATCTTCAAATATTTTTATTTTCATTGAAACACCATGTTCACAGAAAATATACTATAACATAATTGTATTGTATTCGAAATGTTTCTCGCTATAGTTGTAAGTGCAAATATTATTAGTAATTTATTGAATAGATCACATCTTAGTTATAACATTTTATAGAATATATTTCTAACACCTGCATGAAATGAAAAGATAGAGAATTATTATAATGAACAAACAACACGCGATAAAAAATTCTTTGTGAATCGTTAAAATGGGCTTGAGTTTTTGTAATCACTTCTATAAAATACATTATTTTTATTATGGAATTAATAATTAATTAAACAGCAAGTAAAGATGGAAATAATTGAATTTTATTCGTAAATGTGATAAAAATGTCTTCATAAGTTTATCTATTATTAGTAACTATTACTTAAGAATATACATTAATATTTAAGTATTCTCATATTGATTATATTATTAATCTGTATATAAAATAAACTGGTCCTGGCTGTCTTTTTAAAAGCCTGCTTTGGCTGGCACCTAAGTTCAAAAATTTTAATTTTGGCTGTTACTTTTATGAGGCACTCGCTGAGACAATATTTTTGGATTTTACGCCTGACGAAGTAGCAGCGGATGTTAAGTTTTATAGTCTGCCAAAGTAAGTAATATATCTTTTTCGCTTTTTTTTTCCGAACGAATAATAACCTTTTTCCGCATTACATAAAATAAATCTTTTATTTGAATTGACGGCGTGCATATTAATATAGACATTATTTATAATTAATTTAAAAAAACTGTTGTTGAAAAATATTGATTTGGTTTTAACGAGACTTTTCAAAAAATATCTGCTTGACCCACCTTATAGACCTTATAGTAATTTCAAGCTATTATATTTCTACTTTAATGATAATGACATCTTATGTTAAGTAAATACACTTCCACCTTACGTTTAATATCTACTTCTCAGCTATTTATTATTCATATGTAGTAAATAAATAAATCAAAAGCCTTTATTGATAATCGTAATGTTTACCTATTTACCAGTAGAAACTAAAAGTATCCCTAAAACTTAATTTAAATTTGTAAAAATAAATTAAATAATTATTGACAAACGGACGTAAACTTGTTGCAGGTTGACTCAAGGAAAATAAAGGCCTCCTCTGCAGATTTTCAATCTTCTCTATCTCTTGTTATACGAGTCCATGTTGGACCGGTATATTTTCCTAATGTGTTCCTCACACCTCCTATTCTTTTCACTCCTGTTCGGTTATTATTCTTTTCCATGTCTCCTTCTTCTCTCTTATCATATACCCTGTCCATATCCACTTTATTTGCTTATAAATTGTGTATGGCATTCTTGAAATTCGTTTTAATTTTTATTTATTTTTAAAAAATAAACCAATGACGAAGATCAATTGAATTTGTAATTTTTGAACTGGATATTTATTTAGAGAGATGGATATATTATGATCCAAAATACTGCGCTTCTTTCATTAAAATGATCGAGATATTTATCACACATAAGAACAGCTCTGTTAATAACATAAGATGTATGTATGACTGATTGTGTCATACATTGTGAGAGCCACACGTAGAAACCAAAACAAGAATGGAGGTAAACGAACTGACAATAAATATCACATATATATTTTATATCAAATACAAAAAAAGGTCAAACAACCTTGTACGAAGTCACCATACGAGTATTGAGCATACATTTGTATGAACACCGTTATTAATGTTAATCTTAGGCTGTAAATATGCAGATAACGGAGCCATTGTCACCATCTCTAGCCTGAGCTGGATTTTGTCTATGATTTTGACATGAAAATAATTCAAAATTGTATAACATAAGAAATAATTGACGTTCTCTGTTACGTCTCAAATGTTATAAGTAATTTGGTAGGAAAGTGAATGAAACACTTTCGTAATAATAAGATAAGTCTTTCAAATAACAGGTTGAACTATGAGAAGGAATAGAAACCGGTTAAACATCATTATTCATGTAATAAAAAATATTATTTCAAATATAAATTTAAATCAATATTGTCTCAAGTGTACAGTTAGACAAGTGACAGTTTAGATTTCATTGATGTATAACGTGAGGTGTTTTTAAAATAAATTCAATCGAAAGTAAGTAACTTATATTAGTATTTAAATACTCATTCGAAAATATTAAAAACTTAATGTAAAAAAACTAACTAACCTTATTTTCGTATTTTAGTTAGTTTTCTTTTTCAAACAGCAGTTATTAACAATTGCGAATATCATAACATTTAGTTGTCTCTTTATAATGATCTCATCGAGTTAAAAGACAGCTATTTTTACTTGATATGTTTAAAAACATATCTTCTTAAATTCATTGTTTTTAAAAGCAGAAGATATTATTCCAATTGTCTTTAAAAAAAAAATACAACAAACAGAAATGAGTTGGGTTTCAAAAATCAAAGAAACAAACTGGGTATTATAATAAGTATTTAATACATTATTTAAACATGTTGTAAAAATAGACTTCCTAGGAGATACAGACGTGAGGTCTTAGAAAACAACCAACGCATTCTAATGACCCTATACTTCCGCAAAAGCCTTCTTTTACCTCATTGATGTGAAACATATTAATTAAATCTAGTATCGAGCTACTTTAATTATTCTTATCATATATTGACGGATAGTAATTTTATTATATTTCAGTAATATAATTCAATTTCTAGATATATTAGCTGGTCATAACTGTCATTGAATATAAAAATAAATATACCTATATATAATCATTTATAGATAAGTAGGATTCTTTTTTTTTTGTGAAAGGCACTAAAAATATAAATATTTCACTGTAAATTAATGGTTACAACCAATTGTGTGCAGGAATTGATAGCTTCATAGTTGGCACAATGAAGGTTGTAAAAAATATTGTAGTTTAGTTTTTTAACAAATGATTTTTTACATGTATATGATTCACATTCGAATGGTGCTTTAACTGTTTAGGTATCATATTATTAAAATAAATCAAATACAATTTTAAAATGTCTTGATGCATATTATTTTTTTTAAATTCAGTTGTTAAATTGTTACCCTCACAGAAGGGCCAGCAGTTAACAATATGTGTTGGGTCAAGGATACAAATAAAATAAATATATTTACATTATTATTTATTTAATATTAAGAGAGGGACTAATACAGCCTACTCAACCTTTTTCTTATAAATCACTAAATAAAACCCGTATAGTTTAATTAAGAGTACAATTCTGCTTTAATATTTATCAAAGCTAACGCTAACAGCTATAATTTAAAAAAAGTAATATCTATACAACCTTTACGACCCGGTAGAAAATTAAACATTTTTAATTTTTTTTTCGTCTTTATATTTATTTATCGTATTTTCCAACTCTACCAATATATGGATAAATATAGCAAACTATTGGTAACCCAGGAAAAAAAAAGAGTCCTAATCTTAGCAATGCGTCAGTCTATTTTAAATTTCTTTTCCATGGTGGTTCATTTCTAACAAACAAATCAGCGAATTAATGGAAGCGATATAGTAAAAACACAAGGAGTGGCATTTTATATAGCAATAGTTAAGATCGCAAGTTAATAATTGGGTACACTTCTTCCACTGGATGATTTATCAATTTTCTGGAACAAAACACAAAATCACAAAACCGATGTGTAAACCTGTTTCATAAGCTTTCTATATTCAAATGAGATTAAAGCTATATCTCTCTAGCAGTGATCTTAGCTGCTGCTTTTCAAGGGTGTCGAGTCATACTAAGTGAAAACTGAACCCCACCGATTTGTTAATTATTGTCCCAAGGGTACTTTATTTCGTTCAAAAGTCACATCGAAATATTGATTCAAAATTCAAAGTTACGTGAATAAGGTTATGTATCATTAATAAGAATGGATTGCGCTGTTAAAAATAGGATCATTATACCATATATTTGAAGCGTGAAATGAAAATAAAAGAAAAGTTCTAAGTTTTCTTCCCTTACCTATAGTATTGGTAGTATTAGTATTGGTATTATAGGTCGGCTTGCTCAATGGGCCGTTCAGCGCAGTTAGCAAGTTCTAAGCCATGGGGCATGTCTTATTGACATATCAAAAAAAATGCTATAATTTTGCCACATACCTATGGTTTAAGAGAAAATAGATTTTAAAAAACTTAAATGGCTAAATACATTATCTCACATAAGTAGGTATAAATAGGTGTTACCTGTTTTATAAACTTTAAACTGGCTTCTGAATATATATAGATATATATACGTGATTCTGACCACCTATCCAGTGGCCGTAGGTTCATCGGTTGACTCTACCGGGACAATACTATTCTCAATATACTGTGGTCGAAGCGTGTAACGTGATCAACCATCTTTAATACTGCGTTAAAGCCTTAATCCTCTACTTATTCGTCTACCCTTAAAAAGAAATTGAGTAAAGTTTATAATTGTTCCCTCTTTTATTTTATGATACGTAGGCTAACTGAATGCTTCAAGAATATAATGTTATGTTTAATTTATTAATCCGGTTTAGTACAATTTTATTTTGTCCTTTTATTCCATATTACAATTATTGGCGTATAATAAAAAAAGTAGTTCTATAACTGTCACATATATAATGAAAAGTTGCAAGACATAAATCATTTAAAAGATAAACTAAGACTGTTTACGTCAGAGACCTGTGATGACCACGTCAGTGAACATTGCGTATTAATAAAACTGATTGTTTTTAAAATGACATCCATTTACTAGATTTTTGATATACTTAAATGATTTTATTTAGGGCTAGGTCAAACTACAAATGAAAGAATGTTTTCCGGATGTTTCGCAGTAGCGGTACAGCCATTGTCTTTTGACACCGAAATGGTTTTGTATTAACATCCTCCGTCTATACACAAACAAATAAACTTCCGTCCTCGTACTACTAACTAATAAGAAACGGCAAATTATTCAGACAAGGTCAATAACCAATATACTATTCATTATTTTACATACTCTTAACATTTTTATCATCAAATATTAAAGCCAATTTAATTGATCAGTATAATATTTTAACAATTTAATTAATTGAATATATCTTTTTCATCAAAACTTTTTGTTTGAGATAATGAACGTTGTTTCCGAATACCCGATAATAGTATAAATATGTACAACAATTTACGGTGTTTGTTTGTCAAATATGCTCGGTTCTAAATAAATAATTGTAAGGAAAAACAAAAAAGGACTCCAATCCTAACTATTGACCTGTTGTAACGACTTTAGAGTTTAGATCGACTTTGCAAAATTTTTGTAATGTCATCTGTTATTGAATAAATGAACGAAAAGTATTTATAGAGCTCAACTACTTAATAGTTACACCCTTATGTAACAGATGACGCTTTAATAAATCTACAAGCTATACAAAGTTTTTGTAATTCGACGCTAGATGGCACTCTTACTTTTAGATCTATGTAATAGATGTCGCTGCAGGTAATCTTCAATGCGCAGAAATCACAGGACATTATACCCATTTCCGCCTACATATGTTTAGCTATACTGTATACTCCGAGTACAGTGACTTCAGAGAGTACCACCACCGCAGTTGAAGAATAGTCGACAATCGAGTTGCGTTTTGTGCGTCATGCCTTAAACGAAATGTGTATCGGCGAATATTCCAAGCAGCGTATCGTTTAGTGAATAAAAAAACTGTATCCGGCCAGTTGATATTTGTTTGGATAAAACTGTTACGGGGACTTTATAAGACTTTCAAACGTCGTTATCTGGGACATAGTGCCGGCGTAGTTTTGTAAGTGTTTAATTGTTTCTGATAATATTACAATACTTTAAGTACTTAATTACTTATATTTTAAAGATATTTCAATTATTCTAATAATTTTTTTTTGATGCTAATGCTATATTAACTTCCAGTGCGTGCAGACAATAAAATATTTAATTGATATTAATTATTGTAGTCTGTTCGTCTGTCCACATCATGGAAACCTCAAGCCTATTTGGATAGGATTTTTATACTTTTTTCTATGAAAGAGAAACTACTGATTATTTTTCTGAACCGCACTTTAGACACGTGTGAATCGTATATAAATTATTTTTATAGTGATCAAATGTTTATAATCCTTTCATGGCGTGTCTGTTTAATTAAATGTTAATGTAGAATCAACATTTCTGTAGAGGGAAACCAATTCATATGTTAGCAAGCGTAGATAGAAATAGACGAAATTCCACAGCTTCTTGACAATATGAAACGTTCAATAAGTTTTTATAAGAATAAAAAACTATGAATATGAAGGAGCATAAATTCAATTCCTGAGAAATTATTGATAATTTGAGTCACTTACTTTGTTTAAACAGAGATATCGCCCGGAAGTATAAATAGTGATAAAATTAAGTGTACGAACTGCTTAGCTTATAATAGCTGGGGAAGATATCTTATTAATATTTTATACTAATAGTATATGTGTTTTTTTAAATATTACAACGGGTTTGATAATATGACGCGTCACTTAATATCTAATCATAAAGTTTTCTTTTGGGTTAAATAAAACCATCAATATTATAAGACGATGAGGAACGAGGTCTCGTGGAAGATATAAATAATATAAAATAGTTCGTGTGGTGCGTCGATGATATTATATTAAAATATGATTCACGTTCTTTTAAGAGACATTCGGGATATTATTGTATTCTTCGTACATTGCTGATGGTATCATCACTGTACTGATTCCCGTGGTGCTGTACCGCCATGCTTCAAAAGACTTTTCTTTTCAATTTGTATTAAGAGAAAACAATTGGTACAGGAAATGTGTAGAGTAATAAAAATATTAAGAAAATTGCCGTTTACTAAAGAAGGTCTCGGGTAATTATGTAGTTTTGTGGATTTACATATATTTTATTTTAAATTTATACAGCCTTTCTTCAATGTTATTTTACTAGTGATGTTATCGTTGATATTTGTGTATCTGTGAGTATTTGCGGATCGCGATTTAATTGCAACGTAAATTCTGTTTTATATAAAAAAAATAAACCACAAGTACATTCACAATGTAATGAATATTTAACACTTGTCAAATTGTCACAACAATGACGGTATGTTCCTTACACACACACACACACACACACACACACATATATATATATATATAATTAGGTCATAGATGCTGCGTTTAGGGTCGACGAAGCAGATAACTCGTCTATTGTTATGTTGATAGGTGATTATCTGAGATGTGGAACCTAATCAGCTAATTAATTTCGCTCTGATCGTTGAACTTCCTTTCACGTTAACGTTACCATGGCAACTAATTTATGCACTAGTTGCTTGATACAGCCCTACGTAATATTATGAAATACAGTTTCTGTTTGTCCTCTTGTGAGCGTAACTCGGGAAACACAAGTCGATTTTTGTATGTTAAAAGGTTACTGATACCTTTCATTTTATCCAGAATTTATCAATATTTATGTATATTATGATAGTTTATAAAAATCTCAGTGGCGACGCCTGGTGGCGTAAAATGAGCGAGTAAGAGCTTTGAAGTCCACGTTCTTACGAAACAATGTTCCAAAGTCTAAGTAGGTACTTTAGTACCAATATTGATTCAGATCTGTGATCTTTGTCTTGACTTACATCAGCCATCACTAGCCATTGTCACGTCCCATACTGACTGAAACTGATTTATCATTATTGCGGAGCGTCGTTATTGTCATATCGATTTCATCTTATTTTGATGTTCTCTCGACCAAATTAGGTTTAACAATATGTACCCTACATATACCTAGAAACTTCATGTCCGTATTTATGTTTGAGATGCTTATCTGTAACTAAATATGGAAGATTGTATTTTATTATTATTGTAGTTCGGCAAATTTAAACATTATATTTGTATATTATACATTTTACTATAATAATAATATAAGCTTTACTGGGACAATAGTTTCGGGTTTTAATTGTTCGATTTAGACAAAGATATCGAGAACATTGTCTTATGTACTTGATGATAATATTTCCCAATGAAACTAGCTGAAACCAATACACGAAATACAATTTTCAGCCTCGAAATATATTTTATAATTACTTTGACCTTTGCAGATCAATCAATAATTGTAACTTTAATATTAACGTTTTAAGTAGGTTATTGAAGTTAAGAAATAAGTGACCCATGTCGTAATATACGCTTATAAACCGATTTTTAAAAAGGTGGGAATTCTTAATTGGATTTTTTTTCACGTGTCTCTTATTGTTATCATCAAAAGTAAAAGTAAAAAGTTAAGTGATTAAAATGGTTTTACACAGTATTTTAAAGGCTACTTTTGGTTGATGAGATTTTTTGACACCTTAGTTCATTCTTATACAATAAAATTGCGAATCTTTAGCTATAGTAGACAAATTGATTTATTTATAAAAAGATATATTTAATTATCCTTATAATCCTTATTTAATATGTATGTAATAATTCACTTTATATTTTATAAGGATCGCTTATAAACCTTGAGAACGATATCTTAAGATGTCCGGAACACATAGATAGGAAAGAAAGAGTTCTTTGATATTGATTAAAAGTTTAAGTATCATTAAATATTAAATAGATTAATCAGTCTTGTTGACTATATATTTTACTATAATTACTATTTACTAAAAATATTACATTACTTTAAAATTGTCTATATTTTAGCTGTTAAAGCGTGGCAATGCTACTTCAAATGTTTGTATGTTTGTTCTTCTAAACATATCGAAAACAATAATAATGAACCGTAGCTAAATTAACAATCAACTCGCAATCGTATTGTAAAATGGACAATGGTTGCACTAATTCAGAAACTTTACAGGCACGTAAAAAAAATATAAATGCGTCAGGGAATAAATTAAAGCTATATGTACACTTGTATATCTATTTATACACTTAGATATAAAGTCTAATAAATGTTAAAAAATCATTGAACTGTTAACAAAACTGCTGACTTTTAAACTGGAAAAGCTTGTAAAAGCCAAGCCTGAAAAATGTTTCATGCCATCGCAATCACGTTTCACCACTCGTTATTGAAAATTTTATTGAAAACGAACTATTTTATAAACTATTGATAGGGCGGTCAAATTTAGATATTCTCATTTAATTTGGAATTGGAAGATTTGTTCTCAGAGTCAAGTTTTGAGCTCATAAAGTCGAGACAAAACTTGACTATTTAAATCTAGTTCCAATAGTTCACATGGTCTTTAGAATATTTTATCTATGTCCAGTCTGTACTAGTCTGTGGTCGAGTTGTAGTACTTAGTTAATATTAATGTACCACTGGACCACGTCAGTTCCGTGGCGTGGCTGATGCTGGACAGCTTCATGTAAAGCATCACGAAATGTCTTTAATACTGAAAACCTTACAATAACTAAAGGACACTAGTATTCAAGAAGACCCTCCTATGGGGCAAACAGATTTGAGCGTAGCCAAGAAGAGAAGAAAGACGACCATTAAAAATTAAATGTTACTAGCCTGATTGAAAAACGTGCAGTTATTACAAAATAAAATGCATGTTAGTGATAAGGCAACCAGGTCGTAATTCAAACAATACATTAAACTGTAAAATATTTCTAACTACAAATATGTGCTTACTTTGAGCATTCCAACTGAAGTATCTGACGTTAAAATATATTCACACTCACCGTCAAAGTTGGCGTAAACTTGGTGCTTAATTTTAGGGGTGTTACCCTAAGTATAAAACAAAGAAGGGATTATTGGAACAAAGACTGCAGGCACGACAACAGTAGACTGCAAATACGCGATCTGAAACTGTATACCGCATAATAGATACAGTTTCAGGATATATGTAAATGTTATAATTTATAACAAACAAATATAGTTTATCTTTAGTTTTGTTGAACAAATCTGTACTTATTTATTCAATGAACACATTCATTTATTCAATAAAATGTTTTATTTATTCTGTTGAGTTTATTTAAAAGCAATTGTTTGTTGGAAAAACGAGCTTTGTGATGTTTTTCAGATTGCTGAATAGACGGCTTATCAAACACAACTTTGTCTCTCCACAAAGTTAACTGGAACGCGGATACTTTTCTATAAAAAACTTTTCAAACAAACGAACAAACAGTAAACATTAATGCTTCGTTGTTTAGTTTTTAAATCAACAATTTTACATGCAACGTCTATATTGTTTTCGGTTGCGTATTCTTTGGTCCCAGGGCCTGAATGTACAAAGGTGCTTCACGCCGCGAAGATTCATAAAAGAGCCGTTTTGTTGTGCTCATTTGGTGAGGTTAGGGTTTCGCCCCTTCTCTGTTTTGAATTATAATTCTTGAGCACTTGGTTAGGTTAGTACATGTTGGAACATTGTTTGCGGTCTATAATGTTTGATTATAAACAAACTAATCAACCAATTATAATATGGAAATTTTAAAATAATGTAAATAAGGTAATTACGAAAAGTATACCAATTACTTAATTATTTTTGTTACTAATGTTCTGGAACGAATTGTTTCCGATCTCTTATATTTTAAAAACTCCAATTAGTCAGTCGTGCGAAAGTGTATCGCGTGTGCAATCCCCCTTACTATATATCATTTGGCAGTGTCTAGGTATGCAGACACCCTTACCGAGTCACCTGGTACCGATGAGTCACGAAAGAGGGTCACCCTCTGGATTCTTCCAATACAAACCATATTGATCCCTTAGCTAATAAGAATAGAAATCATATTAGAATAAACTGAAAAATCGCCAAATAATGATATAAACAAATATACACGTAGAAAATAAAATGTCAAACATGAGTGAAATACAGTAATGGCGTTTCAATGTTGTATGTTAACTTGAATTTATACTCGAAAATTTACTTATAAACTTAATATTGTTAAAAAAAAATTTAAAGGATTTGATATTATTATAAATAATACCATCAGCATATATTAGTCTTGACATCTAATTATACTAGTAAAGTCACACCAGATTTAGCAGCAGTCTCTAAGATAGGATACAGACACAATTATAATTTAAGGAATCGTTATTGTTTTCATACCGTGTACCCTCGAACTAGAACTAAACCAAACAATACAAAACCAATCTAGGTATGTACAAACGGCTTACGCAATATGCGTTATAATACATAACATGTACGACAATTGTTTCCTGCTAGTGAATAGTCACAGGCAAAGCTCTGCTCTCTGCTGTCATTAAGCTGTATATACACAGTTCTAGTGATTTTCCGCCTACTTGCACGGAGCCGGACTTCCGACCTTTGAATTAAATTTTCAATAGGCCTTAATTAAATCTTCAATTAACTCTCATTTATAAACCATGTTGGAAGTTTTTAATTAGATAAACATATATTTGAAAAGTTTATTACATATAAAATAAACCAATATTAAAATAATTCAGTTGAAAACAAACTTTAGCGTTCCTAATATAGCTTTGGTGACGTATATTACTGATAAAACGTAACAATATAAACGTTATTTTATTTAAAGCTGGATGTCGTCAGCATAAAACTTTTTATGTAACGTTTTGTTCACTTTTAAAGAGATGCATAGTTCTTGAAATAAAATTCCAAAAAATACAGTTTTTATTTAAATTATTTTAAATATCCGCCATCTAAAAGATAGTAATGGTGGAGTCTTTGTGAAAACGTGAAAACAAACAAGGTTATAATTTGACTATTCCGATTGGAAAATCCTAATAACCAGAGCTTAAACTTATAAATCTTTGCTTGATTTCTTCTGAAGATTTCTTATATATTTAAGTCTGTAATTTTACCTAGTAAGTAGATACTTTTTTTTTAAGAAATAGGAAGCTGCTTGCTAAGAACGGATTTACGAAAACCCACCCTAAAGATAGGTTGAACGTGGGGTACAAGTTAGTGTGGGGTTTCGTCATTCTATTACATTGGAAAGACGTCCCTTTAAGAGCAGTATTGCCATTTATAGATCATTGATTTGCCCCAATAGTAAAGACAAAAATAGTACGTCGATAAACTTATATCAATGTTAGTTCTCTTTTGAGTCTTTAACTCGTTTAATGTCCTGTTCCCGGTATGGAGCTTCAACTGGATTTATAAATAAAAGCTACTTTAAACATTACTTATAATTTACAAATCAACTTGAGATTAATGATTCATTACATCCATTTCAATAATTTAAGGCAAATAACTCATGAACAAAATTGTGGAAAAAATGTGAAAATATCTAAGGTAATACAAATCATACCTAGTTCGTATAACTTCTTCAAACATTTTAAAACATAGAAAACGTTAGATACATAGCTGTTTGATATTTTAATGAATAGAAGTCTTGAACTCTTCAAAAGTAATAACAGCTCCCAAGTTGTTTCATATATATATATATCTGGTGAAACATATAGAATATGTTTCTGATTCCATTGTATTATAAATGTTTACAAAACGTTAACAAGCTTAACCTAAATCTTAAGTAAAATATAAACAAAATAAAATAAACACATTATCATATAGTAACGGTTATAAAAGCGTTATTTTCCTTTAGTTTCATATCCGAAGCAGCAGTTGCTGTCTCGCCGAAGATCTCATTATTTTATTAACAGCGAAAGAGGAAGGTAATTTTTTAGCTGATCTATATATTATCTAAGAAAAGAAAGAAAAGAAAATGTATTTTCTGGCTCACAATAAAAAAAATCCAAGGAATAAGAATTCAATAGTTACTTAAATGATTATTGTTTATTCTTCATAATCTTTTACGGGTTGCAATTGTATTTAAAAAATTATTGATGAATAATTTTCAATTTATTCTGTGCGATAAAATATTTTTATTACGTTCATTCGTCAAGAGATATTTGATTATCTTATTTAACTGTATTGTAGTGGATATTTATTACTTAAAAAAACAAGTTTTATATAGTATAGCTGTGTCCTGGATATTCAGGAAACTTTTTTCGGTTTATATGTCTGTCTGTCTATTCATTTGTCGGTAAGGAACCTAAACTTTCGCATTTTAAAAGTATTCCAAACTGATCTCCCACTTTTTTAATCAATAAAATTTATTATTAAAGAAAAACAGAATACTATTCCTTGAACATTATTAATTAATGCAAATAATAATTTTAAACTTATAGTAGTAATGTTTAGTTTAAATGAGCGAGTCCGACTCGCACTTTACAAATATAAATTCATCATTGAAATAGGTAATATCACAATTAAATAGTTTCCGATTGCAGTAAAGGCTTAACACTAATGGTGTTAGGATTTAGCGAGATTGAAATTGTATTCTGCATATATATACCAGCTTGTTGCCTGTCTGATACAAACTCAATTGCGCTGCACTACGAGTATAATATGATCTCCACACCGCAACGTGAGGGACGCTCTTGTTTCTGAGAGCAAGTCAGATTTGGTAAAACCATCTGGAAACTAGCAATATAATATTAAGGTTATATTCTAATACTTATACTTTTTTATTATTATCACTTAGCTACAACGTAATATCTGATAATATGCGACGATCTTTTATAATATGATATTTGTTTTACGTGTATCGTCAAATTCTTATACTATAATTAAATATACATAAAGAAATATATCGCGAGAAATATATGTATTTTATACACAATACGTATTCAGTGTCGTTTTATATAAATTAGTTGAACGTTGCAAGTAATCTATGAAAGATAACTACGTATATTTTAACCAAGTGTCTTCATGTTGTATGTATGTATGTATGTATGTAGTATCTAAAGCCGGAGCTGGTTCAAACGGGAAAGTTCTCTGAATGCAAAGCTCTTAATAATGGGTTGTTTATTTCAAATGATGTCATCGTTGTTTGTTGGACAATCAAAGTGTGATCTTGATAAATAGAATGCATCTGACAGACCTCGTTACAATCTAACTCAAGGAAATATCAGAGACAAAGCCATCTTAATAAAGGCTAACTGTTGCTATTTGCTTGTATGGAATTACTCCATTTGATTTTTATATTCGCAGAATATTAATTAATAAATTGTTTTGTTATATATTCTTATATATTGACATCTTTTGATAAAAAGATTTTTCATTTAATGCAATGAGAAGATTGATTATGTTTAAATTAAATAAATGTAGATTAAGAATGAACAATTACCGACACTATAATTTTTAAGCAAATATAGAAAAAATCATAATACTAAGAAAGAATGATGCGTTCATCGAGGTAGTGAGAGACACGAGAGCTCTATTTGCAGAGCGACGGGACGGTTTTCTGTAGGCCACAGGTTCGAGTCCTATTGTGTCGAAGAATATTTCGTTATAAATTTAAATAAGCTTAAAAACCCTAAACATATTTTTAGACATTTTCAATGCATCAAATTAGTGAGTTTCAGAAACTTTGGACACCTCGCCTAGTCCTTAAATTCAATATAACTGTGGATTTAATATTAACGTTTCAGACATGACTGCCGCAAATATGATAAAAATGCAATAATAAAATTAATAGTAATTGTATAACAAGAATCATTGAAACGCTAACTGTTTAAGGCTTGTTAATAATAAATAACTGATTTGCTTAAAATCGAATTTTAAAAGAATAGAATTAAAAAATATTATCGCGGACAGGTCGCTTACCATTGTATATTGTGAAGTTGGTAGCATTGGTTAGGAATTGTCAAGAAAGGTAGCAACACGGTAGCTCAGTTGACAGAACAACGGGAAAGATATAAGAGGTCGCAGGTACGACTCCTTATGTGTTGGTAGAATATTTAAACTTAAGTAACTTAGTTGGCGCCAGATCAGTCTTGAATTTGAATAATCCTTCCAGAAACGTCACTTTAGTAGATACTAAAGTGACGTTTCTGGAAGGATCATAGATATGATCTCTATTTACTTTTTCTTAAAGAATTATAATACGTTAAAGAAATGGAAACCAACGACAACTTTTGAAATTAAATCGAATTGGGTCCACGAGCTGTCAAGAGGGTACTCCTCTTAATGAACGGGAATGCGAACTAAGCAAAGAAATGGGAACAGTCGAGGACGGTAATCACAAAGAAAATCAGTGGTCTGGGGAAAGTAAGATGAATGTACTGGCAGTGGCTTTATTGAGTGTGACGCAATCTTACATTTCTTTATCTTTTCTTTTATTTATAATATTTTATAGTTATCTTTTATAAAGTGCTGGAAGTTTTATATTTTGTAAGGATAAAGCAATATTATAACAACCAGCAAGCTTCACTAACAATATCATAGTTGTATGAAATAATATACGAAAGTATTTGTTATCTGTTGTTAGATATAATAACATATTTCGTTCTCTTTCATTCTTTTGGCATAATGAAAGTAGGTTTTCTAAGTGTAAAAGGAATATAATATTACTTATTGTAATCAGAAAGAATTGATAATAATGTAAAAGTATAAACACAGCTAAAGAATAATCAGAAATAACGTGCGAACTTTCTAACTAATAATAGATGTTGGATCTCTAGTTGAGCATCTAGTGGTATATTTAGTGATGAATTAGCCCTTCTGTTGAAGATGTATGAGTACATTTATAAAAATAGGAAGATCTTTAACTACAAGAGTGTGACAGCAATCTCTCTTAATCAAATTAATGAGGGTGATGCGGGTGTCTGTGTACAGCAGAGGAAAAGTCAATTCAAACGATAATGACGGAGTGAGAACAATGGTGGATGTGTCGGCTGACGAGTTGTTCACGGTTCGTCAGATTATTAGTATTTTCCTGGGGATTAAGGATTCTTTTTTCTAGAGCATTCTAGCTCGTCTTTGAGGTAAGTACACTATTTATGATTGGGATATCTGGCAATAGTGCCTCAAAAGTGAGTAAGTCAATAGTATACTTTCATAAAAAATATATGTTTTTAAAGAATAACGAATTAATTTTAAAATACTCGAATAATGTTTTATGGTTTTATTTCTGTAAAAAAATTAGGAATAATGAATCCACAACAGCTACATAATTTTTAATATTAAAAATGTTGGGCCATTTTTTATTCAGATTATAAAGTCTTTAGCCTAGATTAGATTTTTCTTATAAGATATTCTACAAAGTAGTGAAACTATTCACAAATACCATTTGTTGTTCTTAAGAATTTATATCTCTTTTAAGGAAACTTATTTATTAAATTATTCTTATTTATTAAGATATTATTATTATGTCCTAAAACGTAGGCATGTTCTGATATTTATAGGGAATTAAATGAAAGATTTCAATATAAACTATCACACGTCACTATATATAACAACAGCTAAAAAAAAACAAAACACAAAAACTTTAATCAATTGAAATGTACAGAAATTAATGTACATATTTTTACGCTTCGCTACGTGACACGTGGCACGCAAAAAAAATTAAACCCCAACGAAACGGATATTCTCAGAAGTAATTCTATTCGTAATGTAAACTATTTTTAAACACAGCACGTGCCGACTTCATTTAGAATCATTCATTATTACAATATAAATATACACACATATTATAAGTATTGTTTTTGTAAAACTTAAAAAAAAAACATGATAATAATCTTATATTTCTTTGAAAAATCATTTCATGGGGCTGTTTGTATACGATATTGAAGTCAATAATTATTGCTTCAGGGACTTCAATCTCAGCCAATTTCATCTAATGTCGTTTAGTTTAGTTATATTTTATAACAATATTGCGTCTTATATTAATTATTGAAATAATAGACAGTTTATTACAGTTTAATGATATCGATTGCTTTTATATAAGCAATCCTATTCAATCACCAGCTGTCAAAATATACAAAACCAATTTGTAACTACATATATAAATTCTTTAAATTATCTATCTCTATTATTAATTTTTAACAAATTTATTTTCTATGGGAGCATAGGGTAAAAACTAAGCTATGATTTATTATTTTATTTTTTTAATATATGAAGATTTTACTTTGGGTTAACCAATATACAGTTATTATCAAATGATAAGCGAGCATTACATTTTTATTGCTGTCTTAAATTGGTTCACTCGTCATAGTGTATGTATTATTATATACATATATATATGCTGATTATCTTTCTCCATGTATGTTCGTTCCTTATACGTTTTATGGTATCATATTCCTAGAGTCATGAAGATAGGCTAGATGTCCTAAATAGTAAGGAGTTGGTATCAATACGGTAAGCTGATAGGGCGGGGCGATGACCCCGCACGAGGTCGGCGCACACGCATCTTGACAATACTTGACTTATTATAATCTAAAATGATTGACTACTGTATAAACAGACGATAATTTAAGTAATTAATTTAATTATTATGACAATTAAAAATGGACGTCGAGGGTCTTCGTATCATTCCTGACTAAATATAATGAAACAATATTATAGTGAAATGACAAAAGCGGGTTTCCTGAATGTAATTGCTCTGTAAGGAAGATATGAAATTTAATAATTTGGTTTTATACAAAAGGTAATTTTTACAATTAAAATATGTTTGTTTTATAAAAGTATTCAACTCAAAAAGTTTATTATATAGTTTAGAATATATCGTATTGTAAAACTTTTCTATTATTTTCACCTCCTGTAATCAATCCAATGCCTTTAGCAACCTACTCGTAAAACGAACTGTAAAATAGAATCTACATTAAAGATGATTTTTTAGAATAAGCTTTATATAACGGATAGATATAATTGTATATTTGTTATATTTGTCTGTTCGTCAAATGGTAAAGTGCAGGTTACATTTAAGTCCAACGAGTACAAGTTGCAAGTTAACGAAAAAATATATATATTTTTAAAAACTGCTTATTATTTTGACACTGCAATGAAACATACACATTATCTATAAATACACAGAAAATAAGCGGAAAAAAATAATATGATTTTTATAATAGTATTCATACTTCAAATTAATATATAAAATTGATGGCACCACCGTTGAGCTAACAAATTCTTTTTTTATTTGATAAACATTTCACTATTTTCTTGCAATCTTGTGCTGGAAATTGTAGTTGTTGTCTTTATTGTGACAGTCAGACGAATCCTGGAACTAAAGCTAGTCTAACATTTTATCCATAGTTTTAACATTACATTATCCAAACAGTTCGGTCTATTCATTTCCAGAGTAGCTGTAAGTTCCATTTCAGATTTCTTACCACTCCACCAAATATTAAATAAAAGATACAAGCTAAAATAACGTTTATGTAATTATATATTTAAATGTTATTTGAACGTGAATTGAAAATATTTTTTTCCATACTATTAATGTACATTTAATTAATGTACGTTTTGATTTATTAAAAAAATATGATTATAAACAAAACCGACAAAAAACAAAAATGAAAGTTGGTACTAATTGCTATATAACAGTATTTATTAATAATAAATGATTTTAGTATATTTTTTTCCGCTTTGTATTATATTTATTATTTAAATAGTAATTTTTACCTCTTATTATTACGAGTCTATTGTGTGTATTAATTGACTTTACTAATTTTTTGAAATTAGTTTTGCTTATCATTCCATTTTTGGTAAACTATTTTTTCATAAAATACACTGAACTTTATAAAATATTCAGTATATGACTTAGAATAGAAGTTGTCATAAGAAATCCAAGTAAGAGTCGTTTGAGGCTCCGCGGTCCCTAGCTTGAGCCTTCGAGATGCCGACCTCATAAGTCCACTTTCACTAATGCCGTCATTCGTATAAATACGTACTTACTTAAGATATTCATTCAATATATATATAAATAAATTTTGTGAACCTTTTAACGCTAAAAGCTTTTAAAAGTTCGTACGGTAATGGAAGGAAAAGACCCTATCAAAAGTTAATCAAAATATCTATTTTCTTCAATTTGATAGGAATTAAGTATGTTACATAAAGTATGATACAATATTAATATTAACGAGTATTAAAGAAGGACTTATATCATATTTTAAAGTTATGTATAAATAAAGTAGGGGAATATTCACAATTTTCAAAAAGTGTTAATCCTTAAATATTTCTTTAAAATAAAATTCATACGAAATTATGTAAATAAACTAATATTTTCAAGAATCGTGAAAAATATGATGATTCAAAACAAAATAAATTATTTGCCACAAACAAAATCAATTGTATTATAAATTATTTGCCACAACTAATGTTATTGTATTAACTATTACAGTAAAAGTAGTAGAATAAAAAAATACTACGCTCCAGTGTAATTTGAATTTCTCAGTGCAATAGACACGGAACCGACAGCATTTAGCAGTTTCACATCTGACGCTGTCGAGTGAAATACCGTCTGGACGAACACGTACCTCACAAACAATACATTCTAAACCTTTTATCTTTCTATACTGCATGTGTAGTTTCAAAATGCACGCACACATCTGACAGTGTATACATAACATAACATAAATACATGCGCATTTTAACTCCTTATTAGCCCGATAGGTTTGGGAATTTTATTTGAAATGGGTCATCAAACTGCATGAGCGAGTTCAATCCCCGACCAGGTTCGCCCACGTGCTTCCCACAGCGCCACAGCACCATGTTTACGATCGAGCCTTTTGACTACCTTTCATACCCACAGCCTTAAGGTTATGTTAAACCCCTAACCAAAGCTTGTCGCTAAAATTATCCAACAGTTAACTGGTTCAATTGTTAACCTTTTATGTATATAATATGAGCACGTTCTCGTTGAACTATCTTATGATCTATCCCTATATCATTTTGTGCTATAAATAATTTGCTTAATGATTATCAACTCTCTCAAATTAGTAGTAATATAACATATAAAATGCCTCTCCATCATCATTTAATCATCTGGTTATACTATTTTCATATAACAACATCATGTATATTGAAATATAAGAGTTTGAAGCGAGAATTGTAAACAATTTAAGATCTAGTTCACAACCTGTCCTTAATAATATAAACAGCTAAGGGACGTGTGTTTAAAGTAATTCTAATCATTTTCATTTAAATGGAGAAACAAGAATTCCGTGTGTAAGAAGTCTACGAATTTACATATATTAAAATACAAACAGTAACTGACTACGAACGTTTGTAGCACATCCCGTGTTTTCATTATTTATAACAGTAGCTGAATACTACAGTCCGGTGAAATTTCTTAGACAGATCTATATAAATATTCCTATTATATCTACTAAATAGAGAAAATATTACGAATATAAAACAAAATTTGTATATTATATAATTATGACCAATCTTGATATTTGTAATGAAGTTTTAATGATATACATAGCTATATATTCAGTCAGGATCTGGTTTCTTGACACAACGTGTAATCCTGTACAGACTCACGTGGGCAGTGGTACTTGAGAGTTGTTTCGCTGCGTGCCTTATCAAATCATCTGGTAACTGAGAAACAATCTTAAGAGACAATCTTAAGACTTGGTACACACTATTATACTCAATATTCGCTGTTCTTACATAATACAGATACTATTTCTGATAATGCGTGCAAATATTAAGATTATTATTTATTGCATTTGTATTATATTATTGTTATTTATTTAATAAAGTGCTGTCATCGCTAAGTCACTATCAAACTCAACTTGTAGTATTTATATTATAAGTCAGTTGACTAATGTGGGTACATTATATAAGACAGTGATCCTTAACTACCAAGATTATTTTTATTATAGTCAAAGTACCCTGGCTAGTTAGTGTATTAGTATTATACTAAATCTAGATATTTAAAAGTTCTTACGATTTAGAAGTAATGCTGGAAACGAACTTGTTTCTTTAAATTTATTCATATAAAAAGGGTTGAATTGAAAGTAAGATATAAAGAATAAATAAAATATTACTAAAAGAATATAGCATTCTATCAGTATTCAGTGAAATGCGCGGGATTTGAATATTATAATAAAATTATCAGAACAGATGTTTTATTTTTTATTCATTTTCAATAATTTTCAATTTAAGTAATACAGTATTATTAACATTTCAATCTAAATTTAATATTTGCTATTAAAACAAACTCTTATTTTATATTTAAATTTTCTAATTAATATCTTAGTCAAAATTCGGCTTTTATCTATTTTTAATACGTTGGAACATAATTTATGTTATCTTTTGTTTAAATAATTATAAGTAATCGTACATGAAGTACTTACTTACAGTTTTTCTGAAAAGCTTAAAGACTTAAAATATAAACCTCATTTCTAAAATCATTTTATCATTTCCACAGCGAAAGTAAAATGTATACTAGCTATTTTTCTTCTTGTTATATCATTGAAGTTGGACTATATTTTTAGTTGATTTAGAGAGAAGTCCACAATTTCTGATGTTGTTTTTTTTTATTCATTGTTAAGATCTTGGCAACCAATGCAATATAATAAAATGCACTAACGTGGGTATTGAGTTTCATTGCACAACACAGACGACCTTTGATATCTCGTAATAACACATGTTATTGCCGTTGACATTGAAATATATATAATTATTAATACAGACAGCAACCGCACGACTGTTGTATGTATATAGTTTGATTGAAATGTATTTATTTCCAATTCTATACAGCTCCACGCTGCTCTGTAATGTGTGAATTTTAATATGAGCATCAGATGAGTATTGTGGTACGTTCAGGATATCTCGTGGTAACTAACTTGTTAGTGTCGAATGTGAGCCAAAGTGGATATGAGATGAAGTGGGATTGCATAATGTATCACGTGGAGTTAACGCTTATAAGAATGTTATTTGATGCAATGTACATACAAAACAAATTATATTAATATATTAAAGAATCATTCAGTGTGTAGCGATAAGAAATTACTTAACAGCAAGAATAAATTGCAAGCTGCAATTGCATTTAAGATGCAATTACGTAACATGTATCCACAGTCGCCCTACATTTTTATGACATTACACGGATAAGGATGTACTTCGCTGGTTTTCGATGTTTTTATATTATAATTTATTTATATTTGACTAGCTTTTTCGTGGCGCCAAAAAAACGGACTCTTCCCCTTTTAACACATAATAAGAGTAAATTTCTAAAAGCTATAGTATTTTACAAATCATTTATTTCAGATATTGTGGTGTTTATGAAAACGTGTCTTATTTTTTACATTATATTATTATATTTATATTACATGTAAATACATTACAAATATTATTTTCCGATAGGTTTTCCAAAATTCATTGACATTCGGCAATTTATTGTTATTTATATAGATTAGGTGTAGATAATATATATATATATAATAGAATGAATAAAACTTGTATATACGTAATCATAGATATTAGGTACTTAAATAAAATTCAATTGGGTGTTTGTTGAATTTGTTTAAGCTTTTTCTAGAAAAATAAAAATGTCGTACGTACATCTTTTATACCTTTTTGCGATGAGAGTCAACCCTGAATCATTGACTCTGAACAGTGAACTGATAAGTAGAATGCGTTCAGGTCAAGCATCGTGATAAGCAAAATAAATGTTGTTCCTCTACCACCCTACCTGTAAGGCACTGTTGATATTATTACTGCTATAACTTTGATTTGTTATATTTGTTTAAATACTACACAATCTAATAAATAGTATAAGAAATGATATTACTAATGAATACAATTATAAACTTTTTGTAATCTTTTTAATTTACTTACGATAGATAATTCTAGCTTAAATACACATATATTTTAAGACAGCCGAAACTATGGGCTATGGTATGTAAATTGAATTGGCCCATTGTAAGCCAAGATAAATGTTGAAATGATATCTTCAAGGTTGGCTGAGTACTTGTGGTCAAATCATCAGCTTGCCAATCATTGGATTACACGAGTTTCCTGACTGATTGGACTTACATGACCACGCCACTATTCAAATTAGTAATACATTTAAAAGTAAAGTACCTTTGTGTTAGTTGGCTGTATTGTTAAGTGTTTGATAATTCTTGGGAATATCCGGCAATATGTGTTACTGATAAGAATAGTCTGAGAAATCTGGTGATGTTTGCGATTATATTATTTTCTTATGATAACGGATGAGTAACGGTTCTACGGTAGTTCTTAGAACTTATTTAATATACATGCCTGGCTTACAGTTACTTACAATTTAGGTAAACTGCAGTTTATAGTAAGATATCTAACAAAAACAAAAAAAAAATGGATAAAAACAGTATCCATAAAATAATTTATCTTACCAGCGATTTGTTTTCGAAAAATTTACAAACTGTCATAGAATTTCGTAATTCCCATTTAATAATGGACAACCTGGAACTGATAAAAGAGTTTCAATTTCGGCTAAAAAGCATACGTACTGTCTCCTTTCAAATCGAAATTATAGCAAATGAATATTGTGAACTAAACCTCTTCTATAGTTACTATCTGACACGTAGCTCTTGATAAAAGGAAGCCATTAAAAGTTTAGGAAATGTCAAATACGTGGCACCTGACAACGAGTTCCTTATTGTTGCCATTCCATTCAAAATATCTAGTGCTGCCATCTATAATAAATATTATGACCGATATAATTACAATGCACATTTATATTTATTTTTGTAGCATGTAAACACGGATGAGGAAGTCACGGCAGCCATACATCGACCATCGTGTTCTAACAATATAATATTCGAGTCACAGTTGGAACATCCTTCCGCCGCCTTCGGACACTATAGCTGACGTGCGCTGAGTTTAATGGGACGCATTTCATTTACGAACCGTCAGGCATGGAAGATGCGTTTTCCATTACTATGCTTTCAATGGCAAAAATATATACCGTTTAATGACTTCGGTGCATGCAACCATTTATCATAATTAGCGCTATAAATTTAATAATGTTATATTATTATATAATAACATGACATTTCCAAAAGTATCTTCTTAACATCTAATAATAGAAACGAAATGCAGTGTGTAATTAGCTATTTTTATATAATAGTCTAACTTAGATTAATGTTGAAAGACAAAAAGATAAAGCCAGGAGATAACTCTTTTCTATATAATTTTCAAACTCAAGAGTCACTCAGTATTCACAGAAAATATATGCAAAATTATCTTTTTGTTTGTTATGCTCCCAGAATTAAAATAATATATAATAGTAGAGTTAATGTTTGCATCTCAAGTTTAATCAGTAGTTATCTAATGTCCTGAAGAGTCCCTTCACGCGAGGAAGTAGCAGGCAACAACTAGTATTATATATAAAATCACTGATTGATTACTTTTTCTTTGTCATTTAACAAACAAAAACCCTAACATAGATTTTTCATTTTTGAACTAAACTTCAAACTATATGACATGAGGGTAGAATAAAAAATGTAGTTAACTCGTGAATCGTGCACATTGGGGTTGGAAAATCTCTGAACATCATCATCCTGCCCTTATCTCAACTATTTGGAATCAGAGAATGTTTAACTCTATTTTTCTTTATTTTTTCCTTCATACTTCGTTTCAGGAGAAACATGCTGTCTTCTTCGCCATATATCTTTTCAAGCACATCAAATCCTGCGATCTCTCTGGGTAGCCCTCATCTCATATAATCCACATTCATACTTAGTCAATAAATTAAGTAACAAAAAGAAATGTATCACTATTTTCCTAAACCTTGCAAAAGCTTTTGATACTGTCTCTCACCCCATTCTAATTTCTAAACTTGAAAATGTAAGAGATGTCCAGTTGAATCTGTTTAAAGATTACATTAGCAATCGCACTCAAAGAGTCAAGATTGGTGAATATATCAATGAGGAATTGCCTATACATTTTGGAGTGCTACAGGGTAGCATACTAGGGCCAACACTATTTTTAATTTACATAAAAGATATTTGTGAACTTGACCTTGAAAATTGCGGAATAGTTTCTTATGGTGATGATACTGCGTTAATTTTCTTTGGTGATACCTGGGAAAGCACCTATTCCGAGAGATGCTCAGAGAGGATTTAACACTGTGTGTAAGCCTTAAACTCTTTAACTTTAAATGCCACTAAAACCAAGTATTTTTCATTTTCCATCCGTAACAATTCTCCAACTGATAGCGCTAACTTGCAACTTTCAGCACATTCTTGTTTTTCTCCTAATAGTTTCTGTGCTGTTCTGCAGCAAACTGAGAGTGTTAGGTATCTTGGTGTTACGATTGATAAGAACCTTTCGTTCGCGGAGCATATTAAAAACCTCTCAAATCGAGAACGAAAACTCTCCTACATTTTTAAACAACTGAGGCATGTAGCTGATAGTGATGTACTCAAAACTGTGGTTACTTCATTATTACAGTAACTTTTATCTTACTGTGTTACCTCTTGATGGACTCCTGTCCCTGCACTGTTTTTTAAATTGTGTTGTGTTTTTTATTTTTTAATTGTTTTGTATTTTTAAAATGTGTAATTGTGATGTAAATTGTAGTATAATTTTGTTGTTCTCTGTGTTTGGGAAAATAAATAAATAAAAAATACTTATGAAACTTCGTTACTTGCTTTAATTTTCAGTTGAATGTTAACAAAAGATGAAGTTGAAGATCTAGAAATAAATTTTTGATCTCGTCTCTCTTTCTATCATCGATCCATATTACCAAAAACTACTTCTATGTGGTCTTATAATATAAAAAAAACTTAAAATTTGGTACATTTTAGTACACGTTACATCAAAATATAACGAGATGAAATTGAGCAATTAACTAAAAACTATTTTCATTATGGCACATTTAACTAATTGACAGACAAACGGACACGGTCAAGCCAACCACTTGTACAATTGAAGGAACTACGAAAATAAACTGGGCTACCGGTTAATACAGTGTTTAGTATTTTAGAAATTGTGCTTTTATAATTCTGGTAATTCAAATTTTGTTTTGAAATTTGACTGAAACCTTTATATATTTATTACCTGAATATATATAAAGCAAAGCTAATATACAAACAAAAAATAACGCCACAATTATAATTTAAAATATACTTCTTTTAATTTAAGCCAACATCATTACAATGTAAATCTATTCCATCACATGGACATAATAAAAGGCTTGTTTCATCGTGACTCATGACAATTCATTCAGTTATCTGTTACAAGGACGGATATTTGTGTTTTACAATTAGTTCCCATTTGTAGAAACGGTTTAATAAAAAGGAATTAGTTTTAAGCGAACGTTCAGATGCCTCTTAATTTGTTCGATAAAATGCCTTTGTTATAAACCAGGATTAAAGTCCGTACCGTCCTGAGGCTAGTTCTGGGATAAAACCAAATTGAACTAAATTCTAAAAAAAAATTGTCAAAATATAAGTCATGAAAGACTTATATTTTTTAACAACAATATAGTCAGTCAGTCAGTAATTGGTCAGATAACCAATGAAAATATATAAGATCGTTGGTATCAGAGCTTCTATAAAAGACATCTCAACAAGACAAAGCAGACGTTCCTCGCTGATTATTTGGTAGCAATATTTATAAAAGTCATCAACCAGTGTCATATTTGTTTAGATTATATTTGAGATGATGATTTAATTAAATCGACTGATGCAAGCGGGATCGGATTGCCTTAATTCTAAGAATATTAAATGTGAGTATTGAAAATATGCTGCGTGAATAATATTAACTTGCACGTAGGTACTGCAGATGTTTGTTTAGAAATCTTGCATCTATGTATCACATACGTTACACAAAGACTAAATAATTATTGTTTACTTTTTAATCACATTCCAAGTTCCATTGTTACGAGACTGGTTAAACAAAATATTGTTTAACTTTTGAAATATATTAATTATATTGTAACACATGATATGTCTTTATGAACTTATATGTATTAAAATATAATAATTGAATTAAGAAAAACAAAATACGAAATAAAGATAAAACATTTGCATAATTTGAA
Source organism: Dircenna loreta (assembly GCA_963555665.1). Taxonomy (NCBI): domain Eukaryota; kingdom Metazoa; phylum Arthropoda; class Insecta; order Lepidoptera; family Nymphalidae; genus Dircenna; species Dircenna loreta. The sequence goes on from OY743092.1 coordinate 10,541,385, forward strand.
ATTTGTAAATTAATTCAATAGGAATTTATTTCTCATTTTATCTTCTGTTACTGAAACTCAATAAATGCAAAAAAATATTTATTAAAGTTGTATTTCTCTTTATGATTGTATTAATTACAATTCAATAAAGTGAGTTGTCTATTGAATAATCATAAATTTTACAGAAGGTTGGAAAAAGTAGGCAATTATCGATGAAGGTTGTTTGTGAAAGGGCAACACTATTAATAGTATTGACATTTAATTATTGTCATTAGTGATGTATCGAATCAGTGAATAGTAATAATTAATAGCAATATAGCTTTAGTTATTTGTGACTAGTACGTACCTACATAGCCATTTAAAAAAATATATTGAGGGTAGATAATTATAGAGCGTATTTTTCAAATGTTTTATATTTTTATATGTTTGTGTGTCCTGTGCACATCACGCTAACAACTAAACCGATTTTGAGGAAATTTAGTATGATGTTAACTTATCATCCATGGTAATATATAACAGACGAAGTCGTTAGCAACAGCTAGTTTCTTAATAAATGAAGTATTCCAACCAGCCACTTTCTATGATACCAGGTTTTTTTTCTGACGTTTTTAACACTGTAATCTCATAAGTAACGGTATTTTTAAAATAAACATCCGTGGTATGGGTTATATTTTATAGTTTCGATAAAAATGTGGTTATAACTTATAATGGGGACATCTAGTGGGTAGTACCGTGGGCGTCACCTACCACGGTACTACCACGGAATTATAAACGGTCTTGACCTATTCAACTCCCCGCCTGTTTCCTTACACTACTTAGAATAGTAACGGCTGTTTGTTTTAAAAGGATAAAACGAATTACGGAAGAAAATAATATAAATACATACATTTTTATAAGTGATTTGACGTAAATAAGAACTGTGCCGTTTAATAACATATATATATAGAGAAAATAAACATTCTATAATATATAAACTTTACGCGTCAAAATACATGTTTATGTCGTGCTTTTAAAGTTCAGACACAACCGAATATAATAAAAAAACATTTTATTTGAAGTTTCGCAGTTACGTAGAGCTCAAAGTTTCTCTCAGGAGTCAAACCTGGAACGTTATAAGCTTGCTTACAAAGTTGATACAATTTATCAATTGGAAGTTGTCTGAAAGTCAGTTGGTAGCTCAACTTTTATCGAAAGGGTGTGATAACTTTTAATGTTAGAAATGTTATTTAAAATAACTATTTATTTTAACATAACTAAATTCCTTGAACTTTATTTCGTAAGCTTTTTCTATTTGACTTATAAATGTATAGTAAATACAAATATTTAAAAACTTTTCTTGTTTCAATAAATACTTAATTATTTAATAATAATTAGTAAAAAATATTTGCCAAAAACAAAGATATCTGTATCGATATTGAAAATATTAATTATTTAACTTGATAATTTTCCATTACTCATCTTCAACTATAAGTTAAAAAAAAATATCTTTATAAAATCATTTTGAAATGGCGAACAACTTATCTTATATTTTTTCACAAGTTTCAAAAGTATCTACAGACTTATTAAACAAAAAATACATTTGTAAAATATTGAATAGCGAACACATTTTTTTTTATAAATAACGGCGAAAGTTCACTTCGAAGTCGCTTATAAGCAAGACAATTCGAATTCGTACAAATTAATATTCAAATGTATCGATAACAACTTACACAATACATATATATTTTTTATATAGCAATATCTATAAAGTCAATTTAAATAACGGAATTATTTTGTAATACAAACATTAAAAAAGGACATTTGTAATATTCATAGATGGAAACAGGGGATATGCAGACTGAAAACTGAAAAAGTGAATTAAATTCGGTTAGTGTAAGGTTTTAAATTGAAAATAATAACAAGCAATCATATATTTACACTATATTGTTTTTTAAAACGGGACGGTTATAAAGTAAAGATATAATGGCAGAAGATATCGTACAGATTGCTAGGGAAAGATAACAAAAGATAATGGCGCCCTTACACCCTCAGAATAAATTATTTTTATTTATATACTCGCACTCTTAAGATAGATTATCATTCAAAAACTTATTAATTCATTATAAACCAAAAGCTTATGTTTAATGTATAGATTTCGAACCACTCATCGTGTTACAACAATAGATTTATTTATATCATGAATGTCAGTGTGTGTGTGCGCCTCGAATGCGCGGGCGCAGGTGTGGGACTGCCATTTCCGTTTTAATTTGTAATTCCTTAAAGTTTAACCCATAGACCTAATAAAGCTTTCATATTTCATAACGATATTTTCATTGAAACTAAGAATATTACATTTTTTATTATCATTATTATTTAGTTTATTATTATAGTGTTTATACATAAATGATTCTATAATATGGTTTCTTATATAACATAAACTTCAATTAAAGCTTGAATTCAACTAAAAATAATATAAATGCCTTTATATTATTTTTCCGTTAATGTAATAACTATTTAAATTTGAGCTTATCTTAGACGTTAACTTGTATGATATGAAAATATTCTCGACCAATAATTTAGGAGTTTTTACCATGGTTACCAGTTTTAATTCTTTTAAGCCTTAATATTTTTCGGGTTAACAAATAATGTTAAAAATAGAGGTCATAAGAGTTGTGTTATTTCATTTAACGAACCATGTTTAATTCATTTTTTAAAGCTTCGTTTCGCGATATTATAATGTCCAATTTGGTTTTGAAATACAATTACAATGTCGGAAAAATAGAATAATATGATTTGGTGTTCTTAAAGTAGATAAATTTAAAATATTTCTAAATGTTATAAGAATGTTTGTTAAGTAATATGGACGGCATATAAATACTTTGACTGAGAATGCATGGCGCTCCAAAACAAGAATGGCGGAGTGGTCTTGCCTTAACGAGTGGCGTAGAATAATCATGTAATGGTCAGCTGACTATATATAGCACACGTCTGATTGATTCGAGAGCGTCCTGGTACACTCTCATCGATGTTTTATGTGATTACGATCATAACATCGATAATTATGACTCGATATGATGAGAATCTCGATGTTTTACGATTATATTGATAAACTTTTTTTTTTTGTTTCAGGTGTTTTGTGATGTTTGAATAAACATCGAGCGGGTGAGTACGATTCATCGATATTTCTATTTAATGCCCTCTCTATTATTCGTAAATAAAATGTAATATAACTACAGATTATTATTGTTAAATTATTTACGAAGTTGATTTTAAAATAATCAATTAACCTACAAAGAAAACATTACCCTGTTGTGATAAAACATTTAGAGATGTATGAAGAGGCTGTTTATCTCAACTGAGCTCTTAAGACATTGTTAGCAATTGTGAAAAGGTTGTGTCAAGATTACTCTAGTCTTCTTCTTCATCTCAAATACTACACTAAGAGAGCCTCTACGAGTGTTACAATTTGACACAACTCTAGCAACTTTTACTTAAATAATGAATTAAAATAAAAATACTAATAATATATTGGTTATAGAAATATATATATTTTAATATCGTTTTGAAATCAATCAAATACCACATTCGCAAACTGTGATTGAAAATTGTTCGTCTATCAAACATGAATAGTAAATAAACAACAAACACGTTTAATATAATATAATTATCTTCAAAGCACTCCTTTACAAACAGAGCGACCACCCGCTGGAAGTAGAGGATAAAGAGCCACAAGCATTTAAACCCTGAATGGCACTGACGTTTTAAAAAAAGATTGTTTAAAATCACTATTATTTCAACAACTTACATACATTATCTGTATTGTATGAATTTGTGGTTAAAACTGGCAGCATGAGACAGCTCTTTATAAACCAGAGGAGAAATAAAATAAAATAATAAATTTTCTTTATTTTACACCCGCGGTATAAAATATACAGAAAAAAAATACGAATTTGGCGGCCTTATAGTTAAAAAGCAATCTCTTCAATGCAACCAATCGAATGGAAGAAAAAAGATACTGGAGTATATATCCTTTACTAGAACTATAATAATCAAGTTATTTTTAATAAATGTACAATACAGCGAGAATTTACAGTAGTTAGAGACAATTAAAATCAAAATTAGCAGCATTGTTACAAAGTGAGAATTTGCTACAGGACTAAACGATGGAACTTTTGGTTTGTAGTTCAATTTTACAAAGGTTCGCTAAACAACAGTTGGTTGGATGTCAACTGGAAATTTTGGTCAGGAAATTGTAACACTGGCACAAAGCTCCCAACATATTGATTTCTTGTTTACCATTGAGAGGGTCAAAGTAAATTATAAAATCATCCGGGGGCTGATTGAAATGGTTAAGGAGGGAATTGGTTTAGCGGCAACAAGCTTTTACCTAATACTGTAACGTCAAAATGATTTATTCTAAATAAATTTGCTTATAACATAATAAACTAGTACTTTGTATATATAGAAAAGCGAACCTCTCCGATTGTACACTTTAAGAAATTTGTTCTACCTTATAATTACTTAAATATTAAAATTTTTCAAATATTACAAATTTTTAAGCTTAGTACATTTATTTTAATTTTTATTTTGTAAATATATTTTACAAATAATACCTATGTTACACATTTTTGGAGGTTTGATTTTAAACCATTGAAGAAAAAATAGACATTAAATAGACGAAATTAAGATTTTTCAGAAATTATTTGCTTAGAATTATTTTTGGTATACCATAACATGAAAAATCCAACAAGATTTACAAGATTAAATTAAAAATATTAATATTCCGCGTTATATATATAAACCTATTAAAAGATGAATAATTTCCTGGAAATAACGTAAAGCCATATTAATGAACTCACACAGGCTCACGTTATCTATTCGTACTCGACTTCAAAGATTAACTCCTTGAGGCGGCAATATATACGATACTTGAGGCTCTCAGGAAACGTTCAAAATTCCTAATTCCTAATATTTATTTATTAATATGTATTTATTTATTACTATAAAACGTTGATTTGAGTATTAGAAATGGAGTAATTATTTTTAATATATACGTCTAGCAGAATCCTCGTTATCAAGTAAGTGCTAAGCTGATTTAGTATTTAGTTTAGTGTTAGACTGAAAGTAAGGTATTAGGTTTAAACAAAAATGCTCAGATATTTGTTTCACTTTTTGCGAAAAATTGACATGTTCTATCATAAGCCGTGAACAAATGTTTTGCGAAAAAGACATATTTCCTATTTGTTATATATATCAACTTATAGGGTGTGTACTTTTTATTGGTTTTAAGACGTGATTAATATATCATACATTTTAAATTAAACTTATTGCTATATTGTCAAAAGAGTAATCCTATTTGTATGGGATGTCTTATGAAGTAATATTAGTCACAATGCGATGATTGAATTGAGGCTGAATCGCTTCACAAAGTTATCGATATTGAGGAATGGACGTGATTCGATCTCGAACAAAGAAAATCAAAGGCTGTAATTCGATCAATGTGGCTTTGAGCTGGCTATAACAGAATACTTTGACTTTGTACTGCAGGAAATAGCTGATAAAGCATGACGAGCCCTTTTAAGCTAAAATGTCGATTAGCTTTAACAAATTTGTTGGAAATTCTTAATTACCAGTTCTAATTTTTATATAATATTTGTAATTTATTATTATATTTATATTTCGCGAAACAAACGAATACCTAAGTCAATTTAATCATGTAAATATTTACTAAATTTTTTAATAATTTACCCGCCGAATTATATATTGAAAATGCCCAAAGGAGGTCGTAATAGTCCCAGCAGGAGCTTACATCACCTCGCTGAGACACTCCCTATATAAACAAGTCGAGTTACCGTCATTCTGAACACAGGTTAATTATGAGTTTCATTAAAATTATAATAACTAAAAATAATGTAAAAAATAATAATAATAAACTCCTTTAAAATTATATTGTTCTCTGTATTATCGAACAATTTTATTAGAAATCCATGAAACGTAATATTAAAATGAAATTTATAAAAGAAATCCAGAAAAGGGAGCTATATTTTTGTAAAACAGAAAATGTAACCGTTTAAAAAAGGAAGGCAATGGTGTTAATCTTTTATGACGCCAGCCAGCGCTGCGCCCGGAGTACTCCACTATCTACATAGATGAAACTGTATTCCGTGCGGCAGATTGTTCCTGAAATGCATTTATAGGGACTTTTGAGAGCTTATATTTAATAACGACCTTTTATCACTTCCGTACAACGGCGTTGAGTTGTATTTTACTAGTTTTTATACACCGTTGCATCCTGACATTTAAAATGGCGCTAATTATAGTTTTTCTATACCGTTCAAAATGGCGGCTTTGTTGTAAAATTACTTCGCTCATTACCGATAATGAGTATGAAAATGAATTAAAATAGGATATATTGATTAACAATATTCAACATATTCATAATATTAATATAAGCAGAAACAAATTATAGTATTGATCGAAAACGTTGGCTTTAACAACGTACCGTGAAAAGTTTGATTAAAAAGTTATTCACGGTCAAGAATGAGGAAGTCATTTAAAATAGTTGTATTTTTTATAACAAGAAAACTCAAAAAAAATAAGTTTATAAACTGTATTAATTAATGTCGTTAGCGTTTATTTTATTCGAACTAATAAATATTACCTATAATTGTGAATGTGTGTTTTTATGTCTGTCTGTTGCAACATTGGCATATTTTTCTTTAATGAGACAGTCAGAGGAGTTGTTAGTCTCGTGTAAAAACTTTCATAGTTAATATTATTTAATGATGTATTTATTATATGTAAGTAATCTATAGAAAGATTGTTTGTTAATAATTGTTATTAATATAAACCATCTATAACTTTTTGTCATTATTATTAATGAATGTCCATCTTTCATATACATTCATTATTGAAATCTCCACATAGATCTAATGAAGGTACATATTTTTAAATAGCTTATCGTATTTCTGATTTTGAATTGTCACATTTCACAAAGTAATCAATTATATCTCATTATAATCATTGTTTTTTATTCGTATTGCTTGAATTGTAATTTTTCAGAATAAATATTTCAGATCAATCAGTTTTAATTTTTTTTTTAATTTGATATATTATGTACCTACTTATAGAAGGTGATTTCATAAACCATTACTATAGGTTTAGGTTATATGTAGTTATATCTTTTTATAGAAGAGAAAAAGTGTCCTAAAAACTACAAAATCAACATTTTTTTTTTGATATATCGTCACACACTTTTACGAGTTATGTCAATATTAATGGTCGTAAACGCACACACAGGTATAATTGCTTCCATTACCAAGATACCATGGTACAGCAGTAAATCGTACTTTAGTACAACAGTAATGGTACATATGTATCCACTGAGGGTAAGATGCAAGTGAGTATCTTCAAACAGGTTTGCTAGAGCGTAGGAAAGCACCCTTTTACTTTCAACGTGGCGCCGTCGCTTGTAGTCTAAATGGTGGAATTATGAGGTACAGTTACATAGGAGCTGGTAACAGAGCTTTCACAGACTTACAGACTTATGCCGCGATAGAACTATGTGACGTTTTCTTCATTATTTTTATGTGTTCATTTGACACTGTTCGTTTAAAGTCAAAACTTTCATCAAAGTCCTACTGATGGGCGCTATTCCCCTATTGGAACCGATGCTCACGTGAGACGGTGTTTTACGCCGTCTTATCATAGAATTTCTTCTACGAATAAACGTTACATATGTGTATCTCGGTGTGTTACTTTAACGACCAGATCCAATCAAATATACGTATTATATCTCTGTCTTTGATCGGTCGGAAATCAAACCTGGGAACCATCAAAATAAAGTCCATTCTTAACGCTACCAATTTTAATGAATAATAAATTTATCTACTCTAATAAAAATTAAGTTGTATATTTAAAACATATTTCACAATAAAATTCAGTGATATGAATAGTCATAAAACAAATACTGAATAATTAAAAGCATTTTACCTGTCATATTTTCATACATAGAATAAATTGGTAAAACGAAACAAAAGGATCGATTATAACGAATAACTTTTCGATTTAATCGATTTCGACAGAATCGTGTGAACGCTAAAAATAATTACTTCGCATGTATTACAAAAGAACGGGGATATAAAATAAAATTTTATTTTTGAAACAATTAAATTTAAAATTATTTGTTGGTTGGGATGTCGTAGTTTGGTCAGAAGTTAGTCAATATTTGTGATACCCGGTCGGTGAGCTTAGCGTCCAGCTGAGAACAACACTACAAAAAATACCCATTATCTATTTGTTTACTGTCTATAACACTTCGTATAAGGCTCCCTGAACACTTAACTCACGATCAGCTCTTAATTATTATTATAAATTAGACATAACATTACTTTTTGCAACTAAGGATATATTATTTGAAAAGCTTATTTGCGAAGTAGATACTTGAAGCCAAGTCTTCTAAAAGAAGTTTTCCCGAGCTTACATAACTTATTGTAACTAAACTTTTTGAGATGCAACATATAAAGATGTATATATATATATATATATATATATATACATATTTTAATTTCCCTAAAATCCGCGATGATTTTTTTCAATCTATGGTCGACTCGATCCATCATATTTTTTAAATATTCAATATTATACTTAATCTTTATGATTTTTGTTCCATTTGCTGTTATTTGTCCCGGAGGCTATTTCTCAGATCTAATATTAATCCTTCTTTTCATAGTTTATTGTAGACGGATACACTAGAAGTCACAAACTAGTATTTACACTTAAAAGTGACACACTTTATTCTTACACTTTGTATATAATATCATTGTTATTTTTTTTTTAAATCACAGATTGAATAAAACGAAAAGGTCGGTCTGATATAGCTACTTCTATTTTGATATTTTTTGCATCAAAAATGATAATATATGGAACAATTGTAAATAAATCTGAGATTGTAGTACTCGGCGCTTTTAAGTTATTACTAAATTTCAGCCATGTGACGCTGGGGCGAATTACTAGTATTGTATATTATAATCTCAAAAATAATGTATAAGCCCTTAATAAGGCTTAACGAGTATCAATCAAATATTATGTCCTTTACATTTCTATAGGAATTATACATAAATTTACAATATTTTGTTTATTGCCGAAGTATTCATCAAAATATATACTGAAACGGTTTAATTTACTTGCCTTGTATAATATATAATAACAGTTCATTAAGTACATATTCATAACGAAAACTAAAAGCCTTCATGTTGTAATTCTAATTCAGTAGATGATGTACTTTTTAAATAAATAAGCCAAATCCTTTAGTAGCTGAGCTGACCCCTGATGAGGGTATGGAGTTATGATGATGAGATTACGTGTTTTGTTAAAGAAGCCACGGTAACAAATTCGGAACTAATTTTCATAAAATGTTACATGTATAGGTATGATGAGTGTTCTGGGTGTTTAGAATTATAATGTCGTGATAGAACCATTGTTCTGGGCAAGTCCTTTGAAGTTCTTATCTTAAACAGATTAGAAAATAGCTAAATAACATAGAATATATAACTGACAATGTATGAATGACGCCGGGTGTAGCTCTGCCAGTGATTCAATTTAACAGTGATCTGGAGCTTATTTGATATATATCCTGAATTCACTTACGAATTTGAAAAATAGAACTCTATCATAATGCTAAAAATGCATTTCAGTTATACTTTTTATAGATAATTATATGATTTAATATGTGATTATATATGTCATCGAGAAGCCTTAGAAGTTCACTGCCTCTTGTTAACTCCACAAATGACTCGTTTGCATTTACTACACTCGTTCAACGGGACTTTACCCTTTTTGGGAACCGACGAGCATTTGATTTATGATCACCATATTTCATTCATGATATCTATGTACGTTTATTTATGTTTAAATACACCCCAAACAATAGCTAGGTGTAGCTTATATCCTGAGCTTAAAATATTTTTTCAATATAATTTACTCTATTGAAAATATCTATAAACATATACGTAAACTTATCAAATTAAAAATCAATGTACAATTAAAAACGGGCAGGGATTCAAATCCTCTACCCACCTCGATAAAATTTTACATTTTCATCTTTTACGGTACGATACAAGACAAGCGATAAGGTAGGTAATTGATCGAGTGACGGGACGATTTCCCAAAGGTCGCGGAGTCGAATCCCTGCCTGTATCGGTTTGTTTTTCATTGTATATTTATTTTAAAATACTGAATAATTATGATATATAATAGAATATAACGTGTGACAGTAAAATAATACAACAACCAACTGACTCACCCGTGACATAGCACCGGATTTACTTTGTCAATAGCGCGATTACGCGAGACGCTCGCTTCCTTTACGAAAATATAACATATCCGCTTACATTAGATTCATACTCACTAATATAACTACATTTATATACATTGAGATTTCTTATATAATATAATATAGTGTTGTACTTATTATATTACCAGGATTATAAACAGAGTTGTCTTGTCGAAGACAGTTATAATTGAAATTATTCGTGACATATAAAATGTCAAACATAAATTCGTATTCGAAATTATTCATTTACATATTGATTATGAAAACGTATTAATTTAATTTAAAACCAATGATTTTTGATGGAAGTCAACCCCAAACCGTGAGTTCCTGGACATATATTTATTTTTATATATTGTTACAAAGTGCAACGCTGAATACATAACTGGTTTTTGTTATACATATTTATATTATTTATTTATATGTAATTGTATTTATTTTGTTTATCTTTCATGCCAATACCCAAAAATTAGAAAAAATACGCTTATTTGAACTATTTTAAACCAAAGACGACTCCACTCTAAACTGAGATATACAAATCAATATATCCTTTAATAAAATAAAAGAATAATAATATTGTATCTGATGGCAATGATGATTTAAATTAATATATTTGTAAGAAGTAAATAAGCGCGTTGGCGTTGAAAATTTGTCAGGTTCAGTAAACATATATATTTGTGAATAAGAGAAGAGTTTTTCTTGGAAAAAATGTCTAGTTTAGTAAATATAATTATTTTTTAAAGACCTTTTTATAATATGTTTTGATAATTGTCTTTACTTTTCGTTTTGTGTCGGTAGTGGTTTGGAGATCAGAATCTGAAAAATAAACTTTATTTTACGATATAATACTTTATTTTTAATTTAAACTGCCTCTGACTTAGTATATAAAACCATTAAGACAAACTTTAGAACTTGAGATATACATATTAACAATAATTAATATCAAATTTCTGATTTTTTATCTATTTTAGCGTTATTATTTTATCGAATTTTCCAGCTCTAGCGCATTCTTAAAATATAAAAACGACTTTGAGATGTCAGAATATGATAATTTGAAATAGCAACAACACTATTTTGTGTTATTTTATAGAAGTCCTGTGACGTAATATTATTGAAGTTGGAACTAGTTAGTTGGTTGAAGTCGAGACAGGTCGATGCAATGAGCACGTAGCCTGTGTGTAACTCATTCGGCGCCGTGGAGGCGATAATTTTAGTTCTTATTTACTTTATTTTTATTTACTTAATTTGCATAACGCTACCTGTCTTCCAATTTATCCAAAAAAGCCTGAAAAATAATAACCAAAATTTATAATGGATATTGTATTTAAATGTAGATGTATATAAACCTTATATACTTTATACATATAAAAAAATAGCTTGGCATCTGTACATTTTGCAATTTTATTGTTAGTCTTTTAGCATGATTGAATGTTATCGTTTTACTTTTTCAATATTTTCAGCGCAAACCGTGCAAATTGAATTTTCTAGTTTCTTGAAAAAAAACTTGCCTAAAACATGCTAAAATACATACCGGGAAAAGTTAATTGTCATATTTTTATAAATCACACTATGAAATATGAGTCTCATATAAAAACATTATATTTATAAGTCATTTAGAATAATATAAATAAAATAACAAACTTCAAACGTTCATGATTTTATAATCTTATTACAAGGATAGTTTGTTTCAGTATGATAAACTATTTGGGATTGCGAAAGGGACATCATGCCGACCGCTTTTCGCTCTAAATATAACTGGGCTCTGAAAGTGGGGGAGTGCAATGACCCGACCCAGACCTTGTGCGGCCGGAAGGTAAAGTGCGGAGAAATACTAACGGACTTACAAAAATATCGATTTTTTATTTTAAATAAATTATAACTATTTTGATGAACAGCGGGTTTGTTTTATAATGACCGGAGCAGCTCCTAGATTTATTTTATGAAATGAACACAAAATGTAAAGCCTTCCAAAATTTATTTTATTTTGCTGCGTCATTTAAGAAACAGTTATTTTATATACAACGTGCGTTAAAAATAAGCATCTGAAGAAAGCGCGAGTTGTTTCTCGTACTGTATATATTTATATACGCTGATGTCTGAAAATAACTTACAGGAAAGTTAAAACGAGATACAAAACTCAACCTAATATTAACCGCTAAGAGAAAGTACGTATTAATTTAAGAGATGTACTTAGCCTGTTGTGATGTACCAGGAAATACAATGATAGATATCAATATAAATTATTTAATATTAATTCTTATAAATTTTACTGAAATTCTGAGGAAAACCTTTTTGCTTTATTAAATAATAATTGAGAGCAAAATATTGATATCAAAATATTTTAATAAAAAGATTGAATAATTCATGGATAGTTTAATAAAAATCTATTTAGAATATAAAAATAGCGCTGGAGACTTTTAATTTGATCGCGAACTTTCCCCAACTTGGCAGTCAAGTCTGTAAGTGCTGAATCAGGAAATTACTCCATCCAGTCACTCTTATCTTTGAAAGCATTCATGATATATTAAATCGTTTGGGAACAGACGGTCTAAGTGCTTGATGGTGTCAACCTATTCCAGCCCCACATTATCAGTGCCTCCCTCCCTCACTTCAGTTGAATTTTAGTTCATCGGTAATACCATTAGTACTGAAAGCCGCAGCGGTCAGATATTACTATCGGAGTCTGATTTATCATTAATTACAGTGATATGAATGTTTACCGAAAGTTCAAAACCGTGTTGAATTTGTTGAATTATTAATATGATGTGTTGTTAAAACAAGGTTTTAATGGTTTTACTGATGCACTATGTGATTAAAGTCTATGGATAATGATAGATTAAAAAAATAAACACTGTTTATGATGAGTTGTTTCTTTTTCACGATTTTAGTATTATAGTTCACCTAAAACCTATTTTGCTTGAGATAACATTGATCCATTGAACTCGATACGTTTTTAAGGGTAAGTTCAATAACACCGCTTGGTCTCGGCCACCACCCACCACCTATCACCCCTGACCTTGATTTCTATGCGATGATTAAAGAACATTTTCGTGAATAAAATAAAGTAAGTAATGCATTAGCGTAAGATAGATAGATAAATAGATAGATATAATCTTTATTGCACACACAAAAATAAGACAATATACAAAACTGAAAAAAAAAAGATACACAAAAGGGGTGCAAAGGCGGTCTTATTGCTAAAGCAATCTCTCACAGACAACCTTTTGGAGAAAGGAGTTAGTTGTCTATGAGAACGCGGTACAGTGCAAAAAAAAAAAGAAAACAAATATATAAACAATACATAATAATACAATAAATACACATTATTAAATATTAGTAATTGATAGGTAATGAGTATACAAACGACTTTTAAATATTGAGAGTGATCTTGAATGTCGGATTTCAGCGGGGAGATCATTCCACTATAAGTCCAAGTAAGCTTCTTACGATAAATACTTCTCAAATTATTTGAGAAATAGTTTTTCAGATTTACATTTTTAATATTCTACGATCAATATAGTTAATTAGAAATTTTAAAGCTGTTATATATTATTAAAAAACTTAACCAAGCCGAGTATCACGATCAAAACTAAACAGGTGGAAACTGACTTTGTCCGAAACTAAGCGACCAATTCTCCAACTAATATGCTTGTCTAGTTTGATAGCTCAATTTTGAAGTTTATTACTTGAAGTTTATTACACGCCACGCGCTTCACTACTTCGACACGTAAATGAGACAAACTTCGGTGTTTCAATGACCTGCCTCTGTCATAATAATTGGTTGAAATTATAAATTACTTGCTTTTACGACTTGGACCATTAAAAACTTCTAACATTGATTTGTATATACGTAGAAGTATATTAATTCACACAAACAAACTTTTATGTTTTCTTGTTGATTATAATAATTTTAAAAGAACAATAAAAAATTAAAATTTTAAAAATGGAAAGAATATTAAGGAACGGTACTAAAATAAAAACTTGGAGGATATTAAAAATGAAGCTTTATTTACCGCAAGAACCGTTTTGTAAATTATTTTCTCTATTAAAATCTAGCTTTTTTACTGTTTTTCTTTCTTTACCTGGAATGGTAAAGGGAGGGAGACTTAAAAACTAATAAAAACACTAACACTTAGTAGTACCGACGCATTTTCACTAGACGAACGATGGCTGCGGGTGTTGCCCCCGGGATCCGGGAAACATCCCGGGAAATAATAGAAAGTAATCTATGTCGTTTTCCAGATCCTGATCGTCTATCTGTTCGCAACGTTTTATACAAACTCATTGATTACTATTTGTGCTTGACGGACAAACATTCAAACTTTTACATTCATTAGTACCTCCCACCAAATAAATATTCACAGTTTTAATTTCCAATAAAGATTTCTATTACAAACTTAAAGAATTTTATTCTACACGAATTCAAGCTCACTTGAAACGTCATCGTGTCAATTAGTAAGTATTCTATTCTATTATTTTTCTATTCTAAATAATAAGTGGATAGATTTCATTCAAGCCCATAATACGAGCCATTTCACTAGGGTATAAGAAGTGAGTTCAACAGAGATTTTATATAATTATATTATAAAAAAATACGTTTTATACAAAAAAAGGTGTTTTGTCGACACTGCGTTACGTATTTTTAAATAGTTTAATTAATATTGTTTACAATTGTACAGAAAATATAATTTAGAAAGAGAAATAAAGACTAAGTTGGATATTATTATATATTATACTCTGTCAGCTGTTCTCTGAGTATTAAAACATATTTTGTAGTTTTTAATTTTCTTCCAGCCCTACGACAAACATTTTATTTGTCTCTTCTCGTGGTTTTATTTGTCTCTACGTTATGCATAAACATTGCAAACAATGAATTCCAGTATGTATATATATATACGTTCTTATATATAGAAGTGATATTTTTTCAAGTTAAATTCTAATATTGTTTTAATAAGAAATCATTTAGCGAAACATATAAATCTTCAAAAATATTAATTGAAAATTTTTGTTCCCAATCATTTCATAAAATATTTTTTTATCCATTATAAGTAATTTTACATACAAAAATAATCGAATGAGATAAAACCCTGAAATGTACTGACAGCAGACGGCAAGTCTGGAAATGATTGAATGGCGACTATATACAACGTAGACATTTAAAAAATGATGTGTTTTTGCAAACTGTATAAGTGATTTGTTTGAAGTTGTGAGAAAGGCAACTCAACACTTACTAGCTAATCTATAATAGATAATGCCATAAACTATGAAGCTATTTATATTCTGCAGATATTATCTTTTTAAATATTGATTTTGATAGATTATTGCAGTGAAGCGGAAGTGCCAGTCTCGTGGCGACTAATGATAGAAATGCGCAAAGATTGAGAAGTTAAATTGAATGATCCAGATAAAAACTACACCTTATTTATTAGGAATGCAAGTCCTTATAGAAATTCAAAACTAAATATAAGAAAAAACGAATAAAACATAACATTCTTTATATTATATGATTTTTTTTTTTGTTTATAATAAATACTGTTGGGTTTTTTTTTTACAATTAAAAAGTGATTGCTACAATTGAGAAGAACGTCATTATTTTATTATTTTTAGATAATATTTTAATTGAGCTTGATTTTCATTATTTATATAAATTAAAATGCGTCCGAAGATAATTGCTTTTAAAATGTTGTTATTTAGAAACCAAATTAAAGTTGCTTTGTACTATATTTGTGTTTTGAAAATCTTGATGTTTTAATAAATAAAAATATAATTCCATTTTGGATTCTCCTTTTCATTATTTATAGTAAGAACCAAAGTAGATAAGTGAGAAATAAACACTTCTTTCTAAACAAAAAAGTTTTATTGAAAACTAAACTCATCACGGCTATTGTTTATACCGTATTGGAATACCGACACGATAGCTCAGTGGGAGGAGTGACGGGGACGAACTGGCAAAGGTAGCAGGTTCGAGCCCCTACGAATCGTTTGCAAATTAATCACCAGTAGGACCCGGTGATTAATTTAAGTAATTATAATAAAATCAACTTCTTTATTGAAAGTACGTTTTTTACAAAATATTTTCATTGTTAAAGCTACCAGCCGCTAGGAAAGTTATTTGCCACGGGCCTGAAAAGAACCGGCTACAGAAAGTCCGCAGACTTGTCCTTTATTAAATATATTTAAAAAATAAGTTATACTTACAGAATATTATTATATATACATTTACAGTAAATCTTGAAGTAGCCGGGCGCTTCATACACAAGATGTCAACTTTTATAGGCACGACAACACGCTATACATACATTAATAAAAAAGCAGAAGTCTGTTGTTTATGTAGGAGCAGTATTGGTGATACCATCAGTGGCGCTGGTGTGTAGTCACCCAATTAGTATTTCCCAAACTATACCACTCCACAATCCACCTTTGAGAATTCCATACTTGGGCATCAATAACGATGCCATACCGAAATATTTCGCATTCAACTGAGGAACGGTGACCATTATTTAAAAGGTGTCCCGTACATTAAACATTAACCTTATAACCAAAATAATAAACAAGTCGATAGAACAAAAGTAATTTGTTTCGTATTAATAATTTTAATTACCTTGTCCTTTGTGCTTTATCCTTTGACATGTGCCAAAAACAACAATAGACTTAAGGAATATTAAAAGATTCCCGCACTTCAGTTACGTTCATCTATTGAAGTTGATAATAACGACCCGTTGGTAGATGAGGTAGACCTGTACGGGAATGAAAGTGAGGATATTCATAGACAATGAAATAATGGATGAGCTATATCATTTATAATATTTAAATAATAACAGACAAATAATAAATCTTAGAAAGTAGAACGAGAAGTATTAATTAAGGAATAAAACTATACAAAGAAAATATAATTATAATATTTTTAAACACGGCAAAATAAACATACACTTGTTATAATATGTCTATGATTCTATTTTTTCTCTATATTTTTTATCTTAAAGCACATTTTGTCTATTGTCTATAATAAATATAAAATCTATGATCACCATTTTGACTTAAAACACATCGATGAACATTTAATAATGAATAATTGCAATTAAGTTAAATAAAAGAGTCGGTGTTAATATTACCAACTGTCATATATCAATCTGTATAACAATATCGGCTTAACATGTAAACTTTGATCAGACAAATTTATTCAATTCAAGCGGGAATTATTTATATTTACCATTACAGGATTTCGTTCAAACAGTGATGTATCCATTTAATAATATGACCGAATAAATGATAGTCAACAATGAAACTCAAATGAAAATATAATTCTATGTGAAATACTGTTATTAGCCGTTTCAATGAACCCTAAAAAGGAATCAAACAAATTGCTAGTTCGCATGTCCTACAGCTCTTGGCCTTCCTCCTTTCCTAGCGTTAACTGTACATTTTTCATTACCTGAGACGTTCTGTTAAGAATATTTTAAACAAACAACGCCATCTAGTGTGTCCGATAACATCGGGAAATTATATATAATATATGTATATATATATATATATATGGGAAAATTAATAAGAATCCTATCGCTAAATAAGACATCACAACGCTATAGATCTGTAAAATTTGCTTAAAAACAATTACAAACGAATCTTATATTTTTGTTATAATTAATAATTCTTTAAATGTATTATTTTTATCTTATGTATCAAAATATCTTCACATATATTAGAAATCAGATATCGTAATAAAGTAACATTTAAACTGTAAATAATAAATTGCCCGGATGCCAGCTTTATTATTTCATAATTCCTTGTAAAGGTACTGCGACGCACAAAAGTTCCAATATTCGAATTTCGGATAGACGCTGCACCGTCAGGTAGTGCAGGCGTACCGATCAATACCCTCCCTTCCTCCTACCCGGACTCCTTCCCCTCACCCCAAACCGCCCCGCTCCCGTCACCGAACGAATAAAATACCACGATATCGTTCTCCTCCCTTCATTTTTAGGGATCCCTGGTCACCACCGCAGGATGAATCATATTTATATGACCTCTTATTAACACAAGAAAAAATCCAATATTAACATCTATATAATTTATTATTTTGAGAGTAATTTAATTTTTGTATCATATTATTTAATAACTCATAGATTTTAATATTATTATTTAGAACCTAACGCGTTTCATGACAAGGGAACTACAAGTACAATCATAAAATTAAAGGACTTAGTCCACGTAATAAAATTATGAAAGAATTCATGATAGTGACTTTACAAAGACAAATGTCAGTATACAAATATATTAATCAATGAGTAGAGTGTGTTTGTATGTTGGTTTGTTGAATGTGCTTATTTAAAAACATGAGTGTTTTGTTTATATTGGAATGTCAACTATTTATTGCCTTACGTGTTGTTATTGATTAAAAAACGACCAGTACAAACTATCATTACATTTTGATTTTATATTAATGATCAATGTTAGTTTTAGCCACTAGTTTTTAGTTAGCGAAATAAAATCAATAGTAAATAATGTCAATTTTATTTTATTATATTTAACATAATATAATTGAACCTCTATCATCCTCATAGATAGTTTTTAAAAATAATCTAACCAGGCGGTGCCAACATACTTAAATGGATCAAAGAAGCAAGATGGCTTCCTATTTGTTAAAATCAAGACATCGTTTTATAAGCTGCATTATTTTAATATTTTAATAATTATTTGTTGAGAGAATATGGATATAGATATTATGTTTGTTTTATTCATATTTATTATTTTAAGAAACAAGCCAGTATCAATTTAGTTCTATTGAATCTGAGTAACATATGTAATTAGAGTTCAGTTGCGACTTCCCAACTTAGTTTAATATCAGAACTTACTCTATATATTCACTTAACAAGTCTTAGCAAGTAATCAATTTCATATAAATTTGTGTTTCCTCTAAAATATATATGTACCCAGAAATGAGCTTTATATATTTGAAATTAACGGCACTAATTTTAAATCTTCATATACATACTTATTACTTAGTGACACGTGACTCCGCCACACGTGACTCCGCCACATGACTCGACCACAGAGACAGATGTCAAGTCCAGATTTTCCGTTTTTCTTTTTAATCGTTATATTTATTGACAACGGAGATAAGGAAATGCCGATAAAGCAGCCAAGCGCCATTTCCTCTGACACGTTTCATTAATACTCGTATCCAGCGCTTGGAATTAATAAAAAAATATTCTATTATTATGGGATGTACTTTTTGTGGGATTTTTCAAAAGGTATTTATCTAGAAACAGAGATTACCAGCATATTTTATCTCTATATAGTATGAATAGATATTTGTATTATATTGAACATTATTGTACTGAAACGTTAGCGAAATCTTCTGTAAAACTCCATCGAAAAAAAAAACAAAGATTGCTTTCCTTTGGGTCTTCACTTCAAACGAGTGAACCTCATTAGTGACGATATTATTAAATCTTTCTCATTTAATGTCGGTAAGTTCTAATTTTTATTCAGTTATGTTTCAATTATTTTTTTTTATATTCAAATTTCGGTAATTTTTGACGATTTAACAAAAATATTTCAAGCACAGTGGGTGCGAAGTGAAATAGACTTAAAACTTAAATAAAACTTAAATATTTGGAAAAAACAATATTATAATATATCTTCAACATTTATGGGAGTCGAAGTTGTTTCATTTTTATAGGAGATGACGTCAGTGTAATAATTCTAAAAGGTTATAATGAACGGTAGTCAATTCGTGCCGAGATTACGAAGTGTCAAAGTAAGAAGCAAATTAGATTAACTCGGTAGAAATTATGATAAACTTATATTAACCCTACAATGACGTAGCCTGAAACCGATGAAACCTAACTCTGAAGCTTAAATATAGTTGTATAGCGCCGATAATTAAATTAAATATCGGGAAGCTGGTCGCTCTATTAATATTTTGTTATCACGGTTTTGCAACCTGTACTTCACTTAGAAATATGACATGTGTGGTGTATATTATAAGTATGCATAAATTATTATATGTAGAGTATATAATACATGTATAATGTCTGCTTTGCTGTATGAGGAAAACTGAGAGGGAGTAATTATCACGTATTTCCAGACGCAGGAATGAATGCTCAAAGGATACGTCCTTAGCTCGATCTAGAGTATTACGTTATTTGTGTACAGAATAAGCAAATTAAATTAAATACACATTGTTGTATTCATGATTAAGGAAGGCAAATCCTAGATTAGGAATATATACCGAAATAATTTTCTTATTTTTTTCTCACTATTTAGAATATGTTAACTAAATTTTATGTTGATTTTTCGTCGCACGTGGGAATAAAGCGTTACGGTCAAATCTTCGTGGAAAGATTCTCAGTGGTTTTATTTCATACACGCATTACGGAGGCTTTGAAGGTATTAAAATATGCGACGACACGCGTCTCTGCCTCCGCCGCGGCGTACCAGCGTGTTACAACCTGCTCGTGTATCAGCGTGACAAATATTTTACCAGTTAAATTACCATTTGATTAAATTACTAGTTATACCAAGCCCCCGGGCGATTGAAACTAATAGCACATTAATTTTATTTAAATTTATGCACTAAATGCAATTTCGATATATAACTAGGTGCAGATGCCGATGAATCAGCCCTATCTATAATATACACTCAAATAGCCTCTGGGCTGCAGAGGCCTCCTTTTGTTTTTCGGTAATTTTTTTACGTTTTGATCACCCACCAAACGCCCTCTCTCTCTTTCCTTCACGCAGCTAATTGTGATACAGAGCCCGTCTTAGGCACGCTAAGTTGCTAATTTAAAAAGACCTTTGGTAGCTGAGCTAAGTAGTGTATTAGTATAAATGAAATCATGCCTTTTAATAATACTATTTGGCTATGAATGACTGTAATACATATGTGACAGATCGCTCTAACAAATTCAAACGAATATATAAAGCCAGTGAAATCCTTTTACTGTCAGAAGCGGTGGTGATATTTTCAGCTATTAAATGTTGAACATGATTGTGAAATATAAGCTTTTAGCGTTATACATAATACTTTTAGCGAGTAGGTTAAAAGAAATCAGACTTATACGACCAAAATAAAAAACGTTATGCAATTAAATAGATACGAAAGCAATACTTTTCAAGTAATACCTATATTCTAAAAGTGTATTATCACACCATAATTCATATTTCCGTAAAAATAAATAAATAAATCCAATAAAAGTTTGAATGATCCAATAAAAATTTAAAAAATCCAATAAAAGTTTAAAATGTTAAAAAAATTGGCTGATTGATTGAATGTTAGCACCTATTCTGGCATAAACCGAACTGTTAAAACGTCTATAATTGAGTGAGAGATTGGCGAATTTAATAAACGGACATACATTCAGAAATATTTATATTTCCATTGCAAAATGTTTTATTTTACCAGAAATATTCACACCGTGAATGTACTGTCGCTTAGTGTTATGTGATATAAATTTAGTACCGTCAGACTAAAATCGTTTGTAGGTAGGTATACATTTTACATGTGAGACTTTAAAAACCTTTTAGCTTAAATATTGATAAACCCTTTGATGTGCCTATTACAGGAGCAAAAAAAAAAAAAACAAATTATCTAACAGAGAGCTCATTATGCTTCCCCAGGTCGGTTCAAACGATGTTCTAATTTTTATATTTGTTTAAGTAACGATTTCACACCCGAGGGAAATGCCAGACTTTTATACTTTTAGTGATGCACTTTCCTGATTCAGTTTGTTTGGTTCTTTGTTTCTGTCTGCGTGTCTGTTCCCAAAAACTATGCTAATGTGAATTTCAGTTACTAATTTTTAATTGATATAAAGTATTTTTTTAATTCAGATTTCTGTTAGCTATTATTTTAATTTATACGTATGTTTGTAATCTATATAAATATTAGCAATGAACAGCCCATTTAATTGTATGTTACTATTACGCTGAATCTAAATAAACCGATGCTTATGTAAATAATAAAGTAAACTGAAATCACTGTACGCGGTAGGGTCAATGACCCGGCCTGAAATACCTCCGCTTCTATCTTTTCTTTATACGCTTTTTTTTTATCTACTTGAATCATAATATTAGTGTTTGAGTGTTTAGATTTTGCGTCTTCTGATTAATCATTATAATACACGAATTTTAAAATAGATCTCTCAGTACATCTCAGTACCTACAATAATGTATGCTATATATATATTATAAACATACATACGTAAGTTCTAGATCCAAGTCTACTTTCACTAATTTCGCTTTTCGAAGCACGAGATACGAGATAACTTTAATGATAATATATATATATATATATATATATATATATATATATATATATATATATATATATATATATTAACTTTGATGAACCACTGTCTGGACATTTTTATGGAACATGGATAGACCATGACCTAGAAAATACCATAAATAGTTTCATTTTTAGCTCAAAAAACAGTAAACCGTTGATAAAAACTCATTCATTCATCAGGGTACGCGAGGGTACTGCCACTGTTCTGGTCGTTATCAGTTTTATTTCAGGTACCCTCTCTTACCGCAGTGAAGATGAACAGACCAATGAAGAAATGCTTTCTATATATATAAAAGAATAACTCACATATCAACGTAAGTCAGTCGGTCTAGGAACGAAATATATTGAAAAGGAATTTAATTTGAAATATAGATGAACAATGACATATATGAACATTTCCTAGGGCGAGGAGAGAGAGATTCTTTTTAAAAAAAAGTTATAATTTTTTTATGAATAGTTTCCGATTGGAAATGTTGGGTTGTTTGTAAACCTAAATCGATTTTGATGGCACTTTCAAAGTCCAAAAAAAGAAAAAAACATTATGTATTATTCTGTAAATTTTACATTTTCATACGGATAAAGGAATAAGAAAATACCGTTGTATACATATTATTGAATAATTATCTTATAAAGTAATTTAAATTATTTTTTTTATTAGTACTTTTTACTTTACAAGTGAGACACATAAATATTTAGTATTCTAGAATCCGAAGCGTAAAATCAAACATCCGCAATTACCTAAGTTATTTAAACTGAAACTTGAAGCCTATTAATTTATAACAGCCGCAAGGTTACCTATAATTACTTGTTATATAACAAAAGTGAAAGTTCACTTACAATACATCTCCATAATTACCAATAACACACACAGACATAAAATAACACACAGACATGTTATTATAATTTAGACGTCGAAGTAGCTCGTGATTAGTTTGTGGCGAATTTCAAGATCATAATTTATGATGAATATTATCTGACGTGAATTTTTTATTTAAAGTATTAATAATCACTTATTTTGTTTCAATTTGAACATTGCTTCCTTGCATTGAACGTAAAAAATCGTATTTAAATCAGTAGCTTCATACGTTTGTTTGTAAATAAGAATTTTATAATGTAAATATTATTTTTTAATAATTATGTTATATAATATAATTACACATAGGCTATTATTTTACTTAATGGTTTATAAGCATATGTTTTTAATAAATAATATATAAGGTCTGAATGTTACATTAATTAGATATTCTAATATATAATAAACCTTACCAGTGCGGTTGATTTTATACGCAATAGAATAAATCTCAATAGTATTATCAAGTCCTGTCTTGATTTTAATATTTGTGTGTTACATTGAACCTGAATAACTATAAACTAGTTGAACAATGAACCAAAGTACATAACTACTTTACGTTTGTATATCTTCGTATATACGTAATACATTTAACAAACAAGTATGTATTATTAATCATAAATATATATTAATTAATTTATACGTAAAAATTATCATGATTTCTTCATAAAAACAAAGTTAAATTTCTAAATCTATTGGATAGTGTTACGTGCAGACCAAATTGCGATGGCCGGTTATTTTGGTTTCGCCCGCATCGTTTCGGTCGGAAGTTTTGAACTCGTAAGCTTGATTTGTCCTTTTAATACCGTTAGCTATTTACGGATAAAACTTTCAGTTCAGACGCGTCTGGGGACGGGATCTGAAAAACTAGACACATAAAAAAATAATAGTAAGCCATGAATAAATTACATATAAATAGTGACGTTTAATCATTTTATTAACATAAGCGTACGTGTTAATGTTGTTTGTCCCAATAAGTACTATGTAGAAGTGAGGTGAAAGGATCGTACATTTGTATTTTGTATACTGATAACTTTGGATCAACAGCATACATAGCAAATTCCGTTGATTATTTAATTTATATACATCACAGGAATAGATTTTTTGGGAAATGAACCGGTTGACAAAAGCTTTCCCGAGAGATAATTCGAAAAACCCACGTAAAGAGATATATTGTATAATGAATATATCCTTTTACTATATTAATAACATAATTAGTGAGGTGCTTTATTTTTAGTGTTTTTTTATCGAAATGAGATATAAATAGTTTGTTTTTTTATCCATTAACGATTCCATTTATTACTAATTCACTATTTGAAACACATAAAACCATAACAATACTTTTGAGGTTGACATTGTAAAGCCATCTTTATTATAAACTATGAACGGTATTGTCCTTTAATTATTTTAAGTTAAACAAGTGTCCTGTTATGAACAGACACACACACACACAGCTACAGATTGCACCTCACATAATAACACTGATTGCTTTCACTAAAGTCCATTGTGTACTAGTAAAGTTGCCACAACCTTACCTCAGCGTAGGTAGTGTTAGGTTCTATACACATAGACAGAACTGTACACCTAGTACGACTTTGATGTTACGAAACTTCCATAGTTTTCGAGCAGTCATGAAACGATTTCTTGCTTGCGATTGGTTATTATTTGGCTGTGATTAGAAGTAAACCCAAGAACTCGTAACTGCTCGAAAACTATCAACGTTTCGTATTATCAAAACTCGTACTAGGAGTACTGTACAGCCTTCCTAGATCAGTATTGAGCAAATACCATCAATATCTCATGAGAGAGGCGCTCTGTGATTGGTTGATACATTCATTAATTTATATGCACGCATTGACTTGAGATGAATTACTAATTAAAATACATGTCAAAGATATCTGTATGTAGATAGCAAATCATACTGGGACGTGAATAGTGATGGGTAATAATAATAACTATCGATTAAATACTTTATATAAAATATTTATATTCTGTAATGTTTTCATATTTAGAAACAATAAAGCTACAAACTAACTTAATAATATTGCACGGTTTTAAAATATTGTTTTAAGCTCAGTTAATCTTTATTGTTACTAACGAACAGAGGTAATCCTGGCTGTAATTCCTGATAGTAGTGGCGTTAACCCGATTATAAGAATATTAGCGCTTTCGTGATATTAGTTTATTCACGCTTATTCACGTTTATTGACGCTCACAGCAGCAATCAATTAATATTAAAAATAAATATGAATAATATAGATCGGTATGTTCTGTTAAATATTATAAAATATAAATATTAATGAATCTCTATAGGAATATTTCGTCTCTGTCATAATAATGTTATCTGCGGATAGTTCGCAGTCGTCATTCATGGTCGGAGCGCAGACGGTCGCCCATGTCCGGAGTAACACTTGTGTATTGTGACTGGTTTGTTGCAGCGCTGATTGATTTAATTTGTTTGATTGATACGCGTTTTCAGTACGTTTATATGATTGTGATTTGATCGGTGTTATAAATTTGAATCCTAAAGTGCGACAAGTGTAGCTTCAGTAGTGCGTGTATAGAATAGCGAAATGTATAATAAAAATTAAATGTTAATTATCTGAATATATTAGTATGTATTTTTTAGGGAAATGTTTGTTTTGAGAAAAACCGGCTCTACATAGACAATTGACAAGGTAAGGTCGGTACGGCAATATATATAAAGGATTTAATGAGTTAATGACTAAAATATATGTATATATAAACATATTTAACATTAACTCAGATCCGAACATTACGTAAACTTCATTCTTAACTCTCCGTCATCTTATATTTAGTAATCTTATTCATAGTTTCGTAGATGAGTCATTCAGTACAATCAGTCATCGCAGTTATTATCAAACAAACAGGTTGTTTAAGATGACGAATATACCAAATAAATAATAATAAACCAACTCCTTTTAGACAAACGGAATGACAAAATGTTTTCTTTACTATTTATGTACACAATATTTGGATTATAATAATATTTTACACTATATTATTGTATAATAATCACTTATTATTTCCTTACCTATTGTAAGTGTAATTTAGTGAATCGTAAAATCTTTTATAGCCCATTGTACTTTGAATAAGTGTTGTGGTGACATAACTAACATTATAGTTACAGCAACATACGTTATAGAAACAAACGTCACAGCAACACACGTTATACAAACAAACGTTACAGCAACACGTTATAGAAACAAACGTTACAGCAAAAAACGTTATAGAAACAAACGTCACAGCAATACACGTTATACAAACAAACGTTACAGCAACATACGTTATAGAAACAAACGTTACAGCAACATACGTTATAGAAACAAACATTACAGCAACATACGTTATACAAACAAACGTTACAGCAACATACGTTATAGAAACAAACTTTACAGCAACACACGTTATACAAACAAACGTTACAGCAACATACGTTATAGAAACAAACGTTACAGCAACATACGTTATAGAAACAAACATTACAGCAACATACGTTATACAAACAAACGTTACAGCAACATACGTTATAGAAACAAACGTGACGGCAACATACGTTACAGAAACAAACGTCACAGCAACATATGTTATAGAAACAAACGTCACAGCAACACACGTTATACAAACAAACGTTACAGCAACATACGTTATAGAAACAAACATTACAGCAACATACGTTATAGCAACATTACTCATAAAATATTATAACATTTAAGCGCTAATAGGCGCAGTAGTCGTTACTTCGTCTTTGGCGATTGGTTTGGTTTGCCGATGGTCGTGGATTCGATCCCCACACTGGAAAATATATGGTACAAAAAATTTTATTATTCTAGGGTCTACATAAACAACACCCCGTTTATGTAGCGGCTGGGGCTAGATTGCGTCGTATCGGAATTTTATTTAAATATATTTATTTAATAATTAATTTATTATAATTATAGAAAACATTCATTCTTATTAGATTATAACATTTTACCTACTCAATGGTATCAATCTCCTGTTTTGAAAATGTTTCGAACTAATTCATTATATAATCTAATAATATCAGCGAAATAATCGATTTCCGTCAAAGTACTAAACACTACATTCAAATATATATCGGTAAAAATACATGTAAGTTTTCTATGTAGTATATAAACTTATCAATTTCGTGTACATAACGATTCATTTGATAGTTATTTACGTGTTTGTAATAACTTTAAATAATAGTAATTATTTAAATTGTTTAAAATTTTTCAGGGTGAAGTGTTATTAATCAGTATTAAATGTTTTTAAATATGTTCATTGCATTGTTATTATTTCTATAAAAATATTAATTTCGCAATTTTAATATTTAATGGATTAAAAATACAAAAATACGTGGTAAGTAGATATGTTGTGCCAATAACATTTAATAATTGTTTTGTTTTGGATAAATAATACTATAATATGTATTAATATAAATATTATGTTATTACTAACAAATATTATTTTGGATCTTACTGGACTTGAACTAAATATTCTTAAGAATTTTTATTTGAATATATTCAAGTTTTCATTTCGTCAACGATACAATTTCTTTAAATAATTCCTAATTAAATTTAACAAAACTCCAATTTATAATGTCCCTTGAGAAAATATAATAACTAGTCTGATATGAACATATTATATATAAACTTGATAAATTTTTGCTCCAATAATGATATTTCAAATTCTTGAATATTCATTTCGTTATTTCTTCAATTGAGGACAAAAATACTAGTTTTACCTTGACCTATGACAAGATCTGATAAGCGCGTTGGTATTTAGTAAAAATTGATAATAATAAAGTATATTAATATTAAATAACTGTTTAACAGTCGTAGTGATTTCAATGATTTTATACCGATACAAATACACTAATATTATTTATGAATACATTTGACATTGCCCTTGATGACATCCAGTTATTGCGTCAAATTATTATCAAGGAAGTGTTATCTCAATTTTTCAGGTTGCTTGCTCGTTCTCGTATAGAATCAATATAGAATTATAATATATGGTTAATCTCGTTCCACTTTTCAGCTTTTTCATGAAATAAATAACGATTGTGCTAAATTCTATCCGGATCTAGAATCAGACATAAAACAGACATTTTTACAATCTAGTTTTTTTATAACAACATCCTCATACCTGAAGCTGAAAACGGTTATGATATATCTGAAATTAGCGCATTTGCCAACACTCAAACTAATGGGTCGTATAACTTTCAGAGCTAGTTAGTACAGAATTAATGGACCATCAGAATCCTGAAATCAATTAAAATTTCAGTAACAGTATTAATTAATTAACGCATAAATTATTATTTATTAGCCAGACAGCATCGTTTTTAATTTTATTATGAAATCAACACTTTTGCGATCGTAATAATACAAATATATAAACATTTTTATAACGAAGGCACAAGGCTATTGCACAGTAAATTCTACGATATGTTATTTTTATTATTTTTAACATTGTAGCTTAATGTAGTATATCCTAAAACTACAACGTTAAATTATTATCAAAATTAATTAATATCTTTCAATTTCTAATTCTCTATCTAATTTCTAATTGTACATATATTTATTTCGTAAATAAATCACCACATCTCGGTTGTGGACCAAGATATCTCTACCACTGAAAAAAATTATAGAAAAGAACCAAGTAAACCTTTTTTTTGTGATTTTTATATCTTGCAAAGTATATATTTTTTAAATATTAATTTTATAGATGACAACTTCGTTTGTGCATATTTTAACATAACACAATAATTCTTGTCACTTATAGTCAAATAATTATCCCTGATGTACAATAACAAAACAATCCAATAAAATTCATATTTTTAAGAATCATTCATAATTGTATACAATAATTTACATATTCCTTATATAATCAAACAAAACTATGACAACACAAAACAACACAACATAAATTTACTTACAAATAATACGGACAAATTATAATTATATTTCCATCGCTACTCCAAAGAACTATTCGAATAGACAAATCTCGTATTCTGTACATTTCAAATCGAAATAAATGGAATTATTCCGCAGACGACAAAACTATTAACCGTATACTTGATTAATTCACCAGCTTCATTCTACCTAGTGGCTCCATGGTCAGTGTTAACTGAAACATCGCTTATGAAATAGAAATTTTACTGAATAATATAAACAAAATTTTAAATCAAACATATTATGTATATACATAAGTAATAAAACATTGTTAGTTACAAACTCTTTGAAACGTTCTAATTATTGCAATTATAACATTTACTTATTGACTTTATTCATTTTAAATAATTCAAAGTTACTTTATCCAATAATTCAATGATTTACGTGTGTAGCCCGCATGAGTCTGCTTAAATTAATTAAGTAGCTCCTACTCATTATATTGACGATATAATATTATGCTGAAAATTTATTTATTTACATATATACTTACCAAACAATTATTATATACATTGATAGGAAATCATGTGAGATATAAATATTTAAATTTCACATACACGTTATTGTTGGATATTTAGGGTAATAGAATCTCACGTAATATAAGTTGATACGAAGTACTAGAGGTCTAATAAGGGTAATGGAAAATCTAATCTTCTATAATCCGACAAAAACCGGATTATTCTGATAAAAACTGGATTAATCCGGAGATGGTAACCCTAATGTAACCCGCATCTCACACAGTTCATTGTAGCTAGTCAACGTTTGCCATTAACTTTCTAATTTAAAATGATATTTTGTACATCACTAAAGTTTAAAACATACACACGCAAACAACAAGTGAATATTACATTCACTTAAACTTGCTCATAATATTCTTAATCCAATATTATCGATCTATCGTACACATATTATCTGTAGTTGTTTTTTTTTTTACAAATATATGGTTTATTAATTATATATTTGCTAATATGTCATTAAAATCCTCGTCATTGTCCGATAACTTGGTATGAAGTACGTTCTTGTTGAACCTTGTCTGGCGTTAATTTAACAATAATTGCGTCGCTAACTGGTATTTTTTTTTCTTTTATTTTGTTGACTTAGGGTATTGCCACACTTCCAACCTTTTTTAGCATTACATCATCATAATGTGTTACTTGTATATCATTTATGTATTGTTAATATTCGTTTTCAACAAATATTTTGTAATAAATAGGTTTCGCAATGAAAACACAAAAAGTATCCGTTTATAAAAGATATTAACAATGGTGAATTGTGAATGGTAACGAATCAAACATTACAATAAGCTTTGTTTATGATCGTGTAACTTCTAAATGACAGCGATTGGGGGCATTACCATTTCTTGTTTTTTTTTTAAACTAACTTTACTCACCTGACGATAATTGACGATGAACTCTTGGTTTGAAACCCGAATGGTTAATCACAGGTTCAGCAAGGAGTTCCATTAATTCATTAGTTCCCTTATTGAAATATCTTAAGATAAAAATTAAAACCCATAAATTTGTACGTAAGGCTGGATCATGAGAGAATGAAACATGAGCTTGAACCCCATGAGACTGTGGTCATCTATACGTCTGCTCTCCTCTCTCATGTCAGAGAGTACACAGAGAATTTAAGTAATAGTATCACTCACATAAATTTAATCAATATAAAACCTCTTTAGGGGAATTCTCCCACTAAATATTGAAAGAGGGCAATACTGTCTAATAAAACGGACTTGCGAATTAAAGTCCTTGCGTATCTTGAAATAACGGGCTTCAACAGGTTGTTGATACAGAAGGAGCGTTGCAGAGAATACTGTACCCTTAACTGACCGAGGGAATTATAACGGCTGACCCGTCACCAACAATAACTAGAATTGACAGGTCCCTCGGACTATTTTAGCAGATCTCCATTAACCGATTTCAGCTAAATTTGTATAGTTGGTCGTTGTTGTGGAGTTGTTTGATTATAAAAGTATCAGAAGCCTTGTCTTCAGTGCACGTTCCATACACCTTGCAGAGTATGGATGACTACAAATGACCTGCATTTGACAGGATCCGCTCAGTTGTTTTTTTATTGGTTAAACAAATGTCATATATAGATAAAATAGGAGTGTCAAGATAAGAGTTTTAGCAAATATTGCTGGTTCTCCGTCAGGTCTATTGATCGTATTTATGTTAAAATGCTAGAGCATTCAAGGACTGATGCGTACATCCTGGTATACCTCAGTCAGCAGAATATAGACGAGAATTTGTAACATAACCTCAAAATGCACCCGGCACGTTTGCGTGATGCCTGACCAAATAAACTGATAAACTAACAAACAATTGAATATGTTGTTGCTTTTTAATCCAGCCTCCTCGATTAAAAATATTTTGAATATCCTTAATAAATAGTATAAAATAATACATTTTAATAATTTGCTTGGATTTCGATTAGATACGGACAAAGCAGAATATTATAAACTTTTTTAATTCATAGAACAAAACCCCACAATACAGGGGTCAGGTTTTTGAAACAAACTACATTGAACATCAAAGTACGATATGTCTGAACAAAGTTAAGTTTGTTAATAACTGGTCGGCGAGTAGTGTGTTATTGAGACCGCGATTGCAGAGGAATGTCACATATTAAACTGTTTCGAAACAAACGCCATTTTTAATTCAACTGACTTCAAATGTCAGAACTGAGGACTGGGCGATGCTTATTAATTATAGCTTTTATAAATACACAGGTGCTCATAAAAATATAGCACTTAAATATAAATAATTGACAACATATTTTAGATATAAAAACTATTTCTTATATTGGAAATTAACAAATAGGTTACATTATTTAAATTTGTATTATTTTTCTGTGTAATATTTTATAAGTAAAGAAATTGTTAACTAAAGTGTACAATGTTTTATTCTTTTCATTGTTATAAGGAGTTTCATAGTGTAATTTTGTATCTCTCTAAGCCTAGTGCAGTTAAAAGCGGTCAAGAGTGAGCTGAATGTTTTACGAGCTGTATTATGCGCGTTTAAAAACAACGTACGACATACTGTTGTTATGGTGTTTAAACAATTAAATAAATACAATGAATCTTCATGAATAAAATGTATTATTTTAATAAAATTTTCATATTTATTTTGAATAACTTTTTTTTTATTTGGAAGCTATTCATATTAAAAATAAAAAATTTTATTCTCGTCATACGTTATTTAATGTTTTAAATAATAAGGAATTATAAAATTCAGTGTTCACTACATCGATTAAATTATTTTGGTTAGGTACAATAACTATTATAAACTTAACTCTTTAACTAATAATATAAGTACCTAGTTATCTATTACCCTAATTAATCATTCTTATACAAAATATTGTGTATAAAAAAACTCCAGTATTAATTATAAAATGAAGAAAAAATATCCTGATATATTTTTGTAGTTAAATCGTAGAATAACACATTACCGTCGCATTTTAATTATTTCTATTGTAAGATGAGCAGCTGCATCTTATTTCGGCGGTGTATCGAATCTGCCTTTTTTCATCGAAACCACTCAAACCATTAAACGAAGGACTAAATATATATAATATAATTCAAAGTGTGCCATATGTCTGCGCGTGCTATAACTCATCGTCACAATTGGTCTGGTCACGTCATTATCAGAAAATAATTATATTCCGCTCATTTTTTATGTAATAGTTAATTTTAAAAGGCATTTAATTAGGACTATACAAAAATAAATTGAACTAAAAAAAAAAATATTTCTATTATATAGGTATACCATTGTAGGCCTATTAAAAAAAACATAAATATAAAATATAAATTGATTAATTCACGAGAAGAGAAACAGGGATGCCTGTATGTATCTCTATGGCTTCCCAAAACAACAATGTATTTATTATATGTCGGCTATTCACAATATACTACGAAGGTAAAAATAAGTTATTTTTCTATCAACCAGATGGCGCTGGTGGAGGAATCGGGCGCGGGCGCCGCTGCCGACGACCCCGAGGCGTTGCTCAACGAATGGCTCGGCGAGCTGACCGTACTCACCGCGGTAAGTGTATTTATACACTCTTTACTCAACTACAATATCATACTAAACAGTAAATGCTGTAAAAGTCCAATTATACACGACCTTAATATATATTGAAGGTCAAGTAAAAGGAAGGAGTAAGTATAATAAAACAGATGTAAGCTGAATAGTAAGCATATATGGCAATTAATAAAATAAATATTAAGTATCGCAAAGATTGTTGAGTGCACGTGTGGCAGCGCGGGTGCAGCCGGCGGGGCAGGTGCACGAGCATATGTCTCTCGATGGCCGACTGAATCTTGGCTCAATAAAAAATGCTGCATAAACGATTTAGCTTGTGATAATATTGACAGCCCCTAGCCAACTCACTTGTTTTTGGACCTCACCTTGTTTTATTACAAAATTGATTTTATTACAACCATATCAAAATAAACTGTTTAAGTCGTTCTCGGGCTGATATTTGATGATTCAAAATAGGAATTATAATGAATAATAAGGAACAACGTTAAATATACAATGCAAGGCTCCGATGAAATATAAAAAATGCACCTGCAAATTACAAAACCCTTTATTGAATTATTTTAAAGCACAAAAGGCCGGACGCCTCTAAGCCGATGAGATCAAATGAAACGAGTAATCGGCTGTAAGTCCGTGAATCGGGATAAATGGCTTAATGAAGAACATTTCAAAGTAATTACAATTGTAAAATGAATTATCAGCTTTCCGTTCTATCCATTGGACAATAATTGAACGCTTGTTATTTATTGTTTCATCTCTGGTAAATGTACATTAATTTATCAAAATATATTTTGAAAAAACAATATATAAATTAAAATAATTATTATAATTCGTTTTTAACAATGTAACAGACGTAAACGTATGGTATTGTATTTTTTCATAGATTTTGTTTGCCTCATGAATAGCCAGCTGCGGCCTCTCGTTCTAACCAAAAAAAACTTGTTTCTAAGCAAATGGTGTTCTAGGGATGTAGTGCGTTCAATGGACATTGATTGTATGTTAATATTTCTCGATCAAATTATACACATAAAACGACGACAATATAGTGCCGATGCGGTTAGTTTAACCATTGTATTATGTGAATTAATTTTACTATTATGTACGTTATGTAATTTAAATAATAATATATATTATTTACTATAATTTTAAAAATCATAAATGAAAATTGTCCTTTAAAAGTCCAAGACAAATATGTCACAGTCTGAAAGTAAGCCATAAATAATTAGTTTAATATAAAATTAACAGATAATACAGACCTGAAACATCGTAATGCCCCATTTTACCTGCGATGACGGCTTGTCTGTGCGTGTTGTTTTAATTTACAACATATGTTAAACTAATTTATCCTATCGTGACTTCTTGGCTGGACTTACCTATTGGTGGAAACCATATAAAATATCAGTTTTTTTAAATAGTGCTGTTAAGTTATGCATAAAAAATATACTTACTACTCCTAAACATTATAGTAATAAACTTAAACTAATTGTAGTAACTAATCTTTTGATTAAAATTTATACTTTACTCAAAATTAAAATTTATGTTAAATTTTGTAATTTCTGTGACGTTACAAGTATAACAGCAGAGGTCTAAGATGATATGAATTTAGTAAATGAAATATAAGCGTAAAATATGTCTCCAATGAGATGACGATTACCTTTAATTACGTTTTGAGATTTATATATAACTTAAATCTTAATGCGGTTCGTTTGTTATTAACATCATTTTTTTTTTCATTAGAGAAAAAAATGCGTTTTTGCTCATAAAAAATGTTGGCGACTCATATCACACTTAATGGGAAAAGGACAGGTGGCAAGAGTCATATTGTCGACACAACACTTAAAAAACATTACACTATACGAAGGAGAAGTAAATTGACCAATTAAAATTTATCTTATCTTGAAAAAAGTACCGTCCAATTCCACAATGTTTAATTATTAACAGATATAAAAAAAGTATCATACAATTGCTATAAAATCATATAAATTTGTAATTCTTATCACTAAGAACATGTCTGTCATTACGCTACCGTACCTATTTCCTTTTATTAAATATTTTTAAACCTATTTTTAGTAGATATATCTCTCCTTTATATTTCATTTTGTTTTTTTGCGAATATTTTTTTTTCTCGACAAAAAGGCAATCATAAAATATTTATTTTAAAAGCCTAAATGTAAAAAAAATATTTCGTGGGATATGAATGTATGTTAAATTTTCGTGTATTTTATAAAATACATATTGTTGATTGATCAAAGTAGAATTCATAAATGAATATTTTTTTTTATTTTAAAAGCCTACAAAAATATTATATTAAAATAATCTGGGGATATGAATATATGTTATATTTCAAAGTACCTATTTCATAAAATATTGATGATAATACTTGCCACACAGCCCCAGGCCTCCACAGTGTGGCAAACGTGACATCAAACAGAACAAGGATTTAAACAAAAAACTTTTTCATTTTCACACAAAATTGTTCTACATTTTATGTTCTGCAGTTTTGAAGCCTCAAAATGTATACTGCTCTGTCTTTAATATTAAATACTATTGTTTAAACAGTTTAAAATAAATAATACAAATACAGTAGACAATTATGGTATTTAATATAATGGTTCACTAAAAAGTGGCACGTGCGTGGCATGAGGGAGTGAAGCGAGTAATGGTGGGCGCGATTGGGTTGTATCGTGACTCCACAGCTTAAAAAACATAGCAGCTGATATTAATCTTAACCAAAAAGACTACAGACTAAACTTAGAAAGTTACTCTCCACTACAATGAGGTAACAGCCTCAATTATATATTATAATAACTAAATTATTTTGTATGCTTTTGTGATAGAATAATTAACAGATGAATTATACCTACATTGTAATGTACTTACTGGATATACGCAATAATTATTTTCATAGCTTACCTTAAATTTGACCTTAGTTCGTTAACTGAGGTAATTTATTGACTTACCTGAGTATAATTTAGTTAACGTGCGGAATGAGACCACATAGACAGATGGTCGTTATCTTCACAGTTAAAATACTGTATTGGGCGTTTAGAGATAACGCAGAGAATTTGTTAGGTAACTAATAGACAGATGCTTAAGAATATTAATGAGAGCGCACAGCTGGTAGGTAACCGGACAATGAGCCGAATCGCAAAGATATTCAGTACGTTTTTAATATGTATAGTCGTAATTTTATATTCTCGCATCCGTGTGCCGTACCTGAATAATTACAATACCATAAATAATGATTAATATATTAAAATCCAAACGCTACACATTGAAAAATCTTTGAATATAATAATCAATAGTTCCTTTTATAATTGACAACATGATTGTAAAGGAAACCATGCGGAGTATTTATAATATATAAAATATATTAATAAATATATAATACTTTTATTTGTATAAAAAAATAATTACTGGATATTCAGACGCTTGGTCATACTTCAAACTAACCTTATCAAATTAGACTCTAGGCATTAAGTGATCTGCGGGCCATCAATTACCTACGAGGAGGGAGGGGGGTCACAATTGACTAAAAAGGTCAATTATCTAGTGTTGTAACAACGAAAATTTTAATAATTCAGTGCACTGTACCTGTCAGTGACATAAGTTTTTACTCTTTTTTTATAAATACATATCTTAATTGTATTGTGTACAGTATTATAAAAAAATAAGGCATTTGGGATGCCTTTTGGAAAATGTCATTGCTCATGTGTTTTATACAAAGGAAGAAGCGAGACAGATAGAAAAAAGATTTATTATAAATAATATAGACTATCAATCATTCTAAATTGGTTGTGAACAGTGAAACTGTTTAATGGTGATTAATTATTAATAAATGTCAAGTGTACACATACTACATTACAGAAATATAATTACTATTATTTAAACATTGACAATTTATAGACTTTCGTATGAGGCGGCCATCTGTTCGGCACCGGATTCCTGGCAGGTGGACGCAAAAGCCACCTGACAGCCATTTTTTGTTCATTTTCTTATTCAAAGCCCGTAGCATATAACGGAAGTACTCTTGAATATAAAGAGACGAATACATCATTAGAATTGACAAAAATAATATAATTTCTAAAAATAGTATTAAGGTAAATTTTTACTATATTTTCAAATAGTATAAATTTTAAGATTTATTTTTTTTAGGTTTGTAAATTTTAAAACGTGTGGAAATGGCGGTGCTATTGAATATGAAAAAATATCCTGGATCTGAAATGTGGCAGAGAGATCGAATTAATAATGTATATTTAATGTATTATAATTATTGTGCAGACAAAAGTCAATAAAATAAAAAACTATAATAAAGCTAGCATAAGCAAGCTAGGTTGAAATGACTATTATACATTTTAATTACATTAATCACTTTGCAATTAAAAGCATGAGTAATTTACAATTATACATACTTTATTAAAGATAATGTTTATGTTTTGCACAAGCGTGCCCGTCGACTCTGTTTAAAGTAAATAATGATTATTTCTGTTCATTACTTTTTCGAAATTCATTCTCGTCAAAGACAGCTGCTACTCTTTAGATTTAAAGCCCGCCATTAGAAGTCGCAAAAAACTTTACGCTTCAAATCTGCAGCTTGAGATAAACAAGAATTGTATTTCATTGCTGACACCAAAAACGTATTTTAATACTTTATTTACATGTATATATATATTGATTTATGTAGATTTAGGTATATAACAGTTTGTTTTGATTCTCAGTTCAAGATTACTATAAGAAAACTGTATTCAATGATGCAGAAAAAATATGGAGTCGGATTGGGTATTGCCAGACCGTAACTAATAACGACTTACCCAATTAACCATCTGAATTTACAGAAGGATTACAAAAGTGTATTGTAAGATACAACAAAATGTTTTAAAAGGAATGGATACACATCGTCCCAAACGAACATATAAATATAACAATAAAAACAACATCGTATTCCGTAAATGGTTAACTATGTGTCCTTGATGGGACAATTGATGAGAAACATTCGTATCGTTATTTAAAAAAAAATTTTTGGTTTGCATTTTATTATAAAATGTTTTATAAACGTTATTTCTTGCTGTCCATCTGTTTATCACAGAGCCGCGGTCGCACGCCTTCTCTAATCTAATCTCTAATACAATTCAACGCTTCTAATACTTATTGAATTGCTTTTATGTATTGATCTAACACGCAACGTGGCGTAGAAGTTTGATATTTTGCAATGCGTTTACATTGTCGTTAGGAAAACTATAGAAAGCAATTAATGTCCTAGGTCTTTGGTACAAATTATACTTATGGATATCGACCCGTACAGTTTAGTTGAACTTTAGTTCTTTAGTTACGATTTTAAGCATAGTGTATTCAATGTTAGTGCCACAAAAGCAATTGCGCCTGACATTGACTTTATATGTCATTACTCGAATTAAAAAGCTCGAGCGTGCGCTGCAATAGTTTACGAACTCGTTTCGTCACAATTTTGCATAACATTTAAATTTCAAGGTCTTTAAGATAAAATTGAGGATATTCTAACATGCCAAAGGTACTGTTCCATAAGCAGACCGTATATATACGTTTTGAGGAGATTTAGGTAGCTTGATTATAATCTATTTCCATTCTTCGATGACATCTTTTTAATGACCGTCGCTCTCGCGTTTCTTTTAAATGTCATTCAGATGCTTAGATATTCGCAGTTCTTTTGTTAAATTCACCGCTTTAGGTATTATTGACTCTGTATTTCTCTTTATATTTCCTATCTTTTAACAGCGACTAATATACAAAAAAGGACGTTAATAAAAGCAATTTGTAATTAAATATATTTTATTAAATTATTCTCTCGTCTTTATAAAATAGATAAAAATAATGTAAAATCACTAAACATGAATAACCAAACGCGATAAGAATAACGATTTCCTTCGCAAAATACGGACTAGTGATTAACAATTTCAAACGCAATGCGTAACTCATCGCTTCTTCCGAATCCCTATTTCCACCCTAAATTGTTTAAGTGTCATTTGGGTGCGCCAAATGCGGGGGCGAGAGATCCCGGGAAGGGCCGCGCCACACGCACACTGCCTCGTCATCCTTATCAAACAAAACATAGCCGCGGCGCACACGTGCACCAGAACGAGTTCCGCAGTTCCCCCATACTGGCTCACTGGTACGGCTCTCGCCAGTCGGTGGCACGACCGGCACCCGCTTGCCCGCAGTCCGTCATCGCCGCGCGACAACGAGTCGCCAACTTCCCTCGCTTTACTTACCGCACCGTCCCCCTCTACCCGGCCCGCCGCTTAGCGCTCGTTTTGTAATGCAACTTTACTCTAGTTGAGTTCGAGACTGCGTTCACTCCATGCGCTTCGTTACACAAACGCGGCCCTTTGTTCTGTTATATTTAAAATATTGTGTTAATAAAAGTTTTTATATATTATCTTCAGTCATATTGTGAATGGGCGAGGCCATCCGAGTGCTTATACGGTTTACGCGAACGTCAAACGCGCAGACTCCGACTACACTGGGGCGCTGGAATCAAATAAATCGCGTGGATAACAAATTCAAGATTACGTTACCAAGCTCCGAACGCTAACTTATAAATTGACTTCCTTCCGTGGAGTGTAGTTACTTGTTAGGCATTATGATTGTTTACGGATTCGAATAAACCTTATTAGCGCCGGCCTTTGCTTATAGTGTAGTAGTGTGCGTGGTTATTCGGTGAGTCACTTCGGTGAGATGTGAGCGGGCGAGGAATGATGGACGTGCAACTAAGCGAGCCGACCAAGTGGCATCGTGGAGGCTTCCTCTCCACTCTTAACAGAAGTTTTCGTCTGGCCACCAAATCGAAAAGCGCTAACAATTCACCCGTTGAAAATAAATCTATTGAACAAAGTTTAAAAATGACTGAAACGGTAAGTTAAACCCGATATTATTAAAAACTCGTACGCAAACCTTTCAGGTTTGAAATGTAGCGTAAGCTAAATAAGTTTATTTTAGGATGAATTAGGTCATATCAACGCCTGGGTTCTATTAAACAAAAAATAATTACATGAGCATTAAACATGTGGCGATGCTAAGTATTCCTATATTTATTACTCGAGTTACAAGCTATTATATTAATTTGTATAAGACTTGCCTTATTGTTAAAATGTTATACTTTATGCATAATTAAACAAAGCTGCCGAGTTCATTGTTCCAAAGACAATGCTATCCCGGCCCATGTTTTGGGATGTTGACTTTTACGTTCGTTGGTTGGTAATTAATTCATCACGAAGGACTATGAGACATTCATATTTAAAGTATATTGCCATTCGTCTTGGGATTAGTTTCCTGGGGCCCGCATAGGGGTGTGTGGCAATCACATTTGTTTATAGTATGTAAGTAGCACACATGAATTTACACTGTCCGTCACATGGATACTAAAGTTAGATGCACGGTACTTCCGCAGCGACTCGCATGCCGATACCACCGGTGTGAGGCCTGCGCGAGCTTTAGATACCCGCGCTTAAATAAATAAAAAAGCATCGGTTTTTAAACAATATGTTTTTATCCATTATAGGTTATTTTATGCGACATTTTTTAAATATATAATATATATATAAATATATATTTTGTAAATTTCGTTCCGTAAATCTTCCAACCTAACAAATTACGAAAATCAGATACAGTAAAAAGTTAAAATGGGCCTAAATAAGTATTATAAAGAAAAATATAAGTCTGTGTATCCTAAACATTGTAACGTAGATTGCTTTACTAGGTTGATAGGTAGTTTGAATGGGCCATGAACTAATTACAAATTATCTAAGGCACCTTTGTACTTATATGTTAAATGATTGAAATTGCGTATTGAATTAGTATCCAATAAAAGCTTAGTGTCTCCTGTAATAAGGAGGTAGTTTATATTTTTTTAATTAGTACCAAATTAAAAAGTAAGGCCCAAAGTTTAAAATAATATTTTTTTCTCACAATATATTGTATTCAATCCATTAAATTATTTTGAAACTTTTGGTTTCTAATTTATAAGAGCTACGACTTTTTGTAAACTGAAACGAGACCGGTATTTATGTTAATCTAGACGTTTAGTATATATATAACTGAAATTGAAGTATGTCTGTTATTTCCAAATCAAGACAATTCTCATGTAACAGAACGCTTTCTAAAATGTCAGTTTGTGTCTATTTGTCCGGATAAGGATTATTTTACAGAACGTTTGAACCTTTTTTACGGGACTTATTTAGGGTAGCACGTGATCCAGGTCGCGAGTAATCGCTAGTTAGAAATAAAGAGCTTACTTAGTTGAGGTAAAATTGTTTTGTTTATTTGTTTTGAGGAATGTCTGAAAATAACTGATATTTAATTTTTGTTTCTGATATAAAGTAGATATAATTATTCCTGAATAACATACGCTTTTTGATTTATGTTAAAATAATATTTGCCGTCCGAAATCGCGGCAATTGTAAATTATCAAAGCAACGTCATTTTTTTATGTCTAGTAGTCGTACATTGCAATTATGAAACGTCAAACGCTAGTCGTCAACTCCCGAAGCGTAGATTCATGACGAAGAATAGGCAAAACTCCCACAGATACTCTTTTAACTTATTTATAAAATCACAGTATTGCCTATTCCAGTCACACTCATTAATGATTTTTGAGAACCAATCAAAATTTTAGTAAAGCGTGATACCGAAAAGTCTAGAAAAACTAA
Organism: Dircenna loreta; assembly: GCA_963555665.1. Lineage (NCBI taxonomy): Eukaryota > Metazoa > Arthropoda > Insecta > Lepidoptera > Nymphalidae > Dircenna > Dircenna loreta. The sequence continues at coordinate 10,583,517 of OY743092.1, forward strand.
ACACGCTACCAGCAATAGAGCTACATGGTCATAGGACCCGGTCACACTAAGACTATTTCGCTATTTGAACTAAGAACGTCTCCGTTCCCCTTCTTTCAAATCTAGCCCTGTTTAACGTTAGTCATAAGAAGGTTGAAATCAGCGATACCTTAAAGGGAGTTCAGTTTAGTATCATATTTAGATCAAACATGTTGATGTTTGATCTAAATCACTCATAAATTAATTATTAATAATTGCACATTATTTCTTTCTATAGTATTATATACTTTCAGGGCTTAAACTCTTCAAGCGATGCATCAATTGCTTTAAGACCATTGGAAATTGTGGCGCCTCGTATCGACTCATATAGATTTTCGATGGCAAATCTAGAAGAGACTCAAGACGCCGACCTGGACGCTATCCTTGGAGAGCTCTGCGCTCTCGATTCTGAGTACGATGAAGAAATATCAAGAGTATCTACAGGTAGCAAACTTATGCACGAATCTGTTAATATAATAAAAAAACTAATAATGATAAAACTACACGAAACAAACAAACAGAGAAACATTAAAAAATTACTACTAGTTATACAAAAAATACATCTACAGTTGCGGTACATGAGACAGTACACAAAACAATAGACTTAATTTTTTTCTCTGTCGATTTGTTTCGCGTATCGCAAAAACTACCGGATACATTATTTATCAATTTGTTTTCAAATATGATATTATTTACAAACGATTAGGATATGCTCCGAAATACTTAATACCAATGAAAAACAATTTGATCCAGTTAGAATACAACAAAACTACTGGACAGATTTTAATAATAGTTGGAGTGGTCTTGGCTTACTGTCTGAGTCGTCACATAGGGTGCGTTACACTTCGAAAAAAAACTTTGATTTTAACTGTAAAATACAAATTGGTTTGGAATACATTTACAATTAAAACTAAAAATATCTGTTAGGGAGACGAAGAAGTCGCTGGCAACAGCCAATAATAATTAATAATAGAAAAGATTATGAGAGTTTAATTACATTCGTATGTATTTTTTATTTTATTAAAGACGGCATATTTATTCAAATTCCTTGTTTTTGTATGTCTAATAATAGCTTTGAACCTCGACGGCTTTGACAAAGTTATCGGGTAGGGTAAGCTTGTACTGAAACTCGTTCGTGAAAAGAGGGAGGAGTTGAAGGGCCCCCAGGGGAACAAATTTCCTAAAGCTGCCTCCTACGGGGTGGACCTGCAAGTGTTACCTCTCAAAGCTATTGTAAATAGCCTGTTATTTTAATGATATTTACATTTACAGACTTTTCACAATCCAAAGACAGAGAGGAAGGGGAGAGTTCTCAGCGGCAAGAGATCAAAGAGAACGATGGTGCCTCCAGCATCACCAGAACTGATTCTCCTGACAATGACTCCGCATTTAGTGATACGGTTAGTATACAAATACAACGCTTACGCTTTTAATAATACCTAATAAATTACATCCTTAAACAAAATCGTAAATTTATCTAATGTAGCACTGATGCCATAGCTCACTTGTTAGAGGGTAGGGAAGGTGTTCTGGAAGTGCGATTTCCATTGGACATCTGGTTCTATTGTTGATAACTTTTTCATTCAACGAACAATTTATATTTGACGTCCATTTTTTTTTATGGTATAAGAGGGCAAACGAGCGTGCGGATCACAGGTGCTAAGTGATCACCGCCGCCCACAAACTCTTGCAACGTCCGAGGACTCACAAGAGCGTTGCATATTGCAGTCCATATTGCAGTCCTATTATACTGATAAATATTTATCCAACTTATCAATGTGGTGATCTGGACTTTGTTTCTATTGTAATGAAGACTAACCAGAATTATTTGTTACAGGTATCAATGCTCTCCAGCGAGTCATCTGCCTCCAGTAGTGCAAGTTCTAAATGCAAGGCCATGAAGCTCAGCCTGCACCCAAACCAAAAGGTAATATTATTATTGTCCATTTTGTTATTATTTGCTTTATTATAATATTATAAACAACCAAAGGATTTTTTTCAATCAATCTTTTAAAACTTATATGTATATCGTTATTGATTTACGCTTTTTTTTGTTTAAACTTCTTAGAATCAATAAATGCGTTTACAGGAACCAATTTTTCAACAGAAAGCAGATAAAATTAAACTAGCTTTGGAACGTATGAGGGAGGCGAATGTTAAGAAACTGTTCATCAAAGCCTTCTCTATGGATGGATCTTCAAAGAGTCTTCTCGTTGACGAGAAAATGACCTGTGGTTACGTAACACGCTTGCTGGCGGATAAAAACCACGTAACCATGGAACCGAAGTGGGCTATCGTAGAGAATTTACCAGACTTGCACATGGGTAATAATTATTTTATAATCTATCAAAACATTGCGTCTTTTATATGATTCTTCATATTCTTTATTGAATAAATTATGTTAATATATTGTTGAATTGTTTTAGAACGAGTGTACGAAGACCATGAGATGTTAGTAGACAACCTCATGCTATGGACCCGGGAATCTAAAAATAAAATAATGTTCGCCGAGAGACCAGACAAAATATCGCTCTTCCAGACACCAGAGAAGTTTTTGCTAAATGAAGATGAAATAGGTATGATATTATTATTAATTAATAATTATTATTTATTGCTGTATTCAATTATGTCATGTGAAAAACACTTTAGTTAAAAAACATAGAGGTCACTTTTGAATAAACAAACAATAATAGGAATAATTGGATATAAACAATATTTGGGCATTTTATATTGAAGGTCAACAGGAATGTTACATCTTGTGGATAACCAGATCATCACTTCCTTCTGATTATCTATGACCTAACCACTTGCTCTGATGCCCTCAATTATATCAAACGCCCAAACAATATATGAACTCAGAAACTATTCTGAGAATTTAAAATTATCTTATATATATATGATTCTTAATCTTATATTTTCATTTAAATAAATTATTTAAATACACAAGAATATATTTTATATAGTTAAAATAACAATTTATTTCAAAGGCCGTTAAAACATTCCTGTTTCTGTCACTATTTAATTGGACGTACGGTTTGAATAAAACATTTAAGATATATTTGTCAATTAACTTTTATATGATAAATGGCCTTTATTGTTATTTAATTGTAAAATTGTTTATATTTTGTTGCACATCGTTGACGTAATTTATTTACACACGAGCTATTTTTTGTAAATTGTTTGGTAATTGTTTTTTATGGTTGTTTGAAAATAAAAATATTTTCTCTGATAATTTTCAACAGGTTTTAGTGAATACGACGAACATTTACGTCAAGTGGTTATTGAAGAATTCTTCGGTCAGAGCGGAGTCGCTACAACGCCTTCTGTATCCGGTCACCCCGTCCCTCCCATGGAAGGCCCTCTCTATCTTAAGAGTGACGCCAAAAAGGGATGGAAGAAGTACTACTTCGTCCTGCGCCCTTCCGGTTAGTAAAACAGCTGTTATTAAACGCCCCGCGAACTGTGTGGCCACACTAGAAATGCAAAGCGAATTTATATTTTGGTGTGAATTGTTCAATTTAATAGCATAATTTGCGTTTGTCTATTAGGACTGTACTATTTACCGAAAGATAAGGTGAAGACTTTAAAGGAGTTAGTCTGCTTGGCGACTTTCGACACTAACGAGGTGTATTTAGGCGTGAATTGGAAGAAAAAGTATAAGTCGCCGACGGATTATTGCTTCGCCATCAAACATCCGAGGCTACAACAACCAAAGAGCGTCAAGTTTATTAAGTTTCTCTGTGCTGATGATCAAAGGACGCTGGAGAGATGGGTCACGGCAATGCGTATCGCTAAGGTACACTAGTCAAATAAGGTTTAATATACAATAGTAATACAATTTAAATTATACATATATATTGAGCTCACTCTGTTAGCATCTTCAGAAAACAATAAAAGTTGGTTAAATTTTCAGTTTTTCTCCCATCTTTAAGTTTAAAACTTCTTACTTTGCTCGTTTTATAACTTATTCAACAACTAAAAGTAATAAGTTAGTCAAAAAAATCAATGAATAATCTAGTCTAAAGAATTGATAACTAAAATTATAATATCAAAAGTGACTACTGCTATAACGAAAAATCTACTAACACTAAGAAAGTTCGTGTAGTCTTGCTGGTCTGGCTGGTTCTTCATCAAAGACTCGCAAACCTAGCATGAATATGTACCTAATTGTAATTAAAAGTGACTTTGAATGTTTTAATGTACAGCACGGCAGACAGTTATTAGACAATCACCGGTCCCTAGTGGAAGAACTGACTCAAGAGGATCTAGACCACTTGGCACACGCGCGGTCATGCTCCGTAAGTATTCAATAGGGACAGAAATATAGTATTATATTCTTTAAACATGTTTAAAAAATAACACATTACATAAAGATAAAATAAAGCGAAACAGACACATTAATATTACAAACTTGACAAACAAAAGTCATTGTCTTAGATAAATAACAAATGCATTGAATATCTACCAAGAACTAATCGTAAAATAAATTTGCGATAACCTTACAGATAACATCGATCCCTACAAAGACGAATGGCACGGCGCCAGGCGTCCCCGCGCCGGTCTCCAGCAACGCCAGTGTTGCCAACTCGGACGTCAGCAGCGGCAGGTTGGTATTGCCATTTATACTAACAATTAATTATAATCAGCAACATGATAAACCTTTTTTATGTTAATGCGAATAAATGTGTATTGCTGTTCGTTTTATTATTGTTTGCGAATTGGTATGTTTGTGTGATATGCAAAATATAATTAGCATTATGTTGCTTTATACATATGACAAATAACTGAATTGTAAACACACCTTGCCTTTGGGCTTTTGTCCATATATATAAAGTAAATGTATGTATAGATAATACGTATATATACATAAATTTACTTATTATTTTAATGTACTGTCTAACAAATATTTTTTAAATTATAAATAAGTGTATGAAATTTGAAACAATTATATGTGCTAATTAATGTATTATTATTGATAATACAATTTCATTATATCAAGTGGTATGTTATTTAGACACTCCCGGGCTTCCTCCTCGAGTTCAAGTGGATGTCTCTCAGATGGTGGCACTGCGTCAGAAAGCGCCTTTGATTGCGAATTTCCTATGGGTTTGTTTTATAATGACATTATTAGTAACTAAGAATTGTTAGCTATCAAAAAACTGGCATTATTTATTTACTAAACAAACGAGTGGAGTTTGTTTTTTATGTTTCTTGTTTACCGACACAGGTACAATAAAACGAAAGCCATCAATGAAGCCAAATATCCCGTTGACTTGGATGACGCGGCAGCTTAAGGAGATGGTAGAAAACGAGGGTGACGTAGACCCCGGGGACTCCGGAACGCTTACGCGACGACCACGAACACGAGACGATTCTACACTAAAACGTCACCACTCCACTGCTACAGGTACAGCACCTCTATTGATTCAAAGAAGCTAAAATAATATATTAATCATAGTCAATAATAGTCACATATATATTGGAAATCATCTCTAAGAAGCTTATTATTAATGCCCTATTTCCAGAGTCGTCGGAGCCTACCATCTACAGTACTGGGAGCATCACGTCTAGCAGCCCTGTGAGAGACCCACCATCTCCGACCTATGGCCACTACGAAAATATGACTCACGAACCGTACAGAGCCAGCGTAGACACTGCTTCTTCGTTATATGGTTACACAATTTACGATAATTCGCAACCGCAACCAGAGACTACAGTTGAAGACCTACCCCTTCCACCGCCACCAACAGATGTGCCCGATGGCATGTTCAGCTCTACACTCAGTCTGGACTCTCTACCCCCACCGCCACCGCCTGTTGCCTACCCTATAGAGGATATGAATGGCTCACAGCTAAGTCTGCCTCCACCCCCACCTGAGCACACTATTGAGTCACATACTGGACGAGTTCAAGACATCGTGAGTCAGCTGACAGCTCAACAAATTGAGCAGACAGGGAGGGCCGGACAGAGAAACAGCTTGAGAAGCTCTGACAGTAATCGCTCTTTCCCCCGACAACCCTCTCTGGATAGTGTTAACTCGGAAACCTCCAAAACGTCCTCCTTACACTCGGATAAAAGCATCTACGGACATCAGAACGTTGCCTATGGCGCTTGCCTTGTGGAGCTACAGACCAAAAAAATAAGCAATGGCAGCCCCTCCATTCAGAAAAAAATTATAGAACCTGTAAAAGAAAGAACTGGATCCATCAAGAAAGTGAATTTCGCAGATGATCTCCCAACTTGTGCAGAGAAAAAAGCCAAGAAAATTTCCTTCAACTTAGCAGATGCACCGCCTTCACCTCGAAAACCACCTCCACCGAAACGCAATGAAAGCACTCGTCTGTCATCCCCGAAGAAGCTAGCTGATTCAAACAGCAACCCACCCAAAGATTTTCTAAAAGATCTCCAAAGAGTAATGAGAAAGAAATGGCAGGTCGCGCAAAAATGCAAACTTGAGCCCGCTACCACACCGCACGAGGTACTCGGCTTTAGAGAATACCCGCTGTCAGACGACTACAAGGAAACCAGCGTCTCCATGTGGGTGCAAGAACATTACGGAGGGGGCTCGGGGGTCGAAGACCCTTTCTACGAGAATGTGTTTGGAAGAGAGGCGCCGCCGCGACGAGAGGAACCCAAGCCGATAAAGAAACGCCCGCCCCCGGCACCCCCGCGCCGCAGTGACTCCACCCACCTTAGCACACACCCGGGTATCCCCCCGCCCTCGCACCCCTCCGCCGTGCAACCGACCGCTTGAAACCGTCTTAACATATCGCTCGCCTTCTGCGGACTCACTTGCCGTTCCTGCACCCGTGATTCCGATTAGAAGTTCGTTTCTTGTGCTGTGTTGTGTTGTGAGACGTCGCGAGCGATATATACATTTGAACGTTTCGTATTAGGGCGGGAAGTAATGTATGTAGCTGCTGTCCGTGTAGTTCATGATTGCGTGTGTAGTGATTTCATGTTATAATCATCGGAGATCAATGTATGTGGTGTTTTATTATGACTTGTATAGGACCACTTCACTTCATTTGTCTTAACTTATAGGACTCTCTTTTTTGTATGTTCTCAAAAGTGACCAATGGTAATATTGAAGGTTTATAGTAAGTATTGAGCAAGTTTGACGTAAATTGTATGGCGGTGCTATTATGAAATGGTAAAGTAAGGTATGATATGATAAGCTGACTCTCTCAATTGCATTGGAAACATCGTCTTATTTTATCCGGATTGACATAAACTTCATATTAAAACATCATTAGACTTAAAGTTTAAACTGATAAATAATTTGTTGACAATTGAATTATGGTGCTAAGATGACGATGTTTCAAATGGATTTAGGGAGACGTATTTATTAATGAGTTGGAGTTTTGTCAATTTATATTATGTTCCTAAATATAATTGAGCAGCTCTCGGATGATGAGGTTTTGAGACATTGACGACATGTAATTTATTGTAAATGGCTGCATCTTATTGTATAATACATTGCATTATCATGTAAATTATGTCTTGGGATACAAGTTTTTTAAAAGCGGTCATTTTACACTGTTCTCGGCTTAGGGGCCATTCATAAAATACGTCACCACTAAATTTACCTATCTAAAACCCCTCCCCCCTCCTTATCACAGCCTGTCACACTTTCTGTGCCTCCCCCCATATATGTAACATCACAAAAGCTAGACCAAAAAAGATGTCAAAGGTTTCTTTAATATTCTGAGATATCTATACTTGGCTTTGAAGTACACATCTTCTTTTTTTTTTTTTATTATTGCTCTATTTCCATTTCCTGTTCCGACACTTTCATCTCCTAGTATACAGAGTAGTTCTCTATCTCGTCTACCTTCTTTACGTTGTTGTAACCTTGTTGTAATGTTGAACTTTTCCCCCCTCTTCCCTCAGAGCGAACGTATTGTATGGAGGGCCTCTTAGTGACTTTGGACATGTAAAACGATTCCTATTTTGTGCCATAGTGATACTGTAAGGAGTAAATAATATCTGTCCTTTTTATAAGAACGTAACTCATGTTAACTCTAGGATAGGACTTGGCACACTGCGTTGTGTTGAAATCTATAAATCTTAAATAAAAATACTGTTCCGAAAATGTCCCCTCAGTGCGTTCTCTGTCTAAGCAGTCTTAAGTGATATACTTTTGTAATGTACCTTGCAATGATATTGCAATTTATATGTCATCTTCTCAACATTTATCAACAACAAAATGGGATAAAATAGTATAAACAAATGTTTTTGATAAACGTTTTTAAATACATTTCAAAGGAATATAAATATATACATTTTGTTTGTCGAACTTAAATAATTACATGAATACGTCACGTTTGTTTTAAATGTCTTAGTGATGTTGAGTATTGTTCAGATTACAGTAATTCCATCCTTGATAGGTAATATCAACTTAAAGTGTATCATTTGCATGTAACATGAACATTTAACTTGTATAATTTTAATGCGGTGGTTTCGCGGGTCGACGCCTACCGCCATCTTGTATTACAAAATATGTTCCAATACAGAAGAAGTATAAAATATGTGTATCTGATCTCATTTTCTACTTTATAATATGTCATCTATGGGCTGTGATCTCGTCCAATTTGACTTGATCTTTTTATAACTTGGAGATAATAGGTACTTTTAATATTCATTCAAAGATCATATTGACTATAATGGAATAAAACCCTTTTTAACGATAAAAATTTACAAATTATACATATTACCGTCCTCTCTTATTGTAGGATATTATAGGGTGTAATGAAATGTTTGTAAATCTGTGTATCCGTCATGCTTTATCATAGACTTCGCGGAATTTTTACTTTAAAAAAATGAGGCTAAATTGATAAACGAATGTATTAGTAAAATATTTGTATTTGGATATTTTTAATTGGACCACATAAGTAGCTAAACTTTTATGCCAAATATTTAAGTACATACTTAGTTTAACATGATATTATAAACAAAAAAAATCTAAAAAACTTATGAACTCAATACTGAGCGTTAAATATAACTGGTACTTGGTTCAATGACAGACTTAACATTCCTAAAATATAAATACCACTAATGTGATATTAACAATTTTCTTTTTTACTTAGACTAGCAATTTTCAGGCAATAGGTTAAATATACGTATGTTGTATTGAAGTATATCGGACTGATTAAATTTAGCTAAATTTTTCATTATTGTGGAATTGACATAAAATTCCTAGCGTTTTATATTGATCCATCTTTGTATGGTTTTGAAAAAGATTTATATAAATCCTTCAGTTTTTATTTCGAGCAAAGTTCCATCCAGATATAATTCTTAGCTTGTAAGACTGAAAAATAAAATCATCCGATTCTGACAATAAAATTGCGTCCAAAACTATGTTCCGTATAACATTTAAATTGTTATAACATTTTCACTTGTCTATAAACAACAGGCCTGCCATGAACCCTTATAGCAGTATTACAATAATCTAATAATTAATAACTAAATATACTTTAATAATGTTTTGATGACGTCTTCGTAAATCATTTATTCTTTTAGTATAGGAAACGTTACTAACTCGTTCCATAAACTTTGTTTTGACATTAGAAATAATAATTTAATATTGTTTTTAAATAACATTTTGTCATTTAAAGAAAGCATTCATTCTTTTACATCACGAAGCAGGAATAAAATAATATATCATTATAGAGCTCAGGGAACCAATCAAAGTAATATTATTGTAATATTGCAAGAAAACTTATTCAAAGATAGTTTTTAGAGTCCATGGCAGGCCTGCAGATCAAGTGTTATATCGATTACTGATTATGATATATTCGAGACTGAATCCTGAAATATGGTAACACTGTTCTCAGCAGCTCTTGGCTACTAGTTGTACTCGGTCTTAAAAAAGGACAAATCAATTATGTTTTCGTATTATACATAAAACCCATAGATTATATAGTTATTGTAACCGCTTAAGACCGGATACAACAACGTGCTAAAACTTGAATACTGGTTCGAAGTAGTTATAAACACTCTGCCTTTAGTTAATAAAAGTACTTCGATGTATAATCGCTCTCCACACAAGTCTTCATATCGTATAGACCCATATTTGTTAAGGCGGTTTCTGCACTTTCGACTTCTGGATTTATTCTGCGAATTGAATTACTCAATTCATTCAGATGATTTTTATAAAGTTAATTTTAATTAAAGTAGCGTTAGATTGCTGTATACATTAATTATCGTCGTTTGTGCACCGCCTCGGAGTGTGATAAATGTAAACATTTCAAGAATAGTGTTTGTATGATATCTTATAGTTAGTATTGACTGCTTGAATATCCATGACGTACATTTTATTAGAAAAATTGTTAATTGATGATATAATGTCCCCTTAATTATAAATAGGTTTAACCAGTACAGAGGGACAATTTTAGAAAATGATGTACGAAAATGTAAATTAGGAACGGTTTAAATTTATAGATGTTGTGACCCGAGGGTTGGTTGACTCAAGTCTCCCAAACCTCCATAAAGGTATACTATGAATATGTTAGTTAATATTGTATATACTATTATCTGTCCTAGATACTTAATTATAAAAATACGCTAAACGTTAGATACGGGTTACCTTAGCTCAATCTATCGGCAACTATTCTGTTTAATCACCTTTATGTAACGCATTTACTAGTATTCTTAATTGTTTAACTGTACAGATAATAAAAATAATTAATTATTCTTTGTATATTTTTCAAATATAACAAAATGCCAAGGTTCTTTTTTATTTTTTATATATTTTTTTCCCATTTTTTAAATCTTTCTTTAAATAAATATCAGTGGTGCCTAGGACAATATTTATTTCGTGTCATGGTAAAGGTTTTATAAGACAACCGCCATCTTTACTGTATTATCTTTTGAATCTGCAATACATACAACAGATAATTTATATTCTCTAATTCCTGTCCTTTTTTAGATTTGTCAGTTACACGCATTTTATATTATTTTTATAATTTCTTATTTATATTAGAAACAATTCATTTAGATGTTATTGTTATGTAACGAAAATCCATTTCGGATTTAAAATGGAAAACGAACGTAAGTCTCAAGAATCAAATAATTACATGTAAAAATCCAAATATCAACATTACGTATGGGCAGGACTACATTCATATTTTTTTAACGATTGCCTATAATTTATAAAGGGCGTTTATAAATATAAAGGAAACGATACCTGTCCCATTTATTGCAATAATTACCTAATCTAATAGACGGTAGCTTGTAACCTTAAAACAGTAAACTAAATTCTACTTTGTCTCTAGCTGATTGCAAATGCATAAAAATACTTGGACACTTGGAAGGGGTAAAATGGTTTACTTCTCCCCGCCGATATAAACCTAGTGCTGGACCTCTCGCTTTGGGGGATTGGAAACAGAATCCTCATATCTGGCTTTATTATGTTGAAAGCTCTGACGGGTTACTTTTAGATCATGATGTGCTTCGGTGAGGTCATTAAAGTGAAAACAATATTTTCCAGTAAATTCAGATTTAGAAAACAATAGAAAATCACACAAAACACTCGTTAAAATTTATGATCCGTGTCAAATGATATGAAATTAAAAATCATAATAAAATACTAGCACTCTGATTCATTCGTTGTTACGAGTTAGTAATGCTATCAGGGATTCCAGATCAACGGATTCTCGTTACTGGTGCATCCATGACGTGCAACGCTACTTTCTCGGAGAGCTGCACTGTGAGCAAGTCCTGTTCACGTATCAGTATCCCAGTCTAAAGCTCCCCTCCCACCTCGCCACCTATCTATGGAAAGCCAATGCATCTCTCAAGCTACCACCAAAATTATATATGAAAGAATTGCACATGTCCATAGAAGATACATTGAAGGTGATGTTGAAAATAATAATTAAGTCTTATATATTTGTTATATGAACCATAGAATATTTTGAACTAATTTTATTTTACCAGAAAATGGAAATGAAGCAAGTACAAATGAATCGTCTTCTTGTATCGGATCAGTTAATTAAAATTGACCGGCTCGACTATTTTAAACGAAAAACATTTTTTAGAATATTGCTGAATATAATTAGGTATGCTTATATTTATTTCTGAAAAATTGTCTTATGATTTTAAAAATGAAATATTAATATGCAAAAAAATACATTAAGATTATTAAATTTACCTATCAAAAGTCAAATATCTTAAAACGGCTATACGTACATAACAAGACCTGCGCTGGACTTACTTGATTATCAAACTAACTATGACCCATAACTACATTTTTACCGTAATACTTTACAAAATATACTAAGCAATATGAATTGTGGAATGAATGTTCGAGTGAACTGTCTTGAAAATATATTATGATACCTACTTACATTCCACTATATGAAAATTCCTATTTCACAATTTTTTATCATACTTTATAAATGTAGATTTCATTTAATTATTTAACTTTTCAATATGATGATATCTCTATCAAATTATAATAAACTGTACCTTCACACGGGCAGAAACTAAAAGTATTTCAGGTGGCTTAAAATAAAATGTAATTAAAAATCTTCCTATATAATTAAAATAATAATCAGCTTCCAGGACAAATTACAGCTGGTTTCGTTTGAAAACTTGTGCTGTAAACGGTTAGAAGGAGTACGACTCATACAACAACTGGCTTGCTTCGCGGCTCACTCCCTGAAATATCTGTTCCTTTGGCGTTTTGTTTTACCGAACGAAAATCCTTTATTGATAAATTATAGTTATATTACAGGTAAGTTGTTTGGAATACTAGAAGATATATTAAACTGAATTGTTTATTTATTACTCTTGGAGCAAACTGATTGCGAGTGATGCTGTTCTCGGCATGGTAGTTATTGTAACCACCAGGTGCTGGAAATAATTATATCTACAATAATATATACACGTTTCATGTATTTATTTCAATCAAGTAAATGTAATAGTTTATGCCTGGTTAAGACTACACTAGAATATTAAAAGTAATACTACCTCTTTCAAAAGCAATAAAGTGATACAAACTTTATTAAAACTGAAATGACACATTTTAAGTCATAATTTTTTTATAAAATATAAAAATAATAAAAAACTGAAATAACTAAATCAAGAAAAATTGTAAAACTAATAACATTAACTTGAAAAGATATAAAAATACTTAAATAAAAATGCTTACTTGTGGGCCCGCACTGCTCGTGTTATATCCATGTATCAAGTTGGTTTGTTTCTTTCTGCCTTGTGCTGCTTTTCTATCAATGATCGGAGTCTATTTGGGAGGACTGTCTAGCTATTATGTAAATGTAGCCTCTATTAAGTTCAATACTATGGTGAATGCTTCGTCCGTCTGAATACTGAATTCAAAATATGATGTTTTAAGGTTAGTTGTTTCATATTAAAATGATAGAATAGAATAATAGTTTTTAACTTGTTGCTTAATTATTTAAAATACCTATTTAATAGGATTTATTTCTTAGTACTAGTGCCGTGCTTTCATAAGAAATCTTTCTATGGTTGCAACTTACATTATTAATTATTATTATGATTTATTTATTAGATGTCTTATATTTATATCAGGTTTTTGAGAACAGTATAGTTTGTTTTATTATTATTTATCTTTCTCATCACTCTTAGTATTGACGGACTTACACTGTCATCGTTACTAAGACGACGTATTTAACAAGCTTTGCTTTATAAGTTTTGCACGATGGCAACCGATGAAGAGAAATCTAAGATACTTAAATTACTAGAAGGACTCGATGTTCCAGAGGTAAAAGTATCCAAAAGGTGTCTGGGGTTGGTGAAAGAGTTCCAAGACAAATATAGCGAGGAATTAGAGGGTGAGAATATGGAGAACGAAACATATGATAATCCGTATGTACCCGATAAACAACTTCTGGAAGAAAATGAAAGAAAATTGAAGGCCCTGCTGGAAGAGAGTAAACGGTTGTTGACTTTGAATATCAAAATATTATTTGATCATTAACATAGTGATGTGGGCCATCAGGTAAAAATTTGGTATCTTTTATCTTTATAATTTTTTTTATTACAGCGCAAAAAAGGAAATGAAAGTTGATAACAGACTACCTACTGTATCAGATCCTAAGCGGCCATGGAGAACCAATTCTAATAAGGAAAAATTATTGCGAATTGATATTGAACTGAAGCAGCATATAGAAAAGTCTGGTGTGACTGTCAGTCCCATGAAAGAAGATGAAATGAAAGATTTGATCAAAGAATGTCGAGAGGAAACTCAAATTGCACCTCGTGTAGGTGCGGACCGGTTGAGAGATACAGTGGACGAGGCTAGAAGATCACTGCCAAACTTTCAATATAGAACTATAGAGAATTCTACAGCTACGGCGATTCTTCCCGAAGCACATGGAACTGAAACACCTAGAAATCCAGTAGAATATACAGAATAGTATTTTATTATTTATTTTACCTTTTATTTTAATCGGTTTCCCTTTTTAATAAAAAAATATGTACACGGTAATAATTGTCTTTTTCTGCATTACCTGCCACAGCCACAAATTGTTTAAACTAAGCTGAGCTACAACTGCTAGAACTTAATACTACGTAGGTATCTAAACATTCTTACAAGGAAGTATTTACTGTATAAATATGTAATATAATTTCTTATGACTAAATATGTAGGTAGCGGACAGCACATTCTCCGGCCTCAGACTAGACAGTGTTTTCTCCGAAGCCTCGGCGAGTTGCGGCAACTTCGTGTTTTAGCTTTGGAGTACGCGCATATAGCGGATGGAACCGGAAACGCTCTCTTGTCGCTTCTACCCGTGATACGGCGCCCCCACTTCCAACTACAGGTGTGTTTACATTTAGACTATATAAAATATAATAAAAAATAATTTCTGATATAAGTATACACAGAATTGTATATTTCTTAAAAGAATAGATAAGTTATTTCCAAATGCTATCTGTAGCTATTAAAAAGCGACGGTACCTACATAATGTACCTAATACCTACCCATATATATGTATTGCAATCTTGTTATATTAATAACATAATAATATCCTATATAACATCTATTTAGTGCGAAAGTGTACTAGAAACGTGTGAAACTATATATATTTTAAGAAGGGAATTATAATATTTTATGAATTTATAACCCACCATATTCTATAATTTGTTACCATAAATTATAAAATTAATAGTTAAAGTTATGTGAATACTTTTAAAGCTTATCTGTCGCGAAAATCAAACTCCCGGAAAGGTAGATGCGAGACTCGGCGTCGGTGGTTACGACATTCCAGATACCGCTTGGCGACGAGTGACAACATCCTGTCCCGATCTCTATCTTTTTATGGCTTTCTGTTAGTAAATATATTATTCAATTAATTAATTTCCACTAATTATTCTTAGAATTTTTTAAGTGTATTCTATAATAATAACAATAAAATATAGTGAAACTTTATTAAAAAACCTTTAGACTTTATAGATAATATTTATATATCTTGGGCAGTTCGTATTCGTGATTATGATAATGTTAGAAGATTCTTGACGCCAAGCATGCCGCTGCGCGAAGCTCATCTTCAACTTGGTATAGATCTGACTGTTACTCAACGACAGGATTCCGATCTCAGTTGTTTTATGCGCTCCCTTGCCTATTACAACTCAGACTCTTTAGGTGATATTTTATTGATTTATATTAAGTAGAGAGATCTATATGTTGAATAAATTATTTTTTACAGATATTGTTACTTATTTTTACTGAAACGTGCGGATAAGTTTATCATCTTAATTAAGGCAAGCTTGATATCTATCAGTCTATCTAGACTGGAGCAAATATATTCCGCAGCAGGTTTTAATGACATTTGCAAGTTTAGGATACTAATTGTGAATATATTTTGTTGGGTCTGCTAAGTAACTTTTTACTTCTTCTTAGTGACGCTGAGTATTCACCAATGGCGTTCAGCAGAACTGCCTCTCCGGCGTGTGCTTGAGCTCATGCCCCGACTGACCCGTTTGTTGTATACAGGCCGATGTTCCGAAAGAGATTTGCGCGAAGCACTCACAATAGTGGCGTGCGGGGTGTGCGAGAGTATGATGTTCTTAATTTATTTTAATCATATTATTAGAAATACAGAGAGAAGGCGAGATAGTTTGGTAACTCAGTTTTATCAGAGATCATCGATCATTATTATTATTGTAAGATTTGAATGAATGATAGTTCTTCTATATCCACCCACCATCTAGTTGTTTTGATAAACCTAGTAGAGTTACTAGTACCTATCGTAAATCAACTTTAAACCAAATGCATATTAACAATAGACAAGTAGGTACACAGATAGTAATAATTATATAGTCAATAGAAATCAGTCTCTTATATTGATTGCTAACGACTTCGTCTTACTCTTACGCGTCATACTTATTGACCAAAAATAAATGTAGATAGAAGCTATGTACATGGAGATTTAAATAAACTGTCAACACCACACTAGATTTAATTTAAATTCGTCTTGTAGTTTTGATGTATTGTAATTATACTCCCCTAAGCTTTTGTCTTTTCACGTAAAAATGAATTTTACAAAGTGATAAGTATCTTACATGTTAGTCGGGTCTACTATTACCATAAAGTGCATAAAAATCTGCGAAGTAGTTTTGGCATAATGGAGGAACAAACAAACCGACATTATTTTACATCAATATTAAATTACAGATTTTGCCTCGTTATTGTTTTATTATATGTTTAGATGTACAAATATATATACCATAATTATTTTCAGTTAATCCATTTTAGATAACATGAATTTTGTCTTTACTATCAAAAACTTAAATGATGCCTATAAGTTTATATATTCCTCTCCTACTGCGGCATAATGCTCTTACGGGTTGTCACAAATAGGATGCTCTGGTAGTAGGTCTGTTTACCATTAATCTTAGGACAGTATTGAGAAAGTGACTAATAAGGAATACAACTGAACTATTTTAATCTTACCCTGCAAAAACCAAGAATTTTTATTAAAAATTAGCATACAGCTAGACATTAAATGTCTAATTAGGTCGTAGTAGACAATACTAAGTATAAATGTAAGAAATAAAAGATGTTTAAGAACTGTACATTGCCGCAAAAAAAGATACAAAGATACAAATATACTTGCCATCTGCGACCTTATCTAAGGTAGACTAGCAATCAAGCAATCAACTATGTTGAGCTATTGTAAATTGGCTTCGCCGACTACATTAGGTGATCGACAAACAGAAAACGTTTACAGGTGTTGGCAATAAAAAATAATTATTTTTTTCATCATGATAATTGGTTTTCGAACGAACTGACCAGACCTCTTCCTTCTCTTATTCCACATTGTGGTGTAAGAGAGAGTACGTTCCCTAATTTTCCTTCTGGCATTTCAAACATCAGCATTATATTTATTCAGAATTCTACTGGAAGTAGTGGTATTCGTAGTCTAAAATAACAAATATAATATCATGAGTAGACTTATATATTATATACTTGACACCTGCGATTTTGTGAAGTGATGCCTCTTAGTAAATAACTGTACTGTCTTAGGGTATATTATGGATATTTTGCAAAATGAAATGTTTTTACTGTAACATATGAAATGATAAACTGAATGTTACTAGTAAATATCAATCCTTGACAGTAATTATTTTTCAAATATTAAAAACAATTTCCATTATCATTTCAACTCTTATATTGTTTATAACAATGTTTAATGTCTAAATAGCAACATCCCCTTTTTAAAAGAGCAGGCCGAGTGGTGGTGGATCAGGAATAAGGAGTCGAGGTGTTCTAGAATACAGTGATGAAATGGTGCGTTACAATATTAATAATACAATAACAATACAATATTGCAGAAATATAACAGTGCAAAATAAAACCGAACATAGCAGAATGTGGCACCGTCTAAATATGGTAATTACAAGTAGATTTGGAACTGAAATTATTTAGTATTCCGTCGAAGGTATAATAATCACAATGGAATAATGGCCCAAAATAAAAAAATAACATGAAATTAAACTATCAAAGATTGGATTGAATGCAGTTTATAATAAAAATACATTATTTTTGTTAACATTATAATGGGTTCAAAACATACCGAATTTATTACGCTATATAGTTTTATTCAATAACCCTTTAGGGAAAAGTAGCATAGCGGTTCATAGACAATTGTTTTAGTTTCGAAGTTACCGTTTTTTCTCAAAAGAGATTATTCGTGGTTTTTAAGACAGCTGATATTAGACGCACTCCCTCCAATCATAAATATTTTCAGAACTATACACCTTAGATATGAATATTAAAAAGAATTATCTTAATTATTTAAAATGTCATACGATTATTCAATGAAAAATTAAAAAAATATCCTTTCAATTTTTATATATATGTATATATCAAATTCCATTAGAGGTTTTAATTTTAATGTAATTTGGTTCAAAATAAATAACTTTAAGAAATAATATTGTATATTAATCTAATAAAATCTATTAGTCATCTTACATTCCAGACACGAGAATCTTCGATATTACAGGAATAATAGGACAGTGAAAGATTAATTTATTCCATGTGCAGAATTGAAACAAATCGACATACAGATACAGGACGAAGATTCCAAACGCATTTACTGGAGTCAGACAGTTGAAGTTCTTACAGAACAATATAAAGACATAATGCAGCTTTTCGATATAAAATTTAGTCTTGAAATTTACAAATGCTAAAATAATTACAATGTCTTTCTAATACAAATGGTGATATTTATTTTCCAAGCAAAAAAAAAAAATTGGAGCGCTTTTAGTATTGAATAACTGATTATAAAATACTTTACAAGAACATCGAAATGTTACTACATTAATCTCCTCATATAGCTCCACATAAATAAAAATGTATTCTTTATATAAAGTTTATTTACATAACATACATTAACTTGACAAGATAATCAATCCATAATAATAAACTCAGTAGTGAAAAGAAAAGTGTAAGCGCGGCTTGAAGTCTCACCGCGGATTTTGAGACAATGGTTTCAGCTAACTGAGACGTTATAATAAAATTATATTTAAATTTAAAAACATAAAAATAAAAATAATTATAAAGAATGATCTACGATACTAATTGCGTGCAGTCGGAAGTTTAGTGACAGGAGATGATTAAATATCTAAAGAAAGCAAAGAAAATATATTGAAAGAATAAAAATGAGTCCAAGAGAGGCGGACCCGCCGCTCGTTGCTGGTGGCTGGCCATCTCCTGGATAACACTATTGTTTCTATTACTTATATAGTATACTTGTTGGTGTGGTAGTTGCGATTACTTCTTAATTTAACTACTGTATGAATTTTTTTTCAGTCTACTTAGTTGAGCCGTTATCGGCAAAAATGGTTTTGGTGTAATCGTTTAAGTTTGTTACGGTATATAATAACGACATGAATATCCATCTAAACTAACTGAAAACCACAAAACTGAAATTATTTACTATGTGGTGTATAGGCAAAATATCTATTTTTTTTACATTTAACATACTATATCAGTTCAAAAATTAGCTGTCTATATCTATATAATTGAAAACAAATTGATATACAAACATTAAATATAATATTATAATCTGTTAACACCGCACATCGAACATGTTTTGGTACAGTACAATTCTGGCCGTTGTGGCGGAGCATTAAGAATTACGCCATTTCACCCCCATATGAAGTCCTCACTTATTTTAATTATATAAGATATTTTTTTTATATCATGATTAATATTAATATACTATTTCATTTCATTAATCTATATGGTTTGTATAATATGGGTCCGCTGTAGCTATCGTCCTGAGTTAACCAATCAAGCCGGAACATTGGATATTGTATCGTTTAAATTTTAACAATCATAGGTTTTCTATTCCAAAATAAATTATAACTTAATTATTTATGTCCTTAGTTAATTACTTTAGAGAGACGCAGCGCACGGCGTTCTTTGCGTATCCAATAATGAGCAGCAATGTACAGCTCTTTACGATAATGACATAACTATGTAAATATTATAAAACTATAAATTACTTTACATTCGCATGTATAAAAGTAGCGGAAATATATATCATGTTATACGTAAATAACCTATTACTTCGGATGTTACTTTAAAACGTAGTTCAAATTAGTGTCGCAAAATTTAATATGGACTAAATTTTCTGGCTTGGCTATACATACTCTATATATCCTTTGCTGAATACATTGAATCATTACGGAGATTTCAATTGAGCATCGAACAGGAGTGAGCACGAGGGGCATTTAGTACAAACTTGTAATCATTGCGGGAATAAAACAGCGATTCTCATAAAGATATTACGAGACATATTATACTTCCCAACATAGTGCTATCATATATCAGTTTGATACATACAGTATATGCCCATTCCAATTCGAGAATAAGTAATATTTTTAAAAAGATACAATTATATAAATAGACCTTATAATTTTCATTATCCCGAATCAAGATATTGTACGACCACAATGTCTTGCCATTCATAATTTAATCTTAAATCAACATTCTAACCAATTACACATCAATGAAATACATTGAAGCGATTAAAATTTAGGTCTACTTCACAAATAAACTACGCGTAACAAATATACAACTTTATCTAGCATCGGTTAAGTAAAGCGTTAAAGTATAAATATATCTATGAGAGTTGGAAACATGGGCGCCTAAGTCTAATATATAAAAATATAGAAGACGCTGGGTCTTGCTGGTGTTGGGGTGGCAGGGGAGTCGGAGATGGCGGAAGAATCAGAGGCGGCGGAGGAGTCAGGGGTGCCAGGGGTGTCGGGGGTGTCGGGCGCGGCGAGAGAGGCGGCACGCTCGGCGCGCGCTGCCAGGGCGGTGCGTCATTCCTCGCTTCCGGATTCTTCATTGTCAACCTCTGCCTCCTTGATGCTCGTGAAGAATGACGTCAGCGCCTTTAGCATTACCGCTGTGTACAAATTTATCATATTAATATGCATTAATAAATATAACTTACTAATCTTTTTTATTATATCATAATAATAAACACCTTTGCCTTCTGGTTCCATTTCTGATTCCTCCCAAGCTATAAACCCTTCAACGGTTATTATATATTCGTCGTGTAAATATTGGAATATTTCTAATGTAAGCCCTGAAAAAAAAAAGTATTTTTTAAACTTACAACTCAAAAAATAAATACAAATAAACCAAGAAATATATTTTCATTTCAATATATACCTTGAGGATGCTCAAGCCTATGTATAAGTTGTTGAATGCCAAATAAGCAGCTGGCCTCGCGTTGGGTACGCGTTTCACCAAACTCGCTGATGAGTGGCGAAAATTTGCTCATACGTTCTTGACTGAAGTGCGGCACGTCCCGTCCTTCCGTGCCGTACAAAGCGTGCTCGCAAATAGCTTGAATAAGAGCGCGCATGAACCGGTCCTCATTTGATGAAGCACCCAGGTTATCCTTTTTACACACAATGTCAATAAATTGTATAAAAGTGTATAACTGTCTTTATCAAGAAGCGACAATTTTAGATTGGTATATGTGATATCAAAAAAGACTAGCGATACGGTAGCTCAAATGGCATAGCGACGGGAAGGAAGTTTTTCCGGTTCGAATCCTGCCCGTGTTTATTAATTTAACAATATAAATAATCCTAAAATGGCTAAACATGTTCATAGACAATATCAAATACTGTTTAGTTTAATTGACTATTGCACAATACTAACCTGCACCCATCCTCGTATGCAATCGCAATTCTCTTCAGTGTTCATAAGCTGCAATAATGTACTCTGCGTTTCTTTTGGCGTCAGAACCTTTTTTATTTCTTCACTGGGCTTGCCGCCCTCCAAGAATTCAAACTTATTAGCTTCTAGCCATTTTGGAACCTGAAAATGTATAAAATAGCTGAACATAGCTATACATGTTTGTAGACAATTTTAAACAATGTTATATTTTCTTTTTACAATACAGTGCTAATGATAATATTTTTTTGTGTTAGTATTATACTTGTCTTATAAATGTATGTACCTGTTCCTCACTCATCCATTGCTTTAGTTCAAGACCAGATTCCTGCCATTTCGTTTTTACAAATGAAGGTCCCATGCTATCCTTTAAGTCTCTTATAATTGCTTTTAAGAACAAATGGCCGTGATTGAAATGTATAATGTTTTCACATAAACTAAATGCTTGTGCAAACGTGATATGCTGCAAGAGAATAACAATTGTTTTAGAGTAATGTCTACATAGAAACAAAAATAAAACCATAAAACAGAAACTATCAACATTTAAAGACAGTCTCATGGTCACTGAAGAGTGAACTAAACTAGTTCAGTAAATCTACCCGAAAAAAGGGCATTTTTCAAAAATATTTCCTACCTTCTTTTCTATTTGAGGGGCTATAATCTTTCCTAAGTACTCATATAACATAGGGATATCAATGTAATGATCAGGTGCACACTCTAGAATTTCGTTCATCCCGGTCAAAAAGTTCTCTGCTGATATTGTACCAGTTGCTACCAAATGAAGTAACGTTTTGGAAATAATCTGTATTTCCTTTGCTGACCTGCGAAAGAACAAAAAAAATAATGATATATTGGAATATAACAAACAATGTCGAGAAGCAGATTGGTCTACTACACAATTAATAATGTCACGTCTCATGCCGGTACTTACTTTTCTATAGCAATATAAAGCGTCTCCGTGACCAGTGCCGCGTGATACTGATGCGGTATTGTCTGCTTGATCTCGGAGACCACCTCATCATCATTTGGATTAACGAATCTGTCCATGATGAGCATTTTGTAGGCTTTTTTCTTGCTCTCGGGCAAGGGCTCCTGGGGTACGGGAACAGCAGGCGCAGCAACCTCTTGTGCCGGGGCCGGTGTAGCTACACCTCTGCTACTCGAGTTAGACCTGGTGACCCCGACTGAACCTGAACGACTACCACTGCCGTTACCTATAAGCAGTTATGTATCCGTGTTATTAATAAGTAGTTAATAAAATCACATTATTTAGTAGATAAAATACAAAATGTATATAATCATAAAAATACATATAAGTGTGAACAATATTTCTATTAAGGGGATGCAAAAACTCTTTAAATAGCCTGCTAATGGCATTTTAAGTGTATAAAATGCAGCACTAATAAACTATGAGAATTATTACTTACCTTGTCCAATAATAGTTATGTCTGGGCAATATTGCAATAAAAAAGTATGGGTAAATATATTTTTAATGAACCATATTATCCATTAAAGATTCTATTCAGAATTACAAATATAAGTTCACTATAAAAGCACTGTTTACAACAGAATATTATGAAACAAATTATTTAAAGACTAAATATTTATAATTAATTAGCACAAAGTTAGTATGTTTAAAATAATTAACACATAAAATCACCTCTGGAATTGAAGGTTGATCTCTCAATGGACTTTGAATGTTGATAGCCTCCTGGTGATAGATCTTTTGCTGGAAAAGAGATTGTTTGATGTAATTTATCTAAAAGTTTTATTTAAATATATTATAGTTTTCCATATCACAATACTTACTTCTCAGTGATGTAGGATCTGTTTGCACATTTTCGAGCATGCTATACATATTCTTTGAGAGGCTAATCATAGAATTACTGCTGGCCTGTGTTGTGTTCTTTGTTCCTGATCCATGATTCCAGCCAGAATTATGTGGAGCCAACTTGATGTCAGTAAGATTCTAAGGAAAATTTTGAATGATGATTTAATACATTAGAACTGTGTCCAGAAAAAAAAATAAACTTATTATAGAATTAGTTACTTCTTATAAGTGAATATTGAATTATGATTCAACTATATCTAAGCTACTAGATACCTTCTGTGCGACAGCTTTAAGCTTAGATGTATCAACAATGTAGTTGGTACGAGTTGCCTTCCACTGGTTGTCCATGAATGAATTGGAGCCTTGTCGCCCACCGCGTTTGTTTCGCCCTCCATCCTCCCGACGGAAACCACCACCCAATGGATGCGCGTTCATTAACTGAACACATCACAAAATTTAGATAGTCCTACAGTGATTGTATATAAAATTGATGGTGATTACCAATCACTCGCATGTAGGGATGCCACTGACATATAAATAATTACTTGAACATTTATTGACTTGACAAAAAACGACCAATAACTTATTTACTTATGATGATATTTCGACTTATATATCTTCCATAGCAATCAATATATCAATATATATAAAAGTACCTCAATGTTTCGTTGCTGTTGCTCAGCTTCCTTCTGGATCTGATCCATCATCTTAGGCTGCAGATCTACTACATTCTTGGCCACCCATTTTCTTTTTCTAAGCTCAATAACATCTTGAAGCATAAACCGCACTCTGCTGCTTATTTTATTGGATTTGCGATCAACAATATCTTGCATTTTTTTAAAGACACTCTCCAGCTGATCCTTGACTTCGCTTTCTACTTGTTCACCAATTGTGGTAAGGAGTTTACAGAGACATTCCAATTTCTCTTCTTCAAGTTTGTCAATCAAGTAAGTCATGCAGTACACCATAATCTTAGATGTGAGCATCTTTAATTTATACAGTTCACCTGTAACAATGTTTGTTTTATAAATGTTTGGATGATCTAAAGAACACACATGTGAAAAACCAAATATATGGTAAAAAAAAATTGCTCTGCATTTTTACATTTATAGACTTACAATATTTATGACTTAGTGTCAAGATTATATACAACATAAAATTGTCTGTCCTCTTTTTTTTCAATGTTTACAAAATAATATAAATTCAATTTGAAACCACTATAAAAACATTGAAAGTAACATTTAAAAGTCAATCCAATGAATAAGTTACAGTTGACCTTACAATTGCCATTTGCATAAGAATAAAAATAAGAAATTTGAAATTGTTGAAGGTTTTTAAATTGCCATATCTAACAAGAAACTTAAGTAATAATTTATAATTAAAGCATAAAACTTTAACATGATAACAATTCGTTCTGTCTCCAAAGGACATACATTATTGCAAGAACTATTTTAATCATAGTAAAATTCACACTTAAAAACAAAATGCCAAAAATTAACAAAACCTAATGGCTCATCCATAAAAAATGTAAAATAATTAGCATATGCAAAACTGAAACTTTAAATTTAGCTGGACAGTTATAAATAATGTATAATCATTTCTATAATTATTTATGGCTGGATGTATAAGATTTTGTATGAATTAAGTTTTTGAGCCCAAATTTACTCACACAAATTAGAAGAAAACATCAACACTATTAATATAGCTGATATACATAATTATTCGCTGTGCACTCTCACATATATAGGGCTATGCATTTACTCGAAAATGAAGGTAGGGCTATCAATTTTCAAAGCAAGTTCTCCTTACCTTTTTTGACAAATACGTACATAATTTAAAGGCAGACATATCACACCTCGCTCAGCAGTTTTTGATTAAGTAATATATAGAAACTATGACTTTTTCAATTTTGTTAATATTGCTAACTTTACGAAATATTTGAATCATTATTTTAGATTATATTATGAATTTTCGCATAAAGCTTGTCCAGTTTTATTATGAATAATTAATTGAATATATTAAAATAATATGCAAATAAAACCTGCTTCATACTAACCTATAAATCTAACATTTCCCACTGATCTCATTCTAACACGTCTATTTTCCTCAGCAAGTTGTAGCTGAAGTTCCTTCTTCTTAGCCTGCAAGTATCACAAAAAAATAGTATTTAGTGTAATACATTAAATAATTATGTTTTCATATTGTGCTTTACTTACGGGGTCCATGCATTCATTAAGATCTTTCTCTAGTTTGAGTACTTGTTCGTCCACTTTATCAGTAACAAATTGGTTCTGACATCTGTTAACAATCAGAGCACGGAAGTTCACACATAGCTCAGGAGCTTGATCTGATGGCACCTAGAAAAAAATTAAAAGATAAGTTGGGAACTTACAGGAAAATAAATTTATGTATAAAAATATGTGTTGTACCTTTAGCATTGATAATTTACTACACATGGCAGCATATGCTTCCGAGAAGTTTGGTTCATCAATAGCTTTCTCGAATACCAAATCTATGACACCCTCAAGGCGAGATTGTGTGGTAATTTCTAGGGATTTCACTTTGTCAAGTAAGGTATCAAATTTCTGAGGTGTCAGTTTATTGAGAATACCACGGAACTTCTTGTACAGATCCTGAATAATTTATGTATATTAAAAAATATAAAATTAATTTAACTGTTTATTAATCTATAGTAACATTTTTGCTTACATATTTGACTCACAATATTTGTCAAAACATATATGGGAAGGCACTACATTACCCGTGTCTTAAATTCGTCCTCAGTAAGATTTTCCTTCTTGAACCTTGTGGGTCTCCAAGCATCTTTAGACTGATTGAGCTTCACCTCCTCACGCAGAGACAGTGAGACGTGAATCACAGGTTTGTGAGCGCTGCTTCCACTACCTGAAGGTGTCAACTTTACACTGCTTTTGCCTATTAACATTATAGTTCATTAATAATATTTTTCTTAATTTTGTACTTTTTTTCTAGTTAAATGTATAAGTAATAAAACTATTATTTCCAGAAGACACAAAATGCTGATTTGTACTTATTTCAATCCAAATTGTAGCAAGTCCATATATGTTTGTAACTTACCTAATAACATTGTAAATAAATTTATCACTTACTAAGCAACATCATTTGTCTAATGTAGGATCTTTTTTAACAAAGTAAGGGCATTGTTAGTGAATAAACTTATAACTTTTTATATAATTAACTTATAGCTTATAAAATAATAGCTAGCTCCACAAGACTTCATTAAAATAAAGAATTGATCATACATTGATTAAATATGAATACAGTAATAATCTGAGTGGGGTTCTTTAAATATTCAGATAAGACATTACTATACACTCACCACTTTGAGGCAAGTTTCTTCCATCCTTCTTGTGTTCTCCCCTAGGGGCATTGTTTCTATTACCAACACCTAAATTCTTTGCAAAGTTAGGCAAAGGGATTGTTGAGTCATTCATTGATCTCGAAAGTGTATTGAATGACAATGTCTCCTGAATTGGGGCAGTCTGAAATATAAATGTCATCAAAATGATCACTCTGAGACTGACAAGAACAAAAAACCAAAATTATAATTATTCTTACTCTAATCACATTGCAGGCTTCTAACATTGGAACATTTGGTTTATTCTTACATAAAGGATCATCTTTTATTTGCATAAGCAAACCAATATCATAAGTTTTCTTGCCAGACTTGTTCAGTGGAGACCATTGATCTGTAATCAAAATAAGGTATGTGAATTAATTAGACAGTTTATAGTATAAATAAAGTATGTATATTGTTTCAGTCATTAATAAATGTGTACCATCAGAATATTTGTATTTAGGAACAAATGCAGCTGGTGCCTGGGGTAGGGCAGGTGCAGGTGCTGGTGCTGCTTCGAGGGCTGGTTCAGGTTCAGGTGGGCACTCAGCTGGTTCACCCAATTCTTCTTCCTTGGTTACAACTTTCTCTTGTTTCTTTATAACTTTATCAGTCTCATCTTTACCATTTTCATATGATACCGTTTCTTTTGGAGTAACTTCATTATTTGCTGTTTTGTTGGATTTCTTGTTATTATTCTTTGTATTCTTCATTGCTTTTTCATTTTTGTTTCCTTCGTCTTTCGTCGTCTCCACCTTAGTAACTTCAGTGGGGTTTCCATTAGCTGTATCAGGATCTAAAAAAATTATAGCATTGTATAAAAAAGGCTTAAATAAAAAAAAAACATATTGGTACATTTGATAAAATGACAAACCTGTCTTATTATTGAGATTAATATCTTTCATTTTAGATTCAGGTTGATTGCGTGCAACACTCGCTATACTTTGAGTTAGTTTAGCTTGGGCTTGGATTACAACAGATTCTTCTTTTTTAATTGTTTCTTCAGGTTCTACTACCTGCTGTTCTTTAGCAATCTTCTCAATACTAGCTGATAAAAGTTCAGTGGCAGTGGGAGCGGGTTTGACAGGGAATGTAGGTTCTCTGTTAATCACAACCTCAGGTTTCTTATCGCTTGGTCTCTCAGTCTCTACTTCTGATTGTTTTATTGTTTTTGGTATATTGGTTTCAGGGTTTTCATTTACTTGACTAGTTGGAGGATTGATAGTGTCCGTTTTACTATCAACTGAACTAATCTCTGAAAAATTAATTGTTAATACACTATCAACATTAAAACAAAAAATATATTTAACACACCATAATTTTATATTGCATTGTTTTGCTATATTCATATTGCACTCTTGTGTATTACATAAGATCTCAACAAGTGTATGCATTTAAAAAAAAACATTCAAATATGTTCAGAAGAATTAATATACTATTAGACTATATTAAACTCTCATTAATAACCTTACATGATTGTTGGATAATAAGTATTTAGATACATTTTTTATTCAGAATAAAATATTTTAAGATGTCACATAAGCTTATAAATTAATGATTCAGGAATTGGTTTTAATATTATTAGAATTATATATAATTCAACTATAATAAAAACAAATAGTTTACTAAGTTATATGTAGAATATGAACAAGGATTCAATTGATTTGACAGTATCACTATAAAATTGTTTGGCATGTGGTATTTTAGGTATATGGAAATTAATTGTACAAAAGAACAATATCAAGAGACCTTAACACAAACCTATGTTTAAAAATGACACAGCCATGTGACTGGTATAGTATCCAATTTATCAAAATTTTAAAGGTCTAGTTACTTTCACTTTTGTTACACACCTATAAGCCAAATGTCAATGTCTTAAATTAGTTTACTAAATACTGCACTGTAATACAACTATGTAGGCAATACGAATGTAAATCACTGCATCTTGGAATTCAAATTAAAGTTGATTGCGTCTGTCTAATACCGACTGTCGATTCTAATGTGGGTCACTTATTGAGAAATCGGAAGACGTATTTTATAAATGATTAGATAATATATAAGAATATTTTAATGACATCTAGCATATATTCCCTAGCTCTGCAAAATGGCAGGGCTTTCGATTACGTCTTCGTATGTCGAAAATAAAATGAAGAGGGTATTAAATCTATATATAAAACCAAATAACCAATGGAACGTTTAATATTCGCACATGATCATTTTTCCGAATAGTTATAATATCGTCTTTAGCTTTCCGTGAACCAAGTTCGAAGTCTATAAATAGAGACGTGAGTCGTATTTCCACGTGGGAGTTTTATCTAGTACTGTACCTGAGAATATTAGATTATATTGTATAAAGTAAGTGGCACTGATTGCTTCAATATATCACAGCTTGAAAATCCTTCAATTCAATAGTATTCATAAGATTATTCAAAAATTTTAAGTAAACGTAGCAATATGGTCAAAGAAAGTCTATTCAAAAGGTCACTCAAGGATCTAGAATGACTATTAGCACTCGTTTCACTTCATTCACTTTACTTAAATTTGTAACTTAGATAAAAATGTATAAACTAAAAAAACTAAATTATAATAATCAAGTTGTATAAAGATTGAAAGTTATAGTTAAAAATATTTAAAACGCAGCCATGCTCCAAATGACTGTGAAGTAAAAGCCGCCATATTGAAACGTTCCATGCGGACAGTCGACCCAGTGCAACTAGTGTTGTGCGCAGGTACGAAATCGATCGGCGTAATTTAAAAAAAAATAACGATTCTTAAAAAAATCGTCAAACTCCAGACAAAACAGTTAAAGACCTTCGATAACAATAAGCTTATGTAAATTTAATGGACAAATAAAGTTTTTCTAATTAAATCTGTCAGCAAGTAATAAAACCGTTAAAGTCATAACACGTTAGAAAGTACTGATAATTTTATTAGGTATTACATAGTATAAATATTTTTCGTATTCAAATTAAAATCAAATTTAATTCCACGCTCCGCTTAGATACATAATTTACGTTTATTTAAAAATAATGTTATCAATATTTTATATTACAGTGAAACTATATCTGTGTATTTATTTTTAATTTCTGTTTTAAATTTAAACATTGTTTCTCAAATAAAAACACTTGTATAATAAAAAAAAAATTACCGCACTAGTATTACGTCAACATACCGTGGTACCCCAACTATTATCTATGACATTTACGGTGTGGCCATAACAAAAAATATTATATTCAGCTGATACAATGACGTAAAAATGTTTATTAAGACAAGTGATTAATTTTGACAAAACAAAAATTTACTTTTAATAATTTAGTTTTTACCATATTTAATATAAAAAGGTAAAAATGGGAAAAAATATAAAACCTAAACAATAAAGGAAAATTTGTTACATATAATTATTATACCGCCATTTCATTCATAAAACTAGAAATAATCACTGTCTGTATTATGTACGAATTTTGACGTTACGAAACGTTGATACTTTCGAGTTTCGAGTTACACGAAACCCTAACCACAAAAAATCACAACCACGAAAACTCGTACTAAGGGGGTACAGAATTAAACGAGGTCGTTTCAGAGGAATTATTAGGAGATATCAGAGTGTATTACTTCTTATTGTTTAATGTCAACTTACAGTTTCATGTATTGTATGATGAATCAAAATACTAATTTAGATATACCACGACGTCATACCGAGTCTCTAATAAAGTAACTGATGGCCATCACACAAAGGTCTTATCGAACTGTTAGAAATAGCACTAATACTAGCCAATAGATGATTTATGCAATAGCGCCTGCTGTTCCTTTCGCTATAAAATATTCAACGAATGCTTTACCTAAAGGTCATTAGAAGTTTATAAAGACATATCAGTTATTAGAAATACGTACCTAATAAAACAGTATGGCTGGAGGAATTAAAACACTATAAGGGAACAGAAAAAATGTTTTCACGTTGAAAATACATAGTCCTTTTGTAGCGATACCCGATTTTTAGAATTAGACTACAATTTAAGCGGCGACAGTTAGTAAGGATATCAATCGTTAGAGTTGCAAAATGAGAATGAGTTGGATTGATTTTCTTATTTCAAACCCTAAGGGCTAAGTATACAACTTTCCGATTAGTAGCCAACGTTTTGTTTTTTTTAATTTTTGTAATTGAAACTACTGCGGGTACGTCATGTGGAATAAAACCTTGTTACTTTTAAAGACAAGGTTCCGCTTTCATGAGTTATGAAATGCGGTTGTCTTTGTATTTCCAAAACTAGATCAATTATATACATTTTTAGATATAACGATTCTTGGATGACAGACTATCGATAATTACGGATATAAAACGACACTGAATACTAAAGTTATAACTATAAATGACTGAAATAATTTATAATTCTTAATCGTAGGTATCTCTTTTTATTTGATAACATTTATATGACCGTTAGGAGTGACATGATTTGATTATATACTAATATACAAAGTAGTTTTGAATAAAAACATTGAAACATACTATGAAACACGAATTAATATAGTGTTATATTAATTGTATAACATTCACTACGTCATTTAAGATCTTCACGGATTTATATAATTGATTTTGCAAAATATATACTGTTATCGGCAAATCATAGTCGTAACATTTTGAGTTGCGTTCTCGGATCCTATTTAAATATCATAATCTTTTTAGTGTTCCGCAATGATATCAGCAGAATAAGATATCCAGCAATATAAATTGGGTACCATACTTATCTTCTTTTGAATATCATCGCATTATATATCTTATTAATGACAATACAGTAACACAATAAGTGGATGAAGTTTTGAGTACTCACCAACCGAAATGGGGCCGTTTGGTTCGGGGGCTTCTTGCTCCTTAAGTTTAGTCGGAGGTTTCTCTTTACCTTCTTGTCTGACTCGTTCTTGGGGCTCTTTTATTCTCTGCGGCTGGGGCGCTGGGGCTGACGTCAGAGAAGGGAGAGCTGGCACTGCCGGTACTGGCGATGAGGGCACTGGCACTGACACATCAGGCGTCGGCTCTGGCTCTACGGCGCCAATGGCTGGGGCTGGTTCTGGCTCAGAAGTTTCTGGGGCCGCTACCGGAGCGGGGACCAGGGATGAGGGCGCGGGCGTCGTCGTTTCGGACAGCGCAGGTGTGTTCACATCTTCGCATTGAGGAACTATAGAATTCACTATTTCTGATTGCTTTTCTATTTCATCTTGAGGCACGACTGGTTTGCTTTTATTTTGTTTTTGTGGTTTACTATTCGGTATATTCTTACTATTTTCTACAGTTAAAGGCAGACTCTGTTCACTATTCTTTTGAAGTTGCTTATTATTCACAGGCATTTTAGGCACTACCACAGGACTGTCTGATATTGCCGATACAACCGGCGTTTCGTTGGTTTCAATTATTTCAGGTCCTACGTTTTTACTTTCGTTAACAATTAATATTTCAGACTTTATATTATTACTATTAACAGTACTTATTGCATTTGAATGGGGTTGATTGGGGCTTGCATTTGTAGCAGGCACTTCAACGGTCTTAGAAAAGTTTGATTTACTAGCACTTTCACTTGCTGACGGCTGGGTAGCTGCTTCACTGACCATTCTCATAAACTCTTCAACAAAAGTTTGTGTTGGTTGCTCCTGCTTTATTTGGATAATGTTGCACCATTATAAAATACATATTAAAAAATATATAGGAGAAGTTGCATTATATACAAAAAAGAAATTGTGTATAAAAATACATACAAAAAATATATAAAGGTGGTTGGGTTATTCTTACCGGTTGAGGAGTTTGCCTTTCACTCGAATCCCCACTCAAATATTGGCTATCACTATTATATTGTTCAGAAAATATATCTTGATCTGCAACAAAAAGAATAAAAGAACATCGAGATGTGTCTTAGCCAATACTAAATAATATTTTTTAAGTTCAATCAATTTACTTTGTATGTAAAGCTTTTAAACTTTTTTTACCTAAATAGGCTTGCAAGGATCACAGCGCTGTTATAATGCAGGACTATGTAAGTATAAAAAATTAAATGGTATTATTTCCTGGGTTAACAAAGGGTACTCACTAGTAACGGGGTTTATAATTGCAACTCTATGGGAAGTACGTTTTTGGGGCACCGTACGTATACCTGGAAAAAATGTAAATTTTAGATTTTTTTAGTATTTGTGTTAATATCGAAACATAAGAAGGTTGAAGACAAAGAGAGTCGGAAATAAAGTCCCATATCCATAACTTGGGTCCCAAAGGACATAAAAGACAAAATATATATGTATTATACAGTAAAACCAGAGAGTAATGTTTTGGACACTAGTTTTCATTTTTTAGTCATAATAAAAAAATAAATTGTAAATGTAAATGGTCTTCATATCTAATTTGACACAGTACTATACTGCTTGAATTTATGTTGAACAATTGAGTAGTGAATATTATCTAGGTTTATATGTTAATATATTTTAGATTTTGTTGATGAAAATAAAATATTTATAAATGTCAAAGTTATTAGGTTTATTTAGGTTTTGATAATATGACACTTTTAATTGTTTTATTGTATTATACGTCAATATTCAAAATATAAAATGTAATCGGCCTTACGTATACAATTTTAGCATAAACCTGTTTTATTATAAGCTTTTTTTCCATGTATTGTTTTCAGACCGGTCTGCGTTTATGTGTGGAACGTTTTTTAACGAATCTCGTACAGTAAAGTTAGCCGTTTTTTAAAATAGGGTCTAACAAAACAAGTTATCATTTACAGATATCATTGAAAATTACGAAACTTAGCAAGACTGCCTTCTGTCCAGACATGAGTAGCAAATGTGAATGAAAATTAAATGAAGCAAAAGCTGTATATATCAAGCAATAATACTGAAAACCACTAGAAAATTTTGGGCTCAGACAATATGTTTCTGTTCTTTAAATAAATATAATTATAAAATCAAAATGTGCCAGTCACTGCCATTTTAGGAATCATGTTGTCAGCGGAATCGTGGACACAGTCCAATGTATAGGATATGTTTATGTTAATTTGATTATAGAAGATCAAATTCCAAGCCATACTTTTTTGTTTTGATACCTTGCCATATTAAGCTAGTTGTATAATATAGTTGTATATATAGTAGTTGTAATAGTGCGAATAATAAAATAAAGACAGATATTTTTGCTTCCGAAATAATTATCAGGATAAAATAAGAATCGATAGAATAAAAATAATTTAAGCGATCGTTCTGATCAAGAAAAACTTGTGGAAATCTTGAAAGGCAGATAATAAGTGTTCAAAAACGTTAATAAAATATAATAAATTATGTGACCGAAATAAAAATACACCGTTATAGTGGAGGAACACGGACGATGATAACCACTGCAACTGCTCATACAAGTTTTGAAAAAAATATCTTTATGTTGTAAGGACTCCTTACAATAGGGAAATAATGGTTAATCCCACATTAGGCTGCAAAGCCAGTTATGCGAATATGTCTGTGCATTTATAACTAAGATATAAACACAAGCAGTAAGTGCATTTGTAAACAGATTTATACTTCATGGTGTTCCAGTGAAAGTAACTACAGAGAAAGAGTCTGAAAAATGCCTGGTTTGGCTGAAATGATAAGTCCTGCAGTAGAGAAGCTATTGAAGCACATAGTTGCCCTGTTGGTATTCTGCTTACAATACTGCTCATACTAGAAAATTTAGACAATTTCAACCTTTACTCTAAAATATAATATTTGCAAAATCATCCGACTAAATCTATATAGACCTCTAGACCCTTTGTCTTACTATAATGATTAGCTATTTGAACTTTTATATCAACCTTAAACAAGACGAAATAATTTATTCAAGTTTTATTTACTAACATCCTGTTCTTGGGAGGATAGATCTCTATTAACATTATTATAAGTATTAAAAAAAATCTTTTAAATTATTGATATATATAATATAAGAAAATGCTTGCATTAATATATAATAAATTAAGTTATATTCTTAAATTTGCTGTTTTGAGGCTTTAAGGCGGGCCTCAAAGCGCGCCTTTTTTAACTTTAACTCGAGAGTTATTGACATGTGTGGGAAAGGCGATGCTTGTTGTAGGTGTTTTATATAGTGTCTCCTAGTAAAACTCTACACAAGGCGCTTCAGTGTGTGTTTGAGACTGTACATTTGTACAGTCCACAACCACCTATGTCTGTCTTTATGTATATGTGGCATAATACGCATGTGAGCGTAGATACAAGTGACACGTGTGTCGTATGTACATGTGCGTGTAACAAGGCCGCGTGGTAATTTATATTCCATTTCAATAATTGAAATTGTCGCCTATATATAAAATAAATATTTCTCAAAATTTGTAGAATGTCACTAAAAATATGTGTTTAAAATAACAAATAATACAGTATCAGCTTAGTCAATTTTGTACTTTTCGTGCTAACGGGAAAAAATTTCTGAAATGACTTCTTTGTCAGCACTAGCGAGTTCGTTTATGGATTGAAAACACCTTCCATCCATATACCTATGTAGGTATACGAAATATGAAGGTATAAGTATGTTTGTGTGTGTGTATGCTTGTATATACAAGTAAATACTGGTATATACCAGTAATGGTGGGATGTATGAGCGGCGGTTGCTGCGGGTGCTGCAGAGCAGGCGCGGCGGCGGAGGCACCCTGCTGCGGCACCAGCGAGCCGGGGTTGGTGCGACCACCTGCGCCGCCCACACTGCCTGCTGCTATCTGCTGCCCGTTGGAAGCGTAGTAATCTGTTTTGAAAAGTATTACAATATTAATAATTATGGCCCAGCATTTAATATTAAAATGTTGATGTGTATGAATGATACAATAAAGATGAATTGAAGTTTAACAGCATTACGGAATAATAAGAAAAAATGGTAATTAGAACGAATCCTTACCATTTGTATATTTAGTGACATTATAATTTGTACCGAAACAGATGGAGGGAGAAGTGTTTTGGGGTACTTCTAATATATGAGTACTATATATTTATAAACAAGCCTTTCCAAACATCAATAGGTTGAAGTGCAACATGAAGTCGCGTATTTTGCATTAGCGTCTAGAATAGATTCCCTGACATCTTATAGTTATATAACTGTGTAGTGTACTTTTATATTTTCATATATGACATTGACATAAAAATATAGGTTTTGACATTGACCTTAAAACCTTGACGATACATGTTTGACGTAAAATCAATAACATGATAGTAAAAATGGCTACTTGTATCAAAGCCCTATGTTAACTGATCAAGATACTTACACGGTTGAGTATGACCGGCCGGCGCGGTGTAACTTAGGTACGGCGGCGTCATATATTGATAATACCTGAAATTACACCACTGCAATAAAATACCAATAAATTATATATTAATTTTTGGTTGAAATAGCATAAATAAAAATGTAATTAAATATATATTTTATGTAAATAATAATAAAAATAGTGAAATAATTATAAATTATATATATATAATTTCAATAAATATACATAGTAATAATTTTACCCATGATCCATATATTGTGACTTGCTGTGAGCATCACCGAAATGCGGCATGGAAAAGATAATATTCAAATGAGTTCATAGTAATAAAAAATCACACCTCGGATAAAAGTATAAATGCATTCGACGTTTCAATATATAGTACAGGTGACATTTTTTGAAGCTCGGATTGCACAAGTGACGATATATTACATTTATATAATGATTGTTACACGTTTAACTAGTGTTGTCCAATTCGGTTCATTCGATAATACTGATTGATTGGGTTGCGAACCGAACTGACCGATTATGTAGGTAACAGATATTAGAGAAAACATTAAATTTATAAAATGAATTAAATTAAATATTATTTCATGTTGCATTTCTAAGATACAACAAATATAATTAATATACCTATTTATTTTATTTTAATGTATTTCTCTAATACTTGTTGAGCTTCAACTAACCATATATAAGCACATAATGTTTTTGTTCGTTTAAATGAAGAATGCCAACCAATACTAATCAGTGGATATAGAATAAACATAGTTATATATATCATTTTTATATATAATAATCGAATTAATAATAATAAATATTAAAAAATAAAAAATAATCGTATCGGTTAGCCCAACGTGGCCGTTGCCAACATCAATCCAAGGTCACTCATGTATTCGCACAAGTCGGATCGTCATGTGATAAGAAAATTATATACCTATTATGTAGCACTATTTTTATTTATGTACTGTGTATTTTAATCACAAGTGTTTGTGATAAGAAATAAATTGTACGTTCCATTTGAACCTTATTGTTTATATGTTTAGAAACTTTTAGAACATAATATAAATTATTGAAAATATTTTTTTTTAATGTAAAATGGTACAAATTGGTGATTTATGGAACTCTTACAACCATAAGTTAACATAAGCTATATAAAAGAAAAATTTCCTAGTACAAGTTTTTAAAGTGGGTATGTAAGTTTTACAATATGTATGTAAAGTTGCATTTGGAGTGCTGATGTATCCATACTAATACATACAAATAGTTCACAATGCAAATAAATTACTTAACAGTCAGCTCAAACTTTATGAATTAACGTTTCAATTTTATCATGTAAAGCACATCTCTTTTACCTGATACATGAAAATATATTTTAATATGAAAAAAATCATATCCCTTTCTGATTGGAAATAAAGAATCTGTTTCTGTGTGGTTGAAACAACGAACCCGGCTTTTGTATGGACACGAAATATAATACTTCCCAGTAATGGATATATCTTAAATATGTATTCGTAGTAGAGGTTGAGAAGAAAGTCAACATTATAAATTAGTACTTCTAACTACATTTCCCGATACTAACCCGGGCGTGCTGGAGCGTGGCTGCTGGAAGCTCTGAGGGATGCCCATGTGCGTAGGCTGGAACACGAGCGCAGGATGGTACACGAAGGGTGCGCCTGCTGTCCCGCCTCCGCCTCCCATATAAGGTGGTTGTTGTCTGTGTAAAGATATATATACATACTTTTTAATTCTAACGATAAAGAATTTTTTATTTGTTTATCATAGAAGTATGTTATCTATTTAATTTAATACAATAATAATTGGTAGTAAAGTGTGACTTTGTTTCGTTTATATGATTAAGCAAAGTGACACTTAACATAGACAAATACATACATTTTGCAATCTCTACTGTTTTAAATAGGTATTGGTATACAAGAAATTGCATTCCTTTTTATTTTTTTTCCTTTTTTTTTCTCTTCAAGACAAATTTGTATCTTCATATATATATTTAAATGTATTCTTAAATTAAAGACCACGTTAATTTATTTACTGATGTTGTAGGATAACTTTTATTTTATTTAGAAATTAGAACCAACATACCAAAATAAAATAGATTTGAAATTATCTCATAGCACGACGTCAAATAATACTGTTTTTTATAATTTAACCAAATAATTTTGTCTTATCTCTGATATTTTATATTTCAAAGGTAAATCAATAAGGCAATAATAGTCCATAGACAAAGAGCTTATTTATGACAAAATATATAGTTTACAACTTGTAACAACTTACAACTAAGAATATATAACAACTCATTATATATTATGTTACGTTACTCAATCACTGCTTTATTATTATAGTTACTTGTATTATATTTCGTTTCGTATTCGTTACCAAAATGGAATATTAATCTTTCAACCTTATAATAAACTAGCTATTACCCATGATTTCATCTGTTTTATGCAACTAGTATCAAGATGTCTATTATCACGTATTTATAAAATCCTTAGTTATAATTTTAGCTTAAACATTTTTCTATTGTACACTCCGGAAATTAAAAATATTGTACTATAGTATCTTATAACAATTTAAAATCATAGAGAATTTCATTAAAAACCGTTCACTAAAGTTAGGAACCATAAACAAACAAATAATATTTAAAAAAAATGTTTAGTGGTCAGTAACATGTACACAACCTAGCAATTATTACTACATATGTTTTTAATGAACGTACACGTCCTCTTTAGATTTTTTTCTAGATATTAATATAAATACAAAAGTACATTACTGCATGAGTTTATATTGTAATAAAAATATAATATATAATATATGTAAGTACATATATTATATATATATAAACAGAACATTATATCATAAAAGGCTTCTTTTTTTGATATTATAAATGATAAACACTTAATGTTCTTAAAAACGATGATACATAAATAAACAATAACTTCACCTCCACCTGTAATACGTTGCCATTATAACTGATGAATATCACACGGAACCTTTCACGAGTTCAAGCGACTTCCTCTCGAGCCTTATCACGTTCAGTATCACAGATCGTTCAAGTGACCCGCTGCACCTCACACAATGCCTTCTATCATAACACTATTTACGTCTATTAGTTCGACGACGCGTCCGTGTTAGTTTAAAACTCAATACGCGAACTTGTTGCATCGAATCAATATATATTCAAATCGACCAACGTTATGACCTTCCCGATGACTTTTCAGACACCTGGTGCCTTCCCAGGGCATAGTGACTTCAATAAAAAATGTTCCTCAATGTACTTTCAACTTAATTTAAAGCAAATTTCAATGTATTTCTTCAAGATCATGATTTATATAAGAATATCAATTTATATTTCTTACCTGGGATGTGAGTTAGGCCTGTTGCCATGTTGGGAACCTCTGTATGGGTAGCTTTGGAACTGGGGCCTCGATGGAGGTGTTTGATTTTGGGGCGACACGTACGTGGAACAAGCCTGAAAATTACAACACGTGAGGTTTTTTCATTTAAAAAAATATATATTTGTTTAAATAAAATTTGAAGAAAATGTTGAACATAAAATAACAAACAAAAACGATATAGATAAAAACATTTTACCGGGCTTGCTCGCGTCATATACCATATTATATTTGATCAATAAAAACCCTATACGATTATAAAAATCCTTTGAAATAAAGTATGTGACGTCAGTGTCACGATAATCCCCTTAGTGAGTATTTAAATAAAGTATTTTATTTAATTAATTCTATTAGGTAAAACACTGCTGGTAAAACACACATGTAATTAATATTGATGTTAAATACATTATTTAAAATAACCGTTCTAAATCCAATGAAGAAATAATGTAATTATAGTTGTAATCGAAAGCCATTTCAAATATAAATTCGGTTGAATGTCTGCTACTGCGGGTAAGCGGATTAAATTCCTAACCTCTTACCGTTAAAGTCATCCCATATCGGTTAGTATATATAAATAATATATCATTTCCTGAGAAATGTTTTTACTCTCTCGTGTCAAGTTAAAGAAATGAATACCAGTAATCAGTTCTAATTGGTTCTCACCATGCTAGTCTTGGACATATCCGGCTGCGGCGCTGACGGTGCTGATGGTTGAGCGGACTGACCCCGCATGTTCTGAGTCTGGCTGGACATATAGCCGCCGTTACCCGATGACGGATGGTAACATTCCGGTCCTAAAGTATTAATTTAGTTTTGAAATGTTATATATTTATAGTATACAGTACAGCGACGTGTATATCTACAGCTTAAGTAAAAACGGATCATGCTTATTAAAATATCAACTTAACTAAAATAAATTAATTAATTAAAACATTCGACATGAGTTTCTGCATTTCAACACTACCTACTTGGTCTCGGGTAGAAAGCAATGGTTAGGTATAAAAAAGGCGATCGTCAACATTAATAGCTCAATCCGGTTTTATCTTTATTCTTATCCTCAGTAACTTTTGTTCACGTATTTTAAAGACTTTATACCATCCTTTTAACAATTAATTGATATTGCGATCAATATTGATATATGTTACACGATGTCGATGCATCAATCTCACCTAACAATAATTTAAAATTTAACTTAAATATAAATTTAAATAAATAGGCATGCAATAATCATTAATAATAATAAAATTCAATTTTGTGACGGATATTTCGGCAATGAACTCCGGGAGTGCCTTTAACTCACTGTGTGGTGTTGACGCCCGAGGATAACTGAAAATAATGCTAAGGAAATTTATTGCAAAACAATTACGATAAGCATAAAGAACACAATTGTAAATTCACGGTGCATTACCCATATTTCTAGGTACAAATACTTTAAAATACAAAATAATGGTTGTATCATTTGCAATAACAATAGCACATAGAAAATAAAAGACAATGATGCTAAGAATTGTAAGAGCGCCCGTATGACATAGGTGAGAAGTGACCGAGCCACTTACTAGATTGCGTCAACAGTCGGTAGTGGTGAGAGGGCAGCATGCAGTTGGAACTAGAGTAGCGCGTGTTCTGTTCGTGCTTGAGCGTGGCTGCGCTCTGCTGGGGCATCAACAGCGACACGCTACTTATCGATGGTATGTTCAGCTGGTTGCCGGGACCGCCGTGGTTAGAGTGGCTACCGTGGTTGTTGTGATTGCCATGGCCAGTGTGGTTTAAGTGGCTAGTATGATGGCCGACCGCATGCGATGCAGAACTATGCTGCATACCTAGCGATGTTTGTAAACGGTGTGTCAAGTCGAGAGCATTCTGCTGTGCACCGTGAATCCCACACCCGTGCGTCACCGTACTCAAAGAACTATTACCGCCTCTCAGAGCAACCATCTTAATTTCATGATATAAATTCTTCAAAAATTGTAATAGCCAAATATTGAACCATTCCCAGAACAATGGAGACACGACCACCGGCATATGGCGATCTCTACATTATCATCTCATATTATTACCAATAATAATAATTATTGCTTCACGTAGTCATTTCAAAAAGTGCTATAAAATGTTTCTTGTGTATTTTGAGGTGCGGCAAAAAGCACCGTAAAATGTTAAAAACACTAAGCTATAATCGTAGTTGCCTATGAAACGCGTCAATGTATGGCATAATGCTAAAATATTTGCAGTCCGCATTCACAATTTGAATAGTAATTTAATGCAGCATAGAGAAAATCGATAAGGAAACGGCGCGGCACATGGCTCCCCGTTCGCGCTGAAATTATTGCAACCGCAACACTTTCACGTTTATGACTTATTATCACTAACTTGTGCGCACTAGAACTGCCGCTATTTATATACGAAAAACTAAATTTTATTAGTAATATATACTAGCGAGTGGAAAATGGCCTGATCAGTGTAGGGACCGTTGAACATCTCATTTCGTGACAAGCGAGGGGGTTGAGAGCGCGTGAAAGAGACAAAGGTATATCGTAATCCCTCGCTACGAATTGGGGGCGTTACCGAAAGTCAGCTTGCCACCCTTGTGAGAGTTTATCGTAAAAATATTCGAATGAGAGCTACTGTGATATCGATACACAAAGCAGCATGCTTAAACTGAATATTATTTAACTTAAAAAGAGTTTATTTAGTAGAATTAATTAAAAGTGGGATATTTATCAAAATTATATTAATAAAAACATATACTTTTTTACTATAGCATAGAAATCTCGCGATGGCAACTCGACACACTAACAAGTTACAACACTTAACACGTATACAAGTGTAAGTTATTTCGTAAACTAACAGAAGTTTACTTTTTCAATGGAATAGTTGATAAAAATTAAAAGCGGAACAATTTTAGATCCCGCAGATATCTTTAGATTAGAAAAGAAGATAGTCCTGTTCAAAACGGGGCCTTTGGTCACGTGAGGAATGTTTTGTAAAGACGTTGATAAACCAATACTGATAAGTAGTCGTAATGCTATATACATTATTTTTGACGTACCATGGAAAAGTCAAGGGGCTGGATTATTTATAATATTAAATTGTTATCGTATCGTTTACATATTATGTTTAAATTGATTTTCTTGTAGCAATAGTGATAGATTAGAAGCCAAACAAAATGTGAGTGACGAACAGTAGGTATCATTCATCGCTTACCCACAGAAAAAACGTGACGCATTTGATCTGACTTTACCATGATAAAATTTTAAATAGCAATCTATATTTTGGAATGGCTGGATTATGAACTGAGTCAAAATGTATGAAATTTATATAGCCATTAAAATTTTATCAAGCGCCGATGATTCAAATGTAGTAATCACTCCACTAATGGTAATTCCAAAACGAGCAGTAATATTTTAATTCATTTAAAATACATTAAATAAACAGGAAAAAGGGGCCATAGTAAAAAAATGCAACAAGGAAAACCACTCTATGAAATACCTTTTTATATTTTTTCAATATTTTTTTTATAGAAAATCATGACAATCAAAAAAAATTGTGATAAAATTAAAAAATAAACCTTAGCCTTTGAAATAGGTTATATTTATTATCTTAAATATGTATTTTTAATTAAATTAAACCATAATAACAATTGCTAAACTAATGCTGATGGTGATCAATACATTCACAACTTCTATTAAACTAGACATCAAATGTATTTACATATATACACACAAACCAGTGTTGTGTATGTAAAAATATATTGTAGGTACATAAACATTTAATCACGTGATTACATGTGTTGTTATTTGCATACATTAAATGCTGTAACAAGTGACATGTAATATTTAAGGTTAGAATATTTATGTTATAAGTTTTAAATTGATCTTTGCTTCAACAATGTATCTAAATATCAAATATTGACATTTAATAATTCATGGAAAACAACAGACAGCAATGTTTGCTACTAATATAAAAACTATTTGCTATGTGTCTGCATCTAGATTGCAATTTTTTTTAATATTTGGTGTTATGACTTCATTCACAATTATGTATGGAATCAGTCAAATTAAAGTTACATTCAGTTAGAGAAAAACTTTTTAATTTCCAGTACTTGTGGTGCAGAATGGAGAAAATATGAATGAGATTGGGAATCATAAATTTTAATTCCTTAGTTATTTTGTTGACCAGCACCTTAGATTGCCTATCTTGATATCTATCAATATAAAAATAAATAAGAGAAATTTCTACCATTATGAAAATAAAAATTTAATGTTCAAACCAATACTTACTTACTTATGAAAAGTATTGCAGATTCTCTAATAATTAACATACTCAAAATAACAATGTGATATAAACTATAAATTAATTGCCATTTGATTATGGAAGAAAATGTTGATGTAGTGACAATGATAAATCTCTTGTAATATAAAAATGTTTATAAACAAAATACTTACCAGACAAAACAACAACAATCATCACTTATTAAGTTACATACAACCACTCCTAAGCTTAAAGATAACTACTGTAACAAATTATTAAATTGTATGTACAAGAAATTCTTAGCAAATCCTAGAAAACCATTCAAAATGAATTCATCAAGAATTGTCGCAGAGAAGTATTTTATCACCAATTTATTACTTCAGATTATTACAGAACATTCCAGAAAAACATTTATTTATGTTTGCTGATTGATCTCTTACTTTTTATGTTCCAATATTTTTAGTTAGTATTCATATTTAGGAAACACTACCCAAAAATTCTAGGTAACAATAAAAAACACAAGATACAATTAGTGATTCAATAGTTTTCTCAACGGAAAGGAGTGTCTAAATCATATTTGTGCATTGCTTTTCCGTCTCCACCTATTTTAGACCTACCTTTTAATTCATAGGTTCAAGTGCATTGACACTTAATAAGGTTTTGAAAGCTGTTTTTGTATAATAAACATATCATATAATGTGAACTTTTATCAAAATATGTTTTATTTCAAACATGGTTTCAAATTTTAAACTATTCAACTACAACTGCGACTTTAATATACTTTTATTAAATATTGCTTATGGTTATTCTTTTAACATTCTGTATCATTAAATAATTACATATTGATATTTCATTGAAATAACTAGTAATTGTAATTCTTCAAAGTTTTCAGGTACCATATAACCACGGTACAGACAATACAATATTTTATAAGTGATTAGATTTGAAACACATATAATTAGTTTCTGATATCTAGAGAATCTCATTAAGTACAAAGCAATTCTCTAACTCATTGAGTACTATAACAAAGATGACTATAAGAATGAGTCAGTAACATGCTTCTTGCTGGTCAAATTTATTCTATTTAGAAAAACAATACTATTGTTTTCT
Organism: Dircenna loreta; assembly: GCA_963555665.1. Lineage (NCBI taxonomy): Eukaryota > Metazoa > Arthropoda > Insecta > Lepidoptera > Nymphalidae > Dircenna > Dircenna loreta. Next base: position 10,628,465 of record OY743092.1, read on the forward strand.
TCGGTAAAAATACAATAGTAAAAGTTATAATTATTACATAATTGAGTAGTAAAAACTAGGAAATGTATGGCTGGAAATATTCTACTTAATATGTGAAAAACTAAAGATTTTGTAAAACATAAATCTTCATTCAATCGCAAGCCATAAAATATTTAAATCGCTTCAGCTTAAATCATATCTTAGCTAAAAGTATTAAATAAGTACAAGTAAGCCTGTTTCAAAATAATTGAAAAAATTAAGGAAGGTATTAAAGAAAGTTAACTAGTTAACTAAACTGTACTTACCAGGTAGGAAGATATGTTTAATAATTCAGGAGGCTTACCTCGATCATCTCTTTCATTAATATTAAATCTTTGCTGTAAGTAAAGCACAGGTGCATAAAAAATGGAATAATAACACATATTAAACATGTTTAAAAAATAAGAAACACGTTTTGTTGAAGCAAACTCTAACCTGATACCTCATTAAGTACGATTACTAACTTTTTATTAAGTACCTTCAATTTCAGAATAATTTCTACACTTCAAAATATTGTGTCAGTCATAATGGGACAACAAAGACTGAAGTGTTCGGAACTTTTCATAAGAAAATGGTAAATATAAGAACCATCACAAATAATATTAATGTTATACATTCGCTAATGCGGCACAACCAGATGCTGAAGTGACTTATATTACGTAAATAATATTATTTTAAAAAGTACTACAAACAGAAATTTAAAAGGATACGATCCGGGCCCGCGCTGACTTGGCGCCAGCGGCACCTGATTGCCGTTACCACTCATAATCTCGGCAGCATAGGTCTCGCAACACGTACACCACTCTAGGTGGCACGTTAAATAGCCCTAACCGATTGTAGGACACATCCGGCAATACGTAAAGTTAAACCGACGTCAGTTTGACAACTAGCACGAGATCAAATTAAAACACTGAAAAGCAACGTTTCTAGCAAAAACATTGTACACCACATGCAAAGTCACAATATAAGTTTGCAGAAGAAATGTATAGCATCACTAGGAAAGAGAGCCAGTCACTAAACAAACGACAGTACAAAATGGCGGATGTTAACCAATAAACAAACGGAACTGTCACTACTAGACTCTGAAATACTATTTTTCAACACTTAATTTACCAATATTTGTATTGAGTTGTAACTATTTAATATGAATAAAAAATTGTAAAAATACTTTATCTGCAACAACAATATGTGTATGAGAAAATATATTTTTTAAATCTTTAAAACTGTCATTCGATTGTTCACGTCTACTACTCACGTCACGCATGCAATGCTTCGCATGTCAATTTTTTCTTTGGATATAGTCAAATGTAGAAACTAGATTCATAGACCTCGATACACTTAGATAAGTCGTCTATGGTCCTAATGATGATTTATCGTGTTAATGTATATTTATTCTTCTTCTATTATTTACCTAAAATAAGAATAATTGTTTTAAATAATCTTAAGATTTATACATAAATTTGTATACTCCAAAATTAAGCGCTCAAAATGTATATTAAAAAGAATCAGTCAACAGACAACATTATATACCGTGCTATTTAGTGTTTATTATTAAACTGGTTTATAATTATTAATTCTCTATGATTATAAAAATCATTAGATACGGCGGCACTTTGAAAATACGATAAAAAAGAACACAGATGACAGAATTACTCTGCTGATGCCGTGGGCCTTAGGTTCGCTGTAATAATCACACTGACACAGACTGACACAGACTGTATAGTGAGGTCATACCAGCGTTGTCAGATTTTGTTTCAGGGAAAGCGGGATTATTAAACAAATTGAGTAAAAACTGACAAACGAGACACTAAAAAAAAGTATTAGTAGTAATTTTTATTACTTATCCATTTGAATATCATATAAAGTTTTCCAAACTTAAAAACCATATCATATGTTTTTGATAGTGTAGAGCTATCGTACCATTTTTTTGCAGTGGTATCGAATGATCCCTGAAAAGCGGGACTGAAAGCTCGTTCGCGCGGGACATTTAATTTTGAACTAAAAATCGGGACGTCGGACGACCAAATACAAAAGATTGAGTTGTTTTACTCATCTTAATTATTTAATTTATCTTTAATAAACTTTTTTTAAAACAGCCTGGAATATTATAATATGCAACAAATGCTTATATTGATATAATATCACATTCTAAAATACAATTTTTATTATCATACTATCCATTATTTACTCTAATATATATTTTTCAGTTTTTAACGGGATAATTCAATTAGAGAACATGTCACACCGAAAATATAGCTTGGAGGCTAGCCCACGTGTCATAAAATATAAATTGTGGGATAGGTGGAATATATAGGATTAAATTAGGATTAAGGCAAATTTCGACTTCTAACATGTATTTAATCCTGCTTAATAATTGTTTTACGTTTGCGGCTACAATTACTGGTATACTAGTGCTTTAATATAGATAATATTAATAATTATTCTGAGGTCTAAGAACACCGTAAACAACAACCGTTTTATGGAATTTTTATATGCGACTGAAAAAAGATGAATATATGTCAATGTTTCCTTGTATGCTTTGAATAGAAAAGACTTTAGCTTGACTATTTGTCTAATAAGTAGGTGTAGTAATATAATTCGCAGTAAGGATGCCCCGTAGGCTTGTAAATTACTTCGTCGTCAAAGGGCTTCATTTGTTTATCTAGTTCAGTCATATTTTCTGTTACAAATGTTTTTTTTTTTCTATTAATAATTACATCAAAATAGGCTTTAAAGGCTCAGCAAAAAATTAAAATATTATATATTATTATATATTATTTTAATCGGTTTTATATATTATTTTAGTCGGCTTTACAAGATAAGAGGCTTGATTTTAGTATTGTATTCAACTAAACTTTTTACTATGGATAGACTGGCCATTACAATGAACTCTAAAAGAAACAAATAAGAAATGAAAAAGAAAGAAAATGAAATGAAAAACAACAAAACAAAAACAAAAAAAATTGAAATGAAATATATTGATATTCATTCAAGAATTGTATTGTAAAATATTGATTTTATTTGCTTTAAAAGCATTTTAAAGATTTCTGGGATGGGATCTCATTTTGTTTCATTTGCTTACACAAAAAAAAAATAAGTGTTAACTTAATCACTTGTTTATTTTATGAGTTGTTGTTAGCACAGGCCATTAGGAACATATGACATGCTATACTTAAATTATAGTTAATATTTTTTGTCTAAGGGGTACCCACTCCCTCACTAAGTGGCATCCATGATATATAGACCAATCCGTAGCCAGGACTGGTATATATATATATATATATATATATATATATATATATATATATAATAAAAAAAATAGCATGTAATTCAAATTCTTTCGCATAAAAATATATTTTGATTGTGGGTCTTATCTTTATAAAAACTTTGATTTAATTGATCAATGTAAAAGGACTTTCTTTTCTTCTATTAAGAAACAAATCATTCTTTGAGTGGATAAAAAAATAATGGAGTACTCCGTCAATAAGCAATAAAGCACAGTGCAGTAAAAAATAGCCATTATCAGTACTTTAGTAATTAAAATGTGTTATTAGGAGATCTATTTGTAGATTTATTGCATTTGCATTTGAAGAGTTTCGATAGATGTCTAATACAAAATGAGAATCAATATAATAAATATATGTCCAGATTATTTTATTTTTGTTTTTAACTCGTGACGCTGTGAGTAGCGTGCCCTCAACAACAAACAAACAAACAGTTATTTGTAAAGCCTCTTCATTATATAACTAAATTATTTTTTATAACAAGTGTTACAGTAACGCGTTTCTTTCTTAATATTATAAGTTTATTGTTACTAATGTTTTATTTCTGACAGTTTTTTTCAAGATTTTTAAGATTCTTTAGTTACTATACTATATATGAGGGAAACCGTCTAAATACGTCATTTATTTACCTTTATTTATTATTTAATTTAATATTCTTTGTATTTACTAAACAAGTGATGACAAGACAAAAGAAATGACTTATAATTCTAATGATTATTATGACATTGCTATTACTGAGGTTTTATTGATCCCTATAGTTGAATCGGTAAGAGAATATTAGTCAGCAGTTATTTAGGCCAAAAAATATTGATATAGTGGAATAACTTTAATATGATGTAGGGCTCCTAGTGTATAACTAACCATACAATCAGGATCGTTGATCTTTTTAAGAATACGCCAGATCCTGTAACCTAATAACAATAACCCCTTAAACTTACAACTTATAACTATAAAAAAAAAAATTGAATTAAATAAACTTTTGTTACTTAAACTAATACCTAATTAAATAAAATATTGATCTTGCAGTGAATGTGATTGGTTCTGCTGTAAATTATTATTCCTTATCATGATCGCTCGTATAAATTCACTCCTGGCACACGTCATCTCCAGAGGTAGTATGTTTTTTACAGCACCACAGTATTTATTATTTTCGACATATTTTATCCTGTACTGACCTTCTCGGTACAATTCTAAATCTATCCTGGGATCCATTCAAATATAAAATCAAATGTCATATCAATCAGCCCAGCAGGCCTCAGCTAAGTACGTTGCCAAAATAAGAATGCATTGTACAATTTATATATCCCGAATTACCTTTTTTTTTCTGGTTCCAAAATGTCTACTACCCATCCCTATATAGGGTGGTGTAACAAACATTGTATACCATTATAAAAATAATTATGCAACTTAAATAGTGTATGACAAGGATCAAGTGTCACATGGTATTGGTTGTCTGAAATACTTCCATAACCACGATTGTATCAACTAAAATTACGGTTTTCGCAACCGCAGCAAAGTTTATACGAATCTCGGTAACTTCCGTCGCTTGTTCCTCATTATTTGTGTTATTAATATTGATACTATCGGAAGTGAGGCTATTTAAACAAACTACAGTAACGGTGTCTACACACTGGCTTATTAAGTCGCGGCGAGTATGGCACTTGTTAAAACAAGGAACAAGCGAGGGTAGGTAGTTACCGAGACTCGCGCCTCACGAAGACGACGCTGAGCTCACATTTGTCATCCCGTGACCAGGGCTGGTGAAATTCGGCCGTAACGTCGGGAAATAAAAAGATATTTCACCTTCATAAATTTTTATCGCGAAGTAGACCCGATATTAGTTTAAAATGTGTACAAGTCGCGATAAAAACATTAATTAAAGCAGTTAGATTTGGTCAGAAATGGAAATATATACCAACGTAAGAAAAACGAACTAGTACTTTTCATATAAATACGCATCATCAACATAAAACACAAAATAAACTTAAAAAACAAGAAATGTAAATATTTTAACTTTTTTAAATGCAATAAGGAGGAACTCAATATCAAGAGGGAACTAAGTGTTATACCATTGTATAGCACTTAAAGTGATTTTTTGGATGGTATCGTAATTGAAGACGCAGTTGATCTTTTATATAAAGTACTTTATGACATAGCTTCTCGTAACACACCTCTTAAAAGCAACCGTAGGCCTTGTCCAAATTGGTACAGTCATTCTCTAATAATATGATTGCAGGAAGGAAAAACAAAAATTGCACTCTTGTTTAAAAAATATGATAAACCTACAGATTACGTTACTTTTAGTACCCTAAGAAGAAGATATACAAGATTGATTTGTAAATCCTCTAAGAATAATATTCATAATACTGAAAAATCTCTGTCACAAAATCTTCAAATGTTATATAAGTAAGTTAATACTGTACACTTTGGTTACAATTCTCAATTCTGGACCTCCACGTTTTTTGGATACCAAAAAACTTGGAGGTCCAGACAGATTACCTTCTTTGTTATAAAATAATTTAAGAATGAGTTATGAATGAGTCGTTTCCCCTTGAAATTTTATTTATAATAGTCACTTTTGAGGTTCACTTTTCCTATAAAATGGAAAATTGCATATATAGTTGTCATTAAAACAGTATAAAATTCGCAATGTGAAAGCTATCATCTTATAAGCATATTATCTGGTATAGTAAAAATTTTTGAATGATTAATCTTGATACAATCTACACCACGTACAGACTGCAGCGATAGAAGAAGAACAATATGGTTTTACAACTTGGATGGAATCTACCAACGGTCAGTAATCTATAAGTTTTTAAGAAATATGTATGTAGACCTTTGGCTAAGACTCAGCAAGTAGACTAAGTTTACACGGATTATTCCAAAGCCTTCTACCGAATTAATGATAGTATATTATACAATTAACTCTCCTCTCCGATCTTTTAAGTTGGATAACATCATATCTTTCTAACCACTCCAAAATAGTTAAATTAAAAGATTTCATGTCATCAGCAGTTAAGATTACATCAGGTGTTACTCAAGCCTCTCATAATGGATTCCAATGTATTGACTAACTATTTTATAAAAATGCTAATAATAAATGATTACTTTATATTCAAAATTATAAGAAATGAAAGACATTGTTTGGATCTACAATGTGATCTGAATCACATGAATTATATCATAATTGAGAAAGAACAACAATTTTTCTTCAAATGAAAGTAAATGTTGTGTTATCTTATTCACGACTAAGAAAGTCTACATCGACGTGGCCGTGGATTGCTTCCTGGGCAACGAACGTAGCCTGGTGGTCTTCTGCGGCTATCGCGGGAGGGTGGCTGCCGATGGCGGCTTTGGGGTTCGAGCCTTTTTTAGGAGTCTGGGCTCGAATGGATAAGTCGGATCGGGACTTCTTGATTCTAATGGATGTCTGGATTTGACACAGTCGGCTTGGGTGGGAGGCAGGGGAGCCCTACCACGATACACCAGGCTGGTCCACGAAGTGGAGCGCACCTGTGTCAATCGGGTGTGTTCCCCCATTGGGGAGGTTCTCCACTATGACGGTAAGGTGTTGACTGTCTGGTTTAGTGGGTATATTAAGAATGGTCTCATCTTATATGTTGCAGATGGAGTCCCCCATAACTGCTAACCGCTAATCGGTGTACTCGTAAACTCAGTTCCAGATGAAAAAAAAAGAAAAAGAAATTGTTTTATTATTTGGTCACCATACAACAACTTACTTCAAACACTTAAGTAAATACCTAAAATTGTTGCGATCAATTTTTAACCGAAGGATAGTCCTCAGATAATTAAAAAAGGATAAAAAAAACAATATTTTTAATAAATCTCTGTATTTGTTATTATTTCACTAAACAAACTGTAAAACATCAAAATAGCATCTAGTTCCATTTAATCATATAAATATAGCATTAACAATAAATAAACTGCATTCGAACATAATATTATTTACATTTTCTAAATCACACATTGTTGTCATATTATACAGTTTATTGACCTTTGATAATTTACATGTCTACAAGCAAATAAGAGACAAAATAAATTAAACTGCATTAAAATTTCTGAACTTAGTTTACGTTTATTTAACGACGAAAACAATATCATCCCCTACAAATAACATTATATTTGAATATGAAATATTATAAATAAACCTGAAACCTTCGATATCGTATTACTTTATATCAAAATAACATTGTAGATTAATATGATATTATTAAACATTAAGAAATATATATTTTTTAAATATTAAAACATAAGCATCAAGATATTTATAAAATAAAACGATTTGTGAGTAAACATGTGATGTCATAATGATTTTAGTGGACCAACACGAATTTTTTTATTTGACAAATATTATTTTAACTATAAAATACGCAAGTTTCAAAGCTTGACAAAATTATTAATTTTATACTCCAATTTCTCACTTGCATGTATCACCAAGTACCCACAGGCCCTACTTCATTAACCTGCATACCACTATTAGAGAAATAATACTTTAAAATTTGTTTTTAATTAATTGATTTGACAATGTAGTAACTCTGTGACACAAATTACATAAGAACTTGGTACTTTTCTAAATTGAACTTTCATATTTTCATTTGCGGGAGGGATGAAATTGTTTTTCATCATAAAATCATTCTGGTTTTGTGCAATATGTCTGTCTTTAACAACATATATATTTTTTTTGTATTCAACAAACATTTATTTTGTAATCATTCTCTAAATACCCTTGTCTTTTCTTTTAAGAACGTAATGTTTACAAAATAGTATAAACCTTCGATATCACACATTTCGTCATTAATACATAATATTTCAATATACAATATGGCTACTTAAAGCAAATCATAACATTGAATTATATTTATCTATTTACAAACAGTGCAGTCCCCATCAAACGACGGGTTGGTAGTTCCATTTAATTGACGCATCTTTGATGACTCTATCTTTCTCTTTTTCTGCAAATAATACATTTTTATAATAATAATATACTTATTATTGAATTCTACGTTCATATAAAAAATATATATATATACCCCTGAGCGGTAGACTTCGTTGGTCAATCGTTTGAAACCAGAGAAGTGACTCTCGATGTCATTTAACTTCTTTCCTTCAGTTTCTGGTAATATAAAGTAGAATACCACAGAGCCAGATAGACTGAAAGACATAGTCATATTAAGTTTGTACATTACATAATATCTTTTACATAGTTAAAGAATATAAAGTTGTCGGTGATGAATAGAAAGTGGCCGTAACATTGACTTATTGTACGGTGCTCGTAGGTTCGATCCACACAGTGTAAAAGTTTCACGATAATCAGTCGAATAAAAAGGATATTATACCAATATAACAATTTGTGTTTGAAATTTCAAACATTAAGCTTATATAGAATGATAAATTAATCGATATAAGCAAGTACTCGACCGAACTATTTTCGCGACAACACTAACACTTTTTATGTATAACCTATAGATAATTTTCAGTTCGTTTAATTTGAATATCTTACCAAACAAATCCATAGAAGCCGTAAGTGCCCCATATAGACAGACTGTCAACCATGTTTATATACATCTTGTTAGTGAGGAATCCAAAGATGTATCCCACAGCACTCGCGAGCCCCGCCCCGCCTGACCTGGTCTTCGCGCTGAATACCTAGAATATATAGAACCAGTGTAAGGAACATTTCTGTGTGACACTCGTGAAGTCATAAACCCCTATACATTGTAATTAGTACATTAAAAATCGAGTATTGTACTGATATTTCAAAATATAGTTATCGATTTAAAAGTCAATCAAAATTTAATAATATTTACAAGTATTCGTGTAACAAGTATGCTGTGCAACACTGATCTATTTATTCCTTTGGAATTTGGATGCCTTAAAGGAATTCCTCTTTGAAATGCTCTAACAGGAGTGTGCAGTTTTGCTCTAGCTTGATTTTATTTAAATCAAGTAAGACTTGCCCCATTTTGTTTTTTATAAAGTGAGTAAATATATTATTATATTTCCTCACTGTACCCTAATCCTGGAGTCTTTTATTATAATATTTCATTTTTTTTATGGAAAATGCTTTTTTTATTTGCAATAACTGTAATGCAAACACTTTTGCACTGCTGGCCTACTATGAACTCTTGTAGCAATAATACAATAATTTTACTTTTCTATTTGTCCTAAAAGTAACGTTACTTTAAAAATATTTCGATAAGAATTTCGAAAAAAATGATGACGTCATCTTAAATCATTCGTTCTTTTACTGTAGGAAACATTTTTACTACGTACTATAAAGTATGTTTCGACATTTGATATATTAATGTAATAATGTCAGATTTTGACATTTACAGAAAGCAATCATTATAAATATTGTTTTATAGTTTCATGGTGCGACTCAAAGCAATATTATTGCAATAAAACGTCTTAAAACTACAATTATTTTTAAGAGTTCATGGTAGGTGTGTTATTTGGATTACTTCGACAGGGAAGTACTTCACTAATAACAGTGGACACTGCATAAAATCTTTTTTCATCTCCGGTTCCTACCAAAGAAAATGTTATTGTCCACATTTAACATCCTGGCAATCTTGCATGCCAAGACGTTCAAGAATAAAATATACCATTACTACTTGTTTTTTTTTTTAATCAAACGTCTTCCATAAACAAAAATAGGACTAATATTTTTTTTATCATGTGGATAATTTCAGGAATGCTCAGACAAACATAAAAATATTTTGGCAATTTGGAATTATAGATTTGGATTTATCAAATTTTTGACTCTAGGATTGTGTTTTCTGCATGTTTTTTATTCTATATAGCATTTGTAATATTTACCTCTCCGATTAATAACCAAGGTAAAAGCCTTATGCCTGTATGCGTAACAAGGGCTAGCAACATCAGAAGTGTGGTTGGTATCCAAGAATAAGGATTTTGCTGAAAAATAAATAATATAAAATAAATAACAATCTTATCAAATATTCAGACTATTCATTCGGTAATATAGTCTTACTAGACCGCTGTCGGCGATATCAATAGTTGTATTGCTGATGTTGGCTGACGGTTCCAAGTTTCCTAATATATGATGCTATAAATTAAAATAAATTATTATAGTTTATTAAATATAAATAAAAACGTATTTGGTATAACAAATTATATAATGTTTTTAATTTTAAATTACTCACGGTTTTAATATATCCCTCATAACCGGCAACTAAGAGACAGCAGATCCCAGCGCTGGCTGTGGAGAAGAAAGTCAAGAGTCTTTTCCCGGTGTAGTGAACCAGTAGCACGCAGGTCCCGGAACCAATGATTTGTAGGACGCCCAGGATGAGTGTCGCGTAGTACTTGTCGATGGGCGCCTCCAGCATCTGGAATATAGACACTGCGTATGTCTGCAGTGCCGTAAAATAATTATATTACGGATTATATTGATTTGCGTATTTAAATAAAAAAAATATATAGATTAATGTATAAACTAAAAATATATATATAGATATATAGATGAATGTATAAACATAAGCGAAACAATTATGTATTATGTATAATATGTAACGACTCGCCGACGTCCAGATAAACCCCTGGAATACGCGGTGCGGCTTATATATATACTAGCTGTTGCCCGCGACTCCGTCCGCGAGAGATTTAGAATACAGGGCTCGTAAGAAGCTCCTTCGCTCGAGCTGTTTTTGCTCAACTTTATTTCCAAAATTGCTCTCTACGAAAAGCTCTACTATTATTTCAAGGGAATAATATAATATAACCTAGATTCACCGTGACAGTCATTTTTTAATATTTGTTAAGGAATTATTAGGTTCGTATAAATTACTTTGAAGATTACCTCCAACAAATTAACTTATAAAGTATAAACCCACAAACAAACAATCTTTACCGCACTATACTATTAGAAAAGACTAAGATCAAAATAGAAGATTTGTCATAGTTTGTGTTTATATTGAAAAAGAGTGTGGAAAGTTGAAATTTTATTATAAATTCATAATGACTAGGTTCATTGTTTACTTTTTCACTGTCATTGTCAACTATTTATTTTTCTGATGTTAATGAATAGAATAAAAAGTATAATGTATTTATATTGAAATTCATATGATTTTAATATAATATAAAATTAACATATACTTTAGTTACAACAACACGTGGTCAGTTATCCTTTTAAATTTTAACGTATATAAATGGTTTGTACATTAGCAAAGCGCCATCTATTGGATACTTCCTCAATCCAGTCAACAAATACCGCCATCTCTTGGAATTTTATGGAATTAACAGATAATTGTGACTGTCAGATAATAAATAAATAATTTGCAATAAAATAAATAAATGAAATGAGATATAAAATATCCTATCTTTTAAGTTGGACCAAAATATAGATACCTACAAAATTTCATTAAAATCGGTTAAGTAGTTTAGGAGTCCATCGGGGACAAACATTGTGACACGAGATTTATATATATTAAAATATATATATATATATATATATATTTTAATATATATATATATATATATATATATATATATATATATATATATATATATGTATTGTAAAAATAGATTTAAGTTTATTGGAAATAAATTAAAAAAAAAAAATGTAAGCTTTGACTTATTAAAGCCACACAGTTTATTTTGAAGTTTTAGTGTTAATGAATAAGATGTAAGTAAATAGTTTACTCTTATGTAAAACTGAACCTGTAAGGTAGTCATGCCGCTGAAATGGCCGACGAAGAAGCCGTAGGATACCAGGAAGAATGGCACCAAAAAGCTCCTGTCTAAATACAGCGAAATCTTTTCTGTTAATGTTTCTCCTTGCTCCGATGCAGCTTCTACAAAGTAATTTAATATTTACATATAATTCTTGCTGTCTTGTTTGTTAGCCGTTATCATATAATGTTAACGAGATGAAAAGGCTTTAATTTTTAGATTTTAAGCTTATCAATCAATCAATCCCTCCGATTGATTGATTGATTGCCTTCCACCAACAAAAATTCGATTGGTTGGCAATAAAAATATCGTTTTTTTTTTATTTGTCTTAATACTCTTACAAAAACTAGACAACATAACATATTTAATAAATATATACTTATTCTGAAAAACTTTGACTTTCATACGTAAAAATATCTTATGATATTTTATCACAAATGACTTACCCTTCTTATATTTAAATAAAGCTTGAATGTCCGTCAATTCAAGTTCGACATTCTGTGGCGTCGTCCAACCTCTCAGCCATTGTAAGCTCTACAAAGTTAATATTATAAATATATTTCACGTATAAAAACTCTATTATATTTTGAGCTTTTATAAGATACCTTTCTAGCTTCATCGTAACGTTTCTTTGACACGAGCCAATGAGGCGACTCTGGTACAAAACACAGCGCGAGGACAGCTAGCACCTAGAGGAATATATTAATAAACTTTTGTGTTTAATAGCAAATAAAAATAACGAAAACATGTTCTTCTTTTCTTCTTTCTTGAAGTTATTTTCGTTAAAATATTCAACTGCTTCGATTTCGTTATATAAGTTCTAAAAAAATTATACAAAAATTATATCATTTTATAATCAACCGCAGAAATTTTAGAAGAAATTACTAAATGACTTATCTACCAACTCACTTACTATTTTAAACCCTTTCATAATTCATTAAACAAAGCTGCTATGGGTGTCTGGTATGGAACGGTATTCAATTCGTATTTATGTCAGTTTGATATCAACACAATTATGAGACAATGAAATAAGTTAAAGGAGACTAAAGTAATTAAAAACTAATTAATAATAAGAGATCATTAAATTCATACTAAATGTTATCAATTTAAACAAATGAGAACACCTACATCTCTGAAATCATTCGTATACAATAGCAGTTTATTAATTATATATTTTAAAGTAGAACGTTTATATTATATAATGCTAAGAATGTCACCCGCCTTTTATAATTATAATTATTAATAATATTATATGTACATAAGTATCCTTGAAACAAATAAGGCGAATTTTATAAAATGATGCATATTTGAGTGTGATATGTTCGAGCATAGCCGAGTGGATAGATTTAATGCAAAATTTTAAATGTTGTATTCCAGTGCAACTCGTGGCCGGGTCAGTGAATTTACATATACATTTTTTCGTTGGGAAATCCTTATTGATCAGGAGAGATTGGGACCAGCAAGATATGTGTCACCAGCATATAGAACACAAAAAGCATGTAACCTCAACAGCGACGAGGATAGCCGTTTGAGTTTAGAGGAGTTTCACTTTGTTTAAGCATTGAGGAATGAGGGGCGCCTCTAAAACTAACGAAACTTAAACAATAATAACATTTTAATTTGTCTGTCAGTCATGTCACAATTAATATATTTCACCTTATAATATATATATATATATATATATATATATATATATATATATATATGTATATATATATATATATTACTTAAGTCTATTCCAGTTGTAGCTTTACTTTGGTATATATTAAAAAAAACGTGAAAGTAGCAAAAAAAATTAAAATGAACCTAAAACACACGAATGAAGTAAATTTATATCCAAATTACAAAAGCACTGACCGTAAACGAGATGTTAACCAAGGCAATGGTTCTCCAATACAGCATCAGACCGAAGAGGAACTGCGTAAACACTCCGATGATAATACACATGGAGCTGGTGGCAGCCAGCGCGCCGCGGAGGTGTGGCTGGGTGATCTCGGCTACGTAAGTCAAAACCTGAAGAGGCAGAGGTGGAGTACAGTTAAAGTAAAGGTGGACTTCTAATGATTTAATTATGTTTGAATCTGAATCCATAAACCCATTTTGAAACAACGGACAAAATAGTTTTATTCTTGCTTTAAATCGATGCTATTGCAAAAAATTGTCTAAAATATTAAAAAAAGAAATAAAGAATGAAAATGTAGTACACATCTAGTATTTAACAGGGTAAATAATGATAGCTTGTAAATAACAGTAAAGATATAATTATAATTACTAAAAGATAACAAAATCATTATACTTTGTATAACCGCTTAAGTTGACTTACCATTGAAATACGTACTACAAACGTGTTAAACTTATTGACGGGGTAAATTCTATATAAATTTATTTAAAAAAAAATCGTTAAAGTATTTTAAATAGGCTACGTCTTATAATTACTGATCTGGCGTTTAGCAATTTTTTTTGCATTCTCCAAAAAAAAAATACGACAAAAAAAAAATCTTCACGCGTAAACCAAATCGAACTTACTTACTGGTGCCTCAAGTAGACCCCCCGCAAGGCCCGTCAGAAACAAGGCTCCGTAAAGATGACTAGTGGTTGTGGAGAAGTGGAATATCAGCCAGGCTATGAAGAAAGGGACATTAACCATCTGCATGGCGCGGCGCCGACCCATCGGCGAGGTGACTATTCCTGACAGCGCACACCCCAATGGAACTATTATTAAGTTTATTGAACCTGAAAGTAATAATTTTATGATTTAACTTAACTAGCAGCAATAAATAATAGGCTCTAAATGGACTGGACACTTTTAAAAAAAGTTTTAATTAATCAGAAGGGACATATGTTAAAATAATATTCAGTATACATATGACATATGTATAAATAATATTAATTAATAGCCCGTATATTATATAGACATTTATCTTCCTGGTCATCCTTATATATCAATAATAAAATAATACAAATTAGGAACCATTTTTTTTTAGTAAAAGGAGTTAATAACCTAACTAGGTGACCTAGTAAGCCGTTGCCCTAGTTAGTAAAACATATTTATAATTACTGTAAATGCAGGTCGATCAAGAAACTTTGAACTGTGTTCAATAAATGTACGTATTTTTAGTCCTGTTTTCAAGTGATACGTTTGAATTAAATATACTAATCTCTAATGTATAATGTATAATGCTTTCTGTACAGTGTATATTGTATAGTGAATATTCTACTTGCGAATAGTTTTCTCTTACGTAAGGTTTCATGTCGTACTTCTAGTTAGAGGTAGTTATTTTTAATCACTTGTCCATTATATAATTTATTAACGAATAACAGATTAAAAATGATCGCAATATTAATTTTTAACAAATTTTATACCACTAATAAGCCGAAAAAACAAATAACGCACCGTGGGAATACTCTTTTAACTGTATCCACAATACTTCATTTAAAGATTTACATCGTAAATAGATCTTTGATTGGCCATATACAACTTAAATTGGAAGTATTATACAGACATGAAATGAGCAAGAAGAGGCACATTTAATGAAGCACGCACTGCGTGGACGAGAGTTAGGTATTCTATTTGTATTCCTATCTTATTACGTTTTATTTCTTACTTAAGAGTCCTTTCTGTTATATAATTGGTAGCTATGTCCGTAGTTCATTTCAAAGTATAATATATCATTAGACTACTAAATAGATTTAAAATATATAAGTTTGTTACATTCGTTATATTTATACCTCCATGATTTTTTGTATTCACTGAAAAACACGGATGTGTGTTCTTCGTGTGTTAAGTTATTACCTACTGCGTGCTACCTGACATCCGCCGCAATGGTAGTTAAAGAAAATAATATTTTTAAGTGATTATAATTTAATATCAACTTTATGTTTTTTTTTTTAATACGCCAGTAAGTAGTAAGTCAAATGCCACACATTGCAAAATGTTTGCTGTGATTCAAAAACCTTGGCAGGTGAATAATACCACCAAAGGTTACACATATATACATTACAATAGAATACTTTAATAGCACGTTTTAAGAATGTATAAACCTATATTTGTTTATAAACATAAAATAAAATATTAAATGGCCATTGTACAATGGATTCATTGTGACTTTAGTTAAGGTTTTTTAAAGGAGAGTAAATAATAATATATTATTATATGATAAAAAAAACTGGAATGGCTTAGGCAATTGCCTTGTCTTTACTATACAAGCGATAGTCTCACGACATTTTATAAAAACAATAATAGCATTATTTACCTAAAGGGTAAGCCAGACTCTTCAATGAAATATTTATATAAATAATATATAGCGTATTTTAAATGTACTACTTAATATATAAATTTATATACTAAACTTCAAATATATACTGTGAGTCCTCTTATTGTTGAAGCTCTCCATTAATGAAAGATGCGGAATGACAGCTTAATGGAAAACTACAATAATCTTTTTGCTCTGTTCCTAATAGTATATGAAGGTCATACATTGAGGTCAAACGAAGGTCTAATGTAGGAACATATTTTGCTTTATTTACCCATAGTATATAGCACAGAGTAAAAACATTTCATTAAAAAAATATTTTTTAAATTAAATTCAAACAATGACACCTTTAGCATTCACATATAGACTATTTATTATATTAAAAATAAGTAATAAAATAACACATACCTATCCAGGATATTTCAGAGTTTTCAAGTTTCAATACTTCCGTGTCATTGGGTTCCTGAACAGCTGGAATTAGAATTGTAGGGAAACCCAGTGTCATCCCGTAACCTGTAAAATAATCTTATTAATATAATACATGGAGCTAGATCTTATATAAGTATATATAGTAATGTAACTATAATCGGTGTCTTATATATATATATATATATATTATATACGTGTATTTTTGTCACGGAACTCCTTAAGGACTGGAATGATTTCGATTTTTTTTTTGAATTTGATTTGTTTGAGATGGTTTAGATTCACAGGTGGACCCATAGGTAGCGCAGCAATCGGGATTTATAATAATATTTTTTAATTTTTTTGTTGAATATCTATCACCTACAACTGTTACATGTTATCTGCTTTATAGTAACAACCCACCAGATGGCGCTGCAGTGTATATACGAAAAAAAAATGGTCAATGAACTCGACCATTCGATATGTAAAATAATTAATATGTATTCGAACGAGGAAACGATATTCGCACTATCCACTCTATAGTTGTTTGCCTTTAAGATGATTGGATCTGTTGGAGCTGCGATCAGATTTCATATATTCTTTAGACATATATATATATATACATATATCTATAAATAATGTTTCTTTTTCACACAAATATCTCTCTCTACATAAATTTTATACAGATTCCAATGAAGTTCTAAGTATTTATTAAATATATTATGTTAATTAATCCTTTTGATTTTAATAATATAATACAAACGACAGATTAACAAATATTACTAATCACTTTTGACCTCCTTGTAATATATCTATAATATAGTACCTTCATATTTTGGATTATCTCTACACTGTTAGCCTTGTGCTTATTTAAAAAAAATAATAATGAAATATTTATCGTGAGCAGTAGCTTGTTCTCGCGACTCCGCCTGCGTATATTATACAAGAGAGGTACACGTTCCGAACAATCGTTCTAGAAATACTTTACCAAAGGACTATTAAAAAGGGACTTTCGTTTACTGGTTGTAAGGGTCATAGACGTGATCCCAGTTAATTGTACAGAATATTTAACAGTCAAAAAGAAAAAGTTTATTAAATCCGTCCAGTAGTTACAGACATAACCAAACAACCCTTTTACTATTACAGATAAAATCGTGGGAAAATTATTGTATAATATAATTATGACCTTTTAATAATACAACTAGCCTTTAAACGTCTAAGAGTAGTTATTAGAAGGCACCCGCTTCAAGTTATATTTAATAGGTGCTTACGAAGACGTATTATTTTAGGCCAATAAGTGAGGCTAAAGTCCCTGACACAAATAAAAGAGTAGAATTGACCCAAAGAGTTACCGCCCAATATCAATGATCCTTGAAGTGGTAGAACAACTCGATTTAACGATTTTTTGAATGAAACTGTAATACTGTTAGATTGTCAATATGCCTATTGTGCTGGAGCTGGACAATCAAGAATTAGAATGGTGCTTGATATAATACAACACTTTAAAAAATCGACATACTAACCCTACCCAGCTTACTCATCCAGAATGTAGCCATTTCTGTAGCACTATATAAAGATGAGTTCGAGAATAGAAGCTGTTAGCTGTCTGGTAATGATGAGTTTCGTCTACGGGACTCCAACTGATTGATCTGGACATTCTACCGGCTTGAAATAACCTCGAAAATACAGAATTCCACACCACATAAAAAACGCATTTAGACTTAAATTGAAAAATGACTCGTCCAGACTATTTACAGCTATGGCTAAATATAAAAGTTTCACTTAAAGCCGTCATTGAATGCACATTGACACTTAAAATAAGTACTATAAATAACGTTGTGATATATGGCCCTAACATGTAAATTACAATACTATTGAAGACTGTACAATGTATAAGACAATGAAAAGTGATTAAAAATAATAGTAAAACTAACTTATGGCTGAAATTGTCACATGATATATAAACAGAGTAATAAATGTATTAATTTAACGTGATAATATATGATTATTACTATTTAATATTTTAATTTATAATTAATTATTTATTTATTGAATATATTGTACATTGGTTATAATGAATAACGGTTTAATTTCGAGTTATCGTAGTGAGATGGTCAAATACTTTTAAGGGTAGGATTAAGACTTCTATTAAGTTTTATTATTTATTCAATATTGTTGCCACAATGACAAAACCGAAAAAATATATTGTATTGTCGTTGTAGAAGTAAAGTCAAGCTTTTAGCTGCTTTGATATTTTTAATTTAATTTCTCACTTGATACTGCCTCCTTTAGGTATAAAATTCACACAAACATGCTTTCGTGTAAAATGGAATATAAGAAAAAATAATGAGGAACAAATTAAGATGTCTGACATACGATAATAAATTAGTAAAATTAACGATTATTTTTTTTGTATAACTTGCTTCTTTTTCTACATATATTCGTTTCCTTTTTGATGTAGGTACTATTAAATTATTACTTATTATGCGCGGGTAAATAAATAAAATACATAAGAGAATTTTAGGCAAAATGATTTTAAAGAGATATACCGAAGAATATATCCGGTTCATTTCGATCCTTATAAGAACTTATCACAATCCAGAGACCTCGAAAACTGTAACCAAGGTTCTCACAATAAGAAAAGACTTCCTCTGGTTGATTCGAGGTCGTTTGAGGATTGATGGATGAATGGGTATAGATGGATGGATGGATTAAATGATGAAAACGTGTTCTGTTAATGATAATTAATTTCGAGGATTTGTACCTAATCTTTTATAGAGAAATTAATTAAATTTTATTAAATGTTCTTAAAATAAACATAGAACGTGATAAGGCAAAACAAACATTTTAATCCAAATGCTTCGCTTTTAAATTAATAACAGAAATGATGATTAGGTACATTTTATTCTCATATTCACAGTCGTATTTTCAAGGGAACTATGTATTTTACTTTTAATTTGTTACGCTTACATTAAAAACTCATTAAATTTTCTCATATTGATTTTATTTCGCATTGTATTTTTGTATTCATATTACACCAATGTGGCTTTAAACTTTATTTAATTATCCCTGGTCATGGAAATTAACTAAGTTGCTTGATATAAAAAAATAATTAATTACGTAGTTAATAAATAACGTTCATGTGATTAAAAAATATAATAAAATTAATAGCAATTCCGTTAACAGGACTAAAGAGTCCTGCATTTTTATGTTCACACAAAAAATACCGTTAGCCGTAAATCGTAATAAACATAAATTGAGTTGATTTGTTTAAATTTAAGATAAAGTAAATATTATTATTTATTTAGTAAAATCGTATGTTTCCGCTGTAGAATGACTCGCGGACGAGAATTTTATAAAAGAAATATGCCGTCATAATTATTGTACTAGAAAATATTACTTCGTGGAATGACTGCAATATGGATGAACATACAAACATTATATTAGCATTGTATTTAAAGTAACACAACAATTTATCAAAGGTGTATCGCAGCTGAATTAATTGCAGGATGAGTGCAGTCGTCCGTATGTTTACATAATTTTGACAATGCACGAGAATCATACACACATGTGTCCGTTGTTTATATTTTAAATTTTGTAAATGTTTACATAAGTGTGTCAGCTGACTGTTTGAGTGTGTGGGTTATGTAACCGATACATTGCTTTCACTTGACCAATAAACCAATAATAAATTTGAATTATATTATGTAATTAATGTATTAATAATGAAACGATTTATTGTATTTTGTTATTATTTAAAGGATCCAACTAATTATTAAATTTCTGATGCACTGATCAAATTTTGAACGGAATTATACAAATTATATGGATAAGTATTCATAATGAATAAATATAAATAACCAATTAGCTGTTTCTTTTTTTAAATGGCACCAAAATTATAATTATATTACTTTTTTTTTATGATTTTGTTTTTATTTCGCAAATTCGTGA
The DNA here is from genome assembly GCA_963555665.1 of Dircenna loreta. Lineage (NCBI taxonomy): Eukaryota > Metazoa > Arthropoda > Insecta > Lepidoptera > Nymphalidae > Dircenna > Dircenna loreta. The sequence goes on from OY743092.1 coordinate 10,649,091, forward strand.
GCTAGGATCACTATAATTAGTGAGCTAGGAATTATATTATATCATATTAATTATATCATAAGTATGATTTTAGTCATTTTATTTATATAATAATATTATTAAAACTATAACAGCTATAAAATACAATCCTTATAAAATCATACATTCTCTAAAAAATATTGAACTAAAGTAAATATTAATAAAAAGAAATATATAGGTAAATGAAAATAATATATCGAATATATAACAATTAAGTGTCCTTGTAACATTTAAATATAACGCATATTATCATGAAACCTTACAATATTTTATGTTTTGAGTTCATTGAACCGTCTCAAAATGGAGTACATAGTATAGAATCTAAGAATCTAAGAATCTAAGAAATCTAAGATAATCGTGACATTTCGAGGTTGTTCGGATAATGATATATAAAAAACAAATACGTTAAATGAAAGTACGTGACACCAAAAGATATGATTTTTAACTTGATTTTTGACTTACTAAAATGATTAAAGTTATTTTTGTATATTGGGGGCCATAGGAGCACGATCTCTTGAGGTAAATACTTTTTAGATAACTAGAATAAGAACGTTGAATGTCTGTGGAAAAAGAAACCGCTTTGAAGAATGAATCCCAAACGACGTTTCATTTGTGACAGTTGTAGGTGGTTGGATGTAAGCGTCCTAAGAGCCGCACTGTGGAAGAAGATCACGCCCCACAATGGTTGTGACGGTATCGTAGCTGATGGCGTGCAATGTGAGAATGGAGGTCAACGGCAGGAAACAGATTAAATAAACTCTTCAGATCACTACCCTTGATAAATTCACATAATGATTTATGAAATACTCCCTCGCTCCATTGATCACTCCCAGGTTTTTCGAAGTTAACTTAGTCTTGGTGGCCGGAGAACTGAGAATCATTCAAAATTATCAGGGCCAGTACTTGTATATTGGATAGGATTTACTTCACCCTATCCTGAAACCTTCTGTAGGGAGGTTTCAATAACAGACACAAGTGCTTTTTGGCAATCGTCAACGCATTTCTGAGATACCACACATCCCAATAAATAGCATACAGCGGTGTTTTAAAGCGAACTACAACTTTCCTGTCTCCTACATGCCTAAATAGCACCGGAGTCATTAAATATTATTTTTTAATTAATACAATTTAGAGATCTATTCCACAAAATATATAAACGTTCTGGGAGAAATTGTGTAAATAAGTGCAAAGCGCATCAAAATCTGTCGCCTTATTATAAGAGCTAAGTAGCACGGACACCCCAAAGCGATGTCGTTTTATGAATTAAAATATATATGTTTTTACTAAACAAATAAGTACTAGCCAATTGACTTAATAATGATATGTAATTAAAAGTGACAGCGAAATTACTTAATAACTATATCCTAGCTTATTTGCTGTGAAGTATAAAAATAAAAAAAATAAAAACAAATACTTACTTATTAGTAGAAGATTCTTCACGCTTACAGCAAGGATCTGTGGTAAAGCGGTGCGAAAATCCTTTTTATATTCGTAGTGGTGTGTATCGTCCATATTAACGGGGTCCTTAATATTTGCCATCTGCAAATTACATGCAATTAGAATAACACATCAAACTATAAACTTAAGTTCACCAGAATACCTGTAGTTTAATTCAACAATAAACTGTCCAAATATTAATAACCAGCGGTCGTGCTGTTAGTATACGCTTAAGATTACTACTGTATATTCAAATGGTAAGGTTTTACGCAATCCCCTTCACCATAGCCTTTGCGAAACAATCAGCACTGCTTGATTCAAATAATATGGACCGTTCGAGGTATTATTGTATTTATAAGAGGTTGATTTAGTTAATAATAAATAATGTATCATTTTACTAGGAACAATAAAGTGGTTAATTCAATACAGGTAATAAGCAAGAAACTACTGTTTTTATTTTTTAAACCTATTAAAATCTTTTACATTAAAATTCCACTTTAAAATAGAAGCACTTAAATGAAAAAAGTTATGAAAAATTTTGTCATATATTAAAAAATCAAACGACAGAAAAAAAAAATGATAGTTCATAGCTTTATAGATTAATTCTAACAACAGTTATTGTTTATCAATTATTTCGACAATTATTAAGTTTTTCAAGATTGTTCGTATTCAATATGTTAATGATATATTTTTTAATATGTCTGAGCTATGCAAGGGTGTCCTGTGGCAGCGGCCTCTTACTCTTGTACCAACCGAAGGACATCACTAATGAGTGCACTTTTTCGAAGCACCTACGTTTCGATATATCGTTCGGGATGGGCATGTCGGACACAATAACGTTGGTAAATTATTTTCATTTATCTTTAACACATAAAAATTATATGATACATAATTTGTATTATATTTTGGCGACACTTCTCCTTTCTGTCTTTCATTGTTATGTGGATCACGATACGAAAGCGATAGCAAAAAATCCATGATCATCCTTATCTTCATAATGGGATATTACGGGATCACAAGTGCATGCAACTATGACACCCCACATTTTTCTTCCTCATAGGTCAGTACTAGATTCTGGACGGGCTATGTCTATTTTAGATGTTCACCCATCATATAAGTACACTAATACGTACGTTATGCACTTCATGGTCTTTGATGGTATTTCAACATCGGTGCAGATGAGAAATCGCGTCAGCGAACCAATTTCTGGTTTTATTCAATATCTTATTAGAACGAGGACTCACAAAAGGAGTCCATAGAGACCCAACGTGCCATGTGCACGAACAATAACGAGAGATATCTGCTTATACCGCTGTCAGTTCTTCCCGCTGGTGGATCCAGGGGTTACTTATAATTTCTGAGGCGCAATTTCTCCAGGTTAGCCAATATTTGTCACAGGCTTACCCTTCTCGTTTTCCAGTGGCTTTGATGCTCAGTAATTATTTACCAAGCCCATTAAAAAGCTATACAAAAAAAAATTGACAACCCCTGCTTTCAGCATAGTTAGTAAGTGTTACCTATGTTTTATTCTGATCTGATCGGAATATCGGATGGTACTTCAAGTTACATTAAACCCTCCTAAGGGGTCAAAGACAACGTAATTCCACGTGAATGTCCGATTGAAAATATCTATTCTGATTCCAGTTTTTGCCACAAAAGGTATAAAAAACAATAAGAAGTTAAAAGTAACAAAAACGTTCGTTTTTTACATGGTGTGTTTGTTATAAAAATGTATTAACAAAAATTATACATTTTATAATTTAGGGTAAAAAAAAAGTTCGTAATTAAAGTTCGCTTAATTTGTAAGACAAAAAAAAATAAGATTATTATATTGAATTGCAAGCATTTGCTTGTTACGGGATCTAAATGGGTCGGTGAACCTTGTCCACTAAGTTTAAGGGTCGTCAATTTTTTTTTCGTCTTGGCTTAGCATGAAGTTTGTCGGATTTGTCGTGCAAAAACTACCAAGCAGATTCTCTAAGGTCCTTTTTATAACCTCAACCATTGTAATTCGTTCTACGGAACCTGTAATCGATTATTTTAATGCTACACAGTCACAGGCTGTGATTTACCAACCTTGGGTGCACAACACGTCTTGGCAACGCAGTATGACATCATTTTGAATTTTCCCAAATCTTACATCCTTGTAGGTAATCAGAACCTTAAATAACATAGAGTACGAGTGTCTGATAGAGGTGGTAACCTCGCGTCATCAGTATATGTTGGTGGTGGTGCGGTATCCGAATGCCATAACGTCTAATTGCGCAGTGAACCGAAACGCAATAAGAATACTCAAGCGTAACCGCTGCATCAGACTCTGCGATCTGTTGGACCGAGAAGTCTATTCGCCTTACTTTATATTCACTGTTAAGGACCGGCTCAGATTTCTTTTCAAAAGCAATAGCACCATCAATTCTGTCATACACGTAAGTTAAACTTTTATATCCTGTTGCTCAAAATTATAATACTGATAATACAATATATTAAAATACTAAGAATACAGTAAACTATGATTTAATTAATTATAATAAACATCAAAGCATACCATATTCAGAGCGGAATCTAAATGAAAGTTGATATCGCAAAACTTGTTAAATGGCAAATGAAATATAAACAGGGAACATGATATCCTTTACAAGTTATACCGTCTTAAATAAATCCAATATGTAGAGGTGTTAAGAAGTGTTAACCTATAAGAGTACAAGAAACGAACAGTTACTTAATTATTGTATTGGACTTGGAAATATTCTAATAATAGTTTCTTTTTATATATATTTTAAAAAGGGGCATGAACATTAATTACATTGGACTGCACATACTTTTAACTTTGTTTTTAATCTAGATATTAATTGTTTATATTTTTTATTAAAATTGAAGGCGAACTTCTATCAAGTAACTATAACATCAGCTCGACTTGCTCCCAAAGACGGATGTAACAAGAGAAACGAGACGATATGCAACGTGAATGAAGAGAACTACTGCTTCACGACCGGCGTGGTCTGCGATGGGATCAAGAATTGTGGAGTCGATGACTGGTAATGATGGTGGATATATATATATATATATATATATATATATACATATATATATATACTTAGAGGTAAATACAAAATTTAAAAGTTGTAAATTTAAAATATAAAAGTTTATATGTTCAAACGAGAGTGAAGCTGTGGGGAAAAGGCAATATTATATAAATTATTCCACTAATATATAAATTATTTTATTTTTATTTCAGATACTTATTTATAAATCGATAAGGCATTTTCTCTCTTTTGTAGGCATAAGTTAAAAGGCAGAGATGAGACAAAATAATAATCAAGAGACAAAAAATAATGACATGATATCCGAAGTTGATTTATTATTTTGTAATAATAAACGCACTTCTGATAAAGACACGAGAATGAGAGCTATTGAGAAACAAAATAATCTAGATATCACATTACGAAATTATATAAAACATCAATATTTGTAAACATTATCTTTACACGTTTTGTAGATCAACTTTCAAGCCCGATAGCCCGATAGTCAGCAGTTTTTAGATTTAGATGTTTCAAGGCTTTTATATGTAGTTGCAGTAGGTTCCTTTCAAGCTTTGTGTTTTTTCTTATTAATATTCGGGTTCCGGGACCACTCCCCCACAGAGACATAGTCGAAATTGGAAAGTCATTGAAGCTTACAGCAATAAAACATTCCAAAAAACATAGCCTTGTATAGTAATTTTTATGTAAATATATCTCAATCTAGGTACAATGCACTCGGCACTGTGCGAATGAAACAATTATGTTTTGAATGTTTATAATCAAAGCGACATAACGCTTTGATTTCTCTTTCGAGATGTCAATCGTGAATGCGACAACGTTTCCGTTCGATTATATTTGAATAGAGCTATTGTATAATTTCATAGTCGAAGCAGGTCAGGGATTCAAGCAATTTATTAATATAAATATAACAATATATTACGAATGCTAAATGGGTGTAATGTAATGGTTGAATAAAAGAGCAATAAATAAATGTATTATTGCTATGAGTGGGTGGAATACAATTTTGATTTGTATATATTCCCTAGGTTCGATGAGCGAAAATCTCTTTGTTCCTTGTCAGTGGAGAGGCTGGGATATGCCCCAGTGGTGGCAGTAATGGCGGCATTGCTTTGTTTTATGCTAGCCGGTGGCCACATCCTATTACGCTGTCTCCCATCTCACGGAAAATCCTTCTTCATATTCAATGCCAATGAAGATAATCGACTTTGTGTAGACCCAGTGCTGAAGCCGCATGGAACTGCTCCGGAAATTAAGTTTTCTACCAGATACTCGATTATACCGGTTAGAATTTCATTTACATTTATGATTTTTTTAGTATTTTAATAAGAATAACTAAAAATTCACACACATTATTACTATTATTTGCAAAATATTCCAACTTGTGATTCTGATGAGGCCAGGAACTACATTAGTAATTTTCAAATCCCTATCAAGTTTAATGTAGGTAAGCTAGAAGCCTAGACTAGCCTAGACTAGACGCACAGCATTAGCATCCGGTTCCGGTTCCGGGTTTCGTTTGTACTTGACTTGCCTTGCTTTAAAATTATTATTTACCATTATTTTAATCATCCTATATATATATATATATATTGCTGTGTATGTAATAAACTTTATGTGTATATAAATACTTAAAATAATAAGAATAAATATAAATATATAAGATATAGTTATATTTCTTAGACATAATCTAAACAAAGTATTTTTGATAGGCATATGATATTTTAAGGTGGGCAGTTTATCAACGGAGAGTGAAAAAGAGTCGAACACAAATGAAGATATAAATGTAACCTCTGAAGGTATAATAAAATATCAACAGAAGGAAATTTGCTTCCAAAATGAAGGATCTTCAACAAGTCCCCAGGTATCTTTCATATCATTTTCAATAAGCCTAACTATTGCCAAAATAAAAGCAATTTTGTGCAAATAAAAATATATATCAAAAGCAATCATGACATAGAAACAATCTAATATCACGCACAGATCACTCACTATCCTACATGAGATGCTGCGTACCAACTATGTTAAAATATTTATCAAAGTATTATATGAACAATTCTCAAGCAATATCTAATACTAAGATTACAAAAATGTTACACGGTTACTCAAATCTAAAGAGAAATTATAATTCGCTAAGTATATATTGACACTGCTCTTAAAATATTACACAACTATAATTATTATAACAATAATTGGTATATTTTTTAGATAAATTCTGAAAAAGACGAACGGAAAACCACCATTACCCAAAGATTGCAAGAGAAATTAAAAATTATAACTAAATACGCACTAAAGGGCGGTGATAAAAACGATGAAAAAGAAATAACCTCAATATAAAACATTTTTACCATTCAGCATTATATATCATATTGGACAAAAAATATCTCACTGAAAAAATATATTATTTAAAAACCTACTAATTTTACAGATACCACTCACATTGGATAATATATAATTATCAAGTTACTGCGGGATTCTAAAACAATATAATATTAAAATAAAATAAAACCTCGTTATCTAATATCAATACAAACTTAATCTTCATCTTGTATACCTTTCATATTATCTTATCATAAAACTCATTTGACTAATCCACAAACCAACTCCTAATATCCATAAAGTAATATGGTCGTCTTTAAAACAAAATCAAATAAATTGGCAATTAGTCAATTTCAACATGAAGCTATTAGTACTTGTGATTAAAGATCAATCATTTTCTAAATACAGTATTTGTCATTAGATAATTACCATCGACTACATAATATTAATTCTTCCATGGCATCCATCGCCAAATAAGTTAGTTAGTATTAGTAATAAGTCCATAAAATATACCTAATTATGCTTTTATATACTTTAATATAAGGAATATTTACAGTTAAGTGTTAAGTAAGTTATTTATTATTATTATAGTACATAATGTAGCGTAAGTGGAATGGTGACCAGGACGTGCGTAAAGATCGCGGAGATGCAATTAAGGTTGAATCGAACCAGTCTCAAGGATATATTTTTTTAATATACTTATTTCGCAATTCTTTGGTCATGTTTTTGTTTTTAATATTTCTTTTATACAAAATTAGCTTTTATAAAATCATTTCATCTGATTTTTTTTTTTAAATTTATATACATATATTCAGGGACAGGACAAATCTTTCTTTCAAAAGCCTGATTTCTTATAAATTTATTTAACATTTGGGACTCGCAAAACAACAAGTATCTATTTAAATCTAATGTATATGAAAACTATTTTGAAGGTAGATCTAAAATAATTAATATAGCATTTATTCATTCATAATTTACATTTTTTTAATTCAAATTAGTTCTAAATATGAACAAAAGGTCCTATATTCCGTTATTTCATTTCAGATATATTATAATAATAATATTATAACACCGAATAGTGTTACAATAAAATAAAGGTTTATACGAATTAAATTGTATATAATAATTATACAATTATATTTTAATTTAAAAAAATCAAAACAACAGCTCAAAGAAAATAAATAGTACATCTATATCTATATACTTAAATTCGCAAATGCATTTAAAAATATCTATCGGTACCTTTTTTAATGTAACATTTATACCTTGTAAGGTTCAAACAATTAACCAATAAAGATGTACTTACAGTTGTTTGCAGCCAATTGTAAATAACGATTTGTCGACTTCGTTCAGTGAGAGACACAAGACTTTACTAAACGCTAACTATAATATACCTACTCGTAGGTGCGTCGCAATGTTCGTACACGACTGACGACTGACACGAGTCTCAGTGAAATCCATACGAAGTTTAACAGTAGTCGTAGCACGACTGTTGCTTAAAAGGATTTCCCTGCATGTTCGTTTATCAGTTGTAATTTTCGAATGAAAATGTCTGTTCACTTAACGATTTAAACACTATCAAAGACGTTACTTAATTATAAGAATAAATGTCATCAATGATAATGGATAGACCTCGTTATTTAAATACCCACATCAGAAATAATATTTTTTTCTCGACAAATATTAACGAATATTCAAAATGTAAGTATGTAAAGATATAATCAATATAATGTTTTGTAGGAGTAAAACAATGGAACTGCTATAACCCTGCAATGTTACCTATATACTTAGTCTGGCCATAAATACTGTTACACTTAAAAATAAAAAATATATAAAACTGGAATTTCGAATCTGTCATTTTTATACGATCATTCATTGTGTTTTCTTATTTTGGCGCCTATACATTGTACAATATTTTGCGATATTAAAATGTAGTGGGTTGATAAAGAGAACCGAATCGCTGTGATTGCATTACACAAAGCATGTATGGAGCCAAACTTTAAATCTTTAAATTTTTAAATCTTTCCATACACTAGGTATAGTAAGATGTTTGTGTACCGGGCTATTAATAGGTACAATAAGATTCTCTCTGTTTGTGACAGAAAAAGATCTGGCCGTCCACGTATTGTTCGTACGAAAAAGGTGGTCAAAGCTGTAAGGGAAAGAATTCGAAGAAATCTTATCCGCAAGCAAAAGATTTTATCTCGGTAAATGAAGATGTCACGAATTAAAAAATGACTAAGGACTTGCAGCCTATTGTATTGCACTGGTCATTTCTTAACTGATAATTTAAAGAAGAATAGGGTGCTGAAATCGATACAACTACTTAAGCGGTACGCAAAGGAAGGTCATAGAAAAATTTTGTTTACGGAAGTGAAATTTTTACAATTGATAAATATTTTAACAAACAAAATGGCCGTATTTATGCTCAAAGCTCTACGGAAGCTTCCCAATTAGTCGACAGAGTGCAACGTGGACATTATCAGACTTCAGTGATGGTTTGGTGGGGTGTTAGCTATGAAGGAGTGACTGAGCCATATTTTTGAAAAAGGTATCAAAACATCGGCACAGGTATATCAAGATACCATTTTTGAGAAGGTAGTTAAGCCCCTTAACATCACCATGTTCAATAACCAAGTATGGTCCTTCCAGCAAGACTCGGCGCCGGGTCATAAAGCTCGTTCCACGCAGTCTTGGTTGGAAGCGAACGTTTCGGACTTCATCAGAGCTGAAGACTGGCCCTCGTCTAGTCCGATCTTAATCCGCTGGATTATGATTTATGGTAAATTTTAGAGAGTACAGCTTGCTCTAAATGGCATGATAATTTGGAGTCCCTAAAACAATCTATACGATTGGCAGTGAAGAAAAAGAAAAAGTGGCATTGTTTCTTACACAATTCGACACCACTAGTACGAAAACTTCTCGTTTAATTAAATTAATTGATTACATATTTTATTTTCTGAATAAATATTAAATATGTATTGAAAAATATTTAAATGAAACTGAATAAAAACTAACCATTTTTTTTAAACAGGTATGTTTCTAGATAGCCCTTTAAGATGCGGGAATCAAATTAATGAGGTCCGGGATACAAAAATATCGAATGTATATAAGGTATTAACAGACTCAGGACGGGGTGAACATCCTCGTCACTTTAGATTTCAGATTTATTACGCTATAATCAGAAGCCGATTGGACTATGGTTGAATTTTTTACGCTGATAGTAGTAAATCACATCTTTTAAAATGAGACCGCGTACAAAACACTGCTATGCGCGTTATAGGCGGTTTTTATTAAGAACCCCGAGACACTTCAAGTAGACTGAATTAAATATGCAGCCATTGAGCATTCGTAGATGATTCCTAACTTTTAGTTATAAAGCAAAACCATGAGCAAATTACGAATGATTGACCGTTGGCAGTTTCTTTCCACTCATTGTTTATCTAATAGATGGAAAAGAAGAAATTTTCCGTAACTATGTCTCATTAAAATAAACACAATAACACCAATACACATGTAGTGACAAATTAGGAATGTAGATACAATTTGGATGTGTGGGTTAGGTTTGGTTAATGTATCTTGAAGATATATAACTATTAATATTGAAAAAATGTGTTTTGTTATAAACCAATAAGGAATCATGGTATTAAATAAAATATGTACTACTTACATAAAAAATGTCGAGCCGAAATCGGCATATTTTTCGTCGTATTTTTGTAGAACTACCCACATATTAATGATTTTTTGTTATTTTATTATGTGTTCTATTCTAAATTAAGAGAATTATATGTTATATGAAGTGACTTAGTCTAGTAGGAACAAACTCCTTAAATTTTAAGAATGTTTTTAAAATACATTCATTGTACTTCTTCCATTCAACTGGTACAGTTCCAGATGAACCCGATATAGTAAAATATGCTGAATACATTTACGAAATACTTAAGAATTCAATAAAAAGTACTTCAAATTTGTGTACCGACGTTCATTTCAAATTAACCTTTAACCTTTTAAGTTGTTACCGGTGGTTCTGGAAGCTTAATTAAACAAAAAAAAAATACCTAATATTATTAATCAAGTAATTCAAATCAAGGGCATTGACTCTAGTAGGGTATGGTAAAAATTGTGATAAATCTTTAGGTCATGCATCATTCTTACTAAACGATAAAACTTAATTAGTTCAATATCATTCTAGAACTTGACCTTCTCTATCACGGTATAATAGGTACCGATTTCTTTAATAAACTAAAAAGTAATATAGATTCTACGAAGAACATTCTTAAATTTAATAATATTGAATTTAAAATTATTTTATGACACAATTTTCACAACTCGTTCTAGAACGGGAAGTTTATCTGAATGCACACATTGAATTTCCGACCTATCCGAAGGTCTGTTCATAGATCAAAATCTAAGATTAGACCTTCGGATCGAATGCTTGGACTTTGGTCCAATAAATCCTATTCTTATTACTAATTAATAATATTAATATATTCAAATCAAATTCCCATGTAAATATTTCGGTTAATACGTCCGACAATCCTATAACAATTCTGACCTAACATTACAATAAAAAATATATAGTTCCTTATAGTATAAATAATGTAAATAAATCAAAGAAACCCGATGGCTTCTAACATTTACGAACCAAAGTACTAGCTTACGTATAAAGTACGCCCGTCAGACGTAAACAAATAGTAAAGTAACTTTTTATTCATTTTGTCATTAAATATAGACGATTTGCAAAATGCTGCAAAGTTTGCAAGAAGAAATCAGTACATAGCTATGTTCTGCATTCTCATGAAGAGAACTCATGAATAATAATATTACATTTATTACATTCCCATGCATCGCGGAATCGCTAACAAGACGACGGTGCAATAATATCAAGCATATAGCATCAGGATCCTGGAGCCTAATGAAAGGATATCCGATGTTTTTGATTGGTTAACTTAGTACTCTGTAATTGTTTTAATTATAATTTCATTTATTAAAATCACTCTTGTCTCCAACTTTGAGCAAGTGACATGTAATTATTAGCATTCGTATTATTTGGATCCTCCGGTTGTGACCGAAGTAACTAGCCATCTCATCTGCCCTTCATCTGCCCTTCATCTGCCCTTCATCTGCCCTTCCCCCGGTTTATTCTAATGAAACAAAATATATACACTTTTAGTTTTTTTCTAATTTAAAACAATCTTTGTGCTTTCCCATGAAAATTTTGTTAATTGGGACAATAATCTATAACCAATTTCCATAAAAGTTCGTCGTATTTTTTTTTTTGCAATTTATGCTCTATTCAAAATGAATTAATTTGGAACAGAATTTTAAATACATGCAGCTAAATAACATTTAATGGCTTTTAATTATTGTTACGGATACCAGGATTCCATCCTTTTATAGTTGTACAATGTTAAAGATGCTATACATTAAATACACAACGCAGAGAAAACACTACAACAATTGAAACCATTAAATATTAATTGTTTCTTGTAAACATACAAAAAGTAATACAAATCCAGTGGTTTAGTACCAAGATAATATGTTCGTGCTCTAATTTCAATATCTACATGCTTCAGCAGTTTAAATTATATTTTTGAAAAGTATTTATTAGAACAATCAGGGAATAATCCGATGACGCAGTTTTAAAGACAGTGTGGGACTCCAATGCTTATGAACTATGTATTTATTCTTTTAAATATTGTTATATTTCATTTGTTTCAGGTCAATATTCTTTTATTTCAGCATTTTTTTTTCTTAATTTAGCAATTCTAAAGTATTCGTTTAGAATTTATTTTATAAAGGAAAATACTTAGTCCTTTTTGTAGTTACAATTTGTCTGTCTGTGTCGTGTCCTCTGAAAAACCAATTTAGGTTTAATTAAATTCGTTTAATCAACGAAAGACTATAACTGCAATTTTTAAAACTATAAAATATAGAAATTGTAAATTGATTAAAAGCATACCTAACATGTACTTAAGAATAAAATCATAACGCGATAAATTTTACACACTAACGCCATTTAGTAAACTACCAAACAAACTTTGGTGTGGACGACATTTCAAATGAAAGTAATTCACAATTCGTCGTAGAAGAAAAAGATTTCACCTTTTTGATAAACCTCTATTCCTAGAATTTACCTAGAGCATAGATGTCAAGATTAATATAACTTGTTCTAGATTTTAAAACTTCCAAGTTCCAGTAGTGAAAACCAAATTCCAATCGATTTATAAGTTCTTACATAAATACTGCATTTTGGGAAAAGTATGTTCATAATCTACGGGTTTTATTTTTATATTTATGAGTTCACGTCGCGACCCCTACGTGCTTTGTGCTCATGAGTAAGAACACCGAATGAGTTCGAAACTAATCGGGCACATTCCAATATACTTTCACGTGAATATAGCCGGGTAAAAATATACATATATGATAGGTGTTACTTTCCCTGTGGCTTATTTTTCATAATACATATGAGAGCACAGACGTTATAGCGTTACAGCTTTATTATTAGTGAGTACACAAATCAATAAGAACGGCTTGTTCTAGAGATAGCTTCTTACTCTGACTGACTCACTGTTGTAAGTAGAAGAGCTTATGATGATGACGAGCTATTTTGAAATGATAAAAATATTATATAATTCACATTAGCGAGGGTAAAATTAAAAGTCTGAAAACTTTAAAGACATTAACAAAAAAATATATTTAAAAATATATTTAAATAAAATGTTTTTACAACTTGTAATCATCTGAATACATATATAACAAAAGATTCAGATGATTTATGACCGTTTACACCGTTCAATCACCATGAGAATAATCCATGTAAATTTCCAATGTATCGGTATGTATACCGATACATTGGAAATTTATAATTGTATATTCATAATTTTTCTAAATGAATAGCAAGATAAATACAGCGGTTGAAATTTTGTAAAACTTTCTTTAAGTTAGATCCTTTATCCACACTTAACCCGCAGCTTGGCAGTTGGGCAGTATAATAACAAAAACTCTCATTAATAAATAATTTAAAATAATAGCCTGAACACTCGACAGTATCTGGTCAGCGAAGTAGCTACTTTCTCAAAAACTAAAGACAAAATATCTAAAACAAAAGTAAATTAATTTTGAAGGAAATTACTTTTAACTTAAAATATTTTAGGAAAAACCCAATTAATTATGTTTTAATTCGATGGTTATGTTGTTAAGTATTCTGAAATTGGAATTTAATAGTTTAATAATTATTATGTATCATCTATATATAATTGTATTCAAAAATAATTTGTTTAAAATGTGAACGTGATATTTAAAATTACAGTACACCCCGAAAAAATAAAAAAACATCTTTTTTCTGGCACTTATTATGATGTGTCTCATAAGTATAGAAAATGCTTAAACCTATCTATTAAAATGTACATATAGACATGTTAAATTCATTTACATTTAAAAAAAAAAATTTAGAATGAAAAATAAGCCGATACGGACAAGGATCCGAACCAGTGACCTCTTGGAAACCGTCCCGTCGCCCTATCAATTGAACTACCTTATCGCTACAAGACTCGGTACATTTAGCACTCTATACATGTTACTTCTGCCATATAATAAACCCATATAAAAGAAACCATAGTTAAGAAAACTATTCTTAAACTATTACACTATATTAATAAATTACGAAATGTATTATATAGGAACTTCATATTTAATAATATTGAATTATTTGTAAACGGCAGTGCAACGTACAAAACAAAAATTATCCCTGTAATAAATTGCATCCTAACTACAGCGTCTACAGCCATTCGGATTAATACAAAATCTACGACGGTAAATAGCAAAAAGGTCTATAAGCAGTAAAAAACTGCATTTGTATATACATACGTACGTAGCTACTTTATTTTAATTTTAACTAATGAAAATCGTGTTACAAAAAAGAAATATAAATTTAACCCAATTTATATGAGAAATACTAATAACTTTTTTTTTTAAATCAATAAATTAAGCAAGAAAGTCCGCTATGGCAAAGAGGACGCTCACAAACATTATATTGATATTCGGACAAGTTTGTTTATATGGAATAGGGCAATATTTATTTTTGTTTTAAACAAATTCTATGTTAGGAAAATCTCTAGAGCTTCGTTTTTAATAATTAATGTAACATCGCAATGATCTTAAAATAATGTAATCGGATAATTAACGCAAAGCAGTCATCATTATTCTTAATGTTCATACATTAATGGCATTAATTTTATTATTGTACTTATGAACGGTAGATTTTCTACAGGTAATTCATAACGTAGGTATGCCATATCATGTAGTCAAGATCATATTATAAATTACACACTGACAAATATTTGAAACAGCTTCCCTGGAAGCATTTAATGTTGTATTCTGGTAAAAAGTTGGAGAAGTGAAGCTGATGAATATAAGCTATATTAGGTCGCACTGATCTAATATATTTTAATTGTATATTATTTTATCTGAGAGCAATAATCCAGTTATAATTTGAAAGTGAATTCTTATTTTCCATAAGAGGCGCTTTCACACTACTAACAGAACCATGTGCACTTTTTTTAATATTGTAGCTGACAAAAAACTATTAAAATATTGGATTTTAAAAAAATAAAATAAATTTCACACAGGTAAAAAGAAGTTTATTTCTCTGAGTGTTGCAGTTACAAGTACATACTAATAATTTAAAAATGATGCACAAATAAAAAAGTTGTAGAAATACAATAAAAATAAACCACATGACATTAAAAATATAAATCCTTTTGGGGCCTCGGAACCTGCATATCATTTCTCAATACATATACATAAATACTATAATTTAAATTGCACATCTTATTATAGAGAACATTTTATAATTTCACAAGTATACCAATAATCATCAAAAACCTTTTTTTAAATATTAAAACACAATTTCATGGCGAGTACGCGCGGCGACCCATAATATATTATTAAATAGTAAAATATAATCTGACACTATCGCTCGCCGCCCGGCGGCCGGATGATTTACAACATATTATTATAAAATAATAAAAATATCACATCTCTGATCCATGATACTATGCAGTTCCACTCGTGACAATCCCCATAACATCCCCTTCTACACTTAATAATTGGTGTACAATGATTTCATCACCGATTGCAATGATGCAACAAAACACTCTTAGTTGAATAGACAGACAGTAAGTTGTAATGGCGTGTGGCACGGCTGGAATTAACATGCACTACTAGGGGCGTGCCACACTTACGACCGGCTGCTTAGGCCTGGCTCTCATTGGTGGTGGTCTCAATGGTGGTGCCGGTAGGCTTGTTGCTGATCTTGACCTTAGGCTGAGCCGGAGGCGTAGAAGCAGAAGCTTGGGCCTCTCCCTCCTGGCCGTTCTGTCTCGGTGCCTGTCCCTGGTTCTGACCTTGGACTGGGTTCTGGTTCTGGCCCGGCTGATTGTTGCGCGGGCGTACGTACCTGTACCCGCCACGGTACATCGGGCGGGGACCGCCACCGCCACGTCTTCCGCCACGGAAGTTACGACGGAAGTAACTGAAGTAAACATTAGTATGTGTAAAAAAAACCAATATTAATGATGATTCCGAATGCAACCCTATCAAGAGAAAATTCATGTATTGTGTCTATAGGGCATACCTGCGCTGCGGTGGGCCTCCAGCGCCTTCTTGGCCTTCATCTCCCTGCGCACCCCCCTGGTTGGGTGGGGGTCCGCGACGTCCCATGCCACCTCTTCGTGGAGCCCCCTCGCCACCGCGTCCGCCTCCAGGCCGAGGAATGTAGAACCTTTAATATTTATTCATCTTTGTACGTCTTTATCGTCTTTTGCATATTTTTCATTATAACAAGATCAAATGTGAAGCATGTGATCTATACATTTGTACCAATCAACTTACAATTGATATACACAATACACTATAATATGAATTCTGTTCTTACTGGCGTGGGAAGCCCCGACGCTTGTCAGCGGCGTAGGGCGAGCCTTTGACTGGCTCGCCGCCGGGGCCGGTCACACCGGCTGCTTCAAAGCCTTTCTCGCCGGCCACAACGGCAAACTCCACTGCCTCGCCGTCGCCGACCGAGCGCACAGCCTTGCGTGGGTTGTTACGGGCGATCGCTGTCTGGTGCACGAACACATCCTCCTTTGTGTCATTTCTGAGGGAAAGGATCAAATAAATAAAAAAAATTAAAGCAAAATCATTTAAACTTATCTTACATTACACCCCCCAATACCAATGAAACTTTTTCAGAAAATTTTAAGGACATGTCATAAAAAATAACAAATTATAAAGAACTTACTTATACCAATATCTTGTGATATACACGTCACACTATCAACTCCACACACATATTACTGGGATTCTAAATGCACATATGAACATGATGGGAAAATCGCCATTTATATTAAGTCCATTTTTTTATACAATACATCTGGATTGTTCATATTGACATAATAACTATTATGACAGTGGATGTTTTAAAAATTCTTTAACATTTAAACTTGTACAAAAATGTTCACTTATAGGTTTAGAATTCAAACAATACACATTTTATTAACTATTATTTGTGAATATATATTTATAATATTCTTGAGTTGTCAGCCAAGTAAATATAAGCAGTTATGATAGAAAACAATCGACAAGATAACAAAAATCTTCTATTTTAAAACACAATTTTTCTCTCATATAAATACAATCAAATGCTCAGTACTCGCTCAATCATAAATGATTCTCCACAATGAAAAACCTTAGTTTATGAATTTTAAGAGTCTCATGTAAAGCTAATGTGCTTTATGCATTAAAATATGAATACATTATTTCTCAATGAAAATATGAAAGTGTTTAATGGTAAGACTGTGTGTATATATTTTGGCGGTTCATTGTAATTGCCTTACCTGTTAATAAATCCATATCCACTCTTGACGTTGAACCATTTTACAGTGCCCGAAACTTTTTCAGCTGCAAAATAAAAAATATATTTTATGGAATATAATATTAAAATATATAATATATATTAGTTGTCATTTAAAATAAAGAGTTTTTAATTGATAAATATTTTAGTCCTTAATCTTAACAAAATGTAAATAGTTACACGATGTTACCCTAGTTTACGAAATCTAAATGGTAGTATTTATTTTCAAACATGATATTTATTATTATAACGCGCCGGATATAAATAGATCCCTGGTTAAAATTCTAAAGTTGCGACATCCCGAATAGCATACGAAAAGCTCATAACGAAATGGCGGCATCAACGTGAATATGAAATGCACAAAATGCATAAAAAAGCGGCATCTACTTCAAAGAAATGCAAGTTTTGCGGACCTAATAAGAATTTTGGAATATATTCTAATTTTAAAAGAGCAGGGAGGACGTAAATACTAGTTAAATATTTCAAAAATTCGCCCAGTATTGATTACTCTTCTGCATGATGCTAACTGCGAAGGCGGTTTAAGATGCCGGGGTATCAAACGATCGATAAGAGTTTCGCTGTAAGATACACTTGACCAAACAAAATATTAACAAGTTTCAGAGAAATCACCTATATTTAATCAATTCGCGCTTGAAAATAAATGGTACATAGCTAAATTAAACATTCAAAAGCCATGTGCTTTTAAAATAATGTTCATACAAAACTAAGATGGCGTAGCGGCACTTACCAATAACCTGCTTTTGTTTAGCCGCCTTAACTTGTTGAGGTTGGGGTTGTTGTTCAGGTTGCTGCTGCTGTTGGGGCTGCGGCTGCGGCGCCTTTTCGGTATCAGCCATGGTGTAATTGGCGAACGGCGATGGTGGCTAGATGGTAAATTTCTCCACGACCTCTCCTCGATGTTCACCGCTTCTCGATCGTTACAAGTGGACTGACAAGATGACAAATTTAGAATATGTTCATCTCGCAAGTGGTTAAGTTGGTACATAGACTTCCGCTTATTCGTTTAGAAACGGCATAATTTAAAATATGACTTTATTAATAACTATATTTATTAAATCAAATAATGTAGTATTTCTTAAAATAAACTAACCTCCAAGATAGCGATAAGTACATTTTACAATATATAAGAGTATATTATAATTTTTAATTATTTAAATGTAAGGTAAAAATAATATGGTTATAAGAACATGGTAATAAAACTGTACAGTATTAATAATTTATAAATATTGAATGTAATGTCTCATCTCTCAATAAAATTACTTAGGTATTTTTTAAATTAAAAATACATATTTTATGTAAAAACTTAACGTTCTATAACATAAAAACATAAATAAGTAAATATAATGGTGCAATGTATCTAACTTGAAAACTGTTTATTTTAAAAAGTAGATTAAGATTATTATTATCAACATTACCTTCATTCAACATTATAAAAATATTTTTTCAATCCTCCATTCGACGCCATCTGTTTCGCCACCACCAAAGAAAGATGTGACACGAAACATAAGTTCATAACCATTGATGGACTGAATACACTAATATGGTCATATTTTTTTTTACTTTTTTCCAATACTGTTTGTATTGTTCCTATTGTAATGTTATTTATGAATCTTTAATAAATCATTTATCATATTATGTTAATTATAAATCTATAATTATAACAGTTATTTCCAGAAATATATAGTGATATGAAATGGAGAAAGATGACAAAAAATTATAAATACCATAAACCCGTTTTATTTCTGTAGAGCAGAATATCCAAACCAGATGACTCCTTCGGTGTTCGTTTGTGGACTATAGGGGTGCATAAATATATGTAAGATGATCAAAAAAAAGATTTTTTGATTGATTATGTTACATATATTTGTTTTAGGGAATTAGTCTTCTTTTCACAAAACTCTTGTAACGTTATTATTGATATTCTAGTCTATTATTGTTGTTCATACTAGCGCCACTAGCGGCAAATTTAAAAAAGTTATGCTCTCTCTACTACAATATTCCTCCTTAGTTGTTACAAATATAATTATTTTTTAAAATATTATCCACGATTCTAAATACTTCAAGTAAATTATATAAAAATAAGCTAACGATAACGTTATCGGCTTAAGAGAGGTAAATCACCTTCGCCTTAAATATTCGGCCCCATCTATCAAAACATAAAAGTTATACAATATCCTTACATATTTCACTTTTTGATTTAATTACTTGTTTTGGCTGAAATATCAGTATTTCGATGTTACTGTAAAGATAAGAGAATTTGAGAAACCCAAATGTGGACTTGAACAATAATCTATAGATGATATTACAAAGATTCTGTAGTTTTTTTTTGTAAAATCAAAGATCATATAATTTTTTTTTGTATAGTATTTCTTTCATCTGCATTTTCTGGGTAAATATGTTGTTTGTGTTATATAAAATTAAAAGCAAATATTTAATACGATTTTAATATTTTGCCCATGTTTAGTTATATAATATAAAACACCACTTCTACCTAAATGTTCAAGAATTGTAATAATAAAAAATAACAAATAAAAAGGATAATAGATACATAAAGTTTTTTTTTTCTATTATATACATTACAAAAATTATAGACAGAAAGACAAAATTAGAGGCATTTAATTACAGCTCAATGAAATAGATGTCTATAATTTAATCTAAGAGCTTAACCTGTTCTTAACAAAATAGCCATTAAAAATTAAGTAAAGGGACTATTATATAACATATCTCATTACAACTTTAATGTAAATATTGACACAACGTTAATATAAGAATAGAATTCTGTTTACCTTTTTGGCTTAACTCATCACAAATAGTATTCATATCTAGACTAAGTTGTAAGCGCCCGTCTGGAGTTTGAACGAAGTGTCCTGGAATGTGTTCCTGTCTATATTCGAAATAGAGCCTACCATTTATAGTAGGCGAGGTAATCGGGATTCTTTTTTGCTTTTCGGAAGTAGAAGGCGTTGTTTCGTCACTTTTTGACTGGATTTCTGATTCCGACGCAATAATTTTTAAATATCTTATATCAGACGTATTTTCTGTTTTGTTATAATTAATTATAGTATTCTCTTCAAATTCAGAATAATTCAACATTTCGGTTCCATTTATAACGCTAGAAATTGTATCATTTGGATATTCCCGTGTTATTATACGTATGATAGGAACTTCGTATTCCTTATTTCCGTCCCTAAGAAAGGTATTATTTTCATTTAGATTAATAGGTTTTGAAGGCAGAGTTTTATTACTGCTTGTTATAAATTCATTTGATTTAGAAGTACTCTCTTTGACATTATAGCCATAGTCATTAGTTAACATACTTTTATTTTGTACTCTTTCAGGAAAAGTCAGTGGATTTAGTGTATTCTCGGATGTCAATTCGTAAGTAAGATTTTTTTTTTGTAAATCATTAAGTATATAAAATAAACTACTCTCATTACCTGCTGTGGTTTGATTATTTTTGAGATTTTTTGATGTAGTATTTACAATGAAACTTGTAGTATTATCATCTTTCGTAATATCTTCGACAGAGTTATTTAAATCTTTAAAACTGTTATTTTTGTAAGTAGTTTCATCATGAATATTATTTTCCAATGCGGTAGATAAGTTAAAATCTGACTGACTTACGTCTGAGTCAAGTATTGGTGTATTATCGATTGTATTGATCGCGGTAGTCTCGGGCTCGTCATAAAATGTGGTGCTTTTATCAATACTATTGATGCTCCTGTCATCGTCCGTATAGGTCATTGGTGTTTCACCAGTCAACTCGAATTCGGATCTCAAATCTATTTTGGGAGTCTCATTAAAATTCTGGTTTTTCTTCTTACTTATATATTTTTGATGTTTTTTGATTTCTGCAACACTTTGCTGCATTATCGCAGCGGCTTCATCACATTTACTTTTAATTTCAGTACTTATTTCTAAGTCATCATAATAACTTATATCATTTGTTTTTAAAGCGTTAGGCTCCGAATTAGCAATACTTTTGTTTTTATTTTTTCGTATACTTATTGATATGAGTAGGTCAACGCAGTCTGATAAGTTCCTTTCAGTTATTGGTGAATCATTAAATACGTCATCTGATGATTTAGATGTTATTGAAGAATTATGGTCTAATTCGACAGAAAGATCCTCGTCATGTGCGGTTCGTTTAATCCTATCTTTTACTTCACTAGGCTTGCTATTCATAAATCCTGAAAAAAAAAATGTTATTACCTATATTATTTTATTCATTCTTGTGAAGGTTTTCGAATTCAAGTTTACGGTTCTTTGATTTACCGGGAAGTAATATTGAATTTAAATTATCTTCAGATTCAGATTTAAGTTCATCTTGGTTTTTGTTTTGTGGAACATCACAATTACAATCAGACCGCCTTGCAATTTTCCATCCAGAATATCTGCAATATAAAAAATCATTAACTCACATCCAAACTTATAATTAAATGCAACATTATGTAATGCGCTCTTTCTGTTCATAATTGTGGACGGGGCAATTGAAAATAGGGCGAAGGGCCTGGTAGTTACAAAAGTATGTGTCTGTGTGTGTGTCTGTCGTGTATGGCACAAGGTTTTATGCACTTTTAGGCACTTATTTACAAAAATAAAGTTCTGTAAGAACACTGCTCAATTTATAATAAAATTACGATTGTTTCAAGCACGGCCTAGTCATAGAAGAGCCACACAACACACTCAGCCGGGTAATTCTTTCGGTTGATCACAGTTCGTCGATCGATGGATAATTCACAAACGTCAATATGCCGTGAGCAATTTACAAGTAGTTATAGCCAGTTTAATTTTAGCGTCAAACATTGCGTAAGTTATTAATTGATCGCTAAAATACAATTCATTCAAAAGATATAGTAATACAGTCGTTATTATAATCCTTTACACTATGATAGGATATTTTTATCAAATTTATTTTCATGTATAATTTAACGATAAGCTTAACGCTTTATTGGGTAGTTTATTTTGAAAACCTATAAAATAAACAATAAAAGAATTACCTATTTAATGGAGCCCAGTGGCGGGCACTGCAAGTTTATTTTGATTTTATGTATTTATTTTTTTGTAAATTCCAAATTTCCTTGAATGTTTAATAATTTTATGCACATAATTAAAATTTCCGTAAATATATTGAATATCAGTAAGGAAAGTTTCAAAATGCAGTTATCTATATTAAATTTAGAGTCCATCCTCTGAGATATAGTTATTCCAAAGGCAGACTCTTTGAAAAGCACAAGTCCGTCCGTACATGGAATATTGTTCTCGTCTGTAGGTCGGATCACCCCAGTATGAGCTACTAATAATTGGCGGCGTAAAGCTATGAGTCGTGAAACTTTCTATCACGAACCACCAAGATGTGGAATGACCTTCCTTCGTCTACGTTTCCAGATCTACACGATGGGTACATTTAAAAAAGTGGAACTCCGTCCAACGCTATTCGCATATTATCATTTGAAATCCGAACACCCGCAGGCTCGTTCGCCATCCGTTTAAAAAAAAAAAACAAATTTTAAAGTACAATTGGATGGATAAACATTAACTTACAATATGTCACAATAGGACGAGCAACCAGGTGACGCGGCGACAGCTACCACGACCACCGCCAACACGCAGTACGTTTTCATAATTAACAAATCAACCAATCCACAACACAACACAACATCACGAACTTCATTAGTATAATTTGCACGCTTCGGTTTTATGTAATCAGTTACAATATTAAATGAGTGCAGTGAAAATAATCGACGTCGACACAATGTTACATTTCACAGCGAGAGGCTGCAGGCCGCGTGCACACAGAACAAATTTGGATAAAAATGGATTCTATGTTCTATATATTACTTCCAATCCCTCAGCTTTACAAACACATGTTATAATTAAATTTTATTATATATTATATATACCTAATAGTTAAACTACTAATTTATCATAGACATTATTGAAATTAATAAATAGTTCATGAAAAAAAAATCTAAGAAATAAAAATTCAGCATATAATAATTAAATACCATTACCAATACGACCAAATTAGTTGGGTTCTTTAAAAAATACATACATTTTAGACTTGATAAGATTTGAAGGAAAAATCTGTGCTGCAGTTTTAAATTATCGCAAGAAGTAGTTTAAAAATCGAAACTTTGTCATAATATTGAACTTCTCTCTCAGAAATCGAAACAGACGCGTCTAAATAATACATTACGAGCTATCTGGCTCTGGAACTTGGGCGTTGATTCTCTTGGATCATATCTAATTGCAATTTTACAAATTAAAATTATTAAATATTTCATTTCCTTGGTCGTTGATTGAATTCAAAAGAGTAAAAAGGTGGACGATTATTATACTTATCATGGTTATGCTTAAATTGTGTATAAAAGTTAATTATTTTTAAGTTTTGTACACAATTGTATAAGAACGACCTGTAATTTTAGTTTTAAAAAAAAACAAAAAAAATACGTAAGCAGTAAAAGTATTGGTTAGTGCATGATATTAAAGCAATTTATTATTTAATTAATTATTAAAAGCGTCTGTGTGTAAATGCCACTAAATCGGAATAGTTTCGCAATATCATTGTCCATTCAATCATTATTACATTATTAAAGTATCGCTGGGCTTAATCAAAAAAATTATGATTATTTAATAAAAAAACGTAGGTACAAGGCGTTAGTAAAAAATATTCTAATTTACCATTGCTGATGTATCTGATGAGACAGAGCATGATATTTTTTCTATGAATTGTAGACTACAACTTTCGAGATTAATCTAGATCAAAATTATTTATCACATTCGTGAAATAAAAACATTGTTCACATAAGCCATATTTTTTCGAATATTTATATATATTCTATAATATTTATATATTCTTCCAAAAAATAAATATATGTTATTTAAAGTTCTACGAGTATGCTGCTCTTACATTTACAAGGAATCTAACTTTAAACATTTAGAATAATTATAATTAAATATTGCCTTATCTTCGAAAGAAGAATGCCAAAAAATAACACCGTTCAACTGGTTATAGGCTGTTTTATATATAATTACATATGAGTTATCTCTTCCATGTCCTGAGCTCTCATCTCTTATGTAATTTTATATCCTCAAGATTTAGTTCAGCATCCGTAGCATCCTGGCAATGTTTTCAAATTAGCATGACACCCCTTTCTTCTTAAAGTAAAATACCCTTTAACTTCCTTTTCTGCATCAATTATTACGAAAATCGATACTCAGAGAGAACTTATCCTTAGCGAAAGGGAATAGATTCCTACCAATTTGCAAAGCTTAATTATAATATTTCAAAAATTCTTTTGTTTTTGGCATATTTACACATTATTTGCGAAAGACTCTGTAAAAGATTGTGGATATGAAAATGCTTTTAAAATAATTTTTAATTTCGGTTATTTATTGTAGAAAGTAGAAACTAATATTTTATGTTTACATATATCAAAAATGTATATAATTTAAGTTGAATCTTATATTATATTTTCTAAGTCGAAATACATATTGTATATTTAAACAACGCTTTGCATCAAAAGAGGTAAGGGATGGAAATAAAACAGTTTGTAATCATCTCCGCTAGATGGCGCCTACTGTATTCTATGTCACGGTATCGAATTGGACGTTCTAGGATATGTAGCAGCCGCTCAGGTGACATGATTATATTCCAGTTGTATAAAACGTGAATTTTTTGAATAGATAGCTATTGTTATAAATAGTCTACCTAAATATAGCTTTTACTAAGAAGACAGTACAGTTAGTAGGGGTACTACCATATAACAACAACCAAGTTTCACTACTCACTTGTGAAATAAGAGCAATGTTTAATAAGGTTTGTAAGTTATAAATTTATTAAAAATAATTATCGTTCGTGTTTACGATTTCTATTATTAGATTATAGACCTTAAGACACTTGATTGACTTTTAAGATTGTTATATGTTAAAGTTGGGAAATAAATGATTTGGTTAACGAATATAATATAATAATAATAATGAATAATGCACTTGTAGCTCCTGAGTTGCAGATGTTCATGGGCAACAGCAGTCGCTTAGGTCACCCGTCTGCTAGTTTGCCTCCCTATCTCATAAAAAAAAATGGTTAACGTATAGGTACATTTATTATTACATTTTATTATTTATTTATTAACTATTTTATTATTTATTTTACCTAGTTTATAAAAATGTATTTAAAAGTATATCAACAAAAAGGCCATACCTAGTTGACATATTAGTAAGAAATGGCCAGCATACAATATGTTATTGCTTACAGTCAAGCTCGATGACATTCTAAAAACATGGAACAGAGGATACAAATTACTTTACATTTTATATAAATACAATACAAATTATAAATAATTTTATTTGCTGGTAATAAATTTGGTTAGGTAGGGAGAGGAGCGCAACCAGTTGAGGTGAGCGTGAATGCGCATTTTAAAGGGGCCCCTTAAACCTACACCTGGGTCGCAAGTCCCAGGAGCTGTTTGCACTCCTCTCCCTGCAACGCGATGGGCCCGGCACCCGCACGGTGAAACCATGGAATGTTAAGAAGCTTCGTCTCGTCTCTCTATTTAATCAACAGACAGTTATAATTATATATAAGATTAGATATTATATACCTGCAAATGAAAAACAAAATTATAATACTTAAGGCTAGTTTTATTTTTTCATATTGAATTCCTGTTATAATTAACAAAACATGGTATGAAATATAAACCTTATAATTTATTTATTTTATTCTTAGTGATGGTAAAGACGTCTGATAAAAATTCCTCTCGGAAGCTTTAGCTAGCGACAAAAATAAGTTGCCATCTGCTTTATAGGTGGTAAGGCGCTAACCAATTTTACCGGCGAAGTCGAATTTATACCTAGTGCTTTGGGCTTTTCCTCGAATCCGCTATGAAATTGCGATTTTTGTCGGCAGTACTCGGCCCCGATTTAGCTGTAGTTTATCTCGTATGTAGCTCATTTATTTGCCTTTTCCTTAAAAATATGTTATTTACTGTTTACAAATTTTACAAAGTATGGTAGTGATTCACTAAAAATTCATGAGCTAGTAGCTTATTTTGTCTCAATTATAAACCAATCAGTATTTATTACGGACGCCGGACGGTGTAGGGTATATATACAACAGCCGTTAAATTTCATTTGATTATGTAATGTATGTTGGAAACCACTTATAAAATACCGCTAATTCAAGGCTCTTGAACTTCAGTCTATAAATTCGGAAACAAAGCCGTCCTTAAATGGTATCAAAAAACAATAATAATATATAATAATAGATAAATAGCACAGAAACGTGCAAATTTAACTGTCATTCTATAATTTTTAATTAATTGTGTAAAGGTTACAGGTGAAGATCATGACCATACATATTATTAGGTTAGCTTACGTACATTTAAAGTAACATAACTTTATAAACAAAGAAAAACGAGTAAACAAAAGTATGGTGATAAAAACAAACAGGAATAAAAAAAACATGGTGATAATAAAACTTATGAAAAGCACCTAGGATATGTCAATATGTATGTACATCTCTAAGGTAATCTCGTGAAATAGTTTTTAACGCTCAGGTAAAAACGATTGGTGATATATGTACGTGTGTATCTGTATATTTGTGTGTCTGTCAGCTACCAGACGGATGAACCGATTTAGATGCAATTTTTTAAATCGTGGATCTTGGTTCACATTTTTTTCTCAGTAAAGAAATTAACATTGGACTTAAGTATTTGATATTATTAGTTTGATATATACTTAAATTATTGCTTGGATAGCTTATTATTGGTTTAACAGTACAAAGTGGTATCATGTTTTGATTTTAATAACTTGCACCCTTGCATCTTCTTCTGCCATTAATTGTTCACACAGGCTTATTATAATATTTTATTGTGTCGGCGGTGCTAAACATTTTTAAATTGTTGACTTCAATATATATATGTATATTCAAGGCCCGATATCGTTTCTGTGAATACAGAGGAGCGTTGGTCTGTATGACGTCAGAGTTGATTTTTATCGAACTCCTATTAATACCAACAGCATTTAATGCAATATAAAACAAATAGACAATAATAGCATGGATTTATAAATAGTGTGAAAACAGAAGAGTTAATTTATTCATTGACACACCGACAGCTTAACAAACAATTCATAACATATGTTATAGAATAATTAATACATTTCAGTTGTTCACGCCGTATATAAGCGTGAATAATATTTACGCACGTAAGTTACAGTACAGTTTACTAGTGGTAATAGATGTTAATTTATAACATTAAATGTTAAAATGCTGATATATTATATTTTTCATAAAAGTTGACGTTTTATTATATGAGAATATGCTGATATTGCTTGTCTTGGAGCATTTTATATACACCAGATAAATTAGAAAAAAGGAAGTATCTAGAATATTCACTTTCATACAAAAAAATATTAATTTGATATGCGCTCAATGAAGTAGATCGGGTAGGTTGTTCCAGAGTTTTATTATTGTGACTGTGCCAGAGGGAGACAAATAACATAAGCTATAACGATACCTAGTGATGTGGTCGGAATTACGTTAGCCAAAAATGAAGTAACTGTCGAAGAGACGATCTAACTTATTAATATTAGGTATATATGTAGATAGTTTCATGCATGTTAGAGTATATATATATATATAGCTCGGCATAGTGAATGAGTGGTAGGATAAACGAACGAAGCGAGCACGTCACTTTACGAAATATTTCATCTTGTGCACATTGCTGTTAAGTGTATTATCTATAAAAAGGCCGCGACTATTTTTTGATATCATGAAAAGAATATTCACATTGTTTTACTTAACTTGTACTACATCACTGTTATCAAACCTATTCAAATTATTCTTGCTACCGATAACTATTGTTTGATTTATTAGGATTCACATTTATTCTGAATTTGTTACACCAGTCTAGAATATAATTTAGGTCGTTGTTGATATCAGCAATTGCAGATCACTATCTGGCTTGGCATGAGCATAGATTTGAAGATCTTCCGCATAGAGATGGTAAAATGGAGATAGGTTAACAGTAATAAAATTAAGATATATTGAGAATAGAAGATGCGAGAGAATACCTACTTGCAGGACAACAAGAGTTATTTCTTCCTCAAGGAAATGGAAGAAAAAATAAACTAGACGGTGTTAAGGCTCTGCATGGAAGATATAAATGAAATCGTTTAAATTTTTTTAACACTACCCAGAGGCAAGAGACAGCAGAAAAATAATGATACAAGTCACTGGAAGAGAGAGTAAAGAGACCGGGGAAATTCTTAGATGACGCAGCACGTAGAGTACCAAGAAACTTCCAAGTGTCAGACGAAGAAAGTTTAATAGTCTATTATTAATAAGTAAAATTTTGCCAGCTCTTACCATCTGAATGCAGCGATTTCTAAGAATTTTGTAGTGGCACCAGTTAACTTTGTTCCGGTCGAGTTTAAATTTACGAAAGGCTTATTTGGCCTTCGCATAGCCGCTCGATCTATTTTAGTAGTAGTTAGGAGATTTCAATTAAAGAAGGTGAATCTAGCAAAAGGATTGTGTTAAAACTACCCATGACTATTTGATGTGTGGTACTTTGAGATAGTGTTTTCAAGAGTGAGCACTAATTCGGAACAATAGTCAGTAGAAGGAGGAAAGTAAATGACTCCAAGAACGCCATGGCTCCTTAAATGTTAACCCCTACATAAAAAAATCCCGCTGCAGCGGAGTACTACAGTTGCGATATATTCAAAATAATACATGTTAACTCCAGCACCTCGTTTACCAATACAGTAAATTTTCGTAAAACCAGGTAGTGAGAATGCCGTGGAACAAAGATTAGGATTAGGATACTTGCAATGCTTATTTCTAAAACCTGGTTTTAGAAATAAGCATTCCATGTAAATGGATATTCAATAGGAGTTAATTAATTCTGAGTAATGTTGGGGAGCGCTTTGATCATTGATGTGAAAACAGTTAAATAAAATTTTGATGTGGTGATAAATGAAGTGGAAGCTTATTGGTAAGACAGAGAGTTGATATATCCGAATCCAACGGGAGAAATAGATCAGAATTACAAACAGAATAATATAACTCGCTACTTGATGTCGTAATTGCGATATATAATATATATTAAGAATAATAAAATGTTTAAAAAATAAATATACGTTAAGAAATTTAAATAAAAATAAAATCCTGACCACCCTGCCAGAATATTTATTGCTTTAAAAGGATAACAATAAAAAATAGTAGCAATGTAATTTATATATATGACAAAAGATATTATATAGTCATGTAAATACAATATACATAGTGAAGCATTAAAAAAATTCACACAATAAAAAGGGAAGACCAATCATCATATGGTTATTAAATAAAAGAATGTATATAATCAAAGTAGATCAGATTTGTATAGAAAAACTAAATTTTAAAATATAACAAAAAAATATGTTTGCTTATGTTTATGGCAATTCGACATGCATTATGCAAACTTGACAGATGTCTATCTTAAATTGTCAACTGTCAACTAAACGAAATATGAAGCAGGGACTAGGGACACACATAATTCTAAATTCATATTTCATAACAAATAAGAAGACGAAAACAACAAATCATATTTTAAGATAAAATTTAAATAAATAAGAAGATAAGAAATTAAATAAATAAGCTAAACAATGCATAAAATGTTGAATCCAGCCATACAGTATGCTTAAGAATAACTTTTAAGAATTGCTTATTACTGATATATTAATAAATGCATTTGCATTTGGAAAGTAAAGAAAGCGAATGAACTATAAAAAAGCGGTACATTTCAATCTTATAAGGAGTTACAGTAACATAATTAGAAGCAAATAAAACAGTAAATCCAAACAAAAACAGTAAAAAAGACAAAAAACAAACCAAGCACAACTATCATAATTGTAAGCAAAAAAGATAATCATTTCATTTTACTAAGTACCCTCTTCGATCGTCCAAGCTTGGATTTCAAATCTTGGAATTCAACAAGGCATCTAACTCCTTTTGATCATATCATGCTTCAAGTTACTGGATGGCTGCTTATAATATGAGAATATCAAAAATAAAGTAAATTATATGCATTGGAATTTTAATATGTTGAAATCTACCCAATATCTTACAATGATCTAAAGAAATAAAATGAAAAAGGTCCTATGTAAGAGTGTTGCACCAATACTCAACAAACGAACAGTATTAAACATTGTACTTATAGAAAGTCAGAATCCGGTTGTATGGTTCTAAAGGATAGGTTCAAGGGGTTCAAGAAAATCTATGGAAACTCTTAAATTATTTATTAAATTACATATTTTCATAGAATAAACTGTTATAGTCAGTCATGAGTGGTTGTGAGAACAAATTCAACTAAATGACACTACACAAGGAATAGATATTAATTTATTAGAACCATCAGTTTTTAATTCTATTGTTACCCACTAATATTTTATATATTTTCAAGTGTAACTACATATACATTTTATTTGCCCGGTGTTAGATATCAATATACCAAGATGTTTTGAATTTAGTTTGACGGTTTTATTCCTTTTGTTGGAATTTTTTAATGGAGTCAGAATTTTTTAATAAGTTTGAAATTATCACAGAATGGGGTCGGTCATTTTCCTTGATAAATTTAGTAATTCATTTCAAGGATTATCAATCATACAATCAAAATGCTTGTATTAAAAACATTGTGTGATTGTAGTTTTGGTAAGCTGTTTATTTTCATATTTGATCATATATATCTCTAACTGCTCTAGCCTTTGTTATTAAGACTTGTGTAGTCAATTTGGGATTCTGTGATTCAAAATTATTATGATACCATTTTTTTGCACAGACTTCATGATTATGTCCACATGGTTTACCAATTAATTGTGGAGATCTGGAACCTAGTTATTTGGGTAGTTATTCTCGTCAAGTGTGTGTGACGAGGTTTGTGATAATCTCAATGTTATCTTGCCGTACAATTATGGAAGTTTATCCTCGCTTGCATATGAGTCGCCATTCTAGTATTTCAAGATTTATGTTTCGTTATTATAGTTAGTTTAGGTTAAGGCTGCCATATTTAGATTATTTATAGTGACATTCAAGGCACTACCATTACTTATTACGTTTCTGATCCATCAAGTAATTTCGACTCGAAGATATATTGGTTCAAATTAAGTTGTAACAACGTCAATATTGACAGCAGCAAAATTTCTTTACCAAAAACATGTTATGTAGTAAAAATGGTATTATGTTTTTAAACTATGTATTATTAATATCATTGTTAACTTTGACTTGCACTTTTTTATATTTATTATATACCTACCTGTTAACCAGAAAATATATTTGTTTTAAATAAAATGAAAAAACTAAATCATATTTGTAATAAATACCCACATATTGTTTAAACGTATTAGAAATGTATAATCCACAGAGTTGATAAGCAAATACCAAATATATTAACTACTTAGTACTTACTTTGCATCGAACTGTAAGATAAAACTGATCGCAGATTCGCTAATGAGTACAAAGTTCGTTTTATTGTTCTCCTTTTATTCAAAATTCAAATATCCAACTATTGCACAATAATAGTTCGATGGAAAATTTTAAATTCTTCATTTATAATAGAACTTCATTTCAACTAAGTATTAATAGTGTAAAGTGTATGCTCATTTTATTTTGTATTCATTTCATTGGATTATTCGATGTTTAACAAAACTTCGATTGTTATATTTTTTAAAGACTTTACTATCTTTCGATACGAATTGTTAGTAGTCATAGATAATCTAATAGCATGCAGATAGAAAGGTGTACATACTTTTTTATCCTTTTCGTTTATATAAAATATGTTTTTATTATACATACTTTCTGAATATTTGGCTAACCAGACATATAGGTACTAACCTACCACAGTCCCTAAAAATAAACAATGTTCTTCTCCCATTGAAAATACAAACTTTTCTTTTTGTAATGTCTATGCTGTTAGCCCTATTGGCTGTTACAGCGTCACCGTGAGAGCAGGTGCGTATTGGGACCCACCCTGGATTATGGGGGGCCTGAAGGTCCCAGATACTAAGACAGAAGAGATTTTTGTATGCAAAAGAATATGAGTTGACTAATGTACTCGTGTACTAATGTGTGTGTATGTGTGTATGTACACATGTGTATGCACACATTATATTGCTCATTCTCGTCACACCTTGCAACCATCTCCACATTTCAATAGCATGTATTAGCCTTTCACCTGTGTCTTCCAGGATTCTGGTCCATACAAAACAGCAATTCGTATTGCTCTAATATAAATTTCCAATTCAATCTAAGGGAAAACGTTAAAAAAAATTACACTTGAATATATTTTTTTATTTTTGTCATAGTACCTGTAATAAAATCGAAACTATATTTTCTGACCAACAAAAAGAGTAAGTACATCTTAGACTATATAGATAACTAGCCCTTGAAGTATTGCACCGAATAATATTGAACAAACATTTACATTGAACATAAATATGGGTTTTGATGTCAATTTAGATAATTATGCAAATAACTTATATATCACTATCAGCACTACAATACGTTTTTAAAATAAAATTAACTTCATCTTTGATTCCGATTCAACGGCACTCCAGAGACGAATTATTTTCGACAAGACAATACGTTTCGATACGTTTCGACAAGTACGTTTTGTACACACAAAAATGTAAAAAAATAAAAAACATTATTCGTTGTCTGTATCTGATTAAATATAACTTTGACGTATTTTTATGTTCGTTGAAATAAAACATTACCAGATAATGAGTACGATAACTGTAAAACGTATTTTTTTATAACATATTTAATTTGATACTACGTGTTGCCCTCGACTAGTGGCGTAGCTACGTTATTTGCTGCCTGGTGCAGCTTAGGACTTGATGCCCTTTAAAATGGGTCATAGAAAATCAATATTTAACTATATTTTATTTTATTTGCCTCTAGATTGTGATTTTCATTATCATTCTCTCATTTATTTTGTACATTTCTTGATACTTTGAATAAAATTAGAAGAATTGATCATCGTCTTTGATGCCCCCTTTCTTTTTGATGCCCGGTGCGACTGCAGCGCTCGCACCCCGCAGCTACGCCACTGCCCTCATCTCCGTCCGCGTGGATTAAAGGGAGCATAAAACATGCGGAAATTTATTTTAGAATTGTAGCACCTGAACACAATCTGGATTCGTCAATATATAAAAGTGTAGAGAATTATAATATTTATTCGTAGATTATATATTTTAAGCTTACACTAATTACTAAATTAATATAATAATTAAATCAGGTATATCACTTCTCTAATGTTATTAATTATTAGTATAATCACATTACACTGATGTTAGACATAACAGAGTTAGTTATAAAATTTAAGCATCTAATTCTTAATTACCTACGATTCTTTTTAACCTTTGCTTATTATTAGTTTTGAACAAACATTTCTCAAAACAGATTGAAAATTGGACAAACGTTCCGATAAAACAGAGCCCAGTGCATGGGCCTTCACTAAGTTTTACAAAATATAATTATAATAAATCAAAAAATATAAAAAAAATATAAAAATAATTATTAAAATGAAAACCTTAAACAGAACAAACTTGGTTGTTTTTTAAAATTTTTATGGCACCGAAAATTTAATGGAATTTTGCCCGGTAATTTCTATTTTTTTTCTCTTCCAAAGAACCTTCTTTACACTTTAAGAAATAGGTTAACCTAGATTTATTTAAATCATACTTACTGATACACAAAATTATGTACCTATCCATGTTCAGAGCACTATACCTACTACATTAATTGAAACCAAGAGAAAAGAAACATACAGACAGACAGAAAAAAAAAGGAAAAAGAAGTTTTTCTTTACTAAGTATTCCACATGTAGAAATTATAATGTTTTTTTTATACAATTATATTTTTACGGTTTAAATAAATAAACATTACAATACAATCGAACTACGATCTAGAACGTTCTCGAAATTTATACTCGATTAATTGTTCGAATGCGAATGATAAACCTACTTACCTACATATTTTTTGCTATCTGTATTTTATTTGAAATCAATATATTTTAATTTGCGAAATAAAACGAATGTTTGAAACCTATATATAGAACTTGAATAATCAAAAAAGTTATATTAATACTTATGGGTGTAATAATAATAAAACTGAATTTATTAAGTTTAAGGCGAGAATTAAAATACGGAAGAAGAAATTTTAATTCAAATCTGGCACTATCGAAGAAGGTCATTGTTTTATAATTACTGTTCACTGAAAAAAATACTATAAATGGTCATAAGCATCCGTACATCTTCGCTTGGCTTCTTGCTTGTTAAATATTTACCAAAATAACGACGTCGCCTGAAAATAATCACATTTTTTTGCATGTACCTTTTTGTGCCTTTTATTTATTTTATTATTTTTATACTATATATTTTCTTTATAACATATTGCAACATTTTTCATCAATATCATCAACGTAAACAAATATAAGTAAATAAAGTGAAGATTACTTTTTACGTTACGTAAAAAAATACAGCAATAATTAAAGATATACCCAGCTGTAGCCAGCATGTAATAAATATATATATATATATATCATATTTATTTATAAGTATGTACAATCTTTGACAAGGATTGTCTAATCAGTCGTTATTTTGATTTTAATCTATATTGAGTGGTATTAAGGTTATCAAAATTTTGTGCTGAATTATTATTTTTTTACGACTAAGTTCAAGTTCAAAAGCGTAACGTTATCAAAAAAATAGATGAAACAGTAAGTTTTTAAAACTAATGTTATTACGTCATATTCTGTATCTTTTTTCGAGCGACATCCGTTTAATATCAGAGAAATAAAATAAAAATTGGATTTATGGCATTAGTTAGGCAAAAATTAATAAAGATAGAACTATAGAAAGTTGTGAGAATAATATAGGAGGTATAATAATAATATATAAACACTGGTATCGACCGACTTATCGTCGTACCCTCGATGTTCCAAATATCATAATTTATCAGATTATAACAACAAACGTGGACCGAATGGTGTCATTTATATATTTATAATACCAACAAAAATAAACACCATACAGCAACGAAGCGATATCGCTGAAATAACCGGCTTTAATTTGGCGGAAATCGAAAACGTCGCATGTATTTACATAACTTTTTATTGTTTTGCTGTTTTTATTTAACGATAGATACAATTGTTTGTCTTTAAATCTTTGACACATTAGTTTAAATAGCTGTCAGGTTAGTATTAATCACTTCTAATTACGAACGAATGTCGACGAGCCCTACATGCAGTCATACTTGACCAACAAGATCTGTAAGTATGAGATCTCAAATACAATTATCAATACTTAAGTGAATAAATATATGCGAAATATATATACAAATCGTTTGAAAAACACATGGTGCTTTTAACAAAAATATAATTTGTAGTATTTTTTTTTTGTTGTCTCTGCTTAGCCCTATTGGCTGTTACAGCGTCACCGGAAGAGTTTTTGTATTTGAGATTAGAAATGTACAGAATACAGTTAAATATAAAAACATCAATAGTCAGAACAGTTGCTAAACATATTGAATTGCAATAACGTTATAAATAACTCATCAGTCTAACACTTTTCGACTTATCGAAATTAACAAATTACAAAAAACTTCATAAAGAGGTTACTATGCATATATAATTAAGGAGGAAACATGTTTAGTTTTATCAATATAATAAAAAAAAATAACAGCATTCTGATGATTAAAAATTGTAGATAATAGTATCAATTGATAAGAGAAAAAGGCCAGCGAAAAGACATGAATAGAATGCTTGAAATATAATGTATCTATGAACCAAATTTCCATTGAGACGTATTTTAAAAGGACATCTAAAAATTTGACATATTTCGCCAACCCTAAGGACACACATCAAACAAATGTGGCGGCTATTATGTGGGTTATGGAGTTCCTCACTGATCTTAGTTATTAGAACCACGGGCATGATTTCACATTTTTCCACGATCCTAACAGGCTTTAGTTACCTTCAAAGTAAATGGGGTAAGTTAGGGTAGCTAAACCCAAACTCGTCATGAGATATACACAGCCTAGGGCTTAGATGTTAAGAAGCCATTAGCCCTGTTATAGGGAAAAAACTCTCCACAAACTTCTTCTTGGGCGTACCTTGCTCACAAAGCCGCTACCTGATCTTAAGATCATTCGTCTCAAAATAAGGTGTTTACCACTGGTAGTGACACGTTACTGGTAGTTAAACGTGACTCCAAACTACTACAGTGCATGCCTTTCCACACCCGACGCTGAAAGCACTTCTGCAACGTTTGTGGCTTCGTGTCCCATCACAACTGCAGTGTTGATACCTGCTTGCGGGCTCCTTCAATGCAGTTTAGCAAATAAATTTTCCAAAACACCAATTTAAACAAAACAAACTATACGATGGTGAGACCCATATTCCCAGTTCGGAGGTGACGAAGTCACTGGCAACAACTAGTTCTGAATAAAATATTTCTTTTATGGAATATTATTGGCCACATGTACAATATTATATCGTGCACACTCGATGTCAAAAATCGATTTATATTATTGAGGGACAGTAATTTAATTGAGATTAAATATCATTAATACATTGAGTTATACTCGTATATAAAATTGAAGTGTTATAACATTGATGGCATGATTTTGTAGAAATGCGATAAAACATATATAAAGAATCGCATTGTTATATCCAACGATTATATGATAAAAATATTATTACGTGGAGCTGTAGATACTATGTAACATTCCTAAATAGATAAATAGGTAAAACTATACTAATGTAATTCAATCAAATATTGATATACATATATATTATATATGTAATTATTCTTGTATGTTTAGTGTATATTGTTTTTTTTTTTTCCGACAACAATCAAATTAATAAATACTCCTACATACCTACCCATAATGGCTAACATACATTATACGATTTAATATTATTTGCCCTTGAGAGAAAGCTAATAGTGGTCCCCACCAATCAGAGAATTGTACTAACGGACTAACAGCTATTTAGACTAGCTAGATAGATTGGCTCAGATCGTATAATGTATTTTAGCCATTAGTTTCAACAATGACACCTATGTAAGTACTCCATTATTGATGCGCCTACGCACTAAATTCGATATAAATCCAAAAAATGTCCTTATTAGCCGTAATACAGTTTGTTTGAACGTTTATGCACTGTATCCGAGTTTTGTAATCCGAAGTCTGAATATCTTTAAATCATATTGCATTCTTTGTATAAAGTGAGGTTTGATAGTAAAATTAAATATGAGTTTTAGTGACATCTTTTTGAGTTATAGAATAGAAAATAACGTTATGTTATTTGTAATATTTTTAACATTTTTTTATATTTTATACTTGTCGGCAGTTTCTTACATTACTGATTATACATTTGAATATGTTGATTGATTACGATTGGATTAATTTGATATCTTAC
Organism: Dircenna loreta; assembly: GCA_963555665.1. Classification (NCBI taxonomy): domain Eukaryota; kingdom Metazoa; phylum Arthropoda; class Insecta; order Lepidoptera; family Nymphalidae; genus Dircenna; species Dircenna loreta. The sequence goes on from OY743092.1 coordinate 10,687,301, forward strand.
ATAGATTTTTATCATTATATAATAATTCATAACCTACATATAAGTTTAATCAAATTGAAGGTCAAATTTGTTCATCATATTTATACAAAATGCATGTCTTAAAAAAAGAATATATTTATACAGAACTTTTTGACTCTCCTACGTCTTCCAACTGTAAGGACTTCCCGAGAATTCAGGTTTTTAAAAAGGACAATTTCATTTATAGGCATTAATCCCCGCCTTTCATCTCATCACCTTCTTGGTATAGAATAATTAGAGGCTCGGGAGGAATGAGAACTGTAAGATTTAATATTGTATTCTTCGTCGGAGAGCTGATGAAATCCACTCGACATCTGCGCACTTTCTTCAGGCGAGTGTATTCATCGACCACGAATATATGGGCTCGTTTCATAAACAGGACCTCATTGGCTCCTGTCTAAGCTACTTCATCAAGTATTATGATGGGAACGGATAGAAATGCTGAGATAGAAGCTAGGGCAGCAATAAGGGTAATATCGATATTATATCAATTTTTCTATTGGATATCAAAACTATATATATTTAACTTCCATTCACCCAAATGAGTATAATATGTTTTAATTCAGTCACAAAACATATGTGCTAAGGATTCTAGTAAACTTGAAGTACTTATAATTAATTAATTAGTTTTTCAATATTTAATTATAGGTGAGAAAGGTGTGTCTAATAAAACAGAAATATCAGAATAAGTATTTTGATATCAGTAATGACAAGTGAATGTCATCAGAAATACGCACATAGATAGAACGAAGTTTTCAATGACAGAGGGTTGAAGATCAGTCACTGTTACTAACATGACTTATTATAAAATACGCACGTAATTTATTTTGTAAGACAATCTCGTAGCACCTTGATTGTATTTTTAATCCTCACGCTGATAATGAAGGTCACTTTAATACATTTCGGATAACGCCCGAAAGCAATGTCGCCATATTTTGTTTAAATTAAAACGAACGAGTTATCAAGTAGGAATGTGGATGGTTTTAAAAGAAGATTGCGGAGGACGTGTCTCCAATGAGATGACGTATGGTTGGGGAGGGTGGGAGAGATTGACATATTGCGTCGATCCAAATAATTGGGAAAAGGGTATGATTTTATTGATTACATATATTTCGTGAGTTGAAAACTGAGTGTTATTGGGTTCGGGTGGTATATACATATATAGCTACTTGAGATTGAATCCAAGAGAATCGGCCAAATCATGTCCCAAGCGAAAGTTGACCCCGGAAAAGTTACTGGAGATTATTTTTGTTCTAGTGCTGGTGTCTTACAAGACCGCTGGCAGAGCTGTAATATCAGCAACTGCAAGCCACGATGGAAAAGCTGTTAAACAACCGAAATTGGTCGGTTATTCTAGGCCAATGCTACTTCAGGGCAATGCTAGTACCTTATACTTGCTGACAGTGACTTAATTACAGGACCTGCGTCTAGTAAAACTTCGACACCCACCAAACTCCCCGAAATTGCTTCAAAACATTACTATTTTTTAGTAGTTCAGACAATTTATTACAAGGAAAAAACTTCAATTCCGATACATCGGTCCAAACGGCCTTCAAAGATTTTTATGATTCCCACTCTTAATTTTTTATCTAATGAACTAACTACCTATAGTTCCGAGAGCACATATATAATGATAGTACAATATTTCTATTTTCTAAAGGCATTTCGGACTTTTTCGGTAATCATCGGATTTCCGAACGCATGTATCAATACTTGGAATTATTTACGTCTCTCGGGCATACAAAAGTTCAGTTCAAAGGTCGAGTGATAAAAGCTGAGAACTGACGAATGATGACGTTTCCCGAAATGCATTAAGAAAATAGAAGCATTGTACATACTCCGATTGATTATATACATATAATGGGGGACGTAGATCTTCGTTCCTCATTATTCCTCTTCATTCTATTTTTGGCGTCTAGAAGTAATGTTTGACTCAAGGAAGCACACTTTTAAATATTGTGAAAGTCTAGGTACTCAAGTTCAGATAATATAAAATATATAAAAAACATAAAAAACTTTACATTTGAATCAAGCACATCACCAACAGTAAAAGTAAAAATCAATCTTCGTAAAACCGTTCCGATCACATTTACCTTCATTCACTTGTTTGGTGTAAACTGTGAAGGTCGCACGGACTGACATTAAATAACTCCTATAAACGTCACTAGGTGGCACTTTGCCTTCCGAAACACTTAATTGCGACATATATATTTATTTTTCGTAATAATAACAAAATACGTAGTAATAATAATAAAATACGCTAATTTTATTTGCCTCGTTTGTATCTAGATTGTATTGTATGTAAATTAACAAATATCTGTGAAACATTTTGCCTTTTGGAAATAGCGAAGAATTCGTAGTTCCTTAGCATGTTTTTTAACGCCCTAAAATAATTCTTAAGAACTTTAAATTATTGATTATGTATATGATTATGTATATTCAATCATACAATAATCAATAATAATGTTTATTTAATTGTTAAGAATTTTTTGTCTGTATTTTTAAACATAGTCTAATCTAAAGAGCACGGGAAGGGCAGTTGGTTTTTCTATTTTACTTCATGGCCAAGTACCGACTAGTTTCTGGAGCTGAGCTCTTTCTTAGCCAGTTCAAGCTATCCACTTCTAGCGTCGTTCTCCTTTAGGCCTGTTGTAGCCGCAGCCGCAACGAATAGCAATTCGTTAACAGATGGCAAAAGGCGAGTCTGCTTCTCAAAAGAGTCGTCTCGGCACACGATACAAAACTGAGCATGTTCGAAGGTTCTGAGGTGTCCAAAGGACTAATTGACTACCAAAGGACTAATTGACAAACAAGAATTATGTCTACAGTGTTCTCAACCTACTATGCTCTAAGGCTACAATATAGCTGGATACGCAAGACCATCTACCGCTAAGGAAATCCCTAGACTGGAATCCCTACTCACAATTGAAGAAGCCTTGAGCTTTGAAGCGAAATGAAGCGAAGACCGAATGGGATGACGGAGCACAGTGGACGCTCTCTTCTCCATCTGGAGAATACAGGACCATAAGTCAAGTAAGTAAGAAAAATGTAAAGTGATTTATTTTTTGTTAAAAACAAGTAAATTACCAAAACATTACCTATTTAATTTTTAAAGGAGCACATATTTATTATTTATATACATATGTAAACTGTAACCATATTTACAATATATATACATGTATACAAGTATACAGTAAATAAGAATTCAATGAAAATTACAGAGTTGGAAGAAATAATACGGTTAAAATCAAGTATTTGGTACTGGACTAGAAACAATAGGTTCTAATACAAACTTCTAAAAACTAGCTTCTTATTGAAAACTAGCTGTTGCCAAAGACCTGTCTAACCTCCCCTGACCCTCCCCTCCTCTCCCTCTCCAATTAAGCAATATAAAATATATATAATTCCGTAATACTTAATTCTATTGTAATTTTAACCAAAAAAAACTTTCTCGTTAAATTTGATTTATTTTCTGACTAAAAAGTATCGTACACATTGACCGGCTCAATAACCTACAAAAATACTAAATATCATCAAAATCCGTAAAACATTTTTTCGTGATACACGATCAAAGATACCGATTAAAAGAAAAGAAAATAATTCAAATTAATTCAAAAAATTAATTCAAATAGAAAATAAAAAGGGTATAACAACCACCAAAAGACTCATAGAGTTCATTAAAGAAGGCTCGTCTAAAAATCAAAACAAAAGCTCGCGATTGGACTATAATGATGGATAAGTATGAGAGACAGTATAGAATTCCTGAGCCTGAGGATATTGTTGTCTTGTCATCCAGACCGGGCATATTCCTGTACTCTAGACAGTTAAAGCGCGTGATACTTGTGGAGCTTACTGTTCCGTGGGAAACTAACATCCCCAAAGATCACACAATTAAAGTAAACAAGTATTACGAACTGACCAACGAACTGACCAGGAATAGGTATATAGTTAATTTGTACACGGTAGAAGTGGGAGCGAGAGGTATAACAGCGAAATCTCTCTATAACCTACTTAAAGATCTTGGCCTCTCTAGAACTACCATCAGTTCATTTCTAGAATGTACTTCAAAAGCGCCATTGGTAGGTTCATTCCAAATTTGGTTAGGTAGGGAGAGGAGCGCAACCAGTTGATGGTGAGCGTGAATGTGCATTTTAAAGGGGCCCCTTAAACCTACACTTGGGTCGCAAGTCCCAGGAGCTGTTTGAAATCCTCCCCCTGCAACGCAATGGGCCCGGCACCCGCACGGTGAATCCATGGAATGCTAAGATGCTTCGTCTCTAGTACAGTAAAAACTCGTAATATTATACATGTAGTATTCAAATCGTAAATCTAGACAAATGATGCAACAGCTAAATGTCATATAGCAGGCTATGTGTAAGCGTGTCCGAACATGTTAGAAATCTTCAACCGCCGTCCTTTATTACGACTTACCTTGACCCAAAGCAACTTGTCAAGTACTAAACTATCATTGAGATATAATTACATTATTATTTACTATCATATAAATATATAAATTAGAGCTAAACTAAATACATTTTTATATCAACTAACTAACTTTTAGTACCTATTACTATTAATTTATAAATACCTATGCTTTATTGTAAACCCACAAAATATATTAAAACATAAAAAAAAACGTACAATTAATAAGGCCGTAATAAATAAGGCCGTATCGCTAAGATCGATCTCTTCCAAGTAACCATTTAAACTAACTAACGAAAATTATTAAGAAAACGTGGCGTCGGAGTATTATATATTTATATTTAAATTTATGTAAGGATATATATATATACAAGGATATATTTAAGAAGATCAATAAAAGGCATATATATGCAAAGATACAAATACACACATATCAATAAAATAAAGTAAAATAATAAAATAAAGTAAATAATTCTAAGCTAAAAAACAAGGCGAAAACAAATTAACTTTAAGCTAAGAAAGTAATTATTGAGATGTCGATGACTTTTGCTTCTATCTACTACTTTATTAGTTATATTTTTATAAGTTACAGTATGTAACATTTGAACGATGTGCAACTTGAATCATACTTAACAATTCATAGTTACTTAACTGCTTAGAGCAGCGTGTCTGATTATTCAAAATCCGGTTTCAAAACATTGACGGTAGTTTGATCCCGGGGTAACTACTAGTACTCTTTTAGTATAGAAGTCCCTCAGTTAAATGTATAGAACTATATACAAATCTAGTTCTGTATGCTTATCTAGGTTTGTCTGTTTGTTTATTATACACTTATATGTCGACAAGGTGTCGACATATAAGTGTATAATAAACTCGTATAATAAAAAGGGATTTCAAGGTCAAATCTACCAAATTATAAAAATAACACAAAAACAAATTATCGATGGATCTCTATCAGTGTCTCAAATCGATATAGTAAGTTCTTAGCACGTAAATATGTACTAGAGACGGAACACCTCATGACTGTTTTCATGTTTGAAAAATAGTATGACTACGTAAAAAAATGAAAAATGGTATTCATATATATATAAAAAGTTGAGAGATCTAGTTTTAAGCAATAGAACTCCTCTTTACTATCTGTTTATCTGTATAACTATTGGTGTGGTTATTTATTTATAAGCCAATAAATATAAGTATTGTAGAGCGACGAAGTCATTGGCAGTAGCTTATAAATATTGAAATAAACATTGGTTTATAAATGTATCAATACGCAGGATTCAAACCTCGTGTCACGTGATACTGAGATTATAGTTCTTTAAATATATCATTTTCTATATACAATTTTAAATTGAAACATTTAATATGTTAATATATTTCAATTATCACCTACATTACCTTGTTTCGACCACAGATTGTCACATACATTACATTTAGTAAAAAAAAATTGTCCGCAATGTGTCGAGTCATGCTGTTTACTAAAAATAGTGGTGTGGCGCAATAATAAGGTAAGTTATTATTTATTTATAATTCTATTAAATTATATAAAAATAATAACTTATATATGTATATGTGTTAAACAGAATAGCATTAGTAAAAAATATATATATAAATGGTAAAAATAATTTTTTTTTATCTGTCGTAAGTTCCTATCGGCCAAGACGTAACCATGTACTTTTACGTAAGACCTCTTATCAAAAACAAACCTGTATATATCTAATCTCTCCATTAATATTATTATTTTAATCATGTATATTAATTTATTAAAGAAGTGTTTTTATGTAACCATTTGAAGGCTCTTGAAACCGCAACATACACAGATACATGAAAGGAAAGTATACAATGGCTTGTGGTTTAATTATTACTGTAAGAGTATTAACTGTTTCTTTGATTCCACAATACAGCATATTATATCTATATTTAATATTCGGGATTATTCGGGATTCGAAACTAGTCGGGCACATTCCGATTAAATTTCTACGTGAGTACTACTTTTAAAATGCTATTATTATTACGCTACTTGTGCTAGCTTAACTTGTATAATGAAATGGCTGCTTATTTTGGAAATCTAAAAATTTATTTAGGAATTAATCTATTTTTAAACCTATATTAAATATATTATTATCGGGTACTTTGTGTTATTTTTAGAAAGCCAATCGTGGTGCAGTGTGGACTAATTGTGGACCTTAGTTACTGCCTTGATAAATACATACTTGATCAGTAATAAAATTGTACGGTGTTAATAATCTACATTAATTACGTTTATTTACGTACTTATAATGATTAAATTCTGTATATAAATAATTTGTGTTTACATTCAGTGATCAAAATATAATAATATTATATTGTAAGTAACCTTTCGATTGATAACAGTTTGAAGTATATATGTCATAATATGATTTCTCTTAGGATGTGAGTGTATGTGTAAGATATGTATAAACAGTGCGTTATATTTATTTTTACTTATCTATGTTATTTTTACAGATACAAGTTGATTATTATATATATTGCAAGAGAAATAAAATTCAAAAATGAAACATACTAAATGTACGTAAATAATAATGCGTTTTGATGGCCAGGTGTATGTCGATATTTACATAATAACGTTGTTAAAAAGTAATCTCATACATATTACAATATTATCCTATTTGTCTATATTTTATTATAGCTTTAAGTTCATTGAACTCTATTATTCTTAGAACAATGACGAAAGCATCTTTGTTCTCTCTTTCATCCTTCTCTGCCCAGTCATTATTTGTACAATTGACATTGATATGACTTTGTATTAAAATATTACATACACACACACACACACACACACACACACACACGGTAGTAGTACAATTATTTTTATTAGTATGTAGGTATAATTGAAAATACAATACAAGGAAAATGGTAAGAATTGTTTGCTTATACGCACTGGTCATTATGACCGATGTAGTTTTTTTTGTTGTCGTGTGTCATCATTTATCACATATATTACCTACATGATGAATTATTGTGTAACTATTTACATCATCTACAATACAAATATATCAGATTATACCCGAAATATATGTTATAGATTAAAACGTGGTAAAAGAAACGTAACTTTCATTAGAAAGATTCAAATTTCGTCGTCGTTCTGTTCTATATTTAAAGTTTTAAATCTTTAGGGTCAGCTCGTCGAGCATTTTTATTTACATAGCATAGAATGACGAACAAAAACACAAAATAAAAAACTGAGTTTATAAAAACGTGTGAAATAATACTCATTAAAATAACTGTATGATATGTCAAAATTGAGCGAACTAACAATTAATACATTACAAGGAGTTATATTCCGATTAAAATACATTTATAGTTGTGTAAGTATGTAAATAGATAATTTGTGAATAGTATTTTATATTGTGTACTTACGAGTTACGAGTATGTATGAATTACTATTGTATATTTAAATATTGTACATGCCATGCATAAATGAATGAATAAGCTTATCTTCAATAATAATTAACATTATAAATTGTAAATATAGTATCTTAGTCATTTATTCTTATAATCATTTATAAAACAATTAAACCACACAATACAAGAAATAATAGTTGCCTGCACGTAATTAGACTGGTGAGAAATAGTGGAAAATTTACGAATTCACATAGGTACCTACTTGAATTTGAATATGTACAGAAGTAATTTTAAAAATACCAACCATTTATTTCCGAACATGGAGGTTGTATATAATGAGAACCTTGTAACCGGTTATGCCTTATGACCAGAAAAAGTAAAAAATATATATTTATAAATCTAGGTACCTAGGTACGTATAAACGTACCTAGGTACCTAGATTAATTCATCTGTCATAAATGACAAACAACTAAAACATATATTAATTCATCTGTCATAAATGACCTCAAGGAAAGAATTTCACAATTTTGTTCGATGATCTACGGTCTTCTACTGCACTTTTATAACATACCTACCATAAATTAGATAGTTTATATCTACACTTATTAACAACCAGTATTACTATTACGAATATTGACGTTACGAAACTTTGATGGTTATCGAGCAGTTACGAAACGAGTTTTTGGTTGTAAAACCCCTAGTTCTATATTTTGGCGTTCCAAAACTTGATCAAGGTTACTGGAGTTCACATAAACTATTTAGCTATCGAAAAGTTTATACCTGTGTCCGAAAAATAGTTCATTAGTAATGAGATACCTCTAACCTCAGTTTTAACAGCAAAGATAATGTTTATTAAACACATTTACAATTATATTATTCTTTGCTGGTATTTTGTTTAAAATCGATTTTGTAAATATCGCCATCAGTTTCAGGACTGTCAGGTCGAAATCAAACACTATATTTTTATCTATTTTCGTAGGTACATATGAGTATTTTTTTACAACTACGTAGATATTGTTATAAAGTATTAGTCGATATGTAATGGTTAGCATCACAGCCCAAATAAATAAATCAAATATATGTTATGTACATAATAATGATGGTATAATATATTATATACAGCCGTTGGTATCGATGTTAGCACTAAATAATGGAAATTATATTTCTTTCGATAAGCAAATGAATATATTAAAATAATAAAATCTAATGACTTATAGTTGAAGTTATAGTAGTAGTAGAAGTATGTATCTTTCGAGACTACAGTAGAAACAGGAACTGGGTACAACCAACATGATGTATATCACAATATATACCGAAAAAAAAAATGAATATTTTGGACATATCTTCAATCGCGTCCTTAACTTTGAAAGATAATGATTACCGCCTCGTTCGAGAACCGCTTCGATTCTGTTATATATTTGCACTTACTGCACTTAACTATTTAAATGAAGGTAAATTCTCTTTCTTCATTTTTGACTTGCTAGTTAGTATAAGTGCCTTCTTATAAGGATCCATATCCTGTTTTAATATCGGGAACTGTAACACTATTGTTATATAACTATATAACTAACTAACTATAAAAAAAATCGATCCTTGGATATCGACGAGTTGAAAACACGCCCTAATAGCTTTTTAACCGTTTGGGCCACTAATTTATTATTATTATTAAGGTCGTTACAAAATTATTATTATGAATTAGTGAGATTATTTTAATAAATGATGACATATCCATGATATGAAGTCAACAACTTATCTTATTATTCTGAATTAATAATCAGTTTTAACAGAAATAAACACTCACCTACCAAATGATAACAACAATTATCTATGGCTCAGGAATGTTAGCTTTGGATAACATTTACAAACTCGTTACATTATTTAATAGTTTTAGAAATATACACATACGTGCGTGCGTACCAATAATGTATGTATCATATAAATGTCAAACACATCTGGGCTGTCACAGTCTCTTTGTAGTAAGTAAAAAAAAGGTGTGCAGAAAATTACATAACATCAACCAAAATTATTATCTTAAAAACTGTTCGAGATTCTGTCACTAGTTGCAATGAGAACGTATACTCTGGAGACGGTCGCTTTTATTTCTACCAAAAGTAGCTATAGACCATCTCGACAGATAAGTCTTTCAATTAAAAATAAAACTCTAATCCGCTAATCCGTATGGGAGCTTTAGTAATAGTATTACTAAATAATAACACGTGTATAGACACGGACACACAGATACACAGGTCGGATATTAATAGGTACATAATCTTTCTTAAAAATATCAAACCAACACGTAATAAAATTCTAAAAACAAATATACTTTCAACCAGGTATTTTTTGCAAATCTTAATTCAAATCAAACTCTTTCAAACGATTTATTTGAATAATTCAACATTGAGTTTTTTATCTTTACCCGTTTTTTATGTGTATATATTTAGCTTGTTAATAAGTCAATAAAATGTCTTGGAAGTCAATAATCAAACAAAAATGTTTATGGTAGGCACAGAACTTTTTAGGAGGATGATAGCTTAGAATGTAGATTAAAGAGTTTAAATGTTAATAGTTGACTGCAGTCAATAAATAACCAAATCCCATATGGTTTTTGGGGACTTAACGTGGTAGATATCAAATCGTAAGTCGGGTTTCATTAGGTCACACAAGCTTAAAACGTAGGAAGAATCCGTGGCCTCAACCTTTAAGAAGGTATTTTAATTATATATTTTTCAAACTTTATCCTAAGATAAATAACAAATATAAAGATAAAAATAAAGATAAGATATTTTTATCTTTCCTTTTAGCTTTAAACTATGGAATACCCACTTAAAACCTATTTTAATTTAAAGTCAATTGGCTCAATTGCATTATGAATAAGTTGTCTTTAATTGCATTTTACTAGTTGCATGCTGCTCATATTAAAACAATTATAAAGTTGCCATAACCTGTCTTGTATGAGTAAATACTTATCAAGTATTGTTTACATTTATACAAGCTATGCATATTCTTCTTGAAGAGCATTTCCTTAACTAAGTACTTTAAAAAATTACTTACAAAATCTATAAATTAATCAAGTTTCGTTTACAAATACACGTAAAAAAATAATTTAAACATTATTTCTTTTGTTCTATGTATTTCATAACATTTTTGCAACTGTGCGAACTAAGAGGTAAAGGTTTATTTTTATTATAAATATTTTTTATTGATTACTTAAATATGTAAATTTATTTGATGTATAATATTAGTTATTGCTTTTAAAATATATTTATTTTTTGTCTTATTATAAACACGGTATAGAATAACTATTTACTATAATCTGACATTATAAAATTTGTATTTGTCTAAATGATTTTGACTTTTGAACGAATTATAATTTTGAGAGTTTGACGTTTGGACGAAGGCGTAGTTTAAAATTAATAATGTAACCAGTTTCTTTCTTAGTTTTTATATATGAACTATGGATTAAATATGTGTATAAGTATTTCTCGAATGATAATTGTAAAGCTAATCAAAATCACAAATTAACCAAATAATCATTGATATCGTTATCAACAGCGACCTTGTTACCCTGTTTTATTTTCGTTTTTATTATATTATAATTACATAAATATATGAATAACAGAGCCTCTGAACACCAAGACGATAAACGATAGCTGTTGTTTATCGCTACCGACTCTATATAAGACAGTCAGTGTGCGTCCGGATAGTATTTGTGAACACGGTGTGCGCCCAGTGAGTCGTTCCGTGCGCGGACATTTAATAAAATAAAAAAAATGGCTTCAAGAGACCCAGCTTCCGATCAACTTGTACAGTTCAAGAAATCTGTCAAGGTAAACAGTTTTGTTTTAAGCTTTATGAAGATAGTAGTTTTGATTATAACTAGACATCTTGAATCATTAAATGGTGTCAGGAGTAAACAACTAGAAACGTTGCTAGAATGAATTATATGTTTTTGTCGTTTTATATCTGGATCTTAATAATAATGTGGTTTACTTTTTAATAATTTATTTGACTTTGTTTAACATGTTTCATTTGCATTAAATGTTAGCATTTTAACTATTATTTACATTTGAACTTTGATTCTCCTTATCATTGTATAGGTACTTGTAATTAGAATTTGTAATTTAGTTTTGCTAAGCATTATATTATGACTTATATATTATATGTATGTACATAAGTGAATACTTATTATATGTACTAAATACTTAACTTGTAAATGGAATTCTAATTTACATGAAATATTCATTTAATTGTTTTGCTTTGGCTTACTTTAACACAAAGCTGTGCGAACTTATTTCATTCCTATTCTAAAAAGCTTAATATGCCAAATATTTCAAATTGTATATGCCATGTTGATAAATGAATTACCTAACAATGTACTTTTGTTATATTACAGGATTCCCCTGGTTATATGACCACCAAGTATGGTGCACCAGTAGGCGTCAAGACTGCAATCCAAACTGTTGGGAAAAATGGACCTGCATTACTTCAAGATGCCCAGTTTCTGGATGAAATATCATCCTTTGACAGAGAGCGCATCCCCGAGAGAGTTGTGCATGCCAAAGGAGCTGGTGCTTTTGGTTACTTTGAAGTTACTCATGATATAACCAAGTACTCTGCTGCCAAGGTGTTTGAAAATATTGGCAAGAAAACTCCTATTGCTGTTAGATTCTCCACTGTGGGAGGAGAGAGTGGTTCTGCTGACACTGTGCGAGATCCCCGAGGATTTGCTGTTAAATTCTATACCGATGATGGAATCTGGGATCTTGTTGGAAACAACACTCCAATCTTCTTTATCAGAGATCCAACTTTGTTCCCTAGTTTCATACATACTCAAAAGAGAAATCCTGCAACACATTTGAAAGATGCTGACATGTTCTGGGACTTCATGACTTTGAGACCTGAAACCATGCATCAACTTTTATACTTGTTTGGTGATCGAGGTATTCCTGATGGCTATAGATTCATGAATGGTTATGGTTCCCACACTTTCAAACTAGTGAATGCCCAAGGTGTGGCACACTGGGTTAAATTTCACTACAAGACTAACCAAGGGATAAAGAACTTGCCTGTAGACAAAGCTGGAGAGCTAGCATCTTCTGATCCCGACTATTCCATCAGAGATCTGTACAATGCCATTGCAAAAGGCGATTGTCCAACCTGGACTGTATATATTCAAGTCATGACAATGGCTCAAGGTGAAAGCTGTAAATTCAATCCATTTGATTTAACCAAAGTTTGGCCACATTCCGACTACCCTCTCATACCTGTGGGGAAAATGGTCCTTGACAGAAACCCTAAAAACTATTTTGCTGAAGTGGAACAAATCGCTTTCAGTCCATCTAACTTAGTACCTGGCATTGAACCATCACCTGATAAGATGTTGCAAGGAAGGCTCTTTGCTTACAGTGACACACATCGCCATCGTCTCGGAGCCAACTTCCTCCAGATTCCTGTTAACTGTCCATACAGGGTTACTGTCGCCAATTACCAGCGTGATGGACCACAAGCCATATGCAACCAAGATGGTGCTCCTAACTACTTCCCTAACTCATTCTCCGGACCTCAAGAATGTCCGCGTGCTCAGCGTTTGCAGCCAAGGTACCATGTGAGTGGTGACGTTGATAGATACGATAGTGGTCAAACTGAGGACAACTTCTCCCAAGCCACTACTTTGTATAAACAAGTATTTAGTGATGAAGAGAAGGCTCGTGTTGTTTCAAACTTAGTTGGTAACCTCAAGGATGCGGCAGGCTTTATTCAGGAACGTGCTATCAAGTTGTTTGCTCAAATTCACCCTGATCTGGGTAACAAGGTGGCGGCTGGACTTGGCCCTTACAAAAAATACCATGCCAATTTGTAACATGGTTATTCCATGGGGACTGTTGTAGGTGCTATTTTTTATATTAGTCTGTAAGCAGTTTATTTTTACAATAATCATATTGGGAAATATGGTAAGAATATTTTTTGTATATAACATTTGGAAATATATGACAATATATTATATAGTGTCAATAAAACTTTAATTAACATATGTGTCTTATTTGCAAAGTTTTTTTCTTTTTATTGGACTGAACCTTCTAGAATAAATTGAATATTTAGGACATTAAGTAATTAATTTTAATAATGTACTAAAATAGTTTTGACCTTATCCTTACAACTTTTAAAAAGTGAAACACAAACGACTTAAGCTCAGTGCTTAAGAGAAATGCCGTAGTTATGGAATACTTTTCGTTTATTTAATATATTTTATAATATTAGTCAATTGCCACAAGAGGAAGTAAATTATTACTTCTATCGACGGGTCTAATTAATAAGCCAGTACTACTGTTGACTGTACATTTAACGTATAGGGTACTTTTATGTGGCAAATTATATCATTTTCACTTATGTTATATATCTTTAATTAAATGAGAACAAAACTACTGGACGGGTTATGATGCAATTCCAAGAGTTGTTAATTTATTGTTTCAGTAAACAGGCAGTCAAACGTTTGAACCAATATAGGTATTAGCTAAAGATAATTTTTCCCTACGGAAAACCAAAAAGTGTATGGTTTACCCATATTTCTACAGGAAAATCAAAACTTGGGTAAGCTATTATAAGAAATTTATGGATTTTATATGATGGTGGCATATTATTTGGGGTAGGGGGAGAGAGCAGATGAAATCTACGGCTATGCTTATTATTGATAAAAAAGGAGTAAATACGTGTTATAAGATTAGTAACACTTATTTAATGTAAGGTAACAGATCGCTGGTTTATTAGATTTTTTTGAACGTAAAAACGAATTAATACTAATTATATTTAAATAGTTAATTAAGAAATTGCAAGTTCCTCTTGTCGATTAGTTGTTAGCTTATATTTTCCAATAATTTGATCAGCGTAGAACAAAATAAAATATGTAGTTGCATGAAAAGAAAACGAAAAGACGTACGAAATACAAAGATGTACATATTTACTCAATCACGGCTTTTGACAAGTGCGAATAGTACTAACACTAGGAAACTCGTACGTGTACGAAGTGCTAATTACAATACATATAAACAATAATAACTAAGTAGTACCATCTAAATTCCACGACTATTTTAAATAGATTGGTTAAGTTGGTTTTCGTTAAGCGAGCAGTGTGTCGATATGTTGTTGAACGTATCAAATAAATATGTTTTATATTATATAACTCCAGATCTGTGTGTAAAAGTTGTTAACCCAGCTATAGCACGTAGTAGCCGTGAACTAGATTATATCTGGAGCACTACTCTCATGAAGTTCATTTAGGTAGGTCATATAAAATACCTTTTGTTGCCGCGATAATATAAAGTAACATAAATAAATTATTAACATAACTTCATAACCTGATAACCATAGCGTTGTCGTATTATATCTCGTTTGACAACTTTTTCCACCTTGTGTAATACCAACTAAACATAATAGGCACGTCTACGAATAAATCAATGCTTCTGAAAAAATATACAATGTACAAGTATATAGATAATAGGTAACCAAAGTCTAATCTTAGGTTGTCATATTCAATAATAAATCACCTCGAGAAAGTTTTCATCTCACTAATATACATAATTTATTTAATCAGTATCTATACAAAAATAACAGGCTTAGGATAGGTAATATGCTTATATGTTGCGATATTAAATTTATAACTGACAAAAGATGAAGTCTAGTAATAATTCTAGCTTAAAACATAACATTAAATATACTGCATATTACATATAATGGATAGTATGAAATATACACACACGGGTCTAACACCAAGAATGGAGTCGGACAACATACTGCGATCCTCGGAATAAAGTGAAAGGAATGTTGAAAATAACATATTATCATCATATCAATTAAGTTATTTGCGATCTCAGAGAGAGAACATTGCTTATGTTGATAAAGGAAGGACTTTAAAAAAAATGTTATTCTAGCGAACAACATTTAGTTTGATGCTTTGGTAAAAGTGGTGTTTCGACAGTATATGACAGAAAAAATTCAACTCCTTTCTAGCTGACGGGAGTGATTTTGAGATTGCAATGGTTCCCGGCACATAGTGGTGTGAGTGGAAAGAGGAGGTAAGAGGAGGAATGTTATCTCATTCGAAACTCTCATATATCTCATATATCTGTTATCCTTAAATATAACGTGATATTTTCATATAACTTCTTGTGGCACACAGACTTTGTTCCGTGTATATGCCACTTAATAAATTTAAATTCTTAATGACAAGATCTGATTGACAAAAGTGTATTGTATGTATTAAAAAAATATAGCATATTTTGATGGAGCGTAAGTAAGTAAAAAAGCGAGTCACTGTTATAAGATATTATAATTTAAAATTAACAAATGTGGGTTCAAAGTGTTCTCGCAGCACCAACCAGTTTGGGTGCAAAAACACTTTAATTTCATTTATTTATTTTAATTACTACATGGCCTCAAATATATAAACGATTCGATAACATAATTTTACTTTTAAATATTTTTTGTTACGCTGTTACTTTTGTGTATAAGATCAAGAGAATATTGTTATTATATTACTATGGATTTCGAATTATATCAAAGAGATCAAAAGATCCACAAAATATATAGAATAAAAAACCATCCTTGAAATTATGTCAAAAGACAAAACTAGAATAATTTAATATATGTTCACAGCGGCACCTACAATAACATAATTGAAGTAACATGTGGACTAATGCCACTGATGCGATAGCTGATAGCGCTTAAAC
This sequence comes from Dircenna loreta, assembly GCA_963555665.1. Lineage (NCBI taxonomy): Eukaryota > Metazoa > Arthropoda > Insecta > Lepidoptera > Nymphalidae > Dircenna > Dircenna loreta. The sequence continues at coordinate 10,703,845 of OY743092.1, forward strand.
GGTTACTAAGTTACACCGCTAGATGTCGTCAAACAAAAAATAAACAATTTCTTTGTGACGTTTTACATTTTAATTTTTCTTGTCAATAAAGTAAATAATATAATTTGGATATTTTTTCTATTATATAAGTGTATAATATGAATTTTGGTATTGCTTTAGAGCAATCTGTCGGATGAATATAAGATATGGATTGATTGGGAATTGATTATTGAACCGTATCGAATTGCTCAGTCTTTGAAAATCACAGTTTAAATCTATTTAGCTTCTGTGATGAGGTACTTACATATCAACCTATTTTCCCAATGGTTGTTGTTAGCAGATATTTGACAATGTCAATGGTTGTCATTTGTGGTAATGATGTTTCATAGATTTTTTACAATCTTACGATTTTTTTAATTTCATAATGATATATATTTTATTACATTATTTAAAAAATATAAAATCTTTGTTATAATTATTTCTATATATATTTACAGTTTTTCTAAAAATACAGTGGGAATATATTGTTTTGCCTAATATGAGGATCTAATTTACATAGATGTGTTAGAGTTCACTCATAAAACATTAAACAATAAGTAAGTTATATTCATTCTTTACTGTCCCTATCATAACAATTTAACGTTACAGGTATGCCATGAATAAATTCAAATGAATTCCTTTTATGGACATAAACCACCATCGTTTTCTTTTGTTTCAGTATGTTGTGTCAACGTTGCCAGAAAACTCTTCGAAGCACTGAAGGCATAAAGTGCGGTGCATGTGAGTCACGTTATCATGTCCGCTGCGTCGCTGGTGATACCAGAGACCTAGAGCTGGAGAGTGGTGATAGAGGCTTTCACTGGATATGTGCCACTTGCCAGACTCCGGCCAGCAAAACTTATCTTAAATCAGTTCACGATCAAATGAATCAGCAATTTCTACTTAATGCCATTAATGCTATAACCGAAAAGTTTGAATTAGTAAATAAAATTCAGCTACCGAAATTAAATAACGACTTGTTACAAATTAAATCGGTCACAGATCGCATTGTGAAACAAAACGAGGATATACTGGTGAAGATAGATGAGTTGAAAAGACATCGAGCTGATCAGAGCAAATGTCACCAAAGTGGATACAGACGTCGAAATGTGAATATTTCGCCGAGACCGACCACTACGGAGGAGCAAACTCCAATTTTAGGCGGAGAGAAATACGTGAGATACAGAACCCGTAGACGGTCATATCCTCTGCTAAAAATGTTACTGCATTTGAACAGAAAATTACGCAGAACACCAAGAAGAAAATGACAAAGATGAATACTAAAAATTTTTGTGCACTATAATTTTTCAAAGCTGATACATAAAACACATAAGTAATTTATGGGTTACCTTTGTTATCACCGATTACTTATTATTTTAAAGCAGCCTTTGATAAATTTTATAATATATAAAAAAAACGTCAGTCAGTATGCGTTTTAATTTTATTTACAAGATATTTTGCGGATCGGCCCAAATAAAAACCAAATCTGTTTTTACATTTAGGTATTTAAAATGCATGGGCGCCGGCAGCAGAGTGCAAGGGGGTGCAATTGCCCCCCCTGCCCAGAAAGAAAGTACATAGAGAAAATTATATATCTTTTATCTGACTGCACCAGCGGGAAAGTAATGCTTTTCGAGTGTATGTATATATATGTATGTATGTTTGTGTTAGTATGTATATATGCATTTTTGTATGTATGTATACATGACCATTTCGATATTACACGCTACAGCCCAAACGGCTTGACTGATTTCAGCAAACGATGTATCGTTAGATTCATGAAGACAATGTGAGTGACATATGCTTTATAATTTTCATGAGAAATCAACAAAGTTTCTATATTGTGTATAGGTTAATAGTATGTATAGATGGAAATGCACCTCCCTGAGAATAATCCTGGCGGCCCCCATGTTAACATGTTCATTCTAGGGACCTATCAGAGAGAGGATACATCAGAGTACGTCTGTCTGTTGTACGGCTGTCAAACAAATGTACCTAGGCTCTTACATAATACAATATAATGTAAATGTCATTATTCGTATTTAAGTAATTGCAGCAACTTTTAATCAAACGCGCAAACAATAGTGTAAATATTATTATTTCTTTTTTGACCTATTTTTTTATGTTAGAAGCTTTGTTCTCTTTTTGGGTTGGTAAAATGGAGTAACTCGCTCGCACTGGGTAGATTAGAATTAATTGAGTTTATGATTTTTCTTATAAGAATACAAAAGTTGTAAATGTATAAATGCCTTATTTTTATTTGAAATTGCCTCTGAACATGTTAACTATATTATGCCTATTTAAATTCAATTCAATCAATTTACACTGAAAAATTTATGACACAAATTAATTCTCCTTATAATTCGATTGAATATAGAATGCTAGACTCATCAAAACGGGTGAGACCACGAAAGATCAGCTGGTAAAGAGACGGACAGAGACGTTATCCAGACGTTGCATGGTCGATGGGAGTCTTGCTTTATTAACTTTAGATTAGTTTTAAAGTATAGTTTGAAAAAATAAATGATAAGAAACCTGATGAGAAAGTGGTATACAGTAGTATACATATTTATATTAATCAGATATATTTTTCAAACTCTTGTTTTTTTTAATACTTAATTTTGAACTAAAAATACGCTACGATAAGGCTATTGAAAGGAAATTATTGTAGAACTTAAATGAGCCAATAATTCTTACATTTATATTGCATACCTACTATTGTTTGATGGACGCCGTTCAAATCTTCACGATCTTCAATCTTCATTCAATGATGCATATAATAAATAAGTAGTTTTTAAGGCGAAGTCGCCGGGCGCGTCTATTAAAACATAAAATTTGTCGAGGTCATCAACAATTTGATTACGTGATTCGTTGAAGGTTTTTTCCACTTTGTTTTTCTGATTCACCATAATAAAACATCAGTAGGCTGCTAGAATATAAAAACAGACGAATAATGCTAGCATGTTTCCAGGTGTTAATAATTATATAATTTAATACATCGTCGGTATTGGTGTTTATTTTTTCCCAAAGTAATTTAGACTACCTAATACTATATAACCAAGAAGTCTATCTGACTTCTTGAATACCCTTTGTCATATTTAAACCTTTAAATGGCCACCTGCAGTAGTCAGCATAATCTGCATATTCCGATGGTAAATTTCAATTTCATTTCGTGCTAACGAGATTTTATAATATATCGTCAGGAAAATTTAAAAATGTTTGCGAATTGAAAGACGGCAATTTGTATGTATGTATATTTGTGTGTATGTATGATTTAACAAAAAAACTATTTTAATGTGACACATTTAGGTAAGCTTCGTGAATCATGACATCTAATATATACATATATACTTATCTAGCTATATTCATATATACGTTTGTATCGGAGTGTGCGGACTAGCAGCGTGAACCATTGTTCACTTGGACGTCACTTCGGTAAATAAATATGTAAAAATCATATTTAATTATATATATAAAATTGGTTTCATGTGAATCATATATATGATAATTTATATATATGTTTCAACATGAAACATGCAACAAGATAAAAAAATAATTTTAATTAATATAGTATCTTAAATACCTTTGTTTCAAGAGTCTTGAGGTAGTTTATTTGTCTATAGGTACATCCGCTCCACATAATAATAAGCCATCCAACATGTCTTAAAATGTATATAAGTACATTTAATAGAGTAAAAACCACCAAATTTTGTGTTTCTTCTCGGAGGATAGAGGATTTTCCGCAGTAAAAGGAACTCTATAGTAAATAATCGAACACAACGACATCCAACATTTTTTGGGTTGTTATAATCAGCCTAAATCAGTTTTTGTATTTTCTTCTGAAAATTACAGTTTTTTTTAGAAAACAATATGTAGACTTGGTCAATAAGCTATTACCAAACGAAATTTCGTCAAAATGCGTTCAGTTCAAACTCGTATTAGGGATGAGTTTTGATAGAACGAAACTTTGCTGGTTTTCGAGGAGTCACGAAGGCATTTCTTGGTTATTATTGGTTGTTATTTAGTTCTGATTGGTAGTTAACCATTCGAACCGTTAGTAAACCAATTAAAACCAATCAAAAGAACTAGTTTCATGACTGTCCAAAAACTTTTTCACCTGTACCGACTTATTATCTTATCTGTACCCACTTTTTACTATCTTTCAAACAAGTAAAATAAAAAACGATTTTTGTTTAGAAATAAATAATTATATTCTAATTTTTACAAATAACGTTTTTTTATAAACTTATTAAAGATTTATTGAAGAGAGATTTATTTATAAGTCTTGAGACATATCATTATTATTGATAGGCTGTTAAACCCATAAAACCTATTTTTTTTTTCTAAATCAATTGAAACTCTAACAATAGAACTTTTATCTATATATTTTTAAATTCAATAATAATATGTTTTATCATCATATATTCACGATAAATATAATTATATGAGGTATTTAAACCATTGAGTCCTTTGAAGTATGGTTAAGCATATTAAGTGACACTCTCAATGCCAAACCTATTTTTAGAAATACCCGTAGAATTCCTTTTTTTTTTAAATTTACTAATAACAATATAACATCAGTTTTGTTCAGGCCTCACTTAGTTGAAAACCGCTTTCGAAGGACTTCAGGACTTGAGGAAAAGGGAGGGTAGTATGTGACCTTATTTGAGAACTCAATGACATAGGTTCGATTTACAAGCCACAATTGTTTGTGTTTTATTGACGTCATCCTAAATCATTCATTAATTTACTGTAGGAAACATTACTACTTCGTACTCTAAAGTATGCTTTGTCTTTTGAAATATTAATGTATTTATGTCAAAATTTGACATTTAAAGAAAGCATTCATTCTTTTACGTCACTAAGCAGGAATAAGACAAGATTGTATTTACAGCTCGTGGTATGAATCAAAGTATGAATGTAGTAATTGTGAAACAAAACGATGATAGTTTTAAAAGTCCATGGTAGGGCTGCAGTTCTTGAACGGTGCTCCATCGGTTGACGACGAGACAAGGAGGTAATTAAACACGATAACTGATTAAAATTGTCGTACATAGAACTTTTATTTTAGTAATCAGCTTGGTGATTAGATAATGTATTTGGTACACACATGTGACAATATCATTTGGTTTATCATTGGGCATAAAGTATTAATAATTTTGATATAACTTTTAAACTTAAAGGAACTTTGTTCTTTTGTTTATTATCTTATGTTATCGGGCAATAGAATTGTAACTGTCTGTATTTGTTTCGATATATTTCTTCCAGCATGAAATGCTTATCTGGTAACCCAATAAAATAACATTCATTATGTTGTGATTAACAGACCAAGAGAACAAACGAACATTACAAATTTATTACTAATAGATGTATGTATGTCGAATTGAGAAATTCTGATATCTGTCATCGAAAATAATTTTTAAGAAAGTATCTCTTAAGATACAAGATACTTTTGTGTTTCAAGAAAAGAAGGGGTTCGATGTAATATTAATGTTGCATTCCTGGAATCTAAATTATTTATAATCAGTATGTAGGAAAAAATTTTTGCTGTTTAATTTATAGTTTGGAAGTCAGTCTCCGAGAGGCCCTCTGAGCTTGGGGGCCCCGGGGCATTGCCTCGTCTAGCCATAGCATAGCTACGCCACTGCCTGTATACCTGTATGAAAAAAAGTTCTGAAATTGTATGCTCCAACCTGTCACTGTCATGTTTTAATTGAACTGTCAAAGACAAAACAGACTTCAAGTTAAATACTGGATCTGAAGCGGCTTATGATTGTGTATATCAAATTATATTGATGTTAGATCCATTCGCTGTTTAAAAAAGATTTGGTTTATATAGCAGGTCGATTATCGTCGATTTATATTTTTCATGCAAATGGTACTTCCCAACGAATGTCTATGAAAATTTGAAGTATTTACTATGAATTTTAAGCTTGTGGTTTCTTTACAAAAAAATGAACATTTAAATATTTTTTTTTAAATAAAAAACATCGCAGTCTTTTAAAAAAGAAACAATGTCTTAAAAAAAATTTTTTTGGCTGTTATTTACTTCGTGGATTTGCTATTTCTTAAATGCCATGTTTAAAAAACAATCTTTGCTAAAGGAGAACAAAAAAGGTTATATCGAAACGTAAATGCAAATAAATGAACATCGATGGAGATTTTACAACTCGCTAGTCACTTATGTATTAAAAATATAACCACATTACAATTATTCTCGTATTTTTAATTAACTATCCAGTCACAAAGGACAGCTAGGTATACATTTGTCAACAATACCACTTACATATTACATTGTAGATATAAGCGTAGGTACATTATCGTCTATAAATGACTATTTTACAATAATATAACAACTAATGATAACCCATTAATGTTCAAAATATGTTATTATCAACGTACCAGATATACGTATAAAATAATCTTTAACACAAAAAACAACATTAGATAAATCTAACGTTGCTTCGTATTTTGTGGCATTATCAATTCTTAACGTGAAAAAATATTTTAAAATATTTTTTTTTCAGTTTTCATTTTCACAACACTAACTACATTAAACATAGTGAAAAACGAAAAACATGTGAAATATATTTATCTATAAAACATTAATCACGCAAATTATTACATAATACCTAAATAATAATATAAATATATATAATTAAACATTATGTACGTCTGTAAGTGTCTTGAGGTACGAACATCACTATCGATTTATTAATATGGAATGTAGAAGTTGCCTCAATATGATAATAACTTAAACACAATTGATCACTCACCTATTCTTATTTAAAAGCGGCGTCTTAGTCTAAGACCATCATTTGTTTTTTGCTCCTGAGGCTAGCGGTGCCGTCGGAAATGTATCGTTGCTTATGTTTAGTGATTTACGTATTAGTGTTTAGTGTTTATGTGAAAAATGAACCGCTACGAAGGACAGCGCTCGGCGACCTGCAGGGGTATTATATGAAGACTCGTGGGGGTAGGACTATATCTGCTTTTACAGCCATCCCGTACGCAAAGCCACCGGTCGGAGATCTGAGATTTAAGGTACTTGACCCTTATTTTTTTGTTTGTCTATGTCTGTTTGTATAAAAGGGTGATTGATATATTTAATATATATATTTTTCTATTTAACAAAAATTACATGTTATTAATATTGTTTCGATATTTTCTTTGCCTATTCCGTGATATATGGAGTTACTTTCCACGAAGTTAAATGAATATAGGTTCTTATACATACAAAGATATTGTTAGTTTCCAATAAATAAAATAATTGTAATCTTTAATTTACATGAGAATTTAAATTTGAATAAAAATACGATGTAATTAAAATAACTGGAAGCCGAAAACAAAATACTTCCACAATAAATAAATAGTATTGCTGTATAATATTTGTCTATATGTTTAAATATATTATATAAATTTAATTTATAAGTACATATTAAAATAAGAGTTTGTTACTATCTTGTCACTGTACCACCTTATTCAATGGTGTTATATATCACATAAATCATAAAATAATATTATCTTATTTATCTTTCAATAAAAAAAATAGTTTCCTTCCACCAAGTCTATCGATTTATTGAAATTTATCTTTTAATTGATATCTCGTTTGAAGTCTTATTATGAAATATATTTTTAGTAGAATAACGCGTTAGTGGTATAGAATCAACAAGTGATTTTTATTATTAAAAGCTAACCGTAAACTAGTTTACATTTGAAACATATTTATGAATTGGTAGTTTTATGATAATTTGAGGGGTTGTAAAATCTGCTAGTTTCTAAAGTTTTAAAATAAATGTATTGATATTAGATAAATATATATTCTAAAATTCATCGACACGGGCAGGGTTCGAACTTTGAACCTCTGGGAAACCGTTCCGTCGCTCTGCCGATTGAGCAATCGTATCGCTACCCATCTAGGTGAATCTCGCATTCCCTTCATCGTCCTTATTATGGAGTCGACATTTACATTTTACTTAACTTGGCTAAACATGTTAATGGGCAATTCCAAAGTTATCTGTACAATATAAGGTTCTAAATATTTATCATATTTGTGTCTGATTACATATGCACATATTTTATTTCCTGATTATATAATCATTTGAAATTATTGTCTGATGAATCGTTGATGTTTGTCCGTCTCTATACAGCTTCCTCTTATCGTAATTATCTTGTGTCTTTGTCTCATAACAAACTTCTAAAACTTTAATAGATTTTCGATAATTTGTTTTCCTCTTGTAGATCTAACTAATATTTATAGCAAACTTTCTAACGGCTTTTTCTATTTTCGAATAATAAGAATTAAAAAAAAATAAATCAATTAAAAACTCTTTGTATGATATTTACAATATGCACATATAATATTAGTATCAAAAACCAAACTTTAAAATATCTTAATTTATTAACATTGCTTAAAAACTTAAACTTAACTTAGAAGCTTAAAAAAAATCGTCGAAAACTCGACTCATGCTGGGAGCAGTAAGTATCTCAGCGTTGGTATTCTATGACTGTCATTTATAGAGCCACGTCCCTCCGTGATAACATTTAAAATTAAAATTATTTTTTTCAATGTTGTATATCTTTGTAAAACCAATAAGTTCCAATACAGTTACCATTCTAACAATGATACAGTTTAACTATATAATCCTAACAATAAAAATATTTTATATTTAAGTAACTTTCAGATCTAATCTATATCCAACAATAAATGTATTGGATACCTCCATTACAGAGCGATCACGTATATTTTGATTTATAACTATATAATTTGAAATTCAATTTAGAATTCCAAATTGAAATGTTTCAATATACATCGACGACTTAACCTGCATCTGAATCATTTTAAGATTAGAGTCGTATCATATTACCGGAAACAGACAGATCTCTAGACAGCTAACGATACGAAATCGAATTAACCCATGTCTCGTATCGAAGCGAGTTATTGTCTAACTCGGTTGATGTTATAACCGCAACCGTCGCGCTAATTATCTCTTGCGCCTCGCCGCGAAGATACGACCGAGACCGAATTATTTCAAACGGAATAATTGAGAGGGTTTACTCGTTGCAAGTACCTTAATATTGTTATATTGGAAATACTGACACACTTGCATACGTATTTTTAATTTTATGTAATAATAATTTAAATTTAATTTAATTTAGTGACAAATTAAAGAATTATAGTTAGAATAACAAAAAGCCACGTCAGTTCCTTTGGAAATATTATTATATACAATGCTGGAATTTTATGTAAGAAAATTCCTTTCTTCCTTCCTTCCTTCCTTATATAGCTTGTTATTATAGATTTTATGTAAATTTTGTCGTGTCATTTAGTGAGATTGAAACCAGTTTTATTATTTCGTGTCTATGTTTTCATTCAATCATCTCACAAATTTATTTCAGCTACGCAAGTATATTCAAAGCATTTCACTAGTATATCGACGAAACGACGATACCGACCGCAGACCTTAAATGAAATTAAAATCCAAATTTGCTATCGCTCAGCTCATGTTTAGTTTAGTTTAGTTTAGTTTAGTTTACATAAACGTTATTATAAATAGTTACGGATTACGGATATCATACATAAAAGGGATAGCAAAAAATATGATTTAATCCAGCAATATACTTATTTAATATCAGACTTATATGTAAAATACAAATTCATATTATCTTTATTTAAGTAGGAATTTACACGCACTTTTGAATCGTCAATTGTTACATAATAAAAAGTCAGTATAGTCATTCCGTGAGTAAGCTACTACCAGCTCGGTTGCACTGCGGAACAAGGCCCGGAACTCAAAGGCTGCTCTGTTTAATTTAATTTAACAATATTTGATGTATACATGACAATATCAACCCTGCAAATGAGTGAACAAAAGTTTACGTAACTATTCAAATTGTGACGTACAAATAATACGTTATTTAATATACATTTTGAAACGACCGTATTAATTTCTTACATCTTTCAGAGAATCTCTAGTTTTTAAGGTATAAATAGTCAGCGCAGTTCTTTTTTGTAAATTAAGTGTAGAATTACTTTCAGCAGCACTGCCCCATAATAAAATACCGTGAGACAAAATATAATGAAAATAACTAAAATGAAACAATGTCTTATTATTATGTTTTGAAACATTTTATTTGATCCTATTATCTCTACACATCTTAAATGTAAGTTATTCGTTATTTATCACATATGACCGATGCCCACACACTCCCAGCAAAGGCCTCGTACCCTTTCAATCGTTATTTACGTGATGAGCTTAAACGCTATGATCCTGATGATAAAAGTATTTAAAAAAATCTAATGATTAATGTTTACTTAATTATATAGCTACTTAGGCTATCATAATAATTGTAAATCATATCATTATCTCCCTGACCTCTTTTCATATTACTGATCAATGCAGTATATTTTTCCTATACTTTCCTGTTAATCGTCATCTCTGTACAACCACTCTTCTTCTCCATATCTCGTAATTCATTCTTCAGTTTCTTTCTCTTCCCTTGCATCTCTCCACTGTCATAGCCAACTCTCTTCTAATGACATGCCTTTTATACTTCCTCATAACATGTCCATACTGCTAAAGGATTTGGTTTTTTATTTTTTTTGTATAAATGTTTAATTTTGTGACATTTTTTTTCAACTTTACATCTAAAGCTTGTTTGTTAGATAATGTCACTTGGACATGTTTTCTATACTAATAATACATACCTAGAGATAAGAAATACTCATCCAATTTCAAAAAATGTTTCAATTAAAATTTAGAATCATTCTTCATAGTTAACATGGCTGTTTATTGCCAAGTTAATTTTTTGTAGGATCGCTGTCTCTAAACTCTGTGGATAAATTATTAAATACTAAGTTTTTTTAAATAAATATGTACCGATTAATGTTGACTATAAAATAAACTAATACTAGGATGAGTAGATAGTGTTTTTAATATGTACATTTAAAAATTTATTAACTATTACTCTGAAGCCTGTTTGTCTAATTATTTACAAGAAGGTTAAATGAAGTGGCGAGGACGAACAGACTGTATCCCAGATATTAATTTATTTAAATAGTATTATCTTTGCTTGTAATCTTAAATACGTACAAGCTAATAATTCATATAAACATTATATGTATTATTACATGTAAATGTATGATTTAAATCAGATGTAATATGTCTAGAAATTACATTGAAACGAGGTCATCTCCCTTCATTGAGAGCCGTTTTCCATAATCATTAACACATATCTGACATAAACATTCAATCCGAGAATTGCTTCTTATAATTGCAATTACAGTATTATTTATTTAAATGTAAAATGAGATTGGATTAGAATATAATATTGAAAATGATTAAACTTTGCGCGCGATGCGTTCTAGATGCGACAGACCGCAAACCTGTATTTTTTATTATAAAAAAACATGTTATTCAAATAATATAATGATGCACATATTAAAACGTAAATATAAAGTTATTACCACGGTGGTGATTTGTTTTTCTACGTAATATTGCAGATAAATGGTCTCGTTTGAATATCTGGTTTTCCTTTGTTGGAACGTATCACTTAAGTACCTGTCATTAAAACTGTTACATTGTATTAAAAATAAAAGGAAAATAAATCACGCTTATAAAAATTATAATTTTATTTATAGTGATCATCACTTAACCTTTTTAATCACAAATATCGGTGGTGGACGCAATGTAATTTCGAATATTGAAAACAATTTGACAAATATTTTACTACGAACGGACTGCCTTCAAGCCTCCTTGGAAAAGCATGTTGGTTTTCCAAGGAGAATAGAATATCTTCCGGAGAAGTGGGTATGGATGTTTGTCGTAGAGTTATTTGCGTGTTCTTTAAAGAGTATTCATTGTTGAAAATTCCTATACAGTCTACTTATCACATATATTTTCCTCTTCAAATCTTTAACATACTTACTATGTATATGTATATGTATATACTATGTATATGTATTTTATAGTTTTTATCCTGTATTCGTTGTGTTGGTGTGGATTTTTGACACTTTGTTACTTAAACACTGAGACTTGCGAGTTTATTTATATTTAAAATCACCTTATATTTTCATCACTTAAACTAAATATTTAGTTTACACGAAGTTGAGGAAGCAACAGGTATGCCATACTCAAGGTCTCCATAGAATTTAATATAATATGCACAAACGTACGTCGTATTGAATTGAAAATGGGTTCGTGTATCTGAAACATATCTCCATATTTCGTAGCAGTTGTTATATTGTATATTATATTTAATCTTCAATGAATAAACTATTACTACTATTAGATATTTAAACATTTATATTATATTATATATTTAAACATTTATATATCTATATAGATAGTGATATATAAATGATAGTTTATAAGAACGGTATTGTATTATTTAATTGCTACGTCAGAGGGAACTTGAATATTTGTCCGTATCATAAATCTACTCAAGTTTAGAGAACCGTTTATTGTAAATTATAATTATGTTAATTTATCAATATCAAACAAGCTCGCTCGAGTTGTGAGTACGTGTAGAGTCAAATTTGTGATTTTCAAAGTTTACAAAGCTAGGAGTTAGTTGGTAAGTCGTTCCAAAGTGCAGTCTATCGCCGATGTAAGAGACTGGATAAACACAGGAGTTGGAGTCGGGGGTGGGATGGTAGTTCTTAAACTTTCAACAAGTAGTGGGTGTAGATTTAATTAACGCTTAGCTTGGTGCTATATACAAGCCTTATACTCAAAGCTATCATGTTGATTTTTAATTTGCTTCATAAATAATTTAAACATACTTAAATTAATGGTAATTTTATAAGACTTATACCGAAAAAATAAAATTTTAAATTTTAATAAAATCGCCGGTGTCCGCGAAATATATCAGTTTAATATGCAATAATTAAAGTATATTTAACGTCCATCCTTTCATTTAATTATCTGTGAGAGTTAAACCAATCAAGTTAAACAATAAGGAAGCTTAGTTATAAATATTATTATTCCAGCAGCTTACAACAGCTGCCTACGACAGATAGAGACCAGTCCGCAGCGCTCTTACAAACTACTAGTGTCGAACAGCACGACTTTAGAAATACAAATTGTAAAGACTTTGAAAGATTATCCGCCTTCTTATCATATCTACTCGTAAATGTATATTGGCATTTAATTTAATAATAGAAATATTTATAATTTATATAACAGATTTACGGAATTGACCTTTAACTGTAAAAAAAATATTTGTTTTTTAAATGACAAGGTTAGCCTTATAAATTAAATTATATTTTCAAAAATAGCCAATAATCAAAGATAACTAGTTTATATGAACTATAATAAAATTGAGTAAAAAAATATTATTTATTTAGTTATTGTACACTAATATTTTGGATTCAAATATATTTTATAGTTACTCGAAAACATTAAAGTAACGCGCACATTGAACTTTTAAAATATAATAAAAAGATAAAATTTTGACAGTTGATATGATGGCAAAACTGTCAGATAGTTAAACATGTACTTTGGTTGAAATTGTCTATAGACATGTTTAAACATGGTAAGATTATTTGAATATATTAATAAATATACATCGGTATGGGTCTGGGGTCTGACTATTGTCCGTGACGATGAACGTCTCATTGTATAATTATTTAATATTGTAAAAGTAAAGAGTAACAAACCATCAGATTTCATATTAATTAATAAACCAATATATTGATGTGTGCTAACTGTAAGCCGCGTCTAGACTAGTCGTTTATTATCACCAGATCTAGGACTGATCTTACCTTTAATTTTATAATTTTGTTTTATAGTAGGTAGGTAATAATGACAAATATGTAATACATGCATCAACAGATTGTTGTATACTTTTTTTTTATTTTTTATTGGCCGTGGTAATTGAGACAAGATAATTCGAAGTATCTTGTTTCTTTTTAAGTTCTATTTTTTTGTGAGCCCACATTTTCCCAAGCCGACAGAATCCATTCTGATGTCACAGTTGAATGGTCAGTGGTGTCGTTTATAGTTTCATTAAAGATTTTAGCTACACCCGCATATTTAAACGTTATAATCATTAAATTAAATTATATCATTATAATGATTTTATGTATATAACCCATAGTAATGGCTAATTAATTTTTAATTAATAACGTACGAAATTTGTTTTTTTAACGTTGCTAGTTTTTCCGACTTACTTAATATTTAAATGTCATTTGTGGTAAATAAGAAGATTTTTATTATAAATGTTAAACATTACGCACGGTGACCAAGGACGTGACTATTCAAATTTATCAAACTTATAAACCAGTTTGACTCAAACTCTGTTATTAGGAAGCGTTGATATTTTTTTTGTATGTTTACTTTTTGTTTAGACGTTAAATCTCATGCACACGAGTGTGTCATAACTTTGTGAAATATCCGATTATCATTTATTTTATTTGTTTGTTATTATAGAATCACCAACACTTCCTCACTCGAGGTTGATTACTAGGATGTAAAACCGTAAAAAAAAGTATACAAGGTCGGAATTCGATCTCCGAGTTCAAAGAGATGTCTTGTCAAATGTTTTTGCGATTTTTTTTTTACAAAACATATTACCTTCGGAAAATACTAACAATGATCTGAATGACGTCACCAATACAAAAACAATAATTATTTCTTGATTTAGTATTATGTAAAGAATGATAAATAAATAACACACAGCAATCTTTTTCGACTGTTAGTGTGTAATTAATATGAATTAGTTTCTTTGAATTATTTGTATTTTACTTGAAGTATCTGACAACGTGATAGATTTATTGTTAAAATGTTTTCTATTATTTTTACAAATGTCATCTGTCTTCTATTATTTTTACAAATGTCAGCTGTCTTCTATTATTTTTACAAATGTCACTGTATGAATAATAAACGCAGAGGTATAACACCAACCTCTCTTGCTATACTATAAATGGTTTTACTATTTTAATAGCCATTGCGGCGTCTGTATGATGAAAAGGCTACGATTTATCGTGGTTTGGAAACATTTTAACAAAAATACAAACTATTTTTTAATACATGATAAAGATTTATATGCATAGTATTTAACTTATATTGAACCTAGCTTAGGATCATTATATATGATTATTAATGGAAAACATTATGTAGGATTAAAATATTTATTAGTTGTTTGTCAATAAATAACATGCATATAAGAGTTAATTATATAATTGCTCAGTAACATAATAAATAGTATATTTACCTAATACTATATATATTTTTGCAGGCTCCAATCCCGGTATCTCCCTGGGAAGGTACGTTGAATGCTTCCACAACCAGTCCTGTATGTGTCCAGAGGAATCCCTACATACGACAAAAGGAGATTGTTGGACAGGAAGATTGCCTGTATCTTAATATTTATACCCCATTTTTGGGAAATGTAAGTGTTGTACTATAACTCGTATCCGTAAGTAATGTTTATAAATATTTCTAAAATTCAATGACTTCAAAACATTTTTAAAACTTGACTACAAAAAAAGTGATCCAATTTTAATGTTTAAATAGTAATATGGGTTTCAAAAAGTGATTAATTACTGAGATTTAAGGCATGAAAAAAAATTCTAATAATTGTTATAAACAATAAAATAGTTTAGATTAGATTAAAAAAAACATATATGAATTTTATATATTTTTATTATGTAGCTTTTTTTCATTGTCATTATAATAGATTATGAAGATTAAATGAAACGCCGGAATCAAAATGTTTCAATTTGCTTTTATTAAGGTAAAAACTTTAAATTTTATTTTAAATTAACACGAATACAAGTTTATACATAATAAACTCGTATTAATGGCGATACAATTCAGATATTAATGAAGGTGTGCTTATCTGTATGGTAAAATTACTCGTTTTTATAATTAAACTGGAATAAAAGAAGACATTATACACTTCATCCCAAACCGATTTTTCAAGCTGCTCGTGTCGTCACGTCAGCGTTTTGTAAGCTCTTTTCATGTCGTTCTCACCAATACATATAATAATAATAATAATAGAGAAGAATTTACGTTTTATTTACGTTAATGGAACGTATGTATGTTTATCTGTCTGTATGTTTAAATGTATGCTTATGTTTTCTCGGAAATGATAACCGATTTTTATAGATAGATTGTCGTTCGATTCGACACAGTGGCGCTAGTCACTAGATACAATAAGTAAATAAAATAAAAATGGTAGAATACCGGCAGCATAGGTTGAGATTAAATATATATTATGTTTACGTCACAAAGAATTAAAATTTAAATATTATATTCTAAGGAAAAATAAACCTTTATGGAAGGAAAAAACACGTAACAAGTTTAACAATTTTTCAGAAATCGTAGGTTCATTGCCAATCATGTCCATTTTTTTTCTTTTTTTATTTAGAAAATAATTAACCTTTTCAACTTGTAGGAACCAGTACCAGAAAAAAAATTGCTTCCGGTCATGGTATTCATCCATGGCGGAGGATGGATGTGTGGCGACGCAACCACTCAAATGTACGGCCCAGAACACCTCCTCGATAGAAATGTGCTCCTGGTAGCGATGAACTATAGATTAGGTATTTTTATCTGTACATATAAATAATATGGTCAGAACATGAGACAGACCTATAATATATTGTTATTAAAATTTTTGTCTGTTAGGTTGTTACCCCCATCACGCAAAATTAGGTATATTTTTATAGTTTTAATTAGGATTGAATATATTATGTTGATAGAAATAATGTTAGTTTTTCTTATAAGCTTGTAAAAGATTTATGTGCTGCAATTATGAATAAGAGATATTATACTTTTAAATTATTTTAATTTGTTTTTAATAACAACGTCATTTAGTCGAGTCGTCATCTATAAATTATACATTTATTAAAATAATAACAAGGCCAAGTGTTTACATTAAATGTGTAGTAGTTTAGGGTTAGTGGGGTTACAGATTAATGCCAAAGTTAAAATATGAGCTATTTTATGCTGTAGAAATATTTTCACGGAAAAACATAAAAACTGAACTATGGTGACAATATAACAGACATGTTATATTGTCACCATAGTTCAATCGCAATTTTCTTACAATTTTGTACAGCTACATTACCAAGTGCTTAAGTGGTGTGTCCCCTGGCAACATTTAATAATACTTTTTGTTTATAATTCTAACTATTCTAATAATTTCAGGACCATTGGGTTTTCTGTCCACCCTTGACGAGAATTGCCCTGGTAACAACGGTTTGAAAGACCAGCAAGAGGCCTTGCGGTTTCTTCAGAAGACCATTATCGCGTTTGGAGGGAACCCTGACTCTGTGACCATATTTGGTGAAAGTGCAGGCGGAGCTAGTGTAAACTACCACATGCTATCAGAAACAAGTGCAGGTAGGTGACTAAGTTTTTATCTCCTTGGTGTTCGAATACATTATACTAGTATTTGCGTACGGTTCCGCTCGTCTACAAAAAATAGTTATTATATATTAATTGATCACATTTCTCAACTCAATTAACCAACATTTTATATATTTGCAAGAATTTTTCACAGTGAAATAAAACTTGTATAGAGTCATTATTTCGATACTTTGCAGGACTCTTCCACAAAGCGATATCAGAATCTGGCACGGCTCTCGTGCCCTGGGCGGAGGCGTCCCCTGGTGAGGCCAAACGGTACGCCTTCAAGCTAGCCAAGCTACTGGACTGTCCTCAAGCACCGTCAGACCAGATGATAGAATGTCTCCGCACTTTAAACAGCTACGATATTATTGAGACAGAATTCAATCTCTATGTAAGTTTCAGCAGTACTATGTCATTACTATACTATATTATGTAATAATCATTATATATATAAACTTAACTAGCTAGTCATTTGTCATTTCTTTCTTTTTATGTTTTATAAGATAAATTGTCTTTGTTTAATGTAAGTACCCTCGAAATAAAGTTTTATTTTGCTTCGAAGCGTTACTAAGTTATATAATTCGGTAACCTCGCTAAGTAAGTAACATTTAATCTCATCTATTAGTCCTGGGACTATGAGCCTATGACTCCATTCAAAGCCGTCGTGGAGCCTGACTTGCCGGGAGCTTTTCTCACTAGAAGTCCAAGAAAGAGTCCATCTACAAGCTTCGTACCCTGGCTTACCGGGTTGAATAAGGATGAAGGGTGCTTGAAGTCGGTCTGTGAGTTATATTTTTCTATTAACAATAATCAATTTGTATAGTTCAAGAAAAATATTATAAACGAATAAAAAAAAATCTCTTCAAAGTCTGGACTCTGGATATCACTAGTATTTAATAAATAAAGCTTATTTAAGCACTTTCAGAAACGGATTAAAAGAGGCAAAGCCAATGTATGAAAAAAAATGTTTTCATACATTACCGTACACTAATAATAACTATTGAATAAAGAATGTGTTGACCAAATGTAATGTACGTTTTTTTCAACAATCATTTAAAGAATATTTATTAAAACAAAAGCACTTATTGTTAGCGGATAGTATGACTTATAAACAAGACGTAATATAAAAGTATCAGATCCAAATATGACGACAGTATAAAAGGTTTCATAATGAGTCATCATTAAATAATATTTTGGTTTAACTACTATATTTTTTAATAAATTAAGAAAGTATTTGGTATTCACTTAGAATCCTGCATAGTACACTGTGTGATGAATAACAGTCTTTTAATTAATTAATTATTGGTCAATGTATAAAAAAATACGAGTAATTTATTATATTGTCACATGAACAGGGATAACAGCATACGAGGACCGCTACAAGGAGTTCATGACTGGATTTGATGCCATCGCTCCTGTCACCTTCTACTATGATAATTCACCATATCCAGATTTAATAACAGAGAAAATAAGATCTTTCTACTTCGGCCTCACTCCTGAAAACACTATAGATGACATCGATAAAGAAAGAACTAAGGAACAGATTCTAAAGGTCAAAAATGTTTTACGAGTTTTCTAACACACTTAACAACTAAAATTGCAAACCGGAAAGGCTTAGGTTAGGTGATCAAAGTAAATCCTGGGGATAAAATAGGAGTTTATTTTCTGTACCACTTTTAACGACTTCAATATTATGTTTTTATCATAAAGTTAATGTATTCGGATCATTGTTTATATATTCGGTTGATGATGACTCCAACAA
Source organism: Dircenna loreta (assembly GCA_963555665.1). NCBI lineage: Eukaryota > Metazoa > Arthropoda > Insecta > Lepidoptera > Nymphalidae > Dircenna > Dircenna loreta. Next base: position 10,722,988 of record OY743092.1, read on the forward strand.
ATTTCCTTCTTTTCCATTCTCAAATTATAATATTGGATCGATGGTGAAACAAAAATATTATTAATAAACAGGTTTATGAGAAATGAAGGAACATTTATTCAATGATATTTCAACAACTTTCGATTATAGTTTGAGTTAAAAAGTACTGTAAGAAGAGTTTCTTAGAAAATTGATTAAGATAATATCATTCACGACAAATTAGAAGAACTCTTGAAATTTTAAGAAAACATAACTAAAATACTAGTAAAGAGAAATCCTTTTTTTTTGAGCTCGCTGCTATCAAAATTTGATGTCAAATATAACATAAAATATTTATTTTAGCTTTGACGTTTTTTGTTTTTAATAACCCACCTCGTGTATATTGGTTCACGTTTTTATTATAAACTGAATTTTTGAATGATTGAAATATGCAATTTGCATCGGAACGTGGCTAGCGATCTAAAAAACTATTTTATTTATATCACGTTCAATACAGTAAAAACATAGCTTTAAAAAGTGGGAATAATTAACGATAATCGGTCAGTCACAACTGTTAATTGCTATAATATTACAAAATACTAAATAAAAAAACTTTTTTTTTTTATTAATATGTGAAATAGTAGTAGTAGAAGTATAGGTTACTGAAAGTCGTTGATTAAAACCTCTATGTTACTTCTAGTTAACTATGAAATTTGAAATGTACCAATGACCGCTTTATAGATGTAATTATCTCTCCTATAACTAATAAGTTCATTAACCAAACAAAATTTTGTCATGATCAGTATAAAAATAAAAGTAATTTATCCTTTCAGATTTACTCGGATTCATATTTTGACTTCCCAGCGGTGGAAGCAGTTGAACTTGCATTGAATTACAGCAAAAATCCAGTTTACCTTTACCAGCTGTCTTACCGGGCTGCAAATAGCTTTTCACAAGTATTCGGCGATCCCGTAGGCAATTATGGTACTATTATATATATATATACTTTATAAATCACATCGTTATATAATTTCATTAGAAACTGTTATTTGTATAGACTGAAACTTTATAAAGGCAATCTAGGATCAAATACTTATTTAATATCCTGTCTGGGTTCAGTGTATGTGTGTGTGTGTGTGTGTGTGTGTGGTCATGCAAGGCAATACATAGAATAGAAGAGATACTATCAATAGTATATCTGTGTTACTTGTAGGGGTGTGTCACGCCGATGAGCTGATGTATTTGTTCCCTATACACTTCCTGTCGCATCCATTTACTGAAAAGGACAAGGAGATGTTGGAACTCATTATAACTATATGGACCAACTTCGCAACAAGCGGGCAAGTATCAATCAATGTATAAGTCTTTATTAATATTAAATATTGATTTATATTGTTAATCCGAAGTTGATAAGCCGATGCATTTTTATTAATGGTGTTATATTTTGGGATAATTTCAATATATCCCACTCGTTTAATTAATAAAATAAATAAATGTTTATATATGAATCCTGTAATATAAATCCGAGTATATATATGTCTTTGCAATTGCGAGTGTTTTCATAAAGTATATGCGACGTAATTTTGTTTCATTGCGAAATGGTACACTTTTTAATGTCTTAAATGCTAAGAGTGCAAAGTTTATTCAAAATTGAAATTTGTTGTTTATTTTCTTAAAAAGTTTTAAATTAATCTAGCGCGAATTATATCTGTTCCAAGTTTAATATTAAACATTGTTAAGGTTGAACGTTACTAATTGAGTACACGTATTTATTTTAGAAATCCCAATAAACCACTCAAAGTGCCTTTTAATTGGAAACCAGCAACCAGTGGAAAAAACATGGAATATCTTGATATAGGGAGCAACCAAGAAATGAAACTACATTTGGGTGCGAGGTCCCGGTTCTGGTCCACGCTGCCTCTGTGGCACAACGTCAAGACGAGAAGAATCATCGATGAGTTGTAGGTGGACAAATAAAATATAACATCGTCCAGTTCTTTCATTGTTTTTTGTTTTTAATTGATTATTAATATGAGGTCAAAATATCTTTTTTTATATAATTTCTAAAATATTGTTCGATTTATTTAGAGCTTCTCAGAGCTGAAATTGATATTAGATCCTGATCCAATTTTTGAAAGTACCAATAACCGATCTACGGATTGAGTTTTTGGCAAACGTTGGATTGAAGATTGATTATTAATTCAGCTGAAAACATACATGATAATAATCTTTTATAAATATGAAGTTTTTAGTTTGTTAGTAATGTAAATAGTTGAAACGAATACTTTAAGAATATTCTGACAATGTATTAAATATTATATAGTATCGTCAAATAAAAAACTATTCACCATTACTAAGTTTCAGTTAACCTACACATGGACTACACCAACTATCAAAGAACATTTTATAAAAGATCTAAAATAGATTAGCATAATAGACTTAGAACTTTGTTATTCCAAAAGCTAAAGATAACTATGTAATAGAAATAATTAAAAAAAGGTACAAAGAAGGTCTCTGATTTATAAAAAGAGGCTATAAAAAGGCTACACCAATTATAATGAGGTTCTTAACAATAAAAATAGGACAATAATTAGATCGTTAATGACTCGGCAGTTTTTTGTCGTGGTCCATGTTGAAATTCCTGTTCAAAGTTTAACCTGCTTTGATTTGTTAATTAGAGTAAAATTCAATGTGTCTGGTTTTTATATTTATATTTACCCGGCTGTATTCAAGTAGAAAATTAAATCGCAATGTGCCCGACTAGTTTCGAACCCATTCGGGGTTCTTAATCATGAGCTCTGAGCGTGGCGGACTCGCGGCGCGAACTCGCCACGTTTCTACGTGAATACAGCTGGGTAAATATAAATATAATAGTCATGGTTCATGAAAGTTTGAATGTCTGGTTTTTGTTGGTATAATAACAGCCTCATAATTCTATAACCTCACTGTAGCTGTAATCTCAGGTTCAGCGGATTTGAAAACTTCGCAAACTGTATTTAAGTTATTAATAACTTAAATTGAGCTTCCTTTGCTTTCAAATAGTGATAATATGTCAGGTACTTAAAATAAAAACTGTCTTCCGATTTGAACTCGTGTATATTGATTTACATCTGTATGGAAGCGGTACTAGGAAATGTACTAGGATGTACTGTAATCAGACATCTGCAGTCTGTGATCACGGATATTGAAAAATATTGGAAATATGGTAATTTAAAAATGTTAACCATACATGCAAACATATATACCAACATACATGTGAATAAAAGAGTTTTATTCACGGGCGTTACTTTAAAAATTTTAGGTAATAATTTAAAATATATATTTTTTTATTAGCCAGCGATTGAGTACATAATGTCATTTTAAAAATATTCGAAAAAAAAATTATCTTATTTAATATTTATAATGTCTTATTTATTATAATATTATAAATATTCCAACCTTGTATAATATTAGCTCCAACCAGGTTAATGCATACAGATAATTAAATACACGCCAGATCTTTATTAAAATGTAATTTTCACTCAATGAGTTCTGAGTACTTAGTCTGTATCATTAGTTCTTCTCTAGATGTCTATTTCTAAATGTTTAAGTCTATTTTTTATGATCACGGAAGTACAAAATATATTCACGGAAACTCATTATTAGAATTGGATGTTAAATATTTGTAGAGTTATCTTTATAGTATAAACACACTCACATAGTTTCCCGGTATTTTTAGCACCGTCTGTCATATATTGCTTTTAAAAATATAAACAGATAATAAATATAAATCAAATTAATGTAATGAAAATATTTCAGTAACTATGCACACACTACAAGAGCAACCTGTTGTTTGTCATTTGTAAACCGGTATGTTTTTCTTTTATGTGGATAATAACTATGACATAGATTGTAAGAAACATTTTTTATTTATATTTAATATGAAAACCGGCCATTTTAGCGACATCATCCGTTTCCCAATTACAATACTCTCACGTTCAGGAAGAAAATATAATTTGAGTAAATTTGAAACAATATAGTTATTACAATTCAGAAATACTTTATTTTATTTTATACAAACTTAGATTGACAACTAGTTACGTTCCTTTGTCATACAATAATGAGAAGAATCTTAAACCATGTGTAAATATTTCGATGTGATATTTTGGATACGTTTTGACGATTTTTATTATTAAACACAGTTGAACTAGTTTCCTAGCGAAAGTTTGATATTTTGTCTGTAGGCTTTAAGATATTTTATGAAAGATTTTATTTCAAAATATATAATAGCTTGTTAAGAAAATCCTTAAATAATTTCTTAAAATGGTTTAAAGTCGCTTATGGAATAAATGGGAAGTTTCAGACTTTTTTCCATTTGTAACGGCACAATGCTTTTGAATGGAGAATGCTTTTGCACATGTAAAATAATTGTTATTAAAAAAAATGCCTAAATTTTAAATAATTGTTATTCAATAACCTAATTACCTTTATATTTACCCGGCTGTATTCACGCAGAAATTAAATCGGAATGTGCCCGACTAGTTTCGAACCCATTCGGGGTCCATAATCATGAGCTCTTACGGACTTGCGGCGGACTTGCGACGCGACATTTCAGTTCGAACAGTTCGTGTTCGAGTTAATTTCTGCGTGAATACAGCCGGGTAAATATAAATATAATAGTCACGGTTCACGAAAGTTTAAATATAAAAAACCTAATTACAGTTTCGTTTGGTGTTGGTACTATTCAATTTTTAAATTTCTTTTTCTAAGATAATAAGATTCTTATCTTAAGCGGCAAAATGTAACTGGAAATTACAAACTGACAGATTCTTCATTAAGTTGTTATACGTTACTCATCACAATATTTTAATTCTGCATATAGCTATATATATATATATATATATATATATATATATATATATATATATAAGCCATATTTCCGTTCATACGCACGTTATTTTGGGGAGGGATTATAGGGAAGGAGGTGAAAACACAAGGAGGAGAAGGGGATTTTGCATCCGACGCTCTTACGAAACATTGTTACAATAGCCAATTTAAAGCGCAACTTCTGATTAAGAATGGTATTATCTAGGTTGAGCCAGTCCGAACACGAGTCTACTGTTTTCAATTAGGCTCTAACAACTTACAACAAGCTGAAATAATACAATGTAATGCTTAGGAAATAAATATTTTACACAATGCTTAAAATATTATAGCGATTTAAAGAGAGCCTTTTAAGAATACTTCAATTGTAGGTAAGCTTTTTGGACAATATTTTGTATTCTACTCCAACCAACTTTACTGTACTGTACTAGCAGTTTTTTGTTTGAACGCGTTTATCTCTGGATTTGATTTTACATTCGGTAGCCCACTCGTTGAGGACGATTAATGATCATATAACGTAATAATATGATCCTTAAGTATTATTACTCACAGTATATTTAAACTGCAACTACAAAAGAAAGCACAGTTTTGGAAGAACATTCTACAAAAATATAATACTATTCACTTTTAGGGTTTGACCTAGAAAGTTTTGTAAGAAAATTTTCATTCCGGGACGACCGGACGAGCGAAATAGTTGCAGCCAACACCTAGTACCAACAAATCTACCGTAATATAAAATCTTTCTATAAGTTATTAAGAGACTGGAACTAAAACACAATAATTCAATACAATGAACTTCTAAAATAATATAGAGCAGTTATATTAGTCTGTAGTTATTAAGTTCTGGAGAACTTCTGCACTGTTTTTACGTATTTAAAATTAGAAACCATAAAATATACCAAATTGATTTCCGCTATAAGGTGAAAAAGACAGTTCCTTGTGAAGGGGCACTACACCTATGATTTTATTTGCTATATTTTAATTACATACTTAATAAAATAACGTGTGTATAAATATATTTCATAAGTTCAATTTATTTTTCGATATAGATATTGGTAAAATTCCTTAAAAGATAATAACGTTTATAACCGAAATTAGTTTTATTTTGTAAAAAAAAAAATACAAAAACATATACTGTTTAAGAAAAATATATATTTTTACACATTAAAAAATGTACAAATATTATAAGTAACAAAAATAAACTTAAAATAATATACAATAAATGAACAATTTATTTAAGCTTTTATTAAAATAAATGGGTAGTAAAGATTATTTTTAGTTGTCTCCTTGGCGTCCTTGAAACGATGTACTAGGAACTAAAATGCCCTCGGCACTGCATTGCATCGCGAAGTAGAAGCCACTTAAAAGCTGTCTACGTAAGAAATGATTGGAGGGGTTGGACTTTTTAAAATTAACCGTCGACTATAATTTTTGCAGAAACAATTTTAATTTTTTTTCTTTTTTATTGAGGTCCTTGTTAAATATTTTTGCAAGTTTATTTGAATAAATGTTTTTTGAATTTTTCTTGGAACAATTTTGTTTATTTGTTTTTTAGTTAAAATAAGTACTTAAGTTTTAATTATTGGAAATTAACAAAATGTTATACTGTTAATTTGCAAAGCCATGAAATTACTTTTTATTTCGTAAAAAAACATTTGAAAAATGTTCTGAAAACGTTTTTTTTAATCTTCATTTACCTCACCAGTAAAAAGAAGCTATTTAAATACTTCCATGTTTCTTAAATTTTTATAAGAATATAAAAAGGTAATATATTATAGTATCTCTGTACCTATTTTAGCTCAGTAGAGAAAATATACACCATTTTTCTTTATTAATTATTAAATTATCTATTAATAGTACTTTTATTACCCGAAAGACCCTTGAAATAATCCAAGAAGTCGATCTTTTGACCGTTCCACATTTAAATGAAACGGTCTTTACAAGAGAGATAAACGATTTAAGACGATAATATTGTGATAGTAAACAGATTTCTTTTTTTTTACGCATCTTCAGTCTGATGTTGTAGGTGGGTCTTATTTTTAGATAAACCTTGGAATGTTACATTAATATTGATTTTTAAACAAGTGCTTACATATGTAAATCGAATACACATATAATATTTTTTTAAAGTGCCAATTTATGCCGGTCAGTTAAATATTAATTATAAAAAGCTGTCACTTGAGGATTATTTTATTTGTATACTCGATATATAAGTAGAGTTGCAGCTTCCTTTGTAATCAGAAAGATGTACCAGGATATGATAAGGAGCGAGGAGCTTAGTGTGATACGCTGACCTTCTGCTGCTAATCCTGTACGTATACCTAAGAAAATATACAATTATATGTGAGATTCAGAATAGCCCGCCAAGTTAATCACAGAAGAATCATCAAACCATCTCGCTTAAACAAAGTAAAGGAATGAAACCTGCTAAAGACAGAAGCTTTGAACTTTCAACATATTTTTATAACGCAGGTCTGTAATGAAAAAAATCACAAGAACCAACGTTTTTGATAAATTTATGCACAAATTATTTTGTTTTTCTATCGTTAATTTAATTGTTATTTTCTTATTTATAAAATTCTTTATTAATATGTGGGAACGTAGGTTTGTTACTTTTTTACGCCTTAGTTGAAAACCAATCCACATGAATTATCAATATGTGGGAACGTAGGTTTGTTACTTTTTTACGCTTTGGCTTTTCAACCAATCCACGTGAATTTGGCACACTCTGTCATAGATGTGAGTTTGTTTATTTGCTACGCGTTTATACCTAAACTTAAACTTAATATAAAACTTAATATAAAAGACAGAAGAGGATATAAAGTACATTAAAAAAAAAACTGCCATTGTATATAAAAAAAATGTGTATTCTACATTTTATGTTTTATATTTCAGAACCCTTTACCACAAAGTTTCATTGCATTTATTATTAAACAAACAACATCATTTTACAATAAATAATACAAGAATATATAAAACTGACATAGCAGCAAAGTTAGATACATAAAGAAAAAAACATCTTATATAAGTCTACATACACCAGTAAGGATAAATATATGTATAAATTAATATTAAAGAAATCTATATGGTATTTTTATGGAATATTTATTTTGTGAAAATAATTACAAATTAATTGAAAAAGTAAAATTATAACTTATACGCATTATCCTAAAACAAAATAATTAAAATCATATACAAAACAAAATAAATATGAAATATCACCATAGTATACTAATAAACATGTGAAATGACAGCGTTCATAAATAATAAATACAATGTCACACTTATGACACTTTCTTTAAACAGTCTTCCGACTTGTTGTGTAAGACAATTTGACAGTGAAGTGTATAGAAATATCTGTCTCTGAATACTCTCTAAATAACCAGTATACTTAATTTTTTATTTTCTGTTTGAGATTACCCATTAACTCAAAAGAAACATGGTTAAGAATGGAACAGCTACGACAGACTATTAAAAACAACAGACAACATAACATTAATTTTATCAAAATAACGCGTTTAAGTCTACAATTATATTTAAGCTTTATCTAAGCTGAACTTTTTCTACAATATTATGAAGATTATTTCATCATGCGCCATTTAATATCAAAACTAATGACATCATCAAAACTTCAATCACAGATCAATCTTAGATTGCTTCCTACAAACTTAATATAAACAGTTATTGATGTCAATAAACAGTTTGTAATTTTAATCTGTGGTAGCAATATCGGATGCGGATTGATTATTAATTTCGTCAGTAAAGTGTGGACAGATAATCGACAACACACATAAGGTATTACTTACATCTGTGGCAGCTGTAGATCAGTTAGCGAGTGTGCACCTTATGATCTAGATCATAAATAAACCGCAAGCTATGGACTATCCATTTACTCCAGCTGTGGGATCTACGGAAAAGTTATTGCCTGCTAATATTATATAACAGGGTTTGATATCCAGTTTCTGGCTGAAGTTTTTTTTTAATATTCAATTAAGTTGTTGCTTGACTACATTCCACCTGATGTGTAAGTGAAATGTAGCAGGTAAGGCGCATCAACTTAGGAGTCTGACAAGGCAATGCACTCTTCACTTGAAGACACCCACAAAGGTGCTATATTTATTTGTATGACTAACAATTATTCAACATTATCCATCAATCGATCTACACTACCCATCTCTATAAATATCTCCTTTAACCAAGTGTTTCTGGTAAAGATCTCTAGTAAGAGATAAGCCATGCTTTGTGTAGATTGTCTTTAATATTAGGTAACTTGTATTGTTTTATGGTACATACAAAAAATAAATGAAAATGTTCGGTTTGATGGTTTGTGGTCGTTTCTCACGTCTGGTTTAAAACACATTAAATGTGTCCGTGTATTTATTTCTATGTAAGACTATAATTTCCTAGTTTTAAAATATTTCCACAAACTTGATAATATTTCCTGATATTTACATTAGAATATTTATTATGAATCGAATCGAACTTATTAAAACATGTGTCAAAATATTTTTACAAATACGACAATCTCTACATTATCAATTCCCGACTTAGCACTTATTCTTATATAATACGACTATTGAAATACGCCATTTCTAAATATATGCTTCTATTGAATTCATTCGGTAATTATTTTGTAACATTTAACACCGGAACAAAATCAATAAAATATCGATTGCATAAGTTAATAACAATGAAAATAACAAAAATAAAAACTATAAAAAGTATATTTTGTGTTTTCAATAAGGCGTTTATTATAACCCTAATGATAGCGGGCGCGGAAAAAAATGATCTTTTGAATGAACGAATGAATGATTTTTTTAAAATAAAAGGAAGAAGTTGATTTAAATATCACTCTACAGAAGCGTATACCTAACGTGGAGTTCTTTTAGTATAGTTATCTAAGTGATAAATTCTGACAGTAAAATAATAAACATTGTACCTTTTGAAGTTAAAGACTGGTATCTTTTTTATTAAATAAGTAAATACACTTTGAACTTTGGATTTTGTAATTATGTTTATTTTGAATGCGCGATAAATATAAATTGTATATTGGTTAATAATAACGTAAATGGCGTATTGTTCGGTGTGTTCCTTCGCTTAGATTACTTCCGTCTCATGAGGTCTCTACCGTTAGATGCATTCATTTGTGATAGTACGATCTGGCAATTCTCAAACGTGTTCTCTCATACACCTCAGATAGATCTCAGATACTAACAACAAAGACGACAGCACCGACAACCAACAACAATGGTATTTAATCAACAATCTCATACAACAGAAGATAGAGTTCCTTATGATAAGGGAAAAGTTTTCACGAAAATTAAATGTCACTCAGAACATTTTAAATAAAAAGCTTGTATTAAATAATATTATTATAAGTTACGTCATATTATTTGTTATTGTCGTCTTCTAGAATAATAGAGAAATGTGCAATGAATTCTTATAACACAAAAAAGATATTTGACATGTGTACTAATCTTACAATAAAACTAAAGATCTAGGTCAACCATTTATTTAATATATAGTGATAGCCTTCAATCGGTGCATTTGAGTAAATATCTAACTAAAAGAACTAAATATATTTTATATATTTCTAAAATACTAATCTAAAACTATTTAATAAATCTCCGCATTTAATAAAGTTATATAACATCAAATTATATTTATATATTTTAATTTATAACTAGACATATAATTTATATTCTATTCTTATAAAATGATATTGCTTTTATTTGATATTACAAAATAATATTGTAATAAATAATATGCTCATATAATAATACATTAATTTAGTCTCCACATTTATTTAAATGTTATATATTGTCTAAGCTCTAAGTAATACAATGATGTACGTATATTACTTTTTTCATGTTTAACCCCACACCTTGACGCTCTGGTCCCAGGAACAGCTGGCGAGGGCGACTCCGTTGGGGGACATGGAAATAGAAGTGACTCTGTTCTCATGAGCGTTCAAGTTACCTGTAAGAAGATACACACCTCAAATCGGAGTAACATTTTTGAAATGTCGTCCTAAAAGTAATATTTATAATAATGTTGCGATAAGTTTTGATGACGTCATCCTAAATCATTCATTCTTCTATTATGGGAAACATTATTAACACTTTCCATGAAATGTGTTTTGACATTTGAAATATTAATGTAATATTGTTTTTATTTAAAATATTGTCATTTAAAGAAAGCATTGATTCTTTTACGTCATTAAATAGATATTAGACAATCTTGTTTTCTAGAGCTCGTGTTACGAATGAAAGTAGTAAGTTTATATTGTAATATGGAAACAAAAATACTTAAAAATGTGATAGTACTTAAGAGTTCAAGGTAGGCTCGCTGATATCCACATATACTGTTCCTTACATATTTTTGCTCATATTTGCGTATAGTGATGTACAAACGATATATACATGAGTGTATATATTATATACTTTACCTGTATGTGCCACTTTGAGTGTGTCCCAGGAATGTACAGAATTGTCATCCGAACCAGCGAGGAGATACCGACCGCTTAGTGACAGACCTGGTCGGATTAACTTGAGTATCAATATATATATATATATGGTGTTAAATTACTACAAATTAGCGTGAGTAACATAGTTGCTAGATACAAGTACTAATATTATTCACCGCAGCTTGTGAAGCCGCTGTTGCCTGGCGGCTTGTAGTGGCCGAGTTGCTGATCACTACGAAGGTCAAAGAGACGAGCTGTCTTGTCTTCCGAAGCGGTTGCAAACGCCTGTCCACTCGGGTGGTACTGTATTATAGAATACTTGTCTTAAAATCTTTTTCATTTTCAAGATACAATCATGTAAAACACTGCAATTAATTTACTAATGAAGTTCATACAGTCAAAATTACAGAACGATATTTGTTTATGGAAATAATATATAAAAAAAATATACATTCGAATATTCTCTAAAATATTTCACAGGCAACATGTTGTGAACGAGTCAATATTAAATATTAACATGCTTGTTTGTTGTCGTTACTCACACAAACGCTATTGACATCAGCCTCGTGACCAAAAAAGGTTTGTTTAGCTTTTTCGGCACGAACGTCCCACAGTTTACAGGTTCTATCGACAGAGCCAGTGACATATGTCTTCATGTCTATAAAAAGATGAAAAAATGTTGTCCTAGAAATTTATATTAACATCACTAAACCAGCGTCTGAATTCATTTGAGGTCCTTCTTTTTGTAAACTCACTCTCTTCTCAACTCACCTGGGGCTAACGAAATAGTAACCACATCGCCTGCATGGGCGTCAAATTCCACTTCTCTTTTACCGACTGCCAGGTCCCAGACGCATCTTTAAATTATCATAATTAGCTTAGGTGCATTCATGAATAATTCAATAATAAAGATAAATAACACTAGCCGGTGAACATCTTAGCTTTCGTGATAATATCGTTTATATCACATTTTCAATTACATCGTTTAAAATGCGATTTCCAATTAAATTGCTGTCAAGTAATAAGATATCAAACCTTCATTCATTTATAATATAATAAAGTATAAATATTAGAAAAGATAAAATAAACGGATTCTGAATGGCAGTATTTTAAGTAAAATATTGTTTTGTAATCAAAGCACTACATCTTCATATCTCCGGAGCCGGTGAGGATGTGGGTGTCATCTAAGAAGCGGCAACTACTGAGGAAGCCCTCGTAGCCCGCCAGCTCACGCACCATCTTCGCCGAGCCGGTAGCGTCGCGGTTGTTGACGTCATACACCGTGCACATGTTGTCCATACCACCGCAAGCTTCAATGTAACATAGTAAATATGTTAATACAATACCGACGTGTATATCTATAATGTATATATCGCAGATATTATTACCAACAAAGTTGCCAGAGGGCGCGAATGCGACACTCATTACCCAGGCCGACCTCAGTGGTATAACTTGGACTTTGTTGCCGCTATATGTGTCCCAAATTATCAGCTTTCCATCCAGTGACCCGGTCACACAGTGCCTGAATAACGATAATATATGTAAATATTATTATTTCAAAATTAATTAATTTGTTATTATTAATTATAATTTAATTCGTTTTAAATAATTAAATACGAAGGGTTTTTATATTTTTGCTAAATAATTATAAAAGTTTTTTTTTGTTTGTTTGTAAATTTGATATTTAATATAATATAGAAAGACTTAAAATCAAAATATTTTTTGAAATATTCAGTATTTTTTTTTCACATTATCATTTTTGAAAAAAAAATTATTTAATATATATATTTTTAATATCCGTTGACTGTAACTCAAACCAAAAATAATCATTTACGTGATAGCATTCAAATATTATAACTGAACTAACAGATTAAATATTGACAATAAAAAAACTACGATTGTCAATAAAAGATATTTGACTGCATCAATAATTGAAGATCCCATGATAATCGTTCGTCTAGACTCTGGAGGCTAAGAGGAAAATCTCAGAAATCCTTGGAGTTTAAATATCTGGAAACAAATTAAAGTACGCTAGTACCGGTAGTGGGTGACATTGTCAGTGAAATAATCAAAACTGCATGTCGGCCGGAAAATTCGATTCCGTGCGGTAAATTGATCTGGGAGAGAAGCCACATGTTTCCAATATTTATTATAATATCATATTACTATGTAATAATATCATATTACTATGTAATATTATAATAAATTAAAGAATAATTTAATACTTATAATAATAATGTTTCGAAATGATATTAATAATGATATAATGATACCTTTTCTCAGAATAAAAAAAAATCAAACTGTTTAATATTAAAACTTTTTCTAATATTTGGAAATTGAAAAACTATTTTCCGCAAACATTATTAGTGTATATAAAATTATTTATTTCAATAAAATGTTTGTTTTTATGTTTAAGATTATGAACATACAAAAATACAGGCTGTTTAAAAAAAAATAAGTAAAATATTTAATAATAATATATTATAATATATTAACCTAGAATCCCCGCTGTAGTGGACGGAGTTCACCTTGTTGATATGCCCCTTAAGACTCTTTTTTGTCAAGAGGCGTATCTTTTGGACATCTCCCATATCCGCACATTTTTCAGCTAATTTAACATCCGATACTTTTTCTTGGTCCGCCTAAAACAGTACATACTTAAACATAAAATATATTATAAAGTCATAAATCAGTCAGTCAGTCATAAATATTATCTGACTGTCTATCAGTTTGATTGAAGTTCCCTATTTAAAGTTATATAAACTCTATTGCAACAGAACTTGTCAAGAACGTTGTAGCAATAAATGGAATGAAGTCTGAACGATACTGATATCGTGCTGTATGATTAGAGGTACAGAGCAACTCGTACTCCATCTTGTGAGGAGATAGAAAGGGGAGCGTAAACTCAATTTTATCCTCACTTCATTGAAATTTGTCTCAAATGGTAAATTCAGTCTGATTTTGAAACAGACCTGGCTTTAAAGGCGTGGTCATGTTGATTTTGATGTTACATTTAAATCTATTATTTTAATCTAAAATTTAGTTTACTTATAATAAAAAGTAGCTGTAATCATACAAAATAATATATTCAAGCCTTTTTTTATATTAAATAGTGTTGTTAAATTCATTCGTCGATAATATAACCTATCGATAATATAAGCATGGATTTTGAAGACGTTCTTGCTTACGGTTATTAGTTCTCACGTGCTTGTACTCGTAACTCAACAATCAAATCTAAGATAATATTCATCTCTGTGAATATTATCTTAGTAGTTTCTCTATTCCTTTCTTGCTAGTACTTTACGACGGACCTTTGTAATCGTCTACAAGATTGTGACGGTATGCCCAATTGAACTATTTGTCCCATTCGTGAACGAAGATTAATAATAATGTTGAATTGTCAAAGAATCTTTGAAAATTTAAAATTGTGACTAAATTATATGACAATTGACGTAGAATATCGTTTTGTAATAACTAGCGAAGCCACACTAAATTAAATAAAAACGCAAAAAAAAAGGAAGTATGTACGTGATAGAAAATAAGTGAGTCCTATATTGTAAAAAAAAACATTCATATAGATCGGCAGCATTAGGGTGGACTGAAAATTTTAACAAAAGATAAATAAATACGAAATCAATAAATATGACTAATAATTCAGCCCCAGTAAAAAGACACAGAAGTTAATTGTGGAAATAAATGAAATAATGATCTTATTAAAATAAACGAACAGACACACATATATAATAAGATATAGAGTATTTTAAAACGCACAGCCAAGTAGTATCAAATGAAATATTAATAAAAATACCTTGCATTTTGCGATCAAGTCATTCAACTCCTTCTTCAGGGCTGTGGTTTCTGGGTCGTCTTTAGGCATTTTGAAAATAACTTTAAAACAACTTCCCCGATAGAGAGTGGCTCCACGTTTGGACGGAGCACCACCTAACCAAAGCTAATAAAATTAGTGTAATTGGATTCATATGTAGTTGTGAAGCTCTATAGCTGTTCTACCGCTTTATTTACTTTGGATGGCAGGAAAATTAGGTTTCCATTAGAAATAAGAAAGTAACCTTAATTATGTTTTATGAAAAATAATTTCCGAGGACACTTGTAAGGATATTTAAATTCTTATACATTTATATGCCGTGATTTTTAATATGTAAAATTTGAACTTCAAAGGTAGCCGTTTCATATATTCTTCCACCTACCCGGCGTAGAATTAATGATTGTAGTGTCAAGTTCGCAGCTGATCTATTTTTTATATTAAGATAAAATTAATCAAGTTGACTAGACAACAGTTTTTAAAAGAGAAAATTCATATGGTAACAAATCATTTGCTTTATTGTATGTAACCGAAATGATTCGCGTATTGTTTATTCTTTCTCATAAAATATTTGCTGGATTTCACTAGTGTTGAATATCTTGTGATTTACTACAGATAAATTATAATATATATTTTTTTGCCAGGAACGAGAACAAAGATGATTGTTTGGCTACACGTGAACATGCTACGAAGAGTTGACCCTGAGAGGAACATTTCATTTATTCAGGCCACAAACACTCAGGAATCGGCTTGTGATTTGTTTATCGTCGTGGTGAATGCAAGACGAAACGGATATTAAATTCTTTGGAATTCTAAATGCATATCGGTTGGTTTCATCGGAATTTTCGAAATGTGAAATTGCTCATCTTTAAATAACTTCCCGAGAATTATGTTGACTATGAGTTTTCTCACATAGTTCTAGTTGCTTTAGATTTCTAAGTAAGTGACAAGTCACTGAGTATACCCAATGAGCTTTAAAATTTGGTGGGATAGTTGCACATTGTTTTTGGACGACAAAAATCGCAATATTCCTTATCATTTGATGATCATCAGTAATATAGTGAATAACTATTGTTTCTAGCAAGTAGTTGTGTAGTCTTCTCATGTAAATGTACTTTTGAACATCGAGCACGGTCACAAGACAGCGTCACAAGTTTCGTGATTCATAACGGTAATTACAAATATCATGTAGTTCTGTATCCGTTTCTGAATCAGAACTCTCGGCATATAGGCCTAAATATTCTGGTGGTACGTAAACACGGATCTCCTTTCGCGGGAGTTCGGAGTTCTCATTGCATTATGGTTTCGATAATAAAGCTTTATCACTGACGTTTCGATAATAAGTGCCTAAACCTAGAGATGTATTCTGTAATGTTCTAGGGATGCGCTATTAATGCTACAACGATAAAAATAATGATATTTTTTTATTATAATGAGAAATGAAAGAGGAAGAGGAGGGATGGAAAGAAAAGTTTGTATCATCAAATTTAAAAACCAAAGAATATTACAATGGGCTCACCGCTCAAAATAGAACTTTTTGTAATCGTTTCAGACAAGTTTATCTACGAGTAAAGTCTCGGCCTATAATTAGTTATTTATTAAAATATTTTTTATTCACGAATATTTTATGTATTGTAAACTAGATTGAGATATGTTTTTATTTAATTTAATAATTATATACGGCAAGCAGCAACCATAGCTCATAATCCTTTTAAACATGTTACCGTTTAACTGGTTTAAGCTAATGCAATGAAAAGGTTACAAGCTAATATAAAATAAAATTAATTAATTTGACTTTACTTTAATGATAGCTTGAATAAGTATGTTATGGGGATAAAAGGAAGCTTAGCAAAGCAAATTTGATTAATATATATCGAACAATGCTGCTCTCGGATTTACGCCCTTTGATCAATTGTTTGGAATTCCGATGCTCATTCTATTAATGAAGTTCTGTTAATACGAATGGCAATATGGATATCAAGAGAATAAAGAGGGTTCGGAATTTAATAAATGTATCTTTGATTTCAGTTTATCAGTTGATAATGAAATAAACAAACAGAAATAAAAACATTTCATAATGCATTCTTTTCAAGACATATTTATTAAAAATTTCGCTCGCCACTTTATTGGAATATAGTGAATATATACTAGTTATTGCATATGACTTCGTTCGTCTACTGAGTTTATGGTTACAATGCTGTTTCGAAAATATATAATTATTTTACCGGTGGTACAAATGAACCTATAAACTAAAAGTTTTCCTTTATTTCAAAATTGTGGACAATTCCACATTATTATTTTACATATGTTTTTATGTGAATACTGTGGTACGTATTTTACGTAATGATATTATATATATATATGTATGTATTGATGTTACAGCAAATTATCCACAAGTTTACAATATACTACATAGTGCCTTATAACTTATGTTGGAGCAATTTCAATCAAGCGGATTAATAAAGATAATGAAAATATGCTTTGACTTTTGTAAGAATATTTTAAGCTTTAAATTGGTTATCGAAAAATCGAGTTTTTTGATAACCAATTTAAAGCTTGTACAATTTATTCGTTAAAATATTATATTCGTAATTATGTCTATTATTTGAATTTTAGATTATATTCTGGCGGCCTCTATCCTGTTTACTAAATCTCTCTCTCTCTCTGTTCGTCTATGGGCCACATTACTTTTACAGTCCTGAACTATATATATGTATATATACATATATGTATTTTCCAATACAACAATAAAATTAAGCACTGATACATTTCACATATTAAGAAAACAAAAACAGCGTATTTTACATTTGCAAAATAAATGTTGCATATTTTCATAATATAGGAATGGGAACTGTAAAATCTGTAGAATATTGTGTAACAATGTGAAAGCAAAAATCCTTTTGAACTATTTCAGTCTTTTGCAATATCTCTGAGAATTCTACGACGACAGTGAAACAACGTTATAATACGTACGATGTAAGGGAACATTTACACCTACTAGCGGGGAAAGTGGGAGACAAGAGCGGTCACTAAAAGTCTACTTATGGCCAAAAATAAGATTTCATACATAAACTATAGGCGTTTTCATATCTACCGATAGAAATTGGACTTCAGGCAGACATTATAGGAAAATCACTCAATATGACTGCGTATATACTTGATTTTTCATAAATAATTAAAATAAAGTAAATGATTTTAAAATAACCACATTATTTTAAATATTTCTTATAAATTCGTAGTAGTGATTCAAATATCTATTATCTAAAAATACAATCGTATTTTTAACATCAAGGCTTCCGTACAATTTGGAAGATTTCGTTAATAGCGTTCGTTGTTTTGTCTGCGTGTCTGTGGTGTACGGTGCCTGTAGATGAGAACACTCCCTTCTAAAATAGATACCGAAGTTACGGAGAGATCTTTGTGGAGCTTAAAACACCGCTGGTTGTATTCACTAATCGTGTTACAGCCCTAGTAAGCTGGAACAAGCATTGGCGAGACGGAATCGAGTGATTTTTTATTTAACAAACGGAATATTATCATGAAATACAATTCTCTGACGTTTATAAGTTTTTCCATCATCAAAGCAAAATTAATAAATAAAATGTTAGATGTGAAATTTCTGTTTGTTACCTCTTCATTGACTTTACTTGATTTGACGGGTAAGTGCAGTCGACCCTAAATATTGTTTTTGGGTTGGATATACTGATGAAATGGATTGATTTATAAATATTATTCTTTTATTGGTTTGTATTTTAAATAAATGGAATTTATTCTAGGGCTTAAGGTTATATCAAATAAAATGTTTTATGTTAGGTATCTTTAATGTACATATAAAAATCTTATATGAACGTATGTACGTACAGAATATTGAACTTAGAAGGCAAGATAGTTGTACGTTAGATTGGGGTACTTAGCGGTACGGTGAGAGCACTTAATGCCTATTAACGAGAGACAAGAGACAAGAGAAAATTTCTAAGTAGAATTTCTGTTTAGAATTTCTAAGTAATTAATTGATAAACTTATAATTAATCATTAACTTTCATACTTAATTAAATCACGTTTAATAATAAAAAGAGAAGACAAAAATGAATATGATACTTAATGAATTCATTTTGTCATTACATATTAAAAAATAAATATAATATATTAGTTCTTGTATGAAGATACGAATAAAATCGATTTAAAATAGATAGTTTTATTAACAATACGTTATATTATTAACTTATATCTTGTAGTAAACCTAAATATTTTGTGTAAAACAGTTATATTTTTGTCATTGTTGTTGGATTTGTTTAGCCGAACTAATAAATTTCCACTCGCGCGTGTCGTTCGACCTACTAGCTTTCACTCTATTTCCAATTTCTTTTCTTTTCATCATCATGATCTAGATTTATCACAGAAGTGTAACTTGTTAGTCTTAATATTCGAATCTTTATGTAGTATACTAACAATTAATTATATTAACAAAGGCTCTCGCGAATTTTTATTATTATAATATAAGCTAATGGAAGAATTGTTTAGTTAGATTATTAATTAGAGAAGCTAAAGACGTAAGCTACAAAAATAATTATAATAAAATCTTATTAAACTACAAAGACGATATCGTTTGATCATATTAAAAAGCCGGCCAAGTGCGAATCGGACCAGCGCACGAAGGGTTCAGTACCATCTAAAAAATAAATTATTTTTTGTCGTATGGGTCCCCATAGTGTTATTGTTTTTTTATTTTTAATATTTGTTGTTATAGCGGCAATTGAAATACATATATTATTTAATATATAAATGTTTTTCATCACAATGTCACTGAAGGAGTAACGGTCATGAAGTTAATTATTATTTTGTAGTATAATTGCAAGTCGAATTCTATTTACTGGGTCATTACTTTTTGTAACACTTTCATTTTACGGCTACTTTTGCCGTCTCAATACTGAGGACTTTCACCTTTTTTTCAATAGTCAATTTTATATCAAACGACTGAATAGTTATCAGTTCCCCGAAGACCTGGCCGATAGCAAGATGGCTAGCTCGGTGTTCTTTTATCCCCTCGGCACCTGGGCCCTTACTCTGCTTATATTATTCCAACCTGGTACCGCTGTGTTTCAAGATAATTGCGTAGACGATCGAGAGCAGTACTGTATGAAGGGAGACAACTACAATCAAGGTAATTTTCTAATATATTTTGAAAATAAGATAAAATTGCATATTTGTTTATCAAATGCATCTTTGATCTTATTTATCCGTATAATGTTTCAAATAAACAAACTTTTAAGCTACTTTTCTATCATTTTAATGTTATGTATTTATTTTAAGATTATAGGGGAAGATTGGTCTTTAGTAGTTCCTGGTTTTATTTTATACATAAAATCTTTGTAGTTGGGGAGGTACTTTGAGATTATGCAATGGCGATTGAAGAAAATATTATAAGATTTGTTTACTTAACCATACTAGATTTTGAATTATAATATTTTAAAAAGTATTTATAGCCTCAGCGAAAATAAATGAAGACACATTTTTAATTAAATTTAACTAAAACTATCTTTTATAACACGTGGTGGCACAGACCAGACCAGACCAGACCAGACTAGCGTGTGGTCTGAGAATTAAAAGCGGTGAGGAAACCTTCATAAATACTATAAATACTATAAGTTATTCGTGATTCACATTGTCTCTTTTGACATTGCTGAAGTCGATTTTGCTTCGAATTTCAACATTTAATTTACTAGTATTCTAGTTTTATTCCTCATATTCACTTTATAAGTAGAATATACTCTGTGTGAGTATGGACTCTTTCAAATTAATTGCATTCTTGAATCTTTTAGGTATAATACACACCATAGGTTGAAGATTCAAATAATGAACTTATTTCATGGTTTCTATATAATTATTTTTTAATTATGAAGATTATATAAAATATATAAAAGAAAAACTAATTAGTTATGTAAATACCGCACAACTTTTGTTTCTATATTTTAAGGTGTTGTTTGCTGAAAATTATAATAAACAAAGAATGGGTGACACTTTACGAAACGAAGACAAGCGTCTATCTGAATGTTAATACCAATTTAAATTTACCAATAATATTTTTGTAAATGTTTTTCTTGTCTTTTTAATTAAAATCAATAATTAATGTACCATTGTACCACGATGCAGTACTACAGTTGTACTCAATCAAAAATAAGTTTGTGACATTAATTTTACGGTAAACCACCACAGACTATAAATTTTTAGTACATTTGTTATGTATGAGCATATGTTATTCCTTTTTTATTAGCACATACATAAATGAATAATCTAGTATCTGCTATTCCTACCTATTAACAACATGTCAGAGTTAAGCCTCAAAGCATATATATTACTCTTACATTTTTTAAAACAAAATTTCACCCAACTTTTTGCTATTCGAAATTTAGTCTTTTGTTGTGGGCTTATTTTGTGCATCTCTACCGAATAGAATGGCCACAGGTAGCGTTCATTTACGATCCAAAAAATTAAAACCTGCTACCAACATGACGGCAATGGTATTCATAAACCGCAAGGTAAATTAATCGTGCACTATTTGTTATATGAAACAATCGGATTTATTATTATTATAGAAAAATGTTATTTAAGAAATAAGTCTATCTCTGAAATGTTTACAAAACCGTGAAAGAATTCAAAAATTTCCAAAAAATCTTCGATACACAACCATATTGTTGTATATTTATTTTAATCCATACTAAACGAACGAACGAAACCAATTATAATACACCGGGCATTTATTATTATTTATTAACAAATATTGTCAATTTGACCAAATAGCCAATAGTTAAATATACGTTATATGCAACACAACTACACGTTTGATATGCACACAACGACACGTCGGATAGGAGTCTGCTAGCTGCTAGCGCTAGGTCTAGGGTTGCAGTCGCGCTATCGTCATCCGGCAGACAAGATGCTCCGGCCGCGATATTTCATCCCGATCATGAACTTCTGCTGGGCTCTAGCCCTTACTATCATCTTACAAACTCGCGATATATCATCTGAGAGATATTACGTAGAATACCGAAACACTTACTGTGTTGAGCGCAACGTCTACGATAAAGGTAGGTTTCAATTATTGGGTACCTTGTTAGACTTAGACTTAAAATTTGTTTTTTTTTTTTGTTGATGTGCTGCAACGCAATTGTATTTTACTATAAAATAGCTATGCTCGCGTCCTTTAAGTCGATATGACAATATATTCGTTGATAAAATTTGAAACTTTAAGTTGTTTCGCTGTTGTAAATTCAGTGTTAGAGTGCGAGGCTTCGGCACAACTTTTCACATCTTGTAGCCGGTAAACTGCGATCAAACTTATATCTTATTTTAAGTTTAATATTTTGCAAAGCAAGTGTGAAAATCCTATTAAGTTCTCAAATAGTTTTTGAATAACACGTTTACAAATTACACGCAGTAAACTTAACTGTTTAAATTATTACTTTAAATATTTAAGAAATGAAAGTAAGCATTATATTTATTTTCTAAATACTTTTCGGGCCAGACTTAGAAATTAATAAAAAGCTAAAAAGTTTTGTTCAAGCTTTCATTAGATATTTTAATGCATGTCGATATAACAATAATGTATTTTGTCATTTAACATTAAGGGTAAAAATTATTATAAATTAAATTTTTGGAAAAAATATCGTAATTAAAATATGAATTTTAAAAAACCTTTGACCTTTGGTTATTATTATCATAACGACATCATACTTGAACTCAATGACCGAGCGGCCCCCTAACTCTGCGCGCGGTAACTTTATGTTATTGATGGCTACGGATAATTGTTTATTTAATTATTATTAATTATTTAATATAAGTAAATTAAAAATAGTCAATTTAATTGTCTTTTCATGCGAAGACATTATTTTTTTATTCATTCCATTTGTTACTTTCTTATATAAACATTTTTTTTTATCTTATCTTCGGGTTATAATATTTCTGTCGAAGTAGTAAGTAGTGGTTGCCCGCGACTCCTGGATGACAATATAGCTTTATACGCTTAGAGAATTCTTCCATAAATACTGATTTTCGTATCGTTCAAGTTTATATGCAAAATAAATTCTATAGGTTGATTATATAAATATAGAACTTACGTTGATTCTTGATAAAAAAAATAATAATATTTAGACTGTTTATTTTATTAGTTATTTTAAAATAAAGCGAATGTCACAAATGAGAAAAAAAAATTTTTAAAGAAAAATTTGGTACCAAAACTTGAAAACAAAGATGTGAAATCTTTTAACTTATAAAAAGGAAACGCCATTTTATTAAAAAATAGTTATGACAATTTTTATAAAAATAAATACCATATTCTATTATATGCACGTAGTATTTTTTCTGTCTTTTTAAACTAAACAATAAATCAATGACTATATAATAATATATTATTGATATCCAGTAGTAGTTATTAATAATTGTAAAGATGATATTTAGATTCATTGATTTTTATTTTGTTTCAAAATTATAAATACGCTATTTGTTTAAATACGCTAACCCTCTTTAACTAGAACTCGCATTCCAAATATCCTCTATTCCTTATTCGATCAAAATAAGCCCATTCCAAATATTAATAGAGAGGTGCCTTTAAAAAAGGAAATAGCAAAGTATTCGTTTCGTGATTATAAACTTATATTCCGTGTTAAAGTCCTTCTGTAGCCGACGCGGCGGGAAGTTGTCGAAGATTTCGAAGTATTATTGACTGGTAGATTAATAGTTTGAGTTAGATAAATAGTTTTAATGAAGTTCATTTCTAGTCATTTCTTATCTTTATCCTTACCACCTTAAAAACTTCGCGTCAATATATTATATTGTGATATCTAAGTAGACAACGTCCTTTGTATGTGGACGCATCAAATTTCCATTCTTTTCGTTCTCAATAGCTTCAGTCACCTAAAAGCTTTTGTTCTATTTAATCATGAATCCGGCTTCAATCTCTATTATTAGGGTGTTTACACATTTGATCCGAGTCAATACGGTCTGTAGAAGTATTACTGTTTGTATAAATAAATGCTCTTGAAGTACATTCGTTATTTTGAAATCCGAACTCCCAAGTGATATGCCGGTTTTTTTATCGGATTCGGATCGGATGTTGTGTGTAAACCTCCTTACTCATAATTTAGCAATGACGAATTCCAATATCAGTGTAATTTAATAATTACACTTATCTTAATAGATAAGTTATTAAATGAGCTGGTAATATTAAAATGAAGAAAACACGCTTACTAGATTATAAGTAAAATTTATCCCTTGAGGTACTCATCCCTGATTGAAAATTATTAACAATTAAATGTATAAGAAAGAGTCCAAACTTGTGAGTTTTAAATCACAAGCAGCAACTTACGCGGCATGTCGTAATTCGTATAAGTCGTTGCTCCTTTTATAATAGAATAACCACCTCACGATGGGACTCAGTCACAAATCATTTTTGATACAATATCGACACGAGGCTCCAAGGTGATCCAAGAGGGTACTCGTTTGCGGAACGGAATGACACAAGAACAATGATCGTAAATCTAATATTTTGATAGAAAATTGTATGTCTTTATTTAAAATGTCCGCTCAAAATAATGACATCTTTTTATTGATATGTAATAAAAGGTCTAACGAGTATAAAAAGTCTAGGATAGTGCCACCAGATATGGCAGCCGCCTGACTAACTATATTTATCATCAAATTATCCAGAAACTACTTGACTGGTGTGAGAGGCACTCAATGTATGATGAGCGAATAACAATCTAGTAGTTTTTTTTTTTTTTTTATAAAAATAAGAACATAGTTATTATGTATTTTCAAATGAAATATGTAGAGAGATACTTACTGTCTTATACTTGATATCGATTGAACTGTTCATTACATGTTTTTTTTAAAGAATTATTTTGACTATATCCTCAAAAAAAAAGTGGTAGCCGTTTACATAAAAAAAAAAAGAAAAATTCAGTATTAAAATTTCTATAGAATATCATTTTTTATTCATAAACATAATCGTTGCACCAAATTCTTATTAAAATATAATATTTCTCGTCCAATTATAGTGAAGTCAAATCCCGTGCTCAGGTAATTGGAGGTAACCTGTAGCAAGCGACCTGATAATTGATAGCGGGGATTGAGAATTTATTCTGAAGTTACAGTATTCTTAGTTATTATCCCGTCTACCAGTTCAATATAGCTTATTTATATTTTATACTTGAAAAGGCATTTGCCATTTGACGTTAAACTACTTCTTTCTATAAATACTTTAAGATATCTCTTCCGTGGAAAACTTAACAGCGGAATTCGACTGCAATGTTATAAATAAAACGTTTTTAATAAGCAATTTTAACAACTCTTCTTGATTCTTTCTGATTTGAACAAAATAATTATGATTGTATATTAAGTGTTAAGTGTGTACGTCACTAGTTGGTGCAGTTAGTGTGACCGTCACCTATTGAGTTGTGCTACATGGGGCTTCAGTGTCTGAAATAGTCTTCTAGCCTGGTATACTAGCCTGGTCGTTCCAGCTCATAAATTATGAATAGTTAGACTCTACTGTATGTATATAATAGGACGGCGGCACATTAAGCTATAGGGTCAGCTAAAACATCCTGTTTCAAGTGATGGCTCCAGTAACTATGTACTTCATCGAACATGAGACACTTTTGACCGATTTCCTTATAAGATAAGGTTTAGATATATACTTTAAATGGAGGTTTAGAGTAGCGAGGGGCTAGTTGTAACATTTTGTGGTCTCTTGACTATGAAAGCTTACTTGTTTGGTATTTAGGAAATCTAGCAGTACTATTTACTTTTACTATAACAACTAGTAACTATTCAAAAACCGATTTCAAATAAAATTTTGATCAAACCTGTAACAAATTTTTGTAGAAACGGCTTTGAATAAAAATTACGAATGTCACAACTTACCCCGTTATTGGGGCTAGTTGCAACGGGACTGGGGGCATATATGAATACCTGTTTTGTATTTTATAAACTTTTATTTGGCTTAAAAAACTTCAGATACGCTAAAATAGACTTCAGGGGTCCTTAGAGACAATTTTGGATTCATTTCCATAACATTTACGAACCAATCTGGTGAAGCTGATTTTCACGCCATGACGGAAGTAAGATTTTCGCTTTAATCATAACAGCATACTGATACGGTAACTTTCTGACCTATTTTTATTTTGTAGTGTCTCATTCTGAAATAGATAGAATTAATGAACTTTGACAAAAAAGTATTCATAACATGAAAATGAGAAATTTAAGTACGTCCCACGTAATTTCACATACATAATAAATAAATAACATGTTAGAACTAGCCCCGTAAAAGTGTTACAACCTACCCTACGGCGAGGTTTTTTGAAATTAACTTCTATTTAAAAAAAACGCTTACTTGGTGTAAAATTACAGTTAATTATAATCAAGCTAAACAAATGCTAAATACATAAATAAACAACTGCTGAAAATGTTGAAATCTATACTAATCAATTTCGTATAAAATAAAGAAAATAAAGTTACCTAGTCTTTTCTTCTGCGCCGTGCTGTGGATGCACAGGCTTCTATGATACATTACGTATTAAATAGTAGGTTAGCTTTAAAATAAAACGAATATTCATTTATTAAGTAGGTTAAAAATGCTAGTCACTACTAGCCCCTGTTATAACTAGCCCCCCGCTCCCCTAAGTCTGAAAATTTCTATTGAATAGTCAAATATTTTAAATAAGAACCAACACAACATGATAATGCCAGATCTGTTCAGTTTCAAATGATCTGACCAAAGCGGTGTAATTGAAGGTACTGTCTTGTAAGCCAACAAGTCTATAGTATACTTGGGAATAAAACAAATATGTATTTATCAATCGTTTATGTAGTTACAATACTTTAAATAAAACCCAAATAACTCACAAAAAAAACGAACTTTTTATATTAATCTTTTCTAGATATTTTCGTTCATATTCATATAATTAAAATATTTTAAATCATACATTGGCTTATTATAATATTGTAATTATATTTAAATTAAGATAACTGATTAATATTATAATTACATGTATTTAAGCAGTAATTAGTACTTCATTATATGAATGTTAATTCTAGTGAACAACATTGCTTTACATGTTTCATTAAATTAACATATAAAAACTCTCTGATTCGAGAAATGTCAACCAACTGAAGCTGCATCAAAATATTCATTTAAAAAATATTTCCCAAAACAAATATTACAAAAACGTTTCGTTTTTTTCAATATTATTTTTTTCATAATGCAATGCTTCAATGGCTATTTTTAATATCGGACTGTCAACAATATTTCAAACGTTTTATTCCAACAAACAAACCCTACCATATGTATAGCATTTATTAATAAATACATTTACGTATACAGTTAACGCACAGCTTAACAAACTAATTCTTTTGCAGATTTTTCAAATTTGAGAAATCAAATCGTCTGTTTTGTTCCAACGTCTAAGAAATCATAATTTAAATATATTTACTAAACATCATTATGAAAACATCAATAGTTCAGTTGTGTCCTATTTTATTAAGATTTAAATAATTACTTTATATATTTATGATTATAAATGAATAAATAGCTGTAAGAGTCTATTGTATTTTGTATTTAATCAATTAATCTTATAATTATATAATATTATTGTATTAAAGCAGCATCATAGTAATTAATGATCGTTATTTTAATTCAAAATGAAATACTCGTTTTCACAAGTATAATGAAAAACAGATCAAAGCAGATCACATTATAAAATATAATTAAAGAAAAATCCTTCACAAGCAGAGAAGCTATAAAAATGTGGACACCAGATTAAAATTTTGTATGAAATATCTCATTTTAAAAGTTGAAATGTAACATATTTCAATGTTGTATATAAAATTTTCACCCATGTGATACTTAATTCATATAGAAAAAATAAAGCTACCGTGTCGCTACCTACCTCGATTAATAGCTTAGTTGGAAGAGCGACGGGAACGTCTTTTAGAAGTCGCGGATCGGGTACTGCCGGTATTTAAGATATTTACATTATAAAGTTTTGAAAGGCATGGTCGACCTGGTGGTTCAAGATAGTGCTGTTTTAATATTTTTTGAGAATTTTTTTTTTTTTAATAAAGACTGCATCTTTCAAAAATCAATAAAGAGCGAAAATTATACTTTATTATTATAAAAACAAATGTAAAAAGATGAGTAAACAGGAAATATAAAAGAAACACATAAAAAAGTTTAAAGTTTATACCCACAGCTGGTCTATTCTTGTTTCATTTGGAATTTCAAAAAATATTATTATTTTTTTTTAATTTAATTTAATTAATTAATAAAAATATAAATTTTAAAGTCGATTATTCAGATTGTGATAGACGAAAAAGTGATTACTGATACTTCTTATTCGTCACGAGAACAGAGCCGTGACCCAAAGGTAATGTTTGACACAGTCCATGGGAGGGTGTTCCATTTCGTGACCATATCACCGTTTTCAAGGCTTCACTGGTTTATTAAACTGGAGTAACAGTTATTTTTTTAAACAATTAGCCCTCCAATGGCTTTAAAGCAGCATTTAAAAATAATGCGTTTTTTAACAAGTGATTGATTGGCAGATTCGTAATAATTTATAAAAAATGTCTGTTAACATTAATTCCCCCTTTTTACTTTTGTATCTAAAACAACTAATCAATAACATTTATTTAATTACTTTTATTAATCTTACTAATATTCAATGAATTACTTTCATTTAAAGCACCCTGGGTAAAATTCGTTGAAACCAACTTCTAATTAAAAACTACTGTTTTGAGTTCTGTCGTGAACTGAACACGTAGCAATTATAGTTTTCAATAAAAAATAAACGTACAGATTTGGCTTCGTTACTATTTTCTTATATGTAGGTGTAGTTGAGGTTTTCACTGATTAAACGATCTCCAATATTTTACTACAGTATTTTTATCATCAGTATGTTTTTATAAAAATATTTCAAAACAAGTTCATTACCCGGCTCTGCTTGCGTCACTGACTTCGTGAATTGCTATTTTATTAAATATTTTTCTTTTACCGCTGATTGGTTTCGGAATCTGTCAGCTCAAATTCAAACAAACTTTAAAATATACATATATACCAAGGTTGAATATATTATATTTTATAAAACTTTAAGATATATTTATACTTATACGACGAGCTAAGTTTGCTATATATATATACACATATAGTAACGATGTGATGGGTCTGATCGTCACCAAATCGCCTAGACTATAATCCATACGAAGTACGAGAGGAGCTTAGCCCCGTAAGTGCTTCTTAGTTCGCCCTGAAAAGAAAATATTTGGGTAGTTAATAATTATATTATAAAATAAGCACATTTATATACATATATTATTATTATTATATTAGAGAGACATGATTATAATTTCAACCAATGAAAGAAAACTGAAAACTTACTTTATTACGGGCACTTCTTCACAAGAAACCAGGGAACGAGCGGACCTTATCAACAGTCTCAATTTAATCTACAGTGGAACTTTATTTTTATTGCACAGACATTATACAAGCTGATAAACCAACGTACACATGGGCTGATGACTCGTTGATTAGGGGAGGTACCCATGCAACGTGACCAGTTTTTATAATTTTTAACCTCACTATCCCCTCGGCGACCATCCGTAGTTTTTTTATAAGACCCCCTTCGTGTTGTCACGTAGTAATTCAGAAGTATATTAAGTAAGTAGTAATTCAGAACTATATTTTGGTTCACGTTTTCGGCTGCCCGACATGACACTTGCATATAAAATTAATAGTTCTATATAAAATTAATTAATTCCACTTTTATGTTTAAAGAATGTTCACCCATAAATAAAACAATTGAGTAAGAAATCAATTTCTTAACTATACTAATTTCTTAATAAGTTGATCTAACTGTCAACAATTAAATCAACTAATCTAAATACTTATACGAATTATTTACTTATTATCCGACAATCACAATTATCTGCTAGTTCCATACTATTCTAATAGATACAAGCTTATTTGTTGACTGGATTGAGTAGGTATATGTGAGATAACTTGGGGCGCGTAAATTTGTGATTACAGAGAAATGGTATCGATATCTCTTAATAATCATATATTATAGTAACCGATTTACTAGACTCCATTTCTATTTTTCATTCTGCCAAACTGTCAAACGATACTTCTTAGATGGGACGGACTTTTAAAGCAGGTTGCTTATTAAAATATTGTTGGTGTTGGTGTCTTAGTACATTATTTTGTTTAATTTTATTCTAGTTGTTATATTTTCTGTGTAAGTAAATTTTACTCTGTTCAGTACAGCTGATCTAACGCAAACTTGAAAAACAGCAGCAATATTTTTCGTAGAAAGATAGTAAATCACAATGCTTCGCAAAATTTTTGAAAAGGTACATTCGTAGGTGCCTGTGATGCTAAAAAGCCTATAAGAAAAAGATTTTCCATAGAAAATTGGAATATCTAATTAAAAAATAAGTAACTCCTACTCTAAGTTCCAGAGATTATTACTTGTATGAAGTGTAGGTAGATAGGTTTGCTCAAACTCATTACCAAACTAAATGTACACAAGCTTTGACTGATGAAGCGAGTCCTGAAATGAGAAGTTATTTTTGCTTAATTACACTTTAGATTAGCTATTAGGTGCATTTCAACTGAAAATCCTGTTAGCTATTTCATATCTCTTCTGCTGAATTAGAATTCAGACATGGTAAATAAAATAAACCTTTGGTCAAATGGAATATTTTGGATTGTTTTTGAGTTTTACACAGCCAGTAAACCGATTTGATAACCAGATCTTTATGTAAACATATTGTACATAAAGATCTGGTTGTATTATGACAGACATTAATTATTGCTCTGCAGTCCGAGATTAAAAAAGCCACTTTAGAAACTCTTAATTATCAGATCGCATATCGGCATCGATAATTCAAGAATCGAATTGTAATTTATGTCATCTACGAAAAACCCAACTTATATTTTAAATATAGCCTAGATCCAACATGCAAATTTCTAAATAGTGGTTTGTTTGGTTTATAAGGTTTTGATTTGGATAGCTTACTTTGAATATTAGCTCAAACAAATTAACTTATAAAGTATAAGCTCACAAACTTTACCTCTTTATAATATTAGTACAGACTAAGATTAAAATAGGAGATTTTTCATAGTTAAAGTTTATGTTGGAAAAGAGTGCTGGACGCTGAAAATCTATTATATATTCTTAATGAATAAGTTATTTGTTTACTTTCACACTTATCAATGTTAAGTATAATATATAAGTCTGATGTCTAATGGTCGCTAAATACTCGTAGATTGTCCAGGCGCAATAGAACGAAAAACAATATTATATACATTGAATTTCACAGTATTGTGTTTACTATAATATAAATTTAACTTATACTTTAGCCTCAGCAACACGTGGTCGGTTAACCTATTAAGTTTTAGCTTGTATGAAACGTTTGTACTTTATCAAAACGCCGTCTATTGGATACTTAGGTACTCTAGTCGTATGTTAAGAAAATATTGAGGTCGTTTACAAAAGGCATTAGGTACTTATACAATTCAACAGAAAACAACAATATTATTCACTGGTTTTTACCAATTACAGATCATAATTCATATAGAAGTGAGCATAAGTAGTCGCAAAATTACGGAAAAAGACCCAACAAATTTTGTAAAATTATATAAAAAAGTGTCTATCGTATGATTTTTTTTTTTTAGCTTTGTAAAGAGGACTTGAATTTAATCTTCACTACATTTAAATTAGGAATTACATAATGTAATAAAATAATATATCATACATTTGTCATTATTCCATGGTTTTACGGAAATTTAATTTGTAGCGAAGGATTTTACAAAGCGTTCAGATTTGAAAAGTATGATACGAAATTTATATTATTATGATTGAAAGTAATAAGTCGTCTACCATTGGTCGTCTGCCATGGTAACAAGTTTTGAACACGATTTCGTTCAATAAAACTATTCTTGATTTTTTTTATATTGTTATATTTCATCAGTTTCTAATTTCTATGTTTTCTTGTAAATTACGGTAAAGGATATCCTGTATGTAGACTCAGCAATATATAATGCAATCCCTAGACTAAAAAATCATTTAAATTCCGTAGTAGGAACTTTTTGCCTGAAACACAAACAAACAGGTAACCTTTTCAAAGTGTTAATTAGATAAGCATAATATAAATAAAAAAACTAGGTACTTACACGAAAGGTATCTGTATCATATTTATGACCTTACTTCTACTATGTGGTCCGCAAAGTTGTTTAAGATTTTTAATTCTACAATAAATTAAAAAAAAACGGAAAAGACAACATTCCCTTTGTGCCTATATAATTTTTATAATATTAACCGTCAACTACATCTCGTGGGTCGTTAGAAGTACGTCATAATTTCATGAGATACTTTAACACCATCGAAGTTATAGGATTTATATAAATCTTATAATGTATTCTTGGTAAGTATAACTGAAAAATATAGAAGTAATAAAAAAGGACTTTTACGTAGGTTTCCTCCTAATAACAAAAAGGGTCGCAGTTATAGCCAGCCAAAATTATAAACTTAATAATGTTTTTAAATCTTGTTTTTTAAAATTAGATTTGTTTTTCTTTCGCTATTATGTGGTATGTAATTTTTTTTGTATGAGCTCATCGATATTTTTCTTCGTCCTTTTTCTTTTTTTCTCCAAATAATATGTAATATTATGTGACCGAAAGTGCTAAAGTGCTTTGTTATTTTGGAATGGAGTGGTATTGTTTGGTGGAAAATTATTTTTGCGGATAATATGAGTACTTTCTCAAAAAGGGTCATTTTTATATTTAATTAAAGAGATTCACACAACCATAGAAGTAAAACTGTAACGTGAAACAATAAAATCGAATAAAACGTTTTTATTTTTAAGAGCTTTTTCAAACAACTGTTAAAGAAATAAGAGAATGTTAATAATTAAATTCTGAATGTCGACTTTGTAAGTATAATATATTATAATGTTAACTTTTTCGAGCATAATATAGTATTCTACTACAAAACTACCTTTAATATAGTATTTTACTGTAAAACCAGTATTTTAGTGACGGATACAAAGTAGGTGGCGCTGCTTCTCTACCGTGGTAAATTTAAAGAGAGCTGAAATAACGGGAACTTTAAAATGAAAAAATAATAATTTTATGAGTTAAAAAAATGTATCTTATTGTAAAATAGTATAATTTAAATAGCTATAACATCACCGTAAAAGATTTATAACATTAAAAAAAATTGATGAACATTTTTTTGAGTCCCACAATAGGGAGGGCTATTGTGTTTTCCCTGGAAAGTTAGTACATTTGCCAACATGAATAGCATTCTATATGTTGACTAAGACAGTAAGCCTCATAAGTGTTACGTTCAGTAGTTTTATTAAACATATTATAATAAGACCCAAAATCTCTGAGATACCGTAAATGTTAACTTCAACTATATGCCAACTGCCAACACCACACAAAATTTGATTAAAATCTATCCAGGTATAGGTATATTGTAATTTAAGTTCAAATCCTTTTTTTGTATTTGTCTGTAACTTGTGAAAATATGAGAATGTTGTTGGCGTCATTAAACTAAGATCAAACGAAATTTCAACAAAATCTGTCGCGTACATTTTTCGTGCAAGCAAGTATTAAGCAAAAGTGCTGTGAGTAACAAGTACTGTCGAGTTAAAAAAAATATTTAGTTTACATATATCACTTAGTTACTATTATGTTATATATTTTATAAACTGGCGAAGCACCGAAACTGTTTCCGCGAATTATAACATTGTTATAGTGCTTTAAGATTGTCACTTTCTTCAGTTTGGTCCTCATATATTTTGGTATTCCATACCTCTACTTGTCATATCTTGAATGTTGTGGCCTCGAAAACAAAATAGTAATTGTTATTGGGAGCTCAACTCAATTGTTATTGGTCAATATCTATAATCTATTCAGTATTTACACATATTTCGAAATTCAAATACTTGTTATGTTAATTTAAAAAGACGAAATGAAATTATATATAATTCGTTCAAAAGTAAAGCATCTAGTTCCTGAAATTATTTTAAATAGAAAGGCGTCCAGTAGAGAAAATTATTGCACTTGATGTTTTGATTACATACATTACAATTTGCAAGACAGAACAATTGCTTCAGTGATTAGTCGCATGTGTGCGAGGTACGACAGTACAGTAATATATAATAATCAAAGCAAAGTAGGTATTTTTCTTCGGGTAGTTTCTTTATTGAAATGAAATATAAAACCATATGTGATGATCTCATACTGCCACAGGAGTAGCGTCGCTGTAGACGCACAGTAATCGGTACTCAGTAATTTACACTCGCAGTTTGTAGTCCGCTGGCCGGGAGGAAGCGTTTGTTATCTTGGTGTTCGGGTGACGTTTTTCCAACCTCTATAGTTAGGAGTTTATCGCTTCGGAAGCGGGAACGCGTATGTGGGACGACATAAAACGGTTTATTACACCAGTGTTCTAACCTGGTCCGAAATTTACGACTTTCCTGCAGTCCATTGAACTTATTAGCTGATCAGCCTACAAAAATGTCTGGTCTTCTGCAATCACTTTGCCTTTTCCTTCTTTTCACTATAAAGACTGAGGGAACTTCAGAAAGTAAGTTAAATATCTATTTTGACCACTGCTATGCTTACAGTTAATTAATAGTTATCTTTGTTTTAAAAAAGCTCTGTTATTATTATATTTTATTAAAATTTAAATTATACATTACATTTTTTATATTTCCTTATTTATTAGTTTGAAATTCTATTTAAATAATTTTTGACCCAATATATTTTTTGAACATTTTAGATTTAATTTCCTGATTTAATTTAATTAACATAAAAATAGTCTGTTCTGATTTAAAAAAAAACATTAATTTTAATTGAATGAATAGTAAATATAAAACCTAATCAGGTCATAAATTGGTTTTAAAATAAATCTTTACAGAACATTCCTACCAGTTTGGCCTTGTTGATTGACATGGGAATTATTTTGCTTTTACTGAGATACAACCAATTAAATACCTCCGTTAAAATGTAGATGAATAAGTAGATAACTTTAATATTGTCAAGATATTGCACAAATAGACAAAATATATAATTATTATGAAACAACTTATAAAAAGATGATTACTTCTTGATTGATATTAGACATTGCATGTTCCAGCTGCCAAAAAACATGAAAATGGATCTGATTTGCTGTATTCATTCCCAAATCAGTATTTTTCCTATTAAAATTGGGATATAATCCATTTCAGAGTTGCCAAATAATTGTTCTGTTTCTGTGTTAGTACTTTGTGTTGAGATATTGGGTTATGATTGTTTTATATGGTCTAGGAATATATATATATAATAATTCATTGATTAATATATTATGATGAATAGTACAAGCTTATTCATTTATATTTGAATTTAGTGGAGAGTTAAAATATGCATACCTCTATGCGAATTGTATGTAATGAAGAAGTCTGCTTGTTTTTTGATTTGATTTTCTTGAGTTGTTGTTGCTTGTTTTTTGATTGAGTTTTTTGGTCTGATTGTTTTTTGATTTGATTGAGATGAGGATCTCAATTGTGGTTTATTAAAATTTCTGAATTGAGAAAATATTGAATGTAATAATGAAATAAAAAATAAGTATATTATACCAGCAATATCATAAATTATAACAAAATTGTTGCATTGACAAAGGTCAATGAGAAAATAAGTATTTATGTTTTAAAATAAACTAATTTACAATTGTTAAAGAACAGTTTTTTCTATAGCTCCTGATGTGAAGGTGTTGACGGTGGCCACTGAAAAAAACCATGGACTGGAAAGATTCCTCCGCTCTGCCAAAGTATACAATATCAAAGTGGAAGTTCTCGGTGAAGATCAGAAATGGGAAGGTGGAGACATGAAGTACCCGGGCGGTGGTCAGAAAATCAACCTCCTTAAGGAAAAACTGACTAAGATGAAGGTACCCAAAGACAGGGACCAGATCATCCTATTCACCGACAGGTACTTTAATTATAATATTATAAGCAATTTAATTATTTGAGGACATTTTGGATTTTAATTACACATAAATACCTACAAAATATAATATTTGTATATTCATGTAGGAAATACTTAATTTTATTTAGAATGCAATATTTATTTTGTGTATGCATCTTTTATAGTAATTAATATTCATATAAGTATATATTTATGTATATATTTATTTATGTATATTTTTGTGTATACATCTATATGTGTATGATACTTTCTTCTAAACTCTAATATCTTCTGTAATTTCCTTCTTTATTGTACCGCCTCTTAACTCTGCAACTTTTTAAAGTTGACTGTCAGAGAATGCTATTTAGCATTAATTCCGCCCATTTTAATTTTTTTTGTGTTGGAACAATAAAGTTTTAAATAAAAAAATAAATAAATAATTATATTTAGAACTTAATTTTAGTATTATTTTGAACATTAATATTCAGTTTGTAGTTTAGTCTAGACTACTTGATAGCTCATTTATTGAAAGGTTTTATCAATTCAATGTAATACTATGATACATACAACCAGCATTAGATATTATAAAAGCACATCCGACAAGTATAGTATTAAAATGTCTACATAAATATATGTGTTATGTCGTTTAATTCCGGAGTAGTAGTTCTGAATTAATGTTCCAAACATTTTAACCCAAATTAAGACAGTGGGCAATAATTGCTGTTGTTATATACTATTAGTATATAATTATACTATATATAATAATAATATATACAGAACATCAAGATGTATTATCTATTTAAATTATATTTTTAGTAGGTACATTATTTAATTTAATGTGAATCAGTTTTCATAATATTTTAGTTTGTATCATTATATAATCTTTAGAGAAGCAGAGGTCGAAATATCTGTTATCAGTAAAAAAATATTCTTATCAGTTTCAAAGGAATTATTTGCTTCACTTATAATATGATTGTATTTAAATAATCACAGTTCTAGATTTATTATAATATATTTCTTCAGTACAATGACTTCAATTGGGGACAATGATGTTAATAAAAGATCTCTCTTAGAAAATAAGATTCACTATTATTCAAGACGCAACTGATTTAGTCATCGTTATATTATGTACATTTGTTTGTACAATAAAGACACGTGGATTTGCTAAATGTTTTTAAGAAGTTTGAAAATATTTCCGTATCGTCATCATACAAGGAAAATTGAACGCGTGGTTAATTTTTTGACAAATTTTAATAAGTTAAAAATATCTCAGATACAATGGTTAGAGAAAAAATAAGACTACGCTGTATATATCCGAAATACTATAACTTCTATTCAAAATGGTTGCTTTTATTATATCTGGTTAAAAAAAGTTTGTTTCATCTATATCATGTGTCAATACAATATTATGTAGTAACTCAATGGATTAATTACATAAAAAACATAAAAAAATATTTATATATTCTGTATTTCATAAATATCATGTCTTTAGCATCTGCAAATTATATGATTAATAATATTTATTTTAATAAATATAAAATTCTCAACATTAATTAATCTCAAATTCAGAAGAATTTAGAAGTCTCAGGTTTGATTCCCGATCGGTAGTCCCGATATTTTCCTCTATACTCGCACATGTCTGTAAAATTAGAACATTCTTTGTAGCTACGACGTGATGTTCCTGGGTTCTCTGGACGAAATAGTTAAGAAATTCTTGGCTATGTCGGTCCGTGTGTTGTTCGCTGCGGAACCATTCTGCTGGCCCGATAACAGCCTGGCCTCGGAGTACCCAGACGTCAACCAGATCAACCCCTTCCTTAACTCTGGGGCTTTTATTGGTAAGTTAGATAAGTATAGCCCTTGTGTATACAGAAACAATAAACAATAAAACAGTTTCATCAAAAGTATATAATACTACACATTAAAAGTTTAATAAACACTTGCAGCCGTCCAGAACATTGTTTTTATTACACATGTTTAAACGATTGATTGTTGAACCAGTTTACAAACATTGATCTTAATTTCACTACACATTACAATTGAGTTAATATGTACACAGTCTCATTAACTATTGATGTATGCTTAAAGATAAATTATTGTAAAAAAAACCTTTTAATATATTGAGTTACTGAATATCAATTTATAAATTCTTTCATTTTATAAATCGCAAACTTTCAGGATAATCTGCTTCAATAATTAATTTGAACTAAAGGTAACATTTACACAAACATGCTAAATTTTATTTATGTTTAAAACTAATTAAGTTTTCGTGTTGCTTACCGCGACTACAGAATTGAATAAGAAATTAAATGTGATTAGGAAATTTACAAAGAACCATTTAAATGAGAAGTTAGCGTCGCAGAATTCCCAAAAAAAAAACAAAATAATTTCTCAATTTATTTAAAAGGATACCTGCCGGAAATTTTGAAGATCTTGAACTACGAGAAGGTGGATAACAAAGATGACGACCAGCTCTTCTACACCCGGGTCTACTTGAACGAGGACTACCGAGAGAGTCTGCGCATTTCTCTGGACCACAAGGCGACTATTTTCCAAAACCTGAATGGTGCTCTGTGTAAGTATGAAATAAATAACAATTACAACATTTTCTTCCAATATCGTAAAGTAATAATATAATTATAATAATGTATCGTTAGTCAGACATATTAATATTGTTAATTGTTATTGAACTTTTATAATTTGTTAAATGTTTCCATATAGTATTGTCTACTAGTTGTGAACACGTGCCCAAATCCATTTAATATTTTGTAATTATTGAATTTCCAGCGGATGTTCAACTTGTGGCCAACTCCACCGAGGAATGGCCACACATTACCAATGTGATGACCAAGCAGCGTCCACTCATAGTGCATGGGAACGGACCCTCTAAAATGACCTTGAACAATTTGTCCAACTACTTGGCCAAGTCTTGGTCTGTCAGTAAAGGGTGCGCTGTGTGTGAGGAGAAGAAGATCCAGCTGAATGTAAGTCATTTTAGGAAAAACAATTTTTGTGATTTATATATTTAAACTTTCGTGAACCATGACTATTACATTTATATTTATATTTACCCGGCTGTATTCACGTAGAATTATATCTGAATGCGCCCGACTAGTTTCGAACCCATTCGAGGTTCTTACTCATCAGCTCTCACTACGTGAATACGGCCAAGTAAATATAAATATAATATTTATCATATTCTCGTGTTCAAATTTATGTATTTTTCTTTTTAGCATTAAACCACCTTAAATTGTAAATATGAGAAATGAAGCTACACAAACTAACAGAAGCATAAACGATCATATGTGTTTTATATATGTACTTATATTCGTAGGAGGAAAAGCTGCCCAAAGTGATGCTCTCAGTATTCGTTGAAGAAGCAACTCCTTTCATGGAGGAATTCTTCCAATCTATCCTGGACATCGACTACCCCAAGAAGAACATACACCTGTTCATTCGTAACGGTGTGGAGTACCACGAGACTGAGATCGAAAACTTCTATAAAGCGCACAGCGCGGAGTACTTGAGTGCTAAGCGACTCAAACCCACCGACATCTTGAGTGAAGCTGAAGCAAGGAACATAGCTAAGTAAGTTTACTAAAATCGGTCTGAAAACTAAATAAAGTATCCTTACAAAAAACTGGAACACTTACTTACTTAATAAATTAATTACTTTGTTCAGGGACCGTTGCATCGGTGGCGACTGCGACTATCTTTTCTGCCTGGACAGCCACGCCCGGATCGAACCTGGGACTCTGCGACACTTGCTATCCACCGGCTATGACGTCGTCGCACCTCTGCTAGTCCGTACAGGTCAAGCCTGGTCTAACTTCTGGGGCGCCATCAACTCTGTCGGCTTCTACGCACGATCCGCTGATTATATGGACATCGTCAACCGCAGTATTGAGTAAGTAATGTTTTAAATTATTTATTGTTTATAGAGAATCCACAAAATGTTTTTTTACAAACATATTCTGATGGCACATCAATACATTAAAAAAAATACCCTTAACCTTGGACTCTGTAGCTAAAATTATAATGAATTAAAGTGTGTTTGGTATTCTTTCATTAATAAATATGGTTACCTGGTTAAAAAAATCTAATCTTGTAAATTATTTGTTATATTTAATGATTCAAAGGCAAAGCGATGTTTGAAATGAATTATTATATTTATAAGTATAAGAAATATGCAAGCATTGCAGCAAATGTTCTAAGTTTCTCTTTGTATGTATGTCTGTTTGTTTTAGTTTCATTACACCTGCTGGCTATAATTTTATGACAATCAAATTTGATCTTAAATTTAGACTTATAATCAATGTCTCTGTATGGAATAGTCTTCAAAGCAGTTGAACTGTTTAATTCATAAGCGATAAGGCTATTATTTTTAATTATAAATATTAATATTCAAGAAATGTGCGCTGAAATCACAATCACACTTAGATAATTACATCAAGATATTATTAATACAATAAATTAACTCAAACATTTTATAAAAATCATTTTATTCTAAAATCATAACCGTTCAGTCAAAGGCAATAGAGAAGTCTGTTTTGAAGGACCGTCTGTCTATAGAGTACATGTTGTCGGCGGTGCACTCGTACACGCCGGCGTCCATCTGGGTCGCGGGATCGATTTCCAGTTTTGACTTCACGCGATCGTCTTCTATCAACCATTCGTGGATCTGAAAATTTTGTCTTTTTTAACGATTTAAATTTTAGTTAAAATATCAACAATTTCGCGGTTATATGTCTCAAAACTAGATTATATTAGAAATATGAAATGTTATTTTGACTCTTTATTGCATTTATATAAGGATAATAACAATATATGATCCATTAATACATTGGACTGTGTCACAAACAGAATGCCACACAGGTTTAATATAAATAATACATTACCAAGTAAAAATGTTGATCGTCTAATAAGTTAATAACAAATAATAGTTTTATAATAACTTTCAAAATAGATTTTTTATTTTATGATCCATATTAACACTTAGATATGTAATTAACATCTACGTACATGTAAGTAATGATGTGCAAAAATTTCCGTGCCATCTTTGAACCAAGTGATATGAGGTCGCGGCGACCCCTTGGCGGTACACAGGAAGGCAATCTTGTGACCCAGTACATATTCAAGATCAAAGTGCGACGCCAGCAGTATTTTGGCGCCCTGTTATTTAACATTGCAATAGCAAATAGCACAACATACAAAATATTCAAATAAACAAATCTCAATCAGTTCGCACGTAGCAGTACTTACATCGTTATTATTGTAGTACTGGTCGGACTCGGGGTCCCTGTATTTACCGGTGATTGGTAGACCAATTTGCACCTGTGAAAAAAATAGCCTTAGTCCCGACTTTGCTACTAGGTAAGCAAAATACAGATCAGTACAGACCTTTGATTTAGTTCTGGGTCTGGGACGAGCGCGTCTTGCTTCAGTGTCCAACACTAGAAGCAGCAGTGTTGCGACCAGAGCGCTTTTCAGCAACATTTGTGGACTAATCGATAGCAGGGTGTCAACGTCACGAGCGTCTCTTTACAACTGTGGTGACCCTCGACTTACTAATGGCATAGGTAATCGGGACCCTTGTCTCCCCTTCCACTCCGTCATATCCTTTGCGAATCATGTGCTCTGGATTGTTTGTGGGGTCATTGGTACAGATCCAAGATATACTCATGTACTCATTTATGGTTTTTTATATTGTTAATTTTTTAATAGTTATCACATATAATACTACATCTTCACATTTATAACATTTTAAATACTATAACATTGTTTTAAATTGTACATTGTAACATTGTTTTAAATGTGCGTCTGCGACGTTTAAACAATTTTATATAGATTTCGTACAATGTTACGGACGCAGTAGATTGACGGTTTGTTTTGTGAATGCAAATAACATTGTACATTTGAGTCACCTTCATCATTTATAGTAATATCATTTCACTTATGATCCTTTTCAATTCCAACATATTTAATTTCTTCATCTGTATTCTTGTTATTTCATATCATCCGATATATCCGAATTAATGCGTCATTTTGAGAAAGCTCTCGTATGATGATATTTATTTATGTAAATTAATATAATTGTTAAAATCAATTTAACACGCCGGTGCATCGATAGAATAATTGTTGAATATATAATATAACATAATATGAATATCAGATCAGCGATGCTATAAATACTTCTCCCTCACTGTGCTATGTGTTACCGCTTTCAACATAACACCTTGACCTATAAGGCTTAAACAACACCGCACACGGAGCATCACTTCTATACTGTAGTTTCGAATTGGGATCTGGATCTGATTAACCACTGATAATGTATCCAGAACACCATTATTACAAAGTAAAATGAAATATAAGAGCTTACTACAGTTTGAAATATCTCATTTATAAATGAAAAGAAAACAATAAAACTTTAGTTTAGAAAATGGATTCATTGATTTCTACCAATTTCAGAGGCATCTGGAACGTTCCATTCATCAACAACTGCTACTTGGTCAAGGTCGCTTTGTTACGCAAGGAGTCTGCAAAAGCCGTCAGTTATCTAAAGGAAGACACCGACCCTGACATGGCTTTCTGTTCCTCTCTCAGAACCGCTGTGAGTTTAAACAGACATGTTATTTTACTTAGTCGATTAGTAATTAATATATGATGTTTGAGTAATTAATTAAAATACTTTCTTCAAAAACGCTTACTGTTTTTTAAATAATTTACACCCATAATTAATATATGTAATAAAGTTAAAGATTTTGTCGTATGTTGGTACGATTTAATATCATCATTATATAACTGCCGGTGGGGTTACTTTGTTTAGTATTTAATAGTCTGTTTATGATGAAAGATAAATAGACATAGATATGACACAAATATAATTACAATTACTAAAACTAGTAATTCATAATTGTCTTTTAAAAAATTTAACAAACATGCCCTCCTTGCTAAACACACAAAAAAGAAAGCAAAAAAAAAAGACGCGACTCTTTCTTCCCGGATTCGATCAATAATTCCGAAAAAAGAAACCGAACATGTCGGAGTATCGGCCGACAGGTATTTATATGTTACACAAAATTCAGGGTATCATGATGTTCGTGTCCAACGAGAGGGAGTTCGGACATCTTGTGAATTCTGAAACCTTCGACGTGAGCCGCACCAATCCCGATATATATCAAGTGCTGGACAACAAGCTGGACTGGGAACGTCGGTATCTCAACCCGCAATACTACGAGAGCTTCGCTGAAGGACACAAGCAAGCCATGGTATGATTTATATAATT
Organism: Dircenna loreta; assembly: GCA_963555665.1. NCBI lineage: Eukaryota > Metazoa > Arthropoda > Insecta > Lepidoptera > Nymphalidae > Dircenna > Dircenna loreta. Next base: position 10,766,393 of record OY743092.1, read on the forward strand.
TTAGGACACATTACCCTAAGATAATACGCAGTAAAAAAACAAACGACTACATTCGAACCTAAATATCCTTTCATATCTCTCACGATATCGGCATTGATGCTTGCATAGTACCTACATGGTTAGCTTAGTTTAGGGCTTGATTGCATTGCGTTTAAATGTCTGAATATTTAATTATATAAAAAAAGAGCACAAATGAGCCTGCTCTTATGACGTGAACGCGATCGTCAAAGTTATCGTGTCATTTTTTCCAGCCCTGCAATGACGTGTACCGGTTCCCTTTGATGTCGATGCGCTTCTGCAAGGAATGGATCGAAGTTATGGAAGCCTATGGACAGTGGAGCGATGGAACTAACAACGTAATATAATTTAAAATATTATTATAAACATTAAAATAACTTCAAAGTCCACCAAATAGCAACTTCATCCAAACATGTTTTGAAATTTAAATATATATAGAAAAACTTATATTTGTCCATCCCTCAAATTTACCACCTCTTTCACCGCTAAATACAGTAAATAGCCTTTATTAAAAACTTATTTATTTCGAAACGCAGGACAAACGTCTAGAAAGCGGCTACGAGGCGGTTCCTACCCGTGACATTCACATGTCTCAAGTCGGTCTTGATGTACAATGGCTTCGCATCCTCAAGGACTATGTTCGACCACTGCAAGAGATGGTGTTTACTGGATATTACCATAACGTGAGTCATATAATTGTTTATAATTAATGACGAATAAAAAAATACAATAATAATAAAAACTCATGAACAAACATACATTCACTATACTACTCTGTTACAGCCGCCGGTGTCTGTAATGAATTTCGTGGTACGCTATCGCCCTGACGAACAACCATCGCTCCGGCCCCACCATGACTCTTCAACTTACACCATCAATCTGGCCTTGAACACTGCTAGTAAGTTTATTATATTTATATTTGCATCGCCCACATTATACTTTTTACAAATGGTATATGAAAATTGGCTATTAATAAATTAGCTACTTGTTGCTTACTTCTTTCTTATAAATAAATATAGATAAAAAATCAAGCCAACCTCAGAGAAAATGCCAGTTGCATATAAGAGGGTATATTAAAATATATAAAAATAATTCTAGACGTGGACTACGAAGGCGGTGGCTGTCGGTTCATCCGCTACAACTGTTCTGTGAAGGACACTATGCCCGGCTGGCTCCTGATGCACCCTGGCCGCCTCACCCACTACCACGAGGGCCTCCTCGTCACCAAGGGCACTCGATACATCATGATCTCCTTCGTGGACCCGTAAATCGATCGCTAAATTTACGTCAATGCTTAATCAAATTTATCTATAGTAGTGAATGTTAATCATAGGTTAAGATCGTGGACAGGTATCGTTTGGTTGATTATGATGTGTCTGATTCTCTTTCAAGTTTAATAATTTAGGATATATAATTTTCGAATTATCTGATTTTTATATTATATTTAATATGTTTTGTTAATTGTTTAATGAATGATTCCTACTAATCTTAATTTGACGTTAGATATAATTTGTCTGTGACTGTCCATTTAATATAATAATCAATATCTCTATTTAATCGATAACTAATAATAATCAACTACCAAAGATAACCATATATGCATTTACTTCAATAAATATACAGTAGTGGCATCGTGTGTTTTATTTAATATATACAAATTTTAGTTATAACTCAATGATATATGATAACAGGGCCTCCCGTTCAAATACCAGATTCAATGGATACGTAATAAACTATCTATCTTAGATTTCAGTCAGTACAAAGTATGCAATTGGAGATAAACAAGTTGGTCAAATTATATTTTTTAATGTTCTAAAAACAATATAATATTGAACAAAACGTATTCCGGTTGGTATGAAAAGAACAAGGCCGGTTGGTAGCAAGAGAAATCTACTTGAAAAAAAAAATCCTTTCGTAATATTTTTGTCAGACTGATCTGATTTTGAATGGAGCCGTAATAACTATGAGTCGCGCCAGACTCAATCTAAAGAATCAGACAAGCTTATTTGAGTTTTGGCATTAGAGTTTAAAGGTAACCAAATTAACAGATTTACTACCTGTAGTTGTATGGTACCTAACGTTAGCAACAGGGGCAAAAAAGAGAAATACTTCTGTATTGTTCAAATAATATTTTTAAAGTTCTTGAATGTTTAATATACAAATCGTTTCTTTCAGTTCAGTTCATTCAGAAAAAGTTAGCTGAGTGGACTCATTTTGTAGTTATTTTTCGATGCGGCAATGAAATTTCCCCATAGTGCGTATGCTGCTTTTACGAAATCTCTTTAATGCATATGGATGTTCCTACTATGTATGATTTCTGATTGTGCTGATAAATATTGGCCTCTCAATAGAGACCTGCGTGTTTGTTTTACACCATTGATTATGTCGTGTATGAGATCAATCACAATATTGTTCGAGATATGGGACAAGGAAATCTCTAAAATATCAAATTGGATTCGTGTTAAGAGCAGTGTGTCTATGGGTATGTTAGCCTGTGACTGCGGGTTTTAATGAAAAAGTTATCGGTTTTCATAAGATTTTTTATTTCTTTTCATTGGCCGGTCTATAACGTCGTCGAATATTTTCTGATAATGTATATACGGGCAGGGATTCGAACCTTTGATCTCTGGGAAACTTTTCCGTCGCTTTACCAACTGAGCTACCGTATCGCTGTCAGACTCGGTGAATTTAGCGCTCTATACATATTCGTCTTTGTCGGGACGGTGGTGACATCTATTTATTATGTATTATTTATCAATTTTTGTTCCATTCTAGATTTATTAAACATTTTATAAAGCTTAACATGGCTATACATTTTTACATATATTTTCAAATATCTTCATTTTGGTTTGATGTGTAATATTAAAATAATATCTATTAATGAAATTATTGCCAATGCTAGATAAGCTCCAGAGTCTATGTTATATCGTGAATTTGATAAATAATATTACCAATAGTTAAATCAAAAAAAAATACTAAAGACACATGTAGCTACTATTTGCTCATGGTTACATAGTCAACCATAAATGTTAATTCGGTAAAGAACTATATTGAAACTGTAAACAGTCATTGTAGGCCGTTAGCTTTATAAAAATCTCTATTTCTTACTCTTATTGGTAGCAATACTTTCAAGAATATAAGAGCAAAGTAATCATCATGAATAATCTTCACGTACCTACAGATTTTTAACTTTAATCTGGATTATCTTGGCATTTCAATTAAAGCCATGTTCAGCACTTTAGCATTTAAAGATATTTGAATGCTATATATAGTTGATGAAATTGTTATTACACGAGTTTATCATTTAAGCTATTACTTTGATATGACACAAAACGTCTACGTGTAATGTTCATTGTCCAATTAGGAATATTAATTTTATGTTTATTGAAATATAACTTTTAAAACTATTTTAATTTAGATTGAGAAGAATCCAAATTTTCTACTGTTTCAACATCTTCTTGGGAAGCGAATTTGTTAAATACTTTAGTGGGATACCGGTAATGTTTACCAAAAGCTGGTTCTGCATATTTTTTAAATTTCCGGAATTCCATTTCTTCTTTTTTCCATTCCTTGTCATCAACGTACGGAAAAAGTTTTCGCAACCACTTAGGCATAAACTCATCCATGTAAAAAAATCGACGTCTCCATACTTTATGCGTGTCACAGTAGCTTCCGCCATTTCCGCCGATCCAGAGAGGGACCCTAAAATATTGATCGTACAAAACATATTTAACATGGTTCCTATAATACCGCATACACCTATATGATTTTAGCTTATAAATAGCAGGTGTTTATTACATGTGTTTTGTTTGTTCCCAACTTACAGACTGAAATGTCTAAGAGCCCAACGATACGCATTCGTGTAAAAGTAAGCAGACATTGGATTAAGATGAGGATACGGCTTAGCACTTGAAATCCCGGCAGCCAGCGCTATCATAGTCATACCCATTTGATATCCATCTACGAGAACAACCACGCCGTCTTCAATATTTTCTTTGTTGGGCAAACTAATTTTCATAGCGACCTCTGCAATAAAAAATATATATTGTTAACGTGCTGCCGTTGTTTAATATATTTTTTAATTTGACACTTCTACAAACCTGTTGTGGGAATGGCGAGATCGAGTCCCAACCGAGGTCTCCAGAAAAATGTTCCCGGTATGGCGCCCTAATCCGATCATTATATATATTTATTATTTTAGCATCGATACATTAATTATAGGTATTGGAAACTTTTAAATTATCTATGATGACGATTATTTAAAATATGTAATAATTTGAAGATAATTTGGAGGTATTTATTAACAAATTATATGAAATTTGTTTATATACTTCTTTACATTTGATTTCTTACATACCTTTGCCATAGGAATAAGTATATATAACACACATAATACAATATTTTTTTCCATCTTGAGAAATAAAACGGTCCGGTTCTGTGAAGGTAAAATGTAATAAAACGACGGTCCACTGCGAATATCAAATGATTTCTACGTGCCTTGTTATGATCACAATAAATTCCATGTACCGGGAATCTTTTTTAAATACAGGATATTACGTACACTCTCGAGTATAAATAGTATTTGTGTACATTCACTGCAAATTCGTTAAAATTATCAATATTAATCATAGCAAATCTATACTAATATTATAAAGAGGTAACATTTTAATTTCTATTTTTGTATGACAAATAACGTCATCAATAACTGTACTTTATACGATTATTTGTCCGAGGAAGTCTTCAAAATAAGTTATCCGAATCTAAAAATATCTTTACCGATATTTAGAAATAACTAAGTTGTAGTCTAAGTCTAAACTATATTATAATATGCCCTTGAAATAATAACAGGTCTTTTCGTGGCAACCAATTTTAAAAATAAAGATGACCAAACAAAACTCGAGCGAAGGAGTTTTTGATGAGCTCTGTGTTCTAAAGTCCTCGCGGACGTAGTCGCAACAACTACGTATATTACAAAAAACTCTACAACAGCTAGTATATTATAACATTAAACGGTTATTCCTAAAAACTACATAACTTGGATAGAATGAGGGCGGGATTAGAGGGCGGGATGAAATGGCATAAGAAAATTAGTATATTTTATTAAGTTTTCATATAAAGAGTATCTTTTTTGTTTATATTTTAACCTAGACATAGTTAAACAGATATTATATTCTAAAGTAATATATGAATTCTAAGTGAATCGTGTTAGCTTACCCTTACGTTCTCTTTACAAAATGTGGACTTACAATAATCTCGTTTAGTACGCCGTTACGGTATCCCTGAGAGCCTACCGACATCTGCAGTTGATCAGGCTTCTGTTGGAAGGCTGCTGATTTGCATATCAGAGATCGGCTATGGTGGTCTCGTGACCTGTGCGCTACAAAAGAAGAGATTGAGATCTGATATTAATTAATTACCATAGTACCATATTGCCCGCTGCTATCATGAATTTTGAGGGTTGTTATTCGGCCAAATCAGTCAAATATTTGTTTACGTCACAAAAGGCAGCGACATGGCTGTGTTTGGTATTGCGTCGGAAAATGCGAATGACGAAATCAGCAACTTCCAAATGGGCAGATACGTCAGTACTAATGAAGCACTGTGGCGATTATTGTCATTTCAAATTCATGAAAGATATCCCACAGTTGTACATTTAGCAGTGCATTTGGAAAATGGTCAAAGAATTTATTTCACTGAGGCTAATGCGGTACTACTAGCTGAGAGACCACCATCGACAACATTGACTAGCTTCTTTGCAATGTGTGAAGCAGATCAATTCGCAGCGACGCTGATATATGTTGAAATGCCCAAATACACATGGAATCAAGCAACAAAGAAATTCCAACATGGCAAACAAGGAACCCCAGTTCCAGATTGGCCACAGGTGTTTTCCACTGATGCGACCTAGGGCATATGTATACTGTCCATCCAATTATCATCACCACATGTCATCACAACCAATTTAGTTATGGAACAAATACAAAGACGACATATGTGAAGATACCTTGCATTGCTTGCGCATTCGAATGAATAATCCCGACATACAAATAACCGATGAAATCTACTATGAAGGATTGATTCTGATTGAGGATCAATGTTTGACTATTGCAAACAAGCTACTGATTGAAGTAGGAATGATTGCGCCAAATCGATCGATGAAGAACCAAGAAGTAAATCAAATCGAATCGAATCGAATCGAATTCATTCGAAATAATGTGCCGTTGCTGAATGAACAGCAAAAACAAGTATATGAAACATTAATGCAAGCGGTGGATAATAATACGGGTGGTCTATTCTTCCTGGACGCATCTGGAGGAACAGGGAAAACATTTGTCTATATATATAAGAAATTACTTGAAGCACTTAACTTCACACTGAAGGATCTTCGGCGAAATGATAACATCTTTGGCGGCTTGATGATATTATTGGCAGGAGATTTCAAGCAGACGTTGCCAGTAATTCCCCGTGGAACGCCTGCAGATGAATGGAATGCTTGCCTGAAGGCATTACCTTTGTGGAATAATGTAGAAACATTATCGCTAACCACTAATATGAGAGTTCAACTTCAAAATGATCAAAGTGCTGCACAATTTTCCAAACAATTGTTAGCTGTTGGAAAAGGAAAAGTCCCAGTTCATGGACAGCTGGATTAATTACTCTTACCAATTACTTTTGCCGATTTGTAGACTCTCAATTAGATCTTATTGATAATGTTTTCCCAAACATTAGTGAGCATTATCAGAATTATGCTTGGTTAAGTCAACGAGCAATTCTCCCCGCAAAGAATAATGATGTACACGCACTAATTTCACCATTCGATCAAAAATCGATGTCGATTTGGTGACATACAAATACGTTGATTCCATAACAAATCCCGATGATGAAGTAAATTAAGTTTTTGAACTCTCTGGAGTTACTAGGATTTCCACCACACGACTTGCAACTCAAAGTTGATTCAGTTATTATGATATTGCGTGATTAGAATCCGCGACTTTGCAACGGTACTCGACTTGCGGTGAAAAGACTTATGCTGAATTTGATTGAGACAACCATTATTAACGGAAATTACGCAGGTGAAAATGTACGTATTCCTCGAATACCAATGAATCCGATAGATCTTCCGTTTGACTTTAAACGATTGCAATTTCCGGTTTGCCATGCGTTCGCAATGACAATTAACAAGTCACAAGGTTAGTTTTTGCGGGATAAATTTAGAAAATCATTGTTTTTCACATGAATAGTTATACGTTGCGTCTTCACAAGTTGGGAAAGCATCCGTTTTGTTTGTGTTAACGTCAGCCCAAAAAATAAAGAAAGTGGTAAACCACTTTCTTTATTTCAAAGGGCACTTCAATGAAATGGATAATTTGCGGACACGTATAACGCTTCGATTCAGTATTTACTTCAACTAAATTACACTTCATTTTTGTAATCGAAATGAATTAATTACTGTTGTGAAATGAAATAAACATATAAAGCTGGTGGTGAAACGGAGTTCGCCGGGTTTGCTAGTTTTTTTCTATTTTTGACAAGTCTGCTTCAGAATCGATATTTTGCAGAATAAAGCTCTGTATGTGCGACGTCGTCATGGAGAAGAGTTTCATCCCCGATTCTCTCTTTCCAACTGTAAAATACTATACAAAAGTGATGATTTGGTCAGTCATCCCTGGAAGTCTTAACGTGGTTAAAGGTATAATATAATTATTTTACATTAAATTTTAATAATTTGGCCAAGGACTGCATGTACTTTTGGTTTTGTACACTTAGACTTTATATTAAACTTATGTACTTTGCATATGTACTAAACTTATGTTTTTAGCTTATGCACTAAACTTTTTGGTCGGAACATAATTATTTGGGGTGCTATCGCCAAATCAAAATGTCCCGACCAAATAAAAATGTCGGTGAGTGCGAAAGCGATCTTGTGGCGTACCACTAAGGGAATAAGGACAACCGTTAGTTTTTAGTAGGTAGCACTAAAAATAGTAGCGACTTCTATACTGCCTGGTTCTCCCAAATAATCCCCCGTCATCATCTTCTTGGCCGGCCTGTATTGCAACGGATCTTTCCAACAAAAATAAAATAAAATAAAATAAAATAAAAAAGGCGGTAATTCCCTAAGCCATGCTTGACATGCTAAAGCTTGCATGCCTTCAGGCTCAGGTAGTGGTGGGATATACCATTGAGGTATCTATTTGTATATGTGGATATCTATATATTATATAATATATTTAATTTGTCAAAGATATATTTGATTTTAACATTGCCCGAACAGAGAACCTATTTACAAAACAATTTTATAAATTGTACGTTCTATTGAACGATATAACCTTCCATAGTAGTTCCACAATAATTACTTAATAAATGAAGACCAATTCGTGGTTGCTATCTAATGTGAACCAACTTCTCGTAAAGCAAGGACTAAACTGTATTTTTTTTGGGCTAATAAAAACATATAAGACAATTAGAAAATAAATAATATTACAACAATATTTAAGCGATTATCTGTTTCTAGCCACAAATATTTTAAATTATGCAAATTTATCATTTAAATATACAGTTTCGACAGTTCTGTAATAATTTCAGAAGGGGCGATAATGGTTTGGGAAACCATAATTAAAATGAAGTAAGAATATTTGCGATTCCGAAACATGGACACCGCCAGCATGATGTGATGATGATTTTTGATTATGATTTATAATTTGAAAAATGTATTTACACAATTAAATACAAGAAAAACACCAAGAAATGGCAAGTAACGAGATGAAAAATGAATGAGCCAGAGGACGACATGCACAGACGGCACAGACAGATAGACAGAAGACCAAAAGTTACATCGAGCTCCGATACACAATCGTCAATGACAGACAGACATGACGATGCTAACTGGTGTAGGGGAAGGTCGACGTGTCAAACGCCCGCCACCTAGCTAGCTAGCCTAGCTAGCTTGGAGCTTCGGGGACAACGCAATTGTACAATAAATACCGCTGCCGGTGATGTTTTGCATTCCAAAAACTAATGAAAGTTTCATTCGAGCCTACTACGAGGCAACAGAAGGGGGAATTAACGTCTCTGCGTATCGTTCAACGATGCTGTCTGTTTCAAATCCTTAATCGACGGTCAAAATAACCGTTAGACGGCAATCGGATCAAGTGCGGGCCATTCAGCGTTGTCATCTCCTGGATGAATCGATACTTGAGCGACTGAGTTCAAATTTAACACAAATGAATACTGTTAGTCACATCGTATTATACAAACATCACAAAAAGAGCAAAGAGCCAGAACCAGAATAATGAGAATAATGAGCATATAGGGAGAGCTTTGGATGATGCTATCTTGAAGTATATAAGATCCATACCAACCAATATACCACAGCTACCTCGTAGGCCTATACAGAGACGTAATTTAGCCAACAGTCAAAATTTAACTGATACTCATTCAATTCTTTACTGTGGAGCTGCAGTTAATTGTAATGTAGCGCATGTAAATTTTAAATCAAATAAAACAACTTTCTAACACTGTTCCAGCTTGGCAGGCTGGGGTTGAAAAGCGAATTAGTTTAACCAGAACTCTAATATCTAAATTAACATGCTTCAGGGCAGTTAATAGGCGCCCGAAAATTATGCGATTTGTACACCAAGCGTTTGTGGGTACCAATATTCCATGTAACAATCGTAGATCGCATTGTTTTTTAGGCAAAAGCTGTGCATGGGCATAAGAAGCTATAGAAAACGCTACGATAGATATTACCAAAATAGCATTTTCCAAAGCTATTAACGAAAGGTATACAGGAATAGGTAACAGTGCACTTTTAATGTCTTTAATGGTAAAATACCGACATCAAACGTAGCAACAAATTTTTGTCACAATATTTGGTCGATCCCAACTAAAGAGTGTTGGGATGAGCGTTATCAGGAGAAGTTGCAGCTCACTTCCACAAATGGAACCAACCAAGAACGATAATGCCGATGTAAGTTGAGCAATCCGTTCCTCTTCGAATAGGAAATAACCTTCAAAGGATTGCACAAGTTTTGCTTAAAATGGTTTCATAGTTTGCTCCACATCTTGGCAACACAATTTCACAATGCTCATATCATGCGTTTGCAGCATTTATGACGAATTTCTGTTATACAAATCGGGTAGTACGGCTGATCCAAAAACTACTGCCCCATTACTTAAAAAATAATATTTTGGCTACGATTAGTTTAAGTTTAATTAAGTAGAACTTCTCCCACATAGACATCACTATTTCCCAACAGGTACGTCGAAACCGGAAAAATCTGATTGCAGCTTGGATTGACTACACTACTAATTATCTAGAAAGAAACAAATTTATACTTAAATATTCATATCTATTATATTATGATTAATTAGCTTTTTACTGGTTTGATGAATATTATATTTTCTTAAACTCTACAGACAGAGTATGATTCTACTAGAAGTTGTTCTATTCATTGATAAACTGCATTGAAAAACGAAATCAAGTTGTTTTTTGTCTGTTACTTATTTATTGTATTTCACATTGCTCTTACTTATTATATTTTTATCTCAGCAAGTTCTTAGAGATGTTATAAACCCATATGTACTCGTACAAATAATCGTTTATAAAAATTCATGCACAGATACAAAAAGGCAAAAATAGCAGCATGGATGGAAATAACTGAAAAGTTATTTTACACCTTTATGATTATGTCTAAGTTTTATTTTGTATTTGAATTAAATATTTGAGAGATCAATCTAATTAAAAAATGCTATTTACTTTTAATTTTGGTTTTTGTTTATAAATACGAATAATTATCATCTTTGGTATAGAAGAATTTCGTTTAAGAACATATTTGTCATTTTTGAAGTGAGGAAAAAAGCGTGACTGGTTGGTTACACCGAATTTAAACCTGGGTGAGGGTTGGAATAACGATGAAATACATTTTGTTAATACTTTACACCTACGCTATGTAAGGTTACAGAGTTTATGAATTACCATTCTGTTATTTTGAGTTTATGCTCGATGTAAATTGTTATTCTTTGTTTATAAGTAAGGCCGTATAAGTTTATTTATAGGAAGTAATCTTCAACGTAATATATCCAAATCTAATAATTCCTTTAACAATATTAAAAAAATACTTTCACTTTGTATCTTACTTTAAAAGGACTTTTTAGGAAATTCAATTTAAGAAATAAAGTTGACCAAAAAAAGCTAGAGCCAGTGAGTTTCTTATGAGCTCTGCGTTCTGAAGTCCTCAAATTTTTTATTGATTTTCATATGTTCGAGTTAATGAGGGAAATGAAAAACCCAAAGATGAAACTTTCAAATGTGGTATTGCCAATAGAGAGGACAAGTTTCAAAGTTTACAAGCGCATTGGCTTAAACTTCTTTTTCTCAACATTTATCATCAAGTTATAGCAAATACTGTTCTAGATATTTGGGCACCAAAGTAGACATTTCAGGTTTTTTGAAGATTTAAAAAGCACCCCAGTAAGACACGATATTCACGTAAGTATAGATCCAAATAGATAAATCAATTATAAAACATTTATGTCTGATCTGCCTGCTTATATAACTAACAGTATTTAAAACTGTCAACAAGAAATAGCCTTTTTTTTATAAGGAGGTCAAAAAGTGTACATGCTTCAGCTGGTGAAAAAGGGGAAAGTAAACAAACACCTTTGCTCACTTGCAATATTAGACTTTTTTTATGAAGAAACAAAAGCGTTTCCGACCTTCGAGGAGAGAGGAGTTGATGCTTTTTTTACTATTTAGTACTAGACATCGCTAGGCGAAAAATAAATTATAGAAACTACTACTGAGCATTTGCAATAAAAATCCTTCGCAGCTATATCTAAATATTTATAAAGTTACTACTAGCTGTAATTAGCTAGAAACAGATAACAAAATACCAGTAAATATTGATGATATCTTTGGTATTATGACTGTATCGTTTTATGTTGTCTTTGAAAACAACATGTTTTCTCAAATTCTACAGAGAGAGTATGATTCTACTAGAAGTTACATTTTGTTCTATCCCAAAACATAGTTAACTAAAAGTTCGAGTACCAAATTTTCTATTAGGTCAAAATCAAATTTATACTACAAATAAATACAGGCTATAAACCTTGGTGACGCCATAACTTTTACTTTAAATTTGTTTTAGTTATTTTTTTAATACTCCTTTCAGTTTGAAAATGAAGATAATTCTTAGTATAAATGTCTGGGAGAAAGAAAAGAACTTCTTCTTACATTTTTTTGAGGCGACAAATTATTTATTCTTAAAAGGTTTTCCTTTCTTAAATTATTATTCTCATATTTATTGTTATTATATTTTCTTCTAATTTTTTAGAGAACAATAAATTTGATCGGAGCGCTTATCAATTTTTCAAGTGTGTGTACATAAACAAATTAAGCAAAGGTTAATAAAACTAGACCCGCAAAGGTTAATAAAACAAGACCCGCAGGTAGTTAATCGCAATTACTCCTGAAATAAAAATATTTTTTTTTTTTCGTCCCACTGCCAATCCAATCCCATGTCGTAGGCTAAGCAGTTCTACACTTAACACAAGTGAGAAAGAGATAGTAAAGGCCATAAAGAGAGAAAAAATAAAAAATCACCGGGCCACGATGGTTTGAGTGTTGAACACCTGCAATCTTCTAGCCCATAGTTGTTAGGGTTATGGAGTGCATTGTTTAATGCTATGCTTATGTGTAACTATTTACCACCAGATATAAAAAAAATATTGTTATACCCCTATTAAAAAACCAGAAATCCGATATTTCAAAAGCGTCCAATTACCGTCCGATATCTCTTGCAATTACTGCAAAAATATTTGTAAAAAAAATATAATCAAACCATGGGATAATCACATGGGATTTAAGGTGAACACAGGTACCGAAAGGGCAATCTTTACTCTGAAGCAAACTGTATCCTATTACAATCAAAGAAAAACCACTGTGTTTGGCTGCTTTCTAGATCTGAGTATGGCTTTTGATAGAGTATCACACTCTTTACTCTGGAATATATTGACAATGGAGAGGGGCATATTAAGTCATTACTGGCTGTAATTATCTAGACACAAAATACTAGTAAATGTTTATAAATTGGGGCTGACGTGTGTCCAAGAGAGAAAGACAAAAATTGTATAGCATTTTTTAAATTTAATTTGCTGGTTCTCAGCAGCACTAGCAGCGCAATATATAGCTTTTATTAATACCATGTCCATGGATCAAAATCATTTGAGGATGTACAAAATCACATACAATGGAAGCCATTTTAGCCATTCATTACTCAATAATGAATGGCTAAAATGTTTGAGCTACGCAAAATAATTAAACTAAGAAAAACGAAGGGGAATTTTTTAATAGAGCTCAATAAGCAGTTGTAGAATCTTCACATTTTTTTATGTTAAATACTTTGTGCCTACATCCTCGCAAGAAGATGTTTATAAAAAAGATAACGAAGATAATATAATAAAGAAATTATCGTTGGTTATATAATGTTTTTGAAATAAACGTTTTTGCAATGCAAAACATTATGAATCTTTAATCTCTATAGATTTCTTTAATACAGAAACATCCGATTTTAAGATTGATACTGAACTTTCCCATTATCCTATTAGATATCACCCAAATTCCAAAAAATGTAACCTAATGTAAAATTTGTAATGTAAAATGTAAATTAGTAATAGATTTATTACTAATTTTACTACATGATTAATTCAGATTGTAGGTGCGTGAAGTCTTTAAGGTTGGCAATCTTCCCCAACTGTAATAATTTCTTAAGTATACGTAAAATCAGTTATATAATTATTTTCTCTGCGTCTATATTAGATGAAACTAGTACAATTATAATTTAGGGAGTCATCCGCAAGAATGACACGCATTCAGTTAAGATTTGATCTGACATATTAAGTTAAGATTTATTTGATTGAATTGAATAACCATTAAATTCAATTCTTTTATAACTAGCCTTACTTAATCATTGGTGTCAGTGGCAATCACCATATAGCATGAGGAACATCTAAGACAAAGACACACACACAGCCGTTAACATCACACAGGAACAGGCCTCCCAAGAAAAAAATAAAATTACATCCATATACCAGCTTCAATGTGTACTATACACCAAAAACTCACGACAAAATATAATGTTTTAATTAAAAAATTAAACACTTCTTGGGGCAAATAATATGAAGTGAGAAGTATTCCCGCAACTTAAAAGTTACCAGCCTGAAAAACGTGTGGGTGGTACCACATCTGAAAGTTATGGACATAACAATATTTGAATCACCATATGTATAAAAAAAAGCAACAAGTGCTCGGCAGTACGAGCTTACACGGCTTAATAAGCATACTCGTAGGCTAGAGTTAATCGAAGCTTCGACAGCCCAACTACGCCGATGACTTACGACATACATATTGGTTATAGAGTCACCGTCAATTGGTTACAGATACAGATTAAAATTAAATAATGCTGATACCAAAATAAGACTAATATAACTAACAACATCGCTACACATATATATATATATAATAATATAGGATATAAGACCGCCTGTTGTACCTTTAATAGGTATTTATGTTTGTAACTTTTAATTTTGTGGTGTACAATAAAGAATAAATAATAATAATTTACACGTACTTCCAGATTTGGAACAACGATAAATGGAGTATTTTTAATATATCTTCTTGTTGAACAAACAACTGTTGTAACATTTGTCAGTTATTATAAACCAATTGTATCACAGTAATATCGTCAGAGGAACATTTGTTATTACTATATTAGTACTTTCATTCAAAAGAATAGCCGTCTTAAATTATTATTCTTCGTTTAAAATTAGTACACTCTTGTAAAATAATATTTTTATTTGATTATGCCAATATTACCTTTCATGCATATTTATTAACAAAATAGTTTTGATGTTTTTTATATCATTAATCGATTATAAAACATCAGTATCAATGATATAAAAAACATCATCATTTGTTTATATTTTAGACAAATAATTTAGACATATATGTGTAAATGAATAACACATAGAAATATTTACACGTTTAATATTTGATAGGATTGATGGTTTCGATAAAATATTTCCCCTACTTTAGTACCGTCACAATCAAGGGTGAAGAAACATAAAACTTCTTAGTGCCGACGGGATAAAGAAAATAGAAATACTTATCGGACGACGAAATGAGCAATAACGATTTATGTATGATACAATCATTGACCTCTTAAATGTTTTTTTATCTAAGGAGTTAATAATGAATTTCCAATAATGAATTTCCACATTTTTAACATAGCAAAGGTACTACTACTGAAAATATATAAAACTGTTCATCTGAAGTCGTGAATGAGGCTTCGTGAACTTGTTGACTCTACATTTCACTTTTTAGTTTGACTCCATTTTTATTATTACTCTGTAACAATACTCATTTTACTTTTCATATATATTTTATTTATAATTTATTTATTTTTAATTCTAAAATGGACGTAGAATAAAAAGTTACGAGGTTTTGTTTAATTTATTGTAAGCACTATTATAAGCACTTAGATTTTGTGGGACAAGTATCTAGAACGTAAACAACTTTACTTAATAAATTAACAAATCATATTTTTTGTTAAAATTCTCGTGTTGGTTCGAACTCGGTCCTTTACAACCAAATTTGTTACAAAAAAAATGGGAAGACATATTAAATTCAAATTGGAATAAAACAATTACGTCGATAAAAAGTTTGTATAAAAACTTTACAAGCGCTCCTTAGAGACGACGGCTAAAAGGCGAACTAGAGAGCAAAGAACCATGCGGTGTGGAACATCGATCGGTATTTCGTCCCCACCCCTAGTTATCTGCGCGCACTTCATGTTGAACTTTCCTCGCTTACTTCAGGTCCTCAGTCACCTCATGTATGAAACGTAGTATTTATACTCATTTTTGTTTAGCTAACCCCATTAACTACGGTCTGACACTCGAAGGTCAGAGAATTAGAAGTATTCTGTCAACGCTTCTACACTTTTGAATACAATAACCACACCTGGTATATCTACGCGAGTTGCTCGTAAACTTTAAAGAAGTCAAAGTCTAGGCCTGTGACATTTTATTTACAACTGTGAAACGTTCCGTTAGTAATTCGTGAATTGGACTGTCGTGAAAATAAGACCATTTATATTTATTTCATATTATTTTAATTCGTATTTAATTTAAAAACGAATTGAATGTGTCTTTTTCAAATAAAACTCAAGAACAACTCTTAGATAACTGTGAAGTGAATTAAATAATCCTATTATTTTCTTCCGACATCGAACAGAGAGCGGCACCACGTTTCGTCACAACAAGCTGCGTTATTCAAATCACTTTCCATCACGAGGTTCTCCATTAAGGGCGCGCGAGCAGTCAGTTAAGGCATCGTCATTGAGTCGTATAGAAAGCGGCTCACGGGCGGGCGTGGGCAGCGAGTGCGGCGGTGGTGCGCCCGCCGGCGGCGCCGTCCGCCCTAGCTACGGTTATGAAGCACTCTCTGCTACCAGTGACGGTAGTGACCAGGAGGCCGACGAGGTGCCAGAATACGTGCCATTTGAAATGGAGTTGTCTGGTGGTGGAGAGTCTGTTGAAGGACCTTCATCAAGAGGATCAGCAAAAGTTAACTTTCCACCAGACGTCGAATTGGAACGCAGACCCACCGGTAATTTTGCTGGTGCAGCGGCTGCAGCCTTTCACCGTGGGCGAGGTCGTTCTATGAGCGCTTGGAGTGATATAAGTCGCTCCAGTATCAGATTTGAAGAACGGTAAGTGAAATATTATATACATTATATTTAAGCAATTTTAAGAAATGCGACAGAGTTGTTACTAGTGACAACAATCATGCGTACCATCTCAATGGGGAGTGCTGTCAGAAAGTGTAAAAGTAGTAACCACTAAAATGTCCATGACATTTAGAAAGAGGGAATATAACAGACAGGGTTCTACGTTCACTTACCATTTTTATTAAGCAAAGGGTGTTTCATAAACCTATTGGGTGCATGGAATGCTGGAGATGAGTCTCGGGGCGTCATGGCATGCGCAGTAAAGCGCAATGGTTTATGGACACATATAGGACGCATGTTATACACCTATATCCACCTACAGTTCGTCAAATACTATGTTACAATTTACCATTTGTCAACCGATGCATTATAGATAACATATAGCATAGATATAGATTATTTGAATTGAATTATTCCTTACGTAATCCGCCATTAACAATAACTATTTATATTATCAGTTAATATCTGTAGAAACAATTCTGATAAAATAAGAAAACCCAGATAATATTAATAAAATTAAAAACTATTTAAAGACTTAAAAAATAAGGATTCAGATAATATCAACATGGATATAATATTAATAAAATTATATTTTCAAACAGTTTAGTTCTAAATCAGTTTTAAGAACTAGCACACTCAGCTACGAAAACGAGAGCAGATTGAAAACCTTACAATATATAATATTTTCCATTTACAAAGCGACTCGTTGCGATAACAATACGTCCCCATTCGTATTTCATGTTGACCTATAAACTAACCAGCCCTTGCCCACTCCTCATTTGAATTAGACGCCTTATTACTCAAACATTAATGTACGCTCGCGTTAGACTGGTTTTTGGAAGTTAAAAAAATAATTTAATGCGACGCACTTTTACACACCACTATCAGGTATTTTAAAATGGCAATTGCAGGCATACCCTACTGTTTCTAATTTATAATCATAGAAATATATACTTCAGATAATGTCAACCATTTAAGCAGTCAACCCATCTCATTCAAACTGTATAAGTTCAGTACGTGCTCTAGTGTCCAAACCGATAAAATAGATATTTACCTACAACTTTCTGCAAATATTAAAATATATAACTAAATATTAATATACTTAATAGATCTTCTAACTATATTATTAGATTCAATTGATAGATAAAAGAAAAAGAAGCTCTTGTCTGATGAAAATGATTTAATTGAATCTTAACAGGAATTTATTTGTTACATGTAACTAGAAAAGAAATAAATAGCTCTTTAATTTGTTTCAGTAGTTTAAAATAATATCTGTGGTTAAGCTTCATATTAAACGCTACCACTTAAAACTTGTCAAATCTAAAAATTTTCTGTAATTTCGAAACACCGAGTAGATACAGTCCATCTGAAATCACACAGTGCTGTCTGTATTAAATTGTTGTCGTTTTATCTAAATCCAATCCAGTATATATTTTGTATGAGATACAATCGAAATTCAATTTATTTGTAAAGGTAACTCAACAATAGGTAACATTATTAAGAAATAAATAAAAAGTAAATCAATCTATGTTATATAATATAGTAATCTATTCAAATGTAAATTTATTGAATTGTCACGTTACGTTACATTCAGTATTGATAGCAAATGGGTATGAAAAGCGAGAGCTCAAGGCTGTACTCGATCTAATCTAAGCCTGTTGAGATTCGGTGACGAACATTGCCTTCCCTCGCTCATTTGATAGCCAATTTAATCAACGATCAATTTGGTTTTAGATAAATTACATTTAGTCATGATTACTCTCACATATTGCTATTGTCACGATAACATGATTACTGAAACTGGCACAACACGATATGGATATGAATAAAAATTATTTTTACACGCACGCAGATAAAAACACGCACTATTAAATATTTCCATAAAAACTTGTGAGTAAACGAAAACTAAATACTAACCGAAATATAAACGAAATATAAACTTAGGCCAAATAAGAAATTAAATAACTAGAAAACAAACGAAAATAGATGACGTAATAATAAAAGTAAAGAATTTGAATAGGATATTGAAATGGACAAAATATTATGAGAGGCATATGAAAATAACTCAAACATTAAATATTGGTGACTTAAAAACACAAACATTTTCGGGGGAGATGTTAGTGCAGAAGGTGGGCAGTTGACAAAGTCTCAACAGCAGCAAAAAAAGTCTGTTCTAGTCTCGACCGAAACAGAAAAAAATAAATAAAATTCATAAAATGAGGAGACATTTGACAATATCGGACACAGGCACAGAACACAGACAAGTTGTCAGATAATTTAAATAATAACTAAAAGTTTTCAATTGTCAATTGTCGGATTAAAGAATGATGTTATTATTATTATTGTTACAAATTATGTTTCAGAAGCCTCTCTGGTTATAGAAACAAATAATATATTTATTAAATATACAGCATATTGTATTTGTACATATTACATACTATGGTACATATTGTATTTTCTCCCTTGACACGAACAGATAATTAATATAGCATATTGATTGGTTCGTCCAAATTTATTATCGTCGACATCGTTGCGTTGACATCAATCAACCAAAAATAAAATATCAACAATCATGTTATTGAGAAACTTGGCATAAGAAAGAGAAAATCAAATGCTACATATAATGATTTGTATGTTGCATTTATATCGGAAAAAATATATACGAAAGAATCCACCCTCACCTCATTCGCTAGCAAATTCAAGACTAATTAACCCGAGTCCAGGATACAGCAAAGAACTTTTATATAGGTCATCGTCCTCAATGGTAACTGTCTAGCGCGACAACTGCAGATGAGGCATTGATAAAAGGAGACCATTAAAATAACCTGGCTATAGATTTAAGATACTGAACCACATGCCGTAGAATGACGGAACAAAGAAGAAGGGAATTGGAAAAGTTTTCTTTAAGTAGGATATCATTAGGACATTATATTTATATTTTCCCAGCGGTATTCACGCAGAATTAAATCGGATTGTGACCGACTAGTTTTGAAATCATTCGAGGTTCTTATTCATCAGCTTAGCTCTAAGCCTGGCTGACTCACGGCGTGAACTGCATTTGAGTTTTGTTGTCAGAAGATCGAGAGTTTTGTTGTCAGAAGATCGAAGTACTGATGAAGATAATCTCCTTTCTTTAATGCTGAACCAACCAACACACTTAGCATTTTTATTTTGTTTAGTTTTATCGGCTACTAACGAAAACTATTTTGAGTTTGTGTAGGATATTATCGTAATCCAAACTAATATTAAATATGCAAGTCATCCTCCGAATCATCCTTCAAGACCACTAGGGCGCTACCACTGTCTGTTACTTTTGTTAAAAACCCTTTTAGTACTTCTTTGCACCCTATTCCTCGTTTTTTTTAAATTTTGATTACCACACAAGTAGACCATGACAAGAAAAAGGATATTTATTCCGGGAAAATAAAAGGTTTCCGTGAAGCCAACCGTCCTCCAAGACGACTAGGGCGCTACCACTTTCTGTTACTTTTGTTATAAACCCTTTTAATACTTCTTTGCACCCTATTCCTCGTTTTTTTTAAGATTTTTATTACCACACAAGTAGACCATGACAAGAAAAAGGATATTTACCTCGGGAAAATAAAAGATTTCCGTGAAGCCAATCGTCCTCCAAGACGACTAGGGTGCTACCACTTTCTGTTACTTTTGTTAAAAACCCTTTTAGTACTTCTTTGCACCCTACTCCTCGTTTTTTTAAGATTTTTATTACCACACAAGTAGACCATGACAAGAAAAAGGATATTTACCTCGGGAAAATAAAAGATTTCCGTGAAGATAATCGTCCTCCAAGACGACTAGGGTGTGCTTCCACTTTGTTACTTTTGTTAAAAACCCTTAATACTTCTTTGCACCCTATTCCTCGTTTTTTTAAGATTTTTATTACCACAAATTAGACCATAACAACAAAAAGGATATTTATCCCGGGAAAATAAAAGATTTATGTGAAGCCAATCGTCCTCCAAGACGACTAGGGTGCTACCACTTTCTGTTACTTTTGTTAAAAACCCTTTTAGTACTTCTTTGCACCCTACTCCTCGTTTTTTTAAGATTTTTATTACCACACAAGTAGACCATGACAAGAAAAAGGATATTCACCTCGGGAAAGTAAAAGATTTCCGTGAAGCCAATCGTCCTCCAAGACGACTAGGGTGTGCTTCCACTTTGTTACTTTTGTTAAAAACCCTTAATACTTCTTTGCACCCTATTCCTCGTTTTTTTAAGATTTTTATTACCACAAATTAGACCATAACAACAAAAAGGATATTTATCCCGGGAAAATAAAAGATTTATGTGAAGCCAATCGTCCTCCAAGACGACTAGGGTGCTACCACTTTCTGTTACTTTTGTTAAAAACCCTTTTAGTACTTCTTTGCACCCTACTCCTCGTTTTTTTAAGATTTTTATTACCACACAAGTAGACCATGACAAGAAAAAGGATATTCACCTCGGGAAAGTAAAAGATTTCCGTGAAGCCAATCGTCCTCCAAGACGACTAGGGTGTGCTTCCACTTTGTTACTTTTGTTAAAAACCCTTAATACTTCTTTACACCCTATTCCTCGTTTTTTTAAGATTTTTATTACCACACAAGTAGACCATGACAAGAAAAAGGATATTTAATCCGGGAAAATAAAAGGTTTCCGTGAAGCCAACCGTCCTCCAAGACGACAAGGGCGCTACCACTGTCTGTTACTTTTGTTATAAACCCTTTTAGTACTTATTTGCACCCTATTCTACGTTTTTTAAAGATTTTTATTACCACACAATTAGACCATGACAAGAAAAAGGATATTTATCTCGGGAAAATAAAAGGTTTCCGTGAAGCCAATCTTCCTCCAAGACGTCTAGGACGCTACCACTGTCTGTTACTTTTGTTATAAACCCTTTTAGTACTTCTTTACACCCTATTCCTCGTTTTTTAAAGATTTTTATTACCACACAAGTAGACCATGACAAGAAAAAGGATATTTATCTCGGGAAAATAAAAGGTTTCCGTGAAGCCAATCTTCCTCCAAGATGACTAGGACGCTACCACTGTCTGTTACTTTTGTTATAAACCCTTTTAGTACTTCTTTGCACCCTATTCCTCGTTTTTTTTAAGATTTTTATTACCACACAAGTAGACCATGACAAGAAAAAGGATATTTATTCCGGGAAAATAAAAGGTTTCCGTGAAGCCAACCGCCCTCCAAGACGACTAGGGCGCTACCACTTTCTGTTACTTTTGTTATAAACCCTTTTAATACTTCTTTGCACCCTATTCCTCGTTTTTTTAAGATTTTTATTACCACAAATTAGACCATAACAATAAAAAGGATATTTATCCCGGGAAAATAAAAGATTTCCGTGAAGCCAATCGTCCTCCAAGACGACTAGGGTGCTACCACTTTCTGTTACTTTTGTTAAAAACCCTTTTAGTACTTCTTTGCACCCTATTCCTCGTTTTTTTAAGATTTTTATTACCACACAAGTAGACCATGACAAGAAAAAGGATGTTTACCTCGGGAAAATAAAATGTTTCCGTGAAGCCAATCGTCCTCCGAAACCACAAGGGCGCTTGCACTGTCTATTGCTTTTGTTATAAAACTTTTTAGTAGTCCTTTGCACCCTATTTCTCCTTCATGCGACGAAAGCCGCTTAAGAGAGATAGTATAATTTATTTATTTGAATTTTATTTCTTTTATTTTAACTTTATGTCACTGTTATGATAAAACACTTTTGTGTTGTATATAAAGTTCTAAAAAGCGTCTTCGGGAAGTCGTAGAACCGTTTTAAGTATTCATCCACTTCACATGAAGTATCTAGTGGTTTACTCTGAGACAACGTAAGATAAGATTTTGGTTGATAGGGCCAATCAATTTTCCTTTATGTTAACATGTCAAGTATGTCTTGTGTTAATGATATTAAATTGTTATTTTTTTATGTACTGTGCAATTCTGATTTATGACTAACTTATTAATAAAACCTTTGTTGATATACTGTACGCGCAGGTCGTGGCCTATCTAAACATGTGAATAATAATTCTGTTGATAAAGGGATGATATGTTTGCTCTTCAAACAATTATTTATGGTGGTAACATGGTGGGTTAGTTACTGATTTCAATATTTTTATAAATCATTCGTTATACCTAAAATAAGATTTATCTAGGAAGTTTAACTTTTTTAATCTTCCTTTCCAGTGAATGAGGATACCGAATAATTGCCATTTATAATTACCTCCGCAATACCGCTTGAATAGTGGTCAAAGTTATCAGACTGTCACTATGACAAAGCTATTTCAAGTAACAAAGGAAATAGACTAATAATAAAAATGTATACCAAATTATACCGAATTAAGTTTAAATATTCAGTACACACAAAACGAAATCTATTCTTATCTTCCATATTCATTAGAATCCCAAAGAATAACATATAAGCGAAATTATTTGTTTGTCCTTTTAAGCCTTACACTGTTCTGTTTCTGTTAATTCTGTTAAAAAAATAAAAGGTTAAATTTATTTTTAGCCTTTTAGAAAAGTAATATTTTTTAAATTTAATTTCTAAATTAGCTTTTCTCCAATTGTTCCGGATTTGATTTTTCATGCTTTATGTTCTCGCATGTCAGCTTGCATATCTATTTAAGTTTTGTGACAAAGTGGTACAAAAATAATTAAATGTAAAGAAACGTTGAACTTGATGAAAACTACTATTTACTGTAATGTACTGTATTTGCAAACCATTCATCCATTTTTAAAACCATATTTTTAAAAGAACACACAATACCTGAGGTATTGTTTTTATTTTTCAGGACCATTAATAGTATAACTGTAAATTAAATAATTTAGAGCTAACAATGTCAAAATTATTATTAATATTTATTATTACGATCTTAACTCTCCAATACATAACTTATTTTATATTATTATTATATTATTCGGGGCACATTTCATTTAATGCAAAACTTTTTTAGGAAGAAACATCGTACGATGGCCATAATTACTGTTATATTACATTGCCTACAACATTTCGACTCTTTTCACTCTCGAAATCAATTCTGCCGAACTTGGCATCGTCGTTACACCGGTACCAATCTACCAAACTGTTAAGGGTAGCGAGTTAGATGGTTATGCAAAAGACAAAGTTTACAATTCGATGGCTGAAGATGATAAACAAAAGATATACTAATAAAATTAGGCCATTAAAAACCTCAAAAAGTATAAAATAAATAGTACTGCCTAAACAGTATTTTTAACAAAGCCCGAGCCCGTAACTTATTTACAGCTTAAAACAAAATGAATTGCCATTCAAACTAATGACGATCACTTGTGGAGATTAAAATAGTCCGTTTAAATGAACAAGAATACTGATAAAAGTTACTCGATGGAATGGATCGTAATAGAAAAGTCATCTACGGTGAAGGATCAAGGTGCGACGAGATCAGTCGGGGAGTGAGAGCGGGGTGTTCGACGGGGACGGATACAGAGATGGGATGGGGAGGGCAGTAGGTGCCGGTGGGTCGGGGAGCGACAGGCAGGGCATCTCGTGGCGAGTCGCAAGCCGATTCGAACCTCGCTCAAATCACGTTCGGCGTTGCTGGCGCGCTACGCACACATGTCGCTCATCGCACTGAGCCACGCGTGTTAAACCGCGCCGTTTCCGCGATCATGGCATTTAAAAACAAACAGTGAAATCAACTAATTTTGTCCAAAGTAGGTTTTATATATTTTTATTGTTTTTTCCAAATTTAAAAATATAGTTTTTGAGTATTGTTTGATCTGGATGGCGAGTTGCTGTTATGGACGAGGAATTAGACGACGAAATATTTTTTATTTACGGACGCAGCGGGTTCGTATCATAATAGTTTCACGTTCTTAAATCATCATTCTGTAGTCGGTGCACAGAATGCTATCTAATATTAAATGTAGCTACAGTAGAATTTATTAGTTTTTCGAATGGTTATAACATCCAAAAAGTGCCAACACAATTAAAGTATAGTAAACTTTAAAAAGTACATACATAGCGTAGTAACTAGCCTGAATGGTACTGAAAATCATGAATCATTACAATAACGCATGGGTTTGTTTATATTATAAACTAAACGAGGTCAAGTATAACAAGACAACTACGTAGGTAGGTAAGAAGGTCCATTGTACAGCGACGAGCCATTCCAGACATTAGGTTCTATGCACAAAGTAAGCAATTTTCTACGTCCTTCCTTCTGCTCCCTCGGCCGTGAAGCCATGTATAAACCAAATTCTTTACTTTACTTACCAAAATTTTGTAAAACTTTAACCGTGAAAACTTTCTTTATGGCGGAAAGCCCTTAAAATTGTATAAAATATTTATATAACATACGAGACCGTGAAGTATCGGAGTAACGCATTGATTCAAATATAAAATAATATTAATATGACAATGACATCTACAATAATGGCAACTAATATGATATTTTAGATACTCAATGTTTACTATTGTACTTGCCACAGACGGAACCAACTGAGATACACCATATTCATCACATTTTACGACCGCAGCCACAAATTCGTTGACACTAATAACAATGAATCACGACGTGTATAGATACAAAAAAAATGTTGGAAAAAGTCGTCTTTAGGAACACATACAGAGTGTATGAAAACCAACGTGGTGGCACAAACTACATTAAAGCGTAGGACATCTTAAACACATTATTATTATATAATAGATATCGGAAGACAAAAATTAAACGCTTTCATAGTGTTAATAAATAAATTGTTGATATTGTTTATAAGCAATACAAATATTGTAATTTAAACTGATATTACATATTGTAAATGATGTTACACTAACGAAAGGTAAAACACTGCACTATATATACCTACAAGTGCTATAATGTTACAATAGGAATGTTTAGTGAGACGAGACCAACTTTCATGTTTAGTACAATTGGAGGTTTATTGATATCCTGGGTAATCAGTGAACCCAATAAACTGGTGAAGCGTTCATATATTTGGTTAATTATCACAATACGGTTGATATTATATATGCAAATAATATATAAATATTACAATACAGTCAAACTTCAGAAAGGAAGAGATAAAAAAAATAACAGATCATTAAATTAGCTTAGATTAGACAGACAGACTGATTATGTATTATGTAATATAGGATATATTAAATAACGTTTATTCAAAAACACATTCCATAGACAACAAGCTTCTGAAGAATTTTATTATTTCTTCATCTTGAAACAATTGAAGGAGACTACAGAATTTTACATTTATTTAAATATTTCTTATTTCAATGTATATATTTTGTATCGGTTAGATATTGTTTAGATAATATTTATGATAGTTGCCATTTAAAAAAAAATGTGAAGATTATATATTGTTTATGTTAAAATATTTATACATTTTGTTTACGAATGTCCGGGGACTGCCATTTTGATTTAACGGTTTTAAATTTCAGAGGCTTCATTTTAATTTGTTGAAAATATCAAATAATTGCTATTAAAATCATGATATTTTATATTAATTTAATGAATTAATTGGCCTGTAAAGTTACCTGTAAGGGTGATCAACATTTATTTCATATAAATGTTGTTTTTTTGTATTATATATAAAGTACTAGGTCCAGTTGCTCCACAAGCCTAAATTAACAAAATAATAATCTCAAAGGGTCACTCCGAAACAAGGCATCTAAGAAATGTAATATTGACAAAGCCGACTTTTCTTACTTTTTGGATAACAAATATCAGTGAAAAAAGGTTCTACTTCTCAGATTCTAATATGATTATGAACACGGTGGAGATCCTTTTGACAGACAATTGTTCTACGTGCGTGGATTTTCTATATCATACTATATCCTAGAAGAACACACCTTTTGCAGCGAGCATTCGGTATTTTACTTGGGAAAAGAAGGTTTGAATTTTTCATTTATTAGTTAACAGGATGAGATAGAGAGAAAATGAAATAGAATTCCTTCCTTGAAGATTTACAAGAAAATCTGGTAATGAGACCCTTGTTCGAAACGTAAAAATAACGAACACATTATAAATAACATAAAATAACATTTTACCAATTCACTTTCACAAGTACATTACTGCACACGACCGACGACTCGAATATACTTTTATACGCTCTGTATGGTTATCCAGTAGTGTCAACATTATCTAGAATCAGTACAGACAGAATACAAGAAACCTTTTATAATATTTTCGAGTCATATGATCAATTTTGTTTGACTTTTTAAGCACCCTGTAGAGAGGGCTCAGGGACATTAAAAAAAAACAGACCATCCCTTCTGCTTAAATATTATATCGCTATTTATTATCTTTAATTGTTATTTTTTTACACAAACCAATTAACAGCTATTAAACTTTCGAAGAGAATTGAGGTCAAAATCCTGAATTACCAAAGTCTTTGGTAAATACAAATAAGAACAAGTTCCTCGTATTGACCATCCTCGTAAAAACCACAGCCAATTCATTCAAAACACTGGAGATACAAAACGATGCTATAAAACATTCATTAGGACGTACATTTTGGTCAAGCCTTGTTCGTCACAAGGACGACATTATTTTTAATGCCATCGAGCATTTTAAGGGTGAAGAATCAATAACAAGATCAAAAAGCTTTAAACTGATACCAAGTACCAACTAGAGGATATAGGTGAGTTTGAGCGCAAATTAATTTTAGCGCGTTATCTGCATTTAGCAGATAATACGTTTAGCTTCACTGGATTAATGCTCACGTTTAATGACGAACGGAAAATATTCTTTACAATATAATAAAAACGTAAAAATAATAAAAAAAATATTTCTTGATAATAAACTAAATTATCAAAAAAGTAATTAGTAATAAACACGATAACAAACAAAAATAAAAATTACAATTAATAAACTTTAAGGTTAAAAAGGAAACAACAGCAAAAATTTGCCTAATGCTTGACCCGCTTCCATAATAAAAGAATAATTTTTCTACTCGTCGTGGAGACGAATAGTTTAGGCACAATGCGACGCGGCTCGCCGCTAACGAGAAGCGACCTCGAGTGCATCTCAGTTCTTGCGTTGCAACTATCAAATAAATGTCTTAAGAAAATAATCACTTTTACTTATCTTAAATGGTTCTTCCGCTCGGCCCAGCGAAGAAGTGGAAACTCATTTTGAGGCAATACAAAACTTTTATTTTCTCGTCAGCCGGAATACCCCATTAACAGCTTTTTATTATTTACTTTCATGTTATAAACAAGCAAATAATCAGGATTTACAGCTTTCTAAATCAAAAATACTATGTAGGCATATTTTCAATTGACATCTGCGCTTGGATTCGTTTGCAAACATTCGAAATTCAAAATATATAGACGTAACTTTTTAATGCAAGCATGGAGGTTTTAAGTATTGCAATAATTAATTTTGTGTAAAGTGGTTTTTAACCATATCAATATCTAAAGAGAATAAATTTGTAATAATCCTAACATAAAGTTTTAATTACTTGAGTACTAGAATAGTAGCAATTGTTCTAGAAAATTGTAGCGAATCTATTTTCAATATCAGACGACATAATGCAGTGGATGCTAAAATAGAAATTCAAAAGTTCAGGCAACGGCAAGCGTTGATTTAATTAAACTACGCTTAAAATATATTCAGATCTTTTTAATTGTATTTATATGAACTAAAATAAACATTATAAATATATTGCAGGATATAATTTACCAGTCAACAATTCCGTGTTGTCAGTTAATTATATATTGATTTCTTTTTTTCCTATTAAAGATAAAGAAACTAAAAATAAATAGGATAATCTTTTTTTATATATAATTAAAAATGGTAACAATATGACGTGAGGGTTTAATGAATAAACATGTGAAATACGTGAGCGTATTTCGGTATAAAACGAGGCGTGATCATAAAATATTAACGAAACCTCGTGCACAGGTGGAGTTACAGGTCAAATAATAATATATAACGATCGAATAAACCTTTAAAACTATACAATGTCTGAAATGTTTCGTGATCTTAGAAATCGTTTTTTAAAGTAATATAAAATTGATTTTGTACTACATTAGTTTGTTTAAACTATAAGTGTGAAGACGGCTAAGTGTGAGTGCAGTGAACGTCGATGTACGTAACTCTCCTGACGCTTCGGGTTTTCAAATATAATGTCGATATTTTTCTTTCGTTTCCACAACCTACGCCGTGCTGAGGAGAAGAGAAAGAAATCAAACCGAAATACAAATAATAGTAATATGAGTTCGGACACACTGACTGCTCCGTCGCGGCTGTTGGAGCGGCCGCTGCACGAACCAGTAGACAGCCTGGACGAAGTCGCCCTCCAGATACCCAGGTGCTCAAGCTTTTGATACCCCGACATAATAATTGTAGTTCGTGCCTTATTTATTCGTTCCTGCATGGCCATTTTAATGTTATATTTCTTATATAATACGAGTAACTAGGGAAATACTATTTCTCAAAGAGCCATTATGATGCTTACCGTTTTTGTTAAATTTGTATGGTTTTATATTAATAAAAGTATTTTTTTCAATATTTAGATAACTCACATCTATAATATTGTGTATAGATTTATGATTTTTATCAATAAAAGAACTGGCAAAACATCAAATTTAATACCTGGTTACATCTTATCTAAGTATTGAAAATTTGCCCTCAGTTAAATTAGATAGTTATTAAAAATATACTATACTATAATGACAATGGTACAAAAAACCTGAGGACATCCGACGAAAGTATGACTTGATGGAGAGAAAGACATTTTAAGATAAGTATTGAGCATTACGAATGACAACAGTGAGTGACAGAGATGGAAGTGACAGATGATGCTGTACTCCTCATACAGTAGAAGAGCTAAAATAGAGAGTGACTTTTTTTATTAAATAAAGGAATTTAAATAATTTCCTTAAGGTTTATAAGTAAAGATTTTAATTCTAAAGATATAATATCTATAGATATAAACGAAATGGATTTGTTTGATCGTTTAGAGGTGGGAAAAGTCGAAAAGTTACATGACCTGAATTCAGAGAAACAATAACAACTTTAGAATATTCGTTTTTACATAACGTTACACAAATGTATCTTAAACAGATTACATATCTATCTGAATATTATATATGTTTGATAATTTTATATATCAGCTAACGCATGTCAAGAATACTATGATTATTAGTGCGTTTGGTTTATCAAAGTCATATCGAGTGTAAGTGTATTTTTATAAACAATATACCGCACTATAACGCCGCACTACCGCCGTGTCTATATAATTGTGTACAATGTAAATAATGTTACCCTGTAAATGTAAACTATCATTTGCTTTTTTTGGTGTGTTAACACATAGTGTATTAGAAGAAAATATTATGTTATATAATACTTTATACGGCATATTTGTAATGAGTTTTTTTATAATATGGACCTTATATATATATTTATATCAGGCTCTATAGTATAAACGGTATAGGTTACGTTACAACGTATACTCTCGTAACGACAGTACGACGTACAGACGTAGATATAATGCTGTAATCTGTACAACAGGTTTCCCACATTCTTTGATAAATATGATTTCTGATAGGTATTGTGAGGCGCAATACTAGATGCCATTCTTCACTCGTGTACATAGACAACATTTCATCGATACCAATAATTAGTTTTTACTTATATAAGGGTAGTAAATATATGGTTTATATCCTAAATGAGTTGTAAATATTATTTTCATTAATAGAGGCGATATTGTATATAATGTATGATAGATGAGTCACTCTAGGTCTGGTACCACTCTACATACAGGCGTGACTCTAGCTGTCTCGTGATAGCAACTGTGGAAAATAAAAAAAGTTGCTATGGCAGAAATAATAATTTTAAGTAATTTTAAAATGTTATGCAAATCAAGCGTTTTGTGCTTAATTTACAAATTAATACTTAGTTTTTATCGCAAAAAGTTAATTAATTGTACGGTATTAATTAATTAATAGTTGTTGAAGTCAATCAGAATGCAATTGAAAATAATTTCTCTGAACAATTGGATATTTAATCAACATCCACTTTACCTTCTCTCAATTATTTGTTTTCGGTAATATGTTAATTAATTAATACATATTGCAAAGGATTTAGGAAAACTTTTAGGCCCGGCCTGCCGTTTGTGGGATTTCCGCCACCTTTCAGAGAAGTGGTGAAGGATGGTATCCTCCTATATTTTGTTTTTATCCGGCTCTTACGGTACCCTCGGGATGTGTGAGGTCCTTTTCTAACCCGGACCGCACTTGTATAATGTATGTAGTATAATAATGAGTCATACTTTTTTATCTAAAAATTGATCAAATAAAAATAAAACAAAATATAATTTTACGTTAATATCATTCTTATCAATGAAAACATCAACTTTATATTGGAAATTGTGAAATCGGAAATTATGACAAACACAACACGGAAATGGAAAACTCTGAATTAAAAGTCTTTGTAAGTTGCAATTGAATTGCAAACTTTTCAAGTGGTTTCCTCGGCTCTACTCTTCTGTACTCTGCCGCGTCGCAATCTGTCGAGCACAGATATATTTGCGTATCAGTACTTCGAGATACAAATTCAAAGCTGCAGTATGTTTGGTGATGCAAAGCCGTCACAAAGCAACTATAAATTGCAGTCGTCGTTTTTGCAAGCACTTAAAATTCGCTTGAACTTTCTCCATTACCTTTTTCTCGTCCAACCCTTTTAGATTGCAAATACGTCCGAAGCATACATACTCGCTAGTTATACTCAAAATCAATATAGAGTGCTTTCACTTGAAGTATTTATTTCTAGAACGAACTACAAAACGTAATAATAAAAATACAGCACTGCTTCTATAGAATTTTAGTTATAATGTTCTTAATAATTTTGATTTCACGGGTCATAAGGATATGAATACAAAAATTAAAAATGTAGGTACTATTTTTAGTTCATTGCTAATGTAGTAAAAGTGGAGTATTTAAAATCTTATTTTGATTAATTAAATATGTTCTAGGAAACATAAAATAATAAATCCCAAGTAATACAGTGAGCATTCCTAAAATAGAACGTGAAATGTCAGCCCACCCCATAAGATGTATGATTTCGTGAGGCCGCCCCAAAGTCACTTCGTGATTTATAAATGTCTTCATTATAATCTCTTCAAATATAACATCAACAAAACAGTTCACTAAGGAATTTTGAAGTGTTTCATTAATATTGTACACGTAGTAAAAAGATGTCTATTATATTAATATTTTAAAAATACAGTTAAAGATAACCAGAATAGAATATTAACTTTGTAACGCAACTCAAACTTGTCGAGTTCAGCGTCCATTAAGAAAAACCTAAGACAAGGACTCCATTTAATATTCCGAAAGGCAGGCAAGATTACTCGAGAAGGTCGGTGTTTAGAATGTATAATATAATTATGAGATGAAATAAGGATCTTTTTGTGATGAAAAGATTAGGACGAAAAAATCAAATACCTTAGAAACTATTTCTAAAAGAAATAATTAAAAAAAGGCTCTTCAGCATGACTACCTTCGGTTTACGGAATATTTATAGATAATATATTATGTATTCAGTATAATGATAAAGTCAATATAACTTCTTAAACTTTATATATATGTATATGTACATACATTTTATCGAGGTATAATGCAACCTTTTTTCTATTTCAATTCTAAATAAAGTTTGATACTAGAACTACTAGTGCGCATTTTTTGATAGCTAAATGTAACTTAGTTAGTGGTTCGCTGCTGATAACGCACCCTGACGTGGCTGATCAGGTTAGGTTGTCGTAATCAGGTACAGTTAGGTGGGATACGGTAACCAATATTCACGGGGAGCCTATTAAAATTCGGCAGTCCGACATGTTGCCATCCCTTTCTAACAGTAATCACGTTACAACACGGACTTCCGAACTCGCGTCCTCTTGCAAATTGTAGCTGGAGTGACCCACTTCGGATTCGCATTGCACTCGCTGTGCAAATGTAAATTATACTTACAGTGTAGTAGATTACAGTGATTGGTTACACTGATAAAATTTTACATATATCATAAAAACCAAAAATCAAAATTAAACCAAACCTAACCACAAAACCACACGCTTTCAATATATATCAACGTTGGTGAAAGGTGTAATTTGATATCAATCTATATTATATGATATCATGTATATTTTGTAAAGAACGAACGAAGATTAACTGTCTTTTCTTTGTAGAGCTAAAACTACTGAAGCCAGAATAACGGAACATAAGATTCCTTTCATTGTAAGTAGAGTAGAAGTAAGATTAAACATTTATGGACTCAGTCCTTTTTGGGATTATAATTTGTTTAATGTTTTGGATCAGATTACTATTAGACATTCTTAAATTTTAATACAGCTATCATTTATCTCATTATCATTTACTCTAAAGAGTATTCGATATACTGTAAATTTATCTGACATTTTCGATACATTGACACAAAATCAAAAAGCTTAGAGGAATCAAAGCTTAATATCGAAACAATCTGTTAGCAGTGATTCTATCTATTCGAAGGCTCATAGTAATAATTACTTACACTATTTGAAAATTCTGCAAAATCGGTTCAAAAATATGAGTTTACCCCAAAAATTTTGTATGTTCACTCCAACTATCATCGCATACAAATTTATCAGAAACAGTCTAATATTTATTGCGTTATAAAGTAATTAACTAACTGGTAAACAATTAAAATTGTTTTTTAACTATTATATACTCATCGTTTCTATTATATATAAATGGGTTTATATAAAAATGAAACTAAGTAATGATCGGTCATCAAACTGATGTTTTAAACAACTTCTAAAGTTGTTTAATTTTTATTGAATTATTTATAAAATTATATTTTCATTTTAAAAGGGTCTTAAAAGATTTTTTAAAAAATAAATTCAAACAGAATTACTTAAAATTTGTCACGTTATATTTCTTGACCTTTAAAGTTCGCCTAGAACATCGACTGCAGGAATTAGTTCACGGCATGATTTCGTCACTTTCTTCTGATGAATGATAGCTATAGTTCTTTTTGTATTTCCCACATAGAGTCACGATCAGATCCTAGTTTAGGATAAACAAATCAATCGTCTTGTTGACTAAGTTCTCTCTCTTGTCATAACTTCAGACTTTGACTAATAGACGAGATTTCCGAAGTTAAACTGCCGTGAAATATTCGAGCGATGTGAGTCGTTGGCTGCTGCAGTAATGCACTAGCGTGTATTATAACATGTGTTTTAAATATATTAAAGAAACATATTCAATACAATAATAATATTTCTTATACATCTGTATAAGAAAAGAATAATAAAAATAAACATTAATTGAAAAGAATCTTCCTTTACTATACTTTTCACTGGTAAAAGGTATTAAACTTAAATTAGAAAAATAAAAATCATTTAAGATACAAAAGACTCTCCTAAACTGTACAAGGTTAAACAGTCCCTGAGAAGGTTCCGGCTCTCAGCCGCAGGGTGTGTCCTAAAAGTTTCGATCTATATTGTACAAAATATTAGCCTCTTTACAGAACTACAGAACAGAACGAGCCTAAGTGGAGAGAGAATCAGTTACCTACATTCGAAATTCAAAAGTTAGTGAGCATGGAGCATACAAGTTTAGAAATTTAAATCAATTACATTATTGGTCGAGATGTGTACTGACAGCCGCTACGAGGGCTTTATGTATGGATATTTTTCGTAGAATACTTTTAGTATGTGTGGGTTGGTCATTTGCTAATAGGCTCTCACGTTGAAGTACATTTTGGAGCTTTTGCTCGCAGGTTTGAATTTATAATATATACCAATTTTGAAATCACTGTACGGTATCCTTGTTTCTCGTTCAATATAATATTGCATCGGAACTTAATACACGGCATTACGTGATCAAAACAAGTTATAATAATCTAATAGTTTAGACGAATCTAAATTTTCTAGATACAGACTTTGCTGTCAGTATATACAAACCATTAAAGAGAAAAGATTTGAAACGTTTATGTGTATTATCAACGTTTAAAACTTTAGTTCCTCGATTTAATTTCGATCTCTACATTAATAAATCAATATTGAGACATAGCGGTCGCCGTGACAGTTCATTTACAACAGGTAAAAAAAAAATACCATACCTCATTGTCATAATTAAAATAAAACTACATAATTCATACATAAATAATTAAGTAGTAAACTCTATCATGTAACATTTATTAGTATAATTTGTAACAAGTAACTCCCAAAGGTATCGGTTAAGTAATAAACTATGAACATCCGTAGGGATTGTAGAGTTCTACCCGCATCTTATTGTTTTATTCATGGTTTCGTTATTATCCTAAACGGATTAAAGGCTCCATCCTAGAAACTTGACGGTAGTGGCTTTGATGGACACTCTCCAGGTCAAGTTAATATATCGCCATAAATTACATTAATACGTAAAGCCGATCGGGTAGCTGAAGATGGCGCGACGCTGCTCCCCGAGTAACACTCGACGTGTAAAGTGTAGAGGTATCACGCCCACTAAGTGACTGACCCGATTAGCGTACAGCTCGAGAAACTTCAATTCCTTACACGCAACATAGACATTAAATGTTAAAAAAAATCAAAATGTTATTAGATTGTGTTTGAAACGTAAATGTTAAAGTTAAATAAATAAGCAGGTAATATAATTCCACTGTTTACCACAAAACACCCAAGACATTATTAAGATTGTTAAAAATGTTTCATTTTAGTAATTGTTCATTAAAGTAAGAGTAACATGCAAACTTCTGTTCCAAAAACGTTTCAGTCTTTTGTCTTTCCCAAGAGTGCCATCTATCCCACAATAACGGGAACTAATTAGAGAGTCTACGCTGTCTGAGAGAGCTCTCACCGTGACATCATGTTTTGTATACGGCGTCCTAGGTGAGAGAGAAGAATGCTTTTGGCATATGTTTCTTATGATTTATTTATTAAATAGTTATTAAATTTTTGTTTTTAGTCTATAGTTCCAAAGTTTTAGAAGAATGTATTATTATTTTCCCAACTGACTTGTTGTGATGATAGTGTAGCCGTTTTATTTATTTAGTGATATTGTGACTTAAAACTGTTACTTTCATAATATTTATTTTATTGTACATACAAACAGATCTTATGTCGCACAGATATCTTCTTAATGAAAAAGAAATGGATTTTCCGAACGGACGCCGGCTCGGGACTCGAGATAAGTTTCAAATTATGTAGGCGAGAATTTATAATTGGGTTCTAGCGAGGTAATCCGTTTTTCATTTCTGAAACTTTTCATCAAATTTTCCGAAATCTTGATACTTATGATCAGTGTCCTATCATCAGTGTTTATTGTTTTCAATTAGGCATTTCTTTAACATAAAAACTTAAAATAACAATATTTGTATTATATTTAACAATAATATCGACTCTACTTATTATACGTCTGTGTTCTTTTAAACATTTTTTCCAAAAAGTTAAATCATATGGTCAGCATCTGTATACTCGTAAATTTGGGTACAAGCGAACTATGATTTATAAAAAAATAAGTTCTTTGTCCGCATCATAGAGAATACTAGTAGATAAGGATCAAGTATTAAAAACGAGTGGAGCCAGGAACATGGCTAGTATAGATACAAAAGACATTAAGAGAAAATGGTTTCACAATAAGTCTGTGTTATCGCTGCATCATCATCCGGCAATCTAATAATGGTGGGATTAAGAGAAAAGCGGTTGGAAGAAAGTGTCGTTCGAGAATAATATATTACAAATAGAATCACCAAACAAAAATACTTTTATAGTAATGAAAACGAAAGAAAAAGAAAAGAAAGATTATATAAAATAAACAGATGATATATAGAGGAACTATATACTTTATAATGATTTCTTCGTAAAGTTATTATAATGTAATTTTCAGCGTTAGAACTTTATACGTTTAAATGATGAGCTAACAGTAAGCTGGATGGACGGATATCACTGATGCAGTATGCACTCCAAAGCGAAGTGACGCAGGTTAAATGAATTCACGACTTACAATACTTTTAACTATGACATGATGTAAAGTAGTAATTAATAAAAGTAATTCAAACTAAACATATTTTGCTATTCACTTTAATAGAAATTATTTAAATGTTTGTATTTATACTGAACAGGGGAAGAAAAATAAATATGTGGATTACGACGAAAATGAATAGCCAACTACTTGACTTGTAAGTGGCATTGAGATACGCTATGAATGTTAAGGAGTTGGATTTGTGGCAAAAAATAACCGCCTGTTAAAGTTATTTCACTCGGTTTCGTGAATATGTTTATAAAATGTTGACAACTTACGATTTCAAAACATTTAAGAATAAATGAATTTAGAAGTTTCGAATTTTGGAAAATGAAAATGATGGGTGTGGAATGCACCCAATTAGATGTGATCTCGGTAGAGATAGAGATCTCGGTAGAGGGTCCGTTATTGGTCGGATTTATGTTATTTATTTTTTTTGTAAATAAAGCTTTATAATTAGATGATACCATAAATAAACTAGCGTCCATATTATCCACTAACACTAGTTTAACCTCCATAAAGAACGGTGGTCATAAATTTAATATCCTTGGACCATTTTGCCTTGGGCGTCGACACTTAGTTGCGACTCGTTTAGTTCAAATTGTTCCAACTTGCATTTAATATTGTTTATTCTTATGAAATGTGAAAACTCTTAACTAAAGTATGTCATGTAAAGGGCAAAATATATTTTTAATTAATAGATCCTTCAACTTGAATGAAATGCGGGTAATAAGTTTATTGGTAATGAAAAACTATTTGTCTTGTTTTTTAAAGTGACAGATTGGTACTAAAGATAGCTATAACTCTATAATCTCAAAATATATTTTCGTGATTACTAATTAAGAACGTGGGAGAAGTTTATTTATTATAAGGGAACCACAAAATTGAAATGCGTTGCTTTTTTCTGCTCTCTCTCCCGCTCTATTGAAGATCTATTAATGGCAAAGAAACAAAAATCATCATTACCCCAATAAGACTATTACAAATAAAACTATATATAACAATAAAAAAGCAGTTTATAAGATCATTCAGTTTTAAGTTAAGGTTACTAAAGAAATGAATCTCATTTAAATGAAACAAGCAGGTGCAAAAAAATCCCAGAGGTGCTTCATAACGGTGGTTCTCTTTGCATAGTTCGCTCAGCCGTAACTAAAGTTATAGCGCTACGTTATAGTAATAAGCCTACATTGTGCTCTGTCAGAACACTTACGATATCTTTCAAAGCACTTATAAATTTAATTTTAAAAGGTTGTATTTTATTAATATCATGAAGGATTAACTTGTATAATAATATTTTTTTAGTTTTGGTTCAAAGTAAGTTAAAAAATATGACGGTCCTTATTAGTATCATAAATATTTAAGTCAAAAATTAAAAGACTATATAATATTTCATCTGAAGAAAAAACTATATATATGAAGCAAATTATCTCACAATGTAAAGTGACACTTTTAAATCTCTTAATCCTCTTGGATTACTTCGAAGTACTATGACCTAAGAAACATTACAAAATTTCACCCCAAAAGGGTTTAGGAGGGTTAACAACTTACGTGAAACATAATATTTTGCAGGTAAACACAATTGCTTCTCCAAATAAAACTTTCTGTATTTTGAAATGTTAAATAAGTCAACGTTTCAGCACCATATATGCTTTAAATTTTTTTTTAAGAAATAAAACAAACAAAAACACTAAAAATTCAAACATAAATAAACGCATTCTTTCAATACATAATTTATTAACCGATCACTCCGCATGGAGTTTAAAATCCTGCCGTTCATCTTGCAGCTAATGACAGACTCCATCTCCGCACTTAGAACATAATTAAGATAAATTTGGCTAGAAAATTAAACTAACAAACGAAGAGACGATTATTCTTTCAGATTTTAAAGTAGAAAACTCCAAACTTCCAAACCATCTTCCTGAAAATCTGTATCCATAGTTGTTTCTTTAGATAAGTCTATGGAGGTATCACAGGCACTCTAGATATAGTTTAAAACTTAAACTAAATATAGGCACAGTTTGGTTGACATTGCATCGCATTGGACATCTGGGTTCTCGGTATATGTATAATAGTAAAATACGTTTCATGTTCATCCTAAAATATCTAAACATATTCATTCATTCATGTAGTTGTATAAAAGGCTTTAAGTAATAACTTTTCCTACGTTCTTTTCAGTCAAATCTCTACTTTAATGAATTTATTCCCCCCACTCTGAAATGTAATCTGCTTGTTCAAAGTTTTAGGCATAAAATAAACAAAGAGAGAAATAAAAGTTGTAATTTTTCTGATATTATTTTACGTTATTTAGCATTGTACGTACTTTAATCTTGAGACATTTTATAGAAAGCCACATTAAATACACATTGAGTTGAAGTTTTGAAAGAATCCTTTTAGATAAAGCACCTCCGTCCGGATGAAGAGAATAATATATAGAATACTAGATTCATTTTCTACTAGTGTTTTCATCCGTTTTCTACTGCTTACCATGATGCTTAGCGTCTGGCAATGGTTGACGTAGTTTCTAATATTATTTAAAGAAAGGAATGACCTTTGTCCTTTAACTATTTTTGCTGATAGGTTGCAACCTCCGCTACCTTTGATATCTGCCAAAGCCACGATGATTAAACTTCAAATTATACTCATACAAGTGCTCTTAAGCTTTTACTATTGGAGACTACAATTCTCAACGTCTTTGTTGCGATTTACATTTATTTTGATGATAAATTTTTAAAGATTTCTTGAAATTATTTAAATCAGAGTTAAATGTCACCTAGTTTAATCTAGTCCCTTCCATAATATAACATAAACACTTGAATCATTTATTTAAATAGATGTATCTGAAAATCTCTTTTAGTTCACTGAAATACACAGCTATGATAAAGCGTTCGAAAATAGTAAATATATAAATGATTTTCCTGAATAAAAGTTTTTAAAAAATTACCAAAATGTCAAATGTTACTTTTCCCATTCTGAATATTTATTAACAGTACTATCAACCATATTTCATTAAATCGGAATATCTGTTTTTGAGTTAACGTTCGCTTTATGACGTTGGACGTAAATAAAAAGGAGCTAAGAACTTTCAACCTCACCATGAATTTTTCACTGATCTTTACACAGACTATTATTTAATGCTGACTTAAGCTTTTTTAATTAAATTGATTGAATTTAATAAAAAAAGCTGAATTAAAATTTAATTGATTCTCATGTATAAGATAAATCAATATTATATTTATTTAGTCATCTTCAGGACGGTAACTCAAAGAACAGGACGGAAATAAGGAGAGTTGGAGATGAAAAGAGAGAGAATTGGCTAATTGCTCTCTCAGGCAACTCTCACACAACTAAGTTTGAATGTTTTAAATTATTTCGTCAAAGTCACCGAATATTGTATGTAATATAATATTAATACTGTCTTGGGCACATCGACCTGCATTTATTATCCAAAGCCGATAACGAGATCCTTTGAGTAGTGGCTACAGATTTGATACCTTTGTTCTCATAGATTGTAGTCTGCTAGTGAAGCTCGACTACTTCCAAACAAGAGTTATCAAATGGTTAGATTAACATGCTTTGATATAAAATTATCATTTTTGCTTTATCTTTTTAAAAAAAATGTATAAATGTATATAATGGTAATTTATGTAATACTCTTTTAATTAAATTTAAACTTCAATTAAAAAAACAACTTAATTAATATAAACCATAATTATTTTCTTAGGAGATCATCAAAAAAATATTATTCTGGTTTAAGATGTTATTACCTGTTAAGATTGAATTACCAATATCATAAGTCTATATATTGTACTCAGAAATTTATTTATTATTTTTAATGACGATCATATTCACACAATATTAATTCTGTCGTTACAGCGGTGGCTTATAGCTATACTTGGATAGCTGTCGCCGCACATCAGCAGGCTGTTTTCTAGTTATTAATAATTGCTTTTTGCCGAGCAGAGCCGCTATCAAACACTAGTGCTATGTAATAAAAGACTGTGTTGGCTTACCAACAAAATTGATTGGGCTGCTTTGTGAGTAACAAAGAGTTTTTTTATGTCTCTCCGGATCAATTTTATGAGTACACATCGCAGTGGTTATCTTTTACATATCCTCGAATTTGAAAGTCTTGGATTTATTTTTAATGCAATCCTTGATTAGATTTCGGTTCTCGGTTTATTACTTACATTACTTCGTACATAGATTAAAATATACACTAATATGACGCGTTAAAACATACCACTGAAAGATATATCCAATTGATACTAATTCAAAGGAAATTTATTATATAAAAAAATAACTGCAGTAAGAATATGATATTAAAACATATAATTTTAAAACCCCTGAAGTATATCAATACAGAAGGGTACTATCCCATGGTGTTTTGCAAATGGATCGAGAATACTAGGTATTGGCTTCGGGAGTTGTCTAAGCGTCTTCTTGCGCACTAGACAGTTTCCTTAGGCTTGACAGGGGAGGAAATAATGCCCGATCTGATAAGAGGGTCGAGCTGTCGCCTCTTATTCCGCATACATGACAATCGTGTTATTGGATAAGACGGATAAACTCTTTGAGAGAATCCTCTCTACCGGGCCAATCCTTTATTTCTGTTTAGAGTGGAGCTAAATCTTACTAATAAATAAACACAAATTTATAACTCTTGAAAGGGACCAGAAACCAAAAATATGTTTAAGGTTTTTAAGCTCTCGTAAATTAAACACATTTTTAAACTAATATAGGGTCTATTTTGCGATATAAGTTAAAGATAAACCTTTTAATTTCTTGAAGTTTCGGCTAAATTTCACTAGCCGTGGTCACGGGATGACAGATGCGAGCTCAGCGTCCTCTTCGTGAGGCGCGAGTCTCGGTTACTGCCATCGCTTGGTCCTCGTTATTTATGTTGTTAATATTAATATGATTGGAAATAACGGTATTGCGACACTAACGGCTTCTACATACTGGCGTTTTAAGTGAGTATGCCATTTTTAAAATCTGGATACCATACTGGTGACAGGCGACATGTTTAAAACTATTTATAAACATGTACAGCCAAAATAAGCTTGTTTAAATTTTAAATAAATTAGAATGAAATAATTAACGATACGGGCCGGGATTCGGACTTTACCAATCTTGCATGACTCTAGAAAAGCGCACCATATTTCATGGATATCGTCTTTATCTCCAGAGGCTGTTTAGGGTTTAACTGTAGGACAGGAGATCCTGTGGCAATATGGTGAACGTAGCGTCAGCGATGGGATTCCACAGGACTCCGTCATCGGGCTGCTTTAATGGAACCTTGACGACGACTGATCTTTTCTGTCTTACTGTGGGACTTGTCTACTTTTTTCCCAGATGAAAGTGTATTAGTATACAGCTTATACTGGTTTTGCAGCTTTGTAAGATTCAGTCCGTCTGGTATCTATCAGCGCTACGCAGGCCGTTTGGAACAATTGGGAACGAGGGTGTCTGTTATAAAAGCGGAGGTCCTCATAAGGACTCGCTCTTCGCGCATGCATTTCCATCTTTGATTGTGCTTGAGGTGGTGGTAAAGGTTCGAATGAGGAATCCGGATATGAGATTAAATTTTGGGACTCACTTCTCTCCTAGCCCTGAAGCTGGTTATTAAGCTGGTTATTACTGCTGTTCCTTTTTTCCGACTTTTGACCAAAGTCGATGGGGCCGCGTCTGAGGGTCGCGGTGAGAATGTTTCAGGGGTAGCGTACGGTATCTTTCACCGCGATGACACTTCTGTTTAAAGAACCACCCTGAAGAACCTAGAATTTCTATCACCAGTTAACTGCTGAAGTTCTTTAAAGTTGATCATTGTTTTAATCAGCAGCATATGAAGGGTCGCGTTCCATCTTAAACTGGTGCTCAGGGGTATGAGTTATTCGTTGGGCACCTACACAAGATTAAAAGGAGATAGACCTCCCCGTCTGAGACAATAATGACGAATCGGTCGACACTGCTCGGAACAAATCATTGAGGCGTGTGCTTGGAACCACTAAAGTGATGAACTAGTTATCCTACCAAAGTGATAGTATGCGGTGACTTTTGATGTTTGAGAAAAGTGAATGCTGTTTGTCAGAGAAACAACTTTAGTTGCAATGGGGTCATTCCGTGAGCAGGCTATTGTTATATCTCTCTTTTACTAGAAATACGCCCCTCACTTTCTTCTCCGGCTGTAGAATCCTGGCAAGAAGGGAAGGTAATTCTTGACCTCTGGCCGCACCAAACATAAGCCTACAATTCTAAGTTTTCGGTATAACCTTATGTGGATGGTATTACCACCATTAAAATAAAAAAAAACCATCAAGTTTTAGTCCCAGCGCTCTCTATGGCGGCTGGACCCACATAAACAATTGT
Source organism: Dircenna loreta (assembly GCA_963555665.1). Taxonomy (NCBI): domain Eukaryota; kingdom Metazoa; phylum Arthropoda; class Insecta; order Lepidoptera; family Nymphalidae; genus Dircenna; species Dircenna loreta. The sequence continues at coordinate 10,809,575 of OY743092.1, forward strand.
AAATGTATGCAGTTTCCATAAAAAAATCTACAAAAAAAAGAAGAAATATTTGAATATATGATAATGGTGAGTACAGGTGTAGCAAACTACAATAGAAAACTAAACCAAGTAACAAACCGAAACCTTACCATTATAAAATATTGAAAGAAAAGAAGAGTCAAAGAGATATGCCCTTTAAAAATATCAAAAGAGATTGGATTGAAACCGATATATTCACTGTGTGAAAGTAATTCAATAACTTCAAGACCTAGAATGTAAAGTACAATGTAAAATATAATCCACGTGAACGTAAAATAGTATTTATATTACAATCATATTAATTTCTATGGCATGTTGAGAAAAAGATCGAATGATAAATTGAAGAAAAAAATACACCTTTGAGAAAATAGAAATTCCAATTACTCTTATTTCTGAGATTCTTGAGTGTTGTACGATTCAATGATTTTTATGAATACGTTCTTTCTTTTAATTTCATTTTTATTTTATTTAGACTTTTCAACATTTTTGGATGTGTTCAATTATGTATTCATTAATATTGTATAATTGTATATGTCTAATATAATCAATTAAAATATATTAAATCTGACAATTATTAATTGCCGTAATTTAAATTAAGCGTGGTCTAAATTTTATTATAATATGATATATAATTATTATATTACGGATTAGGTCATAAAATTGTAAGTTCAGTTTTTTAGACATTGATATGGATGTTAAATATTTGAGTTGCAGTTATAAGCATTGTGTGCGCAGGTACGTCTGTTTGTACGGTAATTTATAAACTCAAATATACCGACAACTTGTGCGGACGAACAAATAGACTTACGAATGCTAACCAACAGATTTGGCATGCCGACGGGAATCCACTGAACTTAATATGACTTTTAAAATACACAACACCTTTACACACATTCGTTTTAATGTGTAATATATAATCTTTTTTTTTATATTTCTATAAAATTGTTATTTTGTAAAAGATTTCATCGCCGTAATATTTATTTCGACGTTATCTGTGCCCGTGATCATTTACCGCTGAGTATCCTTCATGATATCACACCAAAATAATACTTATTTTAATTAGATAAGTAGATAAAATTAGATTTCAAGTCTGGATCTTAAAAGTTCTGCTTTCACTCTACAAAGGTTAATCGACGGTTGTTGTTTTGGGATTTTATCTAAAGAAATAAAGAAATGATACTCCTTTTCACCATAAAACTACATAAATGGCAAATATTTTGATAAATGTATCGTGTCTATCTGTGCTATTAGCCTCCACTGAATTGAAGTAAATATTCCAAATAACATATAATATGCCCATAATTGATAAAACCAAATAAATAAATAATCATATGAGAAATAACAAACATCTATCTCAGTTATAAAATTAGCAAGAAAATATAGTAGCACGTATGTAAAGCCTCTTACCGGTACTAAACCGTGCACAATAGGTACGAGTCTTAGCTCGCGTATATCATCCTTGAGAGTAAACTATTGTTGTTCCTAAGACAGGATTACTAAGCAAAACACATCGTTCCCCGGTTTGTATCTTTTAGCTTGAGGTTCACTCAACATTTAAAAGGTCCTCCGGCGATTATAGTTTTATTGTTATGGAATAATATTTAGATTATATTATTTTAAACATACATTTGTCTGAGTGAATACTACAAGATATATTACATAATATTAATGAGCCTTGAGCTACAAGGTTTTGATGGGACTATACCATATATGGCAATTTATTTATATAATAAATATATGTAGAATATATAGCTTGTTATTAACCACGGTGAGACCCCAGTGTGTGGAGCGGTAACTACGAACATAAACAAAACTGACAAACTCTTACTAAATATGTAAAAAGAAATAGAACACTTGCGGTAGAGAAAATATAGCTGAATAATTTTAGGCAAAACCTCTTGAAACAGCTGGTATGTTATTGAGCTTAATTTTGTCAAAACTAGCTCAGACAGAAATATAGTTTAAGTATAGTTCTCTGTAGTTACGAATCAACGTTATAGAAAGGTCATTTCGCCCTAGAGACACTTATTTTTCATATTTTTACTTTAATAATCTATTTTGACCATTGTGACTATTAACATCCTAATGTAAGTTGATTTTACAAACAACGAATTCTTATTTTTTTTTTATATTTAGGATTTTTTAGATTTTACGAAAGTTTAATTATTTTGAACACACAGACAGACCGACTTCAGTTAATTTATATGTACCTATAGATACATATTAATGGCGATAGTAACCACTACAGTTTAAATAAATAATAAGGTTCCATCACTCTATAAATATATAAGCATCCCAAGACCCAAAACAAAAGTTTCAAAGATACCTTTACTCACTATTTACTCACTGTCTTAAATTTTAACGTTATCTTGGATTCGGTTCCAAGCTATTATTAGATTCTAACTTCTTGTGACAGGTCTTTTGACCTTTTATATTATTTTATTATATATGTAAGGAGTATTATTATGTAGATATATTCCTAAGCTCATTTACATACTATTATAACTAGATGCAGCTGATTGTAAAAAACTTCAAGTTAAACACTAAGTGACTCATGAATAAATTAAAAAGTGAATAAAAATATTATAAAACTCGTTAAAATTAAAGAAAATTCATCTTAATGACCCCATTTTAGAAGTGAATAAGTGTTAAATAAAAAACAAAGTACGTGAAAGCTGATTGTTGATAGTATTTTTATTATTTATTGAGTAAAATTTGTTGATTAATAATTTTGATATTAATAGAGGGTGTGGTTTAAAATTACTGTAATTTTTCACAAAAGAGTTAAATCATTTAAACTGTGGAATAAACAAACGTTATTTTTAAAATACTATACATTCTAACACCTTTTAGTAGTCAAATCAAATGTAATAATTATTGATTTTACTTCTAACCGATTAAGTTAGGTACTTATTATATATTTTTATATCTTTTTTCAGCAAACACACAAAGATAAAGACTATTAAATCTTCTTTCATAAGATTTTCCAGTTAACTGTTAATAACAGCTCACAAAATGGCTCACACGTAGAGTAAACTTAGCCTATAAGATTTTCAGACTCCATAATACTTCACCTGTACGTGGTAATATTAAATAAACTTGCGCGCTGTTTACTATTTCGAGACGTAATATTTCGAGAACTCTCACATTTTTCTATAAAAATAGTAAAAAAATCGTAAAGTAATGTTAAACTAAAATATTAAATAATTATTTTAATGGATTAATAAAAATCTATATTTAGATTGGTAAAAGAATGGTTGAAAAACGCTATTGAAAAGCATTGATTTCAAAACTGAAAATAGAGAATATTTGGTGTAGATTTATATTTTTTCCACTGCTACCGGAATACATAACCGTTCTATTGTTTTTTGAGTATTATTTTTCATGAATAAACAATACAAAAAGTCTCCAATTACATTTGACCTCGTCGACCGTTTAATGGTCATACAAAACTAACGTTCGATCTCAAATTATAATATTCATTTTACCGGTTCCGCCCGGTGCCGGATGGTCGTCGCTTTTCATAAATTGACCTTTTAATCCATTTCTTCCAATCTAGTGCTCTACAGTTCTGTATTCAAACGAGACTCTATTGTATTGAAGTTCTTAGACGGTTCCTCGGAAGTCCTTTTGCTTTCCTAACAACACAGTTCTCGTAATAACAAGAATTATTAAAATCTTCATGTTGATATTTCAAGTGAAGTTCTTGTTTTTAATCTTACTTTTTTTTTATTTTCAGTTAATTTAAAGCTAGTTCTTACTTTATTTCAAGTTGGTTTTGATCTCTCTCTCTGTCTCTCTTTTTTTTTTTTTTGTAGATATTTATAATATAAATAATTTTACAAATTGGTCGAACCCACAATCAAAATCTTTCCGCTTTTTTTTTAAACGATCACAGTATAATTTTTTAACAAGTTAAATCTTTAATTACTCTTCACGCTACAGCTGTTATTTTGAGCCTTGCGTCTTGTTGTCATTTTCCCCTTTTTTTCAAGTTTCGGTTGTCGTCATATATGTGCATATTTTTTAGTGCATTTCATTAAAAAGATAGATTTATAATCAATATTTTTATCTTCGATTGATATCTACATTGAAGCCATGTCAGATTTAAAGATAATTTATTTCGCTAACTATAATTTTGTGCAGTTTTACATAAATTAGATTGAAATAGACGCGAGTATCGTGTAGTGATGGAATGTTAATAATTATACATTTAATACAAAATAACTATTAGTTATCTTCAGACCAAGGATCAAAATTAAAACATATAGACGTATATGTTTTATATCAATGACATTTGATCCGATATATATACATAATATTTTACAAAATTAAACGTAATATGTTTCAGTTACACGACATGATCAACGAACGGATGATTTTTAATTAATTATAATTTGACAAATTATACCATATTATGAATGTTAATTTGGGTGATGTTTGTTTATTTAAAATGATATGGATATATAATCTTTCATATATTATCGTACATGTTAATTTAATTCAATCGTTGTAAATTTTACAGAGCACGGCTCACATGTAACCTGAAAATACATATTTATATATTAGTAATAAGATATTTTAGACTGTTTTCGTATTTAAAATTATTTACTAGGATATATAAAAACTCCTCAGACTCATTAAAGTAATTACGAAATAGTTTAACAATAAAAACTAAGACACTTCAAGTTGTATTTAGAAGATGTTACTATGATAGAAAATTAATGTTTTGATTTAAGAAATATTTTATGATAACAAATCTAAAAGCAGTATTCTTGTCGCTTTGCGTCATAAAGATTAGTTGGGTGGCTGTAAAGTGGATTAAGAGAATGTGCTCATAATATAATCTCTGTTCCTCTCTGATGGTTATGACAGCATCGAATATACATTTTAATATAAATTATTAATAATTTTGCTATCGCAATTTTTTTTTTATGTACATTTTTGTTACTAAGTCATAATAAATCGTTCCAATTCGTTAGTTCTCCCCCGGTGACGCTGTAACAGCCAATAGGGCTAACAGCAAAGACATGAAAAAAAAAGTTTTTTCAATATTTTGATGTACCGTACTATGTACTTTTCACACAGTAAATAGCCCGGCATTTATCTTTATTGTTTTTGTTTACTATTTCGGTTTAAGAGACATAGCCAGATAATAAGTTCAACTTGTTAATTAAACAACTGAATGAAAATTTAATTTAAATAATATATGTAAAGACCCAATTAGATTCCTTAGTTATTATTAATAAAACGGATAATATTTTATAATTAACTGAATTTGTTACCGAAACTTTGGATACTAAAAGCTTTATATCTAGATCTCTTTTAAATAATATATTAAAATGGCCGCCGAGGTCGACGATCTTTGATTGTCGCTTATTATGTATTTAGTAAACCATGTTATGCACCGCTTCATTTCTTCAATTAGGTTCTAATATGCAATACATAAGTAGGCCTACATTATCTAATGCGCTATGATTTCAAAGAAAGAATTATTGATTAAAAAACAAGGTTTGTTAAAGACATGAACTACTTTAAAACAAATGTAGGAAAATATCAACCACTATTCAACTAAAAATGGAACATTGTTAGGTAATAACTAGTTCCATAAAATTACCACATAATAATAGGTTTTGGTCCAAGATCTTAAATTAGAAAGGTTTTAAAGTTAAATAAAGTAAAAATTTATTGAACATTACGATATCACACCAGTAAAAAAACGAATGAAATAGAGTAACTATTGAATATACGCAATATTAAAGTTTCCGAATTTATAAATATGGAAGAAATCCTCTAATTTTAATAATTGATAAGTTTATTTTAAGCACACATGATTTAAACAATTATTGAATACATACTCATAGCGTGGATTAACGTTATTCTAAAAAAGAGAGACTAATATTATTACGTTGGCAGTCACTGTATAATGACGACTCTATACCGTTGAACTAAATTAGTAGAGTTGCAAATGAAACCACTCTTTAACACCTGAACTATACAGGTACTAGCTCCTGAACTATACAACTGGTTTATATTGGAAGAATTCACCATTAGACGTTGACTACTATCCATACTGACAATTTTTTTTTTTTTATGAAGTGACTTATGCTCTTGGCCCTGCTGACTTGACAGCTACACCGGAGGTGGTTACTTTTTTTTTTTTTTTTTGTGAAGTGACCAATGCTGTTGGCCCTGCGGCCTTGACAGCTTCACCGGAGGAGCTGGAAGCGGAGGTGGTTACTTGATTTATCGACTATATATATTCTAATCACAAAATTTTACCACCGCGATGTAGATTTTTAATAATTTAGAAAGAGCACTTATACTTTTCCGGCCGACCGGCCGACCGACCGACCAACTTTAATGGGTTGGTAATAATTTGCTTAAGACTATATATATATATGTGTGTGTATATATGTATGTGTTGGTTTAATTGTGAATACCTGTTACATAAATTGCATATATAAATCACATAGATTTATATATACAATTTATGTACCTAATATAAAAAATCTTTTTTAAATTTATCGTTGTCTTTTGTTATTCGAAGTCAATGACATTTTAAATACCACAGAATCACACAAAAATGCTGTTTACTGACAATATATATTGGTATAGAAGGAACCCCATAGAGAAAGATCACGCTATTAAAAAAATATACTCAAATGTCGTATCTTTCTCTTATAGATTCCTTGTTTCTACAATTAAATTCAAAATTAAGTTTAACACCTGATTAAAATGTATGTACTTTTTACAGATTTGGCATTTTGTTCTGCAAAAAGATCAAAAAAATATTAAAGACATTGAGTTTCCTCTTTTAAAAGATTGCATGCGTACTTTTAGATTTTATTATCAAATTTAGATGGAAGACGCCATTCATATAGCAGGGAATAAATACAAAATTTCCGTCGTCTCACATTATATATAAAAGTAAAAAATAAGCCCTTCGCAAATTTGTTTACATACAAAATTGTCTTTTATGCGATGAAAAACTAAATGCTTTTTAAAGATACGGATATTATATTAATAAAAGCCTTTTATACATAAAATCACAAACTGACTAATGACGAGAGTGGTCAAAATCTTGGCTCGAAATAGAGAATAAAGCTGCCCAAATTGTAAGTGTAGTATTCAAGAGTACTACGAATCAGTATTCAGTTGGCAAGCCACCAATTTGCAGAATGTGACATCAAAGAGAGGCCAAAGACATAATAAAAGCAGGTTATTCACACAGGGTCTTGAAATTTAAAAAATAATTATACTATACTATAACTTACACTTTAGAGGTTCGTGACTTACTACAATTTACTCAAAAGTATGATAAATGTTTTATAGTACAAAATATTATAATTTTTGATAATAAAACCTGTTGATGCTTTATTTTATTAAGAAGAACAAATGTCAAAGGTGACGTATTCATTCTAACAATATATAAACCTCCTTGATTCATTGTATTATCACAAATAAGGAAGAACCTTCTACTTATACAAATACGTATTTAAAAATATATATACATCCATATTGCCAGTAAGTCAGCCGCGTCGTAAAGTTTATAACGTTAACACTGTTACATTCAAATATAAAGAGCTCTACATTACACCGCCTATGACATACATCAACATTATGAAATAAACACTTTTAAAATAAGAAAAATGATAACGCTACGGAGCTGAGTAGCGTGATGACTTTTTACGTTCATGATAAACCCATGAATATACCCAATATACCCAATACTTGGTGTAAAAAATATTTTGTGTAACACTGAGTGACATACTCGTACATAAATAATTAAAAGACACTATTGCACTGGTCTTCTTAGAAGATATATAAAATTACGTACAGAGCTAATGATTTACTACATATTAAAAACCTAAAGGACAATTAGAGCACAATAATTATTATTAAATACATAGTGTAATTTTAAAGTAACCGATTCAGTCATCAAAGACAAACGAGCATTTCTTACAAGGTTTGTTAGGTGGTATGTACGTCATCACTGACCTATCCCGTGTCGTCCCACTCAAGAGACGACGGTAAAACGGCAGCGTCCTCTATGCTGCAGGGTACTCACATATACGCCCCCGGGCATCACCATCTTGGCTAACGGGGTATCCACAAAGAATGTTTCTAAAAGCTAAAAAAGGTATAATGTATGTATGTGTATGTATGCGACTATAAAGTGATAAAACTATTAAATTCCTCAAAGCACTTAGCCATTAATGAAGTGACTGTGATTAGATTTCATCAGCTCGGTTATCGTTTTAATTTGTCACACTAATAAAATATAAAGCACAGTTTAAGGAATAACCTGGATAAAGTAGGTAAACAAACATAAATTGTGTCTATTACTTAAAATTAAACGAATTCAATTAAAAATATTTTGTGTGTCTTAAAAACAATCAAAATCCAAGGATCAATTCTTTTTTAAATTATTTTCGCACAGAAATGATGTTTTAAAACAAAATATATTATATATATATAAATATATATGTATACATATATATTTTGATATTATTAAATTATGTATAAATATGAAGCCATCGGTGGAGGGATTGAACATGTCCTACCACATTGACACTCGTAGCCCGTCAGCGCGGCGGCGCGCTCACACTTCAGAGCCCACAACTCAGTCTACAACGGCCGGCCGTAGAGGCACCCGCCTTTGGTAGCGCGGTCCGAATCAACCCCGTGTCGTGGTACAAATAAACTTTTGTTAACAAATATAACATTAATTTCTGTATTACTTTGTAATTAATTTTTTTTGACAATTTTTTATTACAAAGTTTTCATTTACCGTGCTCAAATAATAAATAGTATGCAAAAGGTATGAGCTGAAATTACCTTTTGTTATTAAATATAAACAAAATGTACTTTCAATTGAGTTTCGTGTTTAAACAAACACGGCAACAAGTGACCGTCGATCGAGGGCGAGCCGCGACCACGACTCACTGACAGTCGTACAACTTTATTACTGAATCCGCATTTAAACATACACATACTCACAAAACAATACAAAATAATAATTGTATTGTAATATACTATTATTATATATACATTAAACAAACTCTTTAATATTCAAATACTACATTTTTATAAACACTCATATATATTAATTTATTTTCTTACTAAAAATGCATTTTTGGTGCAAATTAACTTTCACTAAATATCAATAAAACAATTGTTTTCTTTTAAACCTTATTATTTTATTTAGGATATTTTAAAAGTTTTGAGACAAACCTCGCTGACTCAATAGAATGGAATGTTAACCTCTAACATGGCCGCCGTCAGCAGATACAGCTCTTACAACTGTCTCACAGGATGGGACAGCTACGACAAGATCCCCAGGTAACCGACCCTCATCTTCATCTCTACTAAACAAACATCAGCTGGCATTACCATCTTTTGTACCTGTTCCTAATAATACCTACCATTTTTATCCAAACATTCACATTCAAGAATCAAAAATTTTTCATAATGGCATTTCATGTTGTAAGCAAAATAATTTATTTTAAATTGTAAATAGTAATAATGACACAAATTAGAAACAAATGGAAATTCAAAACAGCCTGAAGTATTTTTGGACAAAACCACATAAATTTGATTAAGGCACTTTTTTTATTAATATCTAATTCAATTAATATTTTTTTTAATAACAATGGAATTCTGTACATTTAAATGAAATCGTTTTTTAATGATGAATGATCACCAATTAATGAGCACAGAGTAATTCATCAAATAATTAAATTCATTTATTTGTCTTGTGAAGCGAGTATAATACGAAAATACAACGTTTAGAATATTTTACTTTGTAACACTTTATAAAGTTTTGTATTTAAATTTTCTTGATCTATGATGACGATTATAAATAAAATAGTACCCGGCTGTACTTAGTTCAATTATATTGGAAATTCAGCAGAATAGTTTTTAATATAACCCATAACTCATGAGCTCGAAGCATGGCGGGGCTCGCGGGGCCACGCTTCAAGCTCATGACTAAAAACCTTAATAATATTAATATTTTAAATTAGCATAACATGTCTAACATGTTTATAGACATTCAAATATAATGAAAGTGTAATTATTTATGTCACTCTAGAGATCCACTAATAATAGACTATACTTGTTGGACTAAACAACTCGTTAAAAAAGAAATATTCGGCTGAAAAAAATATGTTTCATTAATCGAAATCAAATAGTATATTTTAAAATAAGACAAATTAAACTTTAGGCTTAGTGAGTTAAGGTAGCTTATCGGGTGATTTAAAAACTATGCCACATATAACAAATTGGTTCACTAGAACCAGAGACACACCTTGACCTTTTTCTGGTAAATGTAACCATACTTATAAAGTAGATACTATGGAGTTCGCTAATTAGAAATCAGTTGCATTATTCCGCGGCCGAGAGCAAGGGATAGCATGCTTAATTTATTAAATTACTATTGCCCTCTGCCTTGCTATTGATTAATTATTTAGACTATTAAGATATTCCGTTTTCAATTTGAAATTTAAACTTATTAGCTGTATGACAATATACATAAAAATACACTTCTCAGACGCCTCGTTAAATCTCAGCTCTTCTTGAAAAGTAAATTTACATTTCCGCAAACATTAGACTTCAATTTTTGCTAGTTTTTCTATCTAAAAATCTTTCAACACATCACTATATCATTTTAGATCAGTTTATTATTAGGATACGGTGTGTTTGTTATTCTGACGTGAATTGACAGATCACACCGCTAAGTAACTACTAAATGTCGCTGAAATGTCTGCCAATAAACTAACACCACAACAAGTGGCGGATAGGACGTTATAGAATATAAACTAGTAATTACTTTTACTTTGATTACTATTAACTATGTCGTTCAACTTTAGAACGACAGTCAATTTTAAACGATGTCCTTAACTAAGAATAACCTCATGAGAGTAAAAGGAATAAGGCAAAGACAGTTAATAAAAGTATATATTTTTTATTAATTAGTTGTAGTATGTAAGATTTAATGTAACCTTCCAAACCATTTACTCCACAATACTGTCACATTGTATTTTGTGAATTCATTTACTGTTGCAGATTATTTTATCCCCACACCCCCCATCCCCTCCCCTCACCTTCATCACATATTGTTTATTACTAAATTATCTACGTATCTAGTAATTATAGCCCAAAACTGTTTCTATGTGGAAACACACAAACAGACCAAAATTTCTTAACTTATCTAGAAGTCTGTATCGTATAATATATTTGTAGCTCGATTATGAAAAACAAAAATATATTTTCACTTAACAACAAGATACTACATATAACAGGAAAAAATAAGCCAGTATCATCGGAAGTTATCTGACGATAATTAGGCAGTTTTATTTAATTAGTGGAAGGATAATATTAATAGGTATTTCTTTGCATCCTGTGTACGAAATGTATATTAATTTACACGCGTCGGTGGATCTGTATATAATGAGGTGTAAATCTATGATATTTATGATATTTATTCTAAGATATTTTATATGTTAAACCAAACATATATTATTTTTCGGTAATTAACTGAGCGAGCGAAGGCAATTGCTTCGTAACTAGGCGAAAAAGTTTTTGTAATTTGTATATGTACTCTCGTAGAGATCGCTCTTCTCAACCAATTTTGACAAAGCTTTGGATTCGTATTTGATGCCGGCGCTACGATGATAACGATCATCGTCGGGTACATCGAACCCCAAAACTGAAAATAAAAGTTCACAAAATTCGTAACACCCCCGCTCGCTCAGTTTCCAAAGCATAGCACGATTACAATATTTATTAAACACGTTGGTTCACAAGAACAGTGTCTATTTAAATAAACACCGCGCCAACAAGATGTACATCTTGATGGTTTAATTTAGTTTTATTTGTAATGATAGTTCCTCAGAACGATGGCGGAACTAGTTACTTACAATATGTTACGTCCCACGTCAAACTCCACCTCTCCTATTCTCAAACGTAGGAAGTCTCTTGGGTCTCATACCTGACAGTTTGACAGGTTTATGTATACGTCGCTTGTAATCAAACATACAACCTATCAGGACGCAAGAAGATAACAGAAAAGGTAGCTCCTATACATATATAATTTTCGTATAAAAATATTTTCAATGTGTCGTTTGATCTTACCTTATTTATTCGCAGTCTTTTTTAACAGATTTTTTTTATAATTTATTTCATTTATATGAGTCTTGGAAATCATTATAGGTTATCTGAGGTCAGCTAATAGTTCTTTTTATTAATAGCTGTTACCTGCGTCTCCATCCGCGTCGACTTCATCATCAAGAGCAAGGTACACGTCTCGTACGATATTTTAGTATTACTGATCGAATCCGTAGACTCACTTTCAACACTATCTACGATGTAAGTTTACGATCGTATGGGCTATCAATGTAGGTTTAAAACTTTTTAAAAATAAGAAAAACTTCTTCAATCTTATTGACAGATTTTAATTAATTTACCAAAAGCTTCTCGAATAATTAAAAAATAGCGCGTGATATTAATAAACACGATCTATTCTACATACTTAAGCCATCTACTAAATTACAACTACATGTGCGTTAGTCGTGTCATGTTTTGTTTGTGTTTCAGATTAAAAAAATGAACCGTAATGAAAGTAGTTTATTTTATAAATGTTCATCTTTTACTTTTAAAATTAAATTTCACGTATACTTTAACCAACTCTAAAGCGTAAACTGTCAACCAGAATTCAAATTCATATCGATATAGTAGTTCTAAAAGTATACGCAAACATACAGACAGACTTATGTATACTGTAACAATATATAGACATGATTTATGTACACTGTATATTAATAATTCACATCTTTATATAAAGGAAGAATTTTTATTTTACAGATTTACAGTTTTATTACAAATGTAAATTTAAATTGTACAATAATCCTAAAACAATCACATTTTTATATTTATAATTTAAGGAGAGGCCTTAAAAAGATTCAACGAGGGTTAATCAAAATTATATTATTACATTTTAAGCACAAAAGCACAGGTTGGAGGGTCGCTGTACTTAGTTATTAAACAATTCAATATTACAATTTCATACTAATCAACGGTAAATATCATTTGAACGAGCATTGGCTTATTTGTATCAAATATATTTAAATTATTGTACTCCATTATATATTTGAATGTTCCTCGTACCTGCGCTGATTACAATATAGTGATGTAGATCAATAGAATACTCAGAAGTAGTCCCGAGCGTGTGGAATAATATAGTTTGGTAGTCTCTAAGCGTTGCTGAAAGTTTCTTAGATTGGTATTAGAATTCGACGGACACACATCGATGAATCTCCGGGACTCGTGATAATCGAACGGCAAAGGTCAAAGTCACGTCTATGGCCGATCCCTGTGTCAATTCTTTCTTCACTGTACAAAATTAACTTTGCATTTAATAGTCACAATTAAAACTCTATCCCATGGGCGCTGCACGCTCCGCCGTCACGCGACCGCCATCATTCTATATAAATACGAGTACATATTCCACACTATATCGTTATTCATCTTGTCCGTGTTTAATTTTGCATATGAATTGCCAATATTTATAACCTTGATATTATTCTTTTGTCGGAGCCAGACTTAATATTATTGTAGTTTTTCTTTGTTATGTTCCTGTTCGTCAGATTTCGTTTTCAATAGCTACGTTAGCTCGTACAAAATTTAGATATCAATAATACATATATTTATTTGGAATTTCTAGTTCATTTTGAGTTCTTACAGCTACATTTATATGCACACTTATGCCATTGACAATTAATAAATTGTAATTGGTCATATTTTTATTATCGTTATTGTTTATAATCCAGAAACAAAAAAAAAACTAGCCAAATACTCACACAGCTAGAAATCGTGAGCGTAGCGAGCGAGCGAACTTATTATATTTAAAAAATTCACTAAACATAATTATATATGAAATTAACGGTTATTATTGTTAGATGGTCGTCAGCGATAAGTTCTCCATTGGGGGTTCGAATATGAAATGAATTCAAAGTAACGTGGTATATGTTTCAAAAGGCGTACTGTGGTTCTGATATATTTTGTTCAGTTCTGAAAATTTTCAGTTTATGATGATCTATAAATAATCAACCATATAAATATTTCTGTAAAGGGTTCACAAACGAAAATACGGTTAATATGATGGTATTTAGAAGCCGTCGTCTATCAAACATCTGCTACAAAGAATGACTTCCAGAGATGTGTTACCTACCACCTTTGAGGAAAGAGAGTGCTGAAGAAGAGTAAGAAGAAGAAATACAAAGAAGAAACGGATGTTTGGTAAAAGTTCCATTCAAATGACAGATAAACATACGCTTCAGTTTTGTTTAATATTTATGATTTTATTCTTACATTCAGATGTGGGACTGTGTATTTCATTTTGAGCACGAAATATATAGAATCAATGTTTAAAATTTACAAAAAAAATAACTGGGCTTATGGATACAATCTCTGTCGTTGATTCCATCTCCTCATATATTATCCACACAGAGGGTTCAAAGATGAGGTCGTGAAACATGTAGCCTTAATAATACAAAAGTGTAAGCCACAGGGTGAATAACTTTCGTTACATATAATTTGATTATTTGATATATAATTTATATAATATAATATCTATATATTTTAAGGAGTTTGTACAAAACCACGGGATTTTATTTTATTGTACGGTATACAGTATTTCAAAGTATATTAGATATATTTTGACAAAGATTTAAATTTTAATAATTACGATTAAACAATTACTTATATCTGACGTTCTAAAAGAGTCACTCAAATTCATATCTCTTATATCGAATAAAATTTTAAAAACTGGAATAAAGTTATAGAATGTGAGCCCTCGTTTGTAAAATGTCGTCTGACCGACTTCCCCTCCATCTTTCCTAGTGTCGGGATGACCCAGTCTCGATAAATTGTTGATAGCCGTTGTAAGAACTTTTGAAATTTTATCAACATACATTTATGTCAAATAAACGCTAAAATCAATACATTTATTAGAAATATTATAAACATGAGATTTTTTTTAGAGAAACTTCGTTATTGTGCTTGTAATAAAAGAAGGTAAGATTTGATATTTCTTTACCAATACAGTCTCATAACGAAGTTTTCGAATTGTTGTTATTCGTAGTAAGCTTGTGTCACATGTGACCATTAGGGTCCAACTCTCCGGGGAACAAGGTCATAATTGAACGGACAGCCGTACAAGATGATACGCTGCATTTACAGGCTTAGCAGGATAAAAGTTTCGAACTCACCGTGGGTTGGAAGATTACTTACCTTTGTAGGTATTATTCTATCATCTTATCTAGTAATAATGTAATATTATATTTTTTCAAAGGAATTTTTTAACAAGGAACTTTTATGTAATCGAGAAAAATCTTTTAAAAATATATCTAAGATGTTTCGTAGGGAGTCATGTCGAGTAATGGATCGGTAAACAATTAAAAGTTCCTTCGAATCCCTAACAAACACGATAAACGATACTTATACCTCCGTAATTGATTCAAGATTCCAAAATATATCGAGAGAATATACCGACATGTGAATTTATGTGAAATATAATATTTTTTATACATTTACATTACTTTTCAAAATTGTAGCATTCCATCATATCACATGCCTTCATAAGTTCTTCAGGGGAACCATGGTATGATCAGAGAACGACATGGTGTCGAGCTCTTTGAGGCTCTTCATTGACTACTGAAGTAGATTACAAACTGCAATCAACCACTGCATCCGACGTTTATCCTATAAGCGATGTCTATTGACGGCGGATGCCGGCCATTATACAGACAAAAACTTCGTCAATGGTACTTTTGGATCCATTGAATCTGAATAACCATTGAAAATATTTATGTATTTTATTAAAATGTATGCACCAATAACAAAGCACGCCATGCTTTTGTATTAATTAAGATGTACTAGAACTAGAAGAAAATGTATTTAAATAACATTTAAACTAACAGTAATAGTGTAATTAATCACGGTAATGTGAGTACACAAGAAATTAACTGTGTTTGATAGACTGAGGCACTGACCACGTGTAAACTTTTCAGTCTTCAACCGCCAGCCAATTGAAACTTATCAAAGCAAACTGGAAATAACCATCCACAGAGTTAGTGACCATTTATATAAATTACTTCTCATTTATGAAGGCTCCGTCAATATATGCTTTAACATCGTTCTTAACTGAATTTAACTGTTTTTAAATCAATGTGTCCGTAACGTTTTTATTCATCAGCAGTATCCCTGCCTTTATTAGCCGGAGATTCATTAAAAAAAGTCATTAGGATCTAGAATGGTTATTTGAAATGGGTTTCGCTCCAAAACCATAAGCTCTCTGTGCTATAAACTTTGAGTACTTGAAGGGCTATAAAACTAAGGAAGCTTTATTCCCTAGACTGCACGTTCCAATTATAACATACTAAGCACATTTCAATCTATTTTGACCCTTCGCATGGAGGGTAGTTGTGAAGAATGCAGAAGTGCCAACGCATGATCCAAAACCGTAACAAAGTTTGAATTCAGAGCTTAGATTAATTAAAATCTTTCAAATTTGTCAATGCCCGTTATTCTATTCTAGACTGAAGTTGGAATATTATTAAAAATAATTAATAAATACCAAAATAGACAAGCCTACGTAATACAGATAATTGCACAGAAATAAAAGGGTATATCTATCTCAGTTTTAAGGTTCAAAAGCTTCTTATTTCGGTACAAGGCCCGCCCAACACGAACCCAAAGCCTCTCAGGCTTGTCATTGTAGAGTTTTGAGAGAAAGAGTCGATTCAACGAAATAACAAGCCAAAACTAAAACCCCTGTGTGACAGTCCTAAGACTGAGATATATTTTATGTGCACTTTGAGAAGAAATCTTGAAACATGAAAAACGAATGAAATAGAAAATTGCCAAATTAGATATAGTTACATTTTAGTTCTTAAATTCAATAATCAGTCTAAATATGTTTAGATAGTTTACATATTATTGGGGCTGCATTTCATGGCATTCTTAAAACTCGACGGATCGTTAGGAGAGAAACATAATGGTTGTTTATTTGTAGAATTAAAGCACTAATAAATAATTGGTCATTAGCTTGGTATTAACCGACATGTTTTAAAATCAAACAAATATAAATTTCCCTAAGAGATAATTTACAGCCGTGGAGACAAATATTAATACTGCTACTGCTTCTACTTTTAAAAAGTTAGGTAAATAAGAGATAAGAATTCACTGATCTGTAGACATCTTCTATCTGACTTGTTAGTAAAAGTTGTACGAGTATTGTCGCAATAAACTCGATCCCGACTGCAGCGTTAAATCACGCTTCACTTATCGGACATTTCATTGAGCTTGTTGAGTTAAATAGTTTAAACTACTCCAGTTAAATAACTAATTGACTTTAATAACATTCTGTGACAACGTGTAACATTTACTCCAACTAACTAACTTCGTACGAGTTTACTGGACTCATTAAAAAAACTTTTTGCAGTTTATGTCCTTCTTGAATATTGCAATGTACCTATCGTTTAAATACGCTACACATTTTAAAAATGTAATATATCGGTAAAAGTAAGATATATATATATCTATGTTTTTATTTTCAGTTAAGATAAAACATATCTTGCTTCACAAAAAGAATGAAGTAAAAGAAAAATTTCCCATGTTTAATAAAGATATTTTAAGATCTTAATATTTAAGTAACGGAGCAAAAACAGATTTTAAATAGAATTAATTGTTTTTTTTTTTAGAAAAAAACTATATTAGCTCTCAAGTGGCAAAATCACATGACTGCACCAAATCAAATAATATACTCTAAATATATCTTGAAACCGCCTGTCAGCGATCGCTTCATGCCCGCGGTGCATCACCCTCCAAATATTCTAAAACATTTCAGTATTATATATTGTATATAACATTTATTTACCACGCTCCAATATTACCAAGGATTGAATTCTGTTATAAAAATATTCAGCGTTTTAAATAATTTTCGTAGCTCCGCATGTAAAGTAGTGTTCACATACCTCTCTCTCTCTCTCTCTCTCTTACCTCTCTCGTTCAAATGGAGTTTCCTCTTTAACGTTTGTGAAGATACTTATTTCACTGAACTACAGTGTTATCAACACGACTCTAGTTTATTGAGGATTCCCGCCGCGAGCCACGCTGTGCTTTTATATCTTACTTAGTAATTGAATTTCTTATAAAGCTTTAAGATCTAACCGCGCAATACTAACAATTTGTTCCATAAATTTAAACTCTTTTGTGTTTCAGAATAGAACGGAAAAACAATATTTTGCAGAGTAAATATATTATAGGTATCTTAAAGAATATTTTGTTTACAAATATTAATGTTATAAGTTTTTACAATATTTTAACTTTCAAAATAAAAAACAGAAAAATATAAAAGCAACAAGAAATGTATGAAAAAATAGAACTCATAAGTTTCTGCAATATTTGAAGTTTCATACTGATGTGAATAAATTATTCTGTTTGAAAAATATGAAAGCAATAACAAATATATAAAAAAAACCATTTTAATTTAAAATCCCTCGTCTAATAATATAGTACTTTAGATAAAAGAACACGTAATGTGTTCTTGGCGTGATTAGCAACTGACTTGACGATTTAGGGCCACTTTATGTAAATAATTAAAGTATCAAGAAGATAATTGTAACCAAGTATTAGTTATATATTAAGTTATATAATATATAGGTGTAGTTATATAATATATTATCAACAGATGAAAACGATCATAAATACAAAAATGTATACAAAATTTTAACAATGTAACAAAGGAGCTATTGTTTTTTTTATACATTTTATAATATATATTTAACTCAACACGAATGATTTCGTTAAAATTCATTTTGTTATTTGTGCGATGAAATAAAAAACATATAGACGAATATTTCAATTTTATATTTTTTATATTTATTCGCATATGAAGGAAATTTAATACGTGTGTTGCTCATTGAATGTTTTATTAAACCTTTTATTATTATAAAACGTCTTCACTATAAATAATTGAACAGTTTAATTAAAGTGAACGTAAATGAAATTAATAGGAATATTTAAACGTACAAAACTAACACTATCGACATAAATAATGTAAGCCATATACATTATTTCCTTTGACAAACTTGGTTATATTTAGAAAAGTATAAATTAAAACTTAAGACTTATATGCCATTAATAAATATGTCAGTCATCTTACAAAATATATTTCTAGTGTGAGTGATTTAGGTTTTGGAGTAACCATCCATACTTTTAACAATTATCTGATTTAAAAATCATTCAAAACCTTAAGAAATTTATCAGCATCCAAAAAGGATAGTATTAAAAAACGGTTTAAAATCTAACATATATAAAATGAGTCAAAACGGATATAACTCTTACATCTCTATGTATGTATGTATTTATAGTTACGTGGTTTTGGCGGAGAGCGCGACACTTTCATTAGGAACATTAGACAATAATGGATGGCGTATAGATATAGATAGAGGTAGATAGAAATGTGTGTTAAAACGCCACTGAACATTCGTAACACAAGCAGTACGGATCAATGGAACAATCATAAATAATGTTATATATTGACTATATTTTAAAACAAATTCCAATTTTGACGCATTTCCAAAATGTCCATATTGCCTGATCTTAATCTAAATGATTTATTTTCCGTTGAGTTGATGGATCATTTTAGTGTAATAGATTGACAGCTACCATGGGTTCATAAATTAAAAAGACTTTTCATAATAACTTTAAAAATAAAGCTTTTCCTACCCATTCATAAATCTCATGTTAATTCGATGTTAATAAATGTACAGAAACGAAAAGCCTGGCTTTTAAAATAAAAAAATAAATGATATTTTACATTTCCCACATTTCGACTCTCAAATTTCACGAAGTCAATTATAATTGTATAATAATATTAATTTAATAATATTAAATCGTTACTTTTACGATAAAACGAGGATATTAAACGCATTACACATATATAAATGTATCTTTCTTGTTTATTTGTTATTAAAAAATCTATTTATTTTGTTTCAGGGTGCGAGTGGAGTACTACGTCAACGAAAATACTTTCAAAGAAAGACTGCAATTGTATTTTATAAAAAACCAACGTTCGAGTAAGTATGAGTTATCATTGTAAGAGATAATTCATCTCGTTTAAGAGTTTACACATTAAGACACACACACACACACAACTATTGGATAAAACAAATCAAAAACTACAACTTTTTTTTTTTAATTTCTAGTTTAACAAACATGATTGTATCATATACTATAATTACTGAATATTTTTAATTGTATAAAAAATATCCAGACATAAAAAGTTGTATGAACTAAACTGTACAAAAATATGTTTTTAAAGTAATTATGCACTACACGACAGTTTTTCTTTGTATACATATTTATCTGTTGGTTTGTTCCCACACCGTGTAAATGATATGGATGAATTTGTACTATTTCTTATATATATTATTGTCTGAATCAACATGAATACTTTTTACTTCGAAAAAATATATCATTCCCGCGAGAAAGTAACATAACATATTGATTTATGTTCCGTAATAATTAAAAAAGAAATCATGAAAAATATAAATTTAATAAAATTTATTCTGTATTTTTAAATATATAACTTATTCAACCCTGAGAGCACTATGTATTTTACATTTGTCTTGTGGTTTGATGTCGGCCGCACTGCTATCTTTATATAACTACACCTGTAGGTTTTTCACAATCTGATATTCTATTCCGTTCCAGTGACATTTTACTGAAAAAAATTATACGTTCCAATTGATTTACGGAACACGAACGTACTATATGTACAACGAAATTGTATGCATTCAATGTTAACTGGAGTGTTTATAAATTGCGAACCTACAATGCTAACTCTTCAAACATTAAACCTATTAAAAATTATGAATAAACTGAACGAATGAATAAACTTTACGTTCCCTTATTCTCATATTTAAAGTAATAATTTTAAACTAAATTGTAAGTCAGTTTTGTTTGAGATCCCAAGTGATTGCTTTATCGTTTTATAATTGCAATGACAATTTTGGAAAACTCAAAGTTAATTATTCAATATATAATTATTCTTATTCAAAATTACTTTGGTGAAACTCCATTATCATTAACACAGGCGCACATACCCTTTCTATAAAACATTAAAAATATTTTGAAATGATTAAGCGAGCATTATTTAAACATTTAAGAGTATACTAATTTCGTAATACAAATATGACGTTTGATACAAATTAGCTACAGAGTACAGAGCCCGGTGCCCGGTCCGGAGTAGCCGCAAAAATAATTAATTACTTAAAATATCAATGTATGTGTATGTATGCGAGCTTAAATTAAAAAAATGTTTACATTTTCTTTATATACACATAAATAAAGTCTCTGTAAAGTTAATTTCCACACATTACCAACGTTTATCTTGACTGATGTTTAAGCTAATTCAGAACTGCGTACATGCCAAATCAGTCTCAGAGTCAAAGGAGACTTAATTGGAAAGAAATAATGGAGTTACACGAAATAATGTCAGTTGTATTTTTAAAAATAAATACTTTCTTAAATATTCAAGTAATATTAAACTGTATCGACGTATGAAAAGTCAACGAGTTATTAAAAGCGAATCGAATGGTGCATTCTACAGCACCTAATAACTATATCACGTTCAATTTCTATACACTCGCGTTCTGAATGACTGGATGTACATTTCAATATATTTCTATTCAATATATATAAACCTTTTCATTACGCGTCGATGGATTTGTAAAAGGGATTTGATTCGATTTTAAATGGCATTTAACTAACGAGCTTGTAATAATATCTACATGTATAGTAATAATAATATGCAGATACCCGCTATTTTATGTGTTACCTTTACATTATTGAAAGTATTGATAGTTAATTCTAGTTATATCATATTTTTTTGATAATTTTAATATTTTGTTTTTTTATTATAATAACTATGATTGTTTCTATTTTCTGGTGAATCTATTTTCGGTGCTCTCAAACCTCGTACTGTATTTGTTGTTTTTCTGACAGACGTCCGTTAATTTTATCCGTGAATACGATTTCATGCAAACCATTCGAAAGGTCGGGCTTAAAATATTCGGCTTTACTATTATTTAAGTTGTAGAATTAGCAGGTGTTTACTCTTGTGGTAAGAGATAGGGAGTTTTTTTAAAAGTAAAAAGCTAACTAAGCTAATAGACAGTTAGTGGCAGTGACCTCACGTCCTCTAGTGACAAGTTGTGTCGGTACGTTTTTCACACGGGCTCCTTGTTATTTTTGGGGTAAAGTTCCAGTTCATGTTTTAAGTTTGTAAAATATTCAATACAAATCCAGCCATCACTTTTGCGTTATTGACTGACAAACATCCAAACATACAAATTAGTAATATTATTCAATGACATAATTTTAAAAGTAATTCTCTTTTTTTAAGGTTTACGCATTAGAATAGTCAACCTTTTTTTCAAGATCATAGCTTGTCTTCTCTATATCTTCCGTGTCTGTGCTGACGGAGATCCCATTTCTGCTTCTTGGTAAGTAATACTTAAATTTTGTCACATACCTACTTTCTTGTTTGCTAATTTAAATATAAAAAGAACTTGAATTCTAATGACGCTAATTTATTTATTGTTAAATGACTGTTTCAAATAAGCTTCGATTTTAAAAAAGGAAAATAGTTTCTATTTAAATGTTTCTCTAAATAACAAATATGGCCAGGGCATGTTATAATTGAAAACGTAGACTAGACGCGCTGCTAAATGCAATATTTAATGCACGTACAGACAACTATAACACGTGACTGAGCATCGTGATATATATATTATTGATCCTTACATCGTACATCGTCTATCATACAATAGGGTAGTCTGGGGACTCTTGTCCCACATATTTCTAACATATTTCAACATTGAAACTATTCTAGTGTTTATTTTATTTTAAATTCAGACGATATTAAAAGAGAAAAATCAATACATAAAGTCAAATGGTCAATCGTATTAAATATTTAAATTGCGTTTTAAATAATAATTTGGATTATTATATTTTTAAAACTTTGTATATATGTACACTGTATAAGAATTATAATGCCATAAAACTTTTTGATCTTATCTTTACCCTGTATTCTATTACCTAAGGGCCAATAAGCCCCTGTCTACTCTATAAAATAATGCTTATTATGCATCAGAATATAGGACATGTTTAAATAATTTACGATACGAAACTAGTTCAGTCGATGTTCATTAAAACACAATTTCATTGAGTATATATATGAAAGAATTACCTTATATCAATGTTACGTTTATTATTTGGCAAATAATTGACATTGAGAGTTGAGAACCTGCGGCTTAGGGTATGCGTTTATCGATCAGTCAGGACATTTATATTTTTACATAGAGATATTTATTTCTGTATAATAAATAGCCATGAGTCAACAAAAACTTTGGGCTTTATCAAAATTCACAATTCTAGTTATGGATGTAAACCTGGCAACAAGACCGAGTTCGAGTACTCCGCTAACCTGACAGAGGAGGAGTTCCAAGAACACCCCATCATCAATTGGGACGGGATCATATGGGTGAACCGTCCGTTTTATTTGTGGTGTGTGCAGTTGGTACTGGCCATGATATCTCTGGCGGAAGCTATCCTACTCGTCTACCTCGGATACAAGGTATGGAAGCATTTTTGTTGATTTTTAATCATCGCAATATGGACGTGTGTAATTTTTAATTCTCACTTTTATAGTACGTTAATACAACTGCATTGTGGCATCACAAAATGTATAAAACGCTTTTGGTATGAATGAACTTCAATAACTGTTATTTATTAAATGGTAGAGAGAGAGAGAGATATAGAGATTTAATAAACCGTGATACCGAGACTGCGCTATTATTATATATTTAGTGGTACCACCGTAGCACACGTTTGTTTGTTTTTGTACTAAGATGCTGTTTATATCTAGAATTTTAATAATTGAGTCGAAAAGTGAAAATATATTCATTATTTAAATATAACCTTATCTTTAATATTTTGTTTCAAGGGCAACATCTGGCAACAAGTCTTATCCTTTCACTTCATCTTGGAAATGGTGAACACGGTGCCATTTGCTCTAACTGTTAGTACTTATTTATAATATGAAGTTTATTAATCATATGTAACTTATCTCCGTCATCTCTTTCTTATTTAATAATATAAGATTATTTAAGCAATTTCACCGAACTGAAAAACTGAATTTAAATGTGCTAATTAAAAACAAAATTTTCCATTTGTAATTATTTATCACAGAGTAGTTGGAAATTGCTTCGATCGGCAGTTACCTTGGAAACTTCTTCAAACTTCATCAAATATTATATTAGTTTGATATTTTTGTCTATTTAATCCTAGTTTTTAGAACATTTTCTATAATTTACAATATCGAAGAAAATTTAATCTAATTTAGAAAACTAAACTTTTTATAAGACTGGGTAATTTACTAGATATATGTGTAAATAATAATACATAAATAATAATATCGTCAATTGACTTCCAGGTACCGTTTCCTCCACTAAGAAATTTGTTTATTCCGGTATTTCTTAACTGCTGGCTCGCCAAGAGGTCACTCGAAAACATGTTTGTAAGTAGCAAGCAATTAAACATTACAATTAATTTGATCTTAAGTAATACGATGTTATATTTAAAAGACAAGTGTATCATACCTAATAAAATTTTGGGTCGACTAGAATCTCCTTATAACTAACCTCAAAAGCAAATTGTTCTGTGATATTTTTGTCAGATTCGTTATAATTTCAACTATATAAATTAAAAGTTCTGAACTCGTTCAAACACGTAGTTGTTTTTTTGACAACATGGCTAATGAGCTGTACTTTTAGAACGACCTGCACCGCGCAATGCAGAAATCCCAATCGGCCCTGTCGCAGCAACTCATGATACTGTGTGTCACCTTGCTCTGCCTTGTATTTACGAGGTAGGAAATATGAAGATATGTTTACTCTTACATCATAAGTAACACAGAAAACAATTTAAAATATCCAGATTGCACAATTCAGGGAAATTGAGAATAAAGCAAGCTAGCAATTTTCTTTTATAACATTAGGAAAATAATACGAAGTCATCTCGTCACGGTTCTCATTCAATTTGCATCCTTTCAAAATATTATCTCCCACTTTGAAGCTGCATGGAACAAAGCGCAAAAAGGTTTCTTTCTTAACGTTCGTTTTAATCCAATTAATTTTCAGCCAGTTCTTCCAGAAGAGTGCTGAGATTAAATAGTTACGAAAAATTTGGCACTCTTGTCCTAAATATTAGAAATTTTAGTATTATTTTTGATCATAAAATGTAATAAATTATTCAAAAAAAGTTATTTGTGTTACTGTGTTCAATTATCATAATAGTTATATAATAATATTACTTATATTTCTAATATTAAATATTTCAAAGCAGATTATCTTCGTAAACAAATTTATAAGTTGATATAAACATAATTTACAAATTGTTTTATTTATTTATAGAATGTACTAACTTTCTAAAAAATGGTGTATATATTTTTTAATAATATATTTTCTGCTTCCGAAATATCAAAATATAACAATAGATGTTAATGAGTTAAACCACGAGCGGCAATTATATTTCGTAGAATTCTAAGGCTTTCTATTAGGGTGTTAAAACTTAATCTAAGCACGAAACAGTTATTAGGAGAACCGATAAATATTGATATTATTATATCATTAAGAGGGATTTATTGAACAAACTCTTGAAACAATTATCGTAAAGTACTTATTCAAGTACATGGTCACGTTTTTTTTTATTGAAATATATATGTTTTGTGAAACAGCGTATGCGGTATCCAACATTTCCAGCGAGCCGGCCACCGACACTTAAACCTATTTCAAGCGACCTATTTCGTGGTCGTAACTTTTTCTACCGTTGGCTATGGAGACTTCGTACCAGATATTTGGCCCTCCCAGCTATACATGGTGATAATGATTGGCGTCGCTCTCGTCGTCTTACCTACTCAGGTCAGTTAGTCTAAGTTTATTGCGGCTTTAAAACTATCTTTTGTTTTTTGAATAATCATAAGAAGCTTAATAAAAACAAATGTGACCTTTATTTAATCATCATACAATATACAACATTCCTTTTGGTATACCAAATGATGAAAAATGTAAAACAAAACCATTAAAAGGTTGTATCTACAAAGCTCGTGGTTGAATAAAAAATGGTTCGATTATATATATATACAAGTACGTAAATATAAAATGCATACAATTTATGTATTTCTTACCCAAAAACAGGTAGAATATACAAGGTATCAGAAGATCTTCACGTGGTTAAATTACGTAAAAATTTAGAATTAAAAATCTTATTTTAAATTGGCACATATTAAGTTTTCCGGACCCGCGTTAAATAAATTGTTGCTTGACATTTTTGATATACCCCTGTTTATTACCCTTTAAATATACTCGAGCGTGTAGTCATTAGGAAAATGCACCTCTGAAGGACGACTATGCCACGACAACATAATTAAAACTAGATGTCATAGATGATCGAATTATCATTTTCACCTCAATATTCATAATGAGGTTCTACTGAAGTAAAACCAAAACCACATAATGAGACACACACGACATAAAATTCTACTTGTAATTGTTCTCATGTTTTATGACGCAAACAATCTATAAATGAGGTAATAAAAGCTCCCTCGTCACTCAGTTTAATTACACACACATTCTTACAGTTTGAACAACTGGCATTTACATGGATGGAAAGACAAAAGTTGGGCGGCTCCTACTCATCACACCGCGCTCAATCAGAAAAGCACGTGGTGGTGTGCTCGACCACACTCCATGCGGATACCATCATGGATTTCTTAAATGAATTCTATGCACACCCTCTTCTACAGGATTACTATGTTGTTCTTCTTTCTCCTATGGAACTTGATACAACCATGCGGATGATTTTGCAGGTAAAATCTTATGACAATTTTGTAATAGCTTATTTGCCGAAATAATATTATTTTTCATATCTTTATTATATATAGAACTGGCTGAAGGTCTCTCTCTATGAAAGAATGAATTCATTTATAAGTCACTTAGTAGAAAGGTTACAAAAATTGTGTAAAATAAAATTATGTTTTTAAAATAAAACAGGTCCCTATTTGGGCGCAAAGAGTAATTTACATCCAAGGATCATGCTTAAAAGATACCGACCTGATTCGGGCTCGCATGAACGAGGCCGAGGCATGCTTTATACTCGCAGCTAGGAACTATGCCGATAAAACCGCAGCCGATGAGCATACCATTCTAAGGTACATATGGAACACATAAGGCGAAATTATGCTGTTGTAAAAGATGACAATAAATTTCAACAGTTTACTAAAGATCAGCGTCATTGTTTTAGGTCATGGGCCGTAAAAGATTTTGCTCCAGATGTACCACAATACGTTCAGATATTCCGCCCAGAAAATAAACTGCATGTAAAATTTGCTGAGTTTGTGGTCTGTGAAGACGAGTTCAAGTACGCATTACTTGCCAATAACTGCACCTGCCCCGGAGCCTCCACCTTGGTCACGCTACTGTTGCACACAAGTCGTGGCCAGTCAGTTGCCATTATATACTTTTTAATTTGATAGAATTATCTCCAGATATTTTTAAAGATACCGAATGTATAGGTATACATTGTCGTAATTATATTACTGCTTACAGGGAAGGACAACAATCGCCTGAAGAATGGCATCGGCTCTATGGCAAATGCTCTGGAAATGAAATATACCATATCGTTCTTGGTGATAGCAGGTTTTTTGGAGAATATGAAGGAAAAAGCTTCACGTATGCCAGCTTTCATTCCCATCGAAAGTATGAAAAGTTATTTCATATTTCAAATCTTACATTTAGTATATAACATACTGACTTCATTCATGTTTATTTTACAACAGATACGGTGTTGCTTTAGTTGGAGTCCGTCCAGCTGAACTTCCTGAATTTTATGAAGAAACTATACTCTTAAACCCTGGACCTCGACATATCATGAAAAGCAGCGACACGTGTTATTACATGAGCATCACGAAAGAAGAGAATTCCGCTTTCGTAGTTTCTGATAAACAAACGGAAACAAAGCCCAGCACTATCCCCAAAGATCAAACAGCATGTAGCCTCCTCTCTAACGAGAAGAAAACTGGAGACGCAGAAGATGGCACGGGACCGCAGCAAAAAAGACCAGACGGTAGTAATGTGGCTCACTACGACCTCCCACAAGTGATTCTACAAGCTCCCGCGAGTTCCACACCAAACGCATCGCCATCACGCATCAAACCAGCTAATACTGTTTCATCCGCTAATTTAACTGTTGCTGGCTGTGAGTGTCACAGTTAGATAAATGCATAAAGTAGACCGGATATGATCGTTTTTTAGATATATGCGACTGTTCAGTCTACTTTTTAGTTTTTGCTTAAGTTGCTCGATGTCTTCAAAATTTATGTTTTTATTGCAATTTCAAGCAACTGCGGAATCAATTGGCTGGACAGAACCGAGACAACTCACTCATCATAGAAGATTTATGCATAACTCAGATCACAATGAATTAGACAGTACATATAGAACATAAATAGGCGTTTGACGGCCTCAAAAGACGGGTCATTCGTTCCGGTTCAACATTATTGCTTACTATTTTATTTAATATGACCATATTCCATCAATATTCACTTTGATCTGAAATAAAAACAACTTTTAAAAATATATATTTATTTATAAAATTTAAAAAAATCTAGTCTAGAATGCTGATTTCCGTGCGTGTAATTAAAGATTACGTTCGGGTGAATATTGACCTTTTTAATAAAACTTGCCTATGGGTTTTATATTTGCATTCTACAATAGGTAGGACAAATGTTATTATGCATGCCCTGTTTGTTAATTGCATTTATCGTCATCAGCTACTAAATGTAAGAGTAACCTACGTCTTTAAATTGGCAGTTAGACAGTATCGAAATGCAATGCCTTTGATTATTTGGGAGTAACTTGCTAGTAACCATCCAGAAATAACAGAATGCTCTGCTAAATTATTTTTGCGCTTGGTTCTGAAACAATGCTATTTATAATGAATAATAATAATTATATATATATTTAGAGCATCATTTGCTGGATATTTTTTCGAAATTTGTAAAGCGCATCATGCAATGCCGTAGAAGTCACCGTATTAATACACAGTATTAATTCAAAATACATTAAATATTTCACAATGCTCATGAAACGTCACCCATGTCACATTTTTGGTTCTATCTAAAATTAAATAAAACATGTAGACGTTATTTTTCAGAAATTGTTAACAGAGCTTTAATATTAGAATATTTTTAGAAAACTAGGTAGTTAACAAATATATTTATATACATATATATATATACTTTCCCCTTCCTCTCTAAATTGCAAGAATTAGAAAAACTTCTTCAATCGGTTGTTTTAAAAGTAAATATTTGAAAAGTTGCAGCCAGACTAGGAGAAGGTGCATCGACTTCAGGGTCAGATTCCCGAATATGCCTGAAAGACTCTCCTGCAACAGATAGTGCAACTGATAGCCACCTATTGCTACCACGGCCTGATAACACTAACTTTTTAAGCCCGGATTCCTTAAATTGCCGACGAGGTAAACAGTACAATTACTATACATTTTACTAATAGAGATCATTTGTGTATTTATCTTATACTCTGAAATTAAATACGGTAAAAGGTCAAGTGTAAACGAAATTATAAACCCTATTAGAAAAAAGCACAACAACCACAAATCTGTTAAAAAATAATGAACTTTTTATTAGGCAGCAGACGTCCATCAATTTTGCCTGTACCAGACATGGTAACCAGTAGTCTCAACATTGCTTCGGACAACCAGGATGAAGAAGCTGAAGCAGATGAGAGCGAGGACGAGCTCGAGGACGACGTACCCTGGCGTTCGCCATCTGAGAAGATCGCGTAAGACTCGATCGGTTGCTGACTAGCGATCATGCACGCACGCATTTTGTCACTCCTCTTATTTATATTTAATAGTTTTTAATTTATAGAATTGTCTTAATTTTTTATATACTTATTTGGTTTGATTTGTTAGCAAAACTAAATACATTTATTCTGATTAGTATTTAACGTGATAAAAGATATGACAAACATATGTAAGTCTTCTTAAACTAAGTTTTGCTAGCTTATTATTTATTTTGTCTTCAATATATTACTCCCGCGTAGGACAAGGCTTAGTATCTTGAAGGCTTTCAAATTTTATTTCTTGTTGTTTTAGCCTGTACATTCAATCGTGTAGATAATACCATGGACGCAGCATGCACTCAGAGCAAGTACGTCATTGTTCTTCTTGTAAGTGTTTTAAAAAACATCCAGCAATAGAAACTTCGTCTTGTAACTCAGTTGACTCAACTTATTTGATACTCGAGTTATAAATACTACACCCAACGTCATTAGTACAAATAGCCTTATACATTATATCATTTAAAGGTATATGTGTTTAATAAAATCAGTTATGATTTTTAAATTTTTAATCATAATTGTCTTAAAATAATATCTTATCTTAAAATAATAATAGTTATAAATAAATGATGCGAGATCATGTTTTCTAGTTACTACAGTAGAGGAAGTCAAATTACACTAAAGTGTATATAAATATGTGTCTAGTATTTTGATTAGTAATTTTCTTTGTGTAACACCAAAGTATTCCATTCAATATTCGCTAACATCACATTAAAAAAACCATCATATTAACATATTATTGAGAAACTTAATCATTATATAGCATGTGCTAACGAACATTAAGATTTATTATTTATAGTCTATAAGAGTCATTTAATGTCCAAGGTATTAAGAAAAAATAGTACATAGATAAATATTTAATTTAAATATATCAATTCTCTATTCCTTAGCCATCTTACAATATTTATACTTACAATATTTGTACTTAATTATTAATGACCTACATCCTTATTAGAATCAAGATAGTTTTAATCTGGTATGAAACCCTTGATGATGCACTCTAACGCTTATTTAAGAAAGAACTCACTAGAGCACGACCCCCAAACTCTATGTATAGCTAGCACAGAATGTTACCCTAAGTGTTTAGATGATACGGGTGTGCAATGTGTATGTATATGTAAATGCCTGAGCCAATATGTCCTTGGCGTGGGGGTGCAGGGACGACGCGACCACGACCTCGCTTTCCTCATTGGCCGCAAGCGACAAGCGTTCCGCCTGGCGCAACGACTTCATCAGGTAAGCCTTCCTCATTCCAGACAGAAAAAATACTAAGCTCATCGTGAAATACATACAAGGTTTCATTGTTATGTGCCAAGTTGGATAGTATGCCAGTCATTTATTTATTGTTAAATACAATAAAAAAATTATAACGAAATCCTTAATACAATATTCTGCACTTCTCTTTATACTCTTTGTAGGATTAAACATGCCTGGTAATGAATGTTACAATAAATTGCACACAATTTTTAGCACATGTTATTGCCCCTCATAATAATTAGATACGAGGTCTTTTCAATTTAGGATCACTTGTAAGTATATGATTGTATTATTTATTAATCTTTGTCTCTAAAATTTGCTCTGCTTTGCCTACAGTGGTTATAAATATTAACAATTAAAAACTGAATAATTATATACCAGTATTTATACTGTTTCAGGATCGTGAAAGGGTTTCCTCCCGTGTCACCTTTCATCGGCGTCAGTCCTACGCTGTGTTTCCTGCTAAAAGAAAAGAAACCCCTGTGCTGCCTGCAGCTGGCTCAAGTGTGCGAGCATTGTGCTTATCGGAACGCTAAAGAATACCAATGGCAGAACAAAACTATCATTCTGGCTGCTGATTATGCTTCCAATGGGATCTATAACTTTATAATTCCATTGCGCGCCCACTTTCGGTCTAAAACATCACTCAATCCGATAATTCTGCTGTTGGAGCGTAGACCCGATATCGCGTTCTTGGATGCGATATCATACTTCCCGCTAGTTTATTGGATGCTTGGTTCCATTGATTGGTAAGTAGTAATATTATTTTATTCCAAACAAGAAACTCTCAATGGTAAAATATTAAAACTATTATAATATTACAGCTTAGATGATTTGTTGCGTGCTGGAATAACTCTAGCAGAAAACGTGGTAGTGGTAAACAAGGAGCTGTCTAATTCTGCAGAAGAGGATAGTCTCTCCGACTGCAACACCATAGTGGCGGTTCAAACCATGTTCAAGTAAAATCTTTCTATACAATTTCATTATGAATTCTCCTGACTATACACTATACATTAACTAGAATAGAACAAAAGTTTTGTAACATAAAGCGCTGCGAAACTCGATTATGATATTGATCTAGCGAATTTTGATAAAAAACTGCAGCACAGCGATAATTTAAAATGCTATGGCGAGCCATTAATAAAAAGTGGCTTAAAATAATACTTCTGTTTCAGATTCTTCCCGTCGATCAAATCAATTACAGAATTATCTCAATCTTCAAATATGCGTTTCATGCAATTTAGAGCTCATGATAAATACGCATTACATCTCTCTAAGATGGAAAAGGTTCGTATGATCACAATGTGTGTTAAATATTTTTTAAATATCTAACATATATTACGAGTAACTAAAGTTTTTATTCCTTCAGCGTGAAAAAGAGAGAGGTTCACATATTTCGTACATGTTCCGATTGCCATTTGCTGCTGGCTCTGTATTCTCTGCATCCATGTTGGATACACTGCTGTACCAAGCATTTGTAAAAGACTACGTTATAACATTTGTGCGACTATTATTGGGCGTTGATCAGGCTCCAGGCTCGGGATTTCTAACCTCTGTAAGTACTTTTTGTTATGCATTATCGATAATTTGCTGGCGATTATGATCGAACATATCATCTTTATTTCACTTTACTTAACTAATTGCAATGCGAAATCAATCCTTCTCTTTTTTATTGATACGCGAATTAACTATTTATAAAACATATTTTCCTTAAAACATTCTATTAGTAGTAATTTAACTTTGAAATGAACAGATGAAAATAACAAAGGAGGATATGTGGATTCGTACATATGGGCGGCTATATCAAAAGCTCTGTTCCACTACCTGTGAAATCCCGATAGGCATCTATCGTACTCAGGATACGAGTCTGGCCGACCAGACGCACCACGTGAGTATGTCGCCACGCGGCCCGTCAGGGTGGTTCTGGTCAGGCTTCGCGGGGGTGCGACCATCGCGCGCATCGGTGAGTCGGTCTCTGTACCTCTCAGATAGTGCTCCTTAAATACAGTCCTTCGCCGTCGTCTACCGCCACTAATAACCATTTTACACTTGACATCTATTATTACAAACTCAGTTAATGACACAATGCTATTGAGTAGTTCTAGTCTTTGGACTGTATTTCGGGTAACTCTTTTTAAATTTTTCTCTCCTCGAGACTACCAACACTCATTGTAAACTGTCTACATATATTTAAAATCTACACTTGTGGCGTCTAAAACATTAGTTCCATTTGTAAAAGTTTCTCTTTCTTATACTGTACCGATTTCTTTTTATAAATTCTAAACACGAGCTTAATTTATTCAATCGCAAATTGCTACAGCATTTAAATGTAAAGTTTTCTGCTTCTGCGTCCACCCGACCTTACTAAAAACTATTTACAATCGCGGCGGATTTCTTTCACACATTTGCTATCGCGATAACTTCCAAATGAGAGTCTGCTTACTCTTTATCTTTACAACTCGATGATCGCAATCCCGCCTATGTTGTCTTTGTAGTGTGTTTTGCATGATTGGTTAGAAAAATCTAGAGTTGGAGACGATCTCATAACATCAATCTAGCAAAGGATCAATATGAATTGTCAGAAAAGTCGCTGATTTACTGGGAACCAAAATATCCTTCATCAGTATCCAAAAAAAAACACATGTAACCTCTGCATGATGTCACATGAATTTCCCTTAAAGCGAAAAAAAATATAAACATACTAATGAAAAAATAAAAATATGAACGACATCTACTAATCTAATGCCTTAGCTTATTGAAATTCTACTTTTTGACAGTCTTTATTACCTATTTTTGCAATGTCTAATGCATAAGTGAACTAATAATTCCGCATGCTTTTTATAAAGTAGTTTTCATATTGCATATTCATTGCACTCCACGCTCTCTCGTTATAACCAGTGCAAAGCAAATCCATAAAACCACATTAATAATTCAAAAAGTAAATCGTGGAACCAACTGGGTATGCGAACGAGCGTTGCATTAGAGTTTTGTAGGCGTAGCAGAAGTATGATAGGAAAATTGCAGCAGGCTTCTGGGGATGCGGGGGTGAATGGAGGCCGTGGGGCATCTGGGAGCAGCAGGACGCGATCGCGTCGAGGTCCCACCGGTTGCTTGAGCGGATGCTACGGAGAGCGTACCCCCGCGGTAAGCTTTCACTACACTCATACCGCTGGTGACTAATTTAACAGTAACGACATCTTCGTGTAAGAAACACTCCTCTCAACTACCAAGAAGAATTAAAAACAGCATAGACGTTTGTACCTACTTGTAGTACCTACGTGCACTGTCTTAGTCGCCAGCAGCGTTTCTTAAGTAACATGAACAAAGCTATGTATATAATTTGTGTCTGTATTTACTAACAACAGAGACAGATTTAATTTTCATTAATCGAATTCGACTACTTACAAATCTATCGTTTATTCCATTTCATAGCTAGAATGCTGTTCGACAAAAATAGTTGGTACCATTTATTTAGCTTTAGATTAGCTTGATTTTGTAGCAAGCAACGGGTATGTAAATAGTGCGTAATTTGCACTTAGATAATAATATGATTAGTTCCTATGGTGAGTACAATATTCAAACATGCACGAGATACATGATTCTTTTCTTGTAAATACTTAAATACTTAAAACGAATTGAAGCATTTATCTTGTGAATACATACATAGTATATGTGCCCCAGAATAATATTGGACTTTAATATTTATTATGGGTCACTTTGCACGGCACTTTTTACTCACTTCGCAAAATATCAGTATAATAAATAGTCTATTTGATTTCACTTTACAGTATTCCACTAGCTTAGCAGATGAGGCAAGGGATAATCATGCACAGCAAATAGAAAGAGCTGAAATTGCTAATCTTGTGAGATCGAGGATGGAGTCCTTGAATTTAACTGGGATTGATTACGATGATGTAAGCGAGAAACGTAATAGTCTGTCATACGTCATCATAAACCCGAGTTGCGATCTGAATCTACAGGAAGGCGACATTATGTAACTAAAATGTTTCTATAAGTTATTAATATATTCTTTTTCAATATCTTTTAAAAATTCCCTACATATATTCAATCTCATACTATTTCAGATATCTCGTTCGTCCTTCTCCGTTCTCGGCTCAAAAGACATTTGAGCGTCACAACAGCCGACGAAAGTCAAACATCAGCTTCTGCTCAGGGGCATTAATCCAGGCTGCTGCGGGAAGTCGTCGTGGTTCCGCTCTCGGAGGCCTTACTAGCCTTTCTCCTAGAGCTCCACCTCTTACTTCCACAAAGGCCAACTCACTCTCCCTACCAGAGAGTCCAACCATCATTACTGACTTCCGAGGACGATCTAACTCACTGCGCGTTGTGGATGATATCTTGTTACGCCGCTCCAATTCTTTACGTCAAGGACTGGGTACGCCAGGTAATTCTAGGCGACGAAAGAGCAGCCTCGAAGAAATTGGCATTTCCCATTTCAATTCTCTTCTGCAACATCAGCAACAACAGCAGCAACTAAATGCAAATGCTATTAAGATTGCTTTAAACGGTAGCATTGGTCTAGAAGTAACTCCGCCGGATGAGGGGCCAATGGACCGCCTGGGTGGTCCTATGGGAGGATATCAAGATATGGCACTTCCATCCACTTCTGGGTCGGGGCTGCCACCGCCCTCTCCAGACCCCCAGCATTTACAAGGAACGATTGTATGATACCATCTTATGTGGGGACGACGACTTAGTTCCGTAGTTAGGAATAGGTGGACCTAAGCTGAGAGAAATCCAGACAGGAAAGCTTACTCGGAACACACTTTTGTCTCGTAGTCTCTACTATGCACGTACTCGTAGTGTCTCTACTATAAATTTTCCAAAGAAACTTCAAAGTGAGTGAATGGATCGAAACAATACGCGGTAGTGAAATCTGTGTATTGTAAGCGGGATCAACTAGTTTTATGTAAAGGAATATGGCGTAAGGCTGTACATAGCGAGGCTTTCTTTGGTCTTAATATATATCTATATCAAAACTGTAAATAAGAGTACGTCTAGCGAGAACTCTTACACTATATTTAAAAGTATTTACAAAATATTTACTACATTTATTATTATAATAATTAACTGAACTGTAGTAAATGTCTGTTAGATTTAATCGATGTTATATCAATTTAAACTTCAGACTAGATTCCACATTCAAAGATTAACTTATATCATAATTATTATAATATATTATACTCTTAGATTTGTTGGCAGTAACATTTTAATTCAAATAGAAACAATTGCAGTCAATAAAGTCGATATGACCATAGCTTGTGTTTTATTTACAAACATTATAGTGGATGGAAAATGAGAATATAAACGTCATCCAACGCTTATGTCTCTTTTAAATGATACATAAATTAATTCAAAGGCGAGTGTTATCAGATGTAACATTAAAGCGTAAAGTTATAATTGATTAAAATTCCATTAAGATTAATTGTCGCTGTATGATTACTGTGTCGGTTATGGCAGTCGTTACCATTGTGATGTCGCTTTTCGATTATCTTCCAATATTTTTAACTGTAAGTGTATTTTATTTGTTTATTTTAAATATTCCATGCTCCCTAGCAAATTACAATATAACCAATGCCAATATGAATCTTTCCAAAAGTTTTATTATTTAATTATGAATTTAAGTTGTTAATATTTTTTTCAGATTCTTTTTATTATTGAAAATTCATTGCCACAAGAATTAGAAAAAGTAAGCTATAAATCACATTATCAGTATTAAGAATAATTAAAGAGTCGAATTGAATTTAATAATGATAAGACGTTAAAAATCTATTGTTAACTTAATTGAAATGCAGTTTAATATAACCTAAGTTTTTTAAAAACAACCATCGCTTATCATAGAAACTGAAATATGGACACAAATTATTAACCATGAACAACTTTATAATCTTACAAAAATACTAAAGAAATTGACTGAATTAAAAATTTATATCTGGTAAGCTAGCAAGGATTGATAACATTGTTTATCTTTTAACCGTAAATATGAAGTCTCAATTGTTTTAAAACATATCCCTGAAAAAGATTACTCTCTTTCTTTTAACTGTAAGGATTGATTTCTTTCTAGATGCCAAGAACTTGTGAATCCAAGGTAAAATATCTATGTAGCTGTTTTATATTTTTAAATCAAGTGTATTTATTATAAGTAATTTATATGTTTTAGTGCAAAGGTAACGACTGCCACTCACAAGTAAGTAGAGAAAGAAAAAAGTATTAAATATAGTTTGCTAACCTTTAAATCGTTCATCCTTCTTTTCACTGCATGAGTAATTATTATTTATGAGCAATTTGGTTTTAATATTATATTAAAATGAATACTAAATAACGTTATAATATAACCTACAATGTTCTCGTTTTTCTTCGTTCCAACTGAAACTCTAAACATGTTACAAATATTTTTAAGCCATCTCGCGAACGGGAGTTGAGTCGCTCTCTAAGCGTGTGTCGGGCGGCATGTATAGTAAGAAAAAAAATTTTAGGTAGTAAATGCATTTTAGATAACTACAACACGGTGAGCTATTTAAAACTGTTTGATGTTTTGGAAACTTTTTAACTTTTGTTTTTTTGTACAGAAAATGATAAAAAATATCAAGAAAATTATCATTAAATAAGGGTATAATATGATATTATTCTGGAAAATTTAAATCTTTGATAAAAATGTCCAGATATTAAAGTTGACCCCTTAAAACCTGATGATATCCTTCTCGCTATAAAAGGAACGAGATAACTATTTATTTTATTTTGTTATGTCTCACCGGTTCATTCTTGAAGAGAAGGGCCTCTAGGGGCCGCAGGAGAACGTACGTCCTAAAGGCACCTCATGAAAGGCTCGGACCAAATGATAGCCCACTAACTAAGATGCCAAATTCTAGAGACGCTATTGTAATAAAGTATATCTTCGAAACTAGATGTATAAATAATGAAAGAGGGGCGGTTCAGCTGGATTTTACTTCACCGAAAAATTCAAAAAAAACGCTGGCTTCGGTCGAGCAACATCGTATACTGGGCGTCGCTAATCAACAGACGCTTATATATCACATTCATATATCTACTACGTTTATTTAATGAAATAGAAATATTATAAATTTCGGTTCTGACCGGAATGGGGCCTAGCTGAATTAAAAATCTCTCCTCGATCCATACTTTCTGGTCTAGATTGAAATATTATAAATAATAGAGATATTTAAAAAGTAATAAAATATCATTTGATTAGTCAGATTTTAAAGTATAGAATGCGCTCAGATTTTGTTTTCGTTTACAGTGCTCTGGGAGTATGTCCAACGCTGTGGTATGTGTTACACCTACTGCATTAGACTCTATTCACATTTTGAAATTATTAATTCTTTTTGAGTATGCTTTTATTAAAATGTTTCGTATATTATTAAAAAAATTCCAGGCAGTAGGATTTAATGCGACGGCCGAGGTAAGCTTTCTCGTTGCAAGTCCCTTATAAAATACTTTACAAAATGAAAATACTATAAAAGCTCGTCAAAGATTATTCATCCTTATAGAAAAAGGTCTAAGCTTTAGCCACAACACTGCTCCTATGTGAATTGATGGGTTACAATCTAATCTCCCTACTTCTAACGGCTAGGCTGCCACAAATAGCCATACGAAATTCCTTCTTAAACAATTTAATACTTATTTCTGATACAATACAGACATCCGGTGACCTCTCTGCTGTCGAAGTTAGTAACTTATGAACATACAGTTATCTTAATTCAATATTATATTTATATATATTTATAATAATATAACATTTTGTAATATAATATACTCATACTTCTACTTATTATACATTCTTTGGACACATAAAATGTTTCAGTGTTATGGCCCATTCTGCGACGCGACAGTAAGTTACGTTCTTTAAACTTGAACTTCTACAAAACAAAAACTGATTAAAAGTTTTATTTGTCTTTATTTTGTTCATAAGTGCCATCATCTACGACCAAATCAAATATTGAAAGAAAGTTGTTTGTCTTAAATACCAAATATTTAACGTACTACTTTTTATATATTTTAGTGCTCTGGCGTCCTCAATATATGCATGGCAAAGGTACAGCAAACATTTTAAGTAAAATACTCGTTATATATTCAAATAAATTCAATTCTTATAATAATAATATTCAAATATTATTATTTAACAGTTCCTGTTACTATTAACAAATATAGATTTTTATTATTTTTTCAGTGTTTTGGTCGAGTTTGTCTTTCGATGGTAGGTTCATGTTTCATTTGAGAAATCATAAACTAATGCACTTAAATTACATATTTTTTTATTGAAACAGACCTAACATATGTTATGACTGTTGAGTAATTAATAAAAGTAGTTAATTGACATCTAACATGACCAATTTTGTTGTCAGTGTACGGCTTCATCTTGTTTGACTCTGGTATGTTTGAATATACCTATTAAATACGTCTTTCTTCACTTTACCGCCCGCTTATCTTAGCTTTTAAATCTCAGGAAAGTAGTTATTTTTTTTCTGAAGAGGACTGAGTCCGACTAATCGACTGACTGACTTACTGCGCCACACATACATAGTACATAATAAAAAAGCGAAATGATCTAAGATCAAACTTGTCAGATATGATCCTAAATTAACGTATTTCCTGAGTATGGAGATTTTTCTGGAACCCGTTAGATACCTGAATTGTATTACAGATTCTTAACCATCGATATCTTTTGAGTTATATTTTATTTTATTTTAATACTGTTACCTTTTTAAAGAGCACTGGAATCTCAGCGACAGCTCATGTAAGTAAACAATTAGGATATTTAATTATAAATGTATTAATAAAGACAGATTATTTTATTTATTTATTATTGCCGGTAGTGTAATGGACATAAATGCAGATCGAACGTAAGTACTTGTTTTTCTAAATTACTTTTTAAGCTTTAACAAATAGCTGTTACACCTAGGTAAATTCGCAAGAAACTCAAGCTTGTATAAAAAATGTAATGTATTTTTAAATTTAATAACAGTATTCTTAGCTTTAACATTATCAACAAATTTTCAGTGCACTGGGGACTATTGTTTGGCAGAAGTGAGTAAGAACCAATTGTCATTATAATTTTGAAGGCGATAAAAAGCCTAGCTATAGTCAACTGCAGAGAACACCATACAGATAATAGATGCAATTTCATCCCCCACCCCCGCCCTAACTCCAAAAATTTTTAGAGACGCGTTTACAAAATAAATACGTAGCAAACACATCTCAACATTGTCAAAGCCTACATATGTATGCACGGATGTATTGTGTAAATGAAACAGTTTTGATATTTACATTTAATGATTTTTTTATATTTTTAATACTTACATTACTTTGTGTGATGTTATGATATGATGAGATATGACCTCCATTTGATATTATCTTGGTAACTGGACTAACCTTATGGAACACTTCGGTAACTGCTACTAACCCAACAGAACTTGAGTTTAGGTTTGTTTTTTTAGATTTGATAAGATCTGCGGATTTATTGGTTTACATTAAGTTTGATTTTGTAAAAGATATGCCGAAATCTTAATGATTACCGGTATTAGAAAGATGTGCCAAGTCTTAATAATTACCGGCATAGCTGTAAACGCCTTCTTAATCAGAAATGGCCCCTCCTAGACTAAATGCTATATCTCAAGTGTATACTTCCACTTAAAGATAGTGATGAAGTATCTTTCATAGACACCTTTGTATATAAACAAGATTACATTGATTTAACCAGGTATGTACTTATTTCCAGTGTCAGGGAACAGCCTGTATATGCGAGGTAATTAAATAATTAATAATTTCGTTTGTTACTGTTTTTACTTCTTTTTTAATTCATTTGTAATTATCACATTTAGTGTCACGGTAAAAAATGCAGATCACAAGTAAGTTTTTTATAAGTATCTTTATAATTAATATATTTATTCATTTTTGTTATAATCACAGTAGACTTGTATATTAAGAGATTTTTTTCATTTAATAAAAAGTACTTATATCTTTCTATAGTACCTACTCTACATTTTATTAGCTGAAGACAGAATCAGTACACCTTGCATATTCAGTATACCGTTATAACTTACGTCAATAGCAATATGAACTCATAGATTCATGTTTTTTTTTTTATTAAGTTTTTGTATGTTTTTTTTAAATCTAAAGTGTAACGGCGCATCCTGTGACTCCTTGGTATGTGGCTATTAGTTTTATACTATTGTTATTATTACTTTAATGAATATGTTACTCATCAAGACTCGTGACATCTGACATGACAGATCTCTTTATCGTCAAGAAGTGCTGAGATGAAAATTTAATTTGAATACAACGAAATCACATTTTAAATTATTATTTGAACAAAAATAATAAAATAATAACATGTAACTTTGTTTTTCAGTGCACTGGATATAAATGTCAACAAAGTAAATCTTGGGGAAAAAGATTTTGAATCATACAAAATAAACTAATTATCTGGACACTAAAGGTTTTATTGCTAAAATGAAAAACCAAAATACATTTAAAAAAATGTGTTTTATTTTCTGTACACTATTCCTTTAATTTACTTAAAATTCACAATTATTATATTTATTTACACATTGAACATTATATTAGAGATATTTAATACGTATTTAATTGTACAACACTAACTAACAAGTCATAGTATTTAATTTTCTATTATTTACGATATTTTGTTTATATTGTTCTATTTGACTTGCACAATACTTTTCATCATCATTTTAATATATTTTTTTAATCACTTAACTTATAATTTACATTTATTTAAAAAATACAAAAACAATTATTCATAATTATTTCAGGGAACTGAAACATTCCTATATCAAAATCAACCTTCGGTCTCACAGACCAAGATGTACCAATATTAAAAGATTATAGTACTTACGTATTTATAGTTCAAGTTGTAACCGAGTAAGGAATTTTAGAAATAAAGAATTCAGAACAACAGTCTCACAGATCATTTTTGATGTTCACACTTCACTATAGTGTTTTAAGTTAGTTAATAATCAGTCTAGTTGTTTAGTAGCAGGTAGCACGTGGGCAGCTGTCATTGTGTCTGTGTCACAGTCTGCACGGTGTACACGAGGGGGGGAAGCGCCTGCTGTGTCGCGGGGGGGGCGAAGTGACCGTGAGCGCGCCGGTGGTTGTGGAGGGCCGTACCCTGGATTTATGATTATATTATACATTAAGGTCTAACATTTCACACCTGTATTTTCTTTATTATTCATTACCTGTATAAAGCGGTCTCCACACAATTCGCACACGTAGGGCTTGTCGCCCGTGTGTCGCCGCACGTGAAGCGTGAGATCGTTGCTCTGAGAGAATGC
Organism: Dircenna loreta; assembly: GCA_963555665.1. NCBI lineage: Eukaryota > Metazoa > Arthropoda > Insecta > Lepidoptera > Nymphalidae > Dircenna > Dircenna loreta. The sequence continues at coordinate 10,852,236 of OY743092.1, forward strand.
CTTCTCGCAGTACGGACACTTGTACGGTTTGACGCCCGTGTGTACGCGCATATGGCGAGACAACTTGTTACTGCGGGAGAATGCTGAAATAATTAAAAAATATATATAAATAAATTTTAATGATTAGAAAATATTTTTATTTAATAACGCAACTATTAGTAGAAAATGTAAGAAATGAAAGAGTTAGAAAAACATGTTACGAGTTCATGAAACATTATATAATACAAGTTACATACATACATACATATTAATGGTTTATTATCGGGTACCTTTTCCGCACACTCCACATATACATGGTTTCTCCCCCGTGTGTGAGCGTCGGTGACACTGCAAGTCTGACGAGCGAGGGAACCCTGGGAACAAATAATCAGCTTCATCAATAATATATTATTTGATAAACAACTCGTAAAGCAAGCAACATGTAAATGTAAATACTCTGAGACAAACCGCAATAATTACCGTAAAGCTCAAGATCGCTGCAATACCCGACTACACATTAACAAGTCAATTGAAAATGGTAATACATCAAAAACACGGAAACTCCTCGAATCGCTTGTAGTAGATAAATCTCCAAAGACTCATAAGATTTCTTGGTAAATAAATATACAGACGTAGAGTCGCGAGCCTCTCAGTTTTCTATAGGATACATTTTGGAGAGTGTGCGTTGGAATTACACGACCTGATTCCCCCATCCCCCTTCCATCATCGGACGTTCCGACGCACGGCGAGCATCCAACGTTTCGACCGAACGAAACGCTTTGCTTCGTCTTTTTTAATTCGAACAACGAAGGACTGGAATAGCTTGCCTGCGTCGGTATTTCCGTCCGAATACAATGTGGGTGTCTTCAAGCGAAGAGTGAATAGGCTTCTACCAGGTTGATGAGTCTTACCACCTACGACTACATCCCCACTTACCATCAGGTGAAATGTAGTCAAGTGTCAACTTAGTTATTATGTAAATAGAAAGAAAAAAATACAGTGAAAAATAAACCGATACGGCCAGATATTCGAACCCGCGATCTCTGGGATACCGTCCCGTCGCTCTATCAATTGAGCTACTATAACGCTGTCGGACTCGGTGAATTCAGGACTCTGTAAATATTCGTCTTTATCGGGACGGTGGTGACATCTATTAGGCTTCTATAGAAAATCCCAACTAATGTTTCTAACTTTGGTGTTAGACTAACATCGAAAATATGCCACAACCGTAATGTTTGAAAATATGTATATACATGTATGTAGCCATGTTAAGCTTATTTAAATTTAAGTTAAATTTGTATTGTTATTTCAGTCGAAAAAATTTAAACTTATTTAAGTATGTGATTTCTTTTTATGTATTGATAACTGAGACGACTAAGTATGACATCCATAATGTATCTGATAAGGCCGCGGTTATAGATAATACATCATCTATAACCATTTTACTACAATTATAAGGTTTTCTGGTGTTATTTTCGACGAGTATTCCTATTTACTGACAAAAAAAACCCAAACCATCCTCACCTTTCCCACAAAAGTCGCACTTATAAGGTTTCTCTCCAGTATGTCGTCTCATATGGACGATGAGATTTGAGGAGTTGGAGAAGCTCCTCCCGCAGTACAGGCACAGACAACTGGACCCGTTGCTACTTCCAGTGCCATGGGTACGAACGTGGGCTCTGGAGGGTATTAGAAAGATTTAGACTTATAATCAAACTTCTATTTAACGGTGTCTTGACTCTATGTAGACTTAAAAGAGAATAATTTATTTAATGGGAAATGTATGTTTTAACAAGTTTTAAGAAAATATTCCAATGTACTGTAAATTATTATATAAAAATATAAATATGTATAAAGAGACATCATGAGTTTAAAGCGAACATAAACAGATTTAAAATAATGTATGTAAAATAACTGTTTAGTGTAATCTTCATACAATTTGATTTAAAAGATACTAAATATAATCAAGTTATTTATTATAAATAACATACCTAAGATTATCTCTTCTGTGGAATTTCTTGTTACAGATGTCACACTCGAAGAACTTATCAGAGTTTTTGTGTACTTTAGTATGTTTCGTCAGAAGGTCCTTCCTAAAATGTATTCATTATAATTCAACTATATATTATAATAATTATACAATATTATATAATTATACATAATTTATCAACATTGTATAATAAATATGATTTAGTATAATAGTATATATAAAAAAAACGATGAACATTTTAAATAGCTTACATTAATATATACATATTAATTTGTTTGAAAGATAAAGAAGTTCATAAAATATAGTATCATGTAGAGTTAGATAAAGTAAAATGAATATTGCCATAATATTATTAGCACTGAAATACAAAACACATGCTATTATAATTAAAGACGCTCTGTTCAACTGTAAAATTGAAGAAATCATTTCTATTGAGATTTTTAAAACAAAATATACTGACTTTCCTGATTGTTTTTCTAAAAATATTATTTTCGAGCAATTTAGTACATTATCAATAATATTCAACACACGGATTAATTTATTTATATGTATATATATAATAAAGACCTATAAAACCGTCTGTTGCAAGTATCACACTTGTACTGCGGCGGAGCTCCTCGGTCCATGAACCGCACGGAGACGCTCTCCCCGGCGTGCGCGCGCAGGATGTGCTTGTTGAGGGTGACCTCGTGCGCGAACCTCAGCCCGCACGACGCGCACGAGAACAGACGCTCCACCAGCGAACACGTGGAACGATGACGACTGGCGGTCTTGAGGGTCGCGAACACCTGGATTTTTATACATTTTGTATTTTAAAGTCATTATATTATTTTTAACTGGATATAATGTTAAATATATTTCAGTTATTTTAATAACTTTTTAATTAATATATTTCAATATTATCAGCATTCGCTACTCATTTAAATCATAAATTCAACAATATAATATTATTAATATAAATATATTTAATAAAACTTAACGGTTACCTTGTCACACAGGTGGCATCGTAAAGAGAGCTCGGGGTGTTCCTGGTCTCTATGTGTTTGAAGTTCCAAATCAGTCAAGACTCCTCCACACGCTTCACACACTTCCACTACACTGGGCTGATCCTGGATTGATACGAGTTACTTTTTTTCGATGCCCTTCTTTTGAATTAATTTTTAGTTTGTTTGAAATAAAGTTATATTCCACAAGTCAACCCAAATAATTATGTTTTCGTATACGCGCCGTAGCTATCATTGCATATCGCTAAACAAAGGTTAATCTAAATAAAATTTAGTTTATTTCTATATATATTTAACTAGCACGGATACTAGATACAAAAACTATAAAACCTGAATGCGACACCAAGTCCCTGGTTAATTTGTGAATTTAAGCCATCTAGGAAAGCACTCAGAAAAAAAAAACATCATTATCGGTTCCATTGTTTAGAATATCAGTAACAAACACACTTGCAGAAGATTTATATATAAATAAAGATATATTTAATGGATGTGCTATCTACGTAAAATAAATAATAAACCCATGGGATTCGTTTCTTCTTCTCACCCATTTCCCACTATGGGGTCGGTACAGAACGTACGTCTCTCACACTCACCTCTATCGTGCGTCATTTTCGTGCTCAATCCTTTTCTTAACACATCATCTTTCATACAACACGTCCACACATTCTTCGGCTTTCCTCTCCTGTACTTTTTTTGCTATTACTTATTAAGGCCCATACTAAGCTAGTCTATTGCTGGTCAATTTTCCGTCCCCAGAATAACTTTTCCACTTCCTTTCACATACCTGATTCTATCCGCCTTTGTTACCTTTACCTGAATTACCCTTTATTAATTAATACTAAATAAATTAATACTTATAAGTCTAAAATTTTTGCTTACAGCATCACTATTTGTCAATAATATTTCCTGTAGTAGTATTTCTGTAAATAATTTGAACTTTTCACATGTCTCAGTATCTAGCTGACCCCCCTGTAAATATTTTTTTATTACTATCTTGAAATATATATATATATATAGATACAAATAGGTATATGTAACCTTACAAATAACAATAATTTGAATATATACAAACTTGTTTAACATTGTTCATTTCTTGTCCTTGACCACAATTGTGTAGATCAAAATCTTTCTTAGCGAGATATATTTTCTTGCACACCAGACATTTTAACAGCTTCACATCTGTAACATTGACATTTTTTTAGAGACTGAAAGACCAATACATGCCATAAAATTAAGAATCTGGATTATTATCTGGACTTAAGTCCAGATAATAATCCAGATTATATTGGTATTTGATTATTAATAATCAAATACCAATATTTGACATTTGTTTAGAGTTGACTGGTGAAGAAATTTTATGATTTATATAAAGAACCATTCAAAGAAATTGTATATAATATATATCAGATGGATAAAAGAAGCACAAAGCATTTATTTTTCATCAATCTTTGATATCACAGTCCAGCTTTGATGACAAAAGCTTATCCTTACAAAAAGGAGAAATCCTTACAATATATATCGCACACTTCATTACTTGCCTCTGTGCTCGACCATGTGTAACACTAAATCATCTTTAGCCTTAAAATCATCTTTACAAAAGGCACATTTTTGTTTTTGGTCCGGTAGACTTTTCAGGTTAATGCCATTTTCTGATAGTTTAGTTAATATTGTCTGAAAAAATATGCATATAGTATAAGTGACTTTGTTAACAGTTTACTTTATGGTTTTTTTAGCCCATTACATACAACAACAAACAAATGTTAAATATTAATTATACTTATGTATACACTAAGGGACCTACGAAATTTAAACTTGTATTGTCAAACAAATTGTATACTATTGAGCTATTAGGATCAATAAGATATTATCAATTGTAGAATGTTGAGATTGAACTATAAACAAAAAAAAAGATTTCAAAACTATGAAAAGATCTGACCCATTATAAAAACAGTCAATAATATAATAAACAGTCATACAATAAGTTACATACACTTGTGAGTAGTTTCTTGGGTCGTCCACGTTTCTTTGGACCCATGAGATCAGCGTGCTTATCCCAGGCATGCTTTGTGAGACCAACAGCATCTGAGAAGCTTGTACCGCACACTGGACAATATGTACTCTCCTTTTCATTTGAATCTAAAAAGGAAATGCCACATATATTATATATATTTTTAAACTTTTATAAATATTTGTATTTAAACTCCTATTTTAATCATTTTAATTTTTGTTTTGCACATAATGTATAAAATTGTCGTTTTTACCAATATTTATTTTTTAATTAAATTAAAAAATAATTGAATAAAGTAATAGTCTTAGACGTTCCGTTACACTGTTAGTCTAAGTTGGGGTATCATAATTATATTTAATTAATAAATAAATGTTGGTAAAACTATTACTTTATTCGCTTATTTTTTAATTAAATTAAAAAATAATTGAATAAAGTAATAGTCTTAGACGTTTTTAATCATACAATGACCACATAAACGATATAAATATAATAGTCATGGTTCACGAAAGTTTAAATATAAAAATGACCACATGAATAAATAAGAAGTATATGCTATTTAATAAATAGATTTAAAAGTATATTATATTACATTATTACCCTTTGTGTCTTCATCTTCATTTTCATTTTCATGAGCACCCTGTGTGATGACCTTGGACTGGTTCTCAATTTCATCTTTTATATCATCTGCAAATAATTGATAAGTTTTTAATATATATTTTGCAATAGTATACAAAACAAAGAAAGATAATAGCAGTCTAATAATAAAAAATCTAAAACTAATATTGTATATTTAAAATTACAAACACCTAGGAGAGACAAGAAGTATTTAGTATTTAGTTATATATTGAAGTGTATATATTAAAACCAAAAATATACATTAGGGAATCTCTTGCACATAAGCATAAATAAGATATGCTAACTGATTACAAGAAATCAGACAGCACAATATCTTAAAGGCAACCCTGAAAATAAAATAAATACAGTGAATTCCCATTACAGTGACAAAGGACCAACAAAACACCACTATAATTCGTCACTATATCCAGAAGGCGCTGTATATGTAGACATAGAAAAAACCAAGAAAGATAAAAATATTTTTAGCCAGGCAATACCTATGGCCGCGCAATGTGATTATATATATTGATATGATTGAGATATGACCTAAATTAACATATCTGCTTAAAATACTACTTTTGAAATAATATAAAATGACTAAATAACTGAGATTTTTAGATTTGACACTAAACTATGTGATACTAAACAAAGCGTAACAGAAAATTGATGATAGAAACCTTTATTCGCATGTTTGTGAGAGTACAGTACAGTACAAAGTAAAAAGCACATAAATAAACAAAAAACAAAACTACCAAGTGGCAGTTGTATGATGATTTCTAGAAAATAAAATGCAAATGGTTAATTAAAACCATACCCGAAATCATTGTTACATAAAGCCACTAAAGTCAAATTATTTTTTGCTAAAAGTATACCTAAATTGAAGGGCCTGAATTTTGTATAATTATAACCAAAAATTTGTTGCTAATAAGGTTATCATTATATTTGAAATCCACTGTAATATACAAATATATTATTATTTTCTTACCTACATTATTGTAATGTTCTTGGTCATTAGTAAGAGCTAGAGTGAGATCCAAATCTATATAATCATCATGATTGTCATTGGTATACTGCTCTGTTTTCACAGCTACAGCATTTTGCTAAAAACAAAAATATTAATTTCCAAAAATAAACTTTGCACACAGAAATGTACTTTTTTATTAAGATTTGAGACTAAATGATTTTCAGATATTGTTATTTTGGGGAATAAAAATCAGAATCAGGGTTTTTACAAATCTGATATTTATAAGAAATGTGTATAATGTTTATAGTTTAAAAAATACTTCTTTAGGTAATTTTACTGATTCAAAGTTGTTATAAAAACTTTAAGATTGTGTATTTTCAGAATCATTTAAGTTCATATATTTCTGGTGTAAGGGTAAAAAGTGGTACCATTTAATTTTTTTGTTTAATTTATAGTATATGTCTGCCAATACTATATAAAGTTATAGATAGTGCCTGCTAAGCTTAAGTTGGTTATAATTATTTTACATATAATTTAATCATTTTACTTTGCAGTTGCTCTCTAAATTTTATAGCATTACAAATAGTAATACTTTTATTACTAATTTATTCCAAATATACCTGTAAAATGGAATGATGATTTTTATTCTGGTCATATTTTCCAGTTTTCAATAAATCACAGAGCACTATGTTAGACTCTTCTGAGCGAATTTTAAAATTATAGGCACTGGTCGCCTTCTCCTTACAGTCCTTGCAAATAGTTGCAGGTAATCCATCGCCTTCTTCAATCTAAATAATTAGGTCATAGTAAAACATTATAGGATTAAATATATACGCATCACATAAACACAATAATAGTTTTTTATTTAATGAAACGAAACAATACTAAGAATGGTATATTTCGCATAGCTCAATAAATAATAGCTTACAGTGTTCGCAAAGCACAGTAAAGAGTAGATAAACGATTAGTAATAAAAGCTTAATACCAAATTTAAAAAATGTGATGTATACCTTTACGCCAGTAACCGAAGCAATTATATTATCAAAGGAAACAGTTCCGAGGCATACTTCGAACACTGAGAGTAAATCAATTTCTTTGGACAAACAAGTCCGGCATAAATATTCAATTTTTATTTCAGAGCTTTTTAAAGCCATTTTTATTGAATAATTTTAGGTTGGATTTTGTCATAAATATTTTATAACCAACAACAGTTAAATATTATTAAATATTTGCATTTTTAGATAATAGTCAGAAGTTATTTCAAAAGTCAAAACTGACACTTGACACAAACAAATGATAGGTACCATAGACTAGGAAAGCGCCTATTTGATTGTGAAGTTTAATTAATTGCGCACTAGGTGATCTGAAAAGTATTGAAAAAAAAAAGCATCATTAACATTAAACCTAATAGTGCCACTATAAAAAATTAAGTTTGATACTCATACAACTCAATTTTTTAAAGTGATTGTTTGATCTGCATTCTAGTACAATAATGGAGTGGGATGGAGTAATTGTTAAAGTTAGTAGTAAAGTAAATCTTTAATTTATTATTGTTAATCTTTAGCTAAACTTTAGAGTTAAACTGCAATTGATATTCTAACGCTATCTGTATTTTTATGTTATTAGCACTAAAAAATGCATTACATATGTCCAGCTAGCTGATGGTCTATGTCGTTACTCCAAAGATTGTTAGATGGCAGTACCAACTACAAACCTTGAACTAACTTATTGATTTTATTTAAATACGTTATATTACCCAATATGAATAATTATTAGACACGTATTATACTGAATACAATTAAATTACAGAAAGAGATAGTTTGGCTAGCCTAGCAATCGCTTCCAAGACCTTCAATTATTTCCATTCTAAAAATCACATCTATTTATCCCTTGCTCCGTTTTAGAATGAAAGAAAGTCAAACAAACACGCTTTTGTTTATAACATCTATACAAATAAATAAAATTTGAGTGTCTGTTTGTAATATTAAAACAACTACTTTATTATTACATATGAATGTATGTACGGTACATATAACAAAAAACATTATTAAAAAAAATATCTGTCTGTCTGTTTGTTCCAGCTAATCTCAAAACTGCTGGACCTGGTCGCTGGACCAATAGTGACGGGACTTTCACTGGTAGGTAGCTAATAATAATAAATATAATAAGGAGTAAGTTATGTCACTTTTATTTAAAAAAACCGACAATTATTGAAGTGAATTGAAGTGTTTGTTTGTTAAATTAAAATAACCGCTTTTTTACAACATGTATATAGGGTACATATACCAAAATAACCAGAGCGGACGACAACAAATAAATAATGACCAAATAAGAAGAACTAATAGAAGTAATATTGCGTGGTGAGAAAAACAAAAAAGTGGCTTCAATTATGATTCCCAAATAAATTATTCTTCTACGTCTGAGACAGATGAATTTATGTTGCAATTACTGTAAGATTTTAGGGTGACAAAACTAATCAAAAGGAAGGGGAATGCCATTAGTGTTGCGGTTTAGACTACAACATATATAGACATAAAAATATATACCAAATATTGTATATAAAGAAAAATTTCAAACAACAATTACGAAAAACTGAAAATTAAGAAAAAAAAAGGTGTGAAAACGAAAAAAAAACTATCATATAACCATAAAACCATAATTAGTTATACATTTTAGGATTTTATATATATATAAAATCCTAAAATGTATAACTAATTATGGTTGAATATTAAAAATGTGAAGAAAAATATATTATAAAAATTATGCTGAAAACTTTTAGGAATTTGTAGACTGGTAAGACGTGAAAGTCAAACAGAATTATTCACTTATAATAAAAACAAGAGAAAGGTAAGGTTTTTACTTTTAGTTTTTATTAAAGTTTTTTAGATTTTTAATTTTAACTGGTATAAGTTAAAAGTTAAAACCGTAAACTATATATCTACGATTTGATTGCACAATTGAATCGGCTTATATAAGACATTTATCCACAAAAATACAGACGTGAAGTCATTTAGATATAATAATAATTAATAAAGTAATTCATTAATTAGTGTTTTATTTTATTTTAATACAAACACTGATGGCTACCTACGGCACCTTTGACGAAACAATAAAATAATTAAGTATCTATTATTAACATACTAATGGTTGATATTACCACCCGTGACTCAAGTAGCACCTGAAGAAGACCAAAGAAGAAAGAAAGACCAAAATATATAAAGGAACATTCCTTTATATATTTTGGTTTTTCTTCTTACCCATAGGTAAGAAGTATAAGTATTTTATAGAAATATGGTATGAGTATGAGTATGTATATAAGTATGAGTATTTTATTTTAGTATAGATTTACATTATTTTTGATTATGGAAAGAATTTGCTAAATAATATTCGGAAATCACAAAGTAATTTTGAACGAATAACATAAAATCGAGAAATAATTTACAACTACGTACAGTATAACGAGTTACATATACTTTATGTTGCGCTGTGTGTAGAACTAATTTGTACTGTTGACAGGCACAGCTAATAATATCATAGACTTAGTTTAATGTTGCCTTATGTAAATTATATTATGTCAATGTCAAGTCTCAACTGTGTACTGTCATACTAATTGGATTTGCTATACGAGCGCGGGCGCGTATCTGTTTTTGTCAAGATTGTCAGTGCTCGTTGTCCGGCGTCAGCCGACAGTTCAATACTTTAGTTAAGAGTAGGTGTATAGTGAGACTTGGAAGTGTTCGTCAATTTAGTAGGTGAGTCAAAATTACACGTAAAAATAACTAGTTGCCCTGACTGTTTTTTAAATTTTGTGTAGTGATTGTTTTTTGTAAATTGTGTATACCATATTAGATTTTATAATAATTTATGATCCGTGTTTTTAATTAAACCTGATCTGAGGTAGGATTTATATTAATTTCTGCAAAACTATCAATTTTAATAATATGTAACTAGGTCAGCACAATGTAAGGTTTATTACTTTTTGTATTGCGAAATAATAAAGATATTTTTAAATAAGAACTCTCACTCTAATGTAAAACCGAAATAATTTCAAATCTTAATCCTTTAATATAATATAATCATGCTCAGCGACTTTTATATTTAGTGAAAGCGATTTAATAACTTTATTCCATTTTGTTTATTTCAAGAGACTGATGCAGGTTATAAGTATAATAATTATAATATTATATACCTACCTACTTTTGTACTGAAGTGAGGCCAGAATGACGATAGGAAACCTAAGTAGGTAGGTAGGTTTAGGTTATTTCATAGCCTGCAGCTTAAAATAATCGTTCCCTGGACGTATAAGTTTTAAGCACTAGCTTATATCTAAAGCATTCATATAAACATACAGCCATAGAGCTAATTTTGATTACATTGATAATTTTAGAACATTTACTATAAATAGATAAATAGTTTTAAAGTGATATGCTTGCTGCAGCATTTCGCAAGGTATTGAATATAGACTTAATTTAGTTTATTGTAAGATAGCTTTTATCCCATACTAGTTGGCCCAGACTTTCTCTTACCTTTATCGATTCCTCCATATTAAAAAGTATCCTATTTTGAACGGAATTAAAACCTACTCATACAAACCTCATAAATATCAGCTCTACAGATTTTTGATAAACCGACAAACGTACAAAAAAAGTGATTGACTTGTTGTTTGTATCATGTACACACTAACCCCGTAACCTGGATTGCTTTTTAAAAATTCAATTTCATTTCATTCTGCGCATTTTATATTTGCTTTATCCCCTTAGAAAATACTACGAACTACTACGTTCTACTCTTTCTTGAAACGTCATCTTAGAGCAGACTAGCCACTTTGCCATATCAGTTTTGACGTACCTAAACTTCTTCGGTCCTTTGCATTACGTGACCATAACAAAAAATTATAAAAAATGTTAAATTTACATTTTAAACCAAGTAATACCAAGCCTACATTTGAAGTTTACAAACACCACCTCACTCACTGCCTTCTCACTATAATAACATACTCTCTTTGACAAATATAAACTAGACCTTATATGACGTTAAATTAGGAAAGTTTTAGCTCGAAAGTAGTTAAATTATAACTAGACCGACAGACCATATAATATTAATTTGAATAATACATATATCTATATACCATGTCCTTTATAACATCATTCATAAATATATATATTCAATATAAAAAGATTTATATACATATAAAATATTATATATTTTAAAGAACTTTCTAATAAAACACAACACTTATTCGCATTCACAATTGGTTTCTTCATTAGATGAAGTGGCTTAGTTAAATGGGAATCTGATACATCTCTGCATAATTGTGGAAACTGGAAAGTAAATAGCAATGGACGGCAAGATACACTCCACTATTAGGGCTCGTTTAGATTAGTGGATATAGAAAGTAGGACGCGGTACAGTCTTAAACGCATGTCCGATTGGTTCCGATTCGGAAAAAACACATATGAAGAAAGCGAATTTAATTTATATAACGAAATTCGACAAAAGTATAATCGTTCATACAAAGAGAAGGGTCATGTAACAAATTCGGGACGTACTCAGTTACCAATCAAATAACACTGTCCTATTTGATATTACCGCAAAATGCGGCAAAAGACATCAGTAATAAGTTATCGAAATGTTTTTAGTTAACGGACTGTGTAGACACAGCCTTATCGAGTAAAGAAAATCAACCCTTAACTTAACAGGGCAGTAGGAAGTCGGATGTCTAAATACTAAACCGTAGGGTTCCCAGCTTCCTGCTCTTTACAAGTTAGAACTTCCTTTGATAATTTACAGCTATAGCCTATTTGACTAGTGCGCTAGTACTTAGTTTGTAAAATATTCATAAGTTAATGCTTTTTAGGTATTATTATCTCGAGAGTTAGCATTGCATATCTTCTGTAAAACTAATATTTTTTTAAGATAAAAAAACTTACTTAAATATTGTGAATTTATTTTTCTGTCATTATCAATGAAATGTTATTGATCAAGTCAACTGAGGATACCTTAGAATCACTAAAAGTGGATAAAAGTAAATATAGGAGGGTCACTTAGACACTCCTATATTTTTTTTCATCTATAGGACTAATTTTGCACTGAATCGGTACATATTTTGTTTGTTTTTAATGTAAAATATATACCAATTAGACTAAGTCCACCACTCAATCATACAAGTCACGACCTCGCCAATATATTGAAAGTACATCCAAAAAGAAGTTTGTATGTTCGACAATATGTATATTTTGTATGTTCAACGATTTCTCCGTGAATTTTGAACCGGTATTTTTTTCAATTTTTTTTATTTGAAAACTCCACTCTCATTCTCAAGTCAGAATCTGATGACGTAAAGAGAAACCTCCCACACATTTTGTTGTCATTCTATATAAATATATTGTATCTAATGCTGTTGAATTATTTCTGTCTGGTTACTTTTACAGAGATGTGTGCAAAAGACTACGTGTAGGAATTCGATCCCGCGACCTTTGGAAAACCGTCCAAACGCTCTACCAATTGAGCTACCGTATCATATCGCTGAATTTAGCATTTTCTATATGATTATAATTATCTTTATGAGGATGGTGGAGACATCTATTAAGATTCTTTTGAATATGATGTTTCTAACTTTGCAGCATATATTAATATTGAAAAGATTCCACTACCGACAATAATGTTTGAAAATATCTATAAATATGTATAGCCATGTTAGTATTATTTAAATTTACAATAAATATAGTCTCTATTAGTAGAATAACGGGACTTTTCCTAGAGGTCGTGGTCTCTAATCCCTGTTCGTATCGATCAATTTTCATTCTATATTTATTTAATATTTTAATAAAATTAGCATGGCTATACACGTTTATAGATATTTTCAAAGGTGGTTATTTTTTTTTTAATTATGAATGTGTCCACGTTTCATTGTACACCTACATATATTAGACAGAGATAGATATACAGCGGCTAAAGAGAACATATTTAATTTTCAGTAACAAAAACGGGCGACACCAAGACAGTCAATTTCATCGTTATTTAAACAAAAATATATAACAGACGAAATATCAAGTATTAAGTTTATTAATGTCAGTAGAGCTAGTAGTACTTTTTAATCCCCGGCGCAAGAGATGGAAGCAAGGCTCGCTTCATATATCTACGAGTATATCTGTAGCACCGTAGCTACCGAACAGATGCATATTTTTATTTTTTTTTATTTATTTGGTTATGTGTGATCTATGTTTGATCCAAAACCTCTGTATAAATCATTTAGATTTTGAAAGATTAACTGTTTTATTTTATTATATTTTTCGATAAGAGTTGTAAATATAATATAATTATTATATTTATAACCTAGTATTTAAAAATGCCCAATTTAAATTTCATCGCATTCAGAAGTAATAAACTCGTACAAACCGTCCAGCCGAACAAATAAGGCTACATAAGTTGTTATATTAGAAATAGTTAGAATAGTCGGGTCGGTGGACAAAATGTATAATAAATATTGTGTCCTGCATTCACTTCGATATTATCCAGCTCAGAAATACCTTTGTAAAGTGCAACATCCAAGCAGTCTCATTCAACCAACGTTATTTAATGAAAATAGTTACATTATATTTAGTACCGTCGCAGTCAGAAATGTAGTTGATAGTTTCCCTTTGACAGCTAAATAATAGACCTGTAACGTGGTTTGTCTCAATGAGTACCAAATTCGTATTCTGCTCAAAGACTTTATGTAACATTTAGTACATATAAACATGATAAATTATTTATATATTGATTTATATATAAAAAAAAGATAGCGACAGTATTTACGATTTCAAACATCCAGTACATATCATAATTTTAAATATAAACTTTTGTAAATAAATAATATTTGAAAACACAACGCAAACTATACTATAAAGTGAAGCTGGTGTTATTGGTACTTCATTACCGATGAACATATTATTTTTTATATTATTTTTTATATTATTACTTATAAACTACAACGAGATCCTAGAAAAAAATATTTTATACTTGTTTTTTAATGTGAGGATCGAACCAACGACCATCGGCACAATTGTCGGGAATTAGAAATATCTTGAATTCGTTGTTCATCGAAGTATTAAAATATGATAATATTAACAAGCTATCACTTCTATAAATGAGTATGAAAGATAATTATTATCGCAATAAAGTACACTTAACATATACAAAGCAAATAATATGTAGGTAATATAAAAGTATGTTATATATATATATATAGCCTTCAAAGAATCATTTCAAGAACGACGCACTGGGTACGAAACGTCTCTTCGACTGCAACATTATTTAAGAAGTAACCCTTCATATTGACTTTGACAGACTAATAATTAAAAAAATATTTAATCTAAGCCGCATAACCGAAGTACCTAACATATTTTTGCCATTTTCTATAAGAAACACGAGTCTTCATTGTGTCTGTATTATATTAAAAGAAGTAACGTGATCCCAGGGCTCCAGGTCAACAAAAGGGACCCAGGGTAGCGACTGCGTGACCACTATATTAAAGTATAGCACATTTTTAAACCTAAGTGCCAATATAACAAAAATGTGAACCGCGAGTCACATGTCTAATTGACGTCACTTCTATAAATACTTTATTGTAAAGGTTAAATATCAAAATCCGCTAAAGTTAGTTTATTACCACCCAAAAGCGACAACATCTTGTTTCATGGGACTGATTTTTATAGAAAGACTTTCATACCCATTTACATTGGAATGGAATTATGATAACGCTTTTTTTTTAAAGTTTAACTAAACAAAAATTCTCAAAAGGCTTTAATCACGTCTTAGTTTAGTAATAATATGATATAATTCAACAGACACATTAAAGTAACTCGATATTAATTGGACCATCTATCCGGTAATCCATACATAATAGACACCGTCCAGCACGCCACAGCGGATTGAGATATTAAATATTACAACCCTTAATATTAATGCTTTATACTTAATTCGTATTTTGCTATCGATCAAGGCAGGTGCATCGAGATCCCATCCCACAGCGACCACCACCGCCATCACCACCACCACGTCTGTCACCATGTCCATTACATGTTATAAAAAGTGGCGAAGTTAAAAATGTACTTTTTATTTCTACAAATTATTAATTATTTTTCTCCGTTTTGAATACATAAAGACTATTCTTTTACTAATATTTGACTTCGCGTTTAACATTAAATACAATACTTTGTTAGCTTTCAATATATCCTTTTGAAAGCTGTATTAAAAATTAAATAAATTACAAAAATATTGTTGACTTGTATTGGTTGATTGATTTTGTCTCCCTCCCTGCTTCCACACTGACTGGGAGGAATCACACCCACCGACTTCCTCAACAGTTTATACAATCTACGTTTTCATTAAATTATAGTTTTTACTTTGAGGGATTATTTTGAAATAATCCAACAATCACGGACTGTTCAATTTTAAATATCGTTTTGGAGGTCGATGTCGTTGACCGCGCTCATACACACTTAACCTCAAATGATCTTTACTTTAAGAAAACTGTCTTAGTGGTACAATAATTATTGAGATTATTCAGAAAACGAACGGCTTTCTAAAAGCTGAGATTTCGGTTGAGCTCACATCACAAGATTTTATTATAAACATCTTACTACAAATATCTATTAGACCTACCTACCTTATTCTTAAAAACAACATAAAATATTTGTAATAATTATTTATAAAAAAATTAAAAAACAGACAATATATATGTAAGGATAAACTTTTGGAAAGTTCAACAATATTCTTAACTTTGACGAAAAAAAGCAGTTGTTAAATAAATATACACATAGTCATAACACATTCTCCATATTATAATAATATATGAAATGCTGCTTTAAAGTAGCCCAGGCTTTCTTAGTTCAACGACAAACCTAAAGGGGATGATAGATGAAGACCAGGATTCAGTAATGATTGCCGGATTGAAGTCAAAGAACATAGCTCCAAGGGGTCGTCCATTAATCCCATGAGGCTCGATAGTTTATCGGCAAAAATCACGAAATATCACAAGCAGGAGGTATCAGTAAGATATCACGTGTATTTATTTTTTCGCAATATTGAAACGATTTTCAAACGTGATTCTTAACCAAAAAGAGGTGTGTATTCCGCCATTCTTCAAATGGAACTTCAATTAGCTTACTATAAAAATACACGTGTTTTTGGGGGGGTGGGGGGGGGTTTGTTAAAACATCACCACGTATCACCAAGGGGGAGGGGGGGGGAGGGTTAAAAACGACTAATAAACATCACGTGATTAACCGACGACCCCTAACTATAGATATATCCATAGATAGATAGATTGATATTGACAGATCTACATTGGCAATTACATAATGTAAGGCCTTAGTGTGTGTATATATACCAATATATATAGTATGT
Source organism: Dircenna loreta (assembly GCA_963555665.1). Lineage (NCBI taxonomy): Eukaryota > Metazoa > Arthropoda > Insecta > Lepidoptera > Nymphalidae > Dircenna > Dircenna loreta. The sequence goes on from OY743092.1 coordinate 10,869,185, forward strand.
ATGGATCTTCTATACTTGGATACAATTTGTGTTTCTTTGGACAAGTTCTGCAGCGTGGTCGAAACTTTCACCAAGAAATCATTTACTTTTAAATATATTATTAACACCTTTACCATATATAAAATTATGCTTGATCAAAAATATATATACAATTTTTTATCCTTGTAAATAAAATATTTTATGAATTTATTTTTGTTTCTTAATTTTGATGTAATAAACTTAATTTTCTCTCTCCATAAAGATTGCTGTTTATTTTTTATGCGTTTTTACGTTATCTTGATATTTCATTCTTACGAGATGCAACGTATAGAGTGAAAGCGGCAAGAGGCAATTCACACTTTCTCCGCGAGGCTCCGCTCGGCCCAGCAGCCTGTCTCGCACTAATAACATCAATAATGTAAATATATTATTATTTAATCACACATATTAATACATGAACCCATGAAAATAAATACTACTTTATCTTTTGCAGATAGGAACTACGTTTAAAAGCCTTTACACGAGGGTTTTATCCTATTTTGCAATTTACTAATTGCATTTTCGTGTTTGTTACCTAAATTCAAACGAGTTTTACGCGTCTCTTTGTTTGGTTGGATTAGAAAAATGTTTCTATTAAAATAAATATTCATTAATCAAAATATAAATATTGCTTAACGTTTTATTTAATAGTATTTAACGTAAACTAAACTAAACTCGTAAGACTTGTAAATGTCACAGAAAGCAGTTCCAGCTCGAGAGAACGCACTATATACTTAACTTTCAAAGACTTAAACCTCACCGATAATTGTCATTGCATCGACTGAACAGCATTGTAATTTTATTAAGTGCACATTGCACGGTCGGTTCATATTCCGGATAATAAATTTAAAATAAATATTCCCAACGGGCAATATAAAAGTATTCCAAAGGTTTCATTACACACAAGTAGGGCGGTATTGTGCATTCAATATACAACGCTTTAGCCCTGTTCGATATTAAATAATAGTTTCAATATTAAATACCTTAAGTCCTAGTCCACCTGAAATCTTAGAATTTGCAAATGTTGTGAAGTGCATCGTCTAGGAGATATTACATAACCAATGTTTCATAAGGTAATAAGATTACTTACGCTGCATTGATACGATCTTTAAGAAATATCTATGTAATAACTCTTAAAAATATCATACTTTTAAGAAGTATTGTTGCCATATTACAATAATATTATTTTTATTCTTATCATGAGCTCTATAAGAAAATATTGTCTTGATCCTGCTTGGTGACGTAAAAGAATGAATACTTTCTATAAATGCCAAAATTCGATATTAAAATAAATTAATATTTCATTAGCATTAATATTTCAAATGTCAAAACACACTTCATGGTACGAATTATTAAATTTCCTTTAATAGAATAAAAGAATAATTGAGATAAGATGACGTCATCATTTTTATTTATCGAAACATTCTTAAAGTAATATTACTTTTAGGAGGAATTCAAAAATGGGGTTATTGTAATATTGCTATAAGAGTTCATGGTAAGCCTAGCAGGCTTTTTTATTACAGTGACAAAAGGCTGGTTGGCGCTCCGAGATATGGTCAGGCACATAGATATTTAGAAATCTTTTAATTAATATTACCAATTGTTAACACCCAAATACATATTTAGAAAATTTTGTTTAATTACGAATTTCATATTCATAATTAAATATTTATTCATCTGAGCTTAACTTTATTATAAATTTATTGATTGATTGACCTTTATTGTATTTTTTTATAATACTGTACTATAGTATAAAGGTATATACTCGTATGTGTCTATGGTTTTGAATAATTTGTCTTAAAAACTAAATCTACAGGGCAGTAAAAAATTATAAATACAGTTTCTCCGTCAAACTATACATATTGGATAAAAAGTGTCCTAGGATATTTGCATCTGTTTTATGTAGGATAGGAAACGAGAATAATATTAAAACGACACCGCGAGAAATCTTTATATTATTATGACATGCTTCCTTATTATTTAAAAATAAACATAATAATTTGAATTCACTGACACCTTAATTAGTCGTTTATCATAAGTGAATTAATTTAAAATCGTGCGCTGCATTTGATAGAGTCCTGATGTCGAATTAATAGAGTTTGAAGGGGAGGTGGAGGTAGAGGCGCTGCTTTGTAACCTAACTTTAAAGTTCAAACATATCAGTGTTCGTTAAATGTTTTCCACAAAGAGCTTCGTACGGATGTCGCGAGGAACAAACTTCAATTGCACTTTTCTCTTTGTCGCCGACAAATTACCTCTAATTATTAAGCGTAGTTTATAATATTGTGTTTTAATAAAAAGATGTCGATTGTTTTGTATTATTTAAATAATATTTTTGGTTTCTTTTTTTAATTTATATATATATATGTGGTTAATCATGATATTTGTGCAATACACTCAACGAGTTTTATATTTGAAAATCACGTTGATGAACAAAAATGTTAACATCGAACCTGTATTGATGTAGCTTAAAAAAAATAGTCAAATACAATAACACTATACTTTTGGAGCCTGCGGTGTAAAAAAAACAAACATACCACCAATCCACCAATACCAATCCCAATTGCCACTTTAAAGTTTCGTTTTCGGTGAATTTTTTTTTTCTGTGAACGTGCTACGCCAAGTTTTGTTTTTTGATAATTTTCAAAACCAGAGCCGTGTAGAGCTTCATTATAATTTGATCGAAACTTTGTCAAAGTGCTGTTTTGATGTTCTTTGTAACTGTATGTCACAATGGTCTGGACACGTTTCGTTTCTATTTAAAAAAACAAAGTTTTAGTTCTCTGTTTAATAGAGGTTGATTAAAACGTATTAAAGTAAGTGAACCGTTTAATTATAAATCGCATTTATACCTTCTATATTTTACTAATGTGGTTATATTATTTATAATAAAAAACCACGACGCCTAGAAGTTGTCAAAGCACTTATAGTAATTTAACGAATTTCTAAAAAATAATTTGCGACAATATTTTGAAATATATCACAGTTTCATAATTTGAATTTGTATTCATATGGGTTTCGAATCGTTTACAGCAATTGTGTTCCCAATAATACGAGATCTAGTTCAGTAAAAAATATATTTATTTAACTCGACTTAGAGCTCAGAAAAATACTCTATCCTATAATTTAATATATGCATGTGCAGTCAAAAATAGTTTCGCTTTGAATAATCCACTTTATAAGTAAAACCTATAACTAACATTTCAAAATTACATTAAAAAATATACAATAATAATTATTAATTATTATTATTCCACGCAGTCACCATAATATATGAATACGTAAGTTTCCAAGTAATAAATGTAATAAGACCTCAGTAGGTACTCCAATTTTTGAACATCATCAATTGTTTGCACATATGTCATCTATAATATAATATTGAATTATCTTTATAATATATATAAAATAAACGATATAACTGTCCATTGCAAAAGATCTTAATAATATTAAAATATATACTTCAATCAAATCCGGCCTCGTGTGTAACAAACAACTAGACAATGTATGTCTAGACTGAAGTATCCACTATGCTTGTACAGTGTAACTATTTACAAGGTAACTAAACTAAGGAACTCCGTTCAAACTTCAGTGCAAAATGATCATCTCTGATACAAGAAGTCTGATATTGATTGAAAGGAAATCTGTGAATATAGTATCCCGCCGCCCACGCCAGCGGCCGCAGCGGCCAGGGGAGACGGGTTCATCATTTATAATATGAAAAGTGCATTTAACGAGCCGCCAATATGTTTATTATTTAAATAACGAATAAACTGAAGTAACATTATTATGGTTTTCATTACTGAATACGACCACGACGTATTTAGTGATTGAATAAAAATTATTTATTAAATAAGGAACTGTAATTTTAATGTTTTCCAGTTACTTTTGTATTTTTTATATATAATTACATATAACATACAATAAAATAGAATTGAAGATTGATCCAACTGCTTTTACTTCTTCTACGCGGAGTCAGTCATCATGAATAGATAATGGTCGGTTTCAGTTCTTATTTAGAAAACTGCCATTGTTTATTACATGTAGGCGTGTGTGTGTGTGTGTGTGTGTGTGTCTTGTATATTACCTACAGTTGTTATCGTTGACGGTGTTTTTTTTTTCATAAATGCTGTTTTGCTTAAATTTATATTAATTTTCATTTCAAATTTATTTTTATTTTTATTGAAATAATTCTTGACTAAATTAAATATTTATTTATTGTAACTTAAAATTCATACAATGAAGAAATAAGTGTACCAAGGTTGGGAAAAAGATACATACATACATACACATTCAAACACATACATATAAGCCTGGAACAAAAACAAGGAAAAAACAGCTACTACAGCTTACCTTTGTCCAAAAATTATACACTAACGAGATATTAAAATACAGATTAATTTACGTTTTCATGTTAAAACATCAGGAGAGAATTATATTATTATTATGTATTTATTTATTTATGATATATATCAAGATATTTTTTTTTTCATAATTCTTAAAGAAATAAGATGTTATTTCGTATATATAAATAAATAGCTAATCTTCTTCTGATCGACAATCATCACAAATTGTCTTAGCCTGTTATATATCACTATATTATAACATTAAAAATAAGCATAAACAGTATAAAAATGTTTCTTATTTATTTACCTATAATAAAATTAGTTTTTACAATAATTACTTAAAAAAATAATCAAAAATTCTTCGGGTAAATGGAAGAGATAAGTTATGTACATTTATATTTTAAGTGCTTATTTTATATATGTAATAAATAAGTTCACGACTAAATTAACTAATGATAAATAAACTCAACTTAAGCTATAACACTATGACGATCAAACTTAATATATACTCTGTTATAATAAGAGAGAATCTGCAACTTATTTCAAGACCAATTCAACAATTTCAATACCCCTCTGGAACTTATCGGATTTGGACAATTACCACATTCATATAACAAACTGGAATCTTAACAATTGTATTATAAAGTTTCTGTAAAAAAAAAATCTAATCATAAACCCCCTTTCAAGTAAATCACTCCCCACATTTCTATATTGAAAGATTGTTTTGACCCCAATTTAACTCTGTTTTTCAATGGCTTGAACTAAAATTTTCGTTCATGCCTAGTCATCGAGATTTAGATTTCTTTCTATAATATATCCTATTTTTATTATTAAAGCACATCATTTTTTTTTCTTATATTGTCTTTGTCTTAATTGTAATTAAATTATAAATACTCAATCGCACTATAGACGTGGTTTCAGCCGCCCTGCAGGCTAATTGCATTCTTCCAAAGAAAATGCAATCGAAGATTGAACTTACAAGGGTGTTCATCCGTCACTAGGCTAGTTAACGCTCAGCAAAAAACATTGCATTCAAGAGGGCAACAGTTTTTTCTTTTTTTTTTTTTTAAGGATATTGGTCCTACTTAACGTAAAGCTCCATAGAACACTCTTAACATTTAATTTACAATAAAAAAAACATAGCAGAATAACGGAACTCAAGCGTTAATAGGTAATTTCTATATCATTTTATAACTAACTGCAATAGTGAATAGAGCATAACTTAAGATGTATGTCCCACTTTTACCCTCACATACTGATTTTCCCGCTAATAGTTCAGCGAGGGATGAACCGAGAAAAATGAAACTTTTAATAGATGTCACGAGAAGGACTATGTATATGTGATAGGTATGACACACATATGTGTGTGTATTTAAATATGTGTACATAATGCCCCTTAACAGGCATTGCTACGGATCGGAAATAATTTTATCATGCATTTCACTTCAAAAAGAACTGTTGTAATTTAAGCCGCTCACCCCCCACCCTGTACCCGCCACCCCCTCGCTCCGTCAAAAAATAAACCATCGAACAAAACCATACAGAACTATTAAGGTACACTTATTAGTTATACGATATACGATTATATGATTTTGAAAATAAATTCAGCGATAAAAGTATCATTTCAATGGGTGGAAAAATACAATTTCTTTAAAAACCGTTCATTACTTCTTGAGTAATGTACGAACAGACAAACAGATAGAGAAAAAAAACTATTTTTTATTGGTCTGTATTGCGTTGATGTACTGTACTCGTATATATATATATAAAAATAATAAATGTATTGTATGTATGGCTTCGCTACTCTATCACAGTCTAGATATCGGAATTTTAGAAAACCCTGTAAGATACAATATCAGAGTCCTTAGGATGCTATCGCATTGAAAGTGGCTTTTTAATATAAAATGTCCTATTTATTGAATGTAAGAACATTATTCTAGTTATTAAATTGCACTTCATATATTTTTTGTTTATTCATATTTTTTTCATCAATTTTGTCTTCATATTTTGTGTTTTAAATGCATGAAATTAAAAAAAAAACTATTATTTTCAACGAATATTATAACAAAATACTTCCTTAAATCGAATAGATTATAAACATTAATTTTCGATCGCAAAACCTACCTTTTACAAATTTATTTTTGTAATGAATCGGTCCAGTCATTTAAAAATTACATATATATATATAAATATAATAGGTTAAAAATATAATAGGTTATATGTTTCATTGAAGTCACCTAATAAAGCTATTAATCGTAAATGGTTTCTCTTCTTCATTCCGCAGTCTCATAGATTTAGTCTGAAAATTGTAATGGTATTTGTAAATTGTACTGGCACTAACTCATTTATACCTTACTGGAGCTGTTTAACACACTTACGATAACAATGTGAAGTCTAAACTTTAATGTTTCTACGGCTTAGTTAATAAATACTCTATAGATAATTAGTTAATCGTATTTAAGAGCGTCTTTATCCGTTATCAGTACTGGAGGTCACCGACCTGTGCTCATTATTCAAAGGACAGTTCACGCGACACTCGTTTACATCTTAATATTGATTACATAACCTAACCAAACTATTTTGTTTTCGTATAGTATACAATAGTTCTATATTCAAAAAGGTTTTATGTAAATGTTACTGGCTTGTAAGTAGCATTAAGATTGAAATAAAATCAGTACGAACTCGAATTAAAAATCTTTTCCGTCTAAACCAGCGGTAATTATTTGAAGTCTTGTCTCATTGAGTTATCTCATTTAATGTATATGCTTATGGTTTGATACTATTAGACAATCATGTACTGACGGTAGGTTCTAATTTATACGCGGAAGCCGCGTTTAATACTCTAGAAGGATTAGATAACCATGAACGATGGCGAATTCCCTCCGTCCGTTTAGTTTGGAAACATGTGGGAGATGCGTCTTTTCTATTTCTCCCTCAAAATCCCTCCATTAAGATTAGTGATGCTGGATTGCAGCATATCATAGTACTTCACACCACGGCGTGTAGTGGCTTTTGAGAAATAGAAATATAAGTGGTATAATTTTTAATCCGACGTTTCAACGGGTTTCAGCTTTCACATATTATGGAGTAAGTAAAAACAATGAAAAGGTTAACATGATTTATTTATTTTACAATTATGATTTACCCCTAACTAAGTGGGTGGAGGTAGTGGTGGGCGGACCACAGGCGGTCCATGGGTGGAGGTGCGGGCCGGCGGGCATATAAGAACCGCAGCCGGTGCGGGAAGTTCTCACTGAACCCTGGGACGCCGGAGCGACTGCTTGCAGGCCTGCTGACTAACAATTAAAAAAGTTTCAAAGTTTCACTAAGTGTTAAAATCATGTTTTATATTAATAGAATTAGAAATCGTCATGCTAGGGCTCCGGAGTACTCCGACAGCAGCATCAGCAGCGATGATGTGAGTAACGCATTTCTTAAAATTTTTTTCTAGGTGGTGCTCCCTCCATTATCCGCGTCACCAGCTGTAATGGTAATGTTTTTTAACAGGATGGCGCTGACTTCAACGAGAACTCGCTGATTTATTATGTTTGTGATCAATTTCTGATATAATTACAAATATAAATTATTATTATAAGTTTGTGTTCTCACTTAAATGCAAAATTGCGATTTGATTCACGTAAATTTGCGGCTCTTGCGATACAAATTTTGCTCTTAAAATATATTATCTTGGTTGTATTTCATTCGTATAAATTCAAATAAAATATGTGAATCCCGATGGAACGGTACTTTTACTTGAAAAATAAAAATAACTAAAGTTTCATGTTTGCATCTGGCGTATAACTTAATAAAATTTGTTTCAAATTGAAACTTAATAAAAGCGGTATTATTTAAGTGTAAACTGACAGTGACAGGAAAAAGAGACAGTTCGTTCTACGCGATTTACATATTTTTCTTAATCTCTTTCCTATTTCCTATGCTTAGGTTAAATTTAAGCGTTCATTATAAAAAAATATATTCCTTGCATTTTTTTTCTTTCATGATAATCACAAATCAATATATACATTAATGTTAGATAATTTTTGGTTAATTATATATGATATGTACACTAAAAATAATTATATCTTTGTTTTGGTTGTTTATAATTAATTTAAATGTTTTGCGAATTTATGATTATATTAAATGTGGACCTGTATTGTTTTGCGAATATATAATTAATTTGAATGTAGTAAATTATTTTTCATCGGAGTCGATGAAAAATAATATCGCATGCTTTCATATAAATTTCTAAAAAAAGAATAAGTATCCAAGATTTTGTATGGAGCTTAAAATTCTTAGTCTTAGTTTATAAAACAGCGTCAAAGGCTCTTTTAAATTTAGAGTAAATTTTTGAATCGATAGAATGCAGGAAAAGTCGATCGACATCTCGTCGGTCGGTGTCTATTCGTCTTGTTAATCTTTCTTCAATCTTTATCTTTTTAAACGGATTGAATAGTTATTTATTATTATAAATAAATAAATTATTTTGCAAAAAACTTTGTACAATGCAAACAATTATTATTTACGTACCAAGTATGTTTATATACAAAAAACTATTTGCAAATGTTAAATATAATTAATTATATTAATAACTTTTCAATTATTATTTTTAGATATTTCGTTTCTATAAAAAAAAACATATTTATATAGTAAGTGTTATTTATACTATTTTAGTTTTCACATAATACTTGTTGGCTACACTTTATTCCGCTGAGAGTTCAAAAAACCGCTCTTAGGGCTCGCCTTTATAAAAAAAACGGTTAAATTAATTGTTGATTGTTATTCTTTAAATACATCATCGGTAAAAAAAAAATGAAATCAAGACAAAGAGTTGATCATTAACTAAAGTTTTCAATGATTTTATCTTTTATTGTTTGTATGATGTCAATTGTCATTTAAGATATGTAAATAACTGGGACGAGAACGGAACGGAACTAGATATTAAAAATTCAACTGGGTTATACTAATCATCTAGAAATTGAGTCTAGGATATGTTGAGTAAATTGACAAAGACTAAGAATTGAATAGCAATCTCTCTCGAACTACGCTTAATACGCTAATTCAATTTGTTTGCAGAAAATAATAGATAAAAAGGTATATAAATAAGTTTCGTATAGAAATAAACAGTTATTCCTTTTTTTTATGATGAGCTTCTTCAATTAAGTAAGACTTAGCTAATTGATATAATTCCAATAAAGAAGGATTAAAATTGAACAAAAAAAAAATCAATAGTAATAAATAAACGTATTTCGATTTTTCCTTTGTTTATTAAATAAATAGTAAATATTTTTTAAAAATGATACAAATATACAGATATAAGATAAAGATGCTAAAAGATCAAAGGCTGAAATCGAAAATTATTTAAAGAGTTGTAAAATTATCAAATTTTACAAAAAGATATCGTCTTTAGTCTTCGTGTCTTATCTCAAGTTTTTCAAAGAATAAGATTAAATCTGTTTTACACTAAATAAGTTCAATCAAATATACGTGTACGCTTTTACCTCAAACACTACTAACTTGTGGAGTAACATCATTTGTTGAATTCTGATAAGTACGACAGCCAGTTAAACTTATTGAAACACAATTTTCATATACGTTATTTAGTTAAAACAATCAGTAATATATATCTGGTGAGGCCTTTATTTATAATGAACTAGTCTAGTCCTTTTATTTTATCCTCTGTAGAGCACCAAGGTCGAATTAGTGTGACGTCATATATGCCCAGAAAAATGCCGCATCACTCAAATAATGATAGGTAGGTACTTTAAAATTTATGGTATTCCGAAGTATTCTATTAATAGTAAATGTTGCGAGAAATGTTTTCGTACACAATAATTGAATAATGTATGTTAATGAAGTGGAATATTTTAATTGTGAATACAATATGAGCACGTTAACAGTCAAATTATGAATACGTCATTGGAATCATAACATGTGAGATGAGAACGTTCGACGACATATTAGATATGGAGGCTGCGACGGAAATCAATATAGTCATCATGAAACAAACATCTCTAACACATCCACTACATTATTAATAATAAAATAGAGAACTATTTAGCTACTCATACGTGTCAACTTTTAAGAATTGTTGATAAATATTTGCGATTGATTGATTGATTGATTCTAAAATTGTTCAAATCTTGAAATAAGAAAAATATGAATAAAGGAAACTACAAAGCACTATATTTACCGCTATAAATAAATTTTAAATCACACAGGTGCCGCCAATGACGCTGCACAATATGGTGCCGGGGGCTCTGACACCCCCCAGCACGCCAGTTGAAACAACCGAGTTTAACGAGCCGCTACCTGGCATGTCCGGTGTCCCGTCGCATGCTAACGCGTCCGGCGTCCCGCGACCCTCCAGCTCCTCAGACTCGGACGACTCGTCTTACCCCGGCGTGTCGTACGGGCAGCCCGGTCACAGTCTTCTGCGCGTTGCCCCGCGCGCTACTGCCGAAGACGATGATAATGATGAATTCTTCGAGGCGGTAAGTTGAATTATTTTATTATTTTAAAATAGCAGCTGAGATGGAGACCAGGTGACAAGTTTTAGTATATTTTTACAGCATTGATTGCAGATTGCAGGGAAAATACACAGCACGCTATGTGGGATTGAAATAACTACAGTATTTGCAAACGTTGTCTTGTATCAAAGTTTAATAATGAAAGACCATATTAGAATTATTTTTAAAATGCCTTTTCTTCTAGGACGCAAATATCATTCATTCATTATATATTACTAGAAAAACCCAAAAGAAAACAATGGTTATAGGAATTAGTGTAGAAAGTATTGAAGTGTATCCAAACGACTACAAAGAATCAAGAATATGATAAAACTTCAAGATAAAGTGGATGTAATAGTAAATTATTATCATACATGAGTTCTTTATCAGTAATCCTATCTGATCTAAGTATCCTAACATTTTATATCCGAGTTAAGTATAGTTAGGATTCGATGAGCTCGAAAGTAGTTACGGGATCTTCGCATTGCCTCGATGTAAATCAATTGTCTGAATGTCTTGTTTAGTCGGCATATTGGTTAGATTCAGATAAAACCCGTACTTGTATGAAGCAATTTTGCTTTTAAAACAGTAAACATAATAATGGTGGGTAGCTTTAAATCAATGAAAATTTTATTTATGTAAATTTCGATAGATTTAAATAGTAACTATACAACCAAATGCGTAGATGTAATACATATAATATTTAAGATTTTACTAAGTCTGATTAAACTCAGAGCACTCTAACACGGATGCGTTATATCTCTGTTGAATCAAATCGTTCAAATCAATCGGTCTAAGAAATCTAGATCCAGCATCGCTCGCTGCGGTTTCATCAGCTCCAAACAGCTAACTGTGTCAGCGTTAGATGGTCAGCTGTTACTTGGTGACCACTAACAATTATTCCGAAATATTTCTTAGCTATTGAACTCAGTGAATTCAATTCATTTTTTAAATATGTGATCGAAACTTAACCAGTTGATATCATTTGAGAATAATGCAAACTTCAAATAGATTCAAGAAATCATTTCAAACTGAAAGCGATTTCTTCTGCCTTTGAGAGTGAATATAAGAGTAAATATATATTTTTATTGCCATATTTCAAGTTTCACATGTTAGACTTAATTTTAAGCTGGAAAACCGATATTTTAATATAAACTTATATATTTTTAAACCTTATATATAATTTAATATTTACTGATATATTAAACAATGACATGTAGATATTGATTCATAACTCCTTTGAAAGATAATGCGTCCTAACTGTATGCTTAACCAGAGAGAATGATAGTGATTTTCTTATTCCCTGGAGACTGCACGAGGGTGGTATTGTCCGGACAGTTAGAGATTTGTTGACTGATTCGGTTTAATGAATGGTAATATATAAGGCCAGGTTATCAGAAAATCTTAGGGATTGCAGTTTTTTATTGGTTCCTTTAAGATAGTTTACTACTATGAGAAAACTGTACTTATAACATAAGCATTTAACTTTTAATCTAAATATTTGTTATATTTATAATCGTGTGCACTTGAGCAAACATAAAAAGCCCCGAGAAAGATTAAATCCTATTCTTTATTAATATTCTGATTGTCTAGGTTACTCTTGCATGACGCGACAATAAACACATAAAAGGTACAAATTTGGGTAACTATTGTAAGTTCATATTTTACATATATCAATATGTGTGTGTATGTAGTTAATACTAACACACACACATACATATTGATAAATGTAGTTAATACTAACACATTTAAAACACAAATTATTTCTTTAAAAAAATAAGGCGACTGCTATTGTTCTGCTCCCCCCCCCCCCCTCCCTCCTCTCCAAATTTTTAGTTTCGTATCATTTACTGTACAGTTAGCAGTTATAACAAAAAAAATATTACTTTTTCAAAATATTTATTTTTATAATATAATTGTAGCGAGGCGGAGTTATGCCGTTCGTGAAAATATAACAACACCCAAATCGTAATTCTATTTTAATAACTTAGTTACTGCCGTTGGCTTAAGTCGTATCGGAACAACACTTTCATCCTTTATCATTTACACCCCTAGAGCTTAATTTTCAAAACACTGAAACACTTGTCTTAAAGATTTTTATACAAAGCCTTATCTCATTTCTTACGTTGATTTCAAAAACATAATTACTTTTGAAAAACGTATTTTTTCTAATAAGAAAAAAAACTTATATGACATCTTATATTTACCTATTAGTATTTACTTCCAAAGTTGTAAATTAGCAAAGCATATTTGACAGTGAAGGGTATGTAATCCAACTTAGAGGTATTTATTTTCTTTCTTTATATTATATTGTATTGTAGCACTCTCCTTAAAAACATATTTCAATAAATAAAAAACTTGACTTTTATTTTAGATGGAATCATATTTTTAACTGCTATTTCTCAGTATCATTTGTAAGTATTCCTTTAGCACAACACCACGAATACTTCAATAGCACGCGAACAAACGTACAATAAAAAGGTTGCTTACAGAGTTTATTATTCATACAATGGAAAATTATTTATAAACAAGCTATTGCCAGCGGATTCGTCTGCGCGCTCAAGCCGCCCCCGTCGCACCCTATAACCACACAAATCAAATAATAATTATTAATTAATAGTAATGTCATTTTAAACGAAATCAGTTTTTGGGTTTTTAATTGAAAATGATACAATATTTGAAAGTAAAAATATACTCTACGTTATTATCGCTGTAATTCGCTACGACCTCATCAAAAGGTTTCAGTTTTCAGTACTTTTCTCGAAAAAAACATAAATTTCAAAAACTTTAACAATATTAACTAAATTTAATAATTTTTTAGTAACTTCAACGTACATGAAAACTATTTTTTATATGTAAAATGATATAGCCTTTTAATCCCTGACAAGTTTTTTATGGAAATCATTCATTTATAAAATAAAAGAGAGGGAGAGAGAGAGAGAACATTGACAGATCATTCAGATCATATTTAGTTAAAAAAACAAAAAAAATATTGTTTTGGGGGCTCATAAAACTCCAGGGGGTAGAAATAGGGAAAATAAATGTATGGAAATATGTAATCTTTGAAGATTATATTCCGATTTTTCCTGAATTACAAGTAGTGGTTAACCTTTTTCTGTAAACCGAATCTGAATGAATCTGAATCTTCTGTGAATCGAATGTGAATTTGAACGCGGGTGAGACCGCCTGCAAATATATTATAGTCATATTGATTTTATATTAAATAAAAAAGCGACGCAAATAGACAAATATATAATCTAAGTATAACTTATATTTATAACAAAATGATGGCATACAAGCGTTGGCAAGTTATAAAAGTTGATAAAAGTCATATCCGTCGGAAAAACTTTTTTAATTACTTTAAAAGTCATAGCAATTTTAAAGACAAATCTAACTCAATGTTTGGAAGTTAGGCATAAAGTTTGATTAAAATCTAGAATTATTTGTTTGTACTTTCATAGTACATTTAAATAATTATATATTTGAATAAAATCAGTATAATGTATAGATTTCTAAAATAGGAATCTCAATTTTATGATAATTGTTCCAGGAGGATCACTTAGGAGCCGACGGGGGATCTCTATCGTAAGCATATAATACTAATTTAAAACAATTATCATCTAGTTAATATTTTTAACACCAAACTTTGGCACGTCGTGATAAAGAAAACCTAAAGAACGGTATAATGATTCCAGTAACATACGAGCGTTTTTTTAAATTTAAAACAGAACGACATCGGAGGTGAATCTTCACAGAGCGCTTGAGGATTGTCAACGAGCTATGACGCTGTTTTTCAACAACAATCTAGATGAAGCCATCGCAATAATGATCCCTTGGTAAGCAGAAGCCATACACTAAGACCTCTTTGACAACGACGTTCCACTTGGTATTATTTATATTACCATGATAATACAAACCAAATCTTCGGTATCTAAACCTTTGACTTAAGATTTTTCCTAGACACTGAACAGACTAAACATGCAAAACGTGTACGATAACAATATAAAATGTTAAACCTAATTCAAAACCTGAATCTTCAAATAACCACAACTGAAGATTCCTTTCCTTATAGGAAGGACATATCGCTGTACCACGCCCACGGAGCTGCGATTTTCGAGTTCATTCCCGCAATGTTAACTCTAGATCCAATTCAAGTCCGTCACGCCAACGACGCTCTCAGACGTACCTTCGAACTCTGCTCTCCGCAGCGCAGGAACTACAGTTTGGTACAGTCCATCAGTGCCATCATTAAGAAGGTAGGTTCCTTAGATTATCTAATAGCATTTTAGTTGTCACCTTTTAACGATTTTATGGATATATTTTTGTTTATTGACATATCCCCCATTACTAAATATATAGTGCTGCTAATTTACCTTCATTGAGTTTCACAAACAATACAACGTTCCCACAACTCATATTCAACAACATTCTTAATAGTCATTGGTTATATACTTGTCTATATAATAAAATATCAATCTAATATATCCGTATCCAACAAATAGCCTAATTACGGCGGCTATACTGAAGAAGAGGCCCATGCTGAGTTGATTCACGCCGAGGCAGTACTGCTGCAGTCTTGTCTCGGAGTCCTTGAGGGTGAAGAATTTGGTGGATTCCTCAGGGCATCCCTGCGGATTAAGACTGCCTACGCGAGCTACAAGTATGCTATCTTTTAACTTTTCATTTTTTGGTCTTGAATATAAATTGGTATTTCTATGGTTTCAGAATGACAAACTGTTTTCACCATTATCAAACAATCTAATTGGACATTTAGGTGTTCACTTTGCAGTATGATTTGTATTCTATTGCCTCATCAGTTAACAGCAATTTACCTTTTAAAAATTAACAGCAATTTACCTTTTGTAACAAACAATACTGAAGCCATTTAATTTAAGAAATACAAAAGAAACGACATTTTACCTTATAATAACCTAGCAGATGGCACTTTTATACGTTTTTTTTTTTAATAGTTATAATACACATATAAAATGGACGAAGCAATCTCAACAAGGCAATAATTATCTAAAACATGGATTGAATCTACGTGCGAAATCGTTTTACAAATTAGGCCGGAATCTTCATTTGAACTGCGATGTGAATACACACACATACACTCACATACCCACAGACATATACAAACATACCTACAGATATATATACACATACTCACAGATATATACACACATAGAAACAGATATATACACACATACCCAGAGGTATATACACACATACCCACAGATATGTACACACATAGCCACAGATATATACACACATACCCACAGATATATACACACATACACACAGATATATATACACATAGCCACAGATATATACATACATACACACAGATATATACACACATACCCACAGATATATACACACATACCCACGATATATACACACATAGCCACAGATATATACACACATACACACAGATATATACACACATAGCCACAGATATATATACACATACACACAGATATATACACACATACCCACAGATATATACATACCCATACACACAAGCGCGCACACACACACGCATGATTCAATTACTATATATATATATATACTATATATTCAATTACTCTATATATATGATTCAATTACTATATATATATATTTGACGTTGATGTTCGCAACTGCAATCGAACTCTTGACCTTCCCTATTATATACCAAATAATTACTAATACTAAACAGTGGACATTTTAACAAATTCATTATAAAAGCAATATTGTCTTACCTGGATTCCGTAATAAAATATAAATATATATTAGAGACTATACTCGTAAAATGCATACGTTTTTTAAATAAAATGAAACACTTCTTAAAAATATTAGGTTCCAATCCCTTTATATCCATATTTTCGTGATATCAGAGCGGAAAAATCACGTTAGTGTCATCCATATCAATTATCTTTGAAACAAAATCGGTGATGGATGACAAATAGAAAAATTGAAAAACGGATTTTGTACGCTTTTGAAGTCATTAAGTAATATAGGATTTATGTCTTGACAAATTATTAAAAAATATCTCTTTGTGTTTAAGATTATTGAACTCGTGGCTTTGTAAAAGGGTATAATGAGTAGTCGAGTAAAATGTAAATTCAAGGTTAAAGTTTTTTATTTCATATATAGTTATACATTGCATTGAAGACATGTCAGGCTGAGCCATCGCTTACGTCTCTACATTTGAGTAGAACCGACAGAAATTCTTTGCAATTTGACTACAGGTTCTAAAATGATAAAATGCTAGCGGTTCATAATAAACTTTGACATAATCCAAACCTTCCAACAGGCATTGCGCTAAAATTCTATTGCGTAAGCAATGGGAGAGTGAGACTTGCAAGGCTCACTTCGAGAGTGGAGTCCGTCTTGGACTCGCTACCTTTAACGTGATGCTGTCCTTGTTGCCTCCGAGGGTTATCTCCGTTCTGGAGATGATGGGGTTCAGTGCTGATAAGGTAGGAAGTCTAATATACTTTTGTTTACAGATATATATATAATTATGGTGTGTGTTTGTGAGTGTGTGAGTGGGCTTGATAGTTAAAACATTTGTTATTAAATATTAATTAAGAGGTTTCATATTAATATTAAATATCGAATCCCGAACAGACAGATATTATGTTACTATGAGATATATCTGTCATTAGCATTTATCATGAACCAACCATATTAAAAAATATACAAAATGTATATATATTTTTTGTATAAGTCAGTTATGTAACATTTTGTAAAACAAGTGTTTTAAAGAATAATCGTAATATGAAAAACAAAGTAATCTCAGAAAGTTATGATCTGAGACTAATTAAATCTATTCACTTACATTATAATCTGGTCTTATGTCGTAATTATTTTAATTGCCTACAAACATGTTATCCAACAAATAAAAAATACAGGAAAAATAAAAAAAAATACAAAAACAGGAAAAAGGTCTCGAGGAACTGATGTCGGGAGTCAAGTCTCCCGGGCTCCGGTCTGTTCTCTGTGAACTGACTCTCCTCATCTACTACCTGGTGATTGGACATTTCGCTGCGATCCTTCCGGATTACACCGTCACAGAACAACTCATCTCTAACGGATTGAGAGTGAGCTCGAAGTATATTTTATAATTTACAATATTGTACAAAACTGTTTTAATAGTTGTCTATGTAGAGAGATATCTGGGAACAAATACGTTCCGCGGCGATGAATACTTAGATTGTTACGATAAGCGGTGTGACGTCACGACGCGTACCACTGATATATTCTCATCACTCACCACTGTTCATATTGGCACGGCTTTTTTCTATTCTTGTATTGTGATATGTATATTTAGAATTATAAATGAATTTCTTAATCTTAGATTCAAGATTCAATCTTAGATTCTCAAAGATATCGAATTCCAAAAGTCATTTTGTTTTTATTGAGTGAGGTTGCTAGAAATCTAGTCATTATTTGTAATACTACTGACATTAGGATATTCAAAGTAATAAGTTTACAAACACTAACCTAGGTTACTTTATTATTCTTAGATGAAGGTGCAAGTATTATTATTTATATCTGGTTTAAAACATTCACAAAACATTTCAACTTTTAAATCTAATGGAGCTTAGTTCACTTAAGATAGTTGGGGGAATATCAGACAGGGGTATTTTACATACACACTTAAATTTTCTACAGATTTTTTTTTATAAAAAAAAAAAGATTGCACCTAAGCCCTTAATGTGTCTTATTTTATTTGCTGATAACGGCGGGTTAAAAAAATATTTATGCCCAAAAATATTTTATAGTCGAAATTACCTTCACTGTCGAATACTTTATCCCCCATTACCTTATTCACTTTTAAATTTAAAAACAACCCAACCCAAAAATGGGTAACAAACTGACAAAATATTTTCCAATACAGAAATACCCAAACAGCGTGTGGTTCATGATGTTCAAGGCGCGAATGCAGCTACTTCGCGGTATGATCCCGGAGGCCGTCGAGACCTACCAGGTAGCAACACGGACAGCAAACCTCTGGCCGCAGTTGAAGCATCTGTGTTACTGGGAAATGATTTGGGCTTATGCGTAAGATGACTTTATATGCTGCTATTGAGACTTATTGTTTAGTAACATCCCAACATTGTGTACAACTTAAAACCAATAATATTTTTAAAGATGAAATTCAACGTTTTCTTATCTTCACAGAATAATGATGGACTGGTCCGAAGCTACGTGGTACGCAGCCAAACTCTCCACAGACAGCAAGTGGTCCCGCACTATCTACATGTACACTCAGGCCGCCATGACTCTAGAATGTGGGGACGGACTCAGCGCTGATCAAAGAAAACAGAGCGCTCTGCTGCTGAGGTGAGTGAGTTTGAAGGTACATTATATGAGACGGAACTCATACCTAGATTTGATTTGTCATTTAATAATAACTGAAAATGGCAAATTCCGTTATTTCTATGTGTAGTCAAGAAGATTTAACATTTGATTAATTAAGACACCGGATGTCAAAGCAATACCGGCTATAGTGCAGATTATACAAAGATTTTAGTAAAATAAATTTTTCGGCTAGGTACTGGATGTGAAGGTCGTTTTATACAAGTGAATTCTCTCATCTCTTCAATCTAGGTGTAATTATCTGAACGTCAATCATCCCATTAGGGTCGTCACACTCCGCCAAATTCTAATGACATTAATAAAAGTCTACGAGTCGTTGAGCGTAACAACGATCAAGTCACATTATAATTTAAAACCATTAGCTGGTAGGTATCCAATGGGTGGGGTGATTCAATGATATATATTAAAATCAATATAGAATCGAAGGTATTTTAAAAGTTAATGCAATTGGCTCTATCACAGGGGCCTCGTTAACAAGATAAGAGCCTGTGCGCGACAGGAGTTAGCTGGTCGGGCGACTTGCCCGAGGCGCCAGAAGACATCGCCAACTAACTAATAGGCTTATCTGACAGTTTTAAACATCATACGATATAAATATTATAACTCTATGTAGCTTGGACTCATTCATTCATTCATTCATCTATTTTATCAATTAGATTAAATGTGGCGACTTTCTGTTCTTTTTGAATACGGTATGTAGTTTGTGTCGTGATTTAAAACTTTTCTCTGTGTAAGTCTAGCACCATCAGAGGCATTTTCTCCTCTTTTCTGGTATGTTAGATCCCTACCTTGCATTTCTTCTTGAATTTATCAATGGATGTCCACACGCAATATGTAATTTTAGAGGTCGATGCTCGATCAGTCTCAGGTAGATCATTCTTTTTGTTTGACTTCTGACAAACATTAGAAAAGCTTGATTCTCTCTCGATGTTAGTACTAGATTTTAAATCTTATAGTCACCTGAAGATGCAGTTTTTAATAGTTGTATTTGATATTTATTCATTGTAGTTTTATTATTCTCGTTCTCTTAAGATATAATCGCCTCGAAAATAGGCATTTCCCGTCTTGTTACTTAATTGTCTAGTTTTACCTTTATGTATTAGATCTTTTTTTCACTGCATTTCTTTCATATTTAAACGCCAATTACTATCTTTTTTGTTCGTCATATTTTGGTTATCAATTACAAATTAACTTACAGCTATGACATATCTAGCATTAACATTCTTTCAAATGTAATATCTTGTATTTGATGTCCGTGTTATTTATTCCTCATATTGTGTAGTTTTAGTAATAAAAATAACTACGACCATTGTTTTTTTTTGCCACCAAATCAGTATCTAATATATAATGATTGATAAATCATCAGCTATAATGTTTACAAAGAAGAAAAGAAGTTTGTATTATATGTATTTTTTTTTTTACAATAACGCAGTATTTTATTAATTGGTTTACAAGATAGGTGGTAAAAACCAGCTAAAGTGACTGCAGCTTGTATATACGGGCTGGCTCGACCGGGGAAGTGTCAGAGAAAATAGACGTTAAGGGACTTTTATAGTTAAGTTTCATGAGGTTTAGGGAACCCGATACTCAAAACCTGTCCCTCCCTCATCGTGTGTCCTGGTCTCCTGCATCTCCTTCCATTCCTCAAGTGTGGCAACATATCTGCATCTATATCTGCAACTGACCATTGACGACGGCTTCACTTACCTTCAACTGTACGGTCTGTTCGTTTGCAATTAAAAAAAAATATTATAAAGAAAACTTTATATTACTTTAATTTAAATTGATAGGTACTTATGTATTCTTAAAGTTTAGTTTTCTTGTTCGATCGATAAGAAAATAATTAAATAGTTATTTATAGTCACCATCTTGCAGCGCCAACTTATTTTATTTGGATATTAAGGTAAGGCTTGCTGACTTACACTTACTTTTAAAAACATTTAAATATTAATTCATTTGTGAGGAACACGAGAACACAGCATAAATGTTCGGATTTATTTTGGTTTCTGGATTAAATTAATAGTAGAAGTCTGCAATGACAACATTTTCACCATCTACTGAAGTAGACAATAATTGACTTTGAATTGAGGGCGATGAATACTTTACGTTGTATAATATATAATCGACCAACGGACAGACCTGTGAAGTAATCAAATATCTATATTGCGGATACTATTGCAATATCTGACAAAACCATAAACTACAAACACATATGTTTCTTAGGAAAGCTACAAACTACAGACAACGATTGCTAGGACGTTCATTGCCCATGGAGAAGTTCGTGATCCGTCGTTGTGACCGCTGGATCCGCCGCGGATACTTGGCTCTGCCCGGCGTCGAGTTGATGTGTTTGTGGAGCATATTCCCATCACTCGCCGCCGAGCCCCACTATGCTGACCAGATGCTGAAAGTAAGCTCTTCTGAATTAACTCGATACAAATAAATGTCTCAATTCTCAATTAACATTTTCACCATTTTTGAAGATTAAGGCATTTGATCCGCATTGCTTAGTCTCTCAATACCATCAAATTGTTTGCTAAACAAGTGCCTCAGAGTAAACTCATCCATGTTCCCCAAATATCACGAGATAATATGACAAAAACCCAACAGCTTATCGAGAAAACTACAGATGACATCGAGAAAACACTAACTTCTAAAACTAGAGAGGCTGGTAAAAAGTTACCCAACTACGATAAGGAAGACCTTGCCATGGTGAGGTTCTTGCAAGGTTGTTTGCTAAGCGCCATGTCACTACCTAGGCTTGCGCTACGACACCTCGAGTTTGTGCTGACGTAAGTGAAAGAATACCACATTACATTTACATTACAAGTATGTAACAGGTCCATGTCTAATGGCGATAATTAATCATCTATATAACTACTGTACTATTGTAGAATGAAAGACGAGATAAAGGACGGGACATATTTAATTCCCTACGCGACGGTAGAGATCGCCATGTGCCACTACACGCTCGGAGACTCCTATCGTGCCGTCGAGCTGTTGCAGGAAGCTAGGTCATTATTTTTAATTACTTAGATATTTCTATTTTTCATAAAATTATACATTTTAAACTTTTTTTCAAATTAATGTTAATTTACAGAAAAAAATACACCGGCTACTTGCTCGAATCTCGTTTACATTTCCGTATTCACTCTAAATTAGAACTAATAAACGCTGGCGCCTCGAACACAGTTGTTGCCGGCACCACTGCGAGCGCGGTCTCTTTATCCAGCGTGAACGCACTCTCCACCCGACCGTCCGCATCCTCGTCGGCGATTGCGTCCACAAGTGCGGGGACAAGAGCGACTGCAAGCACAAGTTCGGGGATAAGGTCTCATCAGACCGTGGATTCTGTTATAAGAGCCAATCGAAGCCCATTTATGGCAATAAGAGCGAATCCAAATACAATTGAAGATGTAATGGCGAATTCAAGCCAATTTGACGGAATGAGAGCGAATCCAGGCTCACTTGATGACATAAGAGCGGATCCGAACACAAATTCAGAAGCTAGAGTCAATCCGAGCACAAGTGCTGGAACTAGTGGGGCAGCAAACACAAATCTTGGGATAAGGACAATAGCGAGCACAAGTGCAGGAGGAAGGGTGATTGTGACCGCAACTGCGACACGGACGTGACGAAAACGTCCGCGGCGCACCTTGCGGTTAGCTCTGCGGATGGCTAGATTCTTTATTTGTCCCGCTTTCTTTCCCGGACACGGCGCTGCCAGGTTCGAGTTGTAAGAGGGATATTGGAAAATAATGGGTCGCAATGGGTATTTTTTTAAATATATTTTATTATTGATTTTCAAATTTTTCTTGGACATTGTCAGTACGACTGAATTCTAATATTACTATGGGCATATGACGTATACAAGATATGTTCCTTCATGTAAAATACCATATATATTGGGATATTGGAAAATAATGGGGCGCAATGGGTATTTTTTAAATATATCTTATTATTGATTTTCAAATTTTTCTTGGACATTGTCAGTACGACTGAATTCTAATATTACTATGGTCATATGACATATACAAGATATGTTCCTTCTTGTAAAATACCATATATATTTATAAAAATATTAATACTATATATAATAATTACTATCAGGCCCTGCCGTCCACTGTCTGTATGTCTGTAGTAAATAAATTAATACTTGGACCCGCCTGTGTCTAGATTGAACATATCGATTGAAGTTTTTAATATCACTAGACTGTTATAAATGTAAAAAGTAAATTAATAAGTGTGAAAATAAAATTTTCTTCTGTCAAAGTACCTAGCACTATATGAAATGTGATAGTTAATTTATAATGTGGATAAAATTAAGTCGGCTTTTGCATTTAAAGATTGTACGGAGTTGTTGTTGACTGACGGTAACAAGTTATTTAATCAAATTAAATATTATTATAATAACGTTGTTTTACTTTTAATTGTTCACTTAATAATAATAATTTAAAATCATAAACAATGTCTATGTATTTTTTATTTATGTACCACTTTAATTAAAAAAACAAAAGGTTTTTACTAAATACACTTTACCAGCTACCCGTGATAGTGATTAAGATGATTTTAAAGAGCAGAAATACGTACACAATGTATATAAAAGTTATTACCTAAACATTATATCTATAATAAACAAAAATATACAAAATATAATCTAATGTATAGTTATAAAATTTAAAGAAAAACTGCATGTACCTAAAATAAACACATATATTTTTATAGTAAAGCTTTAATCTTCGTTTGAAAGATAAAATTGATGGGCAATTCTATCATGACTTATTAGGGAATTCCATAACTGCGTTGCATGTATAGTGAAGGATTCTGAAAATGATGTTAAAATGTAAGACTGCACATTAAAGGTTTTTGCTTTAAACCTCCTGTGATTGGTTCCAATCGATTAGGACGACTACTTGGTGAGGACAAATGAAATCGTTCATATATGTAAGGCAGTTTTATAAAGATATTATACTGTTTGGTTAAAACGTAGATATCCGTCTATGGGGAACCAATTAAGTTGACGTCGATAATTGAAACGTGACCAAACTTGTGCAATCCAAAATAAAACGAATGCACTAGTTTGAAGGCGGTATTATATATTTAGCAGCTCCTCACTAGCATCCAGGTAGCAAAAGTCGACAAGAATCGAGAATGGGTAGTTCTGCAGACGCTTGAGGGACAAATTCGCTCATCGACTCGTATCATTGACTTGCGCAGTCCATCATAAGTGCTTATATTCTGTCGTCAGTTCCAGATTTTTAACACCGAAAAAGGAATCACAGATTTTTTGTACATCACTTTAGAAAGCTGGTTAAGCTGTGCTTTATTGTATAAGCTTTTTTATTTATAATACTGGTGTGATAAAGTTTTGTTTTTATAATTAAACATGTTTTCTAGTACCTACCTTAACTTTTTTTTTTATTGTTGTCGTTGGAAAATCCGTTAGGGATACCCCCCGGCCGAGAAGGTGACGGCCGGGATGGTTATGTGGGCCTACCCGGTAGCATAGAGTTAAAACGCTGCCATTTTTAAGCCACGGGATCGCTTGTCGCACTCACCGTGACGCCCCGGCACCTTACCTACTTACTTACCTACCTTATTTTATAAACGGGCTTTTTCTTCACACTAGCTCTCCAATTGATTTCCAGATGCAGCTGCAAGTTAAACACGTTAAAAGTATTAGATTTATAAGGTAGGGTAAAATAAAATTATAAAAAATAAAAAACACAATAGGTATATAGATAAAAATGAAGCAATAAGACCATTTACTAAACATTAAATACTTAATGGAAAATTAATAGCTATTAGCTAAATGTAGGTACTTATTACTTGATAATAGTTTATGAATTTCGTGACTGTTTGTAGTTTTATGTAACGCCACAACAACTAGACGGATATCTATTAAACTTGGAGTTAATAAAAAAATAAGCTAGGGATATACCTACTTTTTTCGACTTGTAAAATAGAATACTTTTTACTACAGAAAATTCTGGTTTACAAGTAGAATATCTATACGCAAATAATCTTCATGAAAAGAAGTTTTTTTACAAAACCTTTCACTGGTAAATCTTAAACCAGCAATACCTTGTAGTAATTTGCTGAAGACCTGAGAAGAGTTAAGCGAGGACAGCTCGTCTTTTCTTGTTATTGTGACGCTTTCTTAAAGCCTCAAAGTAGCCTGTGCCTAAGGTGCATGCTGTAAATATTTGCGGATAGGTACTGCAATATTCATTACACGGATACACAGACATTCCTTGATTATTTTTTATTATGTTGATGTTGAGTAACAGGGCTCGCGATATTTGTCTCTTGTATTAGTTTTATGTTTATCGATATCCTTAACACAGTGGGTTCGTTTATAGAAAGCTTCTAAGTTGTAATCGTCAAGAAGAAAAAAAATGCCATTCCCTTCCGCTGAACCCCTGAACACGCAGGATCTCAAACTACTACATTGTATTTAACTTAAAGATAATATTAGTACATATTTAGATTAACTCGAAATTCAAATAGCAGACTCAACAAGTCCTAGTTAGTAAATATAATAATATCTCACTTGCAATTCCTCGAACTCATATCAATAAAAAACAAAAGTAATTAAATGTGTAGCGGTTTGTAATCTGTTGTCAGGTTCGTACATTCTTTGTACACGTGTAATAAACGAATATGTACATTCATTAAACTTTAAAGTAGCACAACTGTGTAGTGTGTACCTTATATGTACATTATCGGTAAAAACTTATATGATTGGGTGGTTTTGAATAAAAGACAACGGGAGCATTAAAAAAATCGAACGAAGTTATTGATGAGGGAAGTATTTCATAGGAAATCGATGCTTAAATCAAAAGTAGATAGATATTCTCTTTGTACTTTGTACAATTTGATTTCTTATATGTCATTTATTAATTAATAATAAAAATACATCTTCTATACCTGAGTATGAGAAATATATTCTTAATAACACAGCTTTAAAATTTTAGCATATGATTTTATACTATAAAAATATTTAAGTACATGAATAATTGTTGATTTATAAATGCATCATTTAAAAAAGTATTCAGAGTTTCTTGCCAGTTCGCCTCCATGGACCCTTGAGAACCATTGAACAAGTCTGCCCTTTCATAGATTCAATGCATGATTATTTGAAATAAAAAAAGTTTGTTTTGAAACCTACCTGTATTGCTTTAATATTTCTATTATAATTAAAACATTAAAATAGAACTTACATAGTATGTTTGGATTAATATGTAGGTACCTAAGAATTGAAAAACCGGTATTTATGTGAAGTTTTATAATATTATATAAAATTTACATACAGACATCTTCATTACTTTTAATTACAAGTATTATAGACAGAATATTGACAATATGTACTTAATTTAATATTTTTAATTTGAAAATAACACAAATTTTAATTTAATATGAAAATATCACAATTTCGACTTTAGACAAATAAAACTGATTTTATTGCTTTTTATTACAAGAAATCCAGTTTTACAGTTTAAATCTTTAAAAAATCATTTTTAACATTAGGCCAAACCAATAATTCTTTGGAATAATTAGACACCATTTTTCTTATTTCTCCTTATGAATATATTCTAAAACAAATACTGACCTATATATAATATTAAAATTAATTCCCTTAGGAAATTATACATGAAAAAGAAAGCAAGAGAAAAGTTATTGTTTAAAACACATTGCTCTAAAGAGAGAGCATATGTTATAAACGTGAATTTTCCACTAATAACTCAGCGTGGAATTAACCGACAGAGGCGTAAGAGGTGTTGAAAAGCGCGGGTATCGGTAAGATCTTTATGACGAGATAGAATTTAATTATAAATTATTTAAACAATTCTGAATACTTTCCTGCGAACGAAAAGTTGGATTTAATTTGAAAAAGTAATTGAGATAAAACTTTTTTATTTTATAAATAAAATTAAAAACAAATACACAGTGACAGTTACGTTACAATATTCTTAGATATAAGGGAGCAACAGCCACAATTCTGTTACACTATAAAAATATGTGTACGCCGATAAGAATCACGATTTTGTTACAAGTGACCAGACGTACTATGACAGTACATGCCAGTTGCAATACAATAAACCGCTAGATAGCTAGAAAAAAGCTAGATCGATAACACATTATATATATATATATAACAGCGTAAAGACATATTTCAAATTTTTTTTATCAAATTGTTTATCAAAAAAGTTCATACATTACTATTACAGGACAATTAAGTAATTAGTGAAATTTTAGAACACAATTTCAGCATTCGCAAATTTAACACATGCCTACAGTAATTTTATTAACAAAATGTAGTCAGCAAAAAATTGAAATACTATATTGTTTCCCAACAGACACTATCAATCCACTAGCATCATGAAATTGGAACCCGTACTAATACTACCTACTCAGTAATTCGTTTTCTTTTTAATCTTTAGCTTCTATTATCTTGTGCAAAATATATTTATACATTGTTACTGAAACACATAACAAGAATAAGTATTTATAATTATATAATATAATTATTAGTTATTAATAAATGTACGTATCCACTTGTCTCTTCGGGACGATATCATTACGGGCACATATATGGGTGATTGAATTGTGATATAAGACGAGCTGATTCAACCAAAGTTTAATCAGACCTCAGAACCAAAATAATGGATAAGAAGAACAACGGAAAAACGTTTTGAATGTTCGGAAAAAAAAGCAATTATCTTAATTCCGTCAAATTACTTCAAAAACCTCAAAATTAAAACAATAACACTTACATTACATCCAAGCGAAAATTGTTTAAAAGCTAAGTTATTTTTTTTTATATTTAAAGAAATGAAAGTTATTCTAATGAACTAACATTTTCAATGAGCTACACTTATATTTTCCACACTTATGCCATAAGTATATAGCGGAGTTGTATATCTGACACCACCCACACATGCACATTATGTGACAGACACATGCATGTTAGTTCACCTCATTATATATTATAGCATTAGAAGCTATCAATACCAGTTGACAATCAAGGAATTTATGATTGTGATTTATTTTTGTTAGGATTTTTTTTCCCTGGAGCTTTGGAAGCATTAGCCATGGCTGCTGGATTTTGAGGTCCAAATTTATCTGGTTTTGTATTATTAGAATTTAGATTACCTTTCTTCGGGCCTGAATTTGGTACTTTACCACTGGCATTGCCTGACTGATTTCTTTTTATATTTAAGTTAAAAGTTAACGTTTTTTCATTGTTCATAAAAAGAGCGAAATAATTGAGAGGCATCACACAGCATTTTGCAAGGCGAAATATCTCATTTGTATCCATAGTATCACTGAAACAGTGATCATTAAAACTGATTTTGCGTCTGTTGTCCTGGAAACTGCTTATATTAATTTCATAAACATGGTTGAGTGCTAAACACTTGGATCCTATAAGTTGCACCACCAAGTAGGCCACTTTCTGATTGATGTCAATTTTCAAAGTTAATATGAAAATATATTTTGCCTGAGGCACAATATACACAAACCGATCATCTTCCTTAATGGAGATATTCTTAATGGTAACTTCTTGATTCAAGTTTAGGAGCATATTTTGAGGGTGACGTTCCTTGAAATGATTGAGCATTTCCTTAAGAAGACCTAAAAATAAACTTCTTATATTTAACTACACATTAAATTTTGACAAATAAAATTTTAAAATTTATTGTTTTTCAACCCCTTATGCACAGTATAAAATTCTAGAAATCATGTGTTTTATTAAATGGTTGTAATGTTGAGGATGCTTTGACATACCTCTCCAAGAGCATTTTCCAAATATACCCAGAGGGCATTCCATTACACGAAAGATGCATTCTTTCATATGGTTCTCCACCTCTGCAGCAACAAGTTTATAGGTACAGCCGGATGATTGATATGGGCAAGTTGCAGTTGCCTAACCAGCAACAAAATTAATTCATACATTAAGAAAGAGAAAAAAGTTGATAATAACATTTAATTCAGAAAATATTGAATATGGAAATATTAAGATCAGAATATAGTATATAATTAAAAGACAGCACTTGTTATTAAAATACTTGAATTGTTGTTGGTAGTAAAAAATACTTTATTTAAGAGAACTTATTTCTTTGTTTGATAAATATATATTCTAGAAGGTTATCATACTAATAAATAAACAAAACCCACACAATAGCCTGTTTTAAATTTGAATACTTATTAATAACACCAACCAACCTTTGATATCAAATCTTCAAGCTGCCAATTTCTCATTTGAGTCATTGTCTGACAGCATAAGGGACAAATAGGTGGGATCAAATGCTTGGTGCAGGTATGGCAGAGACTGTGGCCAGACTGACATTGAAATATTGGTGCTGACATGATTTCCAAACAAACTGGACATTCAGGCAATTCCACCACCGGTCCCATTCTAAACATTAATAGATAGTTATCACTTATTTCCCGTTTATTAAATTATATAACCGGTAGTAATAAATTTGTAAATAGATGTGATTATTATCAACTTACTTGTTTTTTATATTTGCTTTCGCCATTGCCACTTCACGATGTATGCTGGTAAAAGTAATAGCAATATTAAAGAAAAACATTTTAATACATTTTTTATTACTCTAAGAGTTTACTGAATACAATAAACGTTAAATCTGATAAACGCAATATAACGTTATCATCCAGACGTAAAAAAAATACTTTTAAAAGTGAAACATTTTATCAAAACAAACTTTTCGCTTATATATGTTACAGCCCATAGGTAGCGAATTTCAAATGCAAATCACAAATTAAATGTCAAAATAGAATTACCTTTTTGGTTTTCTCTTAGTTTTCTGTGTACAAAACAAAATTATTGCTGATAAAATTATACCAATGTAAAATAAAGACACGTCATCAAAGGATCACAAAATATCTCTAATCACACAGCACTCAGCTAAGTATTGCCAGTGCCCAGTGGATACAATGCACTGTGTTATTTGTTGACTCAATTTATAGTTGTAAATTTTAATCAAAGTTTTAAATGACGTAAGTAAACTTTATACAAAACTCCTTGTATTCCTGAATAGGCTCTAATGTAGATGGCAGCAGGTTGACAAAAAACTAAAAAAATATTTTAGTCTATAATCAGCCCCATTCGTTAAATAAATATTCTTGTGGTTTTGATTTCCAATTTAAACTTTTTAATTATATATTCTATTGATGTAATAAAATTGTTTTTATTTTATTGTTTTTTTACTCTGGATATTTTCTATAGGTCTAATTTAAACTAAAAATTACAGTACAATAAATTTTCCTATTTTTCGTTTGCAATAAATGCTTTTTAAAAAATTAATTCACATCTAGTTGTTCAGCATCCAGTGCAAATTATTCCTAATTAGTTTCGTCACCCAAAGTCTAGGAGGCGCTAGTAGTCCAAGTCATGAGTAAACTAAAATCTATTTATAGCAGCGGCAATCATTACTCGGCGGGTAAAGCCCCGACCATAGATAGCAAAATACACTAATCACTTACGGTCTATTTGTGATTTTGTAAAATATTTGCTCATGAATCATTTCTATTGTAGTTTACTACGCTTAAACTACTTTTAGCGTAAATACTTGTTATAAGAATATTTTTGAAAACCAAGCTCATCTATTTATGTATACCATCAAAGATTTAAATAAATCAATAATACGCCTGTCGTTTTTACTTTTATAATGCAATCAAAAAGTTAATTTCTTATTTTAAAAGCCTATTTCGAAGCAGTTGTTTCAAAATTTAACATGACGCGTGACCGGCAAAATAGTGTGGTAAATTACAAATAAATAATATTAAAAAAATGTACTTTCTTTGCCTACTGAGCCTAGCGAGAAAAAGTTTTCATATTTTTATTTGAGTATTTAGCAAATCATTTTACCTGTTGTAATGAAAATAATAAATAAAGGCTTTACTTTATTATCATAACATATTTTATTATCATAACAATATAATAAACGTAAACGTAACGTTTTTAAAATAAATTATAAAAATAAATGATCAAGTACCTTCTTCGTACATAAACAAAAAATAATATTATTATAATAATGATTTTGGTAATGGTAATGGTAGGTATATATAATTATAATAATGATTTTGAAAGTATTTAAAAAATATTGACCGTCATTGGCTTAGATAATATTTTGTCTCGTTATATGTTTGAAACGTGGGCAGCTTCCTATAAATATTCAACACTGTGTCTCTTTCATTCAGTACAATATCTCCATTGCAGATATTCAAGTAACATGTCATTAACTTTTATCAAAAAATTAACAATGAACATACCTACCATAGGTATTTTATTGTCCTTCATAATTGTTTTTGCTGAAAATAGAAAATTGTAAAGCGTTAATATAATGATATTGAATTACCTTCCGCATTTGAAATTATAAATTGATTATTTTTTAAAAGGAAATTATCGCAGCTCACAGATAATATTATAATTATATATATTATATTTCTTCTATAACGGGACTTCCGAAGCGGTTTTATCTAAATGGTAAGTCGTAAAATTTAAAATACATTTAACTTAGTTTAACAATCACAAAGCCACGAAACCACAAAAAAATAATAACTCGACAACTCATAAAGTAATAAATGACTTCATAAGCAATAGAATCTACTAAGATTGACAGAACTTTATAAAGTACCAGGAAAATTGTGCAACCTTTTTTACATATTTGACAGTCAATTATCTTAAATATTATTATAAATGATCATGACTGTGACTTAATCGTAGACAGAGCATTATATTTAATAATCTATATAACGTTTTTCCACGATGTCTATAATTTATCGTAATATACCATAGTCCATCTAATTTACATGACATTTCGTACTTTTGAAGTCTATATAAATGCGTATAGGCGTAACTAACACAATTTCAGTGTAAAATTATCCGGAAAACCATGTAATTATGATGCTCTTTTTATTTTATCCTACGATGTACTTAGCATTTTTAATCACTAAAATTAAATTATTTACTATTAACAATAGACAGTTATTTTCTGTCGTTACAACAAAGTCAAAACAATTCAGACTCTTTTATTCAAATAAATCTTGAAAATGTGTAGATAATCGAGCCGTTTTTAAAATTAGTCCTTTTTTTCTTTTAATAAAGCTCAACTTTCAATTAATATTATACTGGCAAGTAATCACGTATGCACTTTATAATACATATTAGCAAATGTAGATTGATGATTTCTTAAACGATCGTTCATAATTAGTATGAATCAAGAGTGTTTTTTTTTTAATTTACAATCATTTTACTACTAACAGTGAATCAAAAAATCCCTTAACTGTATTGAATAGTAAATATAAAGAAGTAGCGGTATCTTTTAATATTGGGTTACTATAATAAAGGAATATTAAAAGTTAAATAAGTCAAATAAATCGGCTATTATAATAACCGATTTATTCGAGTCTCTCCCTATTTTCCAATCTGACAAACTGTCAAACGATAGTAATATTAAACTATAAAGTACAATACTTGCCAGGCAGTAGCAAGCGTGACCTCGTGTAGGATAAAATGACCGTGGAAAGTGTAACGATAACGATCGATATAATGTTTAAAAACGCACAGAGTATTGTTTGCATTCAATATTTAGGAATTAATATAAACAGTAAACTTAGTTAGGAATCCCGCATAACCTATATTACTGCCCGAACAAAACTTATTATGACAAGCATCCAACTGTAATCTTTTACAGGAATCATAAAACGTTAGCCTAGTCATAATTGTTATACCTAATATTTAAGATTTATTTCAGAACAGTGATAAGTGTTTTTCTCCCTATAATTTTATTAAAATTGTAAATAAAGATGAACTGTAAGAAGAAGAGTAATATCAGAGAAGAAGAATATCAGAGCACTATTGAATGTATGCATGATGAAAATACTATCAAAAGAATGAATTGAGACAAATCATATGTAATGACGTTTACTGCACTGTATAGTAGCTAATTAATCGATTGGATGGACACTGTAGTGTAAAGTACTTGGAGATATTTAAAACTAAATATACTGGACGAAACGAGGATAGTAAAATAACATATGAGGACAGAAATATTGTAACAATAAAAGAACTACTGAATTGGGAACGCGTTTATTATGTAAAATTTTATTATTAATTTTAATCTATTCAGTCATTACAAAATATTATTTTTAATATTACTATATTATTTCTAATGGAATATGAAGGACATGGAGCTTTCGTTAATTTTCAAAAACTGTTCACACCTTGGTTTCAGCCGTAGGTATATCATGCGTGTCGTGTATCTTACTATCCATAGATATCAACACTTCGTCTTTGATAAAGCAAAAAAAATTGTTGAAAAATTAGTTTAGGGTTAGAACTACAAAGGCGCTTAATGTTGTCAAATCCAGGTAGAGCCGAAACTCTTTGAGGAAATAACATCTTATCTTAACATCCCTTCTCGATCTCTATCTCGTTAAAAAACTAAGACTTGGCTTGATACTTATATATAGAGTGCTGTTATATAGTATACATATATATACAAGAATATAAGGACGCCGATATAAATAACAAGCTCTAAATCACTCCCGACAATTTCAGAGAATGGATCAATATAAACGCCTTCTATCCCTATAAGGAGATGAAAGACAGAAATATACTTTTTACAATTCTTTTAATAACACATTAAAAGAATTGTAAAAAGCCATTGCCTGCCTTCCCATCCCTCCGCATCCGCACCTGGTATTGATGGACGTTGTCTTACCAAGGAGCTAACAGAAAAAAAAGGGATATAGTTTATATCTCTTTCTGTCTTGGCCTGGTAATGGGTATGGTGTGTTGTTGATAAATCGCAATGCTTGTCTTCGTCCTTTTTTCTCAGTCATCATACGAAATCTAGCTGTAATAGCTGTTTTGGGCCATATTACCAAAAGAATTATTGCTTTGTATACTATTCGTTTATATTTTTTAATTTATATAATAGGCTCAGCCGTGCCACCGTCAGATTGACGAATAATTGTTTCCCATGAAAATACAAAGCCCAGAGCAATAACCTATTGTCACTAACAAATTTAATCAAAGTCTGTCCTGTAGTTTTTCTGCCATGAATGATTAAGCAACACAGACGAAATAAATTAAATTTGTCGTTTTAGAATTTTCTATCCAGTGTTGCACACGATTAATGAACCACCCACCCCAGACATTAGCACCTCTGTCCGGGGTGCAAGTTACTAGCGACAAGGTAAGAAGAAAAACGACATACTACTACTGGTGAATTTTAATATGGAGAGAAAAATAATAGTAGGTACTGATAGTATATAGACTCAAGCACGCCATAAACAATCAAATTACACAGACACGGCAATTTGGTCATTCAACAAACTTTTGGTAAGTTGAGTTACCTTACTTTCAGGTGCTTACATCACTGTAAAAGAAATAACTCTTATTTTGTTTATTAATTTTCGTACAAAATACTACCATTAAGCAATCGAGTTATTCTCCACTGTTGCAGATTTTTATTTAAATTCATTTTCTTAAAGCGTTTCAGATCCAACCTAAACAGATTTATCAGTACATAAGTTAAGAGAATCTGACAGTCCATCATTATCCGACTACTTTTGTATTTTTTCAGTTGTTTCACACCCTCGTACC
This sequence comes from Dircenna loreta, assembly GCA_963555665.1. NCBI lineage: Eukaryota > Metazoa > Arthropoda > Insecta > Lepidoptera > Nymphalidae > Dircenna > Dircenna loreta. The sequence goes on from OY743092.1 coordinate 10,904,062, forward strand.
GACACGGCATACTATGAGAGTTGCCACAAACTGCCCCCTACTGTTATCCAGGGGCAGTTACTGACTGTTCTTAATTGTTAGATAAATCTGGGGTTGTATCTGCATTTATCATAATTGAATAGAATGTATCTACATGTGTGCTCGTTGTTTTATTTTAGGTATAATATGTTTATTTGCATATTAATTATTTTTATATTATATCCTATTTTAGTATTTATTCTTAGTCTCAAAAAATATCCTGTATTAAAATAAAAATTAGAATAAGACACCAATTACCCGTTTTAGGATATTGTTTTGGTATTACAGTTTTCCCATTTAGTTCCACAACTAATAAGAAAATCAATTTCCTTTATATTTACAGAAAATCTAGTTGAGAAATAAGGAGTTTGCTCTGTTATGAAATGCCTATGCAGAAAATTAATTATTATCAATACACAAAAGTAAAGTGTTAAATTGAATTGCAATTATAATATATTATATACATATTCACTTCCATGAGCCAGCATAAAGTGATGTTGCATCACTTGAATAGCATGTTATTGTTAAAATATATTTTTTTAACTATTATACGTAAAATAATGGTGTATTTATTTTTTTCTTCATATTGCATCACACAAGTCGGAACCAACATCGAGGTTTATTTTTTGCAAAAAGGGCAATAAGTCTGGTACCTATTTGCTAACTGCCTATTTCCCCTGAAAATTAAAAAGTTACAATTCTCCTGTCGAACAAACTGAAACAAACACTCAATTTGTAATTAAACTCGTTGTTCCATGTTAGTCCTGACGCTGACGCATTTACATTTCTTTTATTTATTTTTTACATTAGGGTACCAATTTTCTATTTTGGATCCAGTTACGTACTATGTTTATAGTAATGAATGGGTTTAGGAGTTAAGCTTTTACTGTTTCATCGAAATTATAAAAATTAAGCAACTATTTATATTAAATCACCATAATCTATTTGGTTGTATTCTAGTGATTTTTTTGTTCTGTTAAAATCTACTTATTTTAACTTTTGTTTTAAACAGCGCCATCTATGTTTTATAGTGTAAACTATGTGGAGAGGTAGCCAAGTTACCTTAACCATCTTCTAAAAAAAAAGATATCTTGATTTTCTAACTTGTTTACAGTAGATGTCGTTTTTAAGAATGCCAAAGACAGTTTTTTATTTAAATAATTAATAATTATCTGTTGTATTATTAATGATTATAAAATGCATATTGCTGAGTTAATTTGTTATAAATATTGCGTTGCATAGTAATATGATTTTCGTATAATATTTATTTATATTTATATTTTACAGGTCCCGAAAGTCTAAATATTGTTTATAATATAATACTCCTGGCCTTTATTATCAGTATTATATCTTTTATATTTTTTTATCACATTGATAACCAACAGTTAATTGATGTCGAGATATTATGAAGTTATATTGAATAACTATCAGACATCTTAGAAATTATAATAGTATAATATTATAACAGTAAATCTTAAGAATCGCAAGGAGTTATTTAATCATTTATTAAATGTAATAATTCGTTAGAGTTTTATTAAACAAATATACTTGTAGGTATGAATAATTTGCTACGTAACTAGCGTACCTTTGTTTTGTATAAGGAAATGGTATTTTCTTAGTGAGTAGTATGTAGTACCTAACTATGGGAATGACAATTATCGAGACGAGATTTAGGTAATGAGACCCACTCGTGGATATTTAAAACTAAAACTTGACTTTAAGGTACAGTTGAAAACAACATTGATGTTTTTTTTAGAGGGTTCTATTTTATATTAATTTATTATGAGTGTTCAAAATCTTTTAAATATAGACGTTTTGCGATAACTACCACTTACCAACCAATTCGGTAAATAAAAATATAATGTAAGCTAACAGACTATTTAGTTAATTGTTAATAAAACTAATGTAAGAGCGTATAACAAAGAAATTTTGTAAAATTCTAAAAGGAGCTAGCAAACCTTTCGGGCAGGGTCATGGCGCGCAAAAAATGTGTCTGTGTTAGACTGGCAGGTAGCCTTAGCACAAAGAACTTTTGTGCGGTCTATTTATTAAAAAGGCCGTTAGCCTTGAGAAACCATTGTCTTAGACTCATGGATCCTTATTTATTGTAAAAGGGTCCTCGAGGATGCATTTTGAACCTTAGCAGTAACTAATCAGCTCGCCAAATAACATTTGTGTTGAACTTATTTTTAGTGTCGTTTATACATCTATGTCTATAACAAGTTTTAACTGCGATTTAGTTATTTTGGTTTTTATAAGAAACATTTTAAAAGCCACATTTTAAACCACCTTAGTGAAGATAAGCAGTTAGTTGATCAAAGCTTAAGTTAAGAGTTTCTTTGCATTTACTTTACACTCATTATACACCTAGCTAATATTAATATATACGTTGGCTGGTGTCGTTGCAGTTTAAAATAAATTGGAATTTAATTTAAATATAATTCAAGTTATTCTCTTATTATTTGTATGAATTCCTTCAAATTATACACATTGGCAAAGAACATAAAATGGGTGGATTTCTTTGAAAAAAAATATAAGCTCTCAATAAATAAAGTGTTTGATTTATATCTTGTGAATATTATATGTAACTCCAAAAATCTTAACAACTAAAACTCACTTAAACAGAATGAAAAGTCTTTATATAATGAAACTAACAAGTTAATATGAAGTCCATTCATATTAGATGTATCCCAATGTCTTTGACGGATGCTTCTAATTACAAGAAACGTGTAAATAACACCACTGGAAGTGATTGGCCAGACTGAGGGAAGAACATTCGAATATTAATATAAATTATATAACAATATGAAACAAATACTTACATTTGAATGTAATAATAATGTTAATGTTCGTGTAGTTATAATTTTAAATATCCCAAACATTTTTAAATTTGAATTCGAGACATCGTTTGAAGGCAACACTACTAATAATTAACGAGCAAGCCACGAGGGGCCAGCTAGTATACAGGGGCCATATAATTAAATGTATTTTTTGATCAGTTGGATTTTTTTTTAATATTAGAAGGTAGAAAATATGTAATTTTAATTAGTGAAAGATCCAGGTATTTAATATTTAAGACATACGACAAACAATGCCTTTCATTTAAGAATATTAAGAAAATTAATAAAGCTAAACCGACTCAATCATTTGTTTATCCTTATCAAGATTTTCTTTTATATATTAAAAGGAGCTTGCGGGTCATCTAATAGTAAGTCGGTAATAACCGCCACACACGGTGTCTTGTAATGTACAAATATAAACATAATGCCCAAGAGCAGCTAGAAAGTTTTAGTGGAACCGTACTTTTTAAGAACACCACGCATTCAGGTGGACGGAATAGTTTTACAGACGGTGGCGTGCAGTACGATAGTGGAAATCGGTGCCAGCAATCCGATCAAATAACTTTATATTATACTCACACAGAGCACAGACATGCGTCGTATCTGATATCTAGTTTTTACACATCTTGGGTTCCTGACAATTCGTACGTCCCTTTTCTGTACGTGGTCAAATGGCAGAAACTGATACTGGATTGATCTGGAGATATCTCAGAGATGAGAGCAGTACTACGTATGTGGCCGGACCTGTGCTTTATTAGGAGCGAGTGTGGATTTCGACTACTGCTTCTCAATCCCTATCTCATCGAGGCTGACTTGGCTTTGCTCTTCAAATTCGAAAAACGGACCATTGTATGTACGTACTTGGCGAGACAAAGAAAGACATCCTAAACGCCATATTGCCGGTCATTTATTAAAGTCATTTATCCAGGTAAGCCAGGAACAGGAGAACAGTGAAGTAATGGCAATAGATCAGCAGTTATCTGCTCTGAGCTGTTGTCTTTTAAACGTTAATACGTTATTTTTTCAAACTGAAATGAATGGCACGTAACCACCAATATGACTTGAATATAACATAGCCAAGTAACATTGAATTGTCCTAAACTGTAGGTATGTCTCATGATAAGAAAATATATTTTCAAGCACAGTACTTAATATAAACTTGCAGATATTGATGAAGGCTTTACGAGTTATGCCCAAATCACATAATACGATTTAAACCATACGATTTGACCTTAAAATATAGCTAATAGGCGTCTCCACCAATCAGAGAGTAGCACTAACTCACTAACAGCCATTTCACTAAGCGATGCTATTTAGACCAGCTGAGATAGAGTGACTCAGATCGTATAATGTAATTTGGCTATAAGTTAAATAGTTATTATGCAAACGCAAGTAGATATATAAAAATAATGATACAAATAAAAAGATAAAAATAAAAAGAGATAAAAGTTCAATGAAGTATCATATCAGTTTTTTATTTTGTAGCCTAACCTTAATAAATTGCCACAGCAACCCATAAAATACCTGAAAAAAGACTTTGTGTTTAAAGAAAATATAAAAAGTAATCATAATAACCCGAAATGTTGATGTGTTTAGGTAATTTCATAGAAATTTCCAAAATTAGACTAATTTAGGTACAGAATTAGTTATAAGTAGAGAAAATTACTTTTTCAAAGAAAAATAGTTAATACAAAAAAATTGGGCACAAGAAAATATAAAAAATGACTTTAGATTAGGTTTTACGGAATAGGGCCAGGAGAGAAACAAAAATTAAGTCTTGTCTGTGGTACCATCGAAATTAACTGAGGAATTATTATGGAAGCACCATTAAACTATGTTAGTAAGAGAAGGAAAATGTATACAGGGGCTTTTTATTAAATGTTAACTGTATGAAATGCATTAAAATAATGCATTAATTGCATTTATAGGAATAAAAGAACAGCTTATGTTCTAATTCCCTATTTCATGACATAAGCGAAAAAAACACTGCTCAGAATCGGAAGAAATACAGAAAAAATATATAATCTATATCTACTAATAAATAAAATTGAGGTGTCTGTCCGTTTTTTTTACTACAAGCACATGAATGTAGAAAAATATAATAATATACGGTACATATACCAAAATAACCAAACCGAGGACAACGAATAAAGAATGAGAGAATAAGTAGAACTAATAGACGTAGTATTCAGTGGTGAGAAAAATATAACAGTGGGTTCAATTATGATTCCCAGATAAATTATTCTGCTGCATCTGAGACCCTTTGAATTTATGTTGCAACTACTGTAAAGCTTGAAGGTGAAAAGATGAGTCAAAAGGAAGAGGAATGCCAGTAGTGTCGCTGTTTTAGCCCAAAAAAATCGTACACCAAATATTGTAAATAAATATTTTTTTAACGACACTAATACGAAGAAAAAAAAATAATGAAAATGCAAAAACTAAAATAAACAATAACTGTTTTTGTTAAATTCCACGCGGACGAAGTCGCGGGCACAGACAGTTTTACATATTCTAAGACGTCATTTAAAGCTTATTACCATCCAATATTGCGTTTGTGTCAATAATATTCATTTAATATCTTTTCCAACATATTTAATTTACAATACAAATGAGAACTTATTTATTGCTGGCCGCATACGGCATGGCCACCGTGACATCGTCATGTTTGACTTGTTCTAAATTCGTTCAAACGTCAATGAGCAGACAAAAGAAAAGCGTACCCTCGAATTCTTCAGTCAGTGCACACCTTGTAATCTGAGTTTTCCATAGTCAATAAAACAAACCGGATAGCAAAAACAGGATGAACGATCAACTGAAGACCGTGTCGGCTATGAACAAACTTTACATCGGCAACCTGCCAACCGAGGCTGATGAAGCAGCTGTCCGCCAGCTGTTCGCGGAGCACAACCTCACAGTCGCTGACATCTCCGTCAAACGAGGAGGTTATGCGTTCGTCGACTTTCCCGACCAGTCCGCTGCTGATCGCGCCATAGACAAACTCCATGGTAATTTATATTCAATCTTTATGTAGCCAGCTTCTGCTCGTTCTTCTATCACAAAGATGACAAAGAAATAAATTACTTTGCTCAATTTCAAATTGAGTGATTTCTTATAAGTATTTGATTTGTTGGCCCACGGGGATATAGTAGTTGGGTAGTGATATTTATTGTCAGTATAGATTTACAAGTCTCAAGATTTCGGACATTGTATGTAGTTTATTAATTGAAACAAATGTATTTTTAGAAGTTACAATGTATTTTTATATTAGTAGAACAAGTTTTAGAAATTGTTCTCTAAACTAAATGATTACAAGCAAAAAAATGGTCTCTTTATAAAATATACAAAATATGTATATAATATCACAGGAGTTATGACATATTCGATGTTATAATAGAATTCAAATATATTTTTGTTTATATTTAAATTATATTCATGTTTTAGCTTTCTTATGATATTTCAATATCAGTATTGTAAACCTATTTCGAATCCAGTATTAAATTAAAATTCGGGAATGGATATATATTTTTTTTTCAACTGATCGAATGGGACTGATGTCAATTTCTCCTTCAATTTCATTATTCATTCTGAAAACAGTCAGAAATACATAATTCCTTGTTTATTTTCAGCATATATACTATACTATTTCTATATAAGCAAAGTTGACTTTTTAGCAATATAAACTAATTCTTATATGTATCAACATGGCTTTTATAATACAGTAATATTCTTTAACAATATATAATTTATTAATGTTTAGAAATTTGTTTTCTTTTATAGGTTATTCATACTGCGGGTTGCCACTAATCGTTGAACCTTCAGTCGCTAACAAGAAAATGTGAGTAAGACAAATTTAACATAAATATAAATCAAACGTTCATGTAAACGAAGTTGTAAAGGCAACAAGGATTTGAATATCTTCTTTTACAACATTGAATGTAGGTAAAAATATTTGTATAATTGTTGTACACTTATTTTAATTGTCTATAAAACGTTAAAGAACAGCGTAGCCTCGCGTGTGTCATCGCGGGGACACACTATTTTACATATGTCGTGTATTTGCTTTATTATTGCATTTCCATAGTTTGATTTTATGTTATCACGAACATGTTTGCGGTAAAATATAGATTATATGAAGATATATATAAAAAGTTGTTCTAAATAAGCGATCTGTCAACGGTTACCCTGAGCTGACATTTTAACTGTCATTTTATGCCTAAACTTTTTGAATTTGTTAAAATTTCTTTTTACTTTCGGAATAAGAAACGTGGCACTTTATATTATTAAAATGAAGGAAGCCGCGACAATCATGGTGCGGTCAGCTTATGACCTTGGCTTGATCTATGTTCGTGTGTTAAATGATTACTAGGAGTCAAAAATCGAAACTATTGACCGACCGACCACTACCACACGCATACACACACACACACACACACACACGCATATACGCATACACACGCATACACTCACACACACGCATACACACACACAAACACCCGCATACACACACACACACACACGCATACACACACACACACACACACACACACACACACACACAAACACACACACAAACACACACACAAACACACGCATACACACACAATATCATTATGTTCGATAATCGTTTGGTCACGTTAATAAACTGTATAGTAACCTGAGGCTAAATAGTGTATTGGTTTATACTTTGTACTTTAATTTGGGTATTTACTTTGTGCTTTTTCTATATTTCTTTTAATACTTAGCACATTTACTAAGGTGTTTGCTATTTTTACATATTTTTACAACCAGGGCCCGCGGTCCCTTCGGGCACTAGACTAATATATTCGGTGCTTCTTCCAAATATATGACTCCTGAATCTGTTTTGCATGTAATGAAAAGTCGATTGGAATCTGAAGTATTTCTACTAGGTTTTAGGCTTTATTGCTTTTCTTTACAAATTTCTTTTTCACTTCAGTATCCCCAACCAATCTTACCTACTCTTAGCTGCCAAGTAAGTAATGAACTATGTTGCATGAACACATTTGAATTAAAGATAAAAAAAAAATTGTTACATATATAACGTTGTCTGTTCAAAAAAAAATTTGAAGGTTTAAAAATAGTAGTAGTTTAATTAAATAGAAATCAATCAAAAACGTGGGGTTGGCCGATCCAATGTACTAGGTGATTTATCGGTGCTCGTAGCAACTAGCGACTGGCGTCGTCTGTCTTTGTACGGTTGAAATTTGGGTAAGTTCTGCGATATGTTTACCTGTTCATCGCATTGTACGTTCAAACAATGCCGGGCTGGTTTATAGAAGTTTCTAGATACCGTGTTCTATCCTTTTCACTAAACATTGCACACGTGGTAGATTAATATCGTCCCGATGTAATGAAACGAAACTATACATAATATGGTATCAATAATAATATATAAGAAGCAGTTTGTCACTGCGTGTACGATTGTGTTTGGACTGTAGGGTAAGGAGTGCCTAATACTCCTATAATACCCTGAAAGTAATTGGGGTTCCGAAATAAAAACGTTAGATATTTAGGGCAAAGAAATGTAACTGGCATAAAGGCTCGGAATAATAATTACACGTATTAGACGGACCGGCGGCGGAACGGGATCACCGGCGTCGTTGTCGCCATTGTATGGCGAGGTCCCGCTACCAAAATAGGTAATACGTAACGAACATTTTCTGCGGTGAGAATGGTGTCTAGGCCTGTAGAGTTGTAGGCAGAGTTTCGTTCAGGTACTAGTATATACTAAATAAGTCTTTGTATGTAATTGAAGTAATTTCAGACTTAATAATACGAAAAGACCAAAAATCATTTTTGTGAGTCATCGTGATTTCATCGTATAATTGGTCTGGATAGTCTCGCAGGAGGTTGTTTGCAACATTGGTACAAATTTCGTCACAAAACAAATATTTTCCATCAAATAGCGGTGAAGAGAATATTGAGTTCGGAAATGTTCAATCACTTCATACCAACATCTAATGCGACGAAAATACTAAAGGGAATAGTCTGGTACAATATTGCGGTTAAAAGGAACTGGTTGTTAATAATGTAACTTAAAAAGTATCAGATTTCTTTATTTTTAGATTAATTTTATTTAAATTACCAACTTAAAATTAAACTATAAATATTAGAGATTTAAATTTCGTCAAACGTAGTTCATTAGGACGTTTCAAGTTACTGTCGTATCACTTTTGAATCCTTATAAAAATAGTTCCATTGTTGTCTAGAATATTTGTATGATTTAATCGACAAAAGCCCATTGAGGTTTGATTCTCTTCATACTTAATTCTTCAACTAAAAGTCGTGTTTCCTTCGTGCATTTCTTTAACCTTGGTAGGACTGTGCTAGGGCGTGCTGAAGAATTATAAACAACTTAGTAAAAATAACTGCATTTCTCACCAACCGTCGTGGGGCGTCGTGTTGTTGCAGGTCTAAAGTCTGAACCTATATTATAAGAATCACTTTAACTTTTAGCAGACATTACTTTGAATAATTCGGTTATAACTATGTACAGTTGTGTGCGAGCCATCATTAAGCAACTTAAGCCGAGTCGTACATTAATCCGTAATATATCTAACGTCATTTTCCAGAGTGAACGTGCCCAACCTCCAGAGCGCGAGCACCACGCAGCTGAAGGAGCCCAGCACCGACTCATCCACCACCGGGGGAGGCTGGAGGTGAGTAAGCCTATTGTCATAACAGGTGCATGTGTGTGATTGCGTCATGTGTCCTGGTCCTAAGTGTTGTGATCAACCGGTGGCCCGCGTGGTTGTGTCGCGGAGCGCGGGATGCGAGGTCGGTCAATTGGACCACTTGTTGCACGCTCCCGTTCCAATACTTGTTGCAGGGCCGCTGCTTTCCTCTTTGTTTCATGTTTTGGATTTTTTTGGATTGTTTTAGCTGACTCTGCGGCCCTTTGGTCTTACAATTATGCCGATTACACATGTTACGACAGTTGGGGCTCGATTATTATAGCTTTTAAACGTGAAGTTGTTATTACTGTAATTATTTATTTTTAGCATCAATTTTTAAAATATTTAAAAATTATTGAACCTACCTCTTTATTTGTTGATATTATTAACAATTAACAAAAAAACATACAAATAGTTTCCCTATTCACCGAAACTAATATGTAATTAAAAAACGATTAAACATATGAATGATATGAATAATTATTAACCAGCAACTAGATTCTGCGGAGCTAAGTAGGACTATGAATGAGCGAATCTTTGTATGTGATTGTCAAAAAGAAGCCGACAACACCTTGGTAGAGGGGTTGGCAGCCGCTACACGTGTTCCCGGCGAGTGTTAAATAATCGCAGATGTAATAGCGGCCGTGTGTACATACCTTGCCGACGAGCTCATATCTACGCCCTTTTCCGGCGTCTCCCCCCCCCCTCCCCCCGTCCCTTCTCACTTCTCATCGACCCTCGTTCGGCGGGAACGTTGCATAACATCTCGAATCACGACCCCAGTAGGGGTAGCTCTTTTGTCATCTTCCAACTGAATTAAATTTTTAAAGCTAGGACCGTTGCGACCGACGTCGGATTGCTCTTGTGCCATTGTGGCGATCGTTTTTATCTAACGGCTAAATGTATAAAGATCTTTTTGAGCCAGTATTTTTACCTATCGCCTTTAACATAATAAAAATATCTAATGAAACGAATATAAGGACACTCGTTACGCGAGGGGACTCTGACAGTTGTTTTAATTGGTTACAGTAGTACCGTTAGATTGAATCTGATTATTTGATATGATATTTACGACATACGGTAACCTTGCTCCCTTACAATGGGACAACATAGCCGTTTTTGTGAATCGTATCTGCAAATGAAGGTGAGAGGAAGAAAGCGCCGTAAGGGCTGTGAATTGAGAACACAATATAACGTAGTGAACGTAGTAAAGTTGTGCAGGGTGGTGGGAAGTGGGCGAGTGGGGGTGCGTAAGCGGGGGTGTGGAGCACGAGAGCGAGTGAGGCGGATCACAGCCACGTGGCACGATCGATGAGAGCGGTCACGCGGGTCAGGCTCGGAAGAACTACTACGCCCCCCCCCTTCCCTTCCGTTCCTAAAAACCCCCTCCGCCCCTCTGCCCGCCGCTTGCCGCCCACCGGCGGCGTTCTGTTCGCAGGCAACCCAGTCCGCCGTTTGGAACTTTCATTAAATTTCAATTTGAACCGGCTCACTTTTGCGACTTCTCTTGAGATTTATACTCGCTAGTTCTTGCGACTCCGCTTCCGCAGCTTTTATAGATCAGAGATCGCTAAGTAATGCTAAGTTTAAGATTTGAATTAACCGCTATCAAAAATATTCCATGATCCTTATCCTAAGAGGGTGAAACATTTTTTATAAAGAATTTAGGGATGAATTTGCAATAAAACTGTTTTCAGTCATCCCTAGGATACACTTACAGGGCAAAACCTAGCGTTATGTATATATAGCAGTCTATACTATACTATATACTGTCCATCAGTCAGTATGTCACGGGGGCGATTTTTAAAGGTTTGGAAATTGTTAAGTCTTTAATGTTAGGTTTTTAGCTAATGTTAGGTCTCTCTAGTACTGCGACGCCAATGGAGTAGGTACATATTACAATAATATATGTTTACAAAAACATCACCACGATTCGATAATCACCGCATCACCTAATTAATTAATTTAATCAACAAAATCATAATAAATAATACGTTATTATAGTTGTCTTGTTTTCGTGTAAGAGACGGTCTATATCTATATAGCATTCGGTCGTCTAATTTGAAATACCACAATAAAAATCTTAAACTTATTTTACAGGCCAGAGGAGCTTCTTGCCTCCGAGATCTTAAGTGCATAAATTTTTTCAATTTCCTCGCTGGCTCTCCTGAGTAGTTAATCACCTATCCTGTGAGCCGGGATAGGGATAGAAGTATTCGTTCATATTAAATTATAATATGATTGTTGCTAGCTCACTGAAATATATTAAAACGTGTATTACTTGGCGGTGTAATTTGAAAATGTTTGTCACATTATTCATCTACTCGTGTAAATGTTTCGGAGTGAGTGTATTATAGATATGGCTGTGATATGTAAATTAATTGTTATTTTATATAGGTAACGGTAAATGAACGGAACGAAACGGAACGGAACGGTTTTTGACAAAACCGAATAAAACATGTATTACTTGAATTGTGCTATTAGTTATATATATAAAAGTAATAACACAATTCAAGTAATATATATCTAATAATAGTAATCTTCTAATTTGATCCTACTGTCCAATATCCTTCTTTGCAGGAAATACTAACGATGTTAGATGAAGTTTATTATTGTTTCTGTTATAAAATAAAAATGAAGAAAAGTCTTTAATGTTAAAAATAGTGTTATTAGTTGTGAGAATGTATTTAGACTCCATCATTTTCTATTAATAAATATTCCGTTATTTTTATTTAATAAGAACATCTATTACCTAATAATTAAATATTTTGATGAGTCCTAGTACATACACAGTTAAGGTAATTCCGCAAGATGAATTCAATTTCGGGCAGACATTTTTTTTTTACCCGAGGTTATTGGCAACTTATCTGGGACACATTAAGGGCTTAGGCAAGCTTTTTTTTAAAGGAATATTTAAGAAAGATATGGTTGTAGCCCTACATTTTCTATCATTCCGAATTTCGTATATTATAATATATCGGTTTCCGAAGACGCCGTCTCGTTTTTAGAACAATGTTTTGATATTGATTGATTGAACATTTAATTAAACATATCTCACAAAATTCAGTTGAATTAAATTACAAAATTACGCTTAAAAATAATAATAAAGTTACAAAATAGCTTTTCAGTTATATTATTTTTAGTTTTTGTTGTTGTTTTTGTATGTAAATATTTAATTGTGGCTTCTTATAATTTATGTAAATGGCTTCATTATTTATTTAAGAAATTGCTGCAACAAAAATATATTATAAGCAAGGTGGAATACAATAGCACGTGTTGATTTCATATTGTAATAACATCCTGAATTACCTTTTCTTCTTTTTCCCAGTTATTACCGAGTTATTTTATTTTACATTTTCAGTTATGTGTACGTACTTCCGAATAAAGACTTTTAGGATTGAAAATACTACGAATACACAAACCGAAACATTGGATAAACGTCATCATACGTCAAACTTCAAAAGTAACATATTCCATCACGGAAAAAAAATCCTTTTTTTCATTTTTTGCGCACGTTTGTCAGTGAATTCCGGCGTTGCCGTTTTGCGCCTTTGTCACAGTGGTGAAATATGGTATATTAAAGACTATAGTTGAATATTATTCTTTCACTATGCTTAGCTTAAACCAAATATATTTCATAATATAACTATAGAATAGGCAATGGATAACACATTTTAAGAAGTAACTGGGTTAAGGTGGTCAAGTAATCATTTAATTACCTTTATCTATTAGCACTTATTTATTGTAGATAGTATGTTTATATATTCACTACATGTTAGTGTCTAGTAAAATGTAGTATGTTTATTGTAACTCTACGTCACCTACTCTATCAACGTGTTACATCGGACCTAACCTTGAGGTCGACCAAGCTCCAAATGTGTACTTAAGTTTATAATTTTTGATTTTGTTGCGTACAATAAAGATTTCCTTATACTTAATATAATTTTTTTGGTTGTAAAAGAATTTGAACATTTTAAGAATATCAAGAATCTTAAGATTTTGTGAAAATAACTCTTAAAATGCACATTGCACAAACTTGATCTGTATTTTTTATTTATACTTACTTACTTGAGGACGAATTAGTACATTCTTAACGAGAAAAAATAATTCTTCATTTTATTTTTGATACTATATTTTTTACATCTCGCAATTGAATTAGACGCTAGTAAGTTATATTAGAAAATTATTTTATTAACATTGATTTACCTCTCCCATAGAGAAGCATAGAGCGGCGTAGGAGACTACTAACAAATGGCACGTCTTCCACGCCCGCCATGTCACATTACAACTTACACATTGTCCAACTAATAATAATTTGGAATTATTGCGTTGAAAGCTACTTAACTCTTCTGGCGGCCGGTCGTTTTTTGCGAATTAATTTCCAACCTTTTGATTCTTCATATAAGCTAACATTCCTCGTCAAAATATCATTTTACTTACTAGAACTAACTGACGATTGTACTTACAAATAGGAATCGGTTAGTATATTTTTTTCTTACCGAGAATGCTTATCTGCCAGTCATTTGACGAGATATAGAGAGATATAAAACCATATTTAGTAAAAACATTTTGACTTTCATATATCATCATTATCATTACTAACTGTCGCAAATTATTAATAAAAATTAAAGATGGGATAAAAATCTGCCACTAGATTATTAAAATTAAGCGGACAATAGTCATTGTTTTTAACTATTTTCACTACGCAAAACAGAAATATTGTAGAGTTCAATTTGTTTTAAAAAGAACATATTTGTCAGTCGTTGTCTTTTTGTTGTAAAATTGTTAAATAGTAAAATTGTAAAAGTCTTTTGTTAAGTTTAGTTGTCTTTTTGTCATCATCAAAAAGACAACGACTTTTGAAAGCAGATGACAACTATTTGAACAACAATTTTGTGTCAGTTTAGATTTATTATTCGCTTTCACATTTACCATTCCATAACTCAATTTTCATGCATTGCAATAAAAAATAATTACTAAACCTAAGTATTTTGTTTCCGCGATATACCTATAATTATAATTTGTTTTAAAATACTAGCTGGTTTTGAGTTATTTGAAACTCGTAACATAACGTAAAAATATAACAAACCACAAACAAATAAATAAACAATCTTTTAGGTAGTAAGAAAGTAAGTATTGGTTCAATATGACTAAATCTGATACTACAGTACTCCAGTACAAATCACTCCCTGGTCACTCCCTGGTCACTAGTGAACCTAGGTACCTAGTGAATCCCTAGTGAATTCCTAGTGAATCCCTAGTCAAACCCTAGTCAAACCCTAGTCACTCCCTAGTCAAACCCTAGTCACTCCCTAGTCAAACCCTAGTCACTCCCTAGTCACTCCCTTTTTCACTCACCGGCACGCCCCGACAGAAACTCCGTATAAGGAACCCTGGACATGGAAGTAGGCCTATACATTCTGAGAGGAGTCACCCTCCTGTCCCAACTAAACACTACGGCTGGGGATGGAAGCGGCGGGCATAATCCCGTCTCCTTCTTCGCAGCCTACCCATTCGAAGCGGGTCACTGGTAGAGACCCTCTCAGAGAAAAGGAGGCCATGGTTATCCCAAACGGTCTCATCTTCGCAATGACGCTCGACGGCGGGACCCTGCAGCCAACCGCGATCGCCAGCACAAAGAGCCCACGCCACACACTCCTCCAGGGTGTGAAGAGCCAAGCTGGGGGTTGGTTCTCTCCTCACAACCCTGTGCAGAACCCTCCGAAGTTGCCGTGCCCCGAGAGTATCTGCATCCTGCACAAGGCGGAACGTTAGTTCCGTACCCCGCCGATCTATCCACTGCTAAGGGTGCTGATGTGGCGCCCCGACAGTGAACAAACCCGCGCCCTAGTCACTCCATAGTCCATTTGAGTACCACGTGTATACCGGGACTGACTGAATACAATACTAAATATATATACTACCGAAAATCGACATACAGACGAGCAAAATATTGCTTATAATTTATTAATGTCACTTTTGGTTTTGTAGTTTTACAGTGGATAGGATTATAACTTTGCCAGCTGAAAATTAAAATTCATGATGGGAGCAGAATTGCAGACTGGAAAATACTGTTTTCTTATGGAAATATATTTTTTTTAGTTTGTTTCTTTGCTCCCATCAATTATTAAGTCCGTATCCATTTTTAGTCTAAAAGTAAGTAACTAATGTAGACACTTTCAAAAAGTTTTCTCACGGTGAGATTTTTAAAGTAATCGTTTGTGAAAAACTATTTTGAATTGCAAATAAACCAAAATTAAAGCATTTAAGGAATAACATTTATTTTGAAGTACTACATTATCTACAAAACATAAAAGTGGTAAATTTATGAGATAAAAAACGACATTATTATTTTAATGAAACAAACTACAAAAAAAAACAATTACGTCAAAAAATTTATCATGCAATTGTTGATAATACGTCCATTGTTTAGGCAGTAGGTTAGTCGGGGCTGAGTCAAACTCAGACTTCGATGCTTTGAGGGACATCAGAACTCGACAGGTAGCTCACAAGCTTTTTACCGATTTTGATGACAGACTAGCGATTTTCAGATCCTTATTTTTTAGTGTCTTATCCCAGAATTGTCCAGCGCTACTTAGCCCTTACCAATATACGACGGGCAAAAATACCTCTACGAGTTATTTTTAAATGCCTCTACGAGTTTCCTTGGAGAGAGTTTCTCTGACCGCGGCGGAGTCAAACTTTCCAATGCAAATTCAAGTGCCACTGACATTTTACTTTAAATTAAAACATTTGTTAGTTTGATTGATTAAGTGTAGATTTATTTGGGTTTTTGATTACTATTACGGTTTCATATTACAAAATACGTTTGAGTATCAACTTATTAGAAGTAATACAAGAAAATCAGTTCTGGGGAAAAAAAGTCTTGTAACTTTTAAACCGCTCCAGGTATGGGCGGTGTATACCACATGGGTGAAATATTAAAACAAAAAAAAAGCTTAATATAAAACGATTTTAGTTCCGATCTTAATTCCATACCAAATTTATAACTATTCTTTAACCGTTAAGGCTTAATATCAATAACATAGCAAGCAACAGTCTGCTTTAATAAATTAGTTAACTGGCAGCAGTGGTACGCCAGGAGCGGCGCTAGCCCATCTTATTACATTTTTTCCTAGACAGCTTTGCCGCCGTATCTAAGTATTACTTTCACAAGCATCTTATCCATCTGTACTTGTGCACAGATTCATGATTAATTTCATGATTGTTTAAAATATATATATTTTTAGAAAGTGATAAAAAAAAATAAGATTTATGTAATATTGTTTTTACGTATAATTTTGACACAGAAATAAAGCATACATTCTTTTACGTCACCAAGCAGGAATAAGACAATATTTTTAATAGAGCTCCTGATAAGAATAAAAGTAATATTATTGTAATATTGGAATATATATTTTTTAAAACTATTATAGTTTAATGCAGGCCTGCTGATAAGATATCTAATTCAATAATGTATATTCACTTAAATGACATTATAGCCACGTTGATAACGTTTTGCGTCGTAATTGTCAATGGCCGGCGTGGATGCCAAGTTTAGTATAGGGCAGTTTTGGTACATATTCAAAAATAAAAATACCAATTCTCGTAGAAAATTCGTACAGTATAAGGAAATTTAAAAATATATATATTATACACATGGTAAAAATGAGACCATTGCCTCCACCGTTACGACACCCCTGTCACTCCCCGCCACCCCCTTACGATCGTTGCTCGCGCCTGGCCGAAACTCTATTGTGAATGTTCGTTTGTCAAACGTACAACTTGTCTACAATAAACGTACAACTTGTCTATAGTCAATTGTCAACACCCATATGTCAACGTCAAAGAAAACAACACCACTAGCTGCACTACTAACAAAGCCAACTTGACTAAGAACAGATGAATATTATATAAATAGTAGTAAACAAAGTGAATTAAAAAGAAACTGTTACAAGTGCTGATATCTGTTATCGCCTTATCTTTGAGCTCCGGTAGGGATCGAGTCGCCCTCCTCTCTTATAACCATCCACATTCATATTTAAGATTGTCCTCGTTAAATCCTTTACATCTGCCCCCTTAACGCCGAGGGATGACAAAATAATATTTAATAATTAATTATAATGCGTATTTTTTTGTCTTATTTAATAAATAAATGTATTTTTTTATATTTACGCTTAGTAATAATAATATAAGACGGACATTAAAATCGATAATTGCTCTTACAATTAATTCTCAATAGTCGAATTGATAAAAGTAGTATACCATCACTACGGTGATTAGTACTAATGCTTCAAAAAAGGTTCTAATCTGTTGTAATTAGATATAATTACAACATTAAAATATCGGTAAGTCACATTGCCAAGCCAATTTTAATTAACAAATGGTAACTACTCCAACGGCCATTGAACATCCTAAAAAGCGTTGAATAACAGCGGCTTATGTAACCTAGGTCCTTAGGCCCATAGCTGGGGCCATGGAGCCACAGGTCGTATTTGCATCTCTATTTGCAAATGTCAATGGTGAACATACTTACCGTCAAAGGACAGTCTGTTCGTTGGTCATTCACTCCCATAACATGTAGGTATATAATATTTTGTTTTTTTTATTTTTTAATATTCAAAACACTATACTTTAATATATTTATAACTACATAATATGTAGTTTAAAATAATTATAATAAACATTATCACGATATGTTCTACGGGAAAGCCCGCGTTGTCACACGGAGGGGTTTTGATGACACGGTCAACAAAAATAAACTATGTTACTTTTATATATGAGTGTTAGTTTTCAGTCATCCGTCTTGTCTTTGAAATAATAGATTTAAGATGAGCTTCTCAGCTCGTTAGTGTAATGTAATTACAGCACCGAACCTTAGTTCTCAATGAACAGTAAAATACAAAATAAAGTTTGATGAGCTTTTCCGAATTTACGAGTATGAGCCGATTTAGCAAAATTCTTTGAGAGGCTGTCATTGGAAAAAACGTGTAATTTTATAGTTTATATTAATGAAGTAATCATCAAAAATAATTAATATTACTCTCTCTTCAGTAGAATGTGTGAAATAATCTACAAAAATAATTAATATAACGTCCAATTATATGATGGTGGAACGGTGACTCCAAATTAGGCTATTTATTTTTCTGAACTGATGATAAGTTTTCTTTGAGGTGGTGTAAGAGTGTATCAATTAAAGGCGTCTGTTTTTAATGTCTGGCGTTATTATAACTGTCGTCTTGTATATGATTTATTTTATGTCTCTTTATATTGTTTTGTACTTCGTTCCCAATTTTATCGACTGTCACAACAAAAACCTATTTTTGTAAATCAAAATTAAGTGAATATTAGCTAAATAATGTTGTTTTTCTTTGTATGTAATATGTTTATAATAATAAAAAGATTTTGGTTTTATATTTCATTAAGCCCGGTGCAGTGCAGCCATCCTTGATAGGCTCAGGGCGTTAATTCCTAAATGCGTCACTGATGCGCACAAATCTCCGCTCGACACAAATTGTTTGTCTCCGGGCTCACGCTCTGATTGTTGATACATTTTGGTCTGGCTTTATCGCATTTACTCGTTATTCTAATATCCAATTGCACTATTATTATTTTTTTGTTTTAAATTAAATAATATTTTTTTTTTGTATAAAATATTTTGTTTTAAATTTAAAATGTTATTCTTTGGTAATTGGCTAGGTACATATCATCTCTATGGTGTAGGTATACGAGAATCCTCAATTTAAATTACGTTAGTTGACTTTCGTTACTTTTTTTTCGTAGGAAATTAGGTAATAAGTAGGTACTGATAATAAAATTAAATTATTTCTTATAGAAACCAGCAGCAGATAACATCTTACACGAGCGAGTGCTTTAGTGCACCAATATTTAATAATAATAGGTTTTCTAAAGTATACGAATGATAATGATAAACTATCGCTATTAAATCGTCCCGTTATGTCCTGTGGCTGTCGTTTTCTTAGGTAATGATATAAATTAAAAACTACCTAAACGTGTTAAATGACTTTTAGGGAACATTGCTCTCTACTACAAAGTGGCAACGAATATTTTCCACTTGAAGCCCACGACGGTAAAAAACGTAGTCATATTCACATCTAGCGCATTTGAGCCAGCGTCGGTCGACATTCTTGCTGAAAATGTTTGGTCGGTGCTGGCGCGTGCCTGTAGAGTGCAACAAGGAATGTACCCTGAGAGGGGGGGAACAGAGGCTTTCATCTTGTAAGATGTATTTTATTGATGTTGTCTGGTATACACAGGTTGTTAATTTAATATTTTGAATATTTTCATCGTGATAAGTCTAGAGCCTAGACTTGGTAATAAGTCACAGGTTACCTACCTTGCCTACGCTTAAAAGTTTTAAATAATTAGAAAAACAAAGTTTTATATGAAACGAACAGTATAGAGCTTGTATGTACACTTCTTTCAAGTAGATTTCTTTTCATTTATCGTGTACTTTATTATTTTTTGCTATTCGATTATTGATTTAAACGAAATCCTATTATTTGCTTTTAGCAGTCAAATCCCACCAATTGTAAAGATAAATAATAAATAAGTATTTTTTGCAAGCAATAATTAAATAAAGTTGATTTATAGATTATTTAAGAGCACTCTTTTCATAATTAGATTCTCGTCTCAAGGAGTGAGAAAAGTCGTCGGATTTCTTCTCAGTACAGTAAAGTTAATACAAGTTTAGATTAAAGTAAGGTTTGTTTTTTTTTAATTTACCAAGAAGAGGTCAATTGCTTTAGTTTTTTTTTTATAATTGTGATCAAATTATGTTTATAAAGCTATTGATGAGTTTCATTTAACATCAAGGAATCTCATTTCGTTGATTTTGTTGTGATTTACCAATTATATTATTTATTTACGAGGCATTAAGCCCAGCCTCTGTTAGGTTATGTTATTAATTATAATCATTGTGAGCAGGCAACTATATAATAATAATCTCAAATCTAATGTCGTGTTTATAAACATAGATGAAATAAATATAAATGCTTCGATGAGTTTTTAAGGTATATATACTTATTTCATATGTTGTCTTCTATTACTTACAAATTTTAATCAATCTCATTTCAACGTCCTTCTTGTGATTTGTTTTTAAAAATCTTATGGTACAATACATTCTCAGCCTGTATTGTTGACAACATTTAAAAAGTTTTTCTTGCACAAAATTTAGTCACTTAACCTACTATAAATAAAATTAAAATATATATTGTAATATTATCTTTGCTACTTTACAATTTTAAGCTAGCGATGAAACGAAAAGTTGTAGATTAGGATTCCAGTGCTTACCTAGTGGTGTATCTCGTGCTTAAGCTTTAAATCGCATCCTTACATGTTTTTTCGCATCACTAGTTCTTAGAACAAAGGAATCTTATTATCTTATCTCTTATATTTGAATCTCCTGATTAATATTTAATTTTAAATAAAGAACTAATTGGCATCTGTCTGGGACACTTTTAACTATGAATATTTGCAAATACGTTTCTACCCTTGAGAACTCTGACCTTCCATGAGAGGGTGGTATCATCTTGGTCGAATCAGCTTACGAATTGCCGTCTTCTGACTTTTATTGACAAGTATGTATGTCTAAACGTCATCCACATTGTCACTCTCCTTTGTGTTTGTTACAAAACGACATATTGTGTCACTGTATTTGTTAAAAACGACATATTGTGTCCCTGTGTGTTTGTTACGAAACGGAAGCTCTCTTCAGTAGAAAACGTAAAGTAAATACATAAATCAATGAGATTGGTTCCATCTTTGCACTAGTTGAAACCAATCTTATTGACTAAGTAGTTGTTGGATTACTCAGTTACCTAGTCATATATTGATTTAGAGTAAACTTTTTTTAATTTTATCTACATAAATATTATAATAAGTAAAACATGTATTTTTTTTAATTTTGCGCATCTCACATCTCACTGGACGGCCGAAGGTAACTGCACATAATTTATGATTTGTCAATCAGACAGTCACACGGACCGCAAGCACAGATTGTTTTATTATTAGACCTAGTGGATATAAATATAAGTCGATAAAATTAAATACAGTGTTCTTTGTCCCGATGATAATGAAAACCTTCAAAAACGGCCATAATTGAAATAATATTTAGTCATCTTCAAAACTATTATTACCTCATTTAGGTCATCTTGACCTTGACTCCTGGCCACTGTTCATTCGAAATATAGTAACTAATTCCAGTTTATATCTATAAGATGTGAAAAAGACAAAAAGTTTTTGAGAGTATTTTTTTAATAAAAGCGCATGTTGACACTTAGTTGCGGCATCGGTAGTCAGTCGTCAGGATGCACCGCGGCCGGGAGTTTACAAATCACATCAATTGAATAAACGACTGTTTAGTAAAATGTTTATTAAAATATGACAGACGTGATCGATCTGTTTATCTGTACATCTTAGTTACCGCCTACTTGGCCACCTCGTCTTTTTTGTTGTCTGTCTTGGGCGGTAGCAGCTCATTGATTTTAAATGCCATGTTATCTTATACTGATTTACGTGCAGCCTTTAAAGTACTTTTAAACTTTATCAAGAGAGATAAAGTTCGAGAATAGCATTGATCTTGTTTTTTCTACTAGCTTCCGCCTTCCGGGCTTTTGTTTTATTCACTCAATAACTGAATATTTGTTAGTCCCGATACAATAGATGTAGATTTTACAAATAGCGTACTGACAGACCAAAACCACAATTTAATGCACATTAAACATTAATAGATTTTGAAAGCAACGCTGAATTCACGAGAGATGTTGATATGTCCTCCTCCTATTTAATGACCTCCAACGGTTTCTTAATTACCGGGCATAGAAATTCCGATTCATAACAAAATATATTATTTTGTATGAATCGCAATTTTTTCTTTATATATAACGTAGTTAATTGACGAGGAATAATGGGCCTGTCTATGTTATGTCACACTTCGATGTATTTATATCTTAACATCCGAATAATCTCTTAACTCTTTTACCGATTCTCCTCTTTTAACTCATTTAGGAAGATCCACAATTACAGTCAATTATATAATAACCGGCACATGTATACATGTCATTATTTAATAGTCCACCTAATAAGGTATTACGCAGATTAGTTATGTTGACAGCATTCTATATTTCCAAACATAAGATAAAGGATTATTAGTTTTAGTTAGTTAAAAGAATTGTCATTTTCCAATGAGGTTTATAGTACTAATACACAGTCTATCAGTAACTTTCTTTTACATACTCTGGTAGGGCTGGTTTTTGCTCAACTGTGCGACGCCATCGAGCTAAGGGCTGATGGTTGTTAACTAAGGCATGTTTGTCATGCTGGACGTCGCCTTCAGTTCACAGCGCCTTAGATGTGGTGTCTTCTCTTTAACTGAAGTAGGAAACGAACTAGTTAGAGGGCGGTGGTGGACTTTACGATTGATAAAATTCCTCGAATACTAAGAAAATATTGCAATCTCCAATAAAATATCGTCTTAGGTATCATTTGATTTTCTTGAGCTTCAATTGCGCGACTGTGTTATTTGCAATGTCGATATGTGTTAGTTTAACTTTCGACTTTATCAGTATTCTAATGTGATTGTTTTTTTTTGTCGGACATCAGTTAGTGCTCCCAATGAGCACATTTACACATGTAGGTAAAGCCAAGGTTTTTGTGTTTAACCACTGGATCGACACCTTTACAATTCGGGACCAGTTTGAATGTTTTTATAGGGTGTATTTCAATCCAAACCCCAGGATGAGTTATGTGATATAAATTATGCTAATATCCTCATCGTTTTTAAATGTAAACATTTTTAAGGGTTTCTTTGTTCTGTAATCTCTGTATGAATGTGTACCACGTCTTAATCTGAAAACCTTTATCTTTGATATTTCTGTTCGGTCGTCGTGATGATATTTGTTTTTTATTTCTCTTATTTATCTTTACTGTTTATATTCATGAGGTTATCGAATAACGTCATTTTATTTATAATAAAATTGTACTTATATATTTTGAGCCATCAACGTTTGTAGGGTCTATTTTAAAATTATTAAACCAATATTTCGATATTTATTATTTGGAACACACTTACTTACACATTATTATTACTTTACTAGAATTTATGAAATAGAATGAGAATTATAAAATCATAAATTGTTAAAATGTAAAATAAGAGAATGTCTTTGGGTTTCATAATTTTGATATTATTTCCTAAACATTATTCGCTCATTTTGTTTAAACGCCATTAAATATTAAACCATTTACCGGCTTTATTTGTGTGTATAGTGAGTTGGCTACAACTAGCTCCGTCGACCAGTTAGTCTCTTATTCACAGTGTAGGATTTGTTTAAAATTAATTTTCAAGGAGAATTTAAGTTTAGGACTGACCTACAAATTACATGATGCATTTTATTTTAACAGTATATAGTACAGTTCTATCATCTACGTACAAGTATGTTGTAACGTGTCTGTCAGCCCCGGGGTCGGGGTCGCTTTTTAAACATGCAGATAATACAAAGACATAACAAAGATAAATATTTTGCAGCTCATATTCCGACGTGGTACTTGAAACGATAGGTGCTATATGTCCTTGATGTTTTCTAATTCGTCCCCAACCCCATATCCCACGACACCGAAAACTAAATGTATTGTTATTATGAATGGTACTGTCGGAAACGATGACGGTTTGATTGAGGGGTGTCTAAGCAGCCATGGGAATACTTTATTAATAAATACTCTTATGAATTTACAACTGACCGATGCAATGTTTTATACAAATATTAATATCGTCTTTGCCGTCGGCTTTGTATTAATATATTTTTTTTAAATATACCAACCCATAACCCGTTTTATTTATTTACTCGAGCTGTCATTCAATTTCTTTTGCATCTAGAGTCTGACGTTTCATAAGTGTATGCCTATTTGAAATTAAAAAAAGTACTTTAACTTTTGTACCGAATAATAAGCGCAGGGTACTAGAAATGGATTTTCACCTGAGAATAACCTTTTCCCGTAAACTTTAACCGTTTTCCCTCTTTAAGGTTACTAAAGATGTTATTACTAATAAGCTATACTGTAAAATATAAAAACATCACCTGAGAATCAATACCAGAAAATTATAATCAGTTTCTTTTAGGCTTGATTATATATTTTTTATTATGTTATGATGATGCAATGAAGTACTGTAATAAAGTATGAGTGTGTCGTCAGCGACATAATATTTAATTTGTGCGTTCGTTTTTATTTACGGATACATCGGAATATCGACGTCAACTCCCTATCTTTATATTTCATATGTTAAATAACTCGTCTCCCCTTTACCTTCATGAGTTTTCATACAGGTATCACCTCCAAGGACAAGACGATCCAACTGCTGGTATCTTCGAAATATCCCTCGAGATGTCGTGTCTTTTATCGACTGTCTATCTATCTAGTCTATCAGGTGTTTTTTATATTCTTTAAAAAGTCTTTGACCCTTGTCTTTGCCAGCTCATCTATGTACTACGAGTTGCAGAGACGAGCTGCGACAAGGGTCAGAGGTTATAAATATGTTATGAAAGGTTATAAATATGAATAATATTATTACTATTCCGGGTTTACCTAGAATAGTAATAATATTATTTATAATCCATCCTTCCTTCTTTTAACTGGCGTCTTTTGGTAAATATGTTTTTTATTCTTATATATATATATTAATTTGTTTTCAAAATATAGATAGGTATTTATTATCACTATTTGATTAATATCTTCTACTTGTGTATATCTACCAGACTGCAATATCTCATACAAACCGTCTCACATCAAAGGTGAACTGGGAAAGATCTCTAAAAAGGATTAGTAATCTTTTGTACAAAAAACTTTTTTTTTTAATTAAAAAATTGTTACATTTTTTTTCGATTGAAATAAACATTTAATATACATAATAATTTATATTTCTCAAAATAAATAATACTATTGACTTACTGTTGTTACATTCTGTTTGTTAGGATATAATGATATAATCATTAAATTGAAACCATATACTTTTGTTTTATATAAAGAAAGATCTCAGTCTATCAGATGTCTGTCTAAATAGGGTATGAGAAAAATGTTAGCTAATGAAGATGAAGTACTCGCGGGGGGTTAAGGGCGGCGCGGTATTGCGAGTGAGCGGGGCCGGGGGCGGGGGTGGGGGGTGCAGTGCTTGCAGTTGCCCTAGGTATGTACTATTAGTGCGTGAGCTGAGCATCCCCTCCCCGGCTTATATACCAATGCACCTCCTCTATTCGATCACATTTGTAATGGACTCTAAGGCACATTAATAAGTTGCCTGCTCCTGTGAAGGATTAGAAAAAATATATTTTACTATTGTTATATTATAATTTATAATATATGAATAATATATATTTATATATTTTTTGGGGTTAAATAACAGCAGCAACAAGGACAGAGTTCGAGCCTACCAATTAAGTCACGACATGTTTATATTTTCTATTTTCTCACAAGTAGTACATACGTGAGCAGAAATAAGAAAAACAATAATATATAAGATGACAGTAAGTAGTAAGATATACCTCTACCCGTGCAATAGTTAGCTAATTTAGAGAATTGAAAATAACCCGATGGTCCGAGAGCCTGGAAAACTTGAACTTATTTAGATTTAAAAGTCAAACAAATCTCCTTACCCATCGACGAATATTGATGTTTAATACCCAGGGTCCGAATTAAATATTGATATATAAATTTCATATTTATAAAGTGTTTCCATCTAGTTACAAATTGTTTTCATAAATCATTGAATCAATCTTTAACTAGGAATCTAAAAACTCTAATTGTAATATTAGGTTTGTGATGAATTTGTATAAACTTTCTGTTTACAATTTGATGATTGATTTGAAAACGTTCAATATCTTTAGCGTGAAAGTGTAATCAATCTATCCCTCTGTAGATAGATGCATACGCATGCATACATATGCATATCCATTCTTCCTTACAAAGTATCACGTTTATAATAGTAGTGGGATTACAGCAATATTTACAAAAATAGAGACTTCTTTTTATTAATTTTGCATAGCGCCAGCCCATCGTTCGCATCGTCGAGGAAGCTGACCAAGTTGTGATTTAATAACTTTATTCCTTTCATATCCGAACCAACGTTCGGTAGAAAATTGAACGAGGCTTAACGTCCGGCCATGCGGCTACAGCGTTGGTGCCGAGGCGGTGACGCGGGGGACGTCACCAGCCACGAGATTACGCTGGCCCGGCGATCGAGACTGCTCCGGCAGACCGAGTATTCAATTAGCCGTTAAATGACTGGTCTAGCGTTGATTTCTGATCCTTACACTGTATTTGTATTGAACATAAATAAAATAATTGCAATCACCTGCCACGAACACGTGAAAAAACAAATACGTGATAGTGAATTTCACAATACCCCTTGCCTTGCTACAGGATTGACGTGACCTCGATCTGAATAAAATCCAGACAACAGATAAATGTCATGTAATAATGTAAAATGAACCTGATATATCAATGCATCCTACGTAATGGAATTTAAATTTTCAACTTATTCTATCGGGCGTCCTTCGCTTCATATTTCCACAGATGAATAATTTTTCGATCGAATCAATGCGGATGCTTACTGAACATTTAGTTAATCAAGTTTTAGATGTTTTAGTCTTTTTAATTTGTATTGGTTATTTCGTGTGTCTATAGAAACCTAAGCCCCCCCCTCCCCCCCCTAACCCTCGCGACAGATTGATTATTCTCAGGCGGAAATTGTTTACATAATAAAATAAATTCTTTTTAATATAACGTTTTTTATCACCACCATTTTCACAATTATAACTAACGGGATAAATCTATTAATATTTAGACTTGATTACTGATATAAGAAACAGAATCGTAAATGATGACGAGCGGGAAACATTCTGAGTCAAAAGTGAATGTGAATTTTGTGCTTTCGACAGACAATCATGAAGAGAACTATAACATTTAACTAGCTTTTTTAAATATAGGTTCTTTACAAATTCATGTAGCAATTATCGACGTACCTACCCACCTCCTCCCTTTGACGTAAATGTCCGTAGCAGACAGTGGCAGCAGTAATTATGTAACAATTTTAATTTGAAAGAAAAGCAGTTAAATATATGAGTTTGACATTGGGTAACGTTGCACTAGCGCTTATGTCCATAGATTTGAATATAATCAACGTACACTTGCCATTTGTATAGACCCTCAGGAGGTTTAGATGAAAAATGTCTTGAGATAAATCTCTTTTGCTACTGAGCTCTACGTTGACTGTCGGCTAATTAACTTTGTTATCAAATTGTCTATTCTATTATCCTAAGAAGAAGAAATTGTTTTATCAGAAACAATAAGTCAGCCAGAAGAGCAAATTTATTTATTACCCGATTCTTGTATTTTGTTGTGGTTTTTGGGTTTTGCCGAGTTATTATTCAGTAGTGGTCACCTGGCTTCTTAAATTCGACGGGAATTCTAAAATACGAGTATAATTGACATGACAGTATAAGCAAAGAAGTATTGTGTTTAAAGAAGTAGTATATGTACATATGTTTTTATTCCATATAAACTTTAACTGTTCCAGATTCCATCCTGTCCGCATATATTTCATTAATAGGGAAACAAAGTTTTTGCTTCACGTATAAATAGTGATTTATTTGACTATACTTGACTTGATTTTATCTTATGTTTGTTTTTTCTCAGCCCCTAAATATCTCCTCGTGTCCCACTGCCATAATTGTCATCCCACTGCCATAGTTGTTATATCTCTATTCCTTTACGGCAACATGCAAACAAATTTCTTACGGAGGCCACTGATTGACGACGATGCCACTGAACCCTAGACATTTCTCTTTGATTCACTGTCTTTAACCCAATAAATATATATTTTTAAGTACACGAGGCAATTTCTTTGAATCGAAATTATACGGCCACAACAAGGTGTGTCGTGATACGTTAGTTTTTATTGTTATCCTCAATAGATGGCGTTGCACTTTTCAAACACTTAACATTTAGAATCTACATAATCTGCATCATTTAGTTATTGAAATATATATAGTTAAATATAACTTATACTTTTTGTTGATCAGTTTTTAATAAATATTGACGAGCATAATGAACCATTTTTTATGTAACTTTGTGACTTTAGTCCGTTGACTAATAAATAAATAAAAGTTGTCTTTACTTTCGGTGAATGATTTATACATGGTTGCGTCATAAGTTGTGTGGTGTGTGACGCAGCGGTGAGGAAGCGCGGGAGCGGGCCACGTGCGGCTGTGGCGTTGCTTGGCGACGCGCGGGCGTCGGGGTGCTGCATTCTCACGCCGCCCGCACCCCCCCCTGCCCCTCCGCCCGCACCTTGCCGGCCGGGGCCGCCGCCGCCGGCTTCGTCTCAGAGTTCATACCGATACCAGTCCGCACTGTGAGCGCCTTGTTTAAAGCCGCGTTCGGCGCTTTTTCTGCGCGCACTGACAGCCGCACTCGCCGGCGTGTGCTCTGTTATCGCTCCGATCTTAATTGGTGTAGCTTTTCGCATAGCCAAACCTAACTTTTCAAAATGGACGAAGACCTGTCTCAGAGCGCTTCCGGAGGCGCCTCTCCTACTTACGACGAAAGGTATGCAATGCAATGCGCTTCCCCTACTTCATATCCCGCTTTCCCCGTATGCTTCGGCGAATTGCGTCCACTCTTTATCGAGTTGTATTGTAACGTGTCCGCTTGTATATATATTTAATCGAATATTCTTTTCTAAGAATGAGTTTTCGCTATTATTTTTATTTAAATCCTTAATCATATATCGGTTTCCACGTTGTATATGTTACTGTATAATATAAGTAGTATAGTTATATGAATTATGAATGTAAGTATTGAAGTCACGCTTAACACGCAAAGTAAGCCGCTACCGGCTTCACTCGATTATAGGAATATGCCATGTTATCGATGGCGTAGTAGTATTTCCTATAATGCGTATTTTATAATCTAGTTACTTATTTAAGCTATAAGGTATATAATTTTCTATCGCACGATCACCCCATTGTTATCCAAGGACTCGTTGATCCGGAACATGGTAGGGCTAATTCAGGATTACAATTAGTAAGGATTTCTTAATCCCATACTTCGACCTGGCTGTTGAGAATTTCCATAAAATTCTGAATTTGTGTATAGGACTCACATCCTACTTAACCCAAATAAAAGATAGGGGAAACTAAAGTAACTGAAGAAAATACAATAATCGCTATACGGTTTTTTGTTACAAATAATTATTACAGAATTCCTGACATGACACACAAAATCCCTGTCTGCACATTTCCCTATTCTGAGAACCCTAAGTGATAAGCAAATGCTTTGTTTGTACTTTGTTCTTAGTTTTAAAGATGCTATTCTAATTATCATTTTATGTTTACTAAACCATTATGATAGTCTATGGACAACCGCCAAAAGGGCCAAAATGCGTTTGGGTTATAACAATTGTTCAATACTGTTTTTAAAAACCGATTTCTTGCTATACGGTTAATTATTTTGATATCTTTCCATAGAATAATATTTCAAAACATAATCTTCATTTTGTTTAAGATTTGCTGAGTTATGTTAATTAGGGTCTAAATTCTTTTGAAAATACGTCTCTTATGTAAATCGTCTCTTATTATAAAAAGTTAAACGTTTATTTATTTTTCTAATAAAATAACATATTCTACTCTGTTAATACTCTGTTTTGATACACTAGCACTGAATGTTTTAACCTCTGTATAACATTTAATTTAACCTATCGACTAGTGTTCATTGTTTTGTAGTTTATAAATATCGTAATGGCGGTAACACAATTCCATTTGATTTTGACGTTGTTGCAAGATTCATGGATGTTCATATTTACGGTGCAAACGTCGTGCCTACATGATCAGTTTGCGATTTGTGTTAGGGGAATACGGGTCATGCGATTATCATTCTTATTATTTTAGGCTCAAAGACAATATCTGCATAACTACAATAGACACATACAATGACACCCAACTCGATGGGGTATATAAAGTATTTTCATCCCCCATTTCGTGGATAAAGGGCAATAAGCAGCAGGTAACCGAGTTTTTTAAATGTTGCTTTTGGGCGTTCGGTTTATATGAAGGCATTATAAATTGCTTTGTCCGGAGATTGCTCTTGTTATCTCTCTGTACAATTGTAGGATCGTCAGAGGGAAAGTTTACCATTAGCGCTTAAAACGATTTAACAAAAACCTGAAAAGATAAGATACTAGAGCCAGTGCTTAAATTATGTTTATGAATTTGAACTACACGAACGTCTGTCTGGTCGGTGAAGATTTGTCTACTTATGCTGACTGCAGTATATTAGTTTTGCCGTTTACATTTCAATCCGACCAAACATTCCTTGATTTAAATAATAACGGTTGGATATTCGTCAAATTGTTTCTTTAATTACATAAAAACTGTATCTCTTTCCATTTCTAACAGATTGACATTTAAGCTTGAGGTAACAATAACAGGTCCAAGCGACACGCCTAGAGACGTGGTTTTTTTCACAGAATGAGAGCTGGTTTAGTAGAATTCAACCTGATCTTACCACCCATCATGTTCCCAGTGCTACCAGTGTCTTGCAGGATAGGATTATATTTTGGTACTTTTGTGTGTTGTATGATATTATCTGGTGACCAGCTGTTATATACCAGATTATATACCTATATTACATTATGTTATATGTCATATACCAGATGTTATATTATTTTGCAAGATATATTTTTTAAGTACACCAAAATCAATGTTGAAAAAGTTAAATATTGGGACAAATACATGGGATACTAAAACAGCAATTGCATTTTCCTTAAAAAAAAAAATAGATCAGTGTTAATCCACAAGTGTCACTAATAAAAATGGGACTCTGCCCTCGTTGGCGAAGTAGGTACTGAAATACACAGCACTGCACTGCACTGCCGGCGGTGGTGAATCATCCATTCGGAGTTTAGACGAGCCCCTCGGATTAATTTGCTATTTTGGGATTGTTGAACTGCATGTCATTTATTATTATTTTTTTTAGGTTCCGCACCTAAAAGGTATATTTCTTTATACATATTTGTTACTTATCAGTATATCTTATTCTTTCCTAAATCTATAACTTTAAATGGATAAGACAATTTAAATATCTTTATTTTTAATTTAAAAAAAAAATACATTTACAGAAAGCATTAATGCTCTTATGTCACTAAGAAAGCATAAAAGAATATTGTTTTATAGAGCTCTTGGTACCAAACTAAGTAGTGAATCAAATTTCTTAAAGCTATGGTAGGGTTTATGAGGCCTGCTGATACTGGCGCTCAATTCTTAAACTATTGACAACTAAGCCGTCCATCCGACTACTTAATACGAAGCTGTTAAAATAAGTAAATAAATAATTGTACAAAGTGGTACATGGAATTATTAAATACATTTTTTAATCTTGCACTGTACAAAGTAAGCTTTTATATATGTAATATATATATTTAAAATCTGCAAAATGTTATGCGTCCTCTTTTTGCCTTGATAGTAAAAAATAAACAAAAATGTTTCTGTATGGAATAGATAGCAGTATTAATCCTTAGTTATTGTTTATTTTTATTTGAGCATAATTAAACTGTCAGGTATCCTTTGTTTGGATTAGCGCTGGATAAACGACGGATGTTTATTTTCTAAAATGAGAACTCGTCCGCTTTATGAGTGAACTTGAAAAGATACGACAAAACTTTAAAATTACATAAGAACATGACTGCAACCGTATGATGATGATGACGATGATGATACGATGAACGTCTCACCACAGAATGATTTAATAATTAATGATTGACGTGTCACAATTGATATGCAACAAACAGCATACATTGGAAGTGTTTTATGTTTTATATAGTGCCCTTGATAAAGGAATTGTAAATTATTCGTTGTTTACTTGAATAATATACACTGTTACATATCAGTGTCAAAGATTATACGGATACTTGAAATAATACTTACCACTAATAGCAGCGCAACAATGTCGCAACTTTAGACGATATAGGGAACAATGATGATTTTCTTGGAATCGTACTATCGGAGAGTTGCAGCTGTGTGCGCGTCGCTCTACCCGGGCCCCAGGCCCCCGAGCCCCGCGACAACTGTTGCCTGTGGCGGGGGTCGTTGCTTCGTATCAAACGGAGTCGGGTATAATATTGTGGACGTCTCTGTCAATTATATGATAAATAATTGATTGCAGTTCTTGCTGTTATTGTTTGATAAAAATGTTAATGCCTTTGACTGTTTTGTAAGTTTTTTAATATATTATGTCAATTAAAAGAAAAATAAAAAAATCATCACGTGGAAAACGCTAGGAGTCTTACCCCAAATTTTAAAATTAGATTCCTAACTTCCGATGTTATTTCATTTATTTTTATCCATTTTAGTTGTATGTACTTAAATAAATAATAATTGAAATGTATTCACCAGATGTTATACCTAGGTAGGTATATATATATATATAAATATCTATAGTCATGTTATGATAATTTATCTAGAAAGGGTGTTTGTTAGGCATATACCGGCGTCGCTTGACGTCATACTTGCTGTACAAACATTAATACATTTAAAAGTACTATTATGTTAAAAACTGAAGTTAGATAACACTTGACTCGCTGAGAGCACATTGTTCTATTTATATTGTAAATAGAGATGAAAGAATAAAGGTAAAGTGAATGGGAGTATTTTAATCCCTAAGTGTGAATGGTTGTACCTAGTGCTTGCAGTGTGTACTTTTTTAACCCTAAATAATACAATTTAGGGTTCCCGTTATAAGTCCCCGTAACTAAACACATTAAAACTTGTTTGACGGCCGGGTATTACTTTGAAAAGAGCGGCAAAACGCGAACTGGAGGGTAGCGGAGATATAGGAATACATTTTGATATGCGCGTAACCACAATATATAATGCATTAAAACTATATTCTCTCCCTAAATATACCTACACAATTTAAAGTTTTGTTGTGTATTCCGTTTTCAAATCATTCCTTAAAATATATAAAAAGAAATGAAAGGTTTGAATTTCAAATCTCGTTTAGTATTACTAATTTAGTTACAACATACTTAGTTATAGATATAGTATATGTATATATAATTGTAATTATTGACGAAATTGAAATTAAAAGTCCTGGGTTTTTATAAAATGGGCCTGCATGCTCACGTATCACGTGAAGTGGTTTTCTTGTTATAAACAAGCGTACAAACGAACAGAGAAACGTTGGGGGCTTATAAAATAATGTAGCGAATGTATACGAATGACACTCGAAGTCAAGTTTTGATTTCAATTGGGGCTGGAATTGAATTTTCAAAAGTTCCCGTCTAGTTTTATGTGGAACCCCAAAGGACGTTACTTACATATATAAAAACAAACAAGAAACTACCTGTTGACTACCTTAAATATGCGAGAGCAAGTTAGACAGGCAGAAATGAGAGAAAAAATATACTTATTAAGCCTTACATGATTAAAATTAATAAATTTATACAATCATTGACATTATTATTATCAAGGATATTTGTTAAATAATGTTAATTTATTCATTTTGGAATATTTTTATATACTTTAATGAATGAATTTAAAGTGGGTACATACCTATATTTATGTTATGGCTACTTTCAAAGTATAGTGAAGGCTCATGTGCTTATTTAATTATATATTTACTAACATATTATATAATAGCTACTCGTTATCTATATAACCTAGTTTTATAATACCTTAGCTGTTGAAATAGGCACGCGTTTTATTGCATTTGCATTCTCATTCCACAACTACCCACCCTCTGAGAAATATGTAAGAGAGAAGGTTTTGTTTGAATAAAATAATTTTATTTATTTATAAAATGACCCAAATAGTTCAAGATCCGCTTAACCTTATGATTCCATGTCTTTCTGTATGTAGTTTAAAGAATGACTTAGGCTATAGTATAAAGACTTATAATAGAACCAAAGGCCAAAATATATAATTTTATTAACTGAACCTGCCCATAGACGAACAATCTATTACTTGTTAAATTGATTCTTGGAGTAACCTACACAAATGATTTTACATTTTTTTTGCTCAACTTCTCAGATTGTAGATAACCTAACGTAACCTAATCTATTATTTCAAACAAACGGGCAATCATATTATTTATAAGTTAAAATACCTTAAAATCTAATTCCTAAAGAATTATTTGAACACTATTTTACAAATTATTTCCTGCAAGGATGTTTAAAGCATATTTTACAATGTAAGGACTTAGAGGACCATTAAAAGTGTTATTTAAATCAAATTAGTTAATCAATGCCGACGTCTTCGGAATCCATTACAGCAGGTTTTGGGGTTCTTTTGGTAGGTACATCCAATAAAATTACCCTCAGCCCCGTAAGACAATACTATATTTATTCTCAATAATTGCATATTAATGTATGTGCCATAACACTTAAAAATATATATTTTTTAACTGCAAACAACATTTATTACTTTTACAATATGTTAGTTTAGTACATAAATATAAAACAATTAAAAATATATAAAGCTTATACGAAGTGGTCTCCATTGGCTGCAATACAGTCCTTTAAACGTTGAGGCCACTTATCAATAGAAGCACGCTCTTTTAGAGCACGCGCTCTTTCCATGGGAAAATTCTTCACTGCCAATCGTATACATTGTTTTAGGGACTCCAAATTATCATGGTGTTTTGAGCAAGCTGTACTCTCTAAAATTTACCATAAATCATAATCCAGCGGATTAAGATCGGGACTAGACGACGGTCAGTCTTCCACTCTGATGGAGTCCGAAACGAGTGCTGCTCTTATAGACTGCAAGTCCTAAGTCATCTTTTAAAATATGCGACATGGTTCTAGGTGCTATCTTCATTTCCCGAGATAAAATCTTTTGCTTTCGAGCAGGATTTCTTCGAATTCTTTCCCTTACTGCTTTGACCACCTTTTTCGAACGAACACTACGTGGACGGCCAGATCTTTTTCTGTCACAAACAGAGGAAATCTTATTGTACCTATTAATAGCCCGGTACACAAACATTTTACTAATACCAAGTGTATCGAGAGTTTTAAAAATTGCATTTGGCTTCATACCTCATTTGGTTTAATGCAATCACAGCGATTCGGTTCTATTTATCACTCCACTCCATTTTAATATCGCAAAATATTGTCCAATGTATTGGCGGCAAAATGAAAAACACAATGAACAATCGTATAAAAATGACAGATTCGATATTCAAATGTAATATTTTTTTTATTTTTAAATGTAACGGAGATTATGGCCAGACTAAGTACATAAAATAAAGTTATTGTCATTTGTTGTAAATTATATAAGTACATACAATATTTTTATGTAATTTAAACTTCATTTATAACATAAATACAGCTTAGAATACAATAAATAAATGTTAGTGTAGAAAATTGTTATTCAGTAGAAACCTACCTAAATTTGTTTGGACAGTTAGCTTTCAGGGCAGAGTAGAGTAAATTCCTTGTGCCCCAGAGCAGACTTCTTCAGTAAGTTTAATTTAAGACCGTAAACATTTGCAAAAAGTAAGTGGCTATAATGACTTTCATCCCCTGAATAGATAATATAGTTAGTACCGATATAAAATAACTTATAATTATATATACATTTCATCTAATTATCTTGAAGAGAACAAAATGCTTTGGAAATATTTACCTCAACGAATTGTTTTTACATATTAAATTTAAAATTAGAAATATTATTGTAAAGCCGTAATGTTTTTATAAACAAAATGAAAATGTGAGTGATAATTTTAAACGGTTTGGTACGAGTAGGTGTAACTTTCGAATGGAAAATTCGAGGGCTGCATGATAAGTACCTTAGTCAGTCAAGAGAGGGCGCAACTAGTAATTATGAAGGGGTATTTTCTGTAAATATTAGCTTTCACAACAATGCTTTGGTAGTGACGAGTCGTTTACTTTGCGAATGGAAATGGTTCAAATGGAAAATTACTTTTAGATTAATGAAAATAATTAAATATCGAACAGAACAGAGATACATTTCATTTAAACTAAAATATGAGACATAGAGAAACATTGGAAATGGGATTCTATAATCTCTTATTCCACGTTGTAATTGACATATGAATTTGAAAAAAAGAATTTAAATTTAACATTTCTGACGTAGTTTGGCAAGGGCCCAATGAAATTGAATCTAGGAAATTTAAGGTAAGACCACGGCATTGCGAAACGATAGGAGAAAGTATATCCACCATGTGGTGCCGTAATTAATGACATGATGAGTGTGTGATTGGGGGAGTGGGTCAGCAGCAGTGTTAATATATAGCCTCCTTGAGAAGCAATTGTAAAAGAAGTAGAATTAGATAAAGTTATCATAGTCATCAACCATCAACGTCGGAATTAGATTCATTGGTCGTTTGTTTTTATAGTTTTCTTGAAATATAAAGAATGATTTGGTCATTAAAAACAATTGGCCTTAAAATAAAAATCTTTGCAGAAACAAATTTTTCATTTAAACAATTAAAGCAATAGATTTTTAAAGAGAAACTATATGGTAAAAAGAAGAAGAAAACAATAATAACAATAAAATATAACACAAAGAAACTGGTAAAAGTGATCAAATCTACGATGACCGGGAAAGCGAGATCGGTGCACGCGCCGGCAGCACGCGCGACCGCCCCTCACGGACGTAGGGTTTTTATGAAGGATATAGGTAGCACTTCATGCACTTTCACCGAGAGCAGTGCATCTCGCCAGCCCCTTTGACCCTTTGAAGTAAGCACAATTATCACCGGTGCACAATGCCACCTCGACCCCGTGGCTGATTGGCACGCGGACAATTTATTTGTTGCCATTTTTAAATTGATTTCTTGTTTTTGAAGGAAGTTTTATTTCTCGAAGTGGCTAGGGTTGGTTTAACAACCAAATGAATGCATTACTTCTTTTATATAAATCGATTTTCACCGTTTAGCATTGTTTATTTTTTTTTTAATCTTCTTTGACATTGTCTTTAAACATATACCATGTTTAAAGACAATTATTATTTAAATTTTAAATAATATAGAATGAATAATTCTTCAACAAGGGCAGGACTTGAATCTTCGACCTCTGGGACGGGTCACGGCATCCCAGAGGTCGTAGGTTCATCATTAAATGATCACGCCCATGTTGATAAATCTTGCATTCTATATTATTTACAAAATGTTAAATATTGTTTTATGATTTGTGTTTACCAAGTTTTGTCCGAATGAACAAAAGACCGTATTCAATTAATGTTTTTAACTCTTACGATAAAACGGGTATAATTAAATATTAAGTTATTTACATAATGTGGATGTGTGTGTAGTCGGTGATGTATTATACACGTAGTAAATAATTGGATGCTATGAATATATAATTACAATATTGTAAAAAAACAGAGTACTTTTTAATGATTTCACAATGATATTTCAGAGAAATGATTGCAGGTTCCATACTAATAATGTATTACTGCCTTAGTTGCCTTTGAAATGTTTTCTTTGATAGAAAAAATATAAATGCAACAGGAACGTACATATCAAAGGCAAAGCGAAAGCGAACCTTGTAAAACTAATTTAATTTGGAAGGCCCTTTCCATTTTTGTTTACGAAAATATTTTATTTTGGATTAGTTTCATGAAAATGTATAGGAACATGTTACGAATTGATTGTTATAAAGTATATTTTATTTGTTTATAACACTTAATTGCTCACGCAATATATAAAAAAAAAAAATATGTGATTTCATTGTATGTGGTTCATTTAATTATTACTAACGGCTAAGATACCCAATTTATGGACGGTTCAACGCCTATTTTTGAATTTAAACGATGTCTTGTTGCTAGCGGCTTCGTAAAACGTGGCAACAATTAAATAAAATTAAAATCCAATTGTCATGTGTCAATTAGTTTACTATTTCATTATTTGCAAAGATTATTTCTGTTACGTCATTAAAGCAAAGCATCCTGCCAAAAGCAACACTTGATAATCATTGAAATAAATGTATGTATGTTTCTTTGTTTCCCTATAGTTTAAGATTAACTGCCTACATTGGGTTAACGTCTTTTAGCATCTACAATATTATAAATAAAGTGTGATCAACGTTTCGTTATTCAAAATAACACTAATTGTAATCGATTCTCAAGTTATCAGTTACCAATAAGTAATTAGCAATCTTAACGCCTCTGTAGTCATAACATGTCGGCTTATATGGGTTGCTGATGCAGTGTTGCTGACGCAAAACTATACGAATATGATACCTACTCGATAATCTGAGTACCTTTGATACTGTCTCAGCACAAATGCGTAGTGTG
The DNA here is from genome assembly GCA_963555665.1 of Dircenna loreta. Lineage (NCBI taxonomy): Eukaryota > Metazoa > Arthropoda > Insecta > Lepidoptera > Nymphalidae > Dircenna > Dircenna loreta. The sequence continues at coordinate 10,942,936 of OY743092.1, forward strand.
TGTGTGTGTGTGTGTGTGTGTGTGTGTGTGTGTCTGTGTGTGTGTGTGTGTGTGGTTTAGTACTAGCGTTGTCAGATTTTGTTTCGGGGAAAGCTGGATTTTTAAACATATTGAGTAAGAAAGCTGGACTCGTTCGCCGACAAGCGGGACACAAAAAAATAAAGTATTAGTTGTAATCGTAGTAGTTTTTAGTAACTATCCATTTGAGTAATTAATAAAGTTTCCAATCTTAAAAGCCATGTGAAAAACGTATTTTAGAGATATGGTACCATTTCTGTGCAGTGGTACCAAATAATCCTTGAAAAGCGGGACTGAGCTCGTCCCGCGTGGGACATTTAATTTTGAACTATAAATCGGGACGATCCGACAAAATCGGGACGTCCAAGTCTGATAACGATGTTCTGTACACATAATATAAACAAAATATTCTTTTGACACATTGCTGAGTAGTTAACGTTTCATGGGTCGATAGATGTCGAAGGAAGTGGATTAATTATTAATTTTGACATTTAAACTGCCATTCGTTATTTACCGTGAACTAAATTTTGTAAAGTAACGCTAGTCACGCAAATTCATTGGTGTACATAGTCACTACTGAGTAGTTGTTTTGTACTTGATGTTCCATTGTTTGTAACGTATACTTGCGTTGCGGTGTGTACGGAGGTCCTTAGACGATAATACCTAACTCCATACAAAGAATGATGTTTCATCGTAACTATAAGTGAGCTCGTATGTCGCAATATAATCGCACCCGCCAAGACGTCGCCAACGATTCGACATGCCTTAAATTCAATACTCTAGCCGCGCCTCACTTGTGCTGATGCATGATATTTTGTTCATTAGTGATTTTTATTTCAATGAACTTTGAAAATGTTCGTTAATATATAGAATTATGTAAACAGATAACCGAGGTATTTTTTTTAATTCAGTAGGTACTCTGTGGTAATTGTAATATTTATTGTAAAGGGCTAGAATAGGCAAGGCAAAGTACAAGATTTATTTTGTAAGTACTCAGTGTGTTGTGCGACAGTGGCCTGCCTGTAACTTAAAAAATATATATTTTATCTACATCATAATCCTGTTCTCCTTTAATACTCTAGTTTACCCATTTTCGTGTCTGTTGTATTGCAGGAGCATGATTTGTATCCATTGAGCTAAGTCTTAGACGCACGTGTTGTTTTGTCTCGCCGAACCGAACCTGTTACACGCTCTTTTCGTTAGCGTATATTATTCATTGCCTCCCGCAGCACATGCTATGTTCTCTTCGGATTAATTGAAGTAAGTATCCGTGGTCTAGACGTCCATTTCCTCCGTGCGTTCATTGACACCAGCTGCCCCTCCCGCTAGCGGATGATTCGCTCTCTCCCGGCTGCATCAGGCTCGTAGTGTAAACTGAGTGCCGCCGGCCACGGTGCCGGACTCCGGACGCTGCCGGAAGCTGCGCGTGCTAGTCACGCTTGCTGATTCTGTACGTAAAATATCGTACGAAAGTTTTGCCATTTGCTTTTTTAGAATTGTGTCCACTCGACTTGCATCTATATTTACGTTCCGCGACGGTTTACATATTTTTTCCTTAAAAAAAATATATTTCGCGATTTTTTTTGAAGTTTTCTTTAGTGTGTGTGGCCATAATGCGATCATACTTATCATACAGATACAATTCGTAATCATTTGTATACAAATGATTGGAACTGGTTTTGGAAAACGTATATTATATGTAAGCCATGAAACATCAGTGGAGCAGGGGGTTAACACACCGTCCGCCAATAATAGCAAAAAGCCAAAGGAAGAAATTAAACATGTAAATACTTTTACTTTAGGGACTTTGATAATGAAAATTATTTAAATTTAGAATTATGCATCTAACACACCAGTAAATTTCATGCTTTTCTGTATGCACTTTTGGTACATATTTTAACGCTGAAACTGAATATTTCCCGGTAAGGGAAAGTCCAGGCAGAGAATCGATTTAACTTTATAAGTACCAGTACGAAAAAGCACCATCACAGTTTCCAACATCTAATAAACCACAGTAGGTACCTACTAAAGACAAAAAAGTGATATATAAAGTATAAAAATAGTATATAGTAGGAACTAAAACTAAAAATAAGGTCTCAGGAGGAGCTACCACTACCTATTTCCTAATCAGTAGCTCCTCCTGAGGCGATATTTTTATTTATTTGACCTGTTGGACCTCGCGTGGACTACAAAGGGCGTTAGACGTTCGGAACTAGGTACGTACTGAAGGTACAGCATGCCAAGGATCGTGTTGAGATATTATACCTTATAGCCTAGGTCCGTCAGGAATAAAGTATTTTACAAGTAGAAAAATGTAATTGGAATATAAATAATGATTTATATAAAGCCGATATTTAAGTTTTTTGATGATTGATTTTATCCACTAAATGAGCCGAGGTAGGGGTTCTAAAATTTATAACAGTTAACAGTTATGTAATTCTTTTTTCTTAAAATGTTTTCTTACAAAATTACAATCAATGTTGATCCAAACTTTACTGAAATAAGAAGTGTATAATTATTTTATTTTAATTTTTAATTCAACCATTAGCCGTTTGCATGTTTTTTTTAATCGAGGAATAAGTATGAATATTGATATCAACGCTTTTTCTATACAAATTTAAAAAAGTCGTAACTTCCGGTCTAGGTACAGTACCTATGTACCGTTTGAATTATAACATCTGTTTTAGTGATTCTGCCAATCTGATGATTTGAAAGGCGGGGTAGTTTGGGGTGTTGGCGTCGCGGCGGCGCGATTGAAGCGGGTGGGGTGACTCGCCATTGGACGAGGTCGGTGCAGGCCGCCACGTATGCACTCCACCCCTCACCAGCCTCCGTCACACGCCACGTGCTTCTGACCTTTAGTCACCGTATAGACTCTACTCTCAAGTGACATTGTGTTTGTCACAACGTCTATAATGTGTAATCTGTTTTATTTACGTGTTTGAGTCACCGTGTGAGTGAAATTACAAAATTGGACGTTAGGGTTTATTTTCTATCGAAATATATTTCGTTAATTCCTAAAACGGGTTAACCCTTCGGCCTTTTATCGTTGAGAAATCTTTGCCTCCGCATCAATAACTCTAACCCTTCTTAACTTAGTTGAAGAATGCGGCATAAAAAAATATATTTTACAAAACCAGATCGGCAATTAATTCATAATACTTGTCAAGGGGTTCTCATTGCCAGCGGATGTCATCTAACGCTTGTAAGAATTTAAGCATTGCAGGGACAGCTCACTGCTCTTACTAGCTGAGCTGAGCTAACTCGTTTTATTTGAGAGTTCCCATTTGAAAAAGCAGTCATTCGGGTATTTTAATTAAAATTATATACGTTCAATTGATTAATATGTATAGTCGTTCATGGCTGTAATATTTACCTTATACATAACATTTATATACATGCATACTTTGTTTCTCTTTTGAGCTACTTCCTTCCTTCATAGACAAAAGTGAGTTGATGCCTAATATGTTAAGGGTTTTAAAATATAAATATCCAAGGCTGCGTTCGTTACGAGCTGGGGACTGACTCTTTGGGGACTAGCGACGCCAATCACTGCCGTTAAATCAAGTTTTCGTAGGTAGAAAAATTAGCTATTATTTCTTAATACACTTTATTTGTTTTTTTTATAGTTACCTGCCATTATGTCTTATAGCAACATAATTCGTATCTTTAATGAGGTAATTTAGAAACCTTGAACCTAACTTAAATCCTCTGAAGAGGACGGTATTTTTTACTTGTTTTTTCTTCATTTAACAATTTAGATTCAATAAATAAAGAGAAAGTTGGTAGTGTTAATATGAATGATATATAGGCAAAGCAAGAGTGGGCTGACTTGATAGTAGTATACAGTAGTGACGGCGGGCGGCGCGCGCGCGATTATGAATGGCGCGTGACGCAGCGCTGGGTTCCGGACCGAAGCAAGGCGCGCGCGCTCGCGCCGCACTCACTCCGCTGCTCTCGCTCGCTGCGCTCGAACGGTACGCTCTGTGCGCCATTGCTGCTTGCGTTAGTTTTATCAAACAAAAATTATCAGCTTATCAGTTTATTAGTTAATTAAATGTTTATAAACTTGCGATTGGATGTGGTTTACCTAAGCTCTTAAGTTTCGATTTGCCTTAATCACCTCTAGTGATTTTTGTATGATAGATTAGTGCAAGTGGTATATTTTGTAGGTCGGCACAGTGCCATACGTAATAGGGCTGGGATCCAGGACCGTTTAAAGGGCGTTTTCTCCTTGAGCAGCGGCTTCGCCCCGGTTGTTTGTAGTTCTAAGGTGTAGCGGAACACGAGCCGGGTGACGCCTGTACCGGACGAAGTAGGCGGTATCGGGCGACCGCCCTCCACGGGCCCCGGACGGGTGCCGTGAAAAAGACTGTGCGGGGCGCTGCCACACGGACCCACTAACGAATATACTTCACGAACTCTATCGTTATAGTGAATACAATTTTAGAATTTTCTAATATCGATAAAATAAACAATTTATTTAAAGGTAGAAACACAAAAGAAAAATATACATTTTATAATACATTTATTTCATTCATTGTTTTACATGTTTAAAATACGTTCTTTTCGTATCAATAGAAAATTTAATAAGATATTGGCTATTGTTAAAATATAATTATGCAATTTACATAAATTAAATAACTCCCATTGCTAAAGATTTTCGATATTGCCTAAATAACGATTTTGTATTATTATAAATATACACATAATATTCGATAACTTTGAATCGATACTAGAACCTCACTACTCGCGGTGCGCTCCCCGCGGGCCTCGATTCAGCCACGCCCAGCGCGCGCATTCTCCAACAAAATACACAAAATGGATGCAAGGAGAATCGAGTCGCGTCGGCGTCGCTCGTAGATCGCGCGGTTCAGTCACGCACGTCACATCAGTCAGTCGAGTAGAGATCTCGAAGCCTGCGAACAGTACGCACGGCGCACACGTGCCCTTGCGCCCGACCCTAACCGCCGCGCTCCGCGACCACCGCTCTAGGCAGCACCGATCCGACCGGTGCCTCACTCGCTTTCGACCTATTATGTAACACGAAAATAAACACCGCGCCTTTAACAGCGAGCACGTGTGCGCACCGGCTGCCGTACCTCGCTGACCGCCGTCCACAACCGACCGCCAATACATCGACAGTCACTGCCAAAGTTTAGACTTAACATCTTTCAATCTTCATCAGTTTACAAGTTAACATCGCCTGTGCTACAAATTGCGGCTAAAACGTTAACAAAATTAAATACTTAAATTTAGATCAATAAGTGTTTTACAATATATAGGGAAATCCAAAAGTGATCGTGTTTTTAGTGGATTGTTCACATTAAAGTGCAAAATGTCTAATTCTCTGGAGCAACAATTCGGCGATCTAAATTTGTCACAGGAAGATCAAGATCAAATTTTTGAACAAGAGGATCATCAGGATCAAAGGTTAGTTATATACATAGAAAAACATTTTAAGTATTTTTTTTGCTTATTAATAATGTGTAGTACAAATCTATTTTATTATTCAGCTTAGAGATCGTACAGTTCATGCGTATACTAATTTAAATAAAAAAATAATTAAAAAAAAAAGAAAGAAACAAGAAAGAGACATGTTGTCGTCTCACTTCACTTTAGTTCATCAATAGTCGACAAGGAATATGCTATGATATGCCATGCTGACAGTATTATTCTATTCAACATTGTGGTTCAACTGGTATTTAAAAAAATATATTGTCTATATATATATATGGTAGTAAAATACACTACATTCACTACATTGCTAATGGTTAAATAATAAACATGTGTAAACGAAAATTACAATTTACTAGTTCATTTGTTATACCTTAAAAATATATATATATATATTTTTAAATAAATTGTGTCTAGTATATGTCTAATTACTTATGTTAATTATATTAATATTTCCTTACAATGTGGTCTAATGGGATCGCGCACGACGATGATTCTCGGCGCCAATTCGCGACCGCTTGGCCTTGGAACCTAAAACGTATATAATAACAAACAGTACATCTTAATATATTGAATTTATAATTCACTCGTACCAAGTTGCACCAAGTTGACTCTTATGCATGCTCTTAATAATAATTGATTCTTACTGATAACCCTTGCAAATTTAGCAATGTTTTTAACGAAAGGGGATATAATATTATTTAATCTATAAACTCTTAAATTTGCCCACGCATATAATAAGAACAAGGTTATTGATCTGATATCACAAGTACTTAAAATGGCCGTTAATGTGAAGGCCAAAGGCCAGCATCATTAATGGTTTAATAATGTAGATTGATACTGTTTTTTTTATACAATAAATACCTGTATTGGGTAGGTACATGGACACTTACCTTAATTTGTAAAGAAAGTATCTACCTAATAACAATTTGGATTTTGGTAAATTAATTATGAAATAGAATTTACTAATATGTGGGTTGACGACATAACTAGTGACGCAGCTGAAAATTATATTAATAAATAATCGGTTCATCCGAGAAATGTAGCGAGAGTTAGTTGTAGACAATCTTTTCAATTTTTGTTAGCGGTCTCTCTACTGCTATCAAAAACGAGGTATTCTGTTTTTGTATATTATAATGAAACGTCTATAATAATAGACACATTGGTCATTATTTATTTGATAATTTAAAAATCAAAACTTAAGTGGTAGGCTAGCGGGACTAAAATCCCCAGCCCCACCCTCAAATAAAATTTTATTTATCGATTCGATTTTTTTTACTACTGGAGCAATGTTTTATAAAACAAAAAGACCGGGCTTATCTCTGCAGAGCTTCCCAATTGGTCAGCCGAGTACAACGTGCACATCCGTCTTCGGTGATGGTTTAGGTGTTAGCTATCAAGGAGTGGCTGAGCCATATTTTTGAGATAAAGGTGTCATAGAAATCGGCTGAAGTGTGTCTAGATATGATTCCTATGAATTTGGTAAAGCATCTTAACAAAACCCTTAGCAATAATCAGTACCGGGTCAAATTCTTTAGGGATGGAAGATTAGCCGTCATCTAGTCCCAAAGTTATAAATCTGATGATTTATGGTCAGTTTTAGAGAGTATAGCATTTCTCTGAACGCCATGATAATTTGGGAGTCTTATTAGCACAGCAATAGAGCATGGTCGCATAGTGATATATAAAAATATATATATAAATATATATGTATAATAATAAAAGATGTAACCATCCTCCTGAAATAAATCAAATGGATAATTTTAATTTTCAAATCCTGTTGCTAGTTCCAGAGATTAACACATAGGTAATAAATCTTTAGCCTTATAATATTAATATAAATTTGTGACAGCAGTCTCATGATTATTTATAATTTGATTCCTAACTTTTTTATTATTTACGTACAATGGAAGAACAGTTTTTTAAAAATCTTATTTAGAGAGAGAAAAACGGAATTATACAGTTACAAAAAGCAGAAAATGTTAAGCTTAAGGTGCTTAAGAATTTAAATTGTATTTACAACCCAGGTATATATTTTTTCCATAATCTTTTTACTTTGAAAAGGTTTCATTTTCCTGAATTTAGTAATCCTACATACATGCCTAAATCAGTATTTTATTGAATTCAAATGTCCATTCACTTTGCATCCACAATTTCCCATTATGGGCATCGAATTTCATTCACTTTTTATTCATCATCATAGTTAAGATAGAATTACGTAAATGTGTTAATGCATGAGTAAAAGATTTAGAATAAATCTATTTTGATTATCACAATTAATAAGTGAATTTAGTAAAAAGGGAGTTTCAGATTATTAAAATATTTATTTGAATAACATAGGTTCAGTAAACGTTTACGTTTTGTATTATTGAAGTAAATATAATAACCTAACCTAACCTAACCTAACCTAACCTAACCTTACCTTACCCCCCGGTTAGTTCGTCGTCGGTTTTCGATCAATAAGTGAAGTCGAATAGTTGTATAGCAAAAAACGTCGATACGATTAATATACCTTCTTTATTTTAATTCAATGTAACGGTTTTATATATATATATATATATATATATTATTGTTCTAAAAGAAATAAAGACAAAATTATTTTTTCTATTTTCACCGGTTTTCGTCTACTTCCTATAGTAGATAAGCGCTAAGGGATTCAAAGAAGTATGTATATATTTGCATTATTGAAGTTATATATTATTAAGTTTATATTCAAATAAATAAAGTCTAATAAACAAAAAAATAACTAATAGGCAAACAAAATATAGAGTTAGGGGTTTTTATGCCTTTTAATATTGTTTTTATAAATTTGAACTGAATATCCTACTAAAACACGGCTACTAATAACCCTTTGTAACTGTTATATGTAAAAAGTTTGTAACTGTTATATGTAATATGTAAAAAGTAAGCCGAAACACTTTTATTGTCAGTTGATTTAAAAAATAAACAAAACCCAAATTGAATAATAATCGATTTGCTCAAGTTCTATAGATATTTCTAACGAAGAGAAATTATGATCATTTAAAGTAAGTTGTCCATGATCATGGTGGTTTTTTGAAAATTTGTAGTCTAATACAAGTGTGGTGGCAAACAGGCGAACCCACCTTACTTAACCGCGATCTATCCCGGCTGAGCACGGTTGAAGTTTACCTTTAAAAAGCAATTTAAAGATTGTTTTATTTCTTTATATTATTAAGTATGTTTATTTTAGAGATATGGACGAGCTGTCGCACTGAAGGACTCATTTTTATTGATATTTTATACAACAATACTATATGGTTTCTTTAATTTTTTTTTTATACAATTTTTGACCCGATTTTAATGGTGATTCGTACATACGTCATTAGGTTTTTATTTTTTTATACATAAATAAATATAACGGATTAATATCCCGATTTCAGTATTTTCAGAATAATTTTCTTTCGTCACACCGTTTTGTTATTTGAATGAATTAAAGATGAGAGAATTATCTTGTTGACGCAATCGAGTATTGATGAACGACCGGGTATTTATTATATTATATGGAATTTGGGGTATACATTCAGTTATAATTAGTCTAAATTAGGTACACTTCTCTTACTGCGATTGTGCAGTGTTCATTCTGACCCGCGTCGCTTAGGTAGAAATAAAATAATATAAAATTATGTAGACAAAAAACTAAAAAACTTTTTATTTAAATATATGGGATGTGTACATAGATTTTGTGTTTTCACAAAAATAGAGCTTGCATATGCGGCCAGGACCGGAGGTAGCACACCTGCCAGCCGGCAGGTGGTGACGGGGAGCGCACGTGCGCCTCGTCGCAACCCGCCACCGCCAGATTGCACTTAGCTTTTTATATCCATCAACAGTACTTTAATGAATTCTCATCAAAAGCACATTTAGAGAAATGACTCTGCAATAACATTTCCTTTCAAGTACGTATTTTTAAGATCAATTGAAATGTCGATTGACACCTTTTGAGTAAAATAATAATCGTTACCTACTTAAATATCAATAAAAAAGAGAATTCCAATAAATTATCATTTCTAATATTCATTTTAATTGCTACCTGACTGTTCTTTTAATTAAACAAGAGACTCTTCCACGTTTCTTCACCCGTTTTGGATTAACTAGTAAGATTTAAAAACAGAACATTCTTTGTTTTGTTATTTCATTTCTATGTAGGTCGCATAAATTCTCATTAAGTAAACAAACGCAATTAATTAATAAATGCTTTACCTAACAAACTTAATACAATAATAATTATTTTATTTCTTGAGTATTATACTTAATCTTATTCAATTTTGTAGTTCAATTTAAACCAAACCAGCATATTTTTGAAAAAAAATAAGTTAGTTACTAAAGTAATTTATTGTTTGTAGCCTATGTTTATTTGTGCTTTTTGCATTCAGCCATTGTAAATAATAATATTCAAGTCAAATTGGTAAAAGGCGGCCGGCACCTGTACCTTCAGACTGTTTTAACTACCGACGTGTCGTAGGCAGGTGGCGCTTCGAGTTCATTGTTTTAATCATTGGTCTTTTATTATTTTGGTATGACTAGTTTATATCAGGGACAGGGTTCATATTTACCAATCTTAAATGTATATATGTATATATTAATAAACTCTTGATAATCCTGCGTAACACTCTTATCTATTGTTGAATAGCTGTTACTCGTAATTTCATTTTCACAATGAGACCTCCGTTAATAAGCTATCCTAATATATTTTATTATTAGTGTTATTGATTAATTCTCAAAGCAGTTTTTTATGTTTTCCCATAGGTCTCGTTTATTATTCTTCTATTAAGTAGCTATACTAATATAGACAACTAAATGCATTGTTAAAAGTACATATTTGTATAAATACAAAAAATATATATACGGCATATTTATCGGCAATTTTAGCTTTTTTAAAGTTTAATTTATTAAAAAAACTATTTTTTTTTTGAATGTACCTATGACGTTTGAGTTATTCTTTTAATCTTTTATTCAACGTCATGCCATATTCTATTGTATGTTTATCCCGCAGCTTCGCTCGCGTCGCTCGCTTAAATTACGTAAAGGTAATGCTAAGGTTGTGACGATGATCGTCTACATTTATATTTATAAGAACTAAACATTTGTTATTTTTGCCATTAATGCAGTGTGTGCTCTTCTCAAATAATAAATAATCCAGCTATCAACGTTTAATATGTAAAAACCTATTCATAAAAAAATATTAAAACTAACTAGTTCCAGTGAAAACTATAGACTCAGATATAATAAACTTAAACCTACACCTTGTGCAGTTCATTATAGTATTTGTTTTTTTTTTTTGTCAAATAAAATTTAATTTCATAACAATGTACGAGTATATATTATTTTTTGATAGTTAGAGTGGTATGTCGTTAGCCGATGATATATTACTTCCAGGATGCCTTGTCAATGTAAAAAAATGAGCTAACATTAATAGGAGTTGTATATGTAGTTTATCCTGAAAGTAGAGAAATTACGAATGAGTGCATTGAATGGATTGTTAGTTTTTATCAAGTAGGTGGCGGGTGCGGTGCGGTGGTGTGGGGGAGGTGAGTGCCGGCAGCGGTGGTCATTTTGCATGGCACGACCGTTGTGACAAAGCCCGCGCCCGCACCTCGCTCGCCCGCCGCACTGCACTGCGCGCTCAGTCATTCGGCAACGCTCGCGCTGGCGCTACTTTATAGCGCGTTTCCGTTTTGACTCCTTGCACCGGTTATTTTTTTTTACAACACGGTTCCATTAGTGCCTTATATTTTTTGATTCTTATTGTTATTCAAAACTATTTATTGAAATCAATAACAGACTGTTCACATAATATTGACATTATAACGTCTGTGCAACTAAGTCTTGTCAACCGCGTCAGTCACGCAGTCTACATATGGACACTATGGCGAAATACCGCAGGTATGCTTACGCGAAACGCCTAATGTCCTATCGGCGAATGACAAATATTTAGTATTTATGATCACACAGACCTTCAATACTTTTGACTGTATACTTGGCTGCCGTCATCTTGTTTATTTACCCACCATCTACAATGTAAATGCTACAATTGTTCAACAAATAACTTGCACTTGAGCACGTGGTGCGTAAAGTAAAATGGCGGCGCCGGCGTCGGCGCGACCGGATTCATATGAGTCATACCGTAAAGCGCCAAGCGCTTGCTGATAAAACATAGCTCTGTTATCTGAGCAAAGAGCAACAATTGAATAATAATGCTCTCAATCTACATGCTTTTGAATCAAACCGCCCCATTCACTTTCAAGTCCACTCAAATATAAGTACACTACTGTTATTGTATATTCAATTTCAATAATAATGATCTATCTATACCCACATAACAATGTTATTTTATATATATTAATTTATATATATTAATTAGGAATTATATGATTATTAGAAAAGTATAAAAATTGTCCAATTAATATTTAGTACCTAAAGGTTTTTAGCTGAAAAGCAAAAAAAAGTTGATTATATTTAATGTAAAATAAAAAAACCTGCAGCTCTTCGCCCGTTCGACCTTTCACCTAACCTATAGTAATGTTTGTTTCTGGAAGTACCGTAAAAATCGAATTATAACTTGGAAAACCTAGATTTAGGAGTGAGATTTAAAAAAGAATGTCCGAACGAACCTTTATCAAGCCCGGGGTTGTTTTCCATAGATACATATTTTCCTTGATTTTAATATTCGAAATCTTTAAAATCGATTGATTTCCATACATTTGTTTTTCATTTCAGCCCTTAATTAAGTGGATTAAATTTACAAAAACCCTTAGCTGTACATTATATATTAATCACCATAATCAAGGAAGTATTGTGTAAAAAAATGTATTTATAGCTGATATGTCTGGAAACGCCTAACTATATATCCATCCAAAGGTAGATTACAGTTAATTAATTCACACGAATCATTTTCCTTAAATGTTTATAAACAAACAAGTGAGGCAGCTATAATGTTAATTTTGTTTTATATTAATTAGGGGATTTTAATTAAAGGATTCCACTGAGTCACTAAATGATTCTAGAGTAAAACGTAATAATACATATATACATACTATCTTATTTATAATTATGAATGATTGTTAATATTCGTGTTGAAAGGTTATTTATTATGCGGGACGTCTGCTTTGTGCCGACGCGAGTGACATGCGTAAAGTTTAGAGGACATCTTATATTATAAAGAAAGCAATTCTGTAATCTGAAATTATCACAAGTTATGTTTATCATTTTTTTTGTGATATATGTACTTATAATGGGCCGTTATATTACAATAACATTTTTTTATATTTTGCTACAGGCATAGCTATAAAAGTATATAAAAAAATATGAAAAGTTATAATGCTAAAACTATTTTGATGACCATATAGATCAAGCAAAATGTTGCTTAGCTGCAATAATATAATAAACTTGACAAAGGCGTCTAATGTCTGCGCCCTGGCACCGTAGTGGTTTACTAGGTAAACGCACTATAAGAGGTCACGAGATGGCCGAGCGAATGCAATAGAGCTACTACTATTTATTTGTGAATGGCGTAGAGCGCATAAGAAGCGGGAGGGGTCGAGTAGTGCGCGGCGGATGATGTCATCTCCGCTCCGCCATTTTGTATTGAGGGTCGCTAACCGCTTATATTACCGCTGCCGTATATAATATAGTAGCATGTGCTATTTTTATTGTTTTATCTATAAATAGTTTTTTTTGTTATCAGTCTGCGTACATATCGACTCGAGGACAATGTTGACTTGATTTCTAGTTTTTAAGATAATATTTTGCTACAATTAGTGAACTAGATCATGTCGCTTCTCACAGCCGATCAAGGGTTCTCATCAGTGGGCTCCCCCTACATGCTCGCTTCGACACCATCGAGCCCCTTCTCTCACAGTACGGCAACGTGCAACATTGCGACAAAGCGAATTCTCGCGATGCCAATACCCAAGCGGTGTTCATCACATTCGAGACACCGGAGCAGGCGCAGCAGTAAGTATTGTCTAGAGAATCGGGATGTTTTTATACTTGCTTTTCTATTTTGTATGGTGCGGTTTCTTTGATCTTTGATCGTTTTTTTAATATTGCACGACTTCTTTCTCTCGCTGTCTATTACTGTGTCGAAAAGGTCTTGCTTTGTTTGTTGTTTTCAGGACATCGATACTACTTGCATGATTTTTTTCACACCCATATTTGTATAACGTTGCAGCATAGTTAATAATATGCATGTTATAAGAAGTAAAATGCACTAAAAATGTAATGTTTACATATAGTCTTACTTTAGGTAACTTCGAGGAATTAACTTATTTCCATTGCTACCAGTAAATGTGCATGCTCAATTGAGTACCAATAAATAATTTGTTTTCTTGATATAATTATATAAAAAGTAACTGTATATGGTTAAGCTAAGGACGTATTGAACTTGTGTGATAAGTACTTCTACGAAATTTATATTGACAATAAACCTTATATTGTTTTAATATGACAGAGCCATCAATGGTCTCAACGGGTGCGAGGTGGAGGGTAGTCGCATTAAGGTTGAAGCGGCGGATGGCATGTCACGTGGCGGAAGACGCGGGCGACCGGGTGGCGGCCGGGGCGGCGGTGCCCCTGGGGGCGGTGCTCGTCCCACTGATTTCCCGCTACGGCTACTAGTCCAGAGTGACATGGTCGGCGCTATCATCGGACGCCAGGGTAGCACCATCCGTCTTATCACGCAACAGAGCCGAGCCCGCGTTGACGTACACCGCAAGGACAATGTTGGCTCCCTCGAGAAAGCCATTACCATATATGGCAATCCAGATAATTGCACTAACGCCTGCAAACGAATACTTGAAGTAATGCAGCAGGAAGCTAACAACACTAATAAAGGGTAGGCAACCAACCATAAACATAATCAAATTTGTTCTCTTATGTTACATTAACAGCTAAATAGTCTTATGATTATTATTTATTACAGGGAAATATGCCTTAAAATATTGGCTCACAATAACTTGATTGGTCGCATCATAGGCAAGGGTGGAAACACTATCAAACGGATAATGCAGGAGACCGATACAAAGATAACTGTGTCGTCTATAAATGATATCAACAGCTTTAATTTAGAGCGAATCATTACTGTAAAGGGAACAATTGAAAACATGGCTAAAGCGGAGTCCCAAATTTCGGCCAAACTGCGCCAAAGTTATGAAAATGATCTGCAGGTAATTAATGATATTCATAATAGGAAAACACTATTTTGGGTAATACGATAGAAGTACAAATAATAGATATACATTATTTGGATTATCGCAAAAGATTTCATTCAACAGTCAATATTATGTATTCCAGGTGCTGGCGCCGCAGAGCATAATGTTCCCGGGGTTGCACCCGATGGCGATGATGTCAACGGGGCGCGGCTTTTGTGGCGCGCCGCCTCCCTTCCCACCGCCTATATATGCGCCGCTGGCCGGCCAGGGTGGCGCGCAACAGGGCGCTGGCGACTCGCAGGAAACTACTTATCTTTACATCCCAAATAACGCTGTCGGTGCCATTATTGGCACGAAGGGATCACATATTCGTAACATCATCCGATTCAGCAATGCTTCCGTAAAGATAGCGCCACTTGAGCAAGATAAGGTGATTGATGGTGTGGCAGTAGCGGGGCCAGGAGCCGCTGCGGGCAACGCTGCTGCGCAGCAGGAGCGCAAAGTGACAATTGTGGGAAGCCCAGAGGCTCAATGGAAGGTAAGAATTAATATTAATATTTTCTGATAGTGCATTAAAATAATTGGTTTTACATTTTCATTTCATTTGGTTGTCTTCATTAACTGTTTAAATATAACATTTCAGGCACAGTATTTGATCTTCGAAAAGATGCGAGAGGAGGGTTTCATGTCGGGCTCTGATGACGTGCGACTCACTGTTGCTATAGTGGTGGCGTCGTCGCAAGTGGGGCGCATCATTGGCAAGGGCGGTCAGAACGTGCGTGAGCTTCAACGCGTTACCGGCTCGCTCATCAAGCTGCCTGAACAGCCGCAACCGCCCGCCGCGGCCGGTAACGACCATGAGACTACCGTGCACATCGTCGGTCACTTCTACAGTGTCCAGGTTTGTTGATATATATATTTACTTGTATTAATGATTCTAATTTTATAAATATGTATTAAAGCAAGGAATATTAATTAACGAATTATAGATATATCTTAAACATTGATAATAATATTTTGTGTGTAATTATGTTTAAAACATTTCGTGTTTATTTGCAAAGCGATATTTTTTATTAATATCTGAAGAATAAAATATGATAAGAGGTGTGTGAGAGAAGAGTACACGAGTGGGTAGTTAATATATTTCAAATAATCATAAGTAGTTGTACATGTAGTTACAAGTCCAGTGTATCGTGGTTGCGGGTGTTGGAGAGTCTGCAGTTTAAGATAAGTACTTCGTTTTTAAATAGCTGCTGGCGCAATGCGATGGTTGATGAAGTTGTTGGCGACTCACTGCGGCATAATAAATGTTTAAATGTTGTAGCGATCGCCCGATGCGGGATGAGAGCGTTGTGGCGAACAACATACAACTCTCGCTGCCTCTGTGTGAGATGTCACAATGGAAATTTGCCACTTGACACCCCATCATAGCGGCTCGTATTAACGTAACTGTTTGATAGGTGAGTTTTTTCTCTCTACTTTATCATCACCAGGCGAATGTACTACGAATGTAATGTATTAATTGAATTTTTTTATATTATTTCTTGTATAATTAATTCATCAATGTTTAAGGTGTTCTATAATTGTTTTGGTTGTCGCGTCTGGACTTGTAATATCTACTTGTAACTACATGTACATAGGGATTTAAATATATTTAGTATTAATTATGTGTATGTATTATCGAAGTATTGTGTGTGATTGATTTGAAACTGATAGTGAGATTGTATTGCTAGAAATTCTGAAGATTACCATTTATCATTCTGACTGGACACTATCCCAAAATATTATGACAAAAATGAGTTTATTACTGCTATGCAAGATCTATTTCGTACGAAAATATCGTATTGTGGCAATGCTTTGCTCAGCGCATAATGTTACAAA
This sequence comes from Dircenna loreta, assembly GCA_963555665.1. Classification (NCBI taxonomy): domain Eukaryota; kingdom Metazoa; phylum Arthropoda; class Insecta; order Lepidoptera; family Nymphalidae; genus Dircenna; species Dircenna loreta. Next base: position 10,959,462 of record OY743092.1, read on the forward strand.
CAATATGTGACGTGTCGGGTTGGTGGTTGCAGTCGGCGCAGCGACGCATCCGCTCGATGGTGGCGCAGGCGTCGGCCCCGGGGCGCCACCGCCGCGCCGCCCCGCCGCCGCCGCCCCCGCAGCAGTAGGCGGACCGCCACTGCCACCACCGCCACCGCCCGCCACCACCACCACAATCACCGTCACCACCGCCCGCCTACCACCACTACTCTGCCGCCACCGCACCGGGCCACCTCGCCGACCTTACCCCGCCTCGCTCCTGCCGTCGTCCGGATACCACCGGCGCGGCCCACCCCGACCTAACCCCGCTGCACAACTTCGAACACTTCGATTTGTTGACAGCGTGTCCATGTTGTTGTTGAAGTATTATATATTAACGTAGTGAATTATAATAATTAAATAATATTGACGAATTTTATCCCAGGATTGATGTTGATGAATAATTAATTGGATATATATTATGTATTTTATATATATTATTCATATACACTATTTTTTTTAACGATAGTGACAGTTATATGAATTAGCCGGAATATATTTAATTGTTATATTATTGTTTTCAATTTTCATACCATGTTATATTTATAAAGCATTGTAAAGAGTTCACTTAACGCAATAGTTAACGATTATGTTCTCATATACACATGTTAGTAGCAATAGGTTTAGAATACAGGCACCATTATTATACAAACGAGATGTAATACATATTTTGTTTTGTTATGAAATAATAGATTAATCTGTTAATACACTACAATATGCTGTTAATATTATTCAGAAGGGTGTGTGGGTTGCGAACATCTTTAAGAATGGAAAAGAAACACGACATCGCGTAATTTGATGAGGCTCAAGATAAATGGAATGCTTTGCAAGTATGATGTAAGGGATATAGTAGAACAACACAGATAGATATGTGCGCGAGCCGATGAGCGCTCGGCTGACGTCGTCCGCGGGCCGCCGGCCCACTGACGGCGCGAGACTGACCGACCATTCGACAGACTGACAGACTAGTCGACTACGACGGGTTGCCCGCGGCCGACGATCGCCTTCGCGGCGCTCAATTGCTTTCACCAGCGAATGATATAAATATTTTTTGATAGATTAGTCATCGTTGGTCAGTAAGGTCTTTAATGGTACGAGTTTTAATTTGTAAGTGACATTTGTTGATCGTTTTTCTTTGTAATTTTGTCTTTGTTAGCTTTATTACGGTTTTCCTGTATCGATGCGGCAATGAACGATCTCCACGCGAGCCAGAGGCGCCAGCAGAGCTGGCGCTCAGCGTAGCGGTGCGGTCGTTCGGTTCCACGCGACGATACAGTTTTATGCGTGTACGATTTGCGTTATAATTGTGCCAAGTGAGATATTTAAATATGATCTATTAAGAATAAGTGAAGAAAATATCAAAATTAATGAAAGCTTAGATATTTATATTTATAATTGTGATAATAATATATGGAAGTTTTGGCAAAACGTAAGAATGTTTTACATTCTTATACCATTATCTCGACACGAGACTAGAGTATAAAGTATAGTGTGTCCGCTCCCAGGTGCATAAGATAATTAGTTAGTCTTTGGCCCGCCGACGCTCCCGCGACTCATTACATCCGAGCGCATAATGATTGCTTGCCCACTCGAACCGGATACTTCCACATATTATTGAAAATTATCTCGCTCTTGGCATTTATATTCACCGAATGTACCGTAACCGAACGATATAGTGATACCGATTTATTTTAATGAAACATCTAATTCAACTAAGAAAGATTTAAATAATTTAAAAAGTCAGCAAATGCCAGATGTGCGTGCTAAGCGCATGTCGTCAATAATTATAATAAATGTATTGGGTAATATTTAAAAGCACTTTAAAATGGATGTTTTAATTTAGGGGTATATTAAATACTTACACAACAACTTAAATACAAATAATAAAGCTTTAAAAATATTTCGTTATGTTAGAATGGATAGTTTGCACTGTATTACCGATGTACTTACTACAAACTTTATACTTATAATTATATAAACATTTAAGATTAAGATGTTGTAAAAGCAGTTTTTTGTACCACTGTTCGGTGTTCTCTCGTAGATGATAATTAAAGCCATAATCTATCTGTATAGTTTAAGGATGAATAACTATGAAATGGAGAGATAATATAAAGTTAATCAGTGTGAGTGCCAACTATCATTTCAAAAATGTTAAGACAATGGTATCTTTTTCAAAGTGCGATTATGTATTTCCCTTATGTGTTAATTATTTCCTGACTACTGTACTTTAAGTAAACTCATCTATAAATGTACGTGTTCGCATGTATTATGTATACAATTTAATACAATAAAGTTGTGAATGTATCATAATCTATCTATTGGAATCGAAACCGCCAGTAGTCGGATATTTAAACAATTCGTTTGCCTTACCATGACAATCGTGAAACGACGAGCAAACTTAATGGATAATGTTGATTTGTTTTCTTAAAGGAAGATTACAAAACCATAACAGTTTACTTAACAGCAATAAGCCAGTATTCGTGGATTAAACATATTGGTATCGAAAAGTACTTGCACCCAAAGAAGTATGTTAATTGGCCCCCCGCTGTCACGCTACTACTTTATTCATAACCTAATTGCGTAATTGCAAATTTGGGTTATATTTTGAATTGATGCATTGTCTAACATTCCATATTTAGATTTTATTAAGTAGTAAAGAATACGTAAATTATACGAAGGTTTTGCTGTCAATATCTACGAACATGTATACGCAAAGTTAATAAAAACAATCTTAATTCGTCCAACTATAGATATTCAACATGTTTAAAACCGGTTAGAGCGTGAATGCGTGGGGCAATATAGATACATTTAGCCAACAACAAATCTGGATTAATTACTACGGCATCATGGTTTGTGTGTAACTGGGCCATTTAATTTATTAAATGGCTTTATATAAATAACGTTTAGTAATTTAAGTATGCTTGTACACAGATGCTATATCATGTAAAAATATTATTTTGTGCTATAATTGTCTGTACATTTCAATGTGAAGTGACGTGACCAAGTTACACGTGATATGGCGTCTCTTAACAATTTATTAGCTGCTCGGTTACAGAGGTTAGAAACATTCATTCCCGTTTGCGAATACAATGTAACTGTGCCGCTAATAAAGCTAGTGTTTACAAAATCATGCTTTTAAAAATTATTTTATAACCGATTTGTATTGTTACAAGCTAACCTCCGGTCGATTGAAACTAAATTGTAGACTGTAACTTTCTTATAAGAAGTTAAAACCACGACTCATCAAAATCGAAATAAATAAAGAACAAAAGTGTAAGCGCGTCGGCCGTTCCGTGCAGTATCTATTCGGTGTAACGGCTGCTCGACTGCGACTGGAGGAGTGTACATATAGGCATGTCGTTTATTCCTTCCAATTTTAAGCGAGAGTATCGTGATGTGGTTTACATTGCGACGTAACGTGTTAGGAAGCAGAAATTAATAGTTTTAGTTGATTATTGTATCGTTGTGAAGTAGCGTTAAGTTGAGGCAGGTACGGGCGCGCGGCCCGAGACTGAACTACATCGCCGCGTCGCCCGTGCTTAGCCGTCTACATGTCATTCTCGCTGGTAATATACTTTTATCATTCTTGTTTGATGGTTCTACTGTTATAGATTACATTATAATATTCATTTCATGTGTGTAATCAATATTTTGTGTATTTGGCGTGTGATCGACTGAATTTATCGATTTCATATTTGTGCATGATTGTATTTTTAAATAGTATCTTAATGCAAAAGGAATATTACGATTGAATATTGAGTTATTTGGTTATTTTTGAAATGAGAGCGCGGTCGAGCACACTGCATTCGGCGCAGAGAGCGCAGTGCCCATTGCCCGAAGGTTTTGTATTGAGGAGCTGTTGTTGTTGCTTCTCATCTGAACGTATTAAGGTCCAATGTACATTTTAGAAGGGTTAATTTTTTATTCATTAAACTTGTGCTGGACATCTTACATATTCCACCAAAATTTTCTTTGAATTTTACTGTTAATTTTAGAACCATTTTATAATTGGTATAAGTTCAGAAACTAATAACTACCTCAATATTACTAAATGAATATGATAATTATCTTTGTGCATGTTTTTGGGAACTGAATTTAAAAGATTACAAAAATTCAATATAGTATAAGAATGCTATTTTAAACAGTAATGGAAATTGTCAAATTTAGGTTTCTTAACGTAATAAAATTGATGAAAATTATAATCGTTTTTATTTCAATTCAACCTTACCCTTTTAAAATACGTACGAACTGTAAGAAAAATTGGTACTCATTTATGTACATATACGACTAGGTTTAAATGTGAACTTGTTATTAACATAACAAAATTACGACTGATGAGGTTCCAACGGAATATATCCAATAAATCTTAATCAGTTTACGTATCTTCTATTGCATGTAGAAAAAATAATACGTTTGTGCATAAGCGTGTAACTTCGTTTGTTTTTTACTTTCTTGCGTTACCAAACTAGACGGAAGTCTGAATAAACGTCTTAATTGTATTTTTCGGAACGTTAATAAGCAGTGAAGCAGCCATTCTATTACACAATGTAATCGACGCTAGTCCTTTTGCGTACTATTGTCTGTAACTGTAAATAATATAATAACGCCTAGATCCAACGTGAAACTTGTTTCTAAATATGATTTTAGACATTATTAGATTTTTTTTCTTTTTGCATTATGGTATATTATATTGGTCGAGAAAAAGATACTTATAATAGAAAAAAATGTATTTAATACATAGAAAAAAACGTTTAAATTATAACGCATTATCTAAATAAATTTGATTTAAATATACAAAATATATTTCTACATATTTTTATAGCATGCCCTAATTGCACAATTCACGACCACCGTTTGGTGTTCTGAAGAGTTACAAGAGGTAGGGAGGCCTCGGGGCAACAAGGAAGGGCCCTGGCCCCAAATTTTGTCTATCGAATTTTTCAATAAATAATTTATTGAGAAACCAAGTAGGTTCTTTAACAGTTTTAACAAACATATATCTTTTAATCGGAAATAAGGATTATCTGAAATAAAATTTTATTTTTAACGAACGGAACCTTCCGAGCTCTTTTCGCCGAAAATCATTGATAATTTCGATAAAAACTAGATCCCGGAGAAAGTCGCTTTCAATGCTAAGAAAAGAAAGCTTTGATAGACGGTTTTCTTTAAACAAATGATCTCATGAGCATTGTTTGAATTCATTTTATAATTCCAAATATACAAGTATTCTTCAATTAACTCTTATTTTGTTTCAAAACGAATGAAATAAGTTTAATATTGGTAAAAGATAATGAATAAATATGAAAACGAATTTCAATCTGATATTTTTATTTCGGACGCGTTTCCGAAAAAGATAACTACATTGACAAAGCTTGACTACGCAACATACGCATTTTTAGTCGCGAAATAATGGTTACATGAAACAATTTTAATGCTTTGAAATTATTGGGTTTTTATATATTAACGTTTTCGTTTCGAACAAGAATACGTAAACGAAAAACGTATCCTTTTATTAAAATAATACGTAAACAAAAAACGTAGTATAGTTTTATTCACGTTAAGTTTGTTTTTGTAGCAATATGTACCGAAAAGTTGATGATTTTCGGCAAAACTGTAAAGGCGTCCTGAAGTTATCATTGTTTAATTTTGCCTTTTATTGACTGTTGTTTCAATGTGAAGATTTTCAATAAAGCTATTTATTGTTATTAATTGTTGCCCGCGGCTTAAGAAACACCTTTTTTAAATCCTTTTTATTATTTATATACGCTGCGCCTCTACGCTGCGTGGGGCGACCCACCCCGTAATATTTTATTATTGCATTATTTTTGTTTGAATGAAATTTTTAAATTCGTTATATCTTTTCACTTGATTGTCCGATTTTAATAATTGAAAAAAATAAATTTACAGATATTGAACCGGTTATTGATAGAATATAATTTACTGGCATAAGGATCAATGCAGAGGTATGAATAAAATGGTTTGAATATTGTTTTTGCACTTTTATTAACTTATAAATGTAAGACAGGAGTTAAACTAGTTACAGTAGTAGGGCATATGGCCCCCCCGGCCTCGCCGGGAACCTCCTCGTGTGCCTGTCCGTTATCAATGCCATTCGGATTCGTCTTGGCATTGGAAGCGGTACGGGCTTGGTGTTCCCTGGGCAACAACGATTGATGAGTTCTTTCGGGGGCTTGTCAATCGTTGGCTAATACCCGGCGCGGCGGGGGTCGGCCATGAGGGTTCGTGCCCGGTTCATGGCTGTCGGCTGGATCACGCAGTGGGCTGCCTTTCGGGGTGGCGTTGCGGCGGCGGGCTCTTGCTTCTTTCCATCGACCTTCTTCGGTGAAAAGCTGGCTTGGGCCCTGTTGGTGGGAGGGCACAGGCCCTCTTTACTGGGGTCTGCGGCTGCGGGGTCGCTCTGGATACTTCTCTTTTTGCAGAGTGGACTTAGGAGTGGTCCCGTGGTTGTAAGGGGGGTGCGCGGCGGTCTCTTTCTTGTTGAGGGAGAGGATGTTTGCGGTAATAGGGCTTGGACCTCTTTCTACCATATTATTAGCCAAATTTGCATCCATCCATAAACATTTAAACTGTCCTCGTAGGTTGAGATCTAGTGCAAGCGTTTTCTCACCCTATACCTATAGTTATTAAAGTATTATTAGCAGTATAAAGTTTAAAAGGCAGTGCTTTTGATTTCACTTCTTTATTATTCGGTAGGACGGATATATTAACTCCAGTATCTACAAGGAATGTTAGTTTGTTTTATTTCCGGGTGTTGTTGCTTGTTAAACATACATGTTGTAGTATATCGATGCCAGAGTCTTTTCTCCGTCAAGACGGCGGTAGTAACGTTATGCGTACATGCACTATTATAATTACTACGGTATTACGATGAAAGTTACGTTTATAAATGATTTATTTTGACTTCTGCAATTTCTAATGATATTTTCATTATATCTTTGTTAGTAGGACCCTACTAGGGCGTAAATAAATGTCGACTGTATTGGAAAGGTACTAGTTTAATTATTGTATATAATTTAGAAACGAATAAAATAAATTACTAAAGTCAGTGGTCGGTGTGATCGAGATTTGCGTGCGAACGAAACAGTGCAGGCCTAGACTGCGGTGCACTCGGTGATGTTAGTTGTCTTCCGTCCACCCGTTTTCCCCCTGTCGCAATGTTCTCAATGCTATCACCGAGATGAAGTGTGCTATATGCTAAAAGACTTCAAAGATCTGGAAGAGAACTGATATTATTATATGCTTTTCTTATAGTGCCAGTGCCGCACTGTGATGACACTATCCGTACCAGGAATATTAATGATTCTTCCGAAGAACTACAAAAGAGTAAGTAGAGATATCTCCTTAATCAAAACGAGAGAATTTACTTTTTTTCCTTTATTTCGCTATAAATTTGAATTCTATGCCTTCTCGAACTATGCGACTTTCGAGATTACAAGTTAAAAGAAACTTAGACCCTATAGAATTAGTTCCGTTGTCAGAGGTTATGCTTTGAGGCTTGCCAAGACGGGACACGAAACGTTTAAAAGCAATCGTATATGCTTCGCTTGATGGCGCCGTGACGAGTTCCCCGAGACGTATATTTTTCCAAATATGATTTTATTAATTTACAACCTCCGCCTTTTTGATTACTTATCAACACTGGCCCGGGGACACTACAGTGCAAAAAAAAGGAATTCTAACTCTGATCGAGCAGCTGGTAACTGGTCCATATTTGGCTGAATAGTTTGTGCTATACCTACAACACCTAAACGGAGAACTATCGACAGCTGCCACTACAAATTAAATTTGCTAAGTACTAAAATCGTGATAAAGACAAAACGTTTCACGGAATAGATTTTATATTTTTTAGAACCTTGAATAAAATTCAATGATGTTATTCTCTTAGGTACGGTAAGACAACCCGTCAAACTTATTATTTTTGTTCCAACAATTTTGGATAACCTTTTATGTGTATTTATCTATATGTGTATGATACTTTCTTCTAAACTCTAATATTTTCTGTAATTTCCTTATTTATTGTACCGCCTCTTAACTCTCTGCCACTCTTTAAAGTTGACTGTCAGAGAATGCTATTTAGCATTAAGTCCGTCCATTGTAACATTTTTTGTGTTGAAACAATAAAGTTTTAAATAAATAAAAAATAAATAAATAAACCTTAGTAAATTTGCTTTTGTTTTTGCATTTTTATTAAAATGTTTAATTAAATTTATTATGGAACTATTTGATCACAAACCGTTAAACAACATGTTAATAATGTTTTTAAACTATCGCGACTTGTACACATTTTAAACTAATATCGGGTCTACTACGCGATTGAAATTCGGCCGAAACGGCGGGAAATAAAAAGGTATTTCACTTTAATTAATTTTTATCGCGTAGTAGACCCGATATTAGTTTAAAACATGTTAATAGTTCAATGGTGGTGGTTTAATTTTTAGTTGTAATTTTTCAATCAGTTTTTAAGGCTATTTGTTTTTATCTAATCATAAAATTGTGAGTCCTGAATACTAAGAAGAATAATAATTAGCCCCCGCGACAACATTTCGTTAGCACATAGTTTCATGTGGGACAATCTGTGCTCTGTTGTATTTCATTTACTCTATTCCTTAGAACATTTTTTAATTTATGATGTGAAGTATGAAGCCGTCTTAGGAGGGCTTAATACTTCTTTTTTGTTTTTTCAATAATCTAAATTTACTAACTGAGAGGAACAAAGAGGTCAAAACTTTAATACACAGCCTTGCAGCTAGCGATGCTCCGCAAAGCTCAAGACATTGCACAAGGTATTGGAGACCAGGACCCTTAGTTACCTAGCTTCGTTTAGTGTGCGTACACGAAACGGTTATGTTCTTTGTTTACATTCTAACGGAACAAATAAAAGTTAAAATATGTGCTAGTTACAGCCGTACTCTAGCAGCCTTTGCCAAAACTAATGGGCGGTGACGAAACACTAAAATTGATCTTCTTTAGTCACACCGAATAGAGCAAATGTTTTTTTGCAATTATTTGTAAATGTTACATGTTAATTTTAAATAGAACTATTTTTCATCCATATTTAAATAGTTGATTTGTATTGCTTCTAATACAAATAATACGCCCATGCTCGACCGCATGTACCTAATACTCACTAAAAACCACCGACACCCACCAACATTCACCAATATCCACCAACATCCACCAACACTCACCAATATTTACCAACACTTACCAACATTTACATCGACATTTAAATCGATTGTACATTGCACTAACCAGCTACACATAAGTATGTGAAGTCCTGGGAAGTCCCAGGCATACCTTCCACATACATCACGGAGAATCTGCACGTATGCCTTTTCGGAATCGACGAACACCATCTGCAAGTATCTGTGTGCACGTGCGTACATCTCGCACAACTGGCGGAAAACGGATATGGCTTCCGTCGTACCTGTGTTTAAAGATGTTACTGGTGTAACTATTACTTATATACAATTGTTAGTAATATTATGTTTTTAAGCCTAATTGCAGCTTACAAAGACGCGCATTTCAACATGTATTTTTTTTAGCGATAACCAGCCTAATGATCAATTACCACCTGTGCAAGATTATACTATGTTTCAAATCGAAATCTTATTTCTAGTCATAAACGCATGCAATCAATCGCATTTAGCCATTTCGAAGATTTGGTGAAAATAAAAACACAATACAATTCAAAATAGATTTTTTGGATAGAGCATTTTAAATAGAGGATTTATTTCAAATAAAAAATATTTTTGTCTAAAGAAATAATACTTGCAAACATCTGTTGTGATAAGCTACAATACTATATATTTAAAATAAGTTTCGAGTCTTAAAAGTGACCGAGGTATTTAAAATAGATTAAAAATTTTAATACAATATATATCATATATTTTTTAAATAAAACAGAAGCGGTACTTAATAATGTATAGTTTTAAACATTTGTATTTAAACGAAATAGTTTACGTTGAAACACAAATTAGTGACATCTATCGGAATACATCAAAACTAAATATACGATAACAGTGTCAAAAAAATATCAGTTTACCAAGGGTCACCGATTCAAATCGTGCCCGTGTTGTTGATTTTATTCATTTTAAATTTATTTAATATACAAAATATATTTCTACATATTTTTATAGCATGCCCTAATTGCACAATTCACGACCACCGTTTGGTGTTCTGAAGAGTTACAAGAGGTAGGGAGGCCTCGGGGCAACAAGGAAGGGCCCTGGCCCCAAATTTTGTCTATCGAATTTTTCAATAAATAATTTATTGAGAAACCAAGTAGGTTCTTTAACAGTTTTAACAAACATATATCTTTTAATCGGAAATAAGGATTATCTGAAATAAAATTTTATTTTTAACGAACGGAACCTTCCGAGCTCTTTTCGCCGAAAATCATTGATAATTTCGATAAAAACTAGATCCCGGAGAAAGTCGCTTTCAATGCTAAGAAAAGAAAGCTTTGATAGACGGTTTTCTTTAAACAAATGATCTCATGAGCATTGTTTGAATTCATTTTATAATTCCAAATATACAAGTATTCTTCAATTAACTCTTATTTTGTTTCAAAACGAATGAAATAAGTTTAATATTGGTAAAAGATAATGAATAAATATGAAAACGAATTTCAATCTGATATTTTTATTTCGGACGCGTTTCCGAAAAAGATAACTACATTGACAAAGCTTGACTACGCAACATACGCATTTTTAGTCGCGAAATAATGGTTACATGAAACAATTTTAATGCTTTGAAATTATTGGGTTTTTATATATTAACGTTTTCGTTTCGAACAAGAATACGTAAACGAAAAACGTATCCTTTTATTAAAATAATACGTAAACAAAAAACGTAGTATAGTTTTATTCACGTTAAGTTTGTTTTTGTAGCAATATGTACCGAAAAGTTGATGATTTTCGGCAAAACTGTAAAGGCGTCCTGAAGTTATCATTGTTTAATTTTGCCTTTTATTGACTGTTGTTTCAATGTGAAGATTTTCAATAAAGCTATTTATTGTTATTAATTGTTGCACGCGGCTTAAGAAACACCTTTTTTAAATCCTTTTTATTATTTATATACGCTGCGCCTCTACGCTGCGTGGGGCGACCCACCCCGTAATATTTTATTATTGCATTATTTTTGTTTGAATGAAATTTTTAAATTCGTTATATCTTTTCACTTGATTGTCCGATTTTAATAATTGAAAAAAATAAATTTACAGATATTGAACCGGTTATTGATAGAATATAATTTACTGGCATAAGGATCAATGCAGAGGTATGAATAAAATGGTTTGAATATTGTTTTTGCACTTTTATTAACTTATAAATGTAAGACAGGAGTTAAACTAGTTACAGTAGTAGGGCATATGGCCCCCCCGGCCTCGCCGGGAACCTCCTCGTGTGCCTGTCCGTTATCAATGCCATTCGGATTCGTCTTGGCATTGGAAGCGGTACGGGCTTGGTGTTCCCTGGGCAACAACGATTGATGAGTTCTTTCGGGGGCTTGTCAATCGTTGGCTAATACCCGGCGCGGCGGGGGTCGGCCATGAGGGTTCGTGCCCGGTTCATGGCTGTCGGCTGGATCACGCAGTGGGCTGCCTTTCGGGGTGGCGTTGCGGCGGCGGGCTCTTGCTTCTTTCCATCGACCTTCTTCGGTGAAAAGCTGGCTTGGGCCCTGTTGGTGGGAGGGCACAGGCCCTCTTTACTGGGGTCTGCGGCTGCGGGGTCGCTCTGGATACTTCTCTTTTTGCAGAGTGGACTTAGGAGTGGTCCCGTGGTTGTAAGGGGGGTGCGCGGCGGTCTCTTTCTTGTTGAGGGAGAGGATGTTTGCGGTAATAGGGCTTGGACCTCTTTCTACCATATTATTAGCCAAATTTGCATCCATCCATAAACATTTAAACTGTCCTCGTAGGTTGAGATCTAGTGCAAGCGTTTTCTCACCCTATACCTATAGTTATTAAAGTATTATTAGCAGTATAAAGTTTAAAAGGCAGTGCTTTTGATTTCACTTCTTTATTATTCGGTAGGACGGATATATTAACTCCAGTATCTACAAGGAATGTTAGTTTGTTTTATTTCCGGGTGTTGTTGCTTGTTAAACATACATGTTGTAGTATATCGATGCCAGAGTCTTTTCTCCGTCAAGACGGCGGTAGTAACGTTATGCGTACATGCACTATTATAATTACTACGGTATTACGATGAAAGTTACGTTTATAAATGATTTATTTTGACTTCTGCAATTTCTAATGATATTTTCATTATATCTTTGTTAGTAGGACCCTACTAGGGCGTAAATAAATGTCGACTGTATTGGAAAGGTACTAGTTTAATTATTGTATATAATTTAGAAACGAATAAAATAAATTACTAAAGTCAGTGGTCGGTGTGATCGAGATTTGCGTGCGAACGAAACAGTGCAGGCCTAGACTGCGGTGCACTCGGTGATGTTAGTTGTCTTCCGTCCACCCGTTTTCCCCCTGTCGCAATGTTCTCAATGCTATCACCGAGATGAAGTGTGCTATATGCTAAAAGACTTCAAAGATCTGGAAGAGAACTGATATTATTATATGCTTTTCTTATAGTGCCAGTGCCGCACTGTGATGACACTATCCGTACCAGGAATATTAATGATTCTTCCGAAGAACTACAAAAGAGTAAGTAGAGATATCTCCTTAATCAAAACGAGAGAATTTACTTTTTTTCCTTTATTTCGCTATAAATTTGAATTCTATGCCTTCTCGAACTATGCGACTTTCGAGATTACAAGTTAAAAGAAACTTAGACCCTATAGAATTAGTTCCGTTGTCAGAGGTTATGCTTTGAGGCTTGCCAAGACGGGACACGAAACGTTTAAAAGCAATCGTATATGCTTCGCTTGATGGCGCCGTGACGAGTTCCCCGAGACGTATATTTTTCCAAATATGATTTTATTAATTTACAACCTCCGCCTTTTTGATTACTTATCAACACTGGCCCGGGGACACTACAGTGCAAAAAAAAGGAATTCTAACTCTGATCGAGCAGCTGGTAACTGGTCCATATTTGGCTGAATAGTTTGTGCTATACCTACAACACCTAAACGGAGAACTATCGACAGCTGCCACTACAAATTAAATTTGCTAAGTACTAAAATCGTGATAAAGACAAAACGTTTCACGGAATAGATTTTATATTTTTTAGAACCTTGAATAAAATTCAATGATGTTATTCTCTTAGGTACGGTAAGACAACCCGTCAAACTTATTATTTTTGTTCCAACAATTTTGGATAACCTTTTATGTGTATTTATCTATATGTGTATGATACTTTCTTCTAAACTCTAATATTTTCTGTAATTTCCTTATTTATTGTACCGCCTCTTAACTCTCTGCCACTCTTTAAAGTTGACTGTCAGAGAATGCTATTTAGCATTAAGTCCGTCCATTGTAACATTTTTTGTGTTGAAACAATAAAGTTTTAAATAAATAAAAAATAAATAAATAAACCTTAGTAAATTTGCTTTTGTTTTTGCATTTTTATTAAAATGTTTAATTAAATTTATTATGGAACTATTTGATCACAAACCGTTAAACAACATGTTAATAATGTTTTTAAACTATCGCGACTTGTACACATTTTAAACTAATATCGGGTCTACTACGCGATTGAAATTCGGCCGAAACGGCGGGAAATAAAAAGGTATTTCACTTTAATTAATTTTTATCGCGTAGTAGACCCGATATTAGTTTAAAACATGTTAATAGTTCAATGGTGGTGGTTTAATTTTTAGTTGTAATTTTTCAATCAGTTTTTAAGGCTATTTGTTTTTATCTAATCATAAAATTGTGAGTCCTGAATACTAAGAAGAATAATAATTAGCCCCCGCGACAACATTTCGTTAGCACATAGTTTCATGTGGGACAATCTGTGCTCTGTTGTATTTCATTTACTCTATTCCTTAGAACATTTTTTAATTTATGATGTGAAGTATGAAGCCGTCTTAGGAGGGCTTAATACTTCTTTTTTGTTTTTTCAATAATCTAAATTTACTAACTGAGAGGAACAAAGAGGTCAAAACTTTAATACACAGCCTTGCAGCTAGCGATGCTCCGCAAAGCTCAAGACATTGCACAAGGTATTGGAGACCAGGACCCTTAGTTACCTAGCTTCGTTTAGTGTGCGTACACGAAACGGTTATGTTCTTTGTTTACATTCTAACGGAACAAATAAAAGTTAAAATATGTGCTAGTTACAGCCGTACTCTAGCAGCCTTTGCCAAAACTAATGGGCGGTGACGAAACACTAAAATTGATCTTCTTTAGTCACACCGAATAGAGCAAATGTTTTTTTGCAATTATTTGTAAATGTTACATGTTAATTTTAAATAGAACTATTTTTCATCCATATTTAAATAGTTGATTTGTATTGCTTCTAATACAAATAATACGCCCATGCTCGACCGCATGTACCTAATACTCACTAAAAACCACCGACACCCACCAACATTCACCAATATCCACCAACATCCACCAACACTCACCAATATTTACCAACACTTACCAACATTTACATCGACATTTAAATCGATTGTACATTGCACTAACCAGCTACACATAAGTATGTGAAGTCCTGGGAAGTCCCAGGCATACCTTCCACATACATCACGGAGAATCTGCACGTATGCCTTTTCGGAATCGACGAACACCATCTGCAAGTATCTGTGTGCACGTGCGTACATCTCGCACAACTGGCGGAAAACGGATATGGCTTCCGTCGTACCTGTGTTTAAAGATGTTACTGGTGTAACTATTACTTATATACAATTGTTAGTAATATTATGTTTTTAAGCCTAATTGCAGCTTACAAAGACGCGCATTTCAACATGTATTTTTTTTAGCGATAACCAGCCTAATGATCAATTACCACCTGTGCAAGATTATACTATGTTTCAAATCGAAATCTTATTTCTAGTCATAAACGCATGCAATCAATCGCATTTAGCCATTTCGAAGATTTGGTGAAAATAAAAACACAATACAATTCAAAATAGATTTTTTGGATAGAGCATTTTAAATAGAGGATTTATTTCAAATAAAAAATATTTTTGTCTAAAGAAATAATACTTGCAAACATCTGTTGTGATAAGCTACAATACTATATATTTAAAATAAGTTTCGAGTCTTAAAAGTGACCGAGGTATTTAAAATAGATTAAAAATTTTAATACAATATATATCATATATTTTTTAAATAAAACAGAAGCGGTACTTAATAATGTATAGTTTTAAACATTTGTATTTAAACGAAATAGTTTACGTTGAAACACAAATTAGTGACATCTATCGGAATACATCAAAACTAAATATACGATAACAGTGTCAAAAAAATATCAGTTTACCAAGGGTCACCGATTCAAATCGTGCCCGTGTTGTTGATTTTATTCATTTTAAATTTATTTAATATGTAAATAAATAAACTTGCTATTTATAAAAATAAGAACTTTGTTGTTAAATATTGGTAATTACAAACGAAATCTTAGTAATTACAAAAGGTTTTGTATAGATGGCGTTATTTTAAAATAAATACAGCATAACAGAGGCCATGCAATCACGGCTTCGTCTTTATAGCATTTTGTTTGTTTCTCGAAAACAAATAGATATAGACTACTGATAACGCGCGTTAGTATTTATAGTAACTAATTATAGTTACTATAAATACTAACGCCATCTATTAAACTACAGAATAACTACATTCGCATCGCCCGCTTTTTGTTTTCTTCGAAATTCCAATTGGGATAATTTACGTTTCGTGATACCCGTCTGCGGTGCTTCCAATTTATAAATTGATTATTGTATTAGTTATCTTAATTATTAGATTATTGAATACTACAATTATTAAGACTTGCCAAACTGACGTAGTATATATTTTTTTTTCAGTTCAGTAATTAATTGTGAATACTTGATTCGTCATATATGACATCATCTGCAACAGTTGACTTATATTTAAGATCACAAGTTACAGAAGCACTATTTAGGATATCGTAAGAAAAACAAAATGACAAATAAGTAAAAATTTGTAGCAACAACGGTTAAAAGACTCATATAATCTTATCTTATCTTATGATGAAAAAATAACATTCAAAATTAACTTAAATTTTATCGGTTATTTTTTTAATATTTTATTTAATAAATGTACGACACAGTGCGCTTTCTGGGTTCGTGAAGCAAAATGCATGGTTTTCTGGCAGCGGTATATGATATGGCGTGCTTTTGGCCATGTGGACCCTTGTAGAGGGCCGCCATGTTATTGGCTGACGATGAGAGGAAGAGGAAGGTAAAGAAGTGGAAGATTCGATGGCTTCTTCTAATTCATTTTCTAGCTCAGCTGCCACTTGTGCCTGTTCTGGCTCGTATGTAGATATAACTGTAGTTTTTTTCACATAAAGAGATTTCTTTTGTTTAACCTTTTCCGAAACTGAAATTACGTGAGAACGTGGGTGATTATTTATTTTTCTTTTGAGATATTTATTAATAAAGTTAAATAAACCCACCTGATCGTTTTTTTGTTGATTTGATGGCGCTTGGAAGACTTAAGGCTCGTTTTGATATAAATGATGGTTGTTTTATATTCAAAACAGATATTAATTTAGGAAGTGATGATGATATTACTCGGTATATTGTTGGTTTTAAAGTGGTAACAGAAAGCGTGACAGATTTGGGAATAGTTGAAGAAACCGTAGTTGATAAATGGATAGTCGAAGAACTAGGCGTATGTGAACGATTACTCGGAGTAGACATTTCAGATACAGTAGTAGATGCTGTAGTTGAAATAGATGATAAAGTTGTGTCAGTGGATGAGTTAGTGACTGAAACTGTAGTAGAATGGCTGACAGTAGAAGTAGCTATTGTCCGGCCCGGTCGCGGTCCGAATACGTTTTCGTAATCCCTTCTACGCCAAGGTTTTGCAGGACCATAGCCTCCTATCAAAACAATTCATATATTTTCTTTCATATTAGAGTATATATAATAAATAAAGAAGATAAAAGAGAATAACAGAAGAATTTAACGTACCATAATAATCTGGATAATTAATAAATCTCCGCCTTGGATAATCTGTTTAAAAATAACTCTCAGTAAATAATCATTGAAATAAGTTAAATTTACTTTAATTGTGATCTAAGATTGTTAATAAATTGATGATATTGTTGCTGGCTTAACCAATATTAGCTCAACAAACCATAATAATTGACGGCTGGCGGTGGACGTTGGCCGTGGCGTGGACTACTGCGAGCTCTGTCTACAAAATATATAATACCATAATAATAGCTAGAATACATTAAGAACATTTCACTATTCCTAAACTTTCCTTATATTTTTCTCTTGTAACTTTCTAATTAAGTAGAACATTTAATGAGAGGTTTCTTTTGGACTATCTACATGCCTTTGTTATTTTTTGTAATATTTAAAATTTAATGAAAGATTTAATGTGACCTCAAATTAGTACAGTTTTAAGTTGAGCTGATAGATCAATAAATACTTTTATTTAGTGCCACTTAAGTTTTAGATTAAATTAAATTATACAAAGACTAGGTATCTCACAGACAACGGAACCATTTTAAAATTGAGCTGTAAGCAGTATACACACGTTTTTACGAGAGAGAACTAACATACAGAGAGGCAGAATGGCTTAAAACTATTCTCTTATATATGGCTTCATTCCATGTACAAATAAGACAATCTGTTTTAATAATTGAATATGTTCTGGGCTTAGAGAAAGACGTGTTATATATTCTATTCGATGAGTCGTTTCAGTCGCTTTTCTGTTTATTTGCGTTTCTGAAGGTTTTATAATATATATAGTTATAGGTGAAAATATTTAATAAATACTCACAACCAGGGTGGTAGAATCGCCGAGGGCCATGAGTGGTGTAGAGCTTCAAGGCTTCCGCCGTTGAAGATTCTATTTTAAGCAATTTTATGAGTCAATGAATACCATCTAAGCAAGAAACTTAAGCGAAAAATTTTCTTCGCATTTATAGAAAAATTGTTCAGTCGCTTTTAATTTATATTATATTATAAAGCTGAAGAGTTTGTTTGTTTAAACGCACTAATCTCTGAATCTATCAGTCGTTTAAAAAATAAATAACTTGTTAATCGTAACAGTTATAAGCTTCATAAAGGCGCTTTTAGGAGGCTGTATTGTTAAAGCTATTATTAAAGTATATTGTTGTGCATGTGGATGGAGTCGCGGGTAAAAGTTAGTTATGCCATATAGGTAAGTGCCTTTTTTTCGAAGGCTGTTATGACATCTTTATTCTCACTTCATTTAATATTTTGGGTGTTATTTAAACACAATTAATGTTCCAAATGGTAACGTCTGGCCGAAATTCGATCTTTGTCATCACCGAAGAAAGTAAAGACACCTTTTCTCTATACGATTTGATATTTACATGTTTTTCTTGTAATTTTCTCAAAGATAATCAATAAATAAACCTATTTTAGAAGAAATATCAATCATATAAAATACAATTTCCAAATTCAAAACGTTATCTAAGTAGGTAAAAAACAAAAATACAAAAACCCCTCACGTTCAATGTGTCGTATTGTAATGTCTGTGGGTGTGTGCGTTACAACGTCGGTCGGTGCAGTGGTTGTAGCGCAGGTCTGTAAATCTTTATCATCGATCTCGTCTTCCTTGGTAGAACTCTTTTCTCGTAATACTCTAGAATATTCTGTGTTGAACGAAATAAACCATTAAGTGTCACTTTCTGCCACGCTCTTCTAACATACGTCATCTCCGTGCACACTATAAGTATTCACGAACTTCATCATGTGTTCTTCGGTTGCGATTGTCTCTTATAAACACAATTCATTCTTAAAATACTTACTCTTACATCCTTTTCGTTCCTCTTTTCATATTTCCATCCCGCATTAGGAGACGAGCGATTTTTTTTATCTTTTCTTCACCGCTATCATATTTTAAAAATACATTTATCGCTTCGTCGTGCCTAAAATCCATGTCAAGATTCGTTTTGCAGCAGGATGCCGTTACTTTTCATATAGTATTTTCGTATTTCATATATTATATTATATTACAACTCAATTACAACACAAAATGCAACAAGTATTTACCTTCATTACTTTTTGCGATTTTCGTAGCCCCTCCTACAATGCAGAGGGCATTGAAGTAGGGGCTCATATCCCTCATTCATTCTTCCCACATGTCCATTAACATCTCCATCTACATACATATCTTTACTCTCTGCAATATATATCTTTATCACCACATTCTAATTCATACACATTGTTAAACATTCTGTTATATCGCTATCTAACATTAATTCCGCCAATATTTAGTTTTCCACAGATACCACAATAATTATTATTGTATCCCTCATCAATTTCCCCTGCTCTATCTCCCTCTCACTTTGTTCCCTCGTCGCAATTATTCGTCTTCTCCTTAATACGCCCGCTAGTTCCCTTCCTTTCCCAGTCATCATCCCTACTACTTCGCATACCTCATTCGGACCTCTCCTTGGGAACGGATGATGGTGGGATTGCCGCTATCCTTCGGATAAATGGTGGTGGTTACCCGGCTCGTAATGAATCCCCGGAAAGATATGGGGTGGAATTTTTACGGAGTTTACGGATATTATGGATAGGAAAAAACTATTTAAAATATCAAGAAAAAATTCGCTGTGAATATAATACCTGATTTTAGAAGTTCAACCAATAGGAGTGCTTCCTGTAACGCTGATTGTTCGCTCGAATCTTTCACGCTGGCTATGTGTGTCTGAACATCACAAGACAATAACGCACACACATAGATTAAAATGCGTACACGCATCATTTCCATTACGTTGTACACCTTTTCTCATTTTTACTTTAAAATTCTATTGGATAATGTGTTTAAAAAAAAATAATCATAACATTATATTCACAACTTCGATCTATCGAATAAAATAAAACATATAAAAAATATAGAAATGGGTTTTGAGATAAGCGATAACGTATTATATTTTATGTACACACTGCCTGAATTTAGTTTTCAACCGTTATTTATATTTACGGACATAAATATAAGTATACATACTTTCTATCATACAGTAAATTAGAGTAGGGTCTTGAGCGGTCTGTTATTATAAAAATATAATGAAGTTGATTTTTAATCTAACCACAAATATTTATAACAAGTGGGCCGAGAGTATATAGCCTATTCCACAAGGCCATTTATTTTACAGATAATGAGAACTGACTAATGAATGCTGATGAAACATTATTTTATGTCCAGTACTGTCACACGAAAATAAGACTTTGGTTTTAACAAAGTAATTTCATAAAAAAATAAACTGAATTCGAATCGAACATGAAGTATACAATAATAACTGAAAGACGTTCCCATTTTATCAATTTACAAGATTTGAACAAATGACAACTGTATATATAATTGAAACTTTTAAATATATAGAAGATATTGAATGTGAATATATGCAATCAAAAAATAAATAAAATACCTGTATAATTTTATGATTTCTTTAAAATTAGCAAATTATTAGCTTGAAAGCGTTCCTTAGAATAATGTAATAAAAGATATAAAATACAACCAAATACAGACACGGATTATTCACCTTTATTCCTTACCACCTGGATGCGTGGCGATCCTCTACAGTGCGGTTTTCAAGAACATTTTTTCCACGTACCACAAAGATGTGGAATGGAGTTCCTTCGGCGGTGTTTCCAGATCGATACGAAATGGGTATCTTCAAAAAAGACGTTTATACCCACCTCCAAGGCCGGCAACGCTCTTGTGAGTCCTCGGACGTTACAAGAGTTCGTGGGCGGCAGTGATCACTTTACACCTGTGATCCGCACGCTCGTTTGCCCTCTTATCACATAAAAAAATAATAATATTGGCCCTAAAAATAGCACATGTTTAACAATTGTTAATAATTATTTTTAATAATATACAGTAATCCCTCTTCAGTGTTTATTGTTCGACAACTTGTAACAGAATTTATCACAGTTCAGCGATTATTTTATGACATACAATATTACAATATTTATGTGAGGGTAAGTTGTAGATACCAAATATCAATACAATATCACAAGTAACATACTGACGGCACTAATTTTACATAATAAGAATTTCCTATAATTAATTAAAGATTAAATATTATGTAACAAATATCTTATTCATCTAATTTTTAAAACATTCAGGAATAATCACAAAATAACATTCTACAATCGATTATGTAGGTAGCGCCACTATTCAAACTTATCCTTATAAATTCTAACTTATTTGATAATTTAAATTATCAATATAAAATTGATCGACAAATTACGACGGCCAATGGTCTTGATAACTTCAAGCCGAACACGAACTTCATTTAATATTTAAAAATCTAATACAGCCGGATTCATAACTCATTATCTATTATAGATAAAAATGGTCAACCTTTTCAAATATTATCCTACAGATGATACAATGACACGCTGAGAACATGACTCATGTACAGTTATAATTTATAGCCCAAGATCATTAGACAGTCTGAAACTGACATTTTGATAATAACCATTATATCGATACTATTTATTTTTAAAGAAACGTTCCACATAATATTACTTTTATTTTTTTTTCAGTTGAATCAATGATTATTGATTTTAAAACTAAAAAAAGTTTCTACCGCAGCGTGCAGACACGGCATCAACACCAAGATAATATATATATATTAATTATATGCGACGTCAATGTGCAACTACTAAAATTATAAAATGTATATTCCTCGGTTTAAAACATAGATTATTCAGTTCCTCTTTGTACCAAACCTCATAAATAAATTAAACAATACATAGGACGGGTTTTCAATACTCCGATATTGAAATTTCAGCCTTTGTCTACTAGATTGTGATTTTGCAAAAAATAAAAGAACACTAACAGTACCGGCACAAAGGTGTAACCCCGCTCTCTGTGTCGTTTAGCGTCACAAGAGACAATCCTGTTTATTGCCGTGTCTGCTACCTCTCTTTTTTCCGCACCGTATCAAAGTACATTTTTTTGGGCATTTTGTTTCGGAGTGTTCAAACAAACCCCTTTCGCATTATCCCTTTCAAAATTCCGTTTGTATATTTTTTCCGATACACCATTCAGGGTTTTATTTCGAAAAAATTAAATCTCTTGTCTTCATTAGATTACAGGATACCAAAACGTGTTGAGCTCATGGCTCGTTATTACAGTTACCTTCTTTATTTTAAGAAATAAAACTATTAATTCAGTTAAATTGGCACGGACTGTATTATGACAAGGTTTTGGACGCTCTCGATACTAAAAGCCTGTCTCTATGACAGTGTGTTGTCAGTGGACATAACCTTGAACATTTTACACTCAACATTTTTTTTTACTTTCCATTTAAGTAAATCAAGATCTTTGATTCCTCAAAAAAGTAATATTTTTTTCCTTTTTAAACCTTGCAAAATAAACAAACGTATTTAAATGAGGTTCCTATAATATTTTGTATTTAATAAAATGTAGTATGAATATAACCAAAATGCAAAATGATCCCTCTTGTAAGTAATGCTCTTACTCAACCTCGCCCTCCAGGTGAATTACCAAATAAGTCTCAATTTGATTTTAAAAATGGTCGCCTGCATTGTTTATCTTTGTAATACCTCACTAAAAGTCTTTAACCCACAATATTTTTATGACATAATACAACTATTATAACAACATTTATATTTATAACTTCATTAACTCCTTATTATCAAAACTATGTATAAATGCACCATCTTACTATGATGTCAACATTTAGAAACCATTCTAATTCCTTATGTAAAATTTATAGCAAATTTAATATTATTAAACAATACGAAAAACCTTTGATCAAATTATCTATTATTGCTCCCCCATTTTATTCTATTTTTTATTAATTTGACTTTAAGTTTTATACAAAATTCTTTTTTTATTTGTCTGTTTGTAAAAAGATCTAGTAAAGTGCCATCTATGGAAGAATGATAAAACTGAATTAGTATTTTTAAATCATATACCAAGCTATAGATGGCGTTTTCAAATTTAAATATCAAATAAAAACAAACTAAACTGCTGAATTTTAGAATCAATGTGTTAATTTAAAATGATTTTAGTTTTAGTATAGTTCCACCGGTAAAAACTGCCGGTCATGTTATTGTCATGAAGGAAAAATAATCGATCTCACAACGAGCACGTAAATGCATAAACACGGCTTTTGTGTTGAGACATTCGCTAAATCTTTCACTTGAATTTATCTAGATGGCACCACTGACTTGATATTGGTCGTGAATTATGGTATACCTACTTAAAATAGGCATTTTTATTACCTTTTTTCTAATAACAACGTTGATTAAATTGTCATAATTTCTATATTTGCCTATTTTGAGTCCCAACTTGAGTAAGGATAGTTTTAATATGAATTCTTCCTATTGGTTTTAGAAATTTTTAGTCTTATATAATTCTGAAAGTATTTTTTCCCTTTGTATGTATATGAAATAATAAATGTGGGCACTAAAACTAAAAGGGGAAAATGAAAGACAACTTGAATACAGTAGTGTTTATTTTTAAGAAATAAATTAAAGCACTTAAACAAAATTACATGTAATACTTAAATAATACACAAATTGTTTTAAACTAAATCTATTTCATGCAAACACTTTATTGAAAACGTAATAATATATATAAGTTCAGATAAATATTATATTTCATAATACAGACAGAAAAGAAAAAATATCGATGATTGTATATTTTATTGGTAAATGAGGGATAATAAATATTACGCGATCAAGGAAAGTGTTTGTACAAATAATGTTTGTGCATATGCTTTTGTTAAGACATCAGCAATGTTACAAGTACGTTACAACTACAGACAATACTGAATGGCGATGATTGGCCAAGCGTTGACAAGATTGGTTAATATTGGTATAATCAAGTACACGTCTACGCATGGACCCTAGAGACTTAAAGTTACAATAACGTTAATAATTAAGTAATGCTTTAACATATTCGTTAGAAGAATATTTCGTCAAACGATATTGTAATTTTGTAACCAAATATGTACGTGTTACTTAAATACAGTAGACGACATAGTCGGAGCCAAGCTGACGAATACATAAACACAATTTATTATATATTATTCTTATTACATACCATTGTTAACTAGTCTTACAATATATATTTCATGCACTTCGCTTAACATATAATTCAGTAGGTACATCAGGTATCTATAATTGAATATTAGGAAGGATTTAATTGAAAAAATTGACAAACTACCACCGAAATATTAAGAATAATCTACAAGCTAGGACCAATAGGTTTACACAATAATACTTTATAAATAATATTAATTGCTTTAATTTCTTCGTAGATAAGAAAGTAATTGAGGTTTGGTTAAACTTCCGATCGATCTATCTGATCATCACAAAATGATACCATAAATGATTTAGTTTATATTTACGATTATTTTATATTTATTATATAGGTATATCTGAGATAGCTAGAAATATAATTTCAATTATTCATTACTATATTTTGATTGATGTTACATTATAAAATGAGTGAATCAATTATTGTGAAAAATAATGATCCCAGTAAAAGAATCCAATAATTTGATGAGATAAAATACTATTATTGTTCTTCCTTTCTTAATGTAGACATTTAATTTTAGTAATATTGAAACTATTTTATTGGACATTTTAGTTTTATGAATATTTGTGATACAATCATTACTTTTTATTTACACTTACAATAACGGCTCGTGGATAGCTGTTAGATAGCTGTACAGACCGGCGACAGAATTTAATATTTATTAGTTGTCTATGTTATCAATTAAACATTGAAAATTTTTGTTAAAGCGGTTTAATGAAACCTAAAAGAAACTCTGTTAAGAGTCCTTGGTATAGTGCCAGGGTTGAGTCTCGTTAAAGAAGTTACAGCGTCTGACAACATTACCGACAATGAACAGTTTAAATTCTTCTACAAAAACACTTCAAGGCTTTTCCGAAAAAATAAGTAAACGTTTTCAATTCTAAGCGTGCTTAGCTTATATTTTTCTAAATTAAATTTTCTAATCACTTTCACATTCTACCGGATTACTTTTATAATCACCACTCTACAGCTACGTGACGTAGACCACTCTACTGCTACGTGACGTAGACCACTCTATCATTATATTTGCTAACTCTACTTCTGTGACTTCAATTCTAATTGCATGATATATATTTTTTTATAAAAATCTTATTTTTGTATTTGTATTTAGTTTTACGTATGTTAGCTTTACTGTGTATTTTATGTCAAAATTATCAAGTGATTGCAATATCATTAGCCCATTTGTTATTGGAATTGTTATTTTTGTATGTATTTAAATACCTAATTGATTAAATTACTGGTCGACTGGTGATTTTGTATCATAATTTTAAACATTTCTGCATAGTTCAGTATAGAATACATATAATAATATATATATTTATATATCCTGAAATTCTTATGAGCAAAAAACCCCTAATAATATCTATATCATGTTTTTTTTTTATTTTTTCATAAAATGTGTCTTTCACTTTCGACTACATATTTAATAAGTACTTTAAAATATACTCAAAAGTCATTAATTTCGTTAATTACTGCGCTACCTAAAGGCCAACGGATCAACTCGTTGTGAGTAGACATGTCGCCAATAACAGCTATCGCATTACCATTAAATAAGCAAAATGATTCGTTGTTTATTTCGATATTATTGCTATCGTTGTTTTATTGCTTTTATACAATGTAAATATACTTTTAGCCAATTAATTAACGTCACTTATGTACTAAAGATTCAATTTTGAGACAAAAACCTAAAAATACATAATGACTGTATATCAATAAATGCTCAGTGATAATAATGTCGCAAAGATTCAGAACTTCAAGACCGGTTTTAATAGAACCCGGTAGAAGCAGGTTTACATTTAAATGTAATATAGTAATAGTATTGTAAATTAATAAAAATACATCTTGCGATTAAAAATATCACTTCCTTATTCTAGGCCTGAATTAAATAATACGTAAGTGACTTTAATACTAAACTAACCTAAGTAATATTGCTTTTATTTCATCCGACTAGATCTAGAATATTATTTATTGCTATAGGTATTGCTTGAATATTGCTAATTTGGACAATCTTAATTTAAATATATCACTGTATGTAATGCTATGTCATTTAATTCCTTCAATACATACAATTTAACTCGTCTGTATGTACACACGGGATTTAAATACGACATCGGCCCTTACTTTACAAGCACGTTACTGGGTATACTGTTTTTATAATCATATGATGCGGGCCGACATTATTTTCTTCAGTTATTGAATGCAACGATCACGAAAATGCGACCATTATTGTTGTATTTGTTACCTTAATTTTGTAGTGCTCCCACAATCACATAAACGTCAAATATCTGAGTTACGTTTGATAACGTTTCGGTTACCGCGTTAATATGTGTATGAAGGTACAAAATGATCTTGGTACATGACGAAGTTTTATTTTGTGGTCACCAGTGTTGTTATAAGCGCGCTTTGAACGATATTATTTCGTTATCTTCAAACAATGATAACATTTTCTGATCGCTTTACATGTATTTTCTACAATACTACAGTATTACTAAATGCTATGACCACTTTCATTACATTTTCACAGAAAATTTTGATCTTAACTGTATTCGAAAGTGAACTCAAACATGACCGATATTTAATTATTTAATCTACAGAATAGTTTAAATCTAATCTAAGTTTGAATAAACTTTATATATAAGGCATGTTTGATTACATTTCACTTCTGCTAGATTCATTTTGTCCTGTTAATACATTACATTTTTCAACCGAAATGTCACAAATTTTATTAAAATATTTTATTGTACTCGGTATTTACACGGCTCTCTTCGGATGTTATTTATTCTCATATTGTGAGAAAACATTGCTATGAATATTAATATTAGTAACTAGTATAAATAGTCATAATACTACTGCTATTATTGTAAAGAAGGAAATTTGGTACACAATGAAATATTTACATTAAAATATAGGTATATATATTTTTTGTATATAAATTGGTTTCAATATCAATGGCTCGCTAAAACTAACTTAAATGTAGACTTTCTACAACTACAATAACGTTAGTATAAATATTTGAATAAAATATCTGGATTAAGATTTTTTTTAAAAGCCAATACTTCTAGCATATTCTACAGAGACCAAAGATGTGACTAGATATTAGGTACGGGGTAAATTTAAGGATTACGTTAAAAGTTTAAACACTATTCTAATAAATTGGCTTAGAATTTCAATAGACACGAGTAGGTAATAGGTATACGTAAGGGATAAGAAATAGCAAGAATAACTCAAAAACAATAACTAACATATCATAATATTTTGAAAAACAATATCACAATTTTTGTAATGAATTATACAATATTCGATGTTAATTTCGATTTAACGTTTTCGTATATAAAGTACTTCAAAGCACCAAAAATATCTACCGAATATAAACTACGTCTAATTTAATATTGCTTATCCATTTATCATTATATTGCTTTTTCACGCCACCTTTGTCGGAAATCATAAATAAGAAAATTACATAGCCCTTGGATTCATAATTTGTTTGAATTATATAATGTTCTTTAGTTTGTTACTTTAACTTAACACAGGATCGGTCTATTTTTACGGGTTCTTTTGGATAAAATATAAAGCTCTATTATACAGCGACTTGGTGAATTATTTAAAAATACAGGAACTTTTTGTAGAGGAATGTTATATTTAATTGACAGGGTTAAATGAAATTCACGGATAAAGAATTGACTCGCGAGGCTGAACTAAGGTCTAGTGGCTTCGTCGGCTACGTAGGGACGCAAACTCTAAGCGAGGTCAGCTGGGACCTTTGAGAGTCCGCAGTACATAGTCCGCTACGTAGCCGGCGATCCTCTTCTACGGCTACGGAACGCTACGGGGATATAAAGTCTGCTGCGTCATTTCGACGTCGGTGCGTGACTTGTTTATTCCTACATTATTATTGCTTTTCGAATACCCATTTCTTCCGAGCACCTCGTGCTCTCCTCGTTAACCTAGTGTTATTACTACCTTAATCTAAACTAATTTATTGCCAGTTACATTAGACTTGTCCCTAATAACACACTCAATCTAAAGGCATGCTCGCTGAGTGACGCGGCGCGCCCGTCCCTGTCGCCGCCGCGTGCTGTCTCCGCCGCCCGTTCGTAACCATTTTTAATGACTATGATGACATCATAATTATATGAAAGTATTATCTTACAAATCTCCTGTTATAAAGCATAACAGGGTTTATACATTTGGAATTGATGATGTGCCAATGAGGAAGTATAATGAAATGTGAAATAAATTGAAAGGTATAGTATATTAGTTGAGGGGAGATGAGGGGTTGCGATGGTAAGGCACTGTCGCGGGCGGCGGGCGGCAGCGGGAGGCTGTGCGGAGCTTCGGACGGAAAGTTTTGGCAAGTTCCTCACCGAGACGGACGACGCGGCGCCCGGGCGCTCCGTCCTCGTCCTGTGACGTGGCTTGGCTCTCAAACTCCACATATTTCTTACACTCTAAAACTCTCTAACCTACATCGCGGTTTGTAAAAATCACCTACAAAAGATATTAGTTTCATCCGTATTTTATTAATTCTATGTATATAGGGTATATTTTATCGACAATTATATACATAATTCAATGTTTAACGTTAAGAGGACGTTTGTCGCTACGGCCTATCACCGCGTCCGCGGCGCTACGGGTTCGTACGTGATTCGTTGTTTGCGAAACGTTGCTCGATTGCAACACGACTCGGTGCCCACCGGTCGTGCGCCTCTACCTATTTTAGAATTTTGTATATTTATAATAATTACGCTAATAAACTAAATTCATAATAATTAATACTTTAAGTTAATGTGTAAATCTTACAACAGTGATTACGGTCCCTGGTTGCGTTCAGCTGTATCGCGCGTTAGCCGGTTGCGATGACGGAAGTAGCGCCGGTGGTGGGATCGGTAGCGGGGGATGTGGGAGGAGACTCTGGCGGTGGTGACTCACCATCGCGCACGCAAGCCGATTCCTGATGTTTGTTAAGGTAGCTTTTAAGAGCGAAGGTTTTGTGGCAGCGCAAACACTCAAAGTTTTTATCAGCAGAGTGCGTCTGCATGTGTGCGCGTAGATTGGAACGGTCTGCAAATGCCTTACCGCAGTGTGCGCACCCATATGGCTTCTCACCGGTATGAGAGCGGAGATGACCTTGCAACAACCATGGCCTAGAAAATAATTTTCCGCAAACGCCACACACGTGCGAGAGCTGATGAGTTAGCACGTGCATGGCGAGTGCCGGCATAGACACGTACGCTTTGCCGCATTCCCCGCAGCGCTTCGCTGCTACGGAGTCGAGACTGCGATGGGTCTGCTTGTGCCTTGACAAGTTTGATGAAGTAGCATAGCGCTTGCCACACTCACTACAAGTGTATTTAGATTTTTGTTCAGGTTGTTGCGCGCATTCAACAGGAGCGTTAGCGTAGTTTCGACGTTTGGATCGACCGTCACTTACAAAGAAGGCATCGTAGGTGTATGCTACAGTCTCCTTGGGACGCTCAGATTGGTCCTGGGGCGACTCTTGCGGAGGCGGAGGTGGAGGCGGTTGTTCGGGAGGTGCTGGTTCAGTGCGCGGTGGTGTTGTGAGGAAAACGGCGTGTTGACTCAAATCTAGTATGGCGTGGGCTGCATTAAGGTCCTCTTCGGCTCGATGGAGGTATGCGTTTTCGCCGAGACAGTAGGGGCGATAGATATCCTTCTTCTTCGGTGGTAGAGACAGAAGGGTGCCCGTGCTGGTATATATAGAGTTAGATTTGCCGCTCGCCGGTGGCGGAGGAGGGGAGACAGGCGAAGACTGGAGCTGTACTTGGAGAAAAGGCGGGTCTGTCGAGTCTGAGGCGGAGAGGTGCAGAAGTGCGTAGGAGACAGGCTGAGACGGCTGAGAGGGGCCGGGGAGAGCCGGGCTCACCTCGCTCGGCAGCTGCGCGGTGAATTGCGTGGAAGGTTGCTCCTCGGTGTAGCCTGAGAAACGAAAAACAAAGATTTTATTAGAGAATTTTCTATTTTTAGAGACAATTAAATAATAAGCTCAACGAAGAAACATGATAATATTAAAGTGAACACAAATACAATAACAATAGTAACAATTCCAGTTTTAAAGACGGGAGTATAAAGTGAGCAATATCAAATCTCAAATGAAAATAGACAGAAACTTATAACAATGAGCCTTAGTATCCGATACGCCTCAGGTATCTAACATTGTAAACAGATTGAGGTAGCAGATCTAAATGTTTAATTAGCTGTATTGTGATAGAACAAAGTAGATAAACTTGTGGTAATGGAGCGGAGTACGGACGCGAGCCCAGTTCTAAAGTTATTTTGGGATCGTTAATAACTTGCAGAGGCAACCTGTGGCATTCACGACCCGACCTGTGGTACCAACCCGACGTTCTTAAACGTATGGCTGTCTTTAAATGTCTTTTACAATTTTCTACTACAAGGAAAATTGTATATTTCTAGGTTTTTTTTTTATTTAATTTATATTTGACTATAAAATATTATAGTTCTAATAAGTGGTTGATTTATTATTAGTAGAAAATTTTTCAGTTATTGTAAATGTAATTGTAAATTTGTATTAAAACCATAATAAATTCAATTTATACATTTATTTCTTCCTTTAACATCCACTGATTTTAATAAAGGTTTAGAGATTCGTGGAACATAATTATTGTTAAACACTTGTAAGCATTCATCTATAAATATAATATACCTACCAAATTCATGAAATCTCATAGAGTATTAATAATGTATAAAATTTTATGAATTTGATTAAATTATTAAAAAAATTTCAGTTACACCTCACCAATATACTGTTAAGTGTAAAAAATAATATTGAAAGTAGGCCACGCGGTAGCTGCCAAAAGATATGTCTAGGGGTTACGTAATCTGACAAAACCGCTTTGTTGGCGAATTGGGTTCAGAGCACAAATACAAATGAAAATGTATAAATAAAGAGCAAAGCGACACGACATACGCTTTGCGGATTCAGAGACTTAACATTCGAGAAGGAGAGTAAATGAAACTCCGAGACGGGATTAGCCCGAGAATATAAACCGGAGGCCATCCTGTTTAGGGCTTGTGTGTAACATTTTATTAAAAAAAATATGTTTGAACGAGCTCTGTAATTTTCCTATTGCTTGAAATCTGGAACGGTGATAATACTCCTTAAGTATATTTTAATTACTTTAAACTACCCTTTTATATGAACTTAATACTTTTTATTACTTTTTTTAGTAATGACATAATTTTCAAATATATTTAAAATTAAAAAGACCCATCGTACAAAATTAGAACGTAATATTCCTCTACAATATAAGTACTTAAGATGATATTACATTACTTGAATTTTTTACGATTTTATTGTTGGAAATAAAAGAAAAATGAAATTATACTAATTTGAATTTAAACCAAATTATAGTAATAATAGTTATTGTAATCAAAATTATAGTATAAGTATAAACAAAGGTTTTGACAAAGAGTTCTTCATATCAAAAAGACTAAACGTAAAAGTTAATAATGGATCTACAATCCGATTGAAATCCACTTTAAATGGCTTGCCACAAACTCAATCCACAGGTCGGTTATTGGGACAGATAAAACAAGAAACGTACTGTATTTTAAAGTTGTAAAAAATATGCAGTATCGATTATTAATATCAGAAATATAATGACATATAACACATATTCCAAGGCATCAGTCGTTTATTATTAGTAAGTAATCAATAGTAAATTGAAACTTGTGATTACTGAACAGTTCAATTCAGTCTGCCCTTTCATATTATTTATGTGTGAATCTTCATGTTCCGTCAGCTTTAGTTATAAAGGAAGCTAATACATTAGAATATTAAGAAGACGCCAAAAATATCAATACAAAAATATATAAATAAAAACTGATAGTTTGTACAAAACATTTTTTCATAGTCAAAGACACCACAAGCTCGGAAAATTAGTTGCCACTAACCTGAGTAGAGCTGGCGAAAGAAACTCGGCGGGACAAAATGTTATTTAGTTCTAGTTGATCCTCCTTTTTAACATTGATATCTTTATCTACTTTTATTAAACAATTACTTCCCATGAAAATTACAATCAAGATCTTCAGATATTTAGGTGTCTATTAAGCAACTATGTGATATTGTTCTATCCGAAGATTTATCAGAACACACATTATATTTTTGCATTCATAGACATAGAATACTAGGAACAAACACAAGCACTTTATCCGTCACTCAACTTCATAGATTGAATAACTCATTTTTTGCTTGATATTTTAACAAACTTCAAAATGTTACAATTCTTAATTAAATAACAAGAAACTCTTCTCTCATAAGCGGTACAATTAATATACTGAATATAATAATGCCACAATATGTAATCGCTGCCAAAGTACTTTAAGTTTTATTAATGTGTTAACGTTTCAAATAAAATACCAATTACCATAAAGCATTCATATTTTTGGGATCATATTAATTATATCAGTGGGACCCTCTACTCATTAGTGGTGTTATATGATATTTTAAATGTTCATTCATCCCCAAACGTGGCAGCGCTTCTTTTTATGTTTTCTTGCGAGTAACCCGAGCTGATCACGGACCACCTTAATTTATATTATTTAAAAACGAACTAATTAACACGTTATACTCGTAAATTGTAGGTTTCCAGAGTACTTACATTACTATTAAATAAATAAATACCCTCAGCTCAACTCTCTTCAATATTTATTTCGAAACACGGCTTTAACATTGACCCATCTATCACTCTGCAATACTAAAACAAAAACTCTGACAATGTCCGATCCATTACACAATTATAATATCTCTTATCCGCTATGATTGACAGCTCCCGGGGTAAGAATTCTTGCACTCAAAATAGAAACCGCATTCGTCTCCTTATATCCTAACAATCTCAGTTTAAAGTTTTCTTGGTTACAAATTCCCTGAAATATACGATCGTAAGATCTGCTATACCAACAGAGACGAAATAATGAATGAGTAAAATAAAACAATCTTTTTTCTTGTTGATAAATTTATATTAAGGAAACTTAATAGACAGCTTTATTGTAAAAATATATGAAATAACCTTTTTCAACACTTTTATTTTATTGAATAGCTCCGGCCTTTTTGCGCTTTATCTGCAAAACAGAAGCACCGAGATCCAATAAAACTGGACTATATATAATATTGTAGCAGAAATACTGACTATCACCGTTCGGTTTTAATTAATTGAATAGTAGCATAAAATCGAGTTTTGGTACTCAATTTATTCAAACGTGGCGTCAAACTAACAACTTGCTAAATCGATTTTCCGGCGAACAATCGACGAACAGCGCTCGTTTACAACGACTCTGCTATTTGTTTAATTTGTGAGTATCCTTACGGCGCCGTTTACTTTGGCTTTGGTTTTGTCGTTTTAAATCAAAAGGTTAATTTATTGAACAGCGGCTCTGTGCTTGTTTATTTGTGTGATCTTTTGTTTTATTATGGTCTCTAGAATCAACATCATTTGTTCAAAGTATCGAACGTCTTAACTAAGATGAAGCTACTTTTTCTTGCCTCACATAATACTGTATTGGTTTATTCATTGATGAGATTGAAGATGATATTCAAAAATAAATTACATATATAATTAAGATTGTAAAAAGGAGGCTATAGTTGTAGGCTGTTGCTCAAAGTTTTATAATCTGTGACGAATTTATATGCAACATGTTCTATCTACGTTTAGTGTTTTTTTATAAAATAAAAAATATGACTCTTTTAGTTCCAATTTCAGTTCATCTGTTTTCTGACGCAGTTTCATCTCGGCTGTTCGAAGAACATGGTCTGGCCGATAACAATTAAGAGTTACAGGATAAAGAAAGACTTATTGAAACTATTACTGTAATAATTTATTTATTATTTTACGAAGCTTCTCATTATCTTCATAAATGTAAGCAAGGAATAAAAATGAAATTTTACTCTTATCATTGGCAAGTCACGCCAATGCGAGTATTAGTGAATTATCTGAAATAATAAATCGTGAGGCATGTGTGAAAGTGAATAAACAGAGCAATATGTAACCTCGTGTTTTAATGTATAGGTGAAGGGAATCATTAAAATACGTGTACCGCATAATTTCATTCAGACACATGTTTCAATTTCCGTAGTATTCTGGCTAATGAAGGAATGTAATTGAGTTAGTTTGTCCGCGTGTCGTAATTGTTTTACACGGACACGACTGATCGACCTTCGAATATCATATAGCTGTCTTGCTTTCTTTTATACCAAGACTTTATGATGAAAGTGAAAATTCAGATGTGGGAGATTTCTTATTGTTAAACATACTACTTTATTATCGGGTTCTCGGTTCTTTATTCGACGGGTATCGGGTTCGATCTTCCGCCTGACAACAAGTTTTGTATGGTAAATACTTAAATCTATGGGGATCTTTTCGGTGAGGGAAAATAAATCGTGACGATATCTGCTGGTCCTTAGAGGGTTTTTTTCTATGTTATATAATCCGCCAACCCGCAGTGGAGTGCGTGTAAGTAAAGACTTAAAATCCACAACCTTTCCACACTGGGAAAACATCATCCCAGGTTAAATTACTTTAGTTTAATCATATTTCAAAAATGAACAGAAGTCTTATACAATAATGGTATAGCGGTGTCCAGTAAGTAAGTACCCTTAACACACTGCGTCAAAATGCCAAAGCAATATTTTCATTAAACATAATTTTAAAATCAAAACTTTTATATTAAGTGCACTCTTTTTGTGGTTTTGAAGAGGGCGAGGGAGAGACAATAACTCCATGGAAATTCTTTGTTATAAAAAGTTATATATAATAAGAAAAGGTGAAATGTTTCCATGATGGAGTTGAAAATTGGAGTCCTCTTAGAGTACTGCCGGCGACCGCGGCGACGCGGCGCCGTGCTGGCGATTCATCATTTTAACATAATATCACTTTTATACTTAGATTTCGGAATTACTTTTCTTTTTAAATACGGTATCCAATATATCTTTCAGCCTTTTTATATATAGTATTTACTACTTATGAAATAAAAACACAATTGCAAAAACTTTTTTGTTATTTATCAAAATACATGGAAAGACCTAGATTTCCGTGTTTCATGCATGTTTAGCTGGTATGAAGTAATTTTTTTTAAGTATATTTTTATTTTGTATTCATCCAATTAAAAATTATATCTAGTTATAATATTAATTAAAAGCGCGCACAACTGCAATGCTGCTCTCGTACGCTACAGCATTGAATATAGCCATTTCTGTGAAAGCTATATATGTTATACGCTTGTTGAAGAGATTTCGTGTTCTATGACATTATAATAATATACAATAAAATAAATTTATATACATACATTAAATATCTCTAATTTTTGTAAGTTATTTTTAGTGGTTACTTCGTTGTAGCTTTAAGTGGGATCTTGTGTAAAAGATGTCAAGTAATAGATTTTGATCCTCTCTTGTTAAAAATATAAATATAAATGTATCATCCTTCTTATTTTCCTCTTTAATACATTCCTGTATTATAAAATGAGTTATATTGTCTGCAAAGCTATTTGTCGAATTACGACGCACTTGTCAATTGCAATTTGATATTTGCCGCAGGAGTCCAACCATTAAATTACACTCAACCAACAATGTTTCACCGATCTCAGACCGTGTTCTCTTCAATTATTTGTTAAGGATATTTAAACATCTAGTTTGGTTTAAAAAAATTACGCATTGTGAGCACGGACTTAATTTTATCTATTCGTAATAATATCAATTTTAATATGAATGTTGTGTTACAAGTGTTCCATGTAAATAAAATAAGAAGGTGACAAGCGACTTAATATTTATAACGACATAGCTACAAATAAAAGTAGCACCTTTGTCGTTCAATTTTGTTCAGATATTAAGTTGGTATTTATTGCTATATGTCGCTACTGAAATATTTCATTTAACCCTAGATAACCTAAATAGAACGTCTGCTAATTTATGGTTGGACAACTTCAGCAAAGACTACTCACTTACCTTCAACGGAATATCTTAATTACCCCGGGTACTTTAAATAAAACAACATTAGAAGGAAAGTGGATAGAATAAATAGAACGGAGGCATTCCGCCCTCATTTAAGGCGCTGATACAAAATAAAAGCAACCAAATCAACGCTTAGCGTGCCAACTGTGCGGCGCAGATACAATGGCAAAAACTAACCCGGACAGTGGGATGAGCGAGGGGTTCGCCGCATTGCACCAGTTGAATCTCGACCCCTGAACGCCCTAAGGGTGCAGCTCCCCCCGCGGCCCGTCCTCCCCTCCCCCCGACCCGCACCCCACCCCCCCAGGAGCACAGTGTACTTGTTGACGCACGTTCATGCAGGATCGGGATGCTTACAAGATTGATTTTGAAGAAAACTGGAGTGGATTGTCGACGCCAGGCTTAGCGACACTAGCCCTCAATGGCGCGAGGGGAATGAAACTGATTTTATACACTTTATAGATAACGTTATAAGAATAATACATTTAAATTGTAGTCAGTATATACCTACTTCTTTTTACGATAGTTTACTTATTGTTTCATAATATACGCTAACTTATAATAGTCGTCATTAACAGCGATGCAAAACAAATAAAATTATGTTGAATTTAACAAACAAACACAAACAAATTTAATCGAAGTATAAACTGGAAATATTTAATGATAGTCACGATTCTTTAGAATTTAAGTATTGACAGTGTTTTTTCTTTTACATACTTGATAAACATCTAAAATACTCGTATTTTCCAAAGACCCTTTCTTTATAAAGAACTTATAAGGGATTGCCTACTCTGACTCGCTTGCTTACTAATTAGCTTTTAGTAAAATGTCGAGATGTTACGAAGGTAATTTTACAGAAAAGTTCCTTTGATGTTTTAATATCAAATTAGTGAACATAGATATATAGAATAATTAATTTAGATTGAAAGGGATGAATTACATTAAAAACATTGTTTATATATATAAACCATATACGTATGTAATGTATGTATGTAAAGTACGAAAGTATAATTTTTAGCCAATAGATTATGCACGGGTTATGAGTGGTCTGTAATAAAAAAAAACTTATTTGCCAAGAGCTCTCAATCTCTTCGAGTATAAAACTCTTTTCTTCCCTATTATTAGACCGGTGTCACGTATATGATCTTTTTGATATTGTTTATAAAACAAATATTTTTATACCATATAATAATACAATATCGTGATTAATATTATATTTATTTTTTTTGTAAATTAATTTGATGTTGTGTCTCTTCAAGTGACCAGACACTGACTAGTTTAATACAGTCAACATGTTGGGACAGCTGCGTCAAACCTCAACGTTCTCACGAAAATTCAGTACTATGTGAACTATACACCATGTGTATATTATTTATTATATATACTGCCACCACTAACTAATACCTCAAGTAATAAAGTGCTTTGGTATCGTATCTTGGCAAACAGAGCTCTGGCATATGCTGCTTTACTCTTCACAGCAATAGCTAGTAACTGTTTCTTCTCCAAGTAACAATAAAATGGAGCCGAGATGATAAAAGCTTGATCCGAGCTGTTCAGAGATGTACTCAGTCTGGTTCAGTCCATTCAAATCCGAAAAGCATATATATTTATCTAGACAGTAGATACTCTTAATTACACAATGAAAGTATTGAAAGTCAACAACCCACCCGACTGCAGGTGTATTTAAACAGTTCCAGTTACGTAACGTACGTTTTATTTCAAGACAAACATTGCTTATATTTTTCTACACACTTTCGGAGGGCTCGCCTTTAGTTTTCTAGGTCAACGGGTAGCAGCGAACAAATATACCATTACTATAAGCTGGCACGCCAGACGCCTCGCCTTGCTATATATTAAATATTATAAATGTTTCTGCCTGTTCTAGAACTGTTAAATTGTAAATGTACTACGATCTATCAGGTATGTCAGAGGCTTAAATGTTAGTAAAATAACTATTATATAAATGGCACAAAGAGATTAAGAAGTTATAATGAGGTAATTTTAAATAATTTCAGAGCTGGTAAGCGTGCCAGCGCTGAATGAGGCAGTCTTAAAATGCGGCACCCTGTGAGAGTGTACAGTCGTAGTGCAGGTCGGGTAGCAACCGGGAAGTGTGTAATGGTGTAGTGTGACCCCGCTTGAATGTAATGGATTTTCAATTTGTAGAAACGTATTGATTCATGAAAAATTGCACGACTTAGCTGGATTACGAGCCCATAAATTGTAAGGTTACAAAGAAAAGCATTGCTACTAATGTGTACAGAACGTAATTTATTACTATGAAGCTATCCATTACGGCCTTTTGCTGATAAAGCAACGTCTCATGAAAGGGGTTATATAAGGGTTGGCTCACACTTGCTTAGATTTTAATTAAAAAGCAAAGTCCCTAAAGTATTCAATTGTATATTTAACGAAGGCAAATGTGAGTTCTACTTACTGTTTCTGTATCCCACTGTTATTTAAACAGTAATTGTCATTAAAGTACGTAGAAGTGGCTGTGGGATAATATAATAAAATATATTTTCAGTAGCTATTAAGAAACATTTTGAAACAGAAAAAGTTCAAATAATTATTTTTTCGCTGAGGGACCGAAGCCGGACATTAAGCGGCGCATGGTCGACCGCAGCAACCTTCCTTTTTGTCTATACACATTAATTAAATAATGATTACATTATTATATGAGTGACAAAATCTAATTCAAATATAATTTTATTTTGTTGTCGTGTGTTCTTCTCGTTGTCTTTTTTATTTCACTCGTACTTCTGTAGTTACGAATTATCGTTATAACTACGTTTCAATATTTGTCTAGAATGTGACCGCCTTGATTTATTGAATAAAAACGATATATTATAGAAGGCATTCTAAAAACTAAAAATATAAAATAGTAAACAATAACAATGAAATTTTATTTAAAACAATTCCCACCTAAAAATCTATAAGCTTTTAAAACCCAAAGCTAGAGCTGGAACCTCAACTCTATATCTGTGTATTAATTAATACCTGTGTCAAAACAGACTTGTGAAAGCAATTCAGTATATTTCCAACTTTTGTTACCACACATGGATCTCTTTTGTGTTTCATTTTAAAATGTTGGATGTTTTTTTAAGCTATCTTTTATCACACAAAAACATACAAAATCCGTGCACTTCTAGTTTTATATTTTATTTATATACCAAACTAGTTTTAGTGTTTTCATCTGAAAATGTGAAAATTTACTTAAGTTTAAATCATCATCGGTCCCGCCTCTGTATCCAAATGGTAAGTGTCCGTTGTTGGTTCTGTTTTAATGTATGGACGTAAGTGATAGTACGGCGTTTTCTTACGTCAAACTCATATATTTATCATTCTATTCGGCTAGCGTCAATGTAACTTGTCTAGGCCCTCTGTAATTTTGTGTTATTGTAATTATTGCCTTCAAGCTTATAAAATTTATTTACCCTTGTTATAAACAATCAAGAAAAAAAAACTATAATGAATTTATCTAAACATGGTCTAGTATTTTAGTGATTCG
Organism: Dircenna loreta; assembly: GCA_963555665.1. Classification (NCBI taxonomy): domain Eukaryota; kingdom Metazoa; phylum Arthropoda; class Insecta; order Lepidoptera; family Nymphalidae; genus Dircenna; species Dircenna loreta. The sequence continues at coordinate 10,999,173 of OY743092.1, forward strand.
CAAATAAATTGACAAGAATTAAAAAAAAAATTGTTTTGCGTTCCAATGTATACAGAACACGTACGTCTGACGATTCCATTGTCAAAAATATTGAATATAAATTTTTATCAAACATTTATACGTGAGTGAGTTAGTTAAGTAGGGCTGGTAAATAATTAAGTAATGTTTCAGCTGTAATATACTTACAAAACTAGTCTCAATTTATTCAACCTTACTAATGAGCTTAGAGACAACATGTCACGGGAAGAGCTAAAACGAAAATGTTGATACCTAAGTGACACTATAATTAGATTCCTCTCCAAGAATATATTAAAAACATACATGCATGTAGCATGCTAAAATGTTCATGTAACTTTCATAATAATTACGCCACGTGAAATATTAGTGATGTAGTGGCGTTTGAGCGTTAACAACGACTTCTTAAATATGGGACGACAAACTAAAAAACAACGTACATAAATCATAAAAATATAATAATAGGTATTATCGGACACTTAAGTAACAATATAAATATTTAAACCATTATTTATTCAAATATTGAATTTAATATGATCTCAAAGAAGCTTAAAAAATAACAGTTTTTATAAAAAATATTTAAGTACAAACGGCGTTCATCCACCGGTAAAAAATAACCGAAGACTTGCTTCAAAAGAGTATACGTTGGAACTTTTGAAATTACTTTCCTTAAAGGAACATTTTTATTTTTTATTAGATGCTTTCAATTCCCGTGTATCTCGATATCAAGTTCCCGGCTGAAGCTGCACTGGAAAAAATGTTTACCGACGTTAATGTATTTAAACGAGAACCACATTTGCACTACGATTAATATTTATCCTATTCTAATTAAATTGTCAAGTACTGTAGCTCTTTTATGTAAACGAATAAAATCATGTTAAAATATTATTACGAATTCATTAGTGAAAAGCTGTGTTTTAATTAAAAGTCCATATTTTTATTATGTATATTCGTATTTGTTAATTAAATGCTATCGTCACCGTCAAATGACAACATCTCTGTCAAATTGTCAATTATTTTTTAGTAATATGGTGGAGAGTGTAATAATTTTGAATGTAAAAATGTTTGATAAAAAAACAATTAAATTTAACTGCGAGTTAAAAGCCCTAACTATTAATTAAACATTTAGATGAATGTTCAGTTTTTATTTTTAAGTCATTTTATAAGTGTTAATAAATGTAGTTTATTATCACTAATTAGACACGCACTGACGTATAATTATATTTAGGAAACAAAAATAACAATCAAGATATATATATTTATTTATTTATTTAAGTACCAAAAAATATATATATATAAAAATTATGCATGAAAAAAAAAAACAAAGGATTAACTTATCTCTTTAAGAAATCAGTTGATTCGGCGAATAGAGTTCATATTCAAAGTATGTGGACTGGTACGTTAATAACATCAGAACTTTATAAAATAAATGCAAGAGAAAAACAAAAAAGTGTGTATATAAGGTATATGTTTTACATAACAATTAAATCAAAACGGGTATTTTTTGAAGTAAATAAACGATAAAAAATATTTTTATCCATAAATCTAATATGATAGAGCATAGAAAAATAAAAAACGGAAATCGAAATTCGGTACAACAAACATCTTCTGTTGTAATATTTTCTTTTCAGTTTTAAATTATGTGATTTTATAACTGTACTCGTAAGTGATATTTCACAATATAAGTAACATCGTAATATTGATGGGTCACTTTACTTGACGCAGGATAAATGACACGTCGGGAACATGACGCATTTCGCATTCTGTGTCACGTAATATGTTTTCATTAGAAATAAGTATAGACCGTTATTTCTTCCTTATAACAAACATGTTTATCATCCTTCTGGACTAAGACAATAGTTAATATATAAATGATATATTTACTGCTTTAAAATAAAGTTTAATTATATTGTTGGTGTTTTAATAATTTACTAACACAGTCTAAAATGGGTAAATATGGTCAGAAAGTTAAAATGATTTTCGTTTGTACATGCTCCGTTAGTTTAAATTCTGTTTAAAATCAGTTTAGGAACTATTTCGCTTTGAAAATTTGTGATAACACAATCGCGCAGAGTTTTACATTGAAATATAATTTGTTACAAATTTCAAACATTTTAGAACTCATTTTTGTCAACTTTGCAAAACTACTCAACCGTTTAAAAGGAATAAAACTGTTCTTTGATAGAATCTATGTATATATATAAAGACAATCAATATATAAAAGAAAATATAAACAATTTAAAATTTTTCTTCAAAGTAAACTAGAAAAGATTGGATTCCTGATATTCATACCTACAGGATGTTTTCTGGATTTAATTCTTTAATATGTAACTATTTCTGTATATTCAAAATAAGATTCAGGTTATAAAATGCCGGTGACGCGTTTGTTGACCGCAGTTGGATAATCAATGAGTTAAAAAATTCGTCAGTGAACCAGTGACTTTAAATTACATAATGATATATTAATTACAAACTGAACTTTTATATTTTTTATATTTCCAAAGATTTTTGTAGTAAATAATTGGATTTTAAACCTATAACTGATTGAAATAATATTAATTACAATAATATATAAGTTCAGTTACATTTTATATTATTGTTATTTTTAAATTTCTTTCCATCGTATTTGTATCATTAGCTTTTTACTATTATTTATTTATTTATATAAATTTAATTTATCTGGCTTACCGGAACAGACCAGACTCGGTGAGCTTCATTTTTTTAGTTTACTATCGTTTTATGTTGTACTTGATGTCAGATTAATTTACTTAATTAATAATTATTAATAATAATTAATAAATATGGTTCACAGTAAAACAAAACAATGTGTAGATTGTATGCATCAATATATGTGAGTGACCATATACTGTGTGACGTATATTGAGGCCGTGAAGTCAGTAGCTGGGGTTGGACAGTCAATATCTGTTATTTATTTGTGGCCGTTACCAGTTGCTGACGTCTAAACGTATTAGCATTACTTAGTATTGACTGTTATTGACTTCTACACATCGACTGAAGTGTCAACATAACGGATGTAATAAAATATATAACTAGTCTAGGTTTAGATTTAGTCAATATTGTTAATTAAATCTTTTGAAAATTCTTATGGTAATTTATTAGCGCTGGATTTCCTTCCATTTCGCATTGTTTTTAACGGTTATTATTAAATTAAAATATCGAATGGGATGTTAAAGCAGACGGGATTGCAGTGATCGTTTTGCACAAATATGGCACGGAGCCGTCGTTCATTTTCAAGATCCTTCAAAAGCTTTTTATCTGTCGTATATTTGTATGTGTTACTACCGACAAATGTTTTAACACTTTGGCTGTGTAGGATCATAAAAAAATCTAATTCTATTTGAACGACAAAGGCTTTTAATGCTGTTAAAAACAAATTCACTGAAATCCCCAAAAATCTTGTCACGAGAAATGAAGATTTGCTTTTAATAAAAAAGCACCTGAAGCTGAGTGATTGTCGTTGACATGCCCTTAATTATTTCCTACAGTTAAAGAAAGAAATTTAAAGAAATCCACTTTACCGATAGAAATATTTTAACGATGGAACATCACAACAAAGCAAAATTATCAAATATACACTCACAGCCTTCAAGAAGCTTAGCATCTGGTCAAAAACTGATCACGTTTTCATCATCTTGCGTTAGCCATGATTTGGTTTGGGGCATCTTATCCGAAGCTTTATTTTTGTGAAAAATGCTTCTGCCACAGTGTATCAAGAGAACGTCTTGTATCGTATTGTAAAACATCTCAGCAATACCCTTTTTGAAAATGATTTCACTAGTCTACCTAGTCACAAGGTGTGCCCTATTCAAGTCTGGCTTGAAGCCAACGTCCCAGATTATAAGAACTGATAGCCCTCGCCTAGCCCAGATTTGATCAGTTTTAGAGGACATAGCCTGCTTTAAACGACAAACTAAAATAGAGTGTCTAGAGGGAAAGCTCTGGAGCAAGCAGTGGTTAAATTTCTAATGGATACAGTGCGTTAATCCACAGATTTGTGACCACACGGTTTAAAGGCTTGCATTAAAACCAAGTGGCCAACGAGCGGATATATTAAATAGTATTGTTTTTTTTCTATTTTTCCTATGATTTTAATAATTATATATGTATATATAAGTTTCAGTAAAATAACGTTCCCTGCGATGAGTGAAAGAGCCGGTTGTCACAACCCGGTCCTTCTCTCTCAGTGAGTCCTAGTCTCTTGTATTTCTCAATGTAGTACGTAGCAATCAAAGTATATTTGAAAATTTTAGACGGAAAATTATGAATTGTTGATGGTATTATTGTATAAAATATTGAACATCAAAAACGTGACGTTCACCGTCAGGTCGACAAACAACTGCACTGCACAAACAACACAGGTTTTTTTTTCATCACTAAATTGTATCTGTTAAAAAGACGGGACGTGACTTTAAGTATAAAAAAATGGAACATTTTATTATTTAGAATAACAACATTGCACTTATGAAATCAGACTCTAATCGTACGGTTCCAAAATGTAGGTTCTCGGAGAAGAACCGGCAACAACCGGCAAGTTATATTTTGAGTATTTTTATTATTTATTATGTATGTATTAATGTTATTGTAAGCTGTAAAAGAAAGATAATTTTATTGCTTATAGTTTATGCTTGGATTGCAGACATGAATGGCTTCCGATGAAATAGTGTAGTAATTAATAATTTTTCCAAGTTATTCAAGACTAAAATAAAAAAATACCAAAAAGATGAGTATTTTAACTGTACGAAGTATTATTTACATTATATATACTGTCTCAATTCACGCTAAGTACCTTAAGTGCACAGCTTACTTAGACCTCGAGCTTACAGTTAATATTTTGTATAAACTTTACAAATAGGTTAGTTAGAGAATATGTGGCTTTACTGGAGACGAAAAATTCGCGACATCGCAAAAAAGCTGTGCTTTGAAAGAATTCCTGTTTTAGAATTTTCCCGAGTTAGTCGACAAGACTGCGCAGTCGTATAGTGTATAGTGTTCAAATTCTAGGCCTTTCTGCAAAAAAAACTGTTGGCTCCAAATTGCGTAACAGTTTGTGCAACAACGTGCCTTCTTTGTATCTCGTCAGTTTTATAGTTTACGGTTTTTACTTCGCATTCGAATATTAGCAATTTGTATAGAAAAAGTAGTTGTACTAATATAAATATACTCACTATTTTATCTAAAATTTAGGACTGAAAAGTTGTAAAGGGTAAGTGACTGGACTGTCTTAATCTTAGTCACCTAATGGTTTGAATGTACGACGATATAATCGTTTGAGCCGAAAAAAATAAAAAATCAATTAGTGTCAATACTGAGTCAGAAACGTAAAAAAGTAGGTAGTATCGGAATAAAGGAAAAAAAAAATTACAAACAACTAGATAAACCCAATAAACTTAATTGAAGCTCAAAACACGTTAGCATACACCTTCATATTAGAAAACAAATCTTATTAACGGATAAGAACAAGGACGCTTGAACTTATTAAACTTTAAATGCGACTTAGAGTTCATAAAAATTAGAGAGAATCATAAAGTACTAAGACTCATTTAAACCAAAAAAGTCATTTTTGGTCGATGAAATGTGTTATAACAAAAAAATTACTAATATTATTAACCAACCTATCGGATAAGAACTTTAAAGCGCACATTGAATGCTTTGTTATATCCAAAGCTCATTAAAATACTAAGGAATATGTTGACAATAGGGATCTCGCAATAACCAACTTGTTGACAATTCTGTACATGTTGCTTCATTATAACCACTGCCACGGTGTTGACTTATCACGTTCTTAGTTTGAAGATGAGATTACTTTTTCTATTTTACGTTACAATCTTTTGTAAATGTGAGAGCATCAAAGAACCAATAACGGCGTGGTTAGTTAGTCCAGTTTTCTAATCTGTTCTCACATATCATTTATGATTGACTCATAGTAAATATTATGTACTAGTATTAGTACTCTATATAAATAAGTTAAAAGATTGTCCATTAAGTTTCTTGCCGGTTGCTATCCATGGACCTGGTCTTTTGTAGAGTCTAACGTTTCAAAGTGCAGTATATGTCAATTGGGAAAGATGACTTTGAAACATTAACACTTAAATAATACAATGTATACATAGAAGGGAGCAGAAAAATATATTGATAAATCTCGGCTTGGACCTCTTCATCCTATGAATAAAACATACATACCATATATAATGTTTATTTAAGAAAAGACGATGAAAAGTATTATACAAAGAACGATAAATATAGCTGCGACAAACTCACCTGTTCACCACGCGGTCACACACACATACATAACAGAACAAACGGTTCATTTATTTAACCGTCAAATTACACACTTATTGATATAATTATGCTTTAATTTATTTAGTATATTTATTGTTGTGATATAATAACGGAAATCCATGTCATTCAATTTATTAAATGAAATTTGGAGGTCCCATTAGTGTAGTGAATTAATTATGTGATATTAATTTGAAAACAAAATTGATGTGTCGATTGCATTTATTTATTTGTGGTGGTGTTCTTTATTACATCAAGTAAGAAGTGTCAATAAATAAAATACATTTTACAAGCCATATAAACAAATACTTAATGAAAAGCAAGTATTTTGTTAATTACCACTTTGTTATTTTAACTGTAAAGCCGACCGACCCGTTCAATTATCACGTTTGTCAACTTTGTTTGACTTCCTTCATGACTTTTTAAATGTAATTGTTTTATTAAGGTATATCATTTTAACTTGTCATAAATGAATAAATATATATATTAATATACATACAACATATATCATACTATTTTCAACAGTTGTTAGATTTCGAATAACATTGTAACGTTAATTTTATTATTAATTGATGATTTTGAAATATTGTATTTTATATATATAAAACTATTTTTTTAATTATTGTTAAAATTATATATATATATATATATATATATATATATATATATATAGACATATATTTGTTTATATAACAGGTGTACCGGTATGAAATGTGCGTTTTTTTTTTTTAAATGAAACATAAAATTTGAATGAAAAAGTAAAAACAATTTATTCGAAGTATTCACCATTGCTTTCTACACATTTTGTCCACCTTTCTGGCAATTTGTGGATACCTCGCCAATAGAATTGTTCCTCTTTTGAGGAAAACCAATCAGATACCCAATTTTCAACTTCTCCGTTATATATTATTATTATTATTATATATTATTTTTTCAATTCCTTCAACAATTTTGAGATTATTATTGATTAATAGTAATATGAAACATATGTTCTAAATTATTTAATTTGATATTATTGATGACCCACGAATAACGAAGATCAAAGATTGAAATGCAGCCATCAAGCCATCACAGGGGCTGTCTGCAGTGAGGGGAGATATGACGGCAAATTGTAATTACTCCGAATAGTGCACCTAGCTTGGAAGGGTCGGATTTTACATGTTTTTAAACACATAAAAAATTTTTAGCACTGTCGCTTTACTCATAACGGCTAAGAAATAATCACTAAAAGGACAGTTAATAGTAAAAGCCTATTTGCAACATTGCATTTAATATTTATTTTATTTTTCATGTATAGTTCCGTTAATTATTATTTGTAGTTGGTTATTTCTAATAAATTGATTTCAGACGATTAGTAAATATAATATACACTCTATAATAATACATCTGTCTGTGTATAAAACGATTTCAGCTATTATATATAAACAAACAAACTCGCTAACAATTCTATTAAGTAGTATCAACATTCTAAATACTCCTGTATTTAGTTTTAAACACGGTTCAAACCGTCACGTGGCGATATAATTTCCAATCAACAAAACACTGTTAAACAAATTCAACTTGATTTATTTCAAAATATTGATATTCATTCGTTGCGCTTAAATTAAAACAGTGTTTTATTCAGTGCTGAAGTGCTGAAAATTCATTTAACTGTCATGAAATTTTTAATTCTTGTTTTTATTATTTGAATAACTTTCAACTTTATTACTTTATTAAATTAAATTTACGATGGCTATCTTTTCACACACTTAACATAAATAACATTATGAATAAAGATATCTTCATCTATATATAAAATTTCAAAAGAGGCTAAATCTATGTATTCAAATTAATAATGATACAGAGCTCTGATTTTTTAAATGTTGTAATGATAGAAAGATACGTCGAGTGTAGAGCGAGGATGGGAAGACGAAGTCGCTGGCAACATCTAGTATCAAAAGAAAACTAAGCCTTATACTTTTTTGGTTCGGGAGCTTAATATTGTCGAAAGAACTTATTCAAAATGGATATTGAAAAAATATTAGCCATAATAAAATGAACCATTTACACTTTTTTGAATCGTCAATCAATTCTGTTTCTAAATCAAAACTATATAGTACAGTGTACTAGAAAAGTATTCTACTCAAAAATATTAATGGTCAAAGTTATAAATTTAAAGTAAAATGAGACTACTGTAGTCACGAGGGTTAAAATGCCTACCTTTAACACCCACTTACAAAAATACATGCTGTAAATAATAAATGTCAAAAAACATTAACTTAAAAATCCACTTGCATTTATTTTTGGACGTGAACCTAAGACACACAAACAAACACGACCAACTAGGTATAATTAAATTTGCATTTAATTCGCAGTCGGCGATCATCTTACTATTGTCTTTGGCCGCAGTCTCCGGTAATGTGTGAATTGGTTTCCAGCAACAAAGGCTTTCATTGCAGCGGAGAGGTATGATAGGAATTCTTGTCTATTATCTCGCCGCTAATTCAACTTTCCTTAAAGCTATGTGGCGATTTGTGCTTGTTAAAAGTTAGCTCCAACTGGACATTTTCTGTGGCCTTCGGTCAGATAAATGTCGGAAATTCTTCCTCGACCCCAGCCGTCGGTTATATTGTTACCTGTGACTCCTACGAGCAACAATTGAAATATGTTCACATATTGAATTCATACTGAAATGTAAATATTTTGGTTTCAATTTGAGACTGTATAAAATGAGAATTGTGTTGTTGATTTAGAACAATCATTAAAAAATATATTTATTAATTGTAACTAAGTTATTGTTTTTTTTAGGAAAGATTATTGAATCTTTTATATTAGTGAGCTTACTTCAGGGTATATTCCCTGCAGGGCTAATATTCAGTGCAACTATGACACAGTTATAAATAATAACTAGCTATGTCCGCGGCCCCCCTGCGCCGCCATGTATTGCCATTCATGGCTTGCATTATATATCGACATCGACCAAAATTGACGCTACCAATACTCTGGGCTATTTATCCAAATTAAATGACCACTAAAAATCTGACCTGCCTGATTGTAATCTACAATATACCATATTGACCATTTAAATTACAGAAATAGTTTTAATACAAAAGTGTCCGTTGTTAAGATAAATTTCTTAAATAAATAGTAATTATCGAGTTTTTAACAGTCCTTTTGTCCCAATTTCAGCTTTCAGATATGACCGTTTTAAAACCACAAAACTGATTGTATATACAGACTTAATCCGGGTATTGTCTGACACTACGAGCAAAATCCTCTCAAAGGGATTGCTGATGAATTTACTACCAAAGTACTAGTTTAGAGCATGCCGCTGGATAATCATTTTGGAATTCTCATTCTATTTAAGCCATATAAGGTACGGGATGCGGCGCCTTTAACGGCATTATGACGACTCAGAATTAATTTCATTCACTATAAATAGTCGAGTTACTTGATTTGGATGTAATTGATACATTCAAGATACATTCAAGAGTGATAATTAATCTCTGAGTGTTTATAATATACAATTAAAAGTTACATTATATAACCCCCTATCTCACTTACAACATAACGAATTTTACCCGTTCAAATAAGACACAATTTAAGAATGTAAAAAAGTAAAAAAACCTTAAAAGTTTCAGAAGAAATTCAGTTTTATTTCGTTTTTTACCCGAGCTTTGTAGGATATATTTTATACTGTCATAACTTCGCACCAGAAGATTGATATGTTAGTATTAGAAACGGGTCGCGGATCGCAAGAATTTACAAATTTAGAGAAATATATAGCAGCTTCAAAGATTTACAGTAACATTTAAATCCAAAGGGGCTAAAAACTTCTAAAATATTATTTAGAAAAAAATAATACAAATGGCCTCGATACGTTCCAACGTCATTACTAAAAGAGGTTTGAAACGATATACCTATTTGACACTCATCGAATTAATACATGCGTTATAAACTGTATCCTCTCTGCGTACGTAATTTGCCAACGAGCGGTGTGTGGACCAGAAAATCAATATGTGACCCTCGCTCCATGCATCGCCGCCCAGGCGTACCTTTATTTGAACTTATACTTATTAAAAGTTAGAATAAATAAACCGTGATTATTATTTATCTGCTTCATTGTATTGTATGACTCAGTTAGATGGTTGGTAAGTTAAAATTTTTGTTTTCTATACAGTCAAGCGTTAAGTTTAGGACAAAATATCTTAGATGTTTTACAATTGGACACAATAATTTTTTTTTAAAGCTAAATTGTTTTTTCTTAATAATTTGTAATGAATAATAATATTTATCGTCATTTTCCATTAAATAACTCCCTCGAATAACTAAATAATCAGCTGCGGGATATCGGCATTGCACCCCTTGTCATCAATTAATAAAATACTGTTATTGCGTTATATTTTGTAATTTCGACTATGAAGGCGGTAAGTTTATAAGAAGTATTATGAGGTAACCACAAATGAGGTTAACCGACAAGTGGACTGTGGTACATGTACTTTATAATCTAATTGTCACCCGGTCTTGTGTTGGATTCTCGTTTCATTGACGACACATTTACGAGTATATAAATAAGAAACATTTAAGCAACAATATAAAATTACTTAATTATGTCAATGTTATAAACTTAACGAAATGTGTGTTAAGTGTGTTTGTACATGAAAAAATTGAAAGCATGTAATGTTTGTATTTTGTGTATAATATCGTGTAGACTGAAGGGTAACTGTCGTTTCCACTTTATTCCCGACGTCCTGGCTCCCGTCAGTTGGAACGACTCCTCTGTCACCGCCCCGCATAAAAATCTGCTTCACGGAGCGCACATACAACTTTGCGTCAACCTTGAATACATTGAAATAATAAAATACTTTACACGGAGCATGGGGTAGCTCTTTTATCAAATAATAAGTAATGAAACTTTATACTATTACTAATTTGTACATTTATTGTCATTTTAAAATCAATCGACATGAAATTAAATATTTAAATAAATGATACCTAACCTTTTAGGCTTTTACGAGATATATCGCAACAATGGCGAGATTCCATGAAATAATAACGGGTTATTTTTTACTCACTATAATTTTGTTTTTGCAGTATTTTCAAATTCATTTAAGGGCATTTTTCTTTAATATACCAAAATATGTTACAATGTTCTAAGAATAAATACGTAATTTGTTCCAGTATTAACATACATATTTTTTTTATATATAAACTCGTCTAGATGTGACTTTCATTTTATTTTCATTAATATACCTTGACAATATTTTTACCTCCAGCTAGAAATATTCATATCAGTGTTGAAACGTAAAAAACTTAATAATCAATACAGTAGTACGAAGTTCCAGGAGTGGAATTGACCGAATCTCATCATCAATTAATGTAATATACGGATTCCATTTAGGTATCACCTCAGCACAGAACAGGCGTGTTATAAACGCTCAATTAGGAACAAGTACCTACAGTGTACAATTCACAGTACAGCCGCCTCATCAATGTCGCCGCACTCTGATAATTTGATAATAACGTCCGGCGCAATCTATAGACAATTAGGTTTCGATCCAGATAGCTAGCAGTGTCATGTCAGCTTCAGATTCGATAAGCCGTTATCAAATTCTAATCTTAATGATTGATTTATTAGCAGGATTCTCTTTGTTAGCGTTAACTAGTTTCTGGCCTCTGAACTAATAATAACCTTTAAATTAAAAGTATAGGAAGGTAAGGTCGTATAACAAGTAGAAATAAAAACCTCAATAAATTTGGAATTTACTTTGCCAGAAGTTTATTTTTAAAAAACATCCTGTATTGTTCCCGGAGCGAGGATGTATTGGCACGAGTCCGTCGGGAATATTAAGCGGTCAACTATATTTTGTTGGAAAGAAAACTCGTGTTTTATAATCTAAATATTAACATATAAATATAACGTTCTATGTGCTTAGATAAAACAGAGATCTCTTTAATTACTGACTGAATACAGAATAAGGAAGTTAAATGAGAATATAATTTAATTAAGTCCTACTAAATCACTATTTTATAAAGATTTTAAGTAATTCACCTGCAAAATAATAATTAAAAGATAAATAATTAGATTGTTTTAAAACTCAATGAAAAATTACATTAATAAAAAGTGAATATGGGACAAATTTGTTTGTATTTCTTTCAGTATCCCATGTATCGTCCAATTATTTGAGGCTCGTCCAAAAAACATAAGGAAAATTTCACCCTTCCCTAAGAAAAATAACGAGGGTTATAAAAATTCATATTTTATGGATTTCATTTTGTAGAAACAATTTGTATTTTTTTTACGTTTTTGAATAAATAGTCCTCTTAATAAGGTAAAATTTGAAAAATATTTAATTTTATTTTAACAGCAACCTGTATTTCTTGCAATTGTAATTAAAAGCTCGCATTATAAGAATAATAATAGATTTTATGTAAAATTATAAAATTAATTATATTTTGTTATCTTTGCGATATTTATATTCCACTGTATATTTATAAAAAGAGTTAGGATTTTTTAAAAATAAAATAACATGCTATTGTTAATTTAAATAATCTATGATTTGATAACATGGAACAATGAATGTAGTTAAACGTATTTAGATCTGTTCGATGAGTAAGATAAGACACATCTAATAAGACACATCAAATACACACATTTAATAAGACACATCTCTAAAGTAATAAGATATTCAAAATATGTATTATTTTCAGCTACAATTATAAAATTAACTGTTCGTTTCTGTCCTTCCTTTATTCGTTCCTACTGTTAGTAGTTAAATAATAGAAAATAATTATATGTCCTTTTTTACTATTAAGTATTTACAGATGAGGTCGATAACCAGCTTAAGTCTATATTTGCAATATTTTTTTTAAATTTTAGTTAAATAATTAGTTTATTATTACCGACTTGATAAATGTTCTAGCGTTTATATAAAGTGGTGTCTTTTTAATAAAGATTTGTTATCAAATCTTGTTATCACTATGAGTATTTAGTCCAGTGTCCCATAAAAAGTTAAAGTGGATTTAAATAATAATTTATTAACTAATATGTTATTTATTAAGTTATTATAGCTATTTAATTACACGGTGACATGTTAATAATATATTTATAGGAACTAAGTAAGATAAATATCTTACAATATTTAGGAATTCAAATTACTCGAATAATCCAATTTATTATTATTTTTTGCCAATTCAATGGATGTCCATTAAGTGAGGAAATGGTTTAACATAAAAAATATATGTTCGTCATATAAGCATGTTATGTGATAAAAATATATTTTAATACAATATCGTTAAGTTAACGGCCATTGGAATTTTTGGCATGATGTTTTAATCATTCGAATAAGGAATTAAACATTTGTTTATTATCTATAATATTGTTAGCTAAAATATCAAAAAGGTTCAAATAAAAATGTATACATTAATGTAGTAATATGTCGCACGCGCATGATGTTAATATTAAAAAATTCGCAAAAAAAGCAATCGCAGATAGCATGAACCTTAAATAACATAATTGATATACTAAATGGTTAAAACAAAATACAATTCCTTGCTCTTGTGCGCGCGTGATGTTGAAGTTCCTCATATCCGATGTCGACGGGGCTTGAGATTCTGTTTGTATTTGTAACTCCAGGTGCTGTGATCCTTCCAAATGACTTCAGCAGGGTAAAATAAAGAGGTTTTAAAATGTAGAAAGTAAAAATACGCACCGTTGTAGAGAAGCGTGGGCTCTGGATCGCGGGGCGAAGGTCCCGGCGCGGTAGCAGCGGGCGCGGGGCTCCGGCCGCGCCCCTCGCCGACCACGTCGATCTCCTCGTCCGACTCGTCGGCCAGCTCGGTAGCCGCTGCCACCTTCCACTTCTTGGCCATGAGGCAGCGCGGCATGGCGGCGCCCGCATCGGCCTCAGCGCGACCGCATCAGCGAGAAACAGACGAACAGAGAAAAAGAGAGAAAAGAGAAAGAGCGGCGCCCCGGGCGAGCGGCGTTGCGGGTGATCGCGCGCGTCCTCTTGCGTTGTGGCGCTCCGGCGTGCGGCCCGCGGTATATATTGGACGCGGGGTGGTGCGCGCGCTGCCACTTCGATCGATGGGCGGGTGGTGCTCCACGCCGCACAAACTTTGCCTGCCAACTTGGATACTTACGGAGGTGCGGGATCGACCAACGAACCGCGACCTAACTTGCTACTTGCAATCAACCAGTGGAATAGTGCGGACCCTACAAGTCGAGTACGCAACGTGTTCTCTGTTTATACTTGACGGGCGGCAGGTACTTTTGTTCTTAGATTATTTTGGTAATTATTTGTTGATGTTTACCATTTCTAGTATTTTGCATAAGTTCTTTTTTATTATAAGTAATACTAACAAATAAGCAAAATAATCTGTAAAAAAATGAATGCTTAATAAAAATTACCATAAAAATGCATCCTTGTTTTTTATACGGATACAAAAACCCGATACCTTTTTGTTTGTTCTCAAATTGCTGCAATCTGTTACATACGGCCTATCCTGCATGTGTGCTCCATCAGCTAAACACAATTCCGTATCAATACGCGTTGCGGCGACAGCCACCCTCCGTGCTACGAGTACAATACCGACCGCTGCAGAGCGGTACGCACGCATCAAATGAATCAATGTGTCTAATTGGCTAAACGCCTCTAATAGATCCATACGTAATATAACCGCCGTGTTCATGGTTTCTTACTGAATCATGAATTCAGTCAGTCACATGTATCTGGAATACTACAGAATGGTTTCCATATAAGACTGCTCTCGTAGCCGAATTAAAGTAAAGATTTTCTGATTCTTATACTGTGGTTACATTATTTAATTTTAAATAACATGTAAGTACTTGTTAAGTGAGGTTATTAAATACTGTGTACTTGTTATCTAGGTTATGAAATGAAACAAGACAGAGACTACTACATTTTATTCAACGATAGTTCTCTAATTATCATTTATAATGGTAAAGCAATACTTATAATACAATACTTCTTCATATAGTAACAACTCATTTCAGCCGTCACTTCAGTGAGTTGCACCGTCATTATCGAAATTACGGTAATTGTGTTCCTTGTATCGCCTCCGCACTTTATATTTTATTACCAGGATAAACTCATTTTATTTTAAGTGTTCCAATATAATAAACTATTTACGATTTTTATCGGAACAAACATTCTACTTAAAACATGTTTAATATTGAGTCCTAATCCGAACAATCTCTATGACCAGCGATAATGTATTCAACAATCCAAAATTACATTCACATAAGCTTTTGACATATTTATAATAAATATGTTCTTTGAATACGTGAATGGTCTACAAAGGTATCCGCCAGCGTCCTTTGGATATTTTCCGGGTGATGCCTTTAGCGAGCACATATCTGTCTACTGATGCTCTAAAGAGCCTAAACTGTAGACGAAATTATGTACTTTGATTGCTAAATGGATGCTGCAGAGCGGGCTGGCGGGCTTGTTTACTTTTCACCTTAATGCACTTATTACTATGGTACTTTTGAAATGTTCTACAAACATGTCAGCCATGTTAAGCTTTATTTATATTTTAAATCATATAGAATGAAAAAATCAAAATACCAAATGTCACGAGTTCAAGTACAGCCCGTGTTAATGAATTTTTCAATCTACATTATTCAAAATGTATGTGTATGCTACATTCGAGTATTATATATCTTATCAAGAATTAATGACATCAATACATTGCATTACATCTAGATAAATAAGGTGACTAGAAAATGACCTAACAAGCTATGTATATATTAATAATAGCTACAGGTTTACATTACATGATACCTGAAATATACTTATTATAGACAAATGATGAAATGAAATCGTTGTTTATTTGTATGTATATGAATGGGAGGTATAATGATACAAGTGTCGATATTTTTAAATGCTTTTAAATTTAAATAACTTTGAATATGTGTTAAAAGTATTCTATATCGAGTAAGTTACATTATACCTTAATTTACCAAGGCCATACCTTGTATTATTACTATTATTGTAAGTTTTAGGACAATGTCGTTGTATTTCACCTGCGTAGATCCGCTGCACGAACAGACGGCTTCATTTATATATATATTAAAATACTTGAATTAATATTCAAATTCGCAAATATTCGTTGTAAATGTATGTACAGTAACCGGATCTTTATTATTTATAGGTTTGTGCAATTTTATATTTTTTTTGTCTTAATATGTATTTATGTTTCGTTTGCTTAGTGTTTAATAACTAAATTAGTTATTTTAGATATATTATTTATAATGTATATACATGTGCTTCTGATAGCTGATGCACTAAAATACATTAAAACAGAAGGTTAAAAAGTTTACATCGAAAAACTAAACGTATTTTTCGTTTTTAATTTTAAGTGAATTGTTACAGGACTGTTGAAAACCACATATAGATACAATAGTGAATACGAAATTATTTGATACGAAATTACAAAATATAATACATATTGCAAGAATGTCAATTAAAAACCGTTGATTATCTAGTTGACTAGCACGGGCCATTCATTTGACGATTCACTGAACGATTTGGGAAGCTGGAAGCTCGCTGGAAAATATTGACTCCCTTTGACATTCTTTTAATTAACATTTTACATCGTTATGCCTATTTTATTATTTATATATTACTTCTAGGTAGACGTACTTAAAAACTCTTAGTATAGATAACGATTTTGATAAACAATTTGTTTTGTAAACTTCAAATGTATGAATATTAAGTTAAATTCAATTGATCCTCGTATCTATAGAATTGTACAGAATGTATTGCTTTTTGATTTCCTTACATTTAATATTTTTCCTTTTGTTATTTATTTAATAAATCCGTTTAATGACCAAAAGGACTACAATAAGTATAATTCAGTAATAATCCAAATATTAAATAATATTATTATATTAAATATTAATCCAAATATTAAATATTATATTTATATTGGATTTAATTGCAATTTGAAATGCGAGCCAATAAGCTAAATTGACGACATATGTATATTATTTAAAAGTATTATAATAATTATACAAATATTGAATATTTTTTGGTTAGAAATAAACGTCTCTGTATCGATGATGAGTTCTGTTCTGATAGTACGCCGTCTTACGGTAAAATAATTAAAAAAAAACAATGCATAAAAGCAAGCATAACTAACTTTAAACAAGTTTTTATGGTTTTATAAAGCTAACTCAGACCGTCGAATTCTCAATCCTATTTATAATATGGAATGCTATACAATATAACAATACCTATAGAATATACCGAACAAAGGCTAGACTTATTAACTTGAAAACTTGAAGCTGAATGACGAAGGATATAATAACTCGTAGACGAGAATTGACGGCGTGGCTCGCGCTACGCCGCCCGCCTAGCCTGTTGACGTTTGATATTCCAGTGAAGTTGATGTTCAAATTACTCTCTGAATTAAAACGAATGCCCACATAAGTTTGTTTTAATATTACTGCGACACGACAACAAGGTGGGAAATTTCAGTCCAATAAATAATACCGGCGTAGTAAATGAATTGAAAGTGGATACCGTGAAATTCAAATTGAATATTTTTTTTCTTATTCAGCATGGTCTTCAATATTGGTTTGTTGGAACTCTCCTACTTTGATGAGGGTATCGGTTTTATTTCAATAATTCCATTCTGACATGTTCTGTTGTGTGTTTTTTGTAGTAATTTTTTTTAATTTGATAGCCGAAATTATTATTATTAATTAAGCTTGTAGAGCGTAGAGGAAAATAATTTGATTTACTGATTCTAGAATTTTGGAAGACTTTTCTCGATGAATTCTGTTGATATTTTCCAGCTCTCAACGTTCTCATTCAGCACAGTTCTTTTCTATCAGTCTTTTTAAGCTTCGCACCGAAACCGTACATTTTTATCTTATTTTTCAACTACATTTTGACTCTAGTTGCTTAATAATTGTTTTTGAAATTGACATCATTCGAAACTTATAATGTAGGCAACATCAAATAAAAACAATCCTAAAAACTACATTACGCTACTTCAATAAAAACGAATATAAAATATTTTATAGTAAAATTTACAGATTATTAAATATAATTCACCGGTAATTCGGAAAACCTCAATTACATAAATATTTGCAAATAAAATAAGTTAAGCCAAACAAAATGTTTCCATTATTAAATAAATATAGTGAAAACATTTTTATAAAAAATAATAAATGTTTTAACAGTCTTTTGCTTTTGTCGGATTTTGCTGCTGCATTTTTTTTCGCTTGTTAGATGCAAATCACACATACCTACAGGTTGACATCGCTGACGCATCGTATCACACAGACCCATAGCATCACGTCACACAGACCTACAGGTTGACATCGCTCTCGCGTCTCTGTTTTATAGCATTACATTTTAATTCATATTGAAATACGAAGATTACATACATACATATTATATTTTATGATTTGCATACATACATATTAAATATTTTCTAATCGTAAAAATAAACATTCTAATGTCGTCATCTAAAATTTTTTTTTTCACCAAAGCGAAAAGCTTTTATCACCACTAGCTTAGTTGTAAATTAGTAAAGTTAATCTTTTTCATAATATATTTATAAATTATTTTGGAAATATAAATCGAGTCACAGATGTATAAATGAAATATGTTTTCCATCTACCTTCGTTGATTCATCGTACCATTGTCACTGTGTTTGTAATAGCTAAGATTTAGGTTACTAAGTACTTAAATAATGTATAATAGACAATTAATTGTGATTCCAATGTTTTAAATATATCTCCCGTCACACCCTGTGCAAGTTCGTTCGGGACTTCGCCGTGCATGGAAACCTTAAAAATTATGAGTATTAATTAACTGCATTCCAATATATTACAGACATTATTAACACCAGCCACTATAGTACTAGTACTAGGTATAACTATGAATTATCACGCAGTGCTTATATTAACGTATTAGGGTCTGGTAAATCTAATTAAAACTATCTTAAATGTTAAAATGATTATGCAAACTACAAAATTCCTTTGGATTTCGTTAAACATCGTTCTTACACGGTAATAATTAACTAGACATTTTAAAATCTACGAGATTATTTACTATCCTAATATTCACAATTTCAATTATTTAAATACGGTCTAGACACACTACGCGTGTCACTATAAAAATATATTCTCAAAATTGCACTTTATTTTATATTTTTGGTGACTATCTCCAAAAAAATACAAGTAATCAACTTAGAAGCTATCCTTAGTATTAATAAATTTCTGTGAAAATGTAAATGACTTAAAGAATTAATCTTAAATCTAAATTACCTATTAGCCTTAAGAAAAACATGCGCACATAAACACCGTGTACTAAAAAGTACCCAATCAATCTGAATTATTAAAGTAACATGTATTGTTTTACATTCAATTTTTAAAACATAATTTATATACAATCGCCTCTGTATACCGCTTTCTTACAAACAAACCACAACAGCGACCGCTAGTTGTTTAAGATTTAATATTAAATTGACAGATTTAATTGAAACATTATAAATAATGGATGAATCCATTTAAGTAACTTATTTTTTGCAATAAATATGTAAACAATATTCATGACATGGTCGATTTTTTAAATATTAATCTGTTTATCATAATTATAAGATAAGTAAAATCGAATCTGGGTAGAGTGTTAGTGCAGGGCGGGTATGAATGGCGACAGTGGCGCAATAGTGGCGATACAGTGGCGAAAGTGGCAACAGTTTGGTCCTTCCACAGCGGGCCACGCTAAAGACTACTCGACGCACGCTACTCGTGCTCCTACTGTTTTCTTCTATTCATATTATTTTATTGCTCTCTTTGTACCACAGCTCGACGGTTTCAATAAGTCTCTACGTATCACCGTAACTAGTGCCTAATCGTCACATCCCACGCACGTGGCGTTATATTGCCGTACATTTACAAAAAATCTACGTATAATAAATTACGATACGTTTATAACATAGCGGGCTCTTGCCATAAATTGACACAATTAAATCCGTCGAAGCCGACTAACTTATCATTGACAAAAATACATTTTTAAAACATTAGAAAGAGCCGTAATAATATTAGGTACACAATTATTGCTTATTTTTTTTACGCCGCCGCCGGAGTAATAATTTCTATATATGTTTTTGTTTCAATAAACAGATGTAAAGAAGTTCATAGAGAAGTTATTCGTTGCAATATTTCCTCAATGCTGATTCTTTAGTCCAAATCGGGTAGCACGATCTGATCATAGCGTATAATTTTTGGCACAGGCAGTGCACAAGACGGATCAAAATGTATAACCGCTGGCTGGGGCCGAATATCATCTGACTCATGTGACATGCTCTCTGGTGATTCGGGTGACTCCGTCTCATGCTGTATGCACGCTGGCTTAAACCGTATTATTGCTGGCTCAGGTCGAAGACACTCAGTTTCAAACTGGGTACACTCCACATCAAACTGTGAACATGCTGTCTTAATCCGTATTATTTCTGGCTCGGGCTGAGTACATTCCGACCCTGGCTGAATATTATCTGGTCCCAACGTTACACCCTCTTGCACACTATGAACAATCTCAGGTGAAGGCTGAACTCTCTCTTGCTCTGGTCGTACACACGACATCTCAGATGGTTTGCAGTGCTTGAACTGCTTGCATGGATTGAACGGGTCACACGGTTTCTGAAACCGCATTGAAGGCGATAAAGGTCGCACAAATTCTGGATCACACATTATTTCATCCCGAAAACACACCGTCTCTTCATGTTTTGCTAAGTAACTCTTAAGAGCGAAGGTTTTCTGGCACTTAGAACACTCAAACTTCTTGTCACCCGTATGAGTTTGGAGGTGTGCACGCAAATTAGAACGATCCCCAAATGCCCTTGTGCAACCATCATAGGGACAGTCGTATGGCCTCTCCCCGGTATGCGAACGTAAATGGCCGCGCAACAGCCACGGTCTTGAGAACAGTTTGCCGCAAACACCGCAAACGTGACCCATTCGATGAGTCAAGACGTGCATAGCAAGCGCAGGCATAGATACATATACTTTGCCGCAATCTTCACATCGTTTTGCCTCAACCGAGTCAAGGCTACGGTGAGTTTGTTTGTGACGGGATAAGTTTGAGGATGTAGCATAGCACTTGCCGCACTCGTTACAATCATATTTTGTAGGCTTTTCTTTAATTGTCGGTGTTTTGGCTACCACAGGTTCACATTCCATGGCCAGGGAAGGTGCTGGTTCCGGAATAGTATCTGCTGCTGCAGGAACCAATATAGGTAAGATAGGTGTATCCGGTATAGGTATATCCGGTATTGGTTGGTAAGACGGTTGATAAGCAAGATAACTTACTTGAGGCTCTAGTGAGTACTCGAAATGTGGCATAGGTGCGATCGCGGGCATGGTATGGTAGATAGGTTCAGGTGACTCATCAGTTATTATGTATATATTAGTGGGCTGTATGGTGTAGGTGTATATGGGCAGGATGGGTGGTTCAGGTGGAAGCACAGCAACTATATTGTTGGTCGGTGCTTCAGATGGCAGCACGGTGATCATGTTGTTGGTTGGTGGTTCTGGTGGCAGCACGGCGACCATATTGTTGACGGATGGTGCAGGCGGTAGTGCTGTGACCATGTTGTTGACGGATGAATCAGATGACAGCACGGAGGCCATATTGTTGGCGGGTGGTAGCGGCGGCAGGCTATGGGCGAGCGACAGCAAGTCGTGCGCAGCCTCTGTTTCTGCCGCCGATCGCTCAGAGATTGGTGTGCCTCCGATTTCCTCATATTCAACTGATGGTGGTCGGGTTTCTGTAACAATAATAAAAAAAATACAACATAAGATATTTGCATTAGACCAATAGACCATTTTTTTTAATTTCCTTAAATAATATTGCGGTATGCAGATTACAATGTCCTGACTGCCCAGTGCGATGTGAATAACTCTCAAAAACCATTTGTATTTTAACAAGGGAAAATATTCAAAAGCTTTCAGGCTTTATGCTTTAAAATTCAAATTGCGTTTCCACAATTATTAAAAGTTGTTCAAATGTTTACGTTTCATAATTTCCAGATCATAATTAGATCATGTTTCTTTTTAAGCTTATTTCACTCTCTGTTTTTTAAAATGTAATGATATTGTCATTATTTATGATTTTCACATTGTCACTATGTTATACAATTAGAATATTTAAACTGTAACGTAATATATATTTTCAGCATATACATAATAAATAAGCAAGAGGTAGTATTATTTTAGGTAAACTTTTCACTGTGTTTCTACTAAAATTGAGATCAGATGGAATGGGAAGCAAGCAAAACACGACGTGACATAAATTTAACAGTGAAGACTACTTAAGAGTGAGGCTCAATGGCCTAGTGGTCTGAATACGTGGATCACAGGCCGTGTTTCTCCTTTGATTTTAAAGAAACAAAACATTTTTAAATTCCGCACATAAGCCTTTTATATATTTCTTAATACTCTGTCCACGGATCAATAGAGTACAGAATTGTACTTTGATTACTTACGATTTCGTTTACTCTCATTTATTTGTTTGTTATATAAACAATAATGTTCTACGAAACAATTTGTAATTCTTAAGAACATTATATATGACTGTTAAAATTGCGTATAGTATAATTTTTTTTAATTTTGTAAATACGTAGAGAAGCACCTGATACGGCTACGGCAGCTACGACGTAGCAATTATTTTAATAGCATCTTGGATACAAGACAGCTTTTTAACTTTTTTATTTCGTTTAATTATTTATTTAATTAGCTCTCTGTCAACCCTTCACCCGTCAACTTCCCTCCCCCCACCCCCACCCCTTCCGACAAATGATCGTTCCTAATATTTCAGCTGTGATTTTAAAATCAATATCAAAATAAACAAGACTCATTAAAAAAATATATTCAAAACCTGGTTTTCTCAAATACTAAATTGATCCATTCACCCTTTTCTATTTCTGAATCAAGATACAGTTTACATAAAAGTATTCTTATTGATAGCTTTAACTATCGTTTATTAGTTTTAAGTTGGCTTTTACTTAAATAACTTTAAAATATTTGGATTCGACAACTTAAAACAGAATTATTTATTTATCGGCACCGATAATCAAATAATATATAAATCGGTATGGAAATATTATATTAATAATTAGCTGGCTATTGAGATTGATGTTAAAATATAACAAGTAAGTTAATAAAATAATTTCAACTGCAATATAAGTAATGTAGTGTTTTAATTTTTTACTTGAATAGTGACAGTAGCTGTGTTGCTGAAAAGTATCATATTCTAGATAAGAAAATAAAGTGAAAAGTCGGAGTAGAAGAAAGTAATAAAATTTCATAAGTTTTTCATGAATATTTCAAAATGTTCTTTTAGTTTTAATTGTATTATTGGTCGTTTGTTTCGTTTGTGTTTTTGATATTTATATATACTTACAAATGTGTCTATTTCGAGAAAAAGGTATTGTTTAAGGATTATATATAAAAAATGTATTCTCAACTATTAACGGATAAGATCAGGATCAATAACACTTATCAACAAATACAGATTAGACACGTATACGCCGATTTTAGGAAATTTTACTAAGATGATGGTCAGATGATGGCTCTGGTTTCACAACATTTTCAGAACTAAGCTTAGGTGAAGACAAACAACATAATTTTCAATATTAATTTTTGACGAAACTCCTCGTGGAAGTAAACAATTAATAAAATAGTTGGAATACTGCTATACTTGTTTATAATATTTGTGCCTTTCATGAATGTTAAAATAGATTTTAAAACGAAGATGAAAGATAATTTGACATCAAGATAATTTAAATAAAACTCACCTTTACTAGCTCTACTGTAAATAAGAAATATTCTTTTCCCGTCGCAGTACAAGTCCGTCAAAGGCTGACTAGTTGTCTGCCCCCCCCCCACTGCTCTCCCTAACCCCCTACTCCCATAGATCTGTGACAGGGCCGTTACCTATTTCGGATTTTATTTGTTACTTTTTATTGCTAACGTGCTATGACTGTCTTCCGGTTTTTTACAATTCTAAGCTATTTTAATAAACTTATTTTCATCAATTTTTAATTTTCAAAAGCTAACAAAAGTACTAAACTAAAGTTTAAGATAATTCCTTATAAAAATACCTTTACAGCAACCTATTAATCCTATAAAATGATAAATAACACGTAAAAATTACGATCTTAAAATGATCAAAATACGATCAAAATTAATAAGAGGTTTTAAAACAGTGCAGAACTCGTGCTGTGTTTACTTTCATAACAAATGTCACGTCAATGTCCGAATATTAAGATAATTATTTAAGCCGCGGTGTTGTCGTGCTCATTTTAATATTCCATCATCCACACCATCATGTATATTAATTATTTGAATGACGCTAAGTTGTGATATCTTTGTACATGTTTGAAATAAACAGTCAGAGTAAGAGTATTCAATGAGATAGACACCTATCTACGAGTATATTATGTGTAATTAATAGCCAACACCTGTTCAATTACACGTGGGCGTATCTACTGATCACATCAAGACACATCAAACAAAATTAATTAATAGTGAACAGACAAAGCGCTCATATCAATACAATTAATGCAAGCAAATGCTTTATAATGTATATTACATATTCAACTCTAATAATATATATATATATATATATATATATGACGGCGCGTTTGATAAAATGAGTGAACGAGTCAGTTTCAATGTCAGTGTTAGCTGTCATTGAATTCAAACTGACGTTGGCGGTTCGCTCTGACACGACACTTGGCGCTAACGTACACGAAAAAACATAACGGTCGTTTTTAAAGTTAGAGAACGACGATAGATTCACATGATATCAGTGCGTTACGTGTTCGGTGGAGTGTCGATTAAATTAGTGACTTTAATTATAAGACAATTGATCTGTGCTTGTACTTTGTGATTTATCAAAATATATTGTAACTTCAAACCACGTGGTGTTATATTCTACTCGCCCTAATTTCCACGCCCGCTAGGGATCAACTATGGACGAGACAGAGCTTCCCTCCGCCGTCCCTTTATCAGAAGTGGGATACGGAAGGCGAACACCAGACGAAATAAGTGAAAATCCTAATCAATCAGCGCACGGCTTGCTACGCAACATGGAGGCTTTGCTATCTCGATTCCTAGAGACCTCGCAACCCTCTCAAGCTTCGAGTAATACGACGGCACAGCTAATACGCTTCGACCCCGATGAACCAGACGCCGATATAGAAGGTTGGTCTAGAATAACCGAAATCGTCGTAAATAGCAGGAAACTAGATGGCGCGGAGCTTTTACTAGCTCTCACGCACGCTTTGCGGGGCCGCGCGGCCCAGTGCTTAACTAAATTGAGCGCTTCTCAGCTAGTATGGCCGCAAATAAAGGAGTTACTCCTAGCAAAGTTTGGGAAACCGATGCTGCCTCAGGATTTTTTTGACGACATACTTAGATTTCAAGTTGGTGTTAGAGAAACAGCAAGTGAAGCCGCGATGCGTCTCTGGGGCATGGTAGAACAAATCCCACGTACTGAGATGCCAGAAGATATCATGGTTGGCTTTGTGTCTTCAGTTTTGTGCCAAAAGGATGCCATTATACGCCGTGAGCTACTATCGTGTAACGTTACCAATAAAGCCCAGTTATGCCGGATTTTGAAGGGCATCTCCTTAAAACGGAGGCTTGAAGGCCCAGACTTCAATGACGTCGAGCCAAAGAAGATTCGTCCGAACGAACCACGCTTCCAGGGAACTTGCCACCGATGTGGTCTACCGGGACACCGAGAAGTAGACTGCCGCAAGCGTCGAGAAGAAGTCGTTGCTAAGCCGACAACGACAAAGACTCCTGAACCTTCTCGGATGTCGCGAAGCACCTCGCGACCCTTCACCTGCTTCGTGTGTGGCCAACAAGGCCACGTGGCGTCGACATGTCCGGACCGCAAGGGGGTGCCGGCCGGTGAGCGGCCAGTGGTCAAAGAAGTCCATCTGTGTGAGCGGAGACCAGCGACTGGCACTTTGACTACATCTTCCGGTGAGCCCGTTTCTTTTCTTTTTGACAGTGGATCCGCTTGCTCATTAGTGAATAGTAGCATAGCCAATAGACTACCGGGCACTTTACATGACGATTTCGTGTATCTTACTGGTATAGGCGAGAACAACGTGGTCAAATGTAGCTCACAAATTCTTAGTGTTATCAATCTCCAAGGTATCCCGATAGAAGTATTGTTCCATGTGGTCCCTGACACAGCTATAGGCGAGCAAGTAATCATAGGCCGGGATATTTTAGATAAAGGCGTTACCGTCGAAGTAAATCGTGATCAGATTCGGTTCGTGTCGCGTAAGGAAGTCGATGTTATAGAAAAATCGGGCCCAATAGATTTTAATAGCATTGATACTGACCTACAAGGCGAACATAGGTTGGCATTAATCGATATTTTGCTTAAGTATAGTGATTTCTTCGTAGACGGTATACCTACGCGTCGTGTCACAACCGGATATATGCGAATAGAACCTATCGATCCGACCAAAACTGTACAACGACGCCCTTATCGGTTGTCCCCCGCGGAGAAAGAGGTAGTAAGAGATAAAATTAAAGATCTCCTCGAAGCTGGCGTTATTCGTGAAAGCACGTCTGCATTTGCTAGCCCGATACTTCTCGTTAAAAAGAAGGACAACTCCGATAGGATGTGCGTCGACTATCGCGAGCTGAACGCGAATACTTGTCCTGAACATTACCCATTGCCTATAATCGACGAGCAGATCGATAAGCTTCATGGCGCGTGCTATTTTTCGTCTTTAGATATGGCATCGGGCTACCATCAAATTTTAATCGATCCAGAGGGCGACAGTGTAGCTCGCACGGCGTTTGTGACCCCTGAAGGTCAATATGAATATTTGGCGATGCCTTTTGGGCTACGTAATGCAGCTTCTGTGTATCAGAGGTGCATTAACAAAGCACTAGGTCCCCTCAAAGATACTGTAGCTCTGGCTTATATGGATGACGTACTTTGTTACTCTGATGACGTCACACAAGGCTTAAAACGTTTAGATCTCACCCTGAAAGCCCTATCTGAAGCAGGTTTTTCACTAAATGCTCGGAAATGCAAATTCATGAAAAAAGAAATAGACTATCTGGGGTACGTTATAAAATCAGGCAAGGTCACCCCAAACCCTAGGAAGATCCAAGCCGTAGTAGACGCACCCACACCACAAACTGCAAGTCAGGTTCGTCAGTTTTTAGGTCTAGCATCCTACTTTCGTCGTTTCATTCCAAACTTCACTTACCTTGTGGGCCCGTTGTACCCCTTGACAAAGACGAAGGGGGCGATAACGTGGACGAATGCGCATAACGAAATTCACAAAAAGATCGTACAAATATTAACTTCAGAACCGATCTTGACAATCTTTGACCCTAAATTACCAGTAGAACTACATACTGACGCAAGCTCAGAGGGGTATGGTGCCATACTAATCCAAAGACGAGATAATCTGCCCCACGTGATTTCTTACTTCAGTCGCCGAACGACCGATACGGAATCCCGCTATCACTCATACGAGTTAGAGACCTTAGCGGTCGTTCGATCGGTGGAGCACTTTAGGCATTACCTGTACGGTCAGCATTTTACTGTCTTTACGGACTGCAATTCCCTCAAAGCTTCTAAGTCCAAAATTGATCTTACTCCACGTGTCCACCGATGGTGGGCTTTCTTGCAGGCCTATGATTTCGACATAGTGCACAAACAGGGAAGTAGCATGGGCCATGCCGACTTTTTATCCAGAAACCCGCTGCCTGATATTCCGCCAGAATGTCCAGAGTCCAAATCGTTTGCAAAAATTAAACCTGTTAAGTTTGTACAACTCCACGGGGGCTGGTTGAAAGTTGAACAAAAAAGAGATAGCGAGATCCAAGACTTAATCGAAAAGCACCATAACAGTGAACTCCCCGAAACAATATCCTTCACTTATGACGTCCGCAATGGGTTGCTCTATAGGAAAATTGAACGAAACAAGAGTAGCTTTTGGCTTCCCGTTGTACCTCGCTCCCTCACATGGTCCCTGATCAGTCATGTCCACATCGAGATCAAGCACTTAGGTGCTGATAAGACGTTAGACAAACTTTATGAGCAATATTGGTTCCCACAAATGTCTAAATCTGTCCGTAAATTTGTTGATTCATGCATAGTATGCAAAGCGTCAAAAGGCCCATCAGGTGCCACTCAAGTCAGGCTTCACCCAATTCCGAAAGTCTCCACTCCCTGGCACACTATTCATATCGATATCACAGGTAAACTTAGTGGCAAAAGCGATCTAAAAGACTACTCCTCAGTAATCATTGACTCATTTACCAAATATGTCCTCCTAGAGTATACTCCCTCTCTGGATTCGGCAAGTGCTGTAAAGGCAATAAAGAAGGCTGCGTGTTTTTTTGGCGCTCCCAAACGCATTATAGCCGATCAAGGCAGATGCTACGTAAGTGCCGAGTTCAAAGAATTCTGTCGCGATCACTTTATAGAACTCCACTTCATATCCACAGGTTCCAGTAGAGCCAATGGCCAAGTAGAGCGAGTCATGCGTACCCTGAAAAGCTTACTCACAATAATTGAAAACGACCCTAACAAAACGTGGCGCGACGAGCTTCTTGATGTTCAGTTAGCTTTGAACAGTACAAGGTCTAGAGTCACCGGATACACACCCATTGAACTGATGTTTGGAATAAGGGCACAATCGTTAGGTATAGCCAAAATATCCCCAAACTCCGAACCGGTACCGCGACTTGATTTAGACACGATAAGACGTAACGCTGCCGATAATATTACCAAAGCAGCATCATCTGAAATAAAACGATTCAACCGCGGTAAAGCAATTGTGAAACCTTTCTCTAAAGGCGAATATGTTTTTATAAAAAATAACGAGCGCAATCAAACCAAACTACATAGAAAATTTAAGGGACCATTTATAATTACCAACGTGTTAGAAAACGATAGGTACGAGTTAAAAAGCATCGATAGATCTAATCGAATTTACAAATACCCTCACGAAAGTCTGCGTTTAGTGCCTGGGGGTCATAATGGTTTAGTAGAGGTAGCTACCTCTTTGATTAATGATGATGAGGAGGAGGAAGCCGAGACGGCGGGCCAGGGTCAAATGAATGAAGCGGTATCATCGGACGATGATACAATCTCAGTAGCTAGTTCGCGCACTATGACCGCCAGCTCGGCAACCCTTTCAGCATCAGAACGTGAAGAAGATAATTAAGGCGTGAGTAGCGTGCTAATTGTGTGTCATATTCAACACTTACGAGACAGTTGGTGCCAAGTCATATGAGATGACGTTAGGTAGAAGTGCGGGTGGTAACTGCACCCCGCTATGGCAGTATTTGCAGGAGGTCAAATATTGCTATGATGTTGTGTCTCAGCTGCAGGGCCGTCCGGTCCAGGTCGTCATAAGAGATGTCGAGCTTGGTCGAAAGGACACCCCGCAGTGGTATTATTTGCAGGAGGTCAAATATTACCAGGAGTTTGTGAGTTTAAGATTCGAGGCCGTCCGGACCAGTTTGGTCGAAAGGACACCTTAATCGGATTTCAATGACTGGAGGCCAAATGTGAATACGGATACGCGAGTGCACTGAATGATACCTGCTTAAATGGTCAGGATAGACGAGCGTAGAGAAAACGTGTAATCTCAGCGGTTTCTTTCCTTTCATTCCAGGTCCTCGAGCATCGGAGGGGACAGATGCGTACGAGGACGTACGTACGTCAGTCTGGCCGTGACGGCGCGTTTGATAAAATGAGTGAACGAGTCAGTTTCAATGTCAGTGTTAGCTGTCATTGAATTCAAACTGACGTTGGCGGTTCGCTCTGACACGACACTTGGCGCTAACGTACACGAAAAAACATAACGGTCGTTTTTAAAGTTAGAGAACGACGATAGATTCACATGATATCAGTGCGTTACGTGTTCGGTGGAGTGTCGATTAAATTAGTGACTTTAATTATAAGACAATTGATCTGTGCTTGTACTTTGTGATTTATCAAAATATATTGTAACTTCAAACCACGTGGTGTTATATTCTACTCGCCCTAATTTCCACGCCCGCTAGGGATCAACTATGGACGAGACAGAGCTTCCCTCCGCCGTCCCTTTATATATATATATATATATATATATATTAGTGTGTGTATTTATGTGTAAAGCATCAGCGCCTTAATGTTAACAGGCACCAATCAACTCGGACTTCCTTCACAATTCCAGTATCCGATAGCTCAAAGGAGCGACGTTATAGAATATCTATCATTGAATTTCAATAGAGTTTTTTGTCACGTATTATATTCTTCGTATATAAAAATATATAAATCGAGTAACATTTTATAAGCAATCAAAAATATATATTTATTATGAATTAAAAATCTATGGTAATAACTAAAATAGTATAAGAAGAGTCTACAGCAAAGGAATATTTGTGTTTGAGCAAATAAAGGAGAATTTTAATACCGATTATGACTAAACATTAATATAACGACATACGATAGTGTTGATCGCAATTTTTTTTTTTTTTTTTTTTTTATTTTTAAAACCTACTAGATGGTAATAAGACATAAAGCTTGAAAGAAATCACATGCTTCTTAACTTTGAATATAGTTAACATTCTTATAGAGAAGCCGCTGAACGAGCACAACAGACGTGTTGTGCTCGTTGGATGGATTATTAAATTATTTACATACATAGACGTATGTATGTAAATAATTTAATAATCCATATGTACAAAGTAACGCACCCCACGCCGCCCTTCGTTTCTTCGTATGAATATATGTATACATAGACAAGTGTCTATAGTTCATTAGTGTTTGTGGATCGTGGGTGAAATTCTGGTCCAAATTATTTCAATAAAATCATAGGTATATTTCAATACTCTCCGACCCTAATAAATGGACGCCCCAGGGCACAGATCTCGCCGGCTTAGGTTTCCGTCCGTGCAAGTCCGGCTTGTATCAATAACATTTTACTGAAATGCATTATTTATAAAAAATAGAAGCGAAGTATAAAACTGACAAGTTGAATAAAATATTTTAAAGGCAATACGATCGTCGACGAACACGATTGGTGTTTTATTTAATATTGATGCTCGAAAGCCAGTTAAATGAAACTAACTTCTACCGTTCGTACATTACGTCAAATGTTTTTTGAGTGATTTTATTAAATACAGTACTTCTATGATTATTATTTCATACAAATGAGAATTTATTTGTACAAAAACCACTGCATATCTATATTAATAGAAATATGTCAAAGCTGAAAAATAAACATTAATAGATTTTTAAGATTCTCTCAGACGTAAAAAACGTACGAGCACAGTACCTACCTATTCAGTAAACATTAAACAGTCTAGATGACCAAATATTTAATTACATAGGAATGAAATGCAATTTGAAATTTACCTTTTAATTAAAATTCAAATTCTATTCCGGACTGCTTTTATGATATAATATATAATACAGTGAAGTGGAAATTGAATCTGTTAATGACTTACGGTTTAATTTTAATGAAGAGTTCATTTTATTTTGTAAACCACAAACATCCTGTCGACTTTATGAGCTAATTACATTTTATTTTTCAATTTACAAACCGATGATGATTACAAATAAGAACAATTATAAAAAAAACGTTATATAGTTTAATGATTGTATTATGTATATGATGATTCTATTTACTAATCACTAATGTAATTCAATCATCTGTCGATTTAAAAGCAAGTATTGGAGCCGCTAAGGCGAGGTCGTCGTACTTTAGTACTTTAAAACAATCTGTCCAGTATGTTTATCATATAATAGTATGCTTGCTATTTGATGTAGAAATTAATATTTGTAGCCCGAGTTACTCACCAGTGCAGCTAGAAGAGCTACTTAAATATTTATAAACTAAACCAAAATTAATTAGTCTTGTGCAGTGATGACCGTAACATCGCACAAGCTTGTTTTAATTATTTGAGATGTAATACTTACAAAAGGAATATTATATATTTAAAGTTAGCAAAGGAAAGCTGCTTTAACACAAAAAGGCAATATATAATGTTTTTATTGTTTCAAATCGGTATAATTTGTTAGCAAAAAAACTGATGAGGTAAATTCTCCCGCCGAGGGATACGTACATGAATAGTTCGGCTATTAAGGGATGGGGTCTTGGTATATCTTGCCAACTTGTAAAAATTTGTACTTGCAAGATAAAAGTAGATAACTATAAATTATAGATTTTCAAATGTTTTCCTTTACTTGAGCAGAAACCACGCTTCATGACATTCCACTTTAATGATGAGGAATGATTAATGGCCGTATTTTTATTGCCTTGACTTCGAAGCTTGGTTTATTTACAGTTTCAAGGGACTGACTAGACTAAGTATGCGATATAATTTTTCAATTTGACCATTGCATGATTTTGACAGACGGACGGACATTGTGAATAGGAGAGACCGTAGGATTATTTTTGCATTTAAAGTACGATATCTTAAAAAGATAAAAATGACAAGATATATATATATATATATATATATATACATTATATGCAGATACATATATATTTACCCGGCTAGACTCACGTTAATTATAGTCATTTTGCCCGAACCAGTTACTGATAGATACCAGATGGGTTCTTATTCATGACCTTGATGCATGGCGGACCCGCAGCGTGAAATGAACCGCAGCACGAAAGTTTAAGAACGCAAAATAATAATCAACGTTTGTTATTGATATTCATATAACAGCAAAGAAACAGTAACAATTACAGTAACATGAATATTTCATGAATATTATTGAAGAGAGGATCAGTAACAGGAATTTCTGGCGCAAAATGGGGGAGATGTATGTCCAGCAGTGGATTGCAATGTATTGATGATGAATCAATAAACCGTAACTCGCCGATATCAAGTATTGTTGTATAATTGTTGATTGTTTTATTGGGTTTGCATATAATTTGTATTCAAATGAGTCACTGAGAGTTATATTAATACAAGTTATCTTTTCTATAAATCATTGAAATCCAAAAAATATCATACTTCCTTACATATTTTCTCGCCACTCGCGCAATAAGTCAATTTCCGCTGCAGATTCTTTTTTTAATGAAAATTATGAAATGGAATAAAGATAAGATATATTTAGATGGTATTTTTTAACGAAACTCCTACTCTAAAGGTTTTTTGATATAAGGGATAAGGTATTTGCATTTTTGTAATTATCAACGCTTTTATGTCGGTGGGTCCTGTATCTAGTATTTTTGATACTAATGAGTCTGTAATATTTCATTTATCTGTCAATATTTTTATGTAACTAGCCAAAATGGAACTATGATCGTTAATCGTAAGTTACTTTATTCCTTATAGTAATCATAAATGAGTCAAGCAAATTTGATATTCCAAAATAAAATATAATTTATCTGCCTTATTTTTTTATCTCGTACTCACATAATAAAGTATGAACTATTTATTTAAACAACGAAAGTTATTTAAATAAATAGTTTATAATATTGTCCCGTGATCAAGGTTTGAAAAAAAGTATCCAGACAAATTTTAAATAATTTAACTAATTACTGGATTAATTCTAAAATCATTTTAAAACATATCATTTTTTGTTTTGTTTTATACAGACAATTGTTTGATTCTGATTATATGGGAATTGTAAAAACAGGATTTACACAAAACCTTCAACAATAAATATTACAGTATCAGTTTCTCGCGCCTCGTTCTATTGTAACTTTTTATGAAACCAGACATTTTATTAAAGTTAGTACGGTGATGTTTAAATCAATGCTCAAATTAAAATAATATATAGTTGTTTGTTGATAATAACGAACTTTAAATACACTAATAATTCAACGGAATAAACTATTAAGACATCTATCTTAAACTACATTATATAAACACGAGATATCAGCACAACTTATCTCTCTCAAACTTCAAACTTCTCTGGAAGTTCTTAAGCGGAGGCTTTCATTTAAATTTTACTAGAAATATTAGCCTACACCTTAATCCTGCAGATTAATATTTATATACATAAGTACTGACATATATAATATACATATATAATCTAACATATATACTCAACCCATCATCATACATACTTCATCGTTTACAGAAAAGGACATAGGATACCATATCGGAAAACTGTACTGTTCTCGAGAAAAATGTCATTAAACGCCCGTCTGACATAACAAGATTGTTTGTAGCTGAATGGCGGGATCAAAGCCGAGCTCCAAAGATAATATATGTTAAAACCCATCACTGTAAATTTAGGATTATTATTTTTGGTTTAAAAAAAAAAAGAAAGAACAACGTTCAGGTACAGCCAACGCCACTTGAGATATACCAATGCTCCTTTTGTTTGTTAGCAAGTTCCACTCGTGCAAGTCAGGGACGGGTCGCTAGTAACTCATAAACTCCATCTCCATAGCTGTATGAATGGACAATCTTCATTACACTGAATAGAGAATGTATGTAAGGGCTCATCTTTATACTATTTATACAAATAAATAAGCAAACGGATAGTCACACAGATGTTTAAATACAAAGTGTAATCTTAAAGTATTTTCAATTATTTGTTGACATTTCATACTATTCGTATATTTTGATAGAACTAATAAAAGCATATTAAAAGTTATTTTTAATCAAAGAGTTATAAATAACTAATGATTTTATGAGAATAAAAGTAATCCTTCCAAGCTATTACATTATGAAATGAAGTGTTTATAAATAGCTTGTACTTCGTAAGCGGGTACACGTGCCGCCAACGCATTCCTATTATATTTATTTGCATTTACTCTTAAGCTCGTTTTATATTTATTGATATGATTTTTAATCATTTGCCTCCCTTATATAAATATATACAAGTCCTCGATATTTATATTAGGATAAAATATTAGTTCTTGTAGATTTGTTTAAATCACAGATGGTTTCAGACACACCGTTCGTAATTGGCACAATTTATCGAACAATTGAAAAATCCCTTTCGTAATTCGATAGCCGGCATATTTCATTCCGAAAATGGACAGTAGAATTAAAATATACGATATCAAATGAACAATAAACATCATCCATATATCAACGCGATAGTATTTCGGGAAGTGGTCGAACACGTCAATACAGCCAGACAATAAAACCCTAGAGCACAGGGCATGGGGCGGTACAATCCTGTACACATTCTCCGCTTTGGTTTAAGCCCTCAGTAAAAGCTGTTTCACCGCCGCGGGGTGCAGACCAGAAGAGTTCCGTTTTATGAAAATGCTGACAACAAGCATGAAATACAGCGATGGATGTAAATCTATAATATTAACTAAAAAATTGAAAAAAACGTTGTATTATATCGATATTATTACAATTAATATAAACATTGTAGTCGACTAATTATGTCTCAATTAATGGATTAAAAGCTGCGCAGCAATTATATCCCCAATTAGTTTATTTTTTGAGGCAGAAGTTGCTTTTATAAATTTCACCTTGAATATAAATAATATTAAATATAGTACAATAACTATTTGTCGTAGTTTCAACTTGTATATAACTAAAATATTTAAATATTAAAGATAATTTGAAAATTCGTGTTATTTCTTTTGGCTTTAGATAAATAAAAATAAATAAATATTAAATATTAAACTAAATTACCATAACCGCTATCCAGCCCTGACGCTACCGACTAATTATTTACCTATTATATTATTACATTGGGAGTTCATTCATGCGTTCGCTGACTGCGTGTAGCCGGCGCTTAATTAATGTTCCTCTCTCATACTAAATAAATATTAACAATATTTCGAGCTTTATGTTTAAAAAATAATTATCAATAAGTTCTGTTATTTTTTAATCTCTCACAATCTCTGAATGTTTATTTTTGTTTATTTTTATAGTAAGTTTAATGTCAACACCAAAATATTTCCCCTAAAAACTGTTTTCGAATGCAAATCTATTGTAACGTTCCATTTTTGTGCTGAATTTAACCTTTGACCTGTGAACAGAGTTTAAAAAAAAAATGAAAGCAGAAAAAAGATGTTTTTTTTGGGGAAATGTTTGTTATGACCAATATAGAGTTTTGGCACCTCCCAGCTCCGCGTTGCCAGGCAACGTTTGATATTCAGATCAAAGGCTCCAGCAGCACACAAAGCGCTCTGTTCACTAATCCGTTTTAACAGTACAATTAAAGCCTGATGAGCTCAATTCAAACGTAAGCAGTGATATATACCAATCAGGGTGCATTCGTTTCAAATTATACATTATTCATTATTCCAGTCCAGTCCAGTCATTGTTCCTCTTTGTATTTGATGCTTTTAAATTTGAATAAAAAATAACAGTATTATTAACAACGGCATTATATAGTTATATCTATAAAGTGTCAATCTGTTATTGGGGTTGTTGTGACACACCAATAAGCACCTGCATCCTAAAGCAGATCATACGATCTCAAAGGTAATTATATTGAGATGTCAGAAACCTCCCCCCCCCCCCCTCCTACTCTGCATTTCAAGATCATTCTCACTTCTACGTGAACTAATTTCGTAGTTTAAGTATTTGAAGAGCGCCATTATACAGAGTGTGCAATATATTAGGATTTAAATACAAAATATATATCGTAAATATTTTTGTTGTTGTTGTATTTTGTGATTAATTTATCTATCTTGTTTTTTGGCATTATTGTTTAGCGTCTGATTTGGTTTCATATAACATTTCAGTAACTTTATTCAAGATATCATTATAATTACAAAAAATAATTAATAATTTTCATAATCGCTTTGTGAAGTGCAACTGAAGTCGTTTCATCGACGTAATATATATATATATATATATATATATATATTTGAAATAAATTGTTGACTATATTATAATGAGAATTGTTAAAGTAACAAAACGTTAAATTTACCAAAAAACTTTTTAATCTAAGTCTCGATAACACACAAGCTCACTTTAATAAGTTTAGTTCAATAAGAGTACAGGTTTACTGATATCAGGTAACGTATATTACCTTATACGGTTCAACTTACCTTTAAATAAAGCCTATAATGTCTACTTACATACATACTAAATTAATATACAAAAAAAATACATACGGTATCAAT
Source organism: Dircenna loreta (assembly GCA_963555665.1). NCBI lineage: Eukaryota > Metazoa > Arthropoda > Insecta > Lepidoptera > Nymphalidae > Dircenna > Dircenna loreta. Next base: position 11,036,559 of record OY743092.1, read on the forward strand.
TATTTACTTACAAAATAACATTTTTATTGAAATTTAATTTAATTATTTAATCCTCATGACAGCTCAGTGAACAAATACTTTATTATATGACGTATTATTTTGATAATTTATTTAATCGACCAAATCACTTTTTCGATAATTCTATATTATTAATTAATTGAATGTACTACTATTTGTACGAAAACACAATAAATGTAACATCCGTTACCATTAAAACATAATGTTCTTTCTGTTTCAGACCACAATATTTTCATATTTAATCATTTATAAATATATAATTTATTGAAGAGTGACATTATCAATTAATAATAACAGTATATTAAGATGTATACAATAATTATATTTTACAGTCTTACAAACAAATGGACCTATCAAATATATATACAATTATTGTCACATACTACATGTAATATATTATACAGTATTGCAATACAAAGCATTTGTGAAAATTTTCTACTGTTAAAAAGTTACCAAATACAAATCAATATACGTAGTCAAATGCTGACGGCTGTTAATCTTTCTGTTGAGAATTAAAAACCGCATCGCTTCACGAACCGTCATGCGACAGTACAGCGTAGGCATCACTAAACCAATTGGCAAAACAGAATCAAAGCTACTCCTAATGCATGCAATTATGAAACGTAAGACTCTAGTTCCACGGTTCCAAAAAAATTGGTTCGATGATAAGAAACGTTAGCACACTTTAGGGACAATTTTAGTTTAATTATTTGTATCTTACAAACAAACAGTCACTTCTATTTCATGATCATGTTGTTTCAGTAATAAATGAAATACATTTTTCATTCATGCCTTCCTATTGGCATAATTTTAATTAATATTTAAAACAGAATATTTGAAGATTACTCTCGCATGAACTGTGCAATTAAATTGCATTTCCAAGACCAATTAACGCCATACATTAATTAAGTACAGCATTTTACGTAAATATCAAATTTTACTTTGAAATCCATATTAAAATAATTTTCCTGACGTAGGAGGGATTAGAACGTTACTAAAACGAACATAACCGTTCGCAAACTATCCATTAGTGTATTCATGCACTAAATAGAGTTCTGTGTGCGTGTAACGTGCGCCAAGGTCCGCCACACAAACTCATTAGAATTATGAAATAACATAACTGCAACTTAGTTCACCTAACATGGATAGATAGTTCCTTCACTCGTAGTGTCAAGTCAATCACAGGTAATACGTGTATTGTTCATTGGACATATTCCATGCACATTGTATCCGTCTCTACAATATCGAATAACTTTATTGACTCGACTTATAATAGAGTGAGAACTCTATTAATGACAACATGAACAAAAGATCGGTTATGAATACATTTCTAGATTACAATAGAATATTTTTAAATTGCGGAAAAATTAAATATAAAGATAGTTTCTTCGTAATAACATCCGATATGCAAAATAATATTTTTATCCGTATACCCATATGATTAAATCCTGCGCTTTCGTTGCCTGCAAGCGCAAGAATTTAATCAATATAATATTCAATAATATTCAATATAATTCGATCAAAAGTGCAAAGAATTATATTCATAATAAATGCAATGGTTTTAAATAACGAGCTTATTACCTCAAAACAACATGTTAGCCTGTGCTGAAAGCCAGAATTTTTTCATAAAAGATTGGTATATCGAAAAACTTTCAAGGTTCTCATGTTACTGATATTATATTTACAATGATGTACTTCAAAAAATTACGTTACCTGTGACCGCTGGGTCTTCAGACGGGCTGTAGCAGGGCGGCGCGACGCTGGCCTCAGTCGGGCTGCAGGGAGATGATGCATAGTGACGCGGGACTTTCTTCACCATGTAGCAGCGCGGCATCGCGGCCCACGCTGCAGGGAAAACTTATTAAAACCGTATAATAGGAGTCATTTTCAATATTTATTTCAATTTATTATTTCGGCATTGTAAGAGATAACAAAAAATAGTTATTTGCCATAGAAAGAACGCGATGTCTTTTCACATCTATACTATGGGGCTTAGATTAAAAGGGAACCATCTTATACGGGCGAGAAGTTGAAAAAGTATCCAGAAGTATACGGAGATTAAAGATTCCTAGCAAAGCTACCAAAGCAGCGCTGACGTACGAAAAAAATACGATATATGATAGTTGTTGTTTGTTGACCAAGCGACGTGCTGGGGTTAACAATTTAAGATTGTTCATGAACACTATAGAAAACCAAAATTATTTGCACTGTCTAGAATAATTTAATAAATCCAAAGCCAAATAAAGATCAAAACAACGCGTAAATGCGAATACGTCATCCGTCATTTTAAATGTATTCTACGTACGTGGCTACAATATTCTTATCGTATTTTCTCTTACCACCCTTCACAATCTATATTAACATTATGAAGCTGAAGAGTTTTTATTGTTTGTTTAAAAGCTTGTCATCTCCGTAACTATCACTGTCTTTTGGCATTTCATGACTGAATTCTGATGAAAGGTGTGTTCCAATAAGTTATATACTAACATCACATTACCACCCTTAGATACAATGTTAAAGATTAAGAGAACAATACGACTTGGTATCCAGGTTCTATTTGAAGTTTCGAACGCGTAATAGCTGCTCTCGAGTAGTCCAAGCAAGGCAAAAACGCGGGAAAAACTACTATTTAATATAAATAATCACTTATATATTTTCGTTTTAAAACAATGTAAAACAAAATAAACGTCTGTATAAATCGCAATTAATAAAGTTCCCATATAGCAATTCCATATTGTCTTTTTATCTCTCGTACTCTTATAAAACCAAAACACGTTGTGCTTTAATCCAGTCATTTGGACGCAATAAAATCTGTACTGTACAGACAATCTACTAATTGATTGGTGGCTGAATAAAGCAAAATAATAATTAAAAGAGGCCGGCGGTGGCTTCAGGGCGCCGGGAGGAATATATTTATTTGTCAATAAAATTATTAATTTTAAGAATTGAATTACTTTTAACTACTCAGAAACTCTTCACAATATAATCAAAAATATCTCGACGATAAAGCAGCTGGATTATTTTCATAAAATTCCTTGTTAGCGTTGAAGAGGAATGACTCTAAAATACGCTCGAATAAGATCGCTTTGAAAATAATTTCAAAAAGATAAGTTAAAACATTTAAAGACGAAATTATTCATATATATGTACTTATAATAATAAAAAAAAACAATATTATTTCTTTAATATAAAATGATTAAAAAGAGATATCTTAAAAAAAAATATCATTATCATTCATCTTACATAAAAATTCTTAATTCATACTTATAGAAACCAATTTAAATGTCAAATATATCTATGTGCCAACAAAATGTATTGAAATTTCGACAAGTGTTGTATAAAAAGCATTTGATAACAAAAATAACGAGTCACTTCTAGAACGCAGTATTGGGCATTTCAAATGTTTATTATTAAGAAAGAATTACTGACCTCTTAAGTTGCTATGAGCAATCATATCAATTCCATTCAGGTCGGAATGGATATTAATATATCTCTATTATTAATAGAATTACTATTAATGTAGACCTAATATCGCGGAATTTAATCTGCAGAAGCGTATTCCAAAACAGACCTCAAAAATTTATTAAAAAGCAGAACTAAGGTTGAAGTACAATTTAACTTTTCTCCAATTTTATGATAATATAATATATATTTGTTCATATTTTCATGAAGAAGATTAACCTTACAGTACTCAATAAGTCAATCGAAATCTTTTTGTAGTATTAAGTAATCACAGTAAGAATTCACCGGTATAAAAAAAAACAAATTCTCTGCATAAAAATAATATTTTAGAATTTAATAAAAATTAAAATAAGATTTTAATAGAATTTTAATAGAATAAGATTTTAATAGAATTAAGATTAAAATAGAATTTAGAATTTAATAAAAAATTAAAATAAAATAATAATAAAGGCCTTAAATGGAACCCTGAGGAAGACCGGTAGTGCCAGGAAAAAATGTGAGGAAAAATTTTATATATAGATACCGCTTGATTTGGTCTCTTATATATGATTCAAGCCAACAAAGTAGATTACCAGGCATACCAGCTTAAACTGGTCTAATTTATTATTTATCATGAGATACTTTATCGAACGCCACTGAGTAATCAGTAAAGACAGCATCAACTTGACCACCATTACTCGTAACTGCCACAACATATTAAGAAACTCATACAGGTAACATTCTGTGGATCGGCATAATTAAATCGATATTTTTGTTCAATAATCTTTAAAGATTTCAACAAAATAGTGTGGTTTGCTTGTGTTTATTGTTATGTTAGTTAATTTGAAATACCGAAGATAACTTAATTTTAGATTACTAACTATTATCTAAAAATAAAAAATAAATATAAGAGTACAAACAAACTAACATCTTAAATATACCGATTTAACGTTCCAAAAATAACTAACATAATAAACACAAGGAAAACACACTATTTTTTTTTAATCCTTAAAGCTTTCGATATGGAAAATATTACTTGTCTCCGATTTTCAAGCACAATTATTTACCCACACGTATCTTTAAATATAATCCTTGGCCTTTATTTTAAGAAGGATTTTATTGTGGTTAGTAAGATGGACGTTGAAATAATTTGGGATTTACCAAGAATCCGTCGTAGCTTTTCTTAAATTAAACTTATTTTCTAGTTTAACGTAAATAATAATATTTTTTATAACGCGATAGAAAACGAACAACAATGGGTTTTTAATATTCTTTGCATTGTTAGTCTTACTAACTCGAGTAATAAATTCTATATAATTATTTGTGTTAACAGGGAAATCGATTTTTTGTGAAGACTAGTTCAAAAGCTATAAAAAAATTTAATTATAATTCACGGGAACACCATTAACTTCATTATTTCTATTTATATATTTGAACGTCTAGATCTTTTTTTATAGTTATTAAGTTAAATAGTATCCAAAGATATTTTTAAAACTCTGATTTCCGTTTTTAATATTTTTATTCGTTTTATATCTGTCAATACCATCAACTCATTTAGTAAGATTTTAATATTTGTTATTCATGAAACATAAACAATCTTTGAATGGAAAATTTTCCTCTTTAACATTCAGAAGAAATGGCACTAGTAATGGATGCTTCAACGTTCTTCCCAAATTTATCGAAATCGATTAAATCGATTGATATCATTTTTCATACTTCATATAGCAGGTAAATTGTCCTAAGGAGGCGAATTACTACGTTTAACAATATAATGTTCCGGTGAGTGTACAGGTCTTTGTGTGGCGCTGGAGCTTATTAAGGTATTATCATTTATATATTGACGAGGTTGAATTAACGAGCAGTCAGGACAAATCCAGTCCTTTTTAACAAATGTTCAGATGTTATACATTTTCCTTTTGTTTGGGAATAAATATGTAAAAAAATCTTTAGTTTTGCATTTTGAATATATAATTATAACTTTCGCAACTTTCACAGTCAATTTAGAACAATCAAGATTATTATTATTATGCTATGAATATATATATATATATATATATATTCATAGTTTAATGATGTCTGATGTGGGAAACTAATTATAATTCATTTTCTATATTTAAATTAATTCCTAATAGTTTTGAACATAAAAAAAATTGTGATTCATATATGTATATATATTATGAATAAGAAAATTAAAAGAGGAAATATTTTCATTAAGTTCAAAACTATCAGGAATTAATATATTAGGAATTAATTTAAATATAGAAAATGAATTAATATTAGTTTCCCACATCAGGATCGAAACTACAACGGCGCCAGTGCGTTAAAATTAGCTAGCGGTGATTTCTACCAGCACTGGATTTATATTGAAGACGAAACGGTCGATTGCTGACAAGATATTGCAGAATAATTAAAAAAACCTTCTAGTATATACAATCAGAAGTACAATGTTTCTAAGTACTGGTTTAATTACCCAAACGTCTACATATTTTGTCACAAACAATGATTGATGGAAAAAGTAAACACTGGAATTTGTAAATAGGAAATAGATTTCAAAACTGTTTATTTCCTTGTAGTGTGTTACGTCTATTGTAATAACATTTGTCAGTTTTTATATTTAAAGTTTCGTGAACCATGACTATTATATTAATATTTACCCGGTTGCATTCACGCAGAAATTAAATCGGAATGTGCCCGACTAGTTTCGAACCCATTCGGGGTCCTTAATCATGAGCTCTGAGCGTGGCGGACTCGCGCCGCGAGTTCTGCGTGAATACAGCCGGGTAAATATAAATATAACATTTGTCAGTTTCCACTGACACAGATATCTTACTAAGATTATTTCGATCTTTACGAAAAAAATAAAGGGCAAAAAGTTTAACTAATACCATACGTAATGACTGTGACAATTTAAAAAGGAATTAATACAAAAATTTAAGATAAACTATGAATCGACTATTTTCAATTTACATTTAACTAATTGGCCTATCTGCTTTTAGGACAGCCCCACTGGACTTGAATTGTTTTAATCAACTGTTACGTAACGATATGTATTTATATTAAAATTATTAAAACAAGAAATAAGCTGCGAACAAAATGAAAATACAAATAATTTAAGCTCAATATTGATATGACGACCACGAAGGCGTTACTGATCTGGCGCATCTGAAAATAGCTTTAAAATTAAATTCATTGAGTCCACTCAACTGAGATTAAAAATTATTTCTCGGAGGCGGCCGTTTATAGCAAATTCTACAGGTCCAGCTTTATTACCAAATACCTTTTATTATGGAATACTTTTTATCGATAATTCAATACAATATCACCGAAACTGTAACTATACTAAATGTTTTTTAATTTTAATAATGAGCTGGGTGTTTTATTCCTTAAATAACTTAAATTATAATATTGGGCACGCCAAGTTTGATGTTTGTTTTAACGTTAGATATCTACACGACTTTTAGACATTTTTTTTTTATTTTCAGTATTTTATTTAATTATTACTTTCAACACTACCGAGCTTGAGTAACAATTACTAAACAATTTTAACAAAAAAGTTTCAGGTATGAATAACACTAACAACATAAATTGTTTGGACGCGTTTCGGTAAATCTGAACTAAATATTTCGATTCCGTAAACTTTTAGTTCCTGGTTTTAATTATAACTTACACAAAACATTTATTTACGAAATAGGAAATTGCAACGAGTAATTATCAACACTACAGCTCTGTGCCGAGAACAATCATTAAAAAATAAATATTAATATAACCAGCGGTGGTATTATAATTTATTTTCCATTGACACAAGTCAAGACACATGTTCACATTCTTATAATATTTAAAAAAATAAATAAAGCAATTATTTTCATCACTTTCAATACAGTTGATCAATAAGTGATAAAATTGAAAATAAATTTAGGTACCATTAATTAGATTTAGGCGTTTATATACAAGTTATGTAAGAGTTTTCACTTAAAATAGTTGTATATGTACAATAGGATTAATCTAGATCTGAGTATATTTAGGTAAATCCAATATCGTCAGAATATTTGCTCCCAAACACCACAACACTGAGCCACTTTAGTGGCGGATATTAGGTAACAGGTTCACAACGGGCAGTCTACTAACAACTGCCACTCACGACCAAACGGAAAATTCGAAACATTATCTTTGTAATTTAAATCGGTAAGTTTGAAAATAATATTACATAAATATTGCATATTTAGGTTTACGAATAATATAAACTGTATATATATAATATTGTGTCCGAGTTATAAAACTAAGTGAAACGGTTGTATGCAACAGATCCTATTTGTTAAATAAAAACAATTCCGACCGTTATTTTCATGAAATTAACAATAAAAATGAAAACTAATGAAACGTCTACTTTGTTTGATCAATAAGCAAGTCGAAAGTGTAAAGTTCGTTTGCGTGCAACAATATCCGTCTAACATACAATTTTCAATTTTCCGTCGCTCATGAAGTGCTCGGGCCGTGTTAAATACGCTGCCACTAATTTATAAACCGGTCTTATTCTATTGAACTCATTGTTCTTTCCAGTTAGATGATTTGCTTTCATTTCTTTAATTATTGAAAATCCGTACATAATGGAGGCGTAGTAAGAATTCGTGAAAGATATTGAATTTTTTAAACTTTCTTGAAAGGTCATCCCTTTGGTTCACTTTTATACAAATATTTGAATTACACTTCGCTAGATTTTATTTGAAACCTTTATTGGTGCACATCTATTCACCTTTCTATCACAGAATCACTCGGCTCAATGCAAATATGTGTTGAATGAAATGGCTGTGACAGACGGACAGGAGTGATAGAACGAAAAAAAAACAATTATTCATCAAACGCCGGTAAAATCATTTCACATACACATAAAAAAAAATTTAATTGAATTAAAAATTTTGAATTAATAATTTAACTTTCTGTCAATTTTCCAAAAACATTAAACAAATTGTTCCTAATAATTTATTGGAACTCTATCTGTTAATTTTAATGTACTGTAAGGTAATGTAAAAACTTGTGATATTTGCAATCTCCTAAGTTTAAAACTTCACCTCTAAGTACGAATATTCAAATTTAAATGTTTCATTCCAAAAGGAAATAAATCTATTTTAACGGTCCGCAAAATAAATAACTGTTTTGATAAATTTTCTAAGAAAATATTTTATGCAAGTTCGCGACTTGGATTGCGAAGGCTAAGTATTTCACATTACTGATTATTCCATACACAGTGTAAATAAATTAGTTCACAGTGTAGCTTCTTGTTTCTATTTGTCTTTGGCAAGAAAAAAATCCTTGAATATTATTCATACATAATAACAAGTCTTGAATGAAATAAAATATTAGTCTGAAAATTTCAACCTAGTATTTTTTAACTGTGTAAAACTGTAAAATTTGAACGTGAATAACTGTCACTGAAAAGTCAACTTTCAGAACTAATTTACTAATCACTAGTTTCAACTATTAACTTGCTTTGGTGAAAGTTCTTTGGGTGCGGTGGTGTCGTATGTTCCGTACTGTTCTGTTCTGTTCTGTTTTCAAACAACATGAGTACGTTAACTATTCATAAATCTATTTTGTTTGACAGCAGTTCTCTCTAATGAGTAACCTTTAGGAACACCAGTTAAAAACTTAAAAGCGGTTTACTGTTCGTTACGGAGACAGTTCCGTTACAGATTTAAATGGGTACCTGTATGGCATCTAACTACCATTGTTTCCAAAATCAACTAAGACAATTGTCTTTCACTAACACGAACTTGTATGTTAAGATTATTTTACAACACGGCAAAACTACAATTAGTAATTTTAGCTTTGAATTTGTTTGAAAACATCCTTTACATATGTACTGATATAATGTATGAAATTCTAATATTTATCTTGATCTTACTAACCTTTTCTGTAACCAATAAAAAAAACAGACTGGTTTTTTAATTGACTCATATTATATAAAGAAGCTCACCCATACAACGTTGTCGTCTCGATATAATCAACTCAGCGGAAAGTTGAAGTTAAAAAACATTTAGCTCCCAATCGGTTAAAATCATTCGTTTATTTATCACGTAATTACGTGTTGATATAAAGGGCTGTTGGTGTAATTATTAATGATGCTGATTGCTGAACCGAACTTTGTGAAATCGATTGCCGCTCGCGAAACAGATATTTTGCCTAAATGCGTTTTTTTTTTGTAAACAAATACACCTATTTTAAATTATTCACCACAACGGAACAAATACAGATACTAAAAATAAAATAAACAGTTAGAGTGGAAAGGATCGTGACCCGCGCTGTTAGGACGGCGCTTAAACTTTTTTCCAACACTTCGAGCTCTATTTTTAGGCCCCAGCAAAATGATTATTCAAATGTTCTAAAACGTTTTCTATTCTGCAAAATTGGGATTTAAAAATTTGCGTGCAATGTTCATCCGTATTTGATATCCATGTGCATTAAATATCCTGTTAAATGGCGAGGATTCAAACCTTCAATTCACGATTAAACTTGAACAAACTACCCTTTACTAGCGCTGCGTTTCACGATACGAAATAAACATAGCTATTAGATAAGAAAACGTGATTATATTCAAAATTGCTCACTAAAAACAAATATCTATATAATTTATTGAATTTAGTTGACAAGGTTTCAAAGATATATATATTTGATAAACTTTTTCTGTTTGTAAAATAGAAAGAATAGATTTTTTGACTTCTTGAATCTATATATTTAAAGTTTTACTCAGTCATAACGGTCCAAGTTAAATTCATAAGAAGTTGAATTATTTATTTTTATTCGAATTCAAGTTCATTTAAGTAGTATTAAGAGTTTGATAAGTTTCCACTATCTTTCAGTTCATCACTTTTGTGCTATATTAGTAAATTAAAAGTAAAACATACAGTTCTAAGTGTTTATCATAAATAAATAAGTTTCAAATTTTCATTAACCTTTACTAAAAAAATTAACAATAGAACAAGGTTTCAAAAGCTTTATTTTGGCTATATATATATACGGAGCGTGGGTGAATTGATTGAACAGTGAATACAGAGGCATTAACTATGTACATAGCTTTGAAAATTAAATATCGGACTGAGTACCCCTTAGAGCCGTCGGCAATGAATGTTATGAGGCACAACGCGTTGACAGTTATATGAACAAGGAGCTCAAGAGGCTTCTGACGAACTATTGCTATTAAGACTGCTCTGGACGTTATGTTTATTTACACAAATATCTTCTTTCCCACTTTCATATACCAAAAATAGTGTATGTATAGCAATTAAAATATTTTAATAGCTTGAAGTGTCGTCATTGGGTACAACACTAATATTTCGCATATCAAAGAGGCGACAAGCTCGACAAAGATGTCAATAGCACCAAAATGCTCCCTCACTGCGGGCACATAATTACACGCCTGTGAGGGTTCTGGACTGGGCAAATAGTACCCCCGATGTTTGACATCATTTTTAAATATTGTTAGTCTAAACTGTCGTCTCTGTGTCTCCAATCTCCTGCGCGCTTTATTATTTATAATAGTTTAACTATATTTACATATTCGGGTAAGTAATATACAGCTATGTTCGGTTATTTCACTTCCTAATAATTCTAAACTGAGTCCGCAGTCAATATTGGCTCACACTGAGCGCTGTATCATCAATAAGGGTTATTATTTGTATTATATTATTATTCATATCAGAACAATATAACTATGTGTATATTAATTGTAATTCCAGATATTTTATAAAACATATATTTGATACATTTTTTATTAAGAGTGATGTTCTTATAAGTTATCGTTGGTAACTAAAAACGTAGAACTTATAGAACTGTGTATAACTGTCAGCTATCAAACATGTTAAATAAAAAGTTCTGTCCATGAGGCTGACTTTAAAAAGAGTTAAAACGACAAATAGTAGAGGTCAGATAATATAATTAGTTAATTGTAAGCCATATATTATATTGAAAAGTGAGTGAGTGAGTTTGGAGAGATTACCGGGAGACTTGACCAAGCACTTTATAACTACAGCGATTTCCAAAATGACTGACGAAAATTCTTTTTTTATGCATGAATTATTTAATTTTAAAATCTTTAGTAACAATTATCACTTATTTACTAATACTGTTTAACTCGTAATACGACAACAAAGCTGTAATTTTAATTCAAACGCCAAGTATATTTACAAGACTTTCCAACGCGTTTCCGATTTCTGTTTATAAAGTTTGTAGCGACTTCAATATTAAATGTATATTTAAATATTATATTATTTTTTAATAATCCCTTATACACTTTTCGACAGATTGAATCGATTTCTACAAAATATATAAAATATGTCGAAAGTATATCAAAATTGATCCGATGATTGCAAGCGTTCTAATACAAAATATTAAGTACTTTGAATAGATATTTTTATAGATATTGAGAAATTTTGAAAACTATAAATAATGAGAATAGTTTAAAATAATTTTTAAACCAAATAGATAATATACGAGTCCTTTATCCTCCTTCTGAAAAACTATATATGAAAATTTATTTCAGAAAAATAAAGACATAAATAATTGACATAACATGACATAAGCAAAATAATTGTTTGATAGTCGAAAATTATCTAAATTATATTAATTAATTAATGCATCAAATATATGTATGTATAATTAATTCATAATAATGTATGTGTGCGTGAACATTGCACACATGAATACTGTGATTCACGACACGGTCCTCTTGTTTACAGCAATGGGACTTCAGGACTAAAATATCGGTTAGACATATGGTATAAAAAATAAATGTGGTCTCATCATGGGACAACAGTATGGGGCTAGTAGGACAGACCTCGTCTCTTCGTTCAATAAGCTTTGCGATGCGGTCGTGCGCTAAAAAGTCACGAAAATTATTAGTCTTAATAAATTCGTAATAATAATATAAATATAAAGTCGTAATAAATTTCTACTAAGATGAATCACTTATTAATAAGAATATTGTTATTTCGTGTTAGCTAGTGTTTCTTAAGAGGACTCCACTTCATACACGTATGTATTCGTATTCAAAGTTTATATTTACGAATCATTTAATTAGATGTAAGCTTCAAATAAGAGCTTTTATTTCATTTATAGAATAACAACCTTAAGCAAATAAAAGCCAAAACTCTACTCGTTACATAAGTATCTAATTAGTAGGAATTATACATAAACTTATGAGTATTCTATCATATAGTTTCCCAATATATTATATTAATATTTCATGCTCTTTTGTTGTTAATATTCAATATTAAATATTGAACTCTGTAGATGTTGTACTCGGAATTCCTGCAGAAACATTTTTATATTTTAATTTAAAATGTCATTCAATCATGAAATTCATTTTATATGCTGAAATATATAGTTTTTTACTGTGACTTATGCATATCTATATTATCAGTAAATAACATAACTTTAATTGTAATAAATAAAATATAAAAATAAATTAAACTTGTATTTATGTTAATATCTTCAATTTATAGGATATTCATTTTCTAATATCCAAAAGGTTTGAGGAATTCGCTAGAGCACATGTCATAAATAAAACAACGCAAACTTAGCAAAAAGTTCATTTTTCGTTAAATAATTAATTTATACAAATATTATACAATTTTGAAGTCTATTGTGTTTAAGACATATATGTGATAATGTAAATGTAGTTAGGTTTCAAACAGCTTATCATCTAGCCAAACAGCTTAGCTTGCAATGCACTTTTGTTCGCATAAATAATAAATAATTTTAAACTTAAATTAATTATTTATTTTATTATAATAACGCAAAGCAAAGATTTACATTACTGGAATTAATGCCATCAAAAAATATCCAAATCATGCGGTTTTGGAGTGGAAAATGGAAAACAAACTTTTTTCTATGTACTTATAATAAATGTCTGAATATTAATATACGTACTTGTAATTTTCGATTCTATCTGTTCAACGTTAGCAGTCGTCTAATTCAAATAATTAATATTTAATCTTAGTTCAAAATAATGTTTTCGCTGTCCTTTTTCTTTTATAAATAAGAGAAAAGGTATTGTTCTTCGCTAGTCCACACTAAGAAGAGGCGACCTTTTAATTTTAGATAAGGTAAACAGACTTCAATATCCGGTTTCTTGTCCAAATTTCTTTTACTTATATATAACAAGCGTCCGTGTCACTGAGCCGAAACTTTAGTCTGGCGCAAAATTCAAGTTTTTTAAATAGAAACGTTTTAACACAACCCTCGCACTGGGGATTAGTAAGGTTCTGAATAAATAAAACGTAATCAACAAGTTGTAAGAATGTCGCACGTTAACCGAGCGGTACTAGCCGCTGAATGTATATTGCACCTGTAGAGCGAGGCGGTATGGTAGCACGTCCGTCCTCGTCGGCGCCACATTGCACTCTAAACTGAGTGCAGACGCCTACATACAGGCTTCCTGACGGTTCCACGCAACTTCGCCCAACGTAGCGTCAACCCCTCGCTCCGGACTAGCCTCATCACGCGGCTTTCTCTCATTCACAAAAATAGTTTTTCACGCTTCAATCACTACTATCATTTTGATTGATATTTATTTTTTTTTAATATTCTTATTTTATATAAATATTAACATATTATTGGTATATCATTTTCTTAATAATTCAAATAAAAATGCTATACATGATTGTAATTTAAAGAATAGTATTAGAGTATACAAAGACTTAATATCGATAATGAAGCGGATGAAGTAGCCAGGCAACGTGTTATGAGAGAGGCTGAGAGGTTCCATACGCCGAATTTGCCTGTTGAATACCAATACTGACAACAAGTAACAATGATAGCATGATTTTAGCATTGTTTGTACTTTGATAGGAAAGTATTGTAAATCCTGAAAGAACCTTATCTTTAATATCGTTTCAGATGACACTTTACCTTCTCTGACGATAGCACAGAAACCAATTTAGTTAAAGCAGTCTTAGACTTAGTAGACTTCTACGTCTTTGAGCAAATAGCATTTGAATGTAAAATGTTCGTCTTTTATTCTTATTAGCTTCATTTAAGCATAAATCTAGACTTCAGCTATTGTGCTTGCAGTAAAGGTAAGTGAGTGCATTTTATCCTTACTACACACAATATTATACTTAACAGGGAGGTATACCCACTTACCTGCTAAGTGCAATATATAAGGTAAGGGTAGTGTTTAATAAAAAGAAAATTGTACTGAAAATATGATTACTTCTTGAGCCTGCGAGAGTACCTTGTCAGTCATAGAAGTAATAAGAGATAAAAGATTTAGCGATTAAATCAATTTTATACATTATTCTTAATATATTAATAATTTATATAGAAAAAACGGCATTACCTCAGAACTAAAATATAAATTTTCCTTCTTCTTCTTCTTTATTGATTGGCGTTAAAATAAAAAGAATAGATAAGATAAGATAATTTTGCTTTTAATATTTATACTTTACATAAGAAATTTTTAAACCAATACATTATTTTTAATATATTTAAATTAAAGTCAAAGCATTACCTACTATTGAAGTCGAATTAATTATCATTTTAAATTAATTTGACCGATGTTTTTAATGATTTGAAATCATATTCGAAATATTTCAATATTTGCCTTTATTTGTTGCTAATGTGTTATTAAAATATATTTTGTAACTCTGCATTGCATTTTCAGTAATCGTCCAAATATATTTATAATTATAATTAAATTAATGTTTTCCACTTTATTAGGGCAAGGTTTTATTAATATTAATAGTTTAACAGTTTCATTACTGTTTTCTTTTGCCACACACACAGATTTGGAGAAAAAGGTTTTTGTTGATCAACGTGAAAAAATAATCTTTATCATAGAATTATTTTTCCGGGGGTCGAACTCAGGACTTAATCAATTAAAAAACCTAAGTATTGCGCCAGACCTTCGTGATTGCAGTCAAAAAAAATAAGTAAGAAAATACTTTTAACTAGTCGTTAGCGTGGTTTACAGTTTCTTGGTATGAGTAAAGTCTATACTTTGCTTGAGTTTTGCTTCCGTTACTTAATAAAGTAATGGAAACTCAAGCTTCTGCTTATATTGCTATCTATCTATCTGCTGCTATGATTTATATTATAAATGTTATATTATAAAGGAAACCTTACATACACACACTCCACAGTCACATACACACACACAGACACTACAAGCTCTAAATTTGGTAGGATTATATGCTTCTCTTGGTCCGCGTGGTAAAGATAAGGATACGTGTTAAAATGTTTATATGTATAATTGTTTGAATGAAACTTTAGTAACATTTAGTAACTCCATCTAGATATAATGATGTATTATCTGTAAGTCTACGTTGTAAGAGTAAATAATATACTTTAAAAATAAAAAATAAAACTAATTATTATTTACAGTTTTCTTGGTTTTATGACTGCAAATTTCTAACCCTGGGATTTTTTTTTAATAAGTTTAATATAAATGGAACTTTTTTTCACAAAAATATGAAATATCGTATTTGTAAGTAGTTTCTAATAATAGTACATCTACACTAGTAATAGCACATTACTAAAAACTTATAAAATGGGATGAAAGATATCTTTTTCTTTAGCTTGACAAATTCTAAAAGGGATGACACCAATATTATAACTTTTAATAAGAATAGTAAAACAAAATAAATACCTTAAAATATATTATTTAATCTATCACTGAGTTAATTTCATAATATGTGGTGATCTTTAAATTAGTCATAGTCAGTGTATATATAGAGCTCTTAGGAAAAGAACTAAATTAAACATAATAAGTTAGAGACGTCTCAGCCGAGACGAGAAACGTAGTTTTGTATCCATCCTTGCTTTAAAAAATAGTTACATACGTAAAATAAAAAACTTATAATAAATGTAACGTTCTATAATATTAATATACGTCAAACGATGTCGTATTAATTTTAGATATTAATATTAATCGCATCTTATCGCAGTGTTATAAGGTATATACTTTAACTACGTCCGGGTCAGTTTTATTTAGTTAGTGATAGATTAGAATTTTGCAACCAAATTTTAAACCAGTTTCCCAACCGGGTTGAAATTATGCACCTACCAGAATATACGCTAAAATACGCTTATTTCAAGATCAATATGCCCCCCAGTCAAAAATATAGTATTTTTTTTTAGTAACTACTTGACGAATAAAAAAATAATCCTAAAGTACTGGTTTTTTGAATAATGTCTAAATATTTATAAAAGCAATTGAACCCATTGATTTCAATTGGGCAACGATTATGATTGGTTGATAATAAAGTGCTTAATGAAATATGAATTAACTTCAATATTATACGTTAACACGTACATCTAAAAAGAAGATCAAAATATCATAATTTTTATTGTTACAGTTTATAATATTTCTCATTAAAAATTTTTTCTTGTAATTGGTAAATATATATCTTCCACCCGCTCCTTGTAAGATAATCAAAAGAAGGAATGGAATTAGAAATGTCTAAATTGGAAAAGATTAAAAGTAGCCAACTGAGCGACCAAAAATAACTAAGAATGGATACAAATGGAAGCGTCTGTCTGTGTGAAGAGAATATGCAATGTTTGACAAGTTACACAAATACCAAATAAGTTATTTATAAATACTAATATGCTCTGTTAGTTTAAATGATATTAAATAACTATTCTTTTTGATGCGTTTTTGACGCATTCAGAGAATAAGATACATACGAATTTACATTAACATTTTATAGAAATGTATGTTAGTGAAGTCTTACGCTGCATCAGATGATAAACCTTATAAGATTTTGCAATTCTAAATCTTCAAAATGCCTGCACTACATTTTCCAAGATTTCGAGGTGGCATATGTCTATCGCCCCAGCGATACCTTTTCTTACAGAACATTTTATCTTTTGTACATTAATAAAAGATATAAGCTGTTTGCGAGGCTCTTTTGATCAATGTAGTATTGATCCTCATGCAATTAAAAGTTTGTTGCCTTGAGCAGTTTGTATGGATTAAAACTGACCTTTTCGTTAATAATTGCTTTAGAAAAAATCCAATAATACTAACCTCAACAGCACGAACATTATTGTATTTTCCACAGAAAATATTTTTGAACGACATAGTATTCATTAATTATTATTAGGTATTCTTTAACATATTATATGCATCTACCATTACATTTTGTAAAAAAACAAATCACAACACTATAATTTTATAAGATATGATGGATAGCTATAAAATAACATAAAAACTCACAAGTAGGTATGTAACAATTAAAATTATTACAAAATATGATTAAATCTAAAAAAAATAACCTCAACACACTTTTCAAACGAGACAAATTGTCAATATCAACCGCTAACAAATGGATGTGATAGTAGCCAGTCTGTCATACATGTCTGTCTGTCCAGATCGATCGGGAATAGTGGTGCTTTTTAAACCGAAACAACTAAAACTTTGTAGTAATATGCCTCCGGATCATTATAAGGTCGTACCTAAAAAGATATATGTAGTCGTTAAAGATAATACAACTATCAGTAGTTTGTGCTCAGAGGAATTAAAGCTCTTAATTAAATTGTTAGCGCGTTTTTCTTCCGCTGTTCCAAGTCCACTTTAGCGCTTATGAAAACCTAATACAACACTATACAGCGTTATTTTTAATATAAGGCAGCAAAGAAGACAGTGCATTTCTTGCTACGAGTGTAAATACGTGTAGATGTTGGTCGACGTAGCAATAACGCTACGAAATCATATTTCACTACAGCGTAGAGGCAGTCACCTCTCGTCTTCAAGAGTGCAGTCTATCCACATTTATTATTTATTAATGTAGTTTAGGCGTTATATTTCCTTTATTATTGTTGTAAATTCTCTAAACAGAAAACAAAAGACACGCAGTATTTAATTATTATTTATTTAAAGTTAAAAATGACCACATATGTATATTTAATAACCAGCAATTATTCAGAATTTTTATACTTTAGAATACAACAAAGTTACTGGACGGATTTTATAAAATGTAGAGTGGTTTTGACTTATTAACAATATATCAAACAATATTTAGGATGCTTTTCACTCCGAAAAATGATCTATTCTTCACGAGAAAGCTCAGAAATAGAATTCGGCTAGAAGACTAAACCACTCTGCGGCTGTGTCTCCATTAAACTAAGTATCCTTAATATTATATCTCTATATCACTACTTCCGACTAATTCTTAACGATTGCTTAGACTTTTCGACTTTATACTTCTTGGACCAACTCTCGATTCCGCGTTTATTGTTCCGCAGTACACAAAATACTACGCAAGTCACAATAAAGTATTATTCATATATTAGATACCTAAGCTACAAAAAAATAATAAAATGGAACATTATTAAAATGCTTCATATATAATCAATATTTAATACAGAGAACGGAAATGCCTCTGTTTATGAATTTATTTTTCAACACAACTACATTCTCTACGAGTCGCCTTTGAATAATTATTTAAAGAAAATGCAAAAAATTATCGTATTATTATAAAATTCAAAGCATCGAATACTAAGATTGTAAATATTTGTAATATTTCAGATTTTTACAGAATATCTGTAAAGGTGATCAGCTCTATAGACATTGTTGCATCTTCCTCAGCGTTCATTTTTCCAGTTTTCCAGACTTGACTAATACTTTTTTGTAACATGCTGATGTTAGTTTTTCCTGTTATACTCACAATATTGGTATTTCCTTCACTTTGTGAAATATTAGAACAAATCGCGCTGAATCAATTACTTTAATCCACATATTATTTTAATAAGCATTTAATTTAACATCTTCCGTTGATGCAAATATTATTAAATATATATGTTTACAAATTATAAATGTAATAAAATGTAGTTGGTAATATTAAATATTCACTGAAAATTTTATGATTACTTTTCGATATATATTTCTTTAACTGAGGTCGTTTACTTCATGAAAACATTTGTATATAATTGTGGGATTAAAAAAACAAAAAATTGCGTGAACGTCCCGATATTAATGTAACAAAGCAAATAATGTATATAGCCAGTTATATCTGAGTGGTCATTCCGAGATAAAGACGTAAGGACACTCAGTCTAATCGAGATCTAGTCGTAAAGCGAGATGGACTTATTCACAACCTAGACATGTCGCTATTAAGACTAAAACAATTTACTGTGTGTACTAACCCACTGGGTAACAAGAAATAATTTCAACCAAATTACAACAGCTCCTGGCAGACTTTTATATAGGCGTAACTGAAATCGGTTTTGAAAATAAGAAGGAGAATATTTTTGAAGCTCTTTACAGAGAAGTATGTACGCATGTATATTCCGGTAAAAGCGGGTGGGAAACCACTTAAGCTCACTGCAGTATTCGGAAACGTGGTCAAATTTGCGTCAGTATAATCAAGACGAGGAAGCAAGAGAGAGTGAGAGAGAGAGTGAGAGAGAGAGTGCTAGTATGGTTTAAGTTATAATACTAGTGGTTAATTATTTCAGTCTCCTCTTCGGTAACATACTGTAGGTTCTTTAATTCGAACTTGTTTTCACACTTAAGTAGTCAATATTATGAATATACTAGTAATTCTATAGATAAATTAAAAGAGTATCCATGGATTTTCTAGCTGATTCTTCTTCACCGACCTATGGAACTAGAGTATGAGATTTCATAAGTGCAATGTACATCTATTTGAAATATAAAAAAAACAGACTTTGAATTTGGCTTGCATTTTAACTTTGAATAAATTTAAAAACCGTTTAAGATAAATCAAGGAACGCTAAAGACGCGCGTTTCAATCATGGATCCAAGTGGCCCTGGTCAAATAGCGGTATATAATTGATCTCAATTTCTTACAGTGTCTAGGTACCGCTACAGATTTAACTCATTTTAATGTAGTGCAAGGTCATAGGTTTTATTTGGTAATTATATATTACTTATTATTTTAAGCTACTATTTAATATGGTTAGTTATCAGATCTATTCCTCTAGTATATCTAGAAATCAGAATTTACTTCTGCATGGAGACGGAGTAAGCAATCGAGTTTAAGGTACTCTCGTCGGCCTCTGACAATCGTAAGCATATGATTTAAACGTTTAAAAGTAATTATTGCCGTCAGAAGAAATTAATATTTGATATTTGAAATAATATTTACAAATAGTAGAGAAGGTGTGCATTTATATAATATAATTTTAATGCATAATCTTAAGATATCACTCTTTCATAATTGCGTCTACCAAAAATAAGTCGTTGGAGTCTATGTAATTGATTTTTAAATATATATTTTAATTACCATAAAATATTATAATATTATTACATTACCATTAAAATTACACCTAACAAAAAGTTGTCTGTGTTACAATAAATAAATAAATAAAAATCACTTTTGCTGAACGTACTTTTCGCACAGGTGAGCCATCAATATCATAGCGTTAACATTTTTTAATGGATTGGATCGTTCTAAATGTGTCTAAAATCTAGAGAGATTGGACGTTAGAAACAAACCAGACTAGAAAAAAATTTAAAAGAAATAATGGACACAAATTACATCCAAATTGGAACAACAATTAGCACTAAAAAATATTTTACGGAATTCGAATACATAACCTTCGGTCCAAATAGATTCACTAACCGCTATACCATCAGACCCTAATATGTTTCAGGTATTTGAGTCCGAATAGGGTCACTAGAGTGGCCGGGAGGAAGGTACAAGGAGGTGCCCTTGAAAAACATAAAAAAATAAACATAGATTAACTAAATGAATAATAGTTTTGTACTACCAATAAGGCTATTATTTGAATAAAAGCGTTCGAGGCGGTTATCGAATGTTACCTAAACAAATTCTCAACATCCTGTCAATGAATTCACAATGCTCGTCTATCGTCTTCTATGGACGTTGAGTATGCACAGGTCAGACCTCTAAGGTTCTCAATTTCTGGATGAATTCAATTTATATTTACGGCTAGATGTCAAAAGAGAAAGAGAAAGAGAGTTTAGATGGATGGTATGATATAGCTATCTTCAAAAAATGATCTGGTTCTTCCTCAAGGCTGACTTTTGTGATTCTTCTAGTTTTAGTTTAGGTATCCCAATACACACTGAAACAGTTGAACAACTTTAACTGAAATTATAAAGACACATAAACCGAGACTAACACATAATACTTTTGCACAGTTTAAATGTAACCTAGACACAATTAGTTAATTTTAATTAAACATCATTCAAACACATACATACATACTAAAAAAATATATCAAACTAAAACTACTACTTCTTATTAAAGGTAACAATAAATAAAGTAAATTCTTTGAATTATTTCACTTTCATGCATTAAAATGTACATTAACAAATAAAGCCGGCACTTTTTGTCGACCAATCGCCACGTAGCCAACTAGAAAACAGGGCGACAAGTCGTTTTCACCGAGAAGCCGCCGTCTGACCGGCACTTACCTATTCCCTAGTATAATTAATAATGGCTACTTAGGTCACAACTGATATTCACATCTATTTAATATATTTATTACTAACTGACCCGACAGACGTTATCCTGTCTTAGTTATAACATTGCATTCAATAAATTGTAACTTTTCTATTTTAACAAATTTCATATTTTTTCTTTCATCAAAACCTTCTGACAATAAAAAACACTACAAAAATTAATTAGCGTTATCAGTTACATTTTCAGATTTATCGGGTACAAAAATAATATATAATAATAATATATAATATATACATATATATATGTATATATATTTAACATTCGCTATGTACCTACCTCGTAATAATTAAGATGTAATAAAAATATGTAGTAGAAAATTTTTGTTGCAGTAATTATTGTTTGTTTAGTTAAATATATTTTTTGTGATCTTTCAGGTTCACTGGGAAACAATGCTTTTTGTATGCTTATTGTAACATTTTTTTAACAATGATATCTAGATAAATAAATGTATTCTTCCTTACATCAAAGACTGGGTAAAGCAAGATTTAGGTTAGATATAAGCTACACAGTTCTATTCTGATCTGTGGATTCTACGACAATAAGCCCCTTTATATTTTATTTTTTTTAATTTTAAAAGTAACAAAAGTAATGTACTATACTTTTGATAACAAACCATTAAAAAATATACACAAAAAAATATAAGTAAAAGAGGCATTTCTATCATTTGTAATAATATCTTCGAGGCAGCCTACATATAAGTATAGTTAAAAAAAGTTTACATGAAGAGGTTATGTTTTTTGTCTTATCCGATTATTTTCAATATCAAAAAATTGAATACCATCAGTACAGTTAGTTAAGTGGATGAACTGAAAGCTTCAAAGAATCGTAGCATTCAAAAATATTAAATGTACTAACCAAAAATCCGAAATGAGAAAATGTAAAGTCAGAAGATTATTAAAAAATGATTTTTTTTTTAATTAATATTATTAGATAAATTAATAATGGTAATTTAAATACATCAGTAGTTAGTTCATGATCCTCCGTGGTGGTGTTACTTACTATTTAGAAAGCTTAAGTCATCCAAACTAAATGATACCTCACAAAAGTTCTCTCAAATAATTTAGATATCTCTCTCTCTTAATTTTTTTTTTTTTGAAATATGGGAATAGTTCAAGACTTTTATTTTGATTTGTAAAATCAATATAAAAAAGACAATTATTTTTGCGATTACATATTAAATTCAGATGTACTATATTATTACAATTGCCGTACTTCTGTACAAGACAATTCCAATACTTTGCTATTTTTTATTGAAAGACATTTTTTAGTACTGGTTGTAAGGGATCATATATTGAAGTCTAAAAATTCCTCAATATATGGTCCATAAATTATAAAAATAATGTTTTAAATCCGACTGGTCTAAAGATTACAAATAAAAAACAAACTCTAGAGCTGCTCTGTTAATTTGGTAAGTATATTACTCAAAAAACTGTATGCACTTAACCTAACAATACATACAGTTTTCGTTTTGGTGTATAGTTGTTCAATTCATTTTAGTTACTTTCCGTAGAATTTCCAATAAAATATGTCGTGTTATGTTTTATTGTAGATATGCAACAACCAGTGTAATATTTGTTTCTTTTTATTCAGTGTAATTGAAATATATAATTTTAATAAGTGAGAATTTTCCAACATGTTTAATTAGACAATTAGTTGACACCGTTCAATATAATCCGTCCAGTACCTTTGTTTTATTCTAAGCTGTTCCCAATTTCGTATGCCTCTCACATTAAAATCATTAAAAATCTAGCATAATTTAATATGTATACAAATTTATACATTTATATTTTTATTCTAAATACAACCCGTACTAATTTTTATGCTTTCGCGTGAACCCAAGAGAATTTTCCTGAGTGGAAAGTATCTATAACCATGAAATTTCATTGAAATTCAACTCTAGTTTTTGCGTCATGCCTTGTCAGACATTCAACAATTTTAGGAAATATTCCTTTAGGTGTACTTCTATCGTGCATTTACAAGTAACAATTACTTTTTCAATAATGCAGTCACAGCCTCTTCTTTATTTTATTAACTATACTGACGAGCGCCCATCTTATTGTTGTAGAAGTTTATTATTGGTTTATTTATATTTATACAATATCATTGCCGAATCGTTGAATAGAGGGTTCTATATAGGAAGGGTTGCAATCTGTCAAAAAAATTAAACTCACACACACACACACACGTACAGAATCCTTTCATTAAAATGGGGCTATTAAAAGGGGCCAGTAATTTGGCCTTGAAATAGGATCTCATTTTTCGGTATTGATTACGAGGGAAAACACGTGCCTTGTAAAATAAGTTAGGTACAACATTGATAATAATAAAACTATATTAAACGATCATTTATAGGGTTATATTGACTATTGGGGATATTTACCGATCTTTTATTGTCTTGAATCAATTAAAAACAATATTCTGGTCATTTTATTTTCCATCTAATGTTTCATATGATTGGCCAACACAATTAATAAATACCCTAGTAAAGTGTTCAGAGTACCAGAAGAATTATGCACTAAAAATTATTTTATTGAAAATATTTCCTTAAGATATTACCATACTCTACATGTAAATATTAGTTCCTAAGTATAATAATATATATTAAATAGTGTCCGTGGCATTTTTTAATATTCACGTGCTCTTAACTGGTTGAATAAACCTTACTAACAAAAGAAATCGTTATATTCTTCAACTGGGTCATGACTTCGCGATGAATATCACAAATTGGTTCTTATATATCTGAACTAAACTATTTACCGTCATAGGTTTCCTTCCTGAATTTAAGATATACTATTAAAATATTTTCCAAATCTTTATTTTCCGAAACATATAAAAATTTTACTTCAGCTGGATATAAAGTTCTCATTTAATTTAACTGACTTAAAACCTGATAGTTTCACATTATATTATGTGTTAAATCTATTTTTATAAACTCTAGAATCAAATGTATCATCTCAGAAAACATACGACGGAAAGACAAATAAATTTATTTAGGTTTACCCAATTGTGATCGACACTTGATTAGAATTTAATCATAGAGGGAAAGAATACAGTAAGTCCAAAATCTATTTACATGTATCAGCTAAAATAGTTTTTATAACAGTAAAATATAACAGGGATTTATCCCTATTATATTTTAACTGTTATACCTAACTTGTTTCAGTACGTATAAGTTACAGCTGAATAAAAAATGAACAAACGAAAATAAAAGTCTTCTCAAGTAAAAAAATCGAGTAACACCACGAACTACTAAGCCAAGCTCGTCTTCCAGTAGGAACAAAATTTATAACCTCGTCTCAAAGTTTCAACACTCTTAAACTTTTAAAACTTTAAACGCGATCGCTTGGGATTTTAGTAAACTTACAAAAACTTTAGTGCAAGTTAAAAATCATGGACCTATAGACATTATTTCTCCATTAATAAATATGGCGGAATTCGCAGCGGCTGCGCGTTATGAAATGACTTACCTTCACGACGACGCCATGTGTTAACAGGTGGCCTTCGCAACAAGTCGCGCGTCCTACAGGTCGGGGGCGTGCGGCGGCCGCGACGGTCCGGCGGCGACACGCGAGGAGCAACGCGGGACGCACGCGCGACCGGCGTCAACTCCCCCCATCGATTTTCGATGTACGCCGCCTTAGGCGCGTTATTTACCAACGAGAACTACAGGTTCCCCTTCCTTACATTTTCCTTGTTCTTGAGGCCACTCACCCAGTATCCTTGGACAACAAATAAAACTGTGTCCCTCAAAGTTACTAAATACGCTTGTAAACAAGGTTAAACTTGGGTTCTGACTGCTACTTACTGTGGTTTGTTTATTTTCGTAGATATAAGTCATTATATCATTAATTATTTATAAATATTTAAAAATGTATGTAAAAGAATTATCAATGTTTTAATTATTACATGATTTCTTTAAGTTTCTTTTAGCAGGAATTACAATCGGGTTGGAGGTTATGAAATGATGTCCTCCCGTGACAACAACAACTCGTTCCTCGTGTAAGTACTTTTGTTATGAATATTCATAGCATCAAACACCTGCTTACCTATACGTATTTTTAGAAATGGTGAACTGATTTTTTTATTATTACTAACATATATAAATAAGTTCCGCAGCACGTTGCTCAGTAGCCTCGTAGCATCGCTACGATGTTTGTCTTTCTTTGAAGATTCTTTGACAGTTTAAATTGTCTAATGTATAAATAGCTACTTTATAATTGACGATAAATTCTGCATTTCATTTCAGAGTTCCTTGACGTACTTTTACTATAAACTGTCTTAAGGTATAGTATAGTTATATAGTTTTAATATTATACTATTTTTTATGTTGTTGGACGATCACAAATATATTATTTTTTAATTTGTTCTATATATATATATATATATATATATATATATATATATATAGTTCAAAGTGTAAGCAGCATTTCACCCTCTACCAACGCTTATAAACCCTTCAGCTTTAATGCAATTTAATCTTTAGGTACTTTCACATTTTTTTATTTTAATCATATTAAAGTTAAATTACCGTAATCATATTAAAAAATAATGTGAATTATTACTTCAATTATAAATAAATAGAGAAATAGAAAAAAATAAAAGCCTTTTTTTTGGTTAAATGTCATCGTGAAGACGCTTTCATAAAAACAAAAAAAAACATAACACAGTATCCAATATTTAATCCGTTATCAAAATTATAAGTTTTAATATTTGTCTATTGTTATAGTTATGTTTTTATGGACATTCCTCTTGGGAATAGCCGCTGCATCCTCCAATACTTTATAACTTGTCTTCATTCTAGATGGCTGTAAACCTATTTGCTTAGGTCTACTATACACAATATAGCTATTGTATTTTATATGCGTTTTTGAAAGGTTCTTTTGCGTTTTTGATTATAGATATACAAGGTAAAATCCGCGTCTGATTTCATCGGTAGGCATATAATTAATTAAATTAATGAATATCAATATTTGTAATACTTTTAAAACCTCTTCCATTCATTTAATTAAAATATATTTTAAAAGAGAGGTTTTATAACTTTACAACATATGTCAAAAGGTTAACATTTTTAAAGCCTTGTTCTGTGAATAACAGACTTTTAAATCTTACGTAATACTAAGGCTTAATATATTATTTTTATAATTTTACCACATAATTGTAAAAATGACATCAAAACCAAAACAAATTGCACCATTTGGCTCCAGTGAAAAACGTTTTGGAAAAATTACTGTTCATCCCAACCTTGATCCAAGTGGCCTTTATGCCATAAGACCTGATGGTTGCGACCCCTGTCTCTACCGACCCCAAGCAATGAATGAAATATTTAGAATAAACAGGAATAGAAAGAATGTCAAAGATCCATGGCGATATAAAAATGAATTGGAGGAATGGGCAAGAAATTTGGGATATAGAAATCAAAAAGTGTTAGTACAGAGAAAATGGTTCGATTCTATATTGGGTCCCGCGTGGCAGGGCATACCGGAGGTTAGTAAATATGAACCTGCGTGCAAAAACTTAGGTTTTGGGAGAAGTGCTCGGTTCAAACCTAATAAAAATAACCTCCCTGGCCCTGGTACGTATTACAAGAGTGTCTCTTACAAGTCGCCGTTTGGTCCACATTCTTCCAGGCCCACATTTGAGAGAGAAGAAGCATGTCGATTTAAAGATACTAGCGCTAAATGGTCATTGGCACCCAACCGCTATACAATCATAGATAAGCAATCCATTGAAAATAAATCAAAAAAAATTGTATCAACACGAGGACCGTACGATCTTTTTACAGGGAAGCGTGATGGAAGTACAATAAAAAATCATTTTAATACATCAAAAATATGTGCCGCTGCTACTTGGCCTATCGCGCTAAAAGGCACACTGGACAAGTATGACAAATCTCATTTTGGTACGATGAATAAAACGAATCGCAAACAACCTTATAGAGGACGCAACGCCTTAGTATATCTATCGATGTGTATAAGAAAACCAAGAGACCCAGGTCCTGCGCATTATAACACTGATGAGCCGAAAGTTTTCAAACAAAACAAGTGTGGTTTCAACAGTAGTTACGACAAGCCACCAGGATACAAGCGCGTTGTAGTGTGGCCCGCTGTCGGTAGATATAAAACGCAGACCATCACGTGTGGCATTTTAGGCCAAGGCCACAAGCATGTGTTTCTTAGCAAACAGGAAAGAACGATAGGGGCAATTATACAGCAACCCATGAATTCTTTTTGATATTACTGTCCACGTTTATATATTGTTTTTATTTGTTATAATTATAATAATATTAATAGCTTAGAATAGAATCGAGTTAAATATACTTTAATAAAACAAACTGTATTTTTCATTAAAATTATTACTACACATTAGAAGCACTATATCATAACATAAACTATAAAGTTACATATTATGTGGTCATCAGGACTATCAGAAATGAGTAAAGTAACCTAAAGTATTCACCTATCAGTCACCTTTTTATTTATCGTTTTAACGTTTTAGATATTCACAGGCAATAGTGGCCATTTACCACTCGACACCCAAAATACTCGTCGTTTCCATTCCATAAACCAAAAAACATTTTTTCTAAATAGTAAAAATATAGCTAGCGTTTAAATAACACCTTTTAAAATACTTGGGAAACCACTGGTATATTAGAAACTGTTACGACTACTATTAACTATTTAAATGGATATGTCTCTTTTTATTAGTGTCAATATACAGTTTAGTTGAAGACTGGCCAAGTATATAGCTGTAGTCAATGAAAAAAAAAACGTAACTTCATTTGCGTCATTTATATTTGCATTAGTCATACGTTACCTAGTGATTAACAACTAGTAAACTTATACCGCAGTACAAAAAGCCACAGAAAAAGAAAAAAAAAACTAGTAAACTTTTGTTCAATTAAAAATCATATTTCAAATAATTTTTTCACGTACATGAGAGAAATATTTCATTGATAATGTTTATAAATTTTTAATTACAGAAAGTTGTTTAAACAGTTTAATACTTCCAGTTATATAACATATTCTTGTCTAAGTCGAGTGAATGATAGTGATATGAGGCATAAGCAAATCAGGATATCAGCATCAGACGTTCACACCTACACATGGTAGGGTGGTTCCTGATTTACTCATACCGAGGAAACGTAAGTATAAGCTTTTATCATTTAAATATGCTACTTGAAACAATATTAACACGTATGAGATACTCTCGCAGCCTAAATATATATATCCTATAATATTCTTAATTTTTATTAATCATATTTACATCTTACAAAGTGAGTTTTGGTTTAGTCAATAATTTTAAAAAATAATTACACATGTATACAGACGTTACAAGTTTTATTGAATTCTATTGTAAAGCTATTGTCCAAAAAAAATACATTTTTAAAATTATTCACTGTTAGCGATATTATAAGAATTATAGTGTACAAAACAAAAGAAAGACAAGTAAAGACACACATGCATTTCAATTCAATATGGAGAGGTCTATTAATTATATTTAATATCAAACCTACTTCATACAATACAGATTTATGGATTCAAGGAAACTATAAATGATGTACAGAATTAATTAATTTGTTATTGTCATGGCAGCTAAGCAAATAAATATACATATAAAATCAGCTCAAAATACAGCTTATTGATTTTAAATTGACATAAAAACTATTTTTATAAACTAAATTTACTAAATGATTTCAATATTTTTTTTAAACACCTGTTCTTAAATACATATTATTTATATAAAGTGGATAGTAATTTAGAGTGTCCTGGACAAAAGGTAATTAATTATATACAGACACATTGTTCAAAAGAATATATTTTCTTTTCATCTTTAATATAAATAATGTTTCCTTTTAAACTTATTGATAATATAATGAAACACGTATTGAACGATTGGTCAAACTCTTACTATACAAAAAAAATGTAATATGCCAATAAATTACAAAAGCCCTACCACCAATTAAATTTTTTTTAGGTTTCTTTTTTAAATCCTTACCAAAGTTCCTAATTCTTCAGTACAGGGTAACATTAAAAAAATGCCACACCAAAGTTTGTAACTTTTCAGTACAGGGTAACATTAAAAAGATGCCACAACTGAAATTAATGTAAGAATTTGTCTAGACTCTATCTTAATCTATGTTCGCCCCCTCTATATAAAGAGTAATATACATATATATATAATGTTTAATTTTATTTATTTATTTAATTGTAAATTTGTATCACTATGCCAATGACTATAACATGTATAATGAAACATTTTAATATCAACTTTTTCAGAAAGAAATCACAATTTAGCGAGAAGACTGTCTAAATAAGAATTAATTAGGAGAGCTTATCTTATATTGTGTTGTTATTTTGACTTCTATACAAATATGACCAACTTGAAAATGTAACGAGATAATTTTTTAATACAAATAACAACAATAAGGATTTTATACAATCATTCTCCTATTATTATCCCTGTATTACCCGCTCCTTATCAATCTAAGCAGTTTTTACGGTTTTCTTATTGATGTCAGGGATGAAAAATAACCAAGAAAACTTTGTCGACATTCCAACAACAATTTTAAAGTTTTGTAATCTAAATGTACAAACAATATACATTTTTAATTGATTTAACCCGACTTGGTTAAAAGAATAACATCGAAACTTTGACCAAGTGCGAGAGTTTTTTTTATATTTAACCAAAACAATATGTAACAAAGATTCAAAGCATTTATATAAATAATATCTAAGCACTTGACAGTCGATTTCGTGATGAAAACTTGATGTATTGTGATGTAACGTAAGAGAAATATTTTAATGCTATTTTGATATTACATACAAGTCTTTCTCTTTGTTGAATTTAAACAGGAAAATTTAATAAAACATACCTAAATTCTAAATTATACTATCATTATATTCACACTACATTAAGACTTCGGTATCTATTTGTTTGTGAATAATTTAAGTTTACAAGGAAGTTTTTAATTTTATGTCGAGATGAATACCTATGCAAATCGTTTGCTTATCCAACTTTACTATAATCCATTTTTATAATACTCAAATAGTTTGATATGATTTATTTTTTCACTCACGATGCTAATATACCTATTACACAACACAGTGCAATGTATTAGCACATCTAGTATACTATAATAAGTGTGATGACGAAACGACAAGTTATTATAACAAGTTTCAATGGAAAGAAGGGGGAGAAAATTAAGATTTATTTATTTCTCAATAATCATAGAAACAAATAAGAATAAAAGAAATCATAATAATAACTACAAATAGCAAAACAAACGGGTATTTTAATTAAATTTAAAGATCAACCAAAACTACATCTGTCGAATATAAAAAATAGTTTTTATTCTACGTTATTAATATATTTTGTTCAATATTTATAATTCAATTATTAAATATGATAAGAATTTAAAAATCGACCCGCGACATATATATATTTACATAAAATCCTTTTTTTGAATGATTTAGATGATGTATAAATTCAATCACTTAGCTGCCATGTTCATTTTCTATGTTATCACAGTTAAAAATATAAAATGTCTTTTTAATGGTAAGATTGTATCCTAAAATGTTACTCCCATCTGTTGTCTATTAAGTAAAATTAAAATCGAAAAAATAATCCTTAATCCTTAATTAATCTAGAAAATCTAAGTACTAACTAAGAATTTTAAACCTCGACAGAACCTAAAACTAACTGTTAACCGTGTAGACGTAACTTACAATATACTAAATGCTTCACCGTTGCGTGCGTCTGAAGGCTTTACGCATACGCCTGCCGGACGTGTTGGGAGCGGTGCCTACTGTAAACTGCACCTGGGGGCTTAAGCCGAAATTGTAAACGCCCTGCTGCTGCTGCTGCTGCTGTTGCTGCTGTTGCTGTTGTTGCTGTTGCTGTTGTTGCTGCTGAAGATGCGGTTGTTGTGGTTGCTAAAAATAGTTTTCAAAAGAATTACGGTTATTTACGGATTTATTTAATTATTAATAAACAACAAACAGCTATTTATAAGGATTCATGAATTTAAGATTTTATATATAATAATATATATATACATATATATATTATTCACATGCCAACAAATAGTACTAAGTTAAATTACCATTCCAAAACCGAAAATCCCTGATGACTGTTGTTGCGCACCAAAATTGAACGTAGGTGGTGGTGCGGAATTCATCGACTGGTTGATATTAGGTGAATCAAACGTTGGAAATGAAGGTACTGTAACTCCAAAAGCTGGAGGTTGGCTGGCGGCAACGTTGGAGTTTCCAAACATGCCTACTGGTGGAGCAGGATTGCTCGGTGGCGAACCAAACATGTTGGACGCCATCGGACTTGGTGCTGCAGTCCCAAACATTGGATTGGTCTGGTTTGCCATTCCAAACATTGGTCTCGATTGGCTAGAATTGTCAAAGGCCGAACCGGTGTTGAAAGGCGTCGATGTTGTATTAGGTCCAAAAGTGAAAGGTCGTTTTTGTAAATTAGTTGACGCTTCATTGGAACCAAACATATTGTTCGGAGCGCTATTGTTACTGGATGCCCACATATTCTCCTTTTGTACAGGTGTATTAAACATATCTCCCGAGGCATTCGGTGCATTATTCGACATTAAATTATTTCCCATACTTAATGGATTTTGGGATAAGCCGTCCATAATATTAGCTTGCGGTAATCCATTACCCGTAGTCAAACCTCTAAGTGGGTTATTTGCTCCCAACATAATTGGTAAATTATTTCCACTGACACTTCCTCCTAAATTGCTTCCCGGCAACATATTATTCGAGGTCATGTTTGTTGGTGGCATCATGAACTTGTTTGTCGTCGAGTTTTCAGGAGTACCACCGAAAGGCATTTTAAACATCGAAGGAACTTCAGATTTACTGTCTCGCCCAAAAGTGAAATTGAAACTAGGCTTTTCAGCTTGTTGTGCTGCAGTTTGAGTGTTTTTACCAAAACTGAAAACTGGTGAGCTAGGTAGGACTGGCACTGGCACTGCAGCTGTTGTTGAAGGGGACTCGGTCTTTTGAAACAGTGATAGCGATGTCGGTTCCGTCTTTTGAAAGAAAGACATGGAAGTGTTTGACAGTTCATTTTTTTGAAAGATTGACATTGAAGCAGTTACTGGTGCTTGCGAAGTTGAAAATGAATTAGCTTCGGTAGATGGAATTGGTTTAAACATATTGTTAGAGACCTCGTTTCCAGGTATACTGAAAGTTATGTTGGATGAAACAAATGTGTCAGTTGCTGTAGTTAATGTTGGCATAATAGAGTTATTCCCTGCAGTGAAAGACGGGTTAAATGATGGCATGCTGTTTGCTGTTGATTTATTTATTGTAGTTTCATTAGATAATGATGGAGCAAACAAACCAATAGATTTTGGAAGTGTTTCAATTACCGGCAATTGAGATTGGTCAACACTTGGGACTTCTTGTACTCGTTCAGAATCGTTAACAGCAGATGCTCGAGTAAGCTTAGGAGGCACTGATGGAGGGCTAAACATTTCAGTGCTGAGTTTCAATGCTGGAGTTACAGTTTGGGCTGGTACAGAAGTGTTATCTTTGGATATTCCGAAAGTGAAAGCAACCTTTGGGGTTTCTGTAACTTTATTCTCAACTTCTTTACAAATTTCACTGGCAGGTTTTTTGTTCTGTATACCAAATGTAAAAGAAGGAACCTTTGAAATATTATTATTATTAGTTTCCTGCTGTGGGGTTTCTGGACTTAATGTCGTCACGGTTTTAGATTCAGATTTGTTTTCTGGGGCAACCTGCTTGGCGTCAATGCCGAATTTAAATGCATTTGGAGAAACGCCAAAATTAAAACTCTTTTTTTCGGACTCTTTAGTTAAACCCGGCTTTTCTGTTTCACAGCATACACATTTACTCTTGTTATTGTCATTGCTAACAAAACAACTTGGACACTCCCATTTGTCAGTTTGCTTTTTCACAATGGACTGTAATAATGAATCAGTGTTTTTATTAATGTGGGCTGCAGCTGTAGCAGGTAAACTTTTAGTTTGATTTTCCTTTTTGCTCACCTTCAGTCCACCGCAAGCCACACATTTTTCTTCACTGGACTTGTTGTTGATCCAACAATCTTCACATTTCCAATCAGCTCCTTGTTTTTCTGAACTTATTTTAGGTAAAGGTTTGGATATAATCTGAGTATTTTTCGCGCCGCAACATTCACATTTATTTTTTGTCACATTATTATTTACCCAACAATCGGGACACTTCCAGGTAGACAATTTGGTTGGTTCAGATACTTTTAGTTCAGGTTTATCGACACATTTCTTTTTATTTAAACAATCCCCACATGTATCAGTCAACACCTGAGTGCCGATAGGCCCACAATCACAACTATTGAGGTTAGAAGGTTTATTTGACTTTGTTGGTTTGGCACCTCCACAGCAAACACAAGTTTCCGAAGCTAGATCATTGGATACCCAACAATCACTACACTTCCACCTTTGCAGGGTCTGCTGTGATTCAGTATGTTTACCAGCTTCTCCTTGTAAAACTGAATAGGAAATGTTGTTGTCTTTGTCCTTTCCTTTTAACTGTTCTACAGAACGCTCAGGACTTCCAAAGGTGAAGGTTGCTGTAGAAGTCACAATTTTATCATGAGATATCCTAATAGGACTAGAAAATGTGTACAAATTTGGCTTACTTGCAGGCTCTTGACACAAAGATACTGTTGGTTTTGAAATTAGTGTAATTGAATTAGTGTCTGTTGGTATTGGCTCTGTGATTTTTTGTTTCTCGAGGGTTGAATGTGACACAGGAGTATCAAGGGAAAATTTCGGTAAATTATTTTTATCTATTTGCAGTACAGCTGTGGGTAGTTCTACAATAGGGAGAGTGTTGGTCTCATTTGCAGTTTTATCTTCCCGATTGACTCTTGTGACTCTAGCTTTAATTTTAGTAGTATGTTTTTCATGACTTGCTTTCTTGGGAGCACTGTAATTACAATACATAATTTTTATCTCGAAGCACAATCAATTTATTTATACTATAAATTTTAAATATTGTTTTCTTAAAAAAAATTTCAATAAATTTTAGGAATATTTGTCATAATTTATTTACCTTGATGTGCTAACTGGCATTGAATTTATAGAACTACTGTGTGATGCTATTATTTGTCGCGCTGTACTAGTGGTATCCATAAGTCTCGACTTATGTTTAAGTTGTAGTATTGAAGCAATACTTGGCACATGAAGTTCTTGTCTCTTGTATGCTTAAAGATAAACACTTCATTAACACATAAATCACAGGTACATGGATAATTATAAATATACAATATTGCAGTAACATAAAATATGCACCATAAAAAACTTACATCCTCCTTTGCTATTATTAGTTGCTGAAGAAACACTACTATCAAGAGAAATATCCAGATTCTTATCACTAGATGAATTCACAAGGCGTGAAATTCTCCGAGCTTCTATTACTGGAGAAGAATAATTTTCTAATAAATCCATTACACGTTTGGCTGAATGGCTAATATTTATACTATTACTGTTATTGGAACTATGTACTAAAGCTTTCGTTTTATCTTTGATGTTTGGTTTGTTCATGTAAGAAGTGTGTGGACCTCCATAAACAGGCCTTGATGTATAAAATGGAGTACATAAAAGTCCAGGCTTAAAATATGGTTGGCTGAGATCCTTGTACGTATTTAATGAAGATTTAGCTGAAATTTAAATATAACATTAGAAACACGCAACCTAAATTGTTGAATAGATATAAATTCTTATCTTATCAGTAATTACCACAGGATTGTTCAATTCTGTCTTCAACACCAAAAATGGACTTTCGGGTTTGCACTACAGAAGTATTCATGCCAACCATTGAATCTTGGTAAATGTAGATAGAAGGTTCTTTTTCATTTTCATTTATGGTAGATGCTTCACTTGGAGAGCGTGAAGGTGTTGAAACATAATTTGTCTCTGGTCTGAATGCATTATTAGTAGATGATTGGCTATATGTGTCTGTAGTATCAGTATTAGTACTGGTACTTTTAGTCTGTAACAAATAAAAAAATAAATTGATTACATTTACGTATATAACTTATTGCAGTAAGAGTTGTTTATTGATATGATTATATATTTATATTATATTATTGTCTATTCATGAAAAATAAAAAGTATCCAAACTTAAGAACTATCTATCTAACTATGTGTTACTTACTTCTGGTACATAGTAGCTAGATGTGCCAGGCGTGCTGTAACGCATCCTCTTAGCTGGGGGTTGGGATGGTTGTTTTCTTTGATTTGGCATTCTGAGATCATCATTAGCCTCATCCTCTGTAGAGGAATCAGTTGATTCTACCACTGTAGAACCATTTGTATTGGAAGGACTCGAGGAGCTAAACCACTTTGTAATAGTGGTAGGTAATAATCCTGACATCCGCGATGTAACACTCTTGACAAAGGACTGAAAGTTTATTCAATAACATTGCATTTATTTTACTCTTTAATTTTGATTTAAAAGGTTTAAAAATATTTTGTGAGGTGATAATACAAATAAAATAATGTTCTTAATGCTATCGAACCAATGTTTATGTTTGTAAATTTTAATTAGCAATTAAACAAACAGAACTGACATAAAAATACCATTGCATAAGTAACAATAGCAAGCTTAATATAAAATAAATTAAGTAACATTATGTTTCTATTTCAAGATTAAAATAAATTGCTCGGCACATAGACAAGGACAAACGCATTGCTTTACACACCAATATGATATCATTTATATGGTATATAATTTGAGCAAATAAAATATTTTAATTAATGTTTAGAAATTTCTTCAAAAAAATTGTTGAAATTATTTTGACTTCAAATGAAATGTAATGAAACTTCAGGTTGAAAAGTATGAAAAAGTCATATAGATTTTAATAAATGTTGAGTCCGTGGCCTCATATTACAAACGGGCTAAGATTTAAATTTATGAAGTAAAACAAGCAAAACAAGCTACTTAGGAAAAGTTCTATTTATTATTATTGAAAAACAGCCCTTAAACCAAAGTACAAAATAAGGAAAACACACATTAATACAGTTTAATGTTTAATAAAATTGTTACCTGTTAAATTGTTGTTGTTGTTATGTAACTAAATAGAAGTTAGAAGTCATAGTTCTTTTACAAAATCATAAACTATTGCACAAATATTATATGTTTAATTGAATGTTTATTTGTAATATACCCAAAAAGTACTAGATGGTTTTTTATGGAATTGTATAAATCCATATTAACCTGAACATTGCTACTTTTTCCTTGAAAAATACAGTGGTCTTGTGGGAAAATCAAATAGACTGTGCACAATGACTATAGCAACAGCTGTATGTTTTTATAGTTAACAATTTCTTTTCTTATAGTTCTCTGCTTCCTAAGTTTATTATAAATGTAAGTCTACAATCCCTTTGAAATTAATAATAAAATTAATACTGCAACAATTTATGTATAAATATTAAAGTATCATTTGGAAAACAAATTCTTATTTTAAAGATCCTTTCAATGTATACAACTTATTTATATTTAAAAGATTTTTAATCTGTTTGATAACCACCACAACTTGGACCTTGTGTGCTTTGGGGGAAAATAATTTTACTGATATAAATATATAAAAGCTGAATAACTTTGAGGGTCAAAAGTGAATTGACTTGTATTATAGTAATTTAAGTAACCTAGCCCATGGCCAGGACAAATTATAGTATCAATAATGAAATGTTACACAAAAAAGATCATTAGAGAGAAATTTGAACATGAGGTCTTTGACTAAAAAAGATTAAATTGTTTATTATCTATCAGCAGTGATATGTAAAGATACAAATCATATCTACTTTTTAAAAAAAAACTTATTATTAACTTTTTGTGAAACAACTCCATACTACTATATACTCATATATATACTCATAGATACTCATTACTTATTCAGAAAAGACCTTTAATCAGCAGTGGGAGAAAATATTGAAACTTTTACAAATTTTAACTTAATAATGAAAATAGTCTATAGATTGCTTTAGAGCACCAAATATTCACTTTATAACCATGCTCATAACCATATATTTTGTGTTCTTAAACTCATAAAACTTAAATTATTGTTATTTAACATTATCTATTAAGCCCATAAATATTTAACCCTAGTATATATATATATATATATATATATATATATTAAAACAGCGACTAGTAATTTGTTTCCCTTTCAATTGACAAAAAACATACTGAAATGTAAATGTTATTGCTCTATATGGCCTCAGTAAAAGTTATATTTTATTCAAATCATATTGGATTAAAAAGACCATGCTCTGCAGAACAAACCACCATCCAATAGACCAATAGCTTACAACAGATGCTATATTAGATCACTCATTCTATAATATTTTATGTATGTTATTCCACAACATGTTATGGATGTTTAGTTACTCGTTAAGTAGAGATACATACTATCCCCAACAGACAAGGAGTAACACATAAAATCACCTCTTAAATCTTTCTATCCATCTAACATTTTATAAAGCATTTGCAAGGAACATACGAAGAAAGGGTAATTTTGAGGCCAGATATGTAAAATAACAATTATTTAGTATTAACTGTCGCAATCGCTAGGCAGAGCGTCATCTTCATATAAAAATATACATCTACGCGTGAGGCCAGAAATGTCGCCAAGAGCGGGAATTTGATGTCAACTTACGTCGTTAGCTTCACTGTCCGACCTTGATCTCTTCGCTTTTCTTGGTGAAAGGCTTGCACTCATTTTGAATGTTTAATAAATATAAAATAAAAACTACCAGCACCGACAGTGTTATCAATTTTATTTTCGGTTTAACTTATTCACAACTGGCAAAAACGTGACAAACATGGCGTCACTGTAATGTCAGAAAAGTAATCATTTATAATTCCACGTAAAAATTTAGACACAAATTTTAACATAACGATGATATTTAATACAGTATAAGATTGTTTCACATAGTTAAAGAATGAGCCAAACGAAATACTATTACTATAGCGTTTAATTATCTTAAATTGACGACTAATTTCACGTTACCGCTTATCTGGCGGTGATTCGGGGACAAGAAAGTTGCCACTCACAAAATCTAAAATTACGAAACCTCAAACCTCTGTGCACGAATCACAAATATAGAGGTTAATAATAAGGACAACTATCTTTGATGGTCGGGAAAATTTGCAGAATCCTGTTATACACTTAAAGTAAAGGTCCTGGTACCTACCACGCTAGCGCTGGCGTAAAAATGACTACATAATGAAGAGAAGTGTTGTATACGGAGTTCAAAACTTTTAAATTTGTCATGACCATAAATAATAAAAAAACGTGAGCAAAACGTTAAAAATTAGAAAACGCGCTTTCTTTAAAAAAATGCTATTTGATGGTTGTGTTATATATTTCATAAACAGAGATGATTTTCAATACTTCCAAAATCGAATATTTATAATAATTACAAAATTTAAACTTTGATAAGCAATGACTACAAAAAATCAATATATCAAGCAGTTCTAATAAACGAGAAAAAAACATTTTATTTATTTCTATCAAATGTTTAGGTCAAATATTATTTCATCAATATTGTAGTTTAAAATACTCCTTGTAAGAATTCAGTTCAAAATC
Organism: Dircenna loreta; assembly: GCA_963555665.1. Taxonomy (NCBI): domain Eukaryota; kingdom Metazoa; phylum Arthropoda; class Insecta; order Lepidoptera; family Nymphalidae; genus Dircenna; species Dircenna loreta. The sequence goes on from OY743092.1 coordinate 11,076,092, forward strand.
ATTAAGGCTACAAAATCCATTCGTCATTAATACTACACGTGCTATAGAAATTAATGGTGCCACCGTCAAATTCATAATTAATATTAACCTGACGAGATCGAATACAGTCACATTAGTCTTAGAATAAAGGAATAATAACATGAACATTAAAAATGTATATATAAGTTATATTGAAAACTAACAAAGTATATACACTACTTTAACTTTAACTTTAAGGCACGTTAAAGTAGTGTATATACTTTCTATTCTTATTTATTTTTTTGAATTCTATTCTTTGGCCAAGACCAAAGAATATAATTCTTTTGACGTGATAAAATCTTGTAAATCGATGAACGCCGGCTGCACGCACGAAAATGTATAACTCATTGTCACGTTCTGCTTGAGCCGATCGTGCAAGCGAGAGCGAGGTCCACTTAAGCGTTGGGCTTGTGACGCATTAATCCCACATCCATTCCATCATTGATCAGCCGCTGCGGCCGATGTACGCATAAACAGTTTGTCAACTGAAGTATGATGAAAAGCTCATATGGTGTTCATTGTTTATTATAAAAACAAATTATTGTTACAACAATCTGCGTTATTCTGAACAGAATAACATAGATTGGAGGATCTTAAATATCACACATCTATAAAACTTGTTAATAAAATAAAAACAGCACATTCTTACTTTTTGCTAATCTATATAATTTAGATATAAAAAATAATATCAGGGGTGCAAATAAATGTTAAGTTATCGAAAGAATTTTAATCTTCAATTAACTCTATGTTTATATTAAACAAATAAATCAAATTCAGTGATAAGAATTTCATTACATTTATAAAAGTATGCAATTTTTCATCAATGTTCCCTTATTACGTTATCACGAAAATGTGACTACCATAATTATATTATAAAAACATTTTTTTTTGTATAATATAATTATGGTAAACACCACTTTATACCCATGCTGGGGTATGAGTTACTAAAGGTTGATGTCTGCTATCGCCGTCTTGGCAATTTTAAAGGTAGGGTTAGCTGTCAAATTGTCAATATTCTTATTATGTGGCATGCTAGGCCAGAGACGGATTTGGTCTATGTTCAAAAAGCCAATGACGACATACTATTATATATACCTTCCGCTCCAATCCTTGGTGACTTCAATGCTGAATACACTTTCTGGCCAAAGTAATGTATCTGGAATGGAAAATGGTCTATCCCAATTTGTTGAGACGATTACTCGTTTTCCGGACGTGGGCAGCCCTGTTGGACTGCACATCCAGATAATTGCCAGGGCACCTTCGATGCCCCGCTAGGATTGTCGGATTATTGCCTCGTACAGAGTCTAGTGCACACTCAACAGAGAATAAACTACTTTTATATCAAAATCTTTAGTTCCAATTGGTTGCAAATCACGCTAAAATTAAATTTATTAAATTAAAGCAGCTGCGGTTTGTTAACAGCAGACGTTTTAGACCTGGGTTGAGGCGCTGGTTACTAAGTACACTACATACAAACACCAGAATCTTCAGTACAAAGTTGAGCAATTTCCATACTTCTCTTACGAAACAGTAATAAAGATTTTATTTAAAATTTAAATAACTTTAAGAAACATCATTAATGCACCCATTTTATCATACAAATTAAAAGACTATTTGACATAAAAGCGAGTAGGCATCTCCACCAATCAAAGAAAAGCATTAACTCACTAACAGCCACTTCACAAAGCAATGCGATGCACGCTAGTTGAGATAACGTCGCTTAAATTGTGTTATAAAATGGGCGCATTACATTGCACCCGTCCCTACTTCAACTACATTTTCTATTTAACACAGTTAAAGGGTGCTGTACCTGCACTTCGCCCCAGGGGAACGCACTAGCTTGTATCGTTTATCTTTTTCTATGATCGGCCACATGCTTAACAACCCTGTGTAATAATGATTATTGGAATAACCACCAACATTTGGTTGGGAAGATTAGTTGCTGAAATCCCCCCTTAATTCTATAGTCGCCTCTTATGACACCACAGAAAGCTATCGTGCTTTCCATTTCTAGAGCCGGGACCAACACAGCTAGGATGTTATATACACTGCTGCTAAAAAAATACTTTAACTACTTCAATTATAGTATATTTTGTTTGAAAAAATATATTCTAATCCGAAAATTATGACCCCTACAAAACATCACTTTTCTTATTATTTCTCACAATTCAATTTGTACAGGATAAGATCTTATATTTGATAAATAGACAAAAATAATACAAGTAACAAAGACATTCTGAGTGGTATATCATTTTTGTAGCCTAAGAGCCCTTGGTTAGTTTTTTCATGGGTTATAATAACAAATCATATATCTTAACATTTATGAGTATACATTTGTGAATATCTCTTTATTCTTTTAATATTAATGAAATTTCATGGGCTTGCACTTTAAAACAGCATGCTAACATTATTATGCTATCGTAGAAGATATTCTATTATAATATGGATTATTCTTAAATAATAATCTAATTTTTATACAAATCTGCTACGATTAAATTACAGCTTCAATTGACTAAACTTTGAGACTTAGATGTGTGTTTTTGTTTCTTTAACAAGTTTTATACTCATATTTGAACAACAAAAGATCTCGTACCACTCCAACGTTATGTTTTACTACACCAATGCGTTAGAACAGCAGTTAGAGGATATAAGGGTATTATGAAAGATAGCCAGAAATAAATGAAATTGTAACTTAATAAAACAAAAAAAAGTATTCAGTAAAAATATTATTTGTTTTATTTTTGTTATTTTGGTATATATGCTCTTTCAATTTTAACATCATCTACAGGACAGTCATTTGTATCACATTCTACTAAACCAATCCTTTTAACAACAGGCATTCCAGTCTGAACTCTACCAAATATGGTGTGTTTACCATCTAGCCATTGTATCGGTGCGAGGGTTATAAAAAATTGTGATCCATTTGTGTTTGGTCCAACATTGGCCATAGATAATATTCCAGCACCTGTGTGCTTCAAATCATTTGATATTTCATCATCAAACTGTGGTCCATAGATAGACTGTCCACCTTTACCAGTCCCTGTGTGATCGCCTCCTTGTACCATAAAATCTCTTATGACTCTGTGAAATTTTGTATTATTATAATATCCTCTTCTTACTAACTCCATAAAATTTCGACAGCTGAGTGGAGTGTGTTTCCAGTACATTTCCACTACAATTGTACCCATTCTGAAAACAAAGTTCTATGTTAAATTTTATACTACAGTATTAATAATCATTAAAAAAATAGCTATGATGAAGCTACACTTTTTTTTTATGTATCATTGATATAATCATGACAAGTCAATGAGCAAAAAAATACATATCATACATTAAAAAAGAATTAATTTATTTCTAAAAAGTATTGTTTTAAATGTTTCAAAAGGTTTCAATTAATTACAATAAAAATATTTATAATAAATAATCGTTTTTATAGTATTATTTTTTAATTATTATTATTACAATAATTTAAAAATAAGTTTTTATAATATTATTATTACAACAACCAGTTAAGGTGAGCATAAATGCACATTTTAAAGGGGCCCTGTAAACCATAAACACCTGGGTTACAAGTCCTAAGAGCTGTTTGCACTCTCCTCCTCTCTCTCTCCCTGGAATGCGATGGGCCCGGCATCCGCATGGTGAATCCATGGAATGCTAAGAAGCTTTGTCTCTTAAAATGTTTTATGTTTAAATTTAAATAATACAGACGAGCTTATATGGCTTGACTGGTTTATTTTAGTTATTTTCATTATATTTTGTCTTATGGTAATATATTATAGGGCAGTGCTGCTGAAATTAATTCTATATTTATTTTACAAAAAAGACCTATACATGCTATTTATAACTAAAAAACTAGAGATTCCCTGGGAGATGTTTTTAATGAAATTGGTATTCTTATGGTTGTTTCTCAGACCATGTTTAATGACATATTATTTATATGGATTTGTATACTTAAATGAAAAACATTAACAGACATCATAAATACAAGAAATAAAAATAAACTTTTATTGCAGAAATTTTGTCTTCAAGAAGTTAAGAAATCTTTTATAGGCTTGAGAGTACTTTACATAATAAAGTTCCACAAGATATCTTAGACCTTTCTTTTCTTACTTTTAAATCTAAAATTTAAAGTATATTGAAGTAGTTAAAAGTATATATATAAATCTAAAATATAAAGCTTATTACAGTGTACAAGTTTTTAGTTCATTGTATTTCGATCAACTAAATGCTTAGGCTATGGAGCTCATTTGCCGGGTTGATATTCCAATGTATACTTCAAAAATTGTTTAATTAAATGAAAAAGAGCAACGGTTGAGTTTCTGGCCACCTCTCCTCAGCAGAGCAGCATTCCAAGCTGGTGGCAGCTTACTCAGAGACTGACTACACTGAAGTTTTTGTGATGTAATAATTTTAGATTCAAAAGTGTGTAAATATCTAGTGGAATAAAGATATTTTGAATTTGAATATAATCTGCCTTAATGTGTTTTTTATACAATCATTAATGTAAATGCAAGAAAAAATTACCAGTCTCAAACCTGAAACTTTTGGTATGTTATTAATCTCATAAATAGTATAATCGATTTTTATGGCTCAAACCATATTGTTAATTGCCACTCTCAGAAAGAGTTAGAAAAGTACACTCATTGAATTTATTGTATATTACGATTGTGATTAATAAAGAAAGAAGGCTATATAATAAAATTTTAAATATGCAAATAGCACATAAAATACAAATTGTAAAAGCGATTGCTAAATTTTGAAATAGATTTAGTGAATAACGAGCTTTTAAACTTACGTAGTTTCTATTACAGCAACTGGTGGTTGCCAAGATTTATCTGGAATTCCAGCATTTGTATATCCCAGCATCATTTGCTGTACGTTGTGATACGAGTTGCTGTACGTTGTGAAACAAGACAGACCAAGTTTTATTGGCTAATAACTTTAATTATATTCTCAAGTTAAATTATTCTATATAAATGTGAATATCGTATAACCTTTCTAATGCCGCTAAAAGAAAACGCAAACGATTAACGAAACATTTAGCGTTTTCAATGTAAATATAACATAGACTAATAAGTTATACTCTGTGGTTAAACAACGTTTACAGTAAATAAAAAATATAAAATAAAGTAAATAAAAAATATATGGAAAAAAGAGTATTTTATCACAGAGTTCTATGGAAAGTAATATATAGATTTAAATTATGTTGCCAAAAGTTGCAAAATGTACTTCAATTTGTTTCAATTACAATATAAAGTAGAAACTCAATGAGGTATTACGAAATTATATGTATGATTAAATGGCACTGACGCTAACAGTAATGTAGTGTTTTTTGATTTCAATGATGTTGAGCATATTTGGATGACAAAAAATTAATGATGTTCTATGTTTAACTATGTTTTGTATTATTATGTTTTGTGTCGCTCAAATTGTAGAGCTAACCTCCCCTTTAAGATTTTCCGACAGCATAGGGTAGGGGGATAGAGGTAAACTCCTTCAAGAGAGGCATTCAGACTGCAAGACCCGTCTGTAAAACCCTTTTCACGCCATGGATAATAAAAATATTGAAAGATATTAAAATAATAAATTTTAGTAAGTTTGAATTTACTATTTTTTACTTAAACTTTTTTGTTGAAATGGAAAAGAGCAAAACTAAGTAACGAGTCAAGACGATGAAATACTTTGCTGAAGTCTAAATTTATATTTTGGAATACTATTTGTTTTTCAAAATATTGTTTTTTGTTTGTAATATTATGGTTCCAGAAGTAGTTATATTTTTCATCATCATATTTTTTTAGGTATTTGCCTTTGTCGAGGTGTTGCTACTTCATTTTTCAAAATCCAATAGAGTAACAAGCACAGAGTATAGAAAACTTCTTAAGTTCCAACCATAGGCTAACAAAAAGTGGATCTAATTTATACCTAAATTATTGTTTGTATGTAGTTTAATGTATTCTGTATAAAGTATTCATCATCCAATTTATTTTCCATTAATGTATGAATCATATGGATATATATTGTGCAGTGTGAGTGCAAGTGCTATCTTGTAAAATTTGTCTATATAAAATTAAGAAGATCTAAAGAGATTTTTCAGATTCAATTTTGAAGTCTTTCAATCGATTTTATAAGTTAGGTGTTGTTTCGAAAAAGTTTAGGGAAATAACAAATACTTTTCTCCTTCAAATTATAGTTTATTCTTTAAATAAAATGTATTCACAAGACTAATTATAACATGAAAACCTGCAAATTTATAATTCATTAGCTTACAAGAAGGTAAGTTTTAAACCATATCGGCACTACGTCAACCTGTGCCATGGAATCAGAACATCAACCTAAATTGAGTCCAATAAGAGCATATCAAGGTATTAAATAAATATATGGAATTATTTTTTATTCTAAAATTCTTGTTATCTCATTTATTTTTATTTTTTATTATAATTAGTTCTTCATGGAAATAATATGGAACCTGAAGATGCTTATACAAGCCTCTCTGAATATCATGATTATGAACCCAGCTTGGAATTTGATGACTCTGAACTGATACAGGCCTCAGGACTGGGTGAGTTGGCACGGTTATGTTGTAAATCTGAAAAGTAACACAGCATTACATGTATTTGTGTACAATATTTGTATAGTATATTAAGAAAACTTAGATCACCGCTGTACAATATGTGATCAGTACTACAGTTGTAACTAATTATATGTATTGTATGTAGTAATGTTTCAAAAGTGCTACTTGTTACAAAATGTTTGTAAAACAAAGAAACCTTTGTTTTATTTAATCAAATTTGAATTGATAACTAAATAAATTGTAATTATTCAACATTAATGACTTATTATATTGGCTACCAACATAGCCAATGTATAATTACATCATCATGCATGTCCAATCAAGTGAGTTCTGTACATGTAAAAGTATAAAATACCAATCATAAAAAAATATATCTGCAAAAATATATACATTTTGAAATACGAAAATGATTTCATTACCCTTCAATATATGGAGCATTTATCGGAATATAGGATTTTTTGATTGAATAAGAAATTTTGACTGATCGATTAGGTTATAAATGTTTGTTTTTTGTTAATTGCCTCTATGCACTTATCAAGGTTGCTTATATCATTAAATGATTATTTTAATGTAATGAGTTTGTAGGCAATTTAATTAATGGAATACAATTGTAATAACAAATATACAGCTGCATCTCTTTGCTAAAATTATTTTTTTTCAGATATTTAATAATGAAAAGTCTATATTTACTATTATAAATATGTATCAAGTGTATGTATAATTTTATTGCTTTAAAAAAATATGTGTAAAAATAATATTTTTTAATTTAAATTTATACATTCAACCAAAAGAGTTGTCAGTGTTGAATAATTTTGAGGTCTACCTTTAGTTGCATTTGCCAGTGCGTCGGAAGCATGCGTGTTTTCGGCAGTATTCGCCGATCTCGCGCGTTGAGCTCACCCAAACTTACTTGTGAAAATTAATATTATTTTGGAAAATAAGTGAAATCTCTAAATTTTATGGTATTTAACGTTAATAGTATGTTGTTGTGGTGTAATTGTTTTTTCTCAATCAAAGTTTCTAGTAATTCAAAATTTCATACATTTATTTCATACCCAATGTGTGTAAACATTCATTTCATACACATTTACTTTATACACGTGACAGTAGTCTTAGGTTCCTACTATATATATGTATATATCAATTTTATATATTCTCTCGTTATACATTTTGTAGACGGTTTTCTTATATTTACTGTAACTAATTTAGAATAGTTAAGGTCAAGATTAATAAATTTATTAAACGTAATTTTTGTATGTAAGATAAATGTCAACACTTATGGGGTTTATTTAAATGAAATATTGTTTTGGTATCAAAAATACTTTGGTGAAATAGCATATTTCAAAATATATGGAATAAAATATTGATAAAGAAAAATTAAGTAAGAGTGACAGTAAAATCTATCTTCCTATAGAATACTCAATACAACAGCATAATAGTAATAACATTTACAACTAACCATGTTAGTGTAGATATCTTATATTGTTTTTTATTACTTGTTCAACTTTTTCCTACGTTTGCCGTTAAATCGGTCAAAATATGTTTTAGTTTGTCAATTGACATTGATAGTAATGAAGTTTGCCATTGACTTAAAAATATATGTATAATTTAATGTTAGGACAAACTAGTGACCTGTAGGTTATATAGTTATATATGTATTTCATTGCAGCTATGGGCTTTTTCATGTTACGATATGGATCTCGTTGTACAAACTTTAGTTCGAGTATGAGTTTTACGACCAACTTCGATGATATATTTGTTGTCCATTTTCCTTGCCCATAATAATAATTGAAACGGTAGTTTTATAGTAAAGACGTCAGGCAATATCCATTTCCTGTTCAGAACGCACATATGAATATAAATATGCCATTGATCGTCATTGTTAGAGGTCTTGTATGGTGCATGAAGTCCATATAAATGTACTATTGAATTAAATATTATTTAATTACTTTAAGTAAAACATAATAACATAGTTTTAATATCCCGGACAGTTATTTTCTTTAGGTTTTACTCCAGTGAATTCGAGTTTAATTACCATCAGAGATGCTTTTTTCTCTATGGACCCCTATTATTGTATTTATTTTAAATAAATTAAATATATATATATCTTGTTTTTCAAAGAATTAAAATTAATATTGTTATTCAAAGCAAACCTCTTGTTCAAGATATTTTAATTTGATTCACTATTTTATTAAAAACTGTTAGAATTTCGTATTCCATAATATCGTACATTTCTGAGTTTGAGATAGTTGTATGAAAGAATCAAGATATCAGTAGAGTCACAGATTAATACGTAGTAAAATATTTGAAGCAATGCTTTGATATCTGCCGCTGCGTCAGTATTGCATGCCGGTTACGTAAAGCACTTCCTTTTTAATTAAACATTTGGTTATTATTTTTAATTCATAACAAATATATAAAAGCTATCGTTTTTCTAAATATCGTGTGGCAAAAATATACGCAAGCTCAGTGCATCAACCTTACAAAATATGTGTGAATCAGCAGAACTAAATCAATACTTTAATCAATAATTTTAATACGATATAGTTAAAATGTAAATAAGGTTTTACGCCTTAGTATTCACGTAAAGTCCGTTTTTAGCACCGTTGCCTCCCGAACTACTGGATATCCCCGACGATCTTCTGAAGCGATCCGCCAGTGACGGAACAATTGAAGAAAATTTCGAGGAGGAACTCGCAAAAGCTCCTGAGGTTTATGCTGAGGTAATTATCTGACATCAATATGACGATTATTTTCTCGATAAAGTATTTATATTCCTTGGAGTTCTAAAAATAAAACATGAGCTTTATTCGTCATTGGCCATCGTCGGTAGCCGTCGATCAATAGTGCAATCTAGGTCTCCCGGGACCCGAAGAAAGATATAGGTCAGGTTTATAGGTCTATCAACATGAATGCGATGTGTTTGTGTACTAAATTACTATCGTGTCACTAATTCTGTGGATTTAGTTATATTTAAAATTCCATCAATATATGCAAATAATGAGGCTCTCTGTATGAGTTTGTTTTAATGATGTCTTTATATGTCGCTTCAAGTTAAAAATAACAAGTTACAAATAGAACTTCAAATACGCTTCATTCAATCAACAAGTAAGCTTCAACAACGTGTTTGTATATTAATGTATTAAACATTGATTATAAAACCGTAAAACCGTGTCCACAAAAGGAACAATATAAGTGCAAATCATTATTTTAAGTATTTCTTTATTATTTCTCATATACTACTATACTATTCTGAACGTTATTTATAGCTATAGCTTGCAGTATTATCGATTGCTTGTTATGTAATAATTGTGTAGGCGTCGTTAAGCTGTAGTCAATACAGCAACGCTATCGTTTATTCAGATCGCTGCCTCTTCGTTAGACGACGAATGCTTCTCGGAGCTTTCGGCGACAGGTTTGGTTGAGGTAGTTGGCGATGACGAGGTGGGTCGCCGTATCATCATAGTTTCAGCGTGCCGTCTCCCTCCCAGCAAGGATCTACATCCGGACAAATTACTCAGGTGCCTCATATTTAGTATTAGATCGATGTTTTATGTTATTGTAAATTTCTGTCTAAATGTGTATGGCTTTCTGTGTTCTTGATTTTTTTAATGTTTTAGGTTCCTAATGTTTACTTTGGATAAATATGTGGAGCAAGATTATAGTGTTGTGTATTTTCATTATGGTCTAACAAGCAAGAACAAGCCCCCTCTCTCCTGGCTATGGAAAGCTTATAAAGCTTTCGACAGAAAGTACAAGAAAAATCTCAAGGCTCTTTATTTGGTTCACCCCACAAACTTCATTCGCATCGTCTGGCAAATGTTAAAACCAGCTATAAGCGTAAAGTTTGGTAGAAAGATGATGTATTTAAACTATTTACATGAATTGCAACAATATTTAGATTTGGATAAGCTTTGCATTCCAGAGCCAGTTTTAGAGTAAGTATCGCCCCTCTTGTTAGCCTTAAGGTTTTACAATTTTCATAGGTGGAAAATGTGTTAAGGAAAGATTTTGTTCAGGTACGACAAATTACTGCTGTTGAAGAATCCCCGATCTGCTGAAATGGCGCGTCAACAGGCCGAGAGGTCAGGTATGGCGGCTGAACAAGACGCTGCAAGAGCTCTACCCGAACCGAAAACCCCTCCCCCAAAAACCCAACAGTTCGGGGTGTCGCTGCAGTTCCTCAGGGAGAACAACCCTAACATGGTGGACTCTATACCTCCGATCGTCAGGCAGTGCGTCGAGTATCTCTCGCAACCAGAGCGTGAGTGTACATATTCTTATTTAAAAATACAATTGTGCCGTAGCCGCCCGACAGTGGCTTCCGGTCTCCTTGATAACTGCGATTGTTTGGTTACTTACTGACTAACAACGTGATGCGATGCGCAATATACAGTAATGAGATTAAGATATAAATATTATATTTTTTCCTGAATTTAACCCATTTATAATGTTGATTCTTTAAATATAACCTGTTTTAATTAACCTAACAAACACTCTCTGATGATTTTAATTAATATCATTGTGAAAATTACATAAAAACAATACACCCGGTATTGTATTTATTTAACTTTAGTACCATTATTCTTTTTCTTTGTTGCAGTACTGGAAACTGAAGGTCTGTTTCGACGTTCCGCTAATATAACCGTAGTTAAGGAGATACAGTCGGCCTGCAACAAGGGAGAACCGGTGTCCTTCAGGGACGACCCAACCAACGCTGCGGTACTGCTCAAGACGTTCCTCCGTGATCTGGAGGAACCGCTGCTGACCTACGATCTCTATGACGATATAGTACAGTTTCAGAGTAAGTATGCCTAGTTGCATTATTTGTTTTTTTTTTTTTTGTAAAGATCAAAATGGCCCACATGAAGGTAAATGTTCAACCCGACACAATAATAATGCCTGCGTTGCCATTCTTAAGACAGAAAGGGATTTACAAACATGACACAAGGAGTAGAAATGAGGACTGGGGTTCCATTTATCACTTACTATAGTCTATAACTACTTTACGCTGAACGTTTATAACAGTTACTAGAATCGGAGAATCTATCTCATAATAGTAGCTAGTGAGGGTGATATGAAAGCTGGACGATGTCTTCGATCTGATAACATTACTTTATTTACAGCTTGGGCGAAAAGGGATAAACCGCGTCTAGTCAAGGTGATGATCCTGGAGAGGCTGCCACTTGAAAACTACAAACTGCTGAAGTACATCTTCCAATTCTTGTGGAGGGTAAGACAATATTATGATAATTTATTTTGAAAAGGAATTTCTACAATAAAGCAATTGCCCGTCCTGTAGGTTCAAGACAGGAGCTGCGTCAATAAGATGACTAGCAGCAACCTCGCCGTGGTCTTCGGACCCAATCTATGTCGGTCTCCCGTCGAACTGATATCCCTCTCGGCCATAGCTCCTATCAACGCATTCACCGACTTTCTGCTCGAAAACCAGGAATCCATCTTCATTATCTAAATTTGTCTATGATTCATGACATTGTCTATGATCGGCTTTAATAATGAATGCCAAATAAAACTATCAATGTTTACCTGAAACTAAGTGCAAAATATTTATGTGTTAGTTCTTAGTTCTTATCACATGTTTAATATATGAATGTTTTAAAATGTGAATATATGTCATGTAGTTAGTCAATTATTGTGACATCCACAGCCGTTGCATATCAACAGCCATTACATTTGAGCTGGTTTGAGGTAGTTAATACTTTGGTTATCGGTTTTGGACAATAAAATAAATAAAGGTGCAAGTACAACAGGCTTTAATGGTGATGTATTGGGATATTGTGCGTATTCAGACAATAAATTATAAGGGTGGGTGCGTACACAAATTTTGTGATACTGGAAGATTGTGGATTTACTAGCATCAGAGTATGGCCAATTATAATGTATTTGTGTTGTAGATGAAAATTTTAATATACGTTAATCTACCTTCTGAATATCTATATAGTTTCTAACGCGACAGATATCCTGTCTTCTGAAGATAATAAAATATAATATGATTCCGACTGATTCATCTGCTTGAGACGATATTTTGCAGCGCGTTTTCTGTCAATCTGATGTATATATAATATATACTTTTTGAGTATTTGAATTTTACAACTTTTATGTTTTTTAATTTAGTGGCCTATTAATGATTAATTAGTATCAAATTAGTCATGAATTAAGTTAAAATATGCTTTTTATAATTAACATATTTTTAAGATCTTTGTATTAAACAGTAAGAAAATATCAAAGCGTACATCAAGCACAATATTCACCGGACAATCGTTTTATTGTTAAGATTATAAACTTTGTTTCACAGTGTCCGAAAAATATTTTATCAAAATTGTCTTTGTAACACCTTTTAATTCAATTATATAACCAAACCTAGATATATAATAATAAAATTGTAATTAAATTACAGGTAATGTTATATTATACATAATTCTAATATTGTTATAATAACGCATAGATAATAAGATAAATAAAATAAAACTAAATGTGTATTGTAGCCATCTTTTTACCAATTGACGATGATAGTTATTTATAAAAGAGTGCAAAGTAATATGCATAAACACTATCGAACTAATGTATGCTTAGATTATATATAAAAAAATAACCTATACCAAATATAAAAAAATATCAACTTAAAAGTATAACTTTATTATTGGCATTTTACTTGTATTATGCCGCCAATTACACCAACACATTGCACTTTAAATTTATGATCTATTTATAGCTTTAAGTGTATATTCATTGATGACAGTATTTGATTAGAAACTACTGGATGATGGTGAGATGATGTGTCCAAAAAACGAATCCACCCGTTCTTTTTTCTCTATTTTGTAGAATTCAGATAGAAGACATGGAATTGAAACGTGATTATAAAATTCATAACAAAAAGCCTCGCTTACATTTCCTTCCCATCTTTAACTTTTGCGATAGAATTAATATTGTATTATTGTTAACCGTCTTTACTGGTTCGTTTATTGTATCATGAATTATTTCGTATTTAAAACATGTTTTTGATAACGTACCGCCATTTAAGAATCTATGAAATAATATCTAAGACTTGTTATGACTGTATCTTGCTATTTCTTTATAATAACTATATATCTATATTTATCGTTTATAACGAATAGATGTATTTTTATATATATGGATAATCATTCCTATTTATACTCTTAATCTTTTCTACCGACAGTAATAACATTCCTAAAGTGATAAGTGATTTTGCTATAAACAAAAAAGCGTTATTTTTTAATATCCATTATATATCAACGTAATTAAACTGTTTCTTTTTTTTTACTTTTGTTTTTAACTGATTTAACTACATTATATTGTGTTAGTTTATTAACGAATTTGGATAATATTCAAACTGAAAGAAAAAGAAAGTCGATATACTTGACAAAGCTATATTAAAGTATATCGTAAGGCAGCGAGGCTGGGTTTGTGCCGACTTGATCCGAAAATATATATTATAGATATTATAACGATAGCATGGATCAATGGTGCATTTATGCTATATTTTTGTCCCGTAAATAAAATTGAAATTGTTTATTTTGTAAACATTTAGATAAATATGTTTGATTTGTTTAAATTTTCTTTATTATGTGCATGGTATTTGGTATTTGAGTCTCACTCAGCATTCCGGAATGTTGTTTGTAAATTAACTGTATAGTAATAATAATAAAAATCAATTCTATAGATTAAAGTGATAAAAAATAACTTGATTACTTTTGTAAGTTGATACAATTTAAAACGATGCACACATAGCTTATAAGTTTAAAATAGTAGGTCCTTATAGACGATTATCGATCTGGGTGTCTATTATGAGCCTACGACCTTCTGACCTCTAGCGTCGTATCTACTCATCGAATCGCCACCCGGTTATGTAATTTCATTGAGTTTATTATAGCATTATTATTTTTAGAAATATATTGTTTCAAACTATAATAATATATGAACTGTTAATATATAAGCTCTTATTATTAATGAAAATGTCGAATTGAAATAAATGTGATGTAATTAATTATTTTTTTTATTTATAATAATGTTATATATTATGTAATTATTTGTCTTTGTTATACTTTTTTGCAGATGTTCATGGGCGACGGCAGTCGCTTAGGTGACCCGTCTGCTTGTTTGCCTCCCTGTCCTATAAAAAAAATATTTACTTTAATGAATATAGAAGTAAGAGTCCATCAACACGATCAGGATTCTCGAATCTTAAACCTGTGGCATATCTCCCACGATGCTCTGCCAACTGAGCAATCGCATAGTCCTTCGCCCTTTCGAAATTAGCAATTCTTAATATGTATTCACCTTTACATTCAACTTGAATGAGTCAAGTTTTGTGGACGTTATTGTTAAACGGCCGTATTTCTAACTTTTTGCGAATAGAAAGAGAAAGTTGTATGATGAAAAATACCGAATTGGTGTCTCAAATCTAGCAGTTCTTTTACCAAACTTTGTGATATGAATTTATATTATCAACTCTACTGTTAGTAAATTGTACTGATGTGAATGTAGTTTGTATTGCTAGTTGTGTTACTAGTACTGCCAATTGAAAAATTACACATTCGCGCTTTGATCTAAAGTACTTAGATAAAAGTGTGAGCCACAATGAAGACTGCTGCCCGTTGCATGAGTTTTTTATATAAAATAAACAAGTTTGCAATCGTATAGCATTGCTTTTTTTTTAAGTGTCGCAAGGAATAACAAATATTAAGATACTTTATTCGAAGAGAGGCGATATTCAACATATAACAATGCATATAAGTAAAATACAGTATCATATTCAGTCAAGGTGTTCATGACCTGAATATATTTTCAATTATATATTTGTTCATTTATGAAATATTATGTTAATTTTTTTTTATTTAAATATGTAACCTTTTACCTTGGTATTTTTTATTTAGGACTACAGTGTATAGATAAATATTAAATAGACTCATTTCGGTTTTGAACCTAATTGTAATACAATATATAAGTATAATACATATGTATTATATTTATTTAAAATGTTAAAAGTTCGATATACAGGTAATTTGAATTCGTTTCTATTGTTGACAGTTTTTTTTACAATTATACGAATTTAAATGGTTGCAAATTACAACAACAATATAATTTGAGGGTGAAACTATATCAGTAAAAACATCTTTCTATTCAGTATATCAGAAATGGTCATGTACGACAATGAATCAATATATTGCACTTCCAAGAAAATCCCCTCTAGGGTTGTCGCAATCCCGGCAGGTAAAATGTTCAAACTAAATGTAGTTAACAAAATGATTGTTAGCTACCTGTAAGTATCAGTCTAAAATTTATTAATGCGAAGTTTGTTTCTGTCTTTTTTCTAGAACTTGTGTTTTAATAAGATTCTTATCCTTATTTAAAAAGTTTAACAAAATGTTACACCAAAAAGCACCAACCATTTTTTAAAAATATTATTACCAAATAAGCATAAGATCTTAACAAACTATGTAATTGTATATAAAAAAATAGTTTAGAAAAAAGTATATTTTTAATAATGGATTGAATAAATTTATTGATATATTGATAATCAATATTGTCTGATTTGTTAAATATTTATAAAATCTGTTATTTTTAACTCGACCTATGTATGGACTATGGATCTAAGCACAAATTATAAATTAAAATGGAATATTTCTTAATATAAATGATTTTCTAGAATTACAAAACATTTTTAAATAATATTATTGGCAATCTGGTAACCCTACAGGTAAAATCGTTTTGCAACCTCTACTACGCCTGTGCGAGACAAAGTGGTATGAATAGATATCGACGCATGAATTGGGGAATTGGGAATGTCTCTATTGGGTTAAAGAACTTTAATAACTATATTCAACATGTTTTACTTTAAGCAAATGTTATTGGGTATAAAGTTACACTAACACTAATATAATAATTTAAGTTTTATAAAATTATAAAAATAGTGATTGCTCTAAGAATGGGTATACAAAAGACTACTTATGAAAGGTTTTGAAATATATATATTCTTTTAAACTATTATTTATAACTAATTTTGGTTCACATTATTATAATACAAAAATATTAATTTCGATGCAAGCAACATTGTATTTTATCTAAAGCGCCAACTAGCGGTTTATTTCCGTAACTTCTTATTGATATCTCTCACTTCGGTTTCATATTGTATTATCTCCATAATTTGTGCTACTTTGTGACAAACTAAATGTTTATGAAATATGTGGTTGTGTATGGTTTATATGAATGTCTAATGAATTGAAAAACTCTTCTCAATGTGTTTATTGTGTGACAAGTTCTTTTCAAAACCAATGACATTATATGAACTCGATGTGCGTTTTGGCCATTTTACTTGGCTTGCGTTGGTGATTCGTATATAGTCACGTGACCTAAGTGGTTTTCGGATCAATGGCGCCAAAAGACTATTACAGAAAATGTATGTAAAATGAGTGGCATTTCGTACCATTTATTACATTACAACAAATGAAAATATAATCGACCTATTCATTGCTATACATATGTACCTATATTCATACCGAAATGTAAAGGAATAAAATGATGCGTAGGTTTCACGTCAATCTGGCAACAAAACAGTGCTGCTATCTGTGTTGTCAATTTTGTTATGTACATAGTTAAATGGAGACTATCCGTGTAATAAATATTTACGGTAAAAGTATTAGAGAATGGATTTATTGGAATCGATATCAAATTTAAGTAAGTCAATTTTAATTACAACGATCGTTACGAAGTTTCAAACAAAGATTCTTGATATAACAAATCCGAACGCTACCGCTCTCGTATCCCTGATCAATCCATAGGCCCGCCATACATTTTACTCGTGCAATAGTGAAACGTCAAACACGGTTGTTGTTAATTTTTTCTTTGCATTGCCAAAAATTAGTTTTTAGCACGTCATTATATTGTGTTTATGAATAATTAGGTACAGTTCGGGTTTTTCTTAAAAATGCATATCTTGTTTTGTGTAACGAATGTACACAGTATACATATTTGTCAAAATGCACTTTTATGTAAAAATATACCTTGTTGCTTTAATTTTGGGGAAAAAAGGTCTAAATTATTACTTTTGTTGGATATTAGAACTCCTTGTATGGTTTTATATAGCAATAACGAAATTAACTTCATTGTAAACTTCTAGTCTTTTCAGATTACTACCTATTGCTATTGTGTCCCATTATGGATATATGTTGAAGTGTATTAGTAGTTAAAATTGTGTGATGACGAAATGTAATATATTCTTTTTATCCATTTCAGGTTGTGCCTATTTTGTGGTTGCAAATTGAAATGTCATCATGTGAATAATGTGACATTCTACACAATGTTGCTACCACGTTCCAAGTGTAAAGCAGTAAAGGGTTCGTGAACATGTAGGTTGTGACCATATTAATTAAGATGTCGTTGCGAGGCACAAAACGGGCGTCTGGGATGCGCGGGGAGGAGGCAGGCGCATCCAAGCGCCGCAGGACAGATCCCGAAGACCCACTCTGGCAACTTCGGCCTGTTAGTGACCTCAAAATGTCATCTATATATAATAGAAGTGCCTCTGAGGCACCTGCTGAACTATTCAGGTTTGTGTGCCTTCATTTGTTTCAATAAATAATCATATATTATTGTTAAAAACATCATGTTATAGGTTTTTTAAATTTAGTTGACAGTTGTAAATGCTAGGCGATATTATTTTTGTTGTTTTATATTTATTTTATTGCATATAATTGCCACTGAGGATATAAAATTTAAAGCAATATACTGGACTATAGTGCCAGAAGCACTTGCTATCTTTAATATTCTTTTGTTTTCCCACTGCTAAGGTATTTATTTATTATGTGCTCTTTCAATTATCAGTTTATAATTTAAGTATATACATACATATATGTATATATACACACAAATGTACGTATATACATAGATTTCTATATATACACACACATATACATATAAATAATGTCTTTATGATATATTACAAATTTATAATATAAGGAGTGTTGCGAATTTTTATTTTCATGTTTGCCATGTATTTGCAAAGTGGCCTGTACTTGCTATGCATTTTGTCAATATTGTTTAAATGAAATTATTTTTACTTACAAAGTAATAATGCTGTTGCTTTAAAAGATGTAATGTCAAATTTTTCCATAAATAAAAAGTAGTGAATTGTATGTTCACTATAAAAATTAAATTAAAATTAAATTTTAAGTGTAACTTCTTTGTTATCCATACAATTTCAAAAGTTTAGCTTATTTATATATTCTACTTTTGGAAATGATTGTTATGTAAGTATAAGCTATGCCTCTTGAATTATTATTAATCAGTTTAACAATATCTTAAATGTATAATTTAGAATAAAATAAAAAAAAATAAGTTGCTTTTAATGTAAACAGTTTATCAAAAGAAATCACCATCACTAGCTACAATGTCTAAAAAAATTTGCCCCAAACAAATAACCTTTTTTCATAAGCTAAGTTTCGCTTTTGCAATTGTGTAGTGATTGAGTGTTTCAGTGAAAAGTGTTACTTTTTGATATAATTCAAAGCTAAAGCAAAACCTATTAATATAAATATTAAAGATCATAACATTTTTCATCTCAGTAACGTAACTGCCACAGTTGTTAAAGGACTATTAACTTCTCCCACTTATTGTTGTTTTATATGAGACAATGAAAATATTGCTAAATTTGGAAAATTTCGTGAATTGGAATATTCTGCTAAGACATAAGATAACACTTTTCACAAATAATGGTGTTATCAAGTAAGGTAAGGTTTGAAAAATACTATAATGCTTACAACAGTTGAAGAAAAATAATCCTGTCTCTATAACGATAAATAAACTTCTTCTTATTATGTAATTTATATTAAAGGTTTGTAATTATATGTATGTAGCTGCCCTACCCTTGTCTAAAGAAAGCTATTCAATGTGGTTGAAGATATGTATATGTATAGTACACATTATAGTACAAGCGAAGCAAACTAAAATATTTTTTAGTCTAGTAACTAACTAGAATGTTTTTATTGTGCAGTACTAGTTTAATATTGTGTAAAATTTTTAAATTGTACTTATTAAAATAAAGAAAAAACTTCGACTTTCAACTTATTCATGGTAGCTATTTAAGTATGTTAATAATGTAATTACAGAAAAGATCTTATCAGCGCAATGAAGTTACCTGATTCGGAACCATTGACGCCGAGCGAATACTGGGTGATCACCGACACATGGAAGCAGGATTGGGAGCGGGGGGTACAAGTTCCTGTTAATCCTGATTCATTACCAGCCCCAAAAGTTAAGATCATTGATAACCCAAAACCTCCAAATTTTCAAGAGTTTAAATTGTGAGTGTTGCAAAAGTTTTTATTTTAAGTAAGTGTTGCAATAGATATTCATTTCTACTAATTTTTTCTGTATTTCCAGACCTAAAGACAAATATATACACCTAACTCGGGATGCTCACTACCAGGCTGATAAACATTTACTCAGCACAACACCGGCGCGTGCAGAGGCCGCTTGTAGCTACGACTTGGACGCAACAGACACAGCTTGGCTGAAATTGTTGAATTCAGAAAGAGCACGAGCCGGCGCATCTTCTGTCTCTGAAGACCAGCTGGAGAAGGTCATTGAAGAACTGGAGGTAAGTTTTTGTGTGTGAATATATTTATGATATTGTTTGCATACATATATATATAGGTCCGTTAAAGGTGATGCTGGACGCAATTTGTTGTACAATTTACACAGTACCTTGCACATACGCACAAAGTTTTATTTGACAAACTTCAGGTCCCCTCATACTTAGAAAAAATAGTGTTCTGATCTTTAATATGGTTTCTTTTTTTAACAAATGTTGAAAAATAGATTTTAAAACTATCTGTGTCAGGAAATATTTAATACTAGCTATCACCAGCAATTGTATCTCTTCCTCATTCTTCTACTGGACCATGTAATAAGTATTCTTTTTGTTTCATTATTACATAAAACAACTGCAATATTTAGTCTATTTGTAATTATAGTACATACCGGTTTCTATTTTAAAATGATGCATTTTCTGCATTTTGCTGTAAGAAGGAAGGTGTATGTTAAATCAGACACCTATTATCATCTAAGTGTCTCCAGTTCTTTTAGAGTGATATTATAAACAAACCAAACAGTAAAAATATCAAAGTCGAGTGACATGCACTTACTTACGTCATAAATTTAGAAAATAGCAAAACAGAATATTTTGTAACCACAACAACAGTCAACACATCAGAATGTATATTCCTAATTTTAAGCAGCTTTGAGCTTGGTCAGCATTAATTTTAATAAAACTTGCTTTTTGCTTAAAGTTGCCTACAGTTATAAAAGTATTATAAATACTGCTAATAATAGGATGGTTAAAAAATCGTTTTTTTTTATAACTTTACTATCTGCATTGATAAAGGCTTAATAGATAACAATTATTAATACTTAGGAATAACAAGATTTGCACCTGTCTATATTTTGTATGAGTGTGGATTATTAGGTATGGTTAATGCAGCTCTATTTATAACTAGCTTATGTTTTATCAAACAATTTTATACAACCTCAAACTTAAGAATGCAAAAAATTTTTTTTACATATTTATAAGACAATGGTAAATGTAAAAATTGATTTAAAGTACATATTTCCAAATAGTGCCATTAAAATGTGTTTTTGCTGTAATCTCAATCAAAAAATATATAAACCTTTAACAATGTCTGTCCCAGGCATGCTTTGCCTGCCATAATAATTGAACCCAGAACCCAAATTCGGTGCCAACTACCAGTAGCAATTAAATATTAAATCTTCCAGGTTGGGACCCTCTAATATATACAAAAATTCTTTAAATTACTAGCTGTTTGGAAATTCGGTCTCGCAAAAGAAATTGACTGATAAATGGGTACCAAGAAGACTTATAGATTCATCAGAGCATATATGAGATCCTATAAATAAAAACGTAATACATGTTTTAAGTTACAAAAAGACAAAGAAATTAAATATGTAATATATTTTCATCATCTATCCATTTTGATGAATCTAGCGTTTTATATATAATGGTTTTCATGGGGATGGAGATATTGTGTCGATGTCACGTGAGAATATGATCTGTCATTCTATTTATTGTTCTGAGAGCATAAAAAAACATTCTAAAAATATTTTTATTTTAAATGCTACAAATTTTAAATACCATGGCAAGACCACCTAAGTTGGCAGGTTTGAGTTCTTGTAAGTACAATGGTTAACATTAGTTGTAAATACTGAATTATGGTTGATATAATAAATAATAAAAATAAGACATACATTTTTTTAATGTTAAATATTCAATTCAGTTATTATCCAATTTTGAGTAGCACAATATGCACAAATAAAGATCTATTTTTATAAAAAGCAACTGTAACAACTAGACAACATCACTTTTTTTAATTTTTAAAAAATCTTTATAGAAACAATTCATAATGAAGAATAATGCCACAGAGCCTTATTAAGAATTAATGAAAAATATGGATGTATTAATAATAAAAGATATCAAATAAAAGATTATCAAAAATTACAGTATTCAAGCTGCTATATAATTTTACTGTACGATGCACAAATAAAGATCCATTTGGATAAATAGATTAAGATTCTTAATTGATAGATATTGATGAGATATTGATGTTGCCTAGTTTTTGCAGGGTATATATAAATAAAAAGGATGCCGTAATTAAGCAGCAGTGATTCTAGTAGGCACACCATACCAAAAACACATTATATTTCTACATATGTATTACAAAAAAACATATAAAATACATACTTAATGTAACTCTGCTCCTCCAGTTTCCTCTAACAGGTTTCATAGGTTGGGGAAATAAGTATCATGACGATGATACTTGTCTAACTGACGAGTTTAATGGCACTATTAGTTGACCCTGAATTTACCAGCACTTTAGATATATATCTCCTTGCAATAAAAAACATTGTTTTAGATTTTGTAACTGTTACTTTTTTCCTTTTAATTTTGTTAATTAAAGTAAATTAAATAAAATAAATCTCAATTGTAGAACTTAGTTTAGATGCAATATAATTAAAAAAAACTGGAGAATGTTATTTCAGCAGAAGCTGTATGAGTTAGTCATTCATTTTCCTTGATTTCTTTTAATATTGAAACCAAATTTAATTTGCATAAAAACTGAAAGATCAGTTTTAAATAATAAAAATCCAATCATTAGCAATCAACTATTTGTTTGTACATTTGTTTATCACAGTAAAATATAATTTAACTAAAATGTTATAATTTTATGATAATTATTATATCATTTCAAAAAGATATATTATAAAAAGTGTAAAAGTTTTAAATTGAATACATACTAACTATTATATTGTATATGCTTTTGTACATCACCTGTTCATATTTTGTTGCATTATAACAGTGTATACTATAAGATATATTCACCAATAAATGAGATACATATATTGAATTATTATAGGTTCGGACCTGGGACAAAATTCAGGCCATTATAAAGTCAGAAGAGGGTCTGGGGATAGAATATGACGAAAATGTTATCTGTGATGTATGCCGATCTCCTGATTCAGAAGATGGAAACGAAATGGTGTTTTGCGACTCATGCAATATATGCGTCCATCAAGCCTGTTATGGTATCACAGTCATACCAGATGGTATGTTAATAATATAAAATATGATAAACTGTATTGTTGCAAGAAATAAACCTATTTCCATATTTTTTCAGGCCAGTGGCTCTGTCGACCTTGTGGAGCTGGTATCAGACCAACCTGTGTGTTGTGTCCTAATCTTGGAGGTGCAATGAAATGCACACCCTCTGGTCATAAGTGGGCTCATGTTAGCTGCGTCCTTTGGATTCCTGAAGTGTCGATCGGTTGTGCTGA
Organism: Dircenna loreta; assembly: GCA_963555665.1. Classification (NCBI taxonomy): domain Eukaryota; kingdom Metazoa; phylum Arthropoda; class Insecta; order Lepidoptera; family Nymphalidae; genus Dircenna; species Dircenna loreta. The sequence continues at coordinate 11,099,568 of OY743092.1, forward strand.
GAAAATGGAACCTATAACTAAAATAACCTCAATTCCAGCATCCCGCTGGTCGTTAGTGTGTGTATTGTGTCGCGAGCGTAAAGGAGCATGTATACAGTGCTCAGTGAAAACTTGTAAGACTGCTTATCATGTAACTTGTGCATTTAAACATGGACTAGAAATGCGTGCAATAATTGAAGATGAGAATGCCGACGATGGCGTTAAATTGCGTTCGTATTGTCAGAAGCATAGTGTAAATTCTAAAAAAGAAAAATGTCCTGGCTCTGGCTCGGATGAAGAAGAAGTAAAAAGAAAACGTCGTAAAGATATGACTTCGGAAGAAAAAACTCAAGCTCGTGCAGCGCGTCTACAGGAAATAGAAGGAGAATTTGACCGACATGTCAGTGTAAAAGATATAAGTACACATCTGCTTGACGTAGATCAAGATGCTATCAATTACATTTATAACTACTGGAAATTAAAAAGGCGGGCTGGACACAACCGCCCTTTGCTTCCACCAAAATCAGATGACAATGAACTGCTGACTCATAGACAAGAGCAAGCAGATTTGGACAAAATGAAAATGTTTGTACAACTAAGACAAGATTTAGAGAGGGTGCGAAATCTTTGTTATATGGTGAGCCGAAGGGAAAAGCTTTCTCGTTCATTCTTTCGCATGAGAGAACAAACTTTTCATAAACAAGTTGCAGTTTTGTCTGCAGATCCTAACATTGCTGGACCAGACTTAGCTGCCATTATTGAGGCTAATCATGGGCCATCAATATATGACAGATTATATTCACACCCAAATGCTATTGATCATAAAAATGATTTTGATGACCTACTTGCTCGTATTGCACCACCAGAATCCGGTGACGATAAAAAGAAGGATCGCAACGGTTTACTTAGAGGTTCCAAATCGGCAAATCCATATAAAAAACATTATGTTAATGGGTCTCGGCGGAGTGGAAGTATGTATAGTGGTTTGTCAAGTGAGGAAAGTGGTACGGAAATCAGAGGTAATACTAAATATCGTGGTCGGGCTATTGGATCAAGTACTGATGATGATGTAAAGAAACCAGCTACTTCTCCTAAAAAGAAAGTTTCACCTAAAGCCAAAGGTAAGAAATCTCCCAAAAAGCAAGAAAGGAAGAAAAAGAAAGGTCCGCTATCTAAAGCAGTAGTTGAAAGTAGCAGTGAGGATGAAGCCATTAAATCTAAAATGAAAAAAGATAAATCCCGAAGCAAGACATTACAGCAAATGGAAAAAGAAATGACAGCTGGTAAAGTAGGTCAATCTGGCACTGATAGTGATGAAATTATTTCGATACGGACAACAAGGAACAATAAATTCCCAAACGATATTTATTCCGACAGCAGTGAAGCAGCTTCTGTTAAGGAAGATACTAAACCCGAAAAAACCTCAAAATCTAAAACAGATAAAACAAAGTCTGAGAAAACAAAGGTGGATAAATTGTCTAATGAAAATGATTCACAACAACCATTACCTCGCACTAAAGCTGCAATGAAAGAATTTATACAAACACAACCAGAAAAGAAATCATTCCCCATTGAAGAAAAACCTGCACCTAAGAAAAGAGGGAGAAAACCATCAAATAAAGAGAAAAAGACACCAGTTAAAAACCATGAATCAGACGATGAAGCAAGAGATAAAGAAAATATAAAATTTGCCAAACAAAAAGACAACCCCACAGATTTAATTGTGCCCCAAAGGCAAGCTGCCAAGAAAGCTTCCGAAAACATGCGCTCTACTACAACAATTAAAAAAGATGAAAATACACCCGAAAAACAAGTCAGTGGGGATGATTCTAAGTCTAAGCCGAAAATTAAATCAAAAGGAAAAGAACCTAAAGAAAGTCCAGAAAAGGTGGGAAGGAAAAAATCTTCCAAAGAGCATGAAAAGGAGCCAATAGCATATGTTCCACAGAGGCAAGCTGCAAAGAAAGCTGCTGCACATATTAAAAGTGGACTTGGGACTAAAGCACCTACTACAGAAACTCTTGATAGCGATAAAAAGAAAGATTCAGAAAAAGTGGACATCACTAAGACCTCTCCTAAGAAGGAAGAGCATAAAAGATCAAAATCCCCACAGAAAGAAAGTTCAAGTTCTTCTTCTAATTCGAGTAGCAGCAGTTATTCGTCGTCTTCTAGTTCAGATGAAGAACCAGAGAAACCAGGAATGAAACCTACCGCTAAAGCACGGGAAATTAAACCTATTCGACCGCCGTCAATGTTTTCTCCACCTGGCTCTAGACCGACAGTGGACTTGCCCTTTCTTGACAAGGTGTCAAGACCATTGTCTTCAACTAGTGCCTCGAGTGATACTGACAGCTCTAAAGGATCAAGATTTTCTGAATCGGGAAGTCCCTCACCCAAACGTCCTCGACGACGTCGAAAGAGAAAAAGTATATCAAACGATGTTTCTCCACGCAAAGCCCCCGAAAAGAAGCTTAAAACTTCCGAACGGGGGACCGAGTGTGGGGTACCATTGCCGCCTATTGAAGGAGAGGAACCAGGCAGACCCAGCGATACGCGCGCTGCCACACGTGCTCGGACCAGAAGCACTGTTTCAAGCGGAAATATGCTTAATAAGTCTGACGACTGCAGACAGAGAACATCATCTAAAGAAGACACAGGAATTGCCACAGCCTCAAATAAAAATTCCAAAGAGGCCACCCAGCCCATTGAACTTACAGCTCCGAAACGGAAAGAGAACGAGGAGATAAAGAGTGATAAAGTATTGGATTGTCCATCTATTTCGAAATCTGAAACTAAAATGAGATATATTAAACCAAAAGGTCGTGTATCTGTAGACGAGAAAGTGAAAGTTAGTGAAAATGAACCTATTTCCTCTAAAAAAATGAGTCCGAGGAAAAGTACCGAACTTAAACATAAGGTTGTTACAAGTAGAAGGATGAGTGTAAAAGATGCAATTGAGATAGAAATGATGTCGCCTCCTAAAGAAACTCGTGAAATATTGCCTAAAATAAAAGAGAGACGTTCTTCCCGACGCGATTCTCAACTTCTAGATCATGCAAGTCTATCACCAGTAAAGAAAATTAGTACGACCCCTAAAGAACAGCCTACTCCTGTAGAAACAATTGAAAAGAAAGTTTCACCAGTTATCAATGACGATTTTTCAGATCCAGATAAAAATTGGTTACCAAAGGCTCCAAGTCCAAATGTACATCCTCCTCCTGTAGAAAAACCAGGCGATCACGAGAAATATATGACTGAGGATAAATCATTAGACTCAGATTATGCGGATAAAAGTAGTATTAAAATGATTGCTAAGATACAGGCGAACTTAAATGAAAATACTATGATTAAATCTCCGAAAACTCCCATGGACGCACGTACTATTGATCCAATGGATGTTGACAATCCAATAACAAGAAATGTAAGAAAACGATCGATACTAGATTCCGAAAAGAAGTTTATTGCTCAAGATGCCAGCCATGTTCAGGGTGTAGAGATATCCAAGAGTGCTAAAATACCTTCATCAGTAAATCAATTCTCTAATCGAACAATATTTTCACCTCAGCCGAAAGACAATGAACTATTTGAATTTGATATATTGCCCTCTGTGGAAGATGGATTTAATCACGAAGAGATGATTAAACCTTTTACGTCTTATCCAGAATTCTTTATAAAAGAAGATTCTAAAGAGCAAGGTGTGCAAGAAACTCTAGAATTGGTCGATAGGCTAAGAATGCAAATGAATACAAAAAAGCCTCCAACTGAAGCTCATTCTCAAGAGGATGTTGGCATGGACGACAAAGATCAAAGACACGAAGATATAATCGATATTCCACCTATTGCAAAAAGTGAGCGTGACGATAACATCATAGAAAACAAAACTGAAATATTAAATTTACACGGTAAGGTGAGTTCACCAAAACATAATACAATCGGAAATCATTATTCTGAAATGGATGAACCAGTTAATTTGCCCAGTAATTTGAAAAATAAAGATCCTGTCTCTCTGCCTGCAAATAGTAATGAAAAATGGGTGGATTTGGATGTATCTCAAAATGAACCACAAATGGATCAATGTATTGAAACAAAATACGAAGTTGCCTCTTATACCGAAGATGTTAAAGATCCAAGTACTGTTCAGTCGATACCTTCGGTATCTGAAGTCGGAGATTGCATATCGATCTCTAAACAAAGTGACGATTCACAATCACTATCTGTAGTTGATCATTCGGTGCATAGTAATGATCACGAACTAACACAAGACAACCAAACTTACGACAATAATAACTCAGTGATACATTCCGACTGTGCTACAATTTCTTCACCATATATTAGCCATGATTCGAAATGGCCAGAAAGTAAAATACCAATGCGTAGATCTTCTGCGTCCAGCACGAATTCAGAAGCTTCGATATGTTCACAAAAAGTGGACATAAAATCTCGTGTTAGTTGTGAATCTCGGCAAGGACCAGAAATTGATTCGTATCCACCAATGCCAGCCTATACATGCCGAGTTGAACCGACGTTGCCACTAAATCAATACACAGCTTATCCCTCTGAGTCTTCACCTTTTTTGAATACTATGACAACCTTGCCTTTATTTGCGCCAGGAGCGTGCGCTTCATCACAGTTGTCATTGCCGTCACCGGCAACTGGCTTATATGCTGCAAGCCGAAACTTTGCACCTAATCCTTTAATGCCACTACCAACACCATCTTATACTCTGTGTGCAGCTTTCACCTCTTCATCGGAAAATATTGCATTGACAACTGCAATGATCGCCTCGCCTACTTCTAAGCCCCTTGATTCACCGCAAGATGATATTGACGTCACAAGTAGTGATAAATTATCTATTCACGTTGCTTCAAGTCCAAGTATCAGCGTAGACTCGTACAACGATTCAAATAACACAAGACCTCCTACAAAACTATCTAATGATAGCATCGAGACAATTATCAGTGTGACACAAGATTCGAAATCTCCCCCGAAGCTAGCAAAAAGTGCTTCGAAGTTCTCAGGAAAGTCACCCGGTAAAAGTCCTGGCATATCTCCTAAACAATCTGAAGCTCCTAAAGGCACAAAGCGTAATAATAACAGAAACAACAGAAGCCAAAGAGGTCGGGGCAGATCAAAGAGCCGTGGGCACGCCTATGCATCAGGGGATTATGTTGGTAATTCTATTCAGAGTAAACTAGTGGGCACAGTGTATGACTTTAATGAAGAGATAGCCAATGATGGTGTTGATCTTAAAGCATTAAGAGAAAGACGCAAGTCCATAGATATGCGGGATGATCGAAAATCTGAACACTCGTATAAAGATTCCTCGCAGTCGCCACGGGTACTTAGTCCTTCAAATATAAGTAAACGATCTACTCCAGAGCCAAAAGATGTTAAACTGATAACGCCTGAACAAATAGAACAAGCTAAATCACCATCAGACAAAAACAGTGCCGAACGAGGGCCGACCTTAACACAAGTGCAGCCAGTTCTACCAGGTCCCGTAGATATGCGTACATATAATAGCTTCGATAATCCAGCCCCGCCTGCTACCGACGCTTACAATAGCCATTTATTGGCATTTGCTAGCGGAACAGCCGATCAACAGCTAGTAGACATCGATGAAGAGGTAGAAAAGCAACTCCATTCAGCTCTTATGGCCAGCAAACCTAAAATTGGAGTTCCTGGAATGCCGTCTGCTCAAGAAGCAATTGAACCTGTAAAAGAGGCTGTAATACCCCAGTTACCAAAAGCGTCCTTATCAGATTCCAGAAATCAGTTAAAAGTAAAGATTAAAGGCCCGTTCTTAGATGCAAATTATTCTGCTAGCTCGGTTCAACCAATAGTAATCCAGCCACCCGCCCCTACCTATGACTCTAATATAAATGCTTTAAATACAGTCAACATTTCCACAAGTTCAATGATGTCTGGATCTACCAACTTAAGACGCATGCGTAAGAAAGAGTTGTTACGCCAATATTGGACACAAGATATGAATATGGATGACCCAACAAATGCTTCGACAATGGGAATTGTGCCACCCCCAGCTGCACCCCAACCCCTACCTCGTGCCGTTATTACAATACCAAAAGCCGTAGCCTCTATGACAAGTATACCGACTAGAGAAGATTATAAAATTACGGACACACCTGTTGAAAAGAAAAAACGCAAAACTATTAGAGGATTGCCTCGGGAATTACGACATTTAGAAGTGAGTATGAACGACGAATTGGACATAGCCGATGACGTCAAGCTTTCTAACATAGCCGGCAGCTCTAGTCAAGCTCACAAAAGACGCGGTCGCCTTTCTACTAAATCGAACCGATCCAGAGCATCCTCTCCCGTTGCCCCGAAACTTAAAATAAAAATTGGTTCTAATATCGTACAACAAGTAAATGATGAATCTCCTGGATTGCAGTTCCGCCCGCCTAAAAAACGTCTTCAAAGTATACCAAAATTACCGACTTTTGAAGATATGCGTCGCGAAAGTATGAAATATCGACGTATGGTGATGGCCGATTTCGAGGAAGATGAAAAAACAAGTAAACACAAACCGAACAAGAGTGAGAAACGCAAAAAGAAAAAGGATAAAAAATTAGACAAAGATAAACTACAAGTGGTCAATAGTGAAAGTGAAAGTGCTACTAAGTTGATCATTAAAATAAAGCGTACTAAAGAAGAAGAGAAGAAGGCAGCAGGTGGTACGCTCGCCAAAGCCGCGGCCGTGGCCCCCGAGCCGGCTGTGGATCCGTTCGAGTACGACCCGTCGGCACAGGATCCGCTGGCCATCGACACGCCCTTCACGTCCGACACGGCTTCCACTTTGCGTAGGATACGGACAGACAAAGTGACGCCTATTCGGTTAAAAATATCTCGGAGTTCGCAGGGCTCAGGTTACGTGATGAAGGGTTCGGAGGGTGGTGCGGGGGACGCGCCCCCCGCGGCCGTTGGCGCCCCCCCCAGTGGCTCAGCGGCGGTGCCCCCCGCGCCTCCCTCCAACCCCTCGGCCCTCTCGCTCGCGCTCAATAAACACTGTGAAGTGAGGTGATATAAACCGCGTCGACGCCGTTAAACTGAGACAGTGTCTGAAGTGCGTTGAACATTCGTGTACAGTGAACATTAGATGTAGATGTAAATATTTTATGTATTGATATATCTTCTTTTTAACTCTCGATGTAGTTTATTACATTATTTATTTGTATAGATGGAAAGCTCAATGGTTAACTTAAAGTTACTCTAAGATGTATAATAGTTTGTTCATCATGTGATGTACAAGTAAATTTTAATATAACATATTATATATTTTTGTTAATGTTACTATTTTACTTTGTGCCTCATTTTATGGAATCTCATTAAGTATAAATATGGATATATTAGGTAATTATGTTCTCAAAGCTGCTCTATCACAATATACATCACAGACTGGCACGGCATGTTTTTCTTATAGATTCTTATATTAAATTATATTTGAGGCTTTATTTAAATATTTATTACTTATATGATTTTTTTCCTATTAGAATTTACAAATTTGATAATTATATTTTAAAACGGAGCTGGACTTCTATAAAATTACTCAATGAATTAATTTGATATCTGCATATATTATTTTATTTAGTTTTAAATAATAATAATTTAATTAAATAAATTTTAAAAAAGATGAATATTTCAAATAACAATGAAATTATTTTAAAACTTATCGAAAACTATTAAGGTGTGGTATAAATACATATCTCAAAATTACGTTTTTCCGTGGACTTAGAGACAACCGAACTTAAATTAAATTACCGGATTGATTTCTAATAATAATTTATTACAAACCAATCCGTTAATGTATTTATAATGCGTTATCGTAATATAAAAATAATTTGGTTTAATAATAATGCCCTGCCAGTCAATATTAATTTATGTATTTTTAGGGATATTTTTAAAACAAATCATTAATAGCTCATGGTTTTAATTAAATTTTAATTTTATTCATTTTTATTATTTTTAACAAGTATAATAATTAATATTATTGAAACAATTATAAATTACATTTTAGATCAATATTTAAAGGATAACAGCAAAATCATAATGCATAGTGACTGAAAATATTTTTGATAAAAGAGCAATCCAACTACCATCAGCAATTAATATTTTGATATATAAATTATGTATTAATGTTTTATGAGTTACTTATCTCACTCTGTGTCACATCAATAATATCTGTAAATCAATTTGAATATGAAATGAAATGGAATTATTATCAAGATGGAATATGTCCTATGTTATGTAGATATTCATAACTTTTTTTTTACCTAACTGCTTATATTTTTTTATATTTGTAATTATTTAGACGTACTTTGGAATTGTATATTATTGTATATTATTGTATATTGGACTGATTGGCGTGTCGATTAAATAATTGGATATTTTCTACACCTGTTATGTGCAATATTTGGCAATACTCATCGGGATAGTCAAGGTTAAACGGGCCTAAGTGGGGTGTATTAGTTTTAAGTGCATGTTTGTTAAGCGTAAATTATCTCTAAAAATTATTTTATCGCGATGTAAATAATCTGTTTCGAAGCGCGAAAATCGCGACTGACCTTACCACCAACGACATCTTGAACAGCGAGAAAGTCCGAAAACGAGATTAATACTACTACGTATTTTTAAGGCAATATATAAATAATTATACTTATGTTATTGTTTTTTTTTAATGATCCCGTTTTCGAACTTTTCTTACGGATAATTAATATGCTACTGCTATAACTCCAATGTGGGTCCACGCGATGGTTATTATTTGTTTACTGTTACTAGCCAATATTTCAGTAATATTAGTTATATGTATATACAATACAATCTTCACCACTTGTTAGTTGTTGCTTCGTACCATAGCGTTGATTCACGTCGAAGGTTATTTTCCGGACTTCAATACGGTGATTCTGTCCGTTGACTCTTGAGAGGTATACACCTCTACCTCTACCTCTCATAGCGGAGTTTGTGTGATGATGACTCGGTAGGATATAGCCTTTAAGAAATTTAGTTGTACATGTGTTCTAATACTTTTTTAGAACTTGTTAATTTTGTATATTTTTTTAAATCATTATATTTTTTACTTAAATAATATTTCAAAGTCAGATCTAGTTTTTGTGATGATTTCGAATGTTTTTTTAAATTGTGACCGCGACTTAAACATCACTAAGTCAATTGTAATACAAATATATTCTGAGCTGCCGCGGCTCTCGCATTTGCTGTCGAGTCCTCACAACACTGCTTTGGAAACGGGCTAACCTTTACATCGGGACAGAATCCAATGTAATATCGAATTAGAGTTAAAGGTCGAGACAAATTCAATCCTATAAATAATTCAATACATAGCTAATAAGTTAAGCGCTCTTGACGCTTGTTACGGTCAAGTTAGTAGCTACAAGCTAAACCATAGCGGATGGTCGTTAATTGTACAAAATGCTACAGATTTAAAATAAACGGAACGTCAGTGAACCCCAACTGAGTCGTCCGGCGGATGATTTACCGTCTTTTATTAACTAATAGAATAATTCGATGTGAATGTTAAATGTTGCCATATATATCCGGTTGCAATTGTAGCTTAGACATTACAATTGTATATTTTCGCTTCTTATTGCTATTTAATAGTAGGTTATTTATTTAATTGGTGGATCCATTAGATGTTTTCCATTGAATGTAATTATTGTATTTATATGGAAGCGATGTTAATCGATGACGAGTTAAACTCTGAAAGATGAATGGGATGGTTTTATTAAGCCCCTCTGTAGCAGTCAGCAAGTCATACAACTTGTCGCGTTCGTGGCAATATTGAGAATAATTTCCGTTACCATGCATTTACAATAATGTTAACTTATCAGTAATGGTCAGTATGTCAATGTTATATAATAATATCTGTAAATATAATGATTTACTCTTGCAAAAATGTCGACAATTTAATTCAGAGTTAGGCTGTTATCCTTCAGTGTCATGCTTGCGTTTGAGAACTCAACTTTACGAACATAGTATGTCGTTATTTTACACTTTAGTTATAATTTGTTAAAATGTGCTGTTTATATTTTTAATTCGTCTTTTCAAATATGACAGGGTCTGAGCAGACTACTTTTGTAAATATATTCAACAGACGTCTATTTAGTCTTAATAATTTAAATAATTAATATTAAATACATCTAATAGGTAATTGTCCCTAGTGCTATACATGATCGCGTGAAATTTCTAGCCTAAATAGTAGGTTTTCATATTATCATTGTTTACACTCCAAACCCGACGTAGAGCTTACCTCGATGTAGCTGTTTTTGTACATCAAATCACTGAATGGAAAGTTACGTAATAATCTAAATTTAGATTACGGAGATGATGATTTTGCAGAAAATAATTGTACATATAAATAGTTTTAATATGTGTCACAATTTGAAATTTAAAGTAAACTAGGTTTGCTCGGAATCTTAAATCATATCCAAGTGTAAGCCGCAGTGCACCGACATGGACGTGCGGTGTGGAATGGAATGATTGCATGTTAGTTGACTTTACAATTATCAAATCCAATCAAATTTATTATTAATTGATACCAATGTTTTAAACTTTTAATCAATTTAATACAAATTTATTTATTAATCTTTTTTAATAATGTGAATCGCTCTTCTGTTTATTTGAAAGTGAATGTTCTTTTAGACTATTATACATAATGTTTCTATCAATTATCTATCGGTAATGTCGCAATATGAAAAAATGTGTCAAAACAATGCTGATAAAATATTAATTAAGACAAAATTATATTAAGAAAATGTTGTCGGTAAGTCTTCAGTAATTTAATTAATTTATGTTAAAACTTAAGCGAATATATCTCTACTTTATTCCGAAGGTAAATAGCAATTGATGTTTAAATTTAAAAGTGTTAGAAATACGTTATTCAAAGAGTAACAATTAAAGTACATAAGCTATACAGTAACGTGTTTTATTAAATGAATATGTTTTAAAAAGTTCTACAAAACACCGACAGCCTTTCAAACGTCGACATTACTAAATATCGTATATAATTATATTCCATTAACAAATTGGTGTACTATTGCATTTTTTTTTTAATTTACATAATATTTAAATTATACCTGATAATATCACAAATTTATGTTGAAATAACGATAGTGCCGTTATTAGTTTTGAAGCAACAAAATCACAATTATATCGTCTTCCCTAAACCCCGTTAGACACATCTCGAGTCCGCTATCGGTATCGCTATAATCAGTTTGTACGTGGTATGTTTGTGTGTTCTGTTGGCTTTGTTCGTGTCTCTAACGCACAAAACGGTTTTGAGTCGACAACTATCATCACATTCAATAATTTTCGATTATTACCTTAATACTGTGATTTGTTTAATTTATATAATAACATTTAAATGTTTTTTATTTGAGATTCCAACTGCTGGATATGAAGGCAATCATTATTGTAAATACATTTAAATAGTAACTCTACCTTGACAAATATTTTAACATTATTGATGTATGTAATTAATTATTGATATTTTTAAAATGTGTGTATTGATTTTTGGTACTATATTATAGCTGTTATTTAGATTTCGTGCTTTGAGCGCATGATTTTATATTTTAATGTACTGAGTGTTGATTGTTATAAGTGTTGTACGGAATTGTAGTTTACTTATATCATAAGTGATGTTAAGGATGTGTGTTGTTACATCTTTTATATGTTAAATGTATGTAAGCAAATATATTATTGAAGATACGTAGATGTTGTCGCTAGAGGCCACTCCGATCTCTCGATTTTTTCTTTTTTCTTCTGCCTCTGAGCTGACTTGATGACGTCACTACAACTCTATTTATCTACGGTAGATGTATTCACAAGCTCAACCATGATTCTTGATAATCGAGTAGCTGACAATCGATCTACGTTATATTATTAAATCGAGTACATCCTTAATATTACGTACCTAAAATTAAGAAATAACTTTGTGCCACAGCCGCAAAAGTTATAACTGTTAGTTGTAAAGCCATGGCTGAAGACTCGTACCAGTCATTAGAGTAAGAAAAATATAATACATATATGAATATTTATGTCTTAGATGATAAATAAATAATTTTAGGAGATTAACATCTAATACCACTATCCGTTTAAGTATTATGATCAAAAATATTTCCGACGTTTTAAAAACCTTTGTATGTTAGATGTAACCTTTATTGAATAAGTTGTACAAACTACGTATGTACAGTGTGTTATATTAAGAGGGTGAAGAAAGCAGCGGCGGACAAGAACCTACAGCGATCGCGGCTTGTAAATAGTGTTCCAAGGACCCTGTTCAAAGTGCACATAGTCGCCTCATTCATTAAATAATTTTTTTAGATCAATACCTTACTTTTATTTCGTAAATTCCATTTTATTATTATTGATTACATCATAGCAGTGTTTACTCTAGTTGGCTAGTTTCACTAAACGTGTATTTTGGCGAATGAAACGAGAGAATTTTACAAATACGTAATTTTTTCAAGGTTACATAATGTGTAACTTTTTAAAATTTCAGATGAACAAAATTACGGACCAGCTAGTTTCAGTAACTATCTGAGTTCAAGAATAATTGATTAGTTGGTTCAATAATAAAATAATAAATTAGTGGTATACTCGACATAAACACACTGATGATGATGACACAAAATATATTTTTTGAAGACTTATATTTTCTAGTATGTATGTATGTATATGAAAATAGTTCATAAAAAATAGGTAGTATTGATTAGGCATAAGTGAGGTTGTAACCTGAAATAGTATATTTTATTTCTGTTATCTTATTAATTAAAACATTTGATCGGAGATGTTAGCTACGAAAATAAGATGCTTGAGTCCGGACGGACCGTGCCTTTTTGGGGCCCTAAGCTAGCCATTTGGGGGGTTATCGATCCAATAATCTTTTTAAGCAAAAATATTAAGTCTTGTACTTAATTTTCTCTTCCTGTTACTTAAGATTGAAATCCATCGGATCCTTTGTTACTAAAATCCAACGGATTATTTTCTTGAAATTGTGTATTTTTAAACGAAAATATTTAATAAAAAAATTAAAACTAAATAAATAGGAACTCATTGTTTTGACTTATTGATTTGTTGTTATTTTTAATGTGTTCAACGCAGCATTGTTGGAAATGCTTCGTGCGGAGAAATATTGTCACTTTCAGTCGAGAGTGAAGACGAAAAGCACCTGTGGACGATGGTTTACTAGTTCGACTAGACTTTTGCAAAACGTGCCTACATGGACAACTTCCTATGGAAAAAAAAATCGATATTAAACGTTTCGTCGGAACAATTAACACTCTGTAACATCTTATTGGCTTTTAGTACATTTAAAAACAAATATTCAAATCTTTTATTTTCAAATTATAGTTAACTTTTTTTATTTTGAAATTTGAATATGTCAGTCCTATCATATATCTACTAAATTAAAAATAAATTTGCATTTGTTAACAATAAAAAGTAAGCACAACCTTATACTTTCATAATATATACAACATTACACGTACATACAAATACACTTCATTAGCACCGTGAAGAAACATTTCGAAAATAGACTTAAATTTTGTGATGCCGATTGACAAAGAAAACACGTAAAACTACCTATCTAGAATAGTAGCCTAATGCAAGACTTCAACATCAGTTACGAAAATGAAAGCCAATGAAATCATCTACATTATTTTGAGACGTAACAATGAGAGCATTCAATTTAAGATGAATGAGATGAAAGAGTCCGGGAAGAATGTGAGGTGCGGATCGCTGGGACAAAGGACTCCCGCAGCGCGGTGTACCATCAGAGCACACACCTGTGTACGTGCTCTGATTGAGTCGCTTGAGTCTCTTACAATAATATGTAATAGTATACAATGCTTATACAAATCGCACACTTATTCTTGTTTTAACTAAAACGCACTTTTAAGATCCATCACGTCGTAAGCTACATATATCGTTTCAGAACTTTGCAATTTATTCTTCGAAACGTCACGACGCGCGAATGCGCTATGACTGATATTTCATCGTTATAATATAACGATATTATGTTGGTTTAAACGAAAATATTGGGAGTAGCACCATCTATAGTAAAATAATATTTCAATTTCTATTTCTATTATTTCTTGAAATTGAAATTGAATATATTTATCGTAGTAGTGGTCTGATACATTACCCTTCGTAGCTAATTCCTGCATTATTCGATCAAATGTGGCAAGTAGTTTTATTAAGCCCAAGTGTCATTATCATATATATATTTTTTAAATTTTAGTCAAGAATTTTCAGTTGTTAAATATTAAACTTGATGTTAAGCTACTATCAAATAAAATAGTAGACCAATGCTGGTAAGTCAGTTTCTTGAGATCCCGGGTTCCTTCCAAGGGGTTTTTAATTGACAACACCGATACCGTATGAGGACATGTTAGAGAACCAGCCAAAATACTTAAAACACTTTTCAAGTACAATATTTTACTCGATCTTCTATTCACTTGAAACTTATTTACATCATTTAAACTTGTAATTAAAAATGTCCTCGTAATATTGTCTTTTTAAACGTTTTTAATTGACATATAATTCATAAGTACTGTATCAATTGTAATAAACACTCTATTTTAAATTTATTATTAAGGCAAAATTTCTTCCTTACGATTATGAATTGCTCATATTTGTAGAACCCATTACGTCCTATTTCTAATTATATAGTATTATAATTATAATATCTTACATTTTTCAATTTATAATCTTACTATCTCTATCATACCCCTTGACATAGACTTCGTAACAAGACTAGTTAGTGTATTATTATCACGTGTGTTATCATCTATATTTACGTTACCTAATTTGGATTAAAGTTACCAAAAAAAAAATGATTTATTCTTTTCTCTAAATAATATGGTTTAGCATCGCCACGAAGCGTAGAACCTTATATTATTGTCTGTATTTTTAATAATAGGAATAAATGCTTCCATCGTACATCGGTGAATGAGAATGAGTTGAGTAGAGAATAGAGAACATGAATGAGAATGAGTTGAGTGTGATTGATTGGCTTCGTCAAAGTAAGGCTTAGACTTTTTAATACTTACTATAAATGATTCTAGTTCTTCATTCTAGTAAAGTATTTTCAGCTCAACGACTCAGCGGATATAAAAGATTAGTTTAGTGGTGTTGTAATAGATATTTATATATAAAGAATGTTTTGTAACAGATTAACAGTAAAAAATATATGGACATTAGATACAACATCAGAAAAAAAAATTAAAATAGCTGCATGTTGAAAACGAGAATTGTATTAAAAGTAGACCGTTAATTATTAATGAAATTTAGATTAATTATGCAGACTATTGACCTACAGTCATATTCAATACTATAAATAGCGAAATAAGAGAATCCAAAGACTTTCTAGCCGGTTCCTCAACATGAACCTTTCCTTTGAACCGGGCAAATAGATGTTTCATAAGTGCCTATTTTTAAATATAAAACTTTCATATTATAGATAGCAGTGATAGTATTTAACTATTTTTACAGGAGTAGCGGTATATAGAGGTATAATGTATAGCAATGTGTTCACGTATTCGAGGTCATCGAAGGGTGTGATTCCAAGTTGGGATTTATTTCGTCGTGAAACTTTTAAGGGTGACGAAAATCATATATATGTATATATATATATATATATATATATATATATCTTATTCGCATTGACTGCCGCTATCAATGGCTCTTAACCATCTATATAAGTAATAGTAGGTTATCTTACATCTTGTGTAACAAGTATATCAATAAATATTACGATAATATGTATAGATAATTGATTAAGAGTTGTCAATGTAAGTGAAGCACCTGTATTTAAAATATTCATTGTGTCTTCGTGTTAGTGATATTATATAAAATGTGTCAGTTTTGTTTTTATAATTTTCATATTGTTTGGTTCCCATAGTAATTATGGATGTGAAGAACTACAGTTATTTTGAAAAAAAATATGGAACTTCAAGGAAAAAATACTTAGCTTTTGTAAGTAAAAAAGGAATTATTTGTTTATTCTGTTCTAAAACCAAGTCAATATAGTTTCAGAGTATGTATATAAGTTACGTCATAAGTAACACTTAAATTTTCTATATTGAAAAATTTCAGTGAAAAGCGATAGTTTATTTACACACTGACGCAATAAGACTTATGAGAGTAAATAGTGTATTTGTATGTCTGTCTATGGTATTGAGCTTTGAACCGATTTTTATTTCGACTTTTTGTTTGGATGGTGTTTGTCTCTCAGTTTTTTTAGCTGTGATTTCAGAGAAACTATTCAGCCGGTGAAAATTCTCGATTCCTAGAGAAGATTTCTGGTTCAGCTTATGAGAGCTACTTCCATAGTAATCTGAAATTCCAATACCATTCTAATCTGAAATTTGGTACCCTATTTTTTCTATGATTTAATGAAAAGTTCATAAAACAGTTGTGTTATAGTTGTCATAATAGGTGTTTGATTTTTCTATTTTAATCGTACAACAGACGATATTGCAACAATAAGAAAGCTTAACTTGCAACTTTAATATATGTAATAATTATAAAAACAGAACTACTATTTTTAGAATAAGCATATTTTGTCAAGATCTCGTGTTGAATATCTTGTTTTAATATACATATCGTAATCGTATTACTAGTAGAGAGGTTACCTCTCTATTAGACTGACCATGCAAGACTTGAGCAAGAACAAGACTAATCCCGAAAGACTCTTGCGTCTTGCAGCTAGGACTCAGCGCTATTTCACGGAGTAGGTAGGAATAACAGTTCGGTGTATAGGTAACCTTAGGAATTCTATGAGACGCAAAAAACTGTATCAAAGAATATGAAAAACTGGACCACACAACTGGACTTTGTTTTAACCATCGGCACTTTGATAATGCGGCATCAAAGATTTTGTACTGACTTCTCAAAGAAATTTGCCGCTTTTCGGAAGTACATGGTGATTGTACATGCGGCGGTGGCTTCTTTTGAAATCACATACAACATTTGATACTAATTGATTGCCGCCACAGGGCCTAGGTATTTTCAAGAGCACAAATGTTCCAAAGAATAAATAAGTTTCAGTGTGCTTAGAATGTAAACGAATACATTATACTGATGACGCAAGTAGTATTATGATTAGATAATGGTAAGGATAGATGGTAGATGTCATAATAATTTATTCTAGTAAGTATATATTATAATACTGATTATATGGGTTTAAACTAATTACTTAGGTACTACTATTATACATTTAGTCAAAATATTTCTTAAATTTCTTAATATTTTACAAGAATAAATAGCAAAAAAAGTGGTCAAATATCACCTGTTTGATAAATATTCTAGCCACTTTTAAACATACTTGAAACGTAAAAAACATTTACAAAACTAATAAAATAATATAAAAAGCGCATCTACCTACCTACTTTTAAAATAAAAAGCCTGCGATAGGATTTTTGTATTGCTTATGAGCCCGAATATTAAATTTTATTAAATTTCATATAAGTTGAGGGTTCAATCTCTAGAGAGATTCTTTAAAATACTAATATTAATTAAAATTTATTGTAAATAATTTGTTTTTTACATGTTTTAGCACAGGTAAGCTTATAAAGCGTAAATGTTTATTAAGAAACAGTTACTCCCATGGAAAACGACATATAGCTCAGTTGATAACCATGTGGCAGTTATCGATTTTTTTAATCAAATCTTCAGACATTTATTAATCTGATTGTTCTTTACTATGGCTATGTTAATTCCTAAAATCTAAAGTAAACTTTAATAAATAGCAATAGTCTAATAGGTAATTGCAAGCAATGCAATGAGGTGTAAGAATATCAGGTACAGTAAGTTAAGTAAAAAAAGTCAATGGACTTCTGTTACTTGACTGTTGAAATATAAATAACGATTGAGATATACGAAAAAGGGTATATTATAAAAATGGGATAAAATTAAATTATCAAACACTAAACAATTAACAGATACTTGAGGATACTATTTATGCTGAGTGTTGATGAATTATATATAGACGCAACATAATGAAGGCAGTTTACTAGTTTGTATTGCGGTTTCGTCGGAGTTTATTAAGTACCATGAGTATTGGTAACTTGGTGCACCATTTCAGAGCCATACTTTAAGTATGCATAATAACTAATATATATGTAGGTATATTGTTTATATATATATACCTACTTACGTGCTTAATTTATTATTTTTCATAAATTATAATAGTTAATATTTTTATTAAAAGAGACTTCATTCCACTCGTTTCCTCTCCACTCGTTCTTCCACTCGTTTGTATTTTCACTAATAGAATTTAAATACCAGAGTATTTGTGAATAGCTAATCCCAACCTAATTTTTTCAGGTAAGGTAATTATGTATTATATTCTAGTAAGCCACATTATGAATTAAAAGCATTAGTAATAATTAACATGTATTATCAATAATATATTTCACAACAATCATGTATACAGTAAAAGTATTCGTCATACGATATCCTAATTTTGTATTAAAAAATATTAATGATAATGTCGGATTATTTAGTCTGTGAGGTCGGTCTATGGTTTGCGCGAGGTTGTTGCGCATGCGCGAAACGAGCCTGCTCGAGCAACGGACAAACGCGCCAGAAGTCAGAATACGGTGACGCTCGCGTGTGTCGCCATCGATCCAAGTCCCGCGGTCCGTACCCACTCGGCAGCCGTCGCTGCGACCACTTCACCATGCAGCCCCCGCCTAGAAAGGTACGTACCAGGCTATGATCTTGGTTGAACAAAGCCTGTAGGAACGAAAACTAGATCACGTTTCTAAAGCACCCGAGCCGCTACCCCGCTCCGGCATCGACGGCATTGACAATGAGTTATCCCAATCGTCTATGTTTTCTCTTATATCTTGTGTGAAAGAGTTCTCGTCATTACATAATTTAGGGCCTACTTTTCGATGTTTTAGTTTCGGCGTCAAGATGTGCCGATTTTTTAAGATGGCCAGTGTCGAGACCAGTGGCCCCGGACTAACTAAATGGCCTATTTCGTACAGTAGGTACGCGTTTATGAAAAGCGTAGACATCTTTTTGACTTAAACAAGTGGCTTTTGCTTGTGGTTAAAAAATATTTTGCTGATTTTAATTTTTATATTTATCTAATTAAATAATTGTACATTTGATAAAATCTACATACGTATAAGGAAAAAAAAACAGTACCTTTGACTGTTTGTGAACTATATAATGTTTTATTTTATTATTTTGACCATTAAGATAGCAATGCAAATCAGTTTTTTTTACAATTTCGTTATTATGTTAATACTAGTATACAATTATAAAACAAGCTTACCTATAATTTTTAATTGACTATTAATTCTACAATACATTTATCTCATAAAACTTAAAAAAATACACTAAGATTTTTAAAATTATTTTTTTGAATATTAGGTTGAAATCAATTCTGATTTTACATTCATACAATATTTGTACAAACGGTGGTAATTATATAAAGCAAAAATAATAAAATAATATCAACATATATATATATATATGGAAACCTTGTGAAGTAGCTAAAATGAGGGCGTAAGGGCTCACAACATAATAGTGTTTAACCTATATTTTCTACACATATATAAGAAATAAATTAAAATATTATTAAAGCATTCTTTATTCATCCTCATTTTAAGCCACCCTTTCCTTTTTAATGATCCTTATTTTATTTTATTCACCCTTCGCTATTATAAAAAATATTTCAAATGGCATGTCAAAACAAAACGTAGGACATAGAACAGCTACTACATTGAAATAAATACCGTTTATATATAGATGATGTATCTTAATCACAATAACATGACGACTGTCTGAGCAGGAGATTGCAATATTGAACGGAGTGTTGTACCGTTCCTTTGACGACGGTTTTTATTTCTGATATTGGATATTATTTAAAATCCTAGTGTAGCTTTTTAAAAATTCTTTTTATCCTGTTTCGATTTTATTAAATAATATCAATCTCATATAATTGTATCCCTTGTAACAATCCCTTACTTTTGCATCCTACTTAAACATATTTTAAAGTTTAAATGCATTGCCATCTTGTGTCCTCATTTTATTTGATAATATGTTCTTTTCGGTTTTGTCTGTCTGACCCTTTTTTATTTAAGTCTTACAACTGTTGATCTTTTCTTTTGGATTTATGATTCAAATGTTTTCACTATATACAATCTTCAAGAATCAAATTTGCAAGAACTTTTTATTGTTGGCCGACATAATACATGGCGGATATAATAAACTTGCTTTAAACTCTAAGTTTCTAAATTCAAAACATCACTCGATTTACATTGGAAACATCACTCGATTTACATGCTCCAGAGCTGGTGTTGTTCTTTTTAGGTTAATGAAAGCTACAAGATGACACGCTCTACCATTGAGAAGCTCTCTGTGGTTTTATCTCATTTCCTTAATTGAAATATCATAACTATTACAGTTGCGTATGAGTGTAAAAAATGCTTATAGATTTGCTTCCGATGAAGTATGTAAGGATAATATCAATAGGACGGTAAAGGACATGTTTATCAAGTGACGCCGCTTATCCTTCGTTGTCAAAATCGTAGACTTTTTCCTCTTAAATTTTATAATGATGTTTTAGGCTACCGTATATAAGTTTAAAAAATCTTTTTTATTATAGTTAAATTGTGTGTATAGTTAAAGTGGCAGTTTACGTTTAAAATATAAATTAACGAACTATATAGGGCACAGTGAGTTATAACTGTACAAGTTTTTATACAAAATGGGTCTAAATTATATTTTTAAGGATAGTAATAATTCTTAGCACGCTTGTTCGTCTAATGGGTATCGTAAGATAATAGCAGGTTATTCTAAACTTGAAGACATAAAACGCCAGTCAGTCCAACTTCCGGCGGCCGAGGTCCTATCACTCCTAGCTCCAAGAAACTATTTAAAAATACATTTTATATCAGTAATATATCATATAAAATAAAAACTTTTTAGTCGCAGTTTTTACAAATATTTTTTTTCTGTTATGGTATTAAAAAGAAAAGAGTTCAAACACAGTTCAACACATCACAGGACGCGGCCACAGATGATTGAATTAGAGTAATCGGTCACTTGTGATCTATCAAACGGTACAGAAATGTGCTCCATTGCTGACGGAATACACACACATACATATGACCGCTTTAGAGTTTGGATGGAAATTATTATATCTGTGAAAGAAACAATTTTGACGTTTTGTCAGTAGTTTCAAAAGAATATCTGGCGCAAGTTATTCCAAAGTTAATATTTATCTGAAGTCGTCATACATTTATTTTGTTACATATATATATATATATATATATATATATATATATATATATATATATATTAGTACCCATATAATTATTTTTTATAATTGACATATTGTTATACCATGACATTTAATGTATCAAATATCAATGATAGTCGTAAAAAAATACTGTCAACGTCCATACTATGTTGAATACACCGGTTCTCGTCCGATCACCGAAAAAAAATGCAATTTTATATTTAATCATATTATTACTGAAAATATCACTCCCTAAATATATTGTCAATCCTGCTTTGAAAAATTTTAATCAATAATGATAATAGTCGGATATTTTCCACAAGATCAATAAGATAAATGCTTTCTACATATAATGGATAAACAAATACGTCCACGCGGTTGAGATATTTCTCAAGCTTCGAGAGCAATCTACTTTCAGTACTGCATAATGATGTAGGTACTTTAATACAGCGCTTAGGATGAGTCTGTGTAGAACGGGAATGAAGATAATAAACAGCTATGACGAGACGATTTCATTCAGACATAATTATGGCAGCAATGAGATCAAGTACAAATCAAAGTTTTATATTTTAATTAAGCTTACATTTCCGCATGCAAACTACGACCCACGAGATGCTCGTTTCGAAAAAGAGTACTTAGGACAAAGCTTATTTGCATTCTAGTACGGTGTATTTTTGTTATTTAAATATATCCGTTTATGGTTATCAAACAGTGAGAAGGTCAAGTCTGGTCAACCAATATTTATTTTAAAAATAAATGTTAGTGCTCTTAGCGAAAATTAATGTGGTTTTAGCTTATAATGTTAGTCAACATAGAAGATGCTTTTCACTTAGAAATTACATAAATTTTAACGGAAATACATAAAAAATGGTTAATTCTATAATTTCAGTAATATTATAAAAATGTATAAATTTAATGTAAATGTGTATAAGTTCAAATATATTTCTAATTTACTTTAAAGATTAAAAAAAAAAAAACAAAAAATTCTAATGATGAAAGAGGTTTTAAATCAAACCTCTTAACGATTATTTACTTGATTCAAAAAATCAAATATGCCAAGCTATTTCCGATCCTTTTATTATTTTAAAGTACATATCGCCGGTGCATGATAAATCTGTGTGACATTTTGTGTTGAAATTGAGTTTTACAGACATTTCAAAAGCTATTTCAACCCGGCTTTCTAAAAATGCATAGTCTACTAAATATTTATTATTCCGTCGACATATTGAAATATCTTAAGCTTTCATTTCATTATTTATTATTAAAAATTACATATTTCTAAATAACTTCATGAGTTTCACCATTTAAAATGTTTTGTAAATATTCCACTAAAATAAAATATACCTAATTTTAACTTTATATTTTGCAAACAATATACAAATTATTTATTTGCTTTTAACTGCTGTTACTAAAAGTCATATCATCGGAAAATTTCATGATGATATAATAACATCTCTCCCGAAAGATAGAAATGCATCAGAGCTCGAATCACTACTTCAATTCCATAAACAATTCAAGGTGCAAGCAAATAAAGTAGGGTTAGGTTAGGTTATCTAGGGAAAGTACAGGATATAGTCTTAACAAAATCCTTTATTCGGTAAGATGAAAACGATAAGTATCGAGTACCCGCAATGAGTCTAGAAATGAAAAATGTGTGGGTAACCATAGGTGACTTTTGTATTCCATTAGCTTTGAGTTGGCGCACCTTACTTCATGATTGGTCTTCAGCCTTATCAAAATTCTATTTTATTCTAATTGTATTAAAAATGACTCCAGATCAAAGTAATCTAGTAAGATGGGGTAAAGCCACCAAAAATCTTGCAATATCTGTGGAGAGGCAGTAGCAACGGCTAAACACTTGTTGGTAGGGTATAGGGTGCTACTGGAAGCGATTAGTAGTAGATACTGAAGCGGTTAGTCTTTCAGTAGCAAGAGTGCAAAAGGGTATAACGACAACCAAAAGATCTATAGAGTTCGTTAAATCAAAAGCCTCACTCTTACTTGGAGGCGGTTCGCGATTGAACTTTAATGATGGATACGTATGAGAAACAGTGTAGAATCCATGAGAATATTGTTGTGTTGTCATCCAGACCGGAAATGTTCCTGTACTATAGACAGTTAAAGCTCGTGATACTTGTGGAGCTGACTGTTCCATTCGAAACAAACATCCCCAATAAATGAACGAAGCATTTCTTCTTAGAATTCAGGAATAAATAAGATTTACACAAAAATTATACCAGAAACAAAAATAAACATGCTATGCCCACCACTAGGCACCACTTCCATAAAATTGGAAATTCCTATAGGGTTAATTGTATACGTTTTTACAATAAACTTCTCGATAAGCCTTAAATTAGTCACTGAACAAATTTAAATTATATGTGAAATTGATAAAAAAATTCTATTATAGTGTAAAGGAATACATTAACGACGATATGCCCTGGGAATAAATAGTATTTTAGCAATTAACAAGTAGCCTTTGCAATTTGTTTACGTTGTTAGTTACTCATGTTTGATCAACCGGCTGCATCACACCGTCCCCTTAGAAGTCATTACTTGCGGTAGCGTTGGGGGTCGGGTCGCCCCCCCTTCCTCAAATATGGCGTACTATGCTCGTGAACGGGTGCTGCTTATTATACTGGTTGTGGTGCTAGCAACAGCTTTGTTTTTTTTTATTAATTTTTATTACATGATTTAGTTTATTAAGCTTTTTCATCGAATTGATTGCAGATGGCTCAATTCATATTGACGTTTGTGAAACAATAATTACAATAAAGAAGGGTATTTCTTTATTGTAATCAGCTGAGTTTTTTGTGTGGTTCTTCTTCGACCAGGGCAAGTTTGGAAGTCTCGTAATTTTAATTTTAAGTTGAGGAGTATCCTTGCAGAAGGGCTTATTTCGAGAAGTATGGTATGAAACAAGCCCTCTTGCACCTCCATTCGACGTAAATAAGTGATTATTGGTAATTCAAAGTGGGAAACACATAAATAAATCAATTAATTAATTTAAGAAAATGCTTAGCGAATGTTTTTTTTTATACGAAAATAGCGTTCAATATAATATAATGCAAAGAAACAAGAACATTGTCTTCTTTACTTCTATTTCTGCGCTGTACTGTTTACAAAATAATAATCATTAATTAAATTTCAAGTATTTTTATAATTAAAAAATATTATAATTATCTGCACGACGTGCCTACACAGATATACTTATCAAAGTAAGTAACTGTGTTCTTGAGATTATATGTTAAGTGATATTTCTCAATAACATAGATATAATGTTTTAAATGATTTCCAATACATAATCTATAAATATAATAAAAATGTAAAGATTCATAAACTTTTCGAATATTTAAAAAAAAAAGTTCAATTGCCATAGCAATAGAGCTTTAATGGAACATGCTTTAATGTCTGTCCTGCAGTCCTGTCCAGTCCTGTCCAGCCGTAATAGCATCATATAAATTGATATTTTAAAATAATACACGTCACTATAAATTTAATTTGACTTCAAGAATTTTTTGCTGATGTGTATTTTTTGATAACTATATTGTTACTCTTCCTTATTTCAAAAATATAAAAAGCAATACTATTTTATTCAGTAAAGTGTATTGAATACTTAAATTTGCCAATCTCTTTCGTAGCGTTTTACGTAGCTCGTCTACGAAGTATGATCTGATTAATGATTTATAATTTTATAAGGTTACTACTAACTTTCAAAACTCTTTCTTAGCTAAGATGAACTTTTTTATTTAATGAAAGTTAATGTTACTTTAATAAGGAAGGCAGATTAATTGATATACTTATAATAACTATAATGTAATATAAATGTTTTAATTGTTTATGTATTTTTGTTAAGATAAATCATAAAATCAAAATAATAGTAGCATATTTCACAACGTATTATTAGAGTTCTCTCAAATAGATCTACTCTAAGGAAATATAAGCAATAGACCCATGAGTGCGGTCGCTCACAATGGCGTCAATTGTTGCAAACATTACTTTTCTGTCTTGCTTTCTACCCAAATCAAATCGTTTGGTCATTTTCTGAATACAATTTGATTAAATAAAATCAACCAGAAACTGTGGATTCAGCGGACTCAGGTGTTTATGATAAGTATTTTGTATTGGCGGCAATTAGTCGGATACAATATCGGATGCGGTCGGACCCTCTAATAATCTGAACTGAACTCATGAGTACTACGACTTATATGTTCATATAACTCATTGTTAAGTCAAGCTATCTGCGATGTCTTCCTTGACGGCTTTTTATTTAGTATTCTTTTAAAAAAGTTATTTATATTAAAACCAATAATAATATAAAAAAGAGGAAAACAATTCTTCGCTGAAACAAGCTTCTTATCTTAAACTTCTTAATTTTATTACTAACTTAATATTCCTTGCAAGTCTCGTATAAATTATATAATTATGTTTTGCTCATGAATAACTTGACCGTACGTATCCTGAAAGGTTCAGATTTTGTGTTTCATTTCGATGTCATGAAATTAATATTTGTTGTGGATATAAGTTATTGGCCCCTCGTCGTCTTTGGATCCAGGCATAGCTATCAAACAAAACGTCAAAACATATTTTGACAACCGGTCAGTGCGTTAAAAAGTTATTCGATTATTAAAAGAAAATATCGATTATGCATATTGTATTGTATGTTTATAAATATGAAATAAATCTGTGTTTAATAAAACAACACTAGTACAAAATGCATTCATTATAAATTCACAATTATATAATATAAGCATTAACTATTGTAACTATAATAACACCATTAATGAAGAGACGCGCGACACGTAGCGTTTAGCGTTACACACTAATGTTTGTAAATCCATATTTCTTAGCGCAAGGATATTAAAACGTAATTACAAATAAATAACTGCTCGTAGCTCGCAGCTGTTAAATTTCACTCACGTCTGCAATTTTCCATACACTGAAGTCTTTATTAGTTCTTGTCCGCGCTTCCGCACACTTATTAGTGTACGGTTATAAGTGTGTCAACACACTAACTAACGAAACAATTAAATGTAAATGAAATTGGTTCCTAAGTATTTAAAATAAAGCTAATATAATGAATGTTGTAGTTTTACTTGTTATTTTTTAATCTACTAACTTGAGTATGTGTTCTATAAATCATCATTTGCTGTACTTAAATGATAAGCTATCTTTTCATCTCTGCTTTTATCGTCTACTCGTAGATATTTCTACAATTACAATTTTGAAGAAAAGTTTGAAGAAGACTGTTGACTGTTGAAAAATGTTTGTGTTGACAAGTCCCAGGTTCAGTCTGATATACAGTATCGCTTCAGTAAACTGAATCATGTGGACGGAGTTGTGGGCAACAGCTCGTAACTTATATTTATAAAAAACGAGACAATAAAAACAGGAACTAAGATCATTATTTGTTACAGAGCAACTATACGAAGTTTCTGAAGAATCTTCACACGGAGCAAATAGCGAAGCTCCACGCCAAGAACCAGCATGAATGCGACTTGCTTGAAGATTTGCGCTCTTACACCATTAAGCGCTCGGCCATTGAGAAATCGTATTCCGAGGTAATTTGTACTGGCATATCCCATCAAAAACAACTTGCCTGGGCATTTGGGCTCCATTTTTAAAGCTTTAAAATGTATTCGTAGCTTTACTGAAACATTTTCACTTGTGGATTTAATTAATAGTACTATATTTTAGTTTTCTTTGAATAAAACTAGCTGGGTAACGAAAAAATAATATTTTTTAAAGAAAAAGTAGAGTTCCATAAAAAATGGGTTTAGCTGAAGTATATGTTACGTTAAAAAAACTTTAATTATTAAAAGAACTCTTTTAGTAATTATGTATTAACAAGCAAATTGTAGCATTATAAACTAAACTCAACCTGAAATTTTACGTCTCCATTATTCTCTTAAAATTTCATAAAACAACAAAGTTAAAAAAAAAGTTGGCAACTGTATTCATAAGAGTTCATTTGACATTTAAAGCCATAAATAATGGCTGAGACAGAGAGAGAGAGAGAGTATATAGAGAAGCCATTTTGCAGTTTCTGTCACAAAATATTAATTATCGATTGCGCATCAAAATAAGTTTCATTAATCAATACAAATAAATCAATACAATTATTTGTAAATACAAAGCAGATTATTTATATTCATCACATCCATTTGTATTATTAAAAATTCTATATACTTATATATAAATAGAAATATCGATCAATACAATACTCTATATATTTTGAACATGTCTGGATGGTCGTAGAGGGCGGTATAAGTGGTTTGTCATATGAGTTCTTTCTCGTCGTATGCTTTAATAAGCGCATAACGTTTATCGACCACTGACGACTACGTATTACTGGCCCACTTGTATCATGATTCCGGGTCATTTTGTTGTTACATACACGTGATCCTAATCTGTCTGTTCTCAGGCCTTACTTAAAATATCGTCAGCGTATTTAAATAAGAAAATACCAAACATACCCGACTTAAAAGTTGATGGAGCCGAAGAAAAATGGTGAGTAAATAATAATATTTTTTTGCTTTATGGTATCCATGCGATGAGCGATGATATATGTTGAAATGTGATATTTTTTATTCCATGCCGTATTTATAATACTTTCATCTAAGAAAAATTAATCTTTCAATATACTGAAGAATTAAAAATAAATTAAATAAATTAAAAAATAAATTAAAACAACGGGTACTTTATTTAAACATTGTTTTTAATACGGTGTTTAATAGAAATGGTTCTTCGTAAATCCTCACTGTCAATTATTTTCTGTAAAAGGGTTGCTCTACTCCGGTCAAGACAGCCCTTAGTGTATTGACTAAAATTGGAGGTTACATTATTTAGATTCCCTAGAAGTTATAGCGAGATATTGCAATATATAATTTCAAAGTAATTTACATATATAAATAACTAAGAGCCATAGATTTATTGAAAAATCTTTTGTCATGTGTGTTCCTTCCACCTCACATCTCACCAATATTGTCTAGCCACTGAATCAAAAACATTGAAGCGACGTTGTGCATTCATGTGAGGAGCACTACTTTATAAAACCTATTTTATTAATCACCTTGTTGCTGACTGACTTGTCAACAACAATTTAGTATAAACAGTACTTCATGTACTGTTAATAAGAAGTTGAACAACAAAACAAACTAAGACGTTGCCGAACTAAACTTAAATACGTCTGTTTCAAACGGTAACTTATAATAGATAATACTAAATATTCATACTGGTCTGAATGAGAAGAGAATTCCGAGTCATAAGTACTGTATGAGAAGTCGAGACGGAACGAAAAAAAATTGCCTCAATATCATTATTTATATTATTTTTTTATATATCGTATTCAAAAATGTATTAGAGACGTAAATAAATTCATGATGCTATTAAATACTTATTTGGTATTTAATATCAACAGTTACAATTATAACAGATAAATATATATAACAATGACGTATTTTTATAAGTATAATGTTGTTTTCGTGGTGATTTGCTTAGAATATAACAATGGTATTGTTTATTTTCTTTGAGTTTTTTGTTTCTTAGAAAATATGAGCGAATGTTTCCACCAATCCATGACTTTCTAATTCTAGGACAAAGAACGAGAATATAAACACAAAAACAATATATTTATATTTTAAACAGTGGCTTTAGCTTTGCTTTGCGTTAAAAAAATATATTCCAGATCTTTGTTTTTGGGCCAACATAAAAAATATATTACATCTACATTTTTCTTTTAATAGTTACGAGTGCATCGCGATTTTATTTTCTACAGGGACTTACATAGTGTTTTACGTGGCAAATGGATTTTAATACTGCATGCGAAATAAGAACAAAGAACTGTACCGTCAGTATTTCTGATCCTGGAAACAGATTAGAAGATGTACTTTTAATTTGTGTAGGAACATGTGGAATGTGTGGCGTACTGTGTTGGAAGAGAATGAGAAACTGGCTCGTGCTAGGCTTGCGGCCGTCGAGGTGTTCCAGCAGCAGATTGCTGACGAAGCCAAGGGCTTGCGACAGCACAAGATGAATGTAGCTAAAAAGGTAAGTTATAATCTATTATCGTTAATATATAAATTCATAAGATTCCTGCCTGACGTCAGGGATTTACTAATTCTCATTTTTTATTCGTGGTATCTAAAAACTATGCCTAAAATGAAATATTTTACAAGCTTTAGTTAATATATTCTATTAAAAAACCTATAATTCTATAGATTGTTCAAAAAAAATTTAAAGTAAGTTAAATAAAAAAAGGCTAAAAGGCTGGCAACGCACTTGTAGCTCCTGAGTTGCAGATATCCGTGGGCGACGGCAGTCGCTTCAATAATCCGTCAGCGTCAGCCTCCCTATCCCATAAAAAAAAATAAAAAAATATTCGAAGCGTTTGCCTCCAAATGAACAAGAATTGATATAATAAAGTAAGCTTTGTAGTCTTATTATCATTCTAAGACAAACAAAATACTGTATTTTTACATAAAACTACAACATGTCTTATTTGGACATGGTTTGGAAAGGTTGATATTGGGTCGGTTTATAATTTGTTAATAAACTTAATTACTTTCATTAGCCCGGGATGTTGCATCTCGCATATTATGAGTCTGGAATATCATTTCATTTTCCTTTATTAAATAAAACCACACGTTCCTCCTAAGCGCGCTGTTATATATCGCATCAATAAACGACAAAGGTTTCAGCAAAATCGCATTTTTTTTTTGAATCTCTTTAAAATAATTAAATATTAGTTTATATTACGTTATTGTTTACGCTTATATAATTTAGACTCTTCTTACTTCTAAGAGAGATGAACAAAATACTAAACCCTTTTTAACTATTCATCAATACAAATTTTAGTATTTATGAATAGCTGACCATGAATTCACTTAAGGGTTTTGTGAAAACAAATAAGAACTGCGCAATACCGAAAGAAGGCAATAATAAGTTAAATATATAAGTTTTCTTAACTATTGTAATCTATATCTATGATGCTCGCACATTTACTGAGTTATGCATCTATTAATATATATCGTTCATGTTTATGGTAATTCCAAAATAAGAATGTTTAACAGACAACCTTTTTTTTTACCTTGGGACGAGAAGTCATGCATCGATTTATTGTAAGTAAATTGATTACGGTTAGCTATTCATCCTGTATTCGTTTCTATCCGTTGTTATAGTGATAAAGATTTTTGATATAAGATCGCTTTAAGTATAGCTTTAAGATTTTTCACAGATTCCGGCAAATTTGGGTAGCTTATTGTAAAGAATGAACGAACGCCCAGGTATGGAGTTAGGAACAACAATTGTCTATATTTTGTAATTAAAAAACTTTTCTGACATTAACCGTGTACAATTTTTTTCCGAACAACATTATACAATATACGAAGTATTGGCAACGAGGTACATTAACATCTTTGGGAACATCTCTTAGGGACTCGAGCATTTGATAGTAGATGGTACAGATTAAGTTTGCATTATTTTTAGTGCGCAGAAAAAGTATTTTTCATTTCCGACGGTTAGGCAGTACATACCTGGATCTATTTTTCCATCCATCTTTCTGACAGCACTTTGAACTTAGGTTACATTATCGACGATTGAAGGCTTTCGAAGCGATCATCAATATTTGTGGAATGATTTGCTTTCATTTGTCGTACATTGAGTGATTGTATTTGATGAACGGTTCTTAACAGAGTTTTTATTTTAAACTTTTTATTTATTTACTGTTCGTATGTTGTTTTAATTGTGATTATTGTTTTGATATTGTTTTTTTAGAATAATGTTTTTTTTATTCATGTGTAGAACTGTAACAACTCGCTGTAAATGTCTACAATAATGTGTTTTTTACTTTAAATAAATAATATTAAATTATTAATCAATTAACGTTGCTTCAATGGCGGAATGTTAACTTTAATTATTATATACTTATATCTGTTGTTTTATTTCTGTATTAGGTGTATGTAAGAATGTGCTATTAATATCTGTAAATTCGTTTAAACTTGAAAGCGTATAAAGATTTTATTAATAGCCTAAATGTCAGGCTAACAACTATCAAGTAGCAACATGCAAGCTGTCGCTTGTCTACAAATTATAAATTTACATTTCTAGGTGCACTTGGCACGTATCAAATAAAGGTTAAAGTTCTTACTTCTGATACGGAGTGTAAGACGTAATTTGTAAAACTTAGCAGTGCTTTAAAAGCAGCAATTTAAATCTTAGAGTGGACGGTTTTGGAATATATTCTTAGAATTCTTGCTCGTTTCATGAAAAATATTCAAAAACAATTTTTGGGGCTGACTATACATTCGACAGTTTTCAAATAATCACATAGCAGATTAAAATTTCCGTTAACAACGTTACATATACACCGTTTGTACAAAAGTTTGAGTACTAAAACTAGGTAGATATCGTTAAATGACAAAACAGTTACCAGGACATAATTTGCTGAAAACTTTTTTGTTCCACGAACGGCTTACCGTCGGCTTACAATTTCCCAAAGAAAAAAAACAAATAATGTAAAGATTTTAACTCTCATTTATTAAATTATATCTCTATACCTACTTTGTACCTATATTCTCTTATCAGTATAACATGAAAAGAAGAAAAAATCGATAAGCTATGCACAATCCATTCAAAGAAAGTCACGATGTCAAAGGAGCCAGGTTTCTTTGTTTTCAGTATATCCACTTATGTGCCTGAATCCTACACGAAACAATTCTTTTGAAATTAGTGTCCCTATTGAGTCGAGAGCTTTTATCAACCGTATATATATCACGACATTCACAGTTTTTTAATTTTCTAAGTAAACCTCAATTATAGCTTCGAAGATAATAAATTGATTATTATAGAAATATTTATTTATACATATAAATAAAAACTGAGTACCTTAAACATATACAATATAAATTTATTTTAAAGTTTGTTCTCAAATTTAAAACGATATATATACTCGTAAATCAAATTATTTAACCAGCTCCAGCCATCAGGGGACATCAGAAAGCACTAAATTACCGAAAGATTACATTAATGTATCATCTGTAAAGTGTTCTTGTTTCGATCACTATTTTGATAAAGTCGCTTTTTTATATCTATAATATGATTTCGACGCATACAGCTTTAGTTATAAAATAGCTAGAAACATGAAATTTGGATTTAGTTTATCTTATAACGTAGCAAGGACAGGAATTACACAATTTCAAATATAAGAGGGGTGGAAATAGTAACTTTGTATGAAAGTTGAAAGTCTTTGTCCTTATGTCTTGGAGTCGGGTGAAAACACCTATATTTGATAAAAACTTATTTTACAATTTAATTTATTATTTGTATTAAGTGTACGGATTCGTTGGCCCAAGCCCATAAGGAGTTGCAATTGACGGTACTCGACGTGGACAAGACTAAAAAACTGTACTTTGATGAAGAACATACAGCTCATGACGTCCGAGACAAGGCGAAGGATATCGAGGAAAAGTAAGTTGAGAGTATATTAATGTTAATAAAATACTATTGGAGTTAACATAATTGATCTATCGATGAATCTAGAAACATTCAACTTACAGTTACTCCTAAAGTTGTACGACAAAGTTTTGCTACTATGGGCAGATTCAGGCCAAGGAGTTGTCAGCAAAATAACAGATTAGATAACGACTTTTATTTGTTAAACTTATTACTACATAGTTAAGCACGAGGTATTTATTCGCTAAGAAAAAATACTACTAATATAAAACTTTCATTACTTTATTTATTTTAGGCTAAAAAAGAAAAAGGGATCATTCTTTCAATCGATCACCTCACTGCAGAAAAACAGTGCCAAAGTGTCGTCGCGGCGAGACCAACTTGAGGAAAAGTCTACCGGGGCTCGAAATGATTATCTTTTGAGTATCGCAGCTGCCAATGCCCACCAGGTCTGTGACTCTGACGGATAATTCTGAGAAAATAATCACTAAATGGCTGTTAGTTATATTAATTATCATTTTACAGAATCGCTACTTTTTGGTGGAATTACAATCATGTATGCAAGGGATGGAATCATCTGTTTACGAAAAAGTATCCGAATTTCTTACACTTATGGGTCGCACCGAACTGCTCACCTGTTCAGCAACTCAACACTCTTTCGGAAAGATTAGGGATCAAGCGCAGCAGCTTACCCGAGAATATAATTTACAATGTCTGTACTTATACTATCCTGTACTTAAACAACATATTCAAGTACGTTAACAATAATTGTTATGTCTAATTTTATGTAATTATTATATTAATATAAATAATTAAATCAAGTACAATTAATTTTGAAAAATTTTTAGTATGAATTTGAGCCTTGCGACAACGACCCTGTCGAAAATGTTACCATGGAGCATGAGTCAGTAGGGATAACTCTTGCCGGAGAGGCTCGTCGTTGGGCAACTCGTGTTGTTAGAGAAACTGCTCTTGTAAGAGATGCCACTCGCAAGCTTCATCTCTACCAAGCTATGCGAGATGCTGGGCAAAAGGTATAGCACTTTCTAATACATACCTTTTATTATAAGAATCGGATGAATTACTTTATTTTCTCTTAGGTTGATCCCAATGATCCCAACGGTCCAGAGCTTGAAGTTCGCATGGATGAGCTCAGATCTAATATTAGACGGTCAGAAACATCTAAAGGGAAGTATGAAGCTCGCTTGGAATGTCTTCGAATCAGTGGTGCACCAGTCGATGAATGGCTTAAAGAAGTTGATCTGTTAGCAGTTCAAGACACTTTGCCTAGAAGCAGCAGCCTGCTTAGTGTTCGCACTGACGCATCTGGAGCTGCTGTAAGCTCCTATTATATATTTTTTTATGTAAACAGCTATAAACAGAATTAAATTTGTAATGTTACTACAGGATCAACCCAGTTCCGATTCGTTCTACGACAGTGATAACACAGAGGGAGAAGTAGCCACTACATCTGGCGTTCCAAGTACTTCCGGACACCAACGCACTACGTCCGATTCACAACATGAAGATGATAACGACGAAGATGTCGATGGTGTGTTAATTATACAACCATCCCTTTAGATAACTGTGCTCGTTATTTTTCATGACATCTTTGTAAACATTTTCTTATTACTTACCATTTTAGCCGCACTAGAAGAAGAACGCATGCGTATCGAGCAACTAACTGTCGGTTGGGATGATCCTACCCAAGTAAACTGGGGTGAGGCAGAGCAAGAGAGTGATGCACCCCAGGCTGCCGCTCCTGCTGCAGAAGTGCCTGCAACACCGTTGTACAAATGCACAGCATTGTATTCGTACACTGTAGGTAGTTCTTCGTTTATTACAGTTACAATAAAACGATTAAGTTTTCATTACACACTTTTGTATTAGGCTCAGAACCCAGATGAGCTATCGATAATTGAGAATGAGCAGTTGGAAGTAGTTGGAGAAGGGGATGGTGATGGGTGGCTTCGCGCAAGAAACTATCGCGGCGAAGAAGGTTATGTACCACATAATTATCTTGACGTTGAGAGAGAACAGGTAAGTAATAAATAATATTCTGTTTGAGTTGTACTGGAAATATGTAATGTAATGTTGTAATGTTTAAAATAAAATAAAATATTTCAGCCATCAAGCGCTCCTGGATTAGTGTCACAGATTTCTTTTTCGTCTGTTGACTATACTGTTGAAGGCGAAGACGCAGACGTTATACAATCACCAGATCAAATCTCTGTAATATCTGCACCAGTCACTAAGCCTGAAGAACCTAAAGAAGAAGAAAAACCTCAGGAGGGTATCGAAGTGAAATCTACACAATTACCAACTATTGGATATTGCTTTTCTTTATATGACTACGATGCTGAGGGCGCTGATGAACTTAATCTTGAGGAAGGGCAGGTTTGTGTCCTTTTTTTAAGTTTAATTGGGTCCTACAAAATAGTTATTAATAAATATTATTTGATAGATCATACGCGTTGTTTCCCGTGATGCCCATGGTGTTGATGATGGTTGGTGGAGGGGCGAGTCTAATGGTGTATTTGGTAACTTCCCGTCTCTTATCGTTGACGATTGTGACGAGGTACGTGTCTGACTATAACTTTTATATAGTTAAATTGATCAAGACTTAAATGTTATATTCTTTTAGCATGGGGAGCCACTCAGTGGTGGGGACAGTGATTGGACTCCACCGGATTCTGCTCCCCCAGTATTTGTGTCGCCCCCTGATTCCCCCACTGATTTTAATGACGACAGTAAGTATAAAGTACACACACACAAATTTGAAACTCACTTTTTCTTCTTTGCACTGATTTCTCGTATCTTGGCAACTTCATAGTTATCGATGTTTTGAATTATTCAAAATTAATTAAAACATGAAGTTGTCTGTGTGCGAATTTCATGCCTTGGTGTCTTGCAGCGCAGCAAAAAGTATTTATTTGTACAGTAAATAATATAGTCGCCATATAAATTGCGTTTGTACGCGCAATAGATAGTTTTTGGCAGATTGGGCTATTGGTTGTCGTTTTCATTCCCAATTGGTATGGTAATTACTTTTGTTTTCCTTACAGTATTGTATGGCACGTTTAAAACTGTTCATTAGTTATTGTTAACTCGTAAAGCTGCGTATCGTAAGTTCATCATACATTATACATCGCCATAAATGCATGACGTTTGCACGATTATAATAGATTCAAATATATTATTAACAATAAGCTAACTTAACTACTTTAAGATTTAAGATTCTTTTGTATTCTATTAAACTAATGATAAATTGCGGAAAATTCTATCGTTTGACTAGCTTATTTTACAGAATAAAACATACTGTTCATATACTGTCTAAAAACATTTTTTTTTATTAAATCTCAATTATTTTAAAAATTGCACCTGCACTTACTCAACTATACTAACTTAATTTACTCTTGGTTTTAATCTACAATATCTATTATATTTCTTTCTTCTAAAACACAACAATAATAAATACACAATAATAATCTAAAATATTAAACTCTGAAAACTACATAATACAGTGGGTCAGTAAGCCTGAGCAAATACTCTGCCAGATAGGTACCAACTTTAACAATAATATCGCTTTTGTAATGTTTGTAAATAATACAGGAATGTACGTTCATTGTGGTTGTTGTGGATTTGTGGGAGGCTAGTGCTTTAGTAGCCGCTTCATAGCAGAGGTCTTCGCATTTTCGGATATTACTCGATTCGATGGTTGACTATTTACCCTTACCCCGGACGCTGCCAGTCTTCGGTGAGAACAACAATACTAAGAACGCCGCTCCCCCCGCGGACCCACCCCCGCCCCCACCCGCACACATGGGAGACTCCATGGACAGTCAACCAGACTTCGTCTTTAACCTTGAACTTAGTAGGAACCAAGTTGACCAGTACGATACACAGTTCGAGGAAGAATATCCGATCAACCCGTTGGTCACCATTGTTGGTAAGTAAACATTATGTTTGTAATCTTGATAAAGAACATAAATAAGGTTACATAAGCTTTCAAATACATATACGGCAAAACCGGAGCATTATGAGAATATTTAACTTCATAAGTGAATCTGAACATTGTTGGATGAAATCGTAGCAAATCAAATTATGTTGTATTACGTATTTGTTTATTAATTAAAAACTAATTCTTATTTCATGCTTCAGTTGATGAGGTTGTCAGTGATATGTTCGAAGAGGAGGTTTGGTTTTTAATTTTAATATTATTTACTTGTTTGTTAATCTAGGTCCGCTTTATGATGCGCTTTGCCGGAGACGGTCAGCTTGTATAACGAGTTCATGATCGATGGTCGATGTATCAAGTGATCGATCACAAACACTTCTTATAACTTTTTTATAAAATGTTTTCAATATTCTGATTTTATTAGCTATTAAAGAAGATAATTGTGATCGATCGTTAAAAAGGGTCATGTTACGTGTCGTGTCAGATTGCTTGTGCTAATTACATGTAAATAATTATGCTATATTTAAGTAATTAATAAGTGGACTTTTTATAAGAATATATAAGCCAAGTATAAGCTCTGACCTTCAAATGCTAAACGCTATCTTCTATTATTTAAGTCAAATATATTGGACACTTGATTGATAGAAAGAGGTTATATAGTCATGTAAAAGGTTTTTTTTTTTTATAGTGATTGAAGTATCTAGATCTCATCATCACCAGCATGTCGGCTTTTTTGTAGCTAGAAGGTATTTTAAATTTTGTAGTTCAATTATAGGGAATAAAAACCAATCGATAATTAACGATCCCTTATTATTATAATGTCAATTCAATTGTCCAAACTCCTGTTTTTCTTATTCAACTGAATGAAAATCACTACAACTGTCTTGAACACATTTTTCGGAATTAGCACTTACGAAACTGAAAAAAGGCAAATGCACACACTGCTGTATATTAAAGAAATATATATGTAAATATAAACAATAACACATTATTACCGTTGCTAGGAAGTGGAGGAGTTGCCACCCGCACCGACCCCAAAACCTGCACCGCCAAAAGTTGAAATAACAGACGAAGAATGTGGGCTTGGGGTTGCGCAAATAGTCATCACAGCCGCAACCCCCATGATGGAGGAACCAGAACAGCCGTTCCCACCAGCCGAGCCCGAGCCCGAGCCCGAGACGGAACCAGAACTGGAACCCGAGACCCGGCTCGAAGAACCCGGGCGCCCAGAAGACAACGACGACGACGAATCATCTCTTTCCGAGCAGACCGCGGTCTGCCTCCGGGATTCCGAAGAAGGTCACGCCGACTCTGCCCCCCATCCGCAGTCGAGTTCGACGGCATCGGAGGGAGAGTCGACGGGGGCATCGGTAGCCTCCGGCCCGCCGACCGCACCCCAGTCCCCCCCCTCGGCTCCACGCGCTGGCCGGGCCTCCATTCCCGATGAATTAGAACCTGCGCAACTCGCAAGGCTCACTGATCTTAAAGAATCTAATGCTTAGGCCTAATGCTTCTCGACTGACGTACTATCAATCTCGACTGTTATCCGGCTACACTTATGTCAGACACGAGGTCATTTATTTCTCATGTAGTAAATATAGTCGGCCAGTAAGTCCTTATGGGAAAAATTTAATTATTATAATTTAATTATTGATAATTACTTTTTTATCTATCCATTTCTTCGTTGGAAAAATGTTTCTAACAATATTATGATCTATCTGATCAATATTAATGTTATGTTCCGAAGTAATAACTTAGTTATGTCGTAATAACGGAGAAAAACATGTTTCATAAAAAAAGGGTACAAACTGGTTTATATAAATTTAGCAGATTATGGATTTAACATCGAATTAATTTATAGCATTACAATATTTCCTTTCTTATAACGAAATGGATATTTTCTTTTATTTTGACCTATTAATTAATAATTATATTATAAAGATGGAATGACAAGCGGTTAAATTGTTGTAGAACTGTATATATATATATCTTTAGCAAATAGTAAGTACTTACGTGTACTTGTACCTTTGTATCTAGGTAATTTCTGAAACGTTCTTGGGCCCCCATTAAACATTAATTCTAAGATAGACTTCATAATGATCGAAGAAAATTTAATGTAATAGATATGACAACTCATATTAAGCTTTAATCCTTGATAAAATTTATATACCTAACATTATTTAAATTATAATGTAAAACGATTTCATGGTAATTGCATTTTAGCCAGATATCTGTTCAATATCTGTATATTACAAGATATTTTTACCGCTATAAATATATTTATTTTTCTGTTCGACCAGAAGAAGCAATTATAAGTTGGCACACTAGCGTTGTTAAAATTATTCTTCTATGTCGAGCGAGTTGCATTATTGCGCCTAACACAAAAGTAGCCTGGGTGTCGTTTGTGCTGGGTTGCCTACCTTTATAAGGCAACACCCCTAGCCTTTCCAATCTATACCGAGGACCGTAATATACCAACTTACTTTTATAATAAAAATATGAATATTATAAATTAAATAACATAATAAAATTTACCCATTTCTTATTAAGGAATATTTGGTGAAAAGCTTTTGTACCTGCATATTTCTAACTAGGTACATACATACCTTTTTATATTGAATTATAGAGAACTGATCGTGTGTACTTCAAAGAAAAAGTAAAAAGGAAGGAATGTTTAATATTATAAGTAAAACAAAGTTTAGTAGATTCACATAACACATGATACTAATATTATAAAATATTATTTATGATCTTTATGTCAGATGTTAGATTAGTTAGTTGGGCTTACTACTGAAGTAATACTTACGAATTAAATGTTATTAAAGGAGACGCATCAATAATTAGAGGAACTTGTAATTTGTTTGTTCAACAAGTAAATAGAAATGTTAATAATATAAAATAATTAAAATTATTGCTGTTTTAGATGATACATTTAAATGTCACAACTGTTATAACTTAGTATCTATTATTGTTGTATTTCTTTACAATTCAGGCACATTTTCCTAATACTGAAAATCAAAACAAAACAAAATACGATTAGGCATTTTTTTTATAGGAAAACAATCCCACAAAAAAAAGAAATTTCATGGTCTTTTAAATGTAAATTACAATTTAAAACATAAAAACTCCGAAAGTTATATTCAAATAATGTGATAGCGTATATTTTACGCGTGTCTGTTAATCTGTGCCTGAGTTTTTGTTTTAATGGTGTTAATAAAAACCGTAGTTAATTGTTAGCACAATTGTAAACTAGTCAAATACTTTAACCTCCCTTGCAATATCAGTATAACTTTGCCGGCCTTCATACATCTATACATCATTCATGAAGTGTCAATTTCTAATTATCGCAAGAGACATGTTCATGCGATGCAATAAAAGGCTACAAAAAATATAAAATAATTAAAACGCCGGCAATAAATAATATTAAAGGTGTGAAAACATTCATAGTTTTTTTTCTATAAGCCGGCAACAGTTTAATCGAAAGCTAATAATTATCCTTTGAAATATCTTCTTAATTTATGTATGATTTATTAGACGCAGTTGTAGCACGTAGTCGTGTTCCCGTGTTTCAATAAAGTCGTCTGTTGTCATAGTTTTTACATTTTTTGTAGATAAAACGTAAGTGTTGTATTTATTTAGACACATAAAGAATGTTAGAACTAGACACTACAGCCTAAGTACTGGAACCGCTGAATTAATTTAAATATAATTAAATACTCACCTTATATAAGTTTTTTATTTCAACTCGTCCATTGTCTCCACAAAAAGGATACATATATTTAAATTATAATTTATCGAAGGAACTTTATTAAGCAAAGAATTATTTTTGTTTCTGTCTGTATGTCTGGATGAATATTACGCACTAACTGCTGCTCGAAAAAGGATGCGGGGTTCGCAGTTGTCTTGAAAAAGCTCTGTATATTTTCTTGTTAATCCTTGATATAAATCAAAGGAGTCGTTAATAATATACTTAAATATCAATAAGCACAGGCGTTGTTATAGTATAGTTAAGTTATATTTCCATACTTATATAAATTTTTATTTGATTCCGATTATTGAAGGTTATTATTGGCTGTATAAAATTATAATATGATGATCCTTACTAGAAAGTGTCTTTAAAATATATAACAAAGCATTGGAAATAAGAAATATATCAAAAGTGTATAATGTTGTTTTGTCGGATTTAATTAGTAGTTCCGAACTTTGACCCTTCAGTAGTCTGTCTACACCACGGATGGACAAACTAACAAGAGATCTGATATAAGAATTTATAACTACTAGCTCTATAAGAATTTAATCTTTTAAATCTCACCATCTAGAATGTTGCTTCAAACACATTGTATGAAGTAAAGACACTATATTAGAATATTAAATTAAACTAATTTACTGTTTTAAATACTTTATTTTAGAGGTAATTTTAGTAATACACTTTCATTTCATCATTATTAAAAATATAAGTTAGTATCAGCGCCGTCGAGTTAGTACTGTAATTGATTTTCAAATATACATACATCTCATACAATACATATTTTAATAATATTTGTTATGTTTCATGACTATTTTTTCATACAAATATTATTTATTACTGTTGTTGTATAAAAATATAATTTTATTTTCTTTTTAATATAACTGACCCGCAAATAAAACTATGATAATGTCATTAAATATTAGTTGAATATCATCGACGGTATACATTTGTAAATGCAGTGTCACAATACAAGGCCCGGATAAATGTGATCAGTTAAAATTAATTATTACTTATAACATTATTAAAATTATTGTTAAATACTCCATGAATACGCGTTATTTTTAAATATTAATTCATGGTTTCGTGAATTGATACTGCTCGTAGATCTCCTGGAACATGTTCCTACAGTTCATCTTGACCTTGAGCTTGGAACACAACAGGAACACTCCAGATAGTTTTCTATGCAGAGAATATATTTCCTCTGGGGGAGGGCACAGCCTGTGGGTCAGTACTGTGGGCACGAGGGTCTGTATGCGTCGCGTGGTCCTCTGAGTACCGAAGTCGAACTCACCGGAACCAGCCATCGTGAACACTTCTCCCATTATCATGACCATGTCGACGTGGGTCTCTTCCATTACCTTTAAACAATATTTATGATGATCGTGGAATTATTTAAAATTAATTTAGAATACAGTCCAGAAATATTAATTATCAAGATCGTATTGCACACTCAGTACCAATGGTGGACGAGTTTGAACCCGAGTTTGATCCCCGGTTGAGACAAAATATTTATTGATTACCAATTAAAGCGAATTGAAAAAAATCCATTGCTGAAAACATACCTATTAGAACAAAAATATTTTATTTGACCAATAGTAAAGAAGCGTGAAGAGAGAGGAAGTGCCCAGCCGTGGGACACGTACAGACACGCACGAACAGACACTTTGCTAAAAATGTCAAAGTTACCTTAGACTCATATCCAGTAAGGAATTTCATTTCCAATGACTTCTTCAAGATGGAGTCGCGGTCTCCCTCCGACGCGGCTTTTATGATTTGAATATATTGATCCATAAATTCTTTGGAGTACTCCCTGGTAGCACCGAAATCAAGAAGAATGACCTGATGATAAAAAATCATATGAGTCTTCAATATTTTATCAACTAGTTAATATTAAATAACTGAAGAGGACTCTCCGTAAATAACGTGCAACATTTTATTATATTTTAAGTGGCAATATGTTGAGTGGTTTTAGAGTGCTGGTTGACGAATTTTTAACAACATTGCTGATACATTCACGAACTAACCACGGACCTGCGGCACTTCAGC
Organism: Dircenna loreta; assembly: GCA_963555665.1. Taxonomy (NCBI): domain Eukaryota; kingdom Metazoa; phylum Arthropoda; class Insecta; order Lepidoptera; family Nymphalidae; genus Dircenna; species Dircenna loreta. Next base: position 11,142,045 of record OY743092.1, read on the forward strand.
ACTATACACTGTACAGACCTCACTTTAAAATAACTAATGAACCGAACTGACGCAAACAAAATAACACATGACGTTCGATAAAAGCAAACATAAGAGAAATATTTTGAAAAACTTTTTATTAAAGTGACAAAATTGCACTCTTTTATTAAACGTGCATTAAAAAAGAAAGCAGTTTTATAATCAAGTAGCTTTCCGCTCGCGGCTTTGCCCGCGTGAAATTAAAAGCGGACAGACGTGGTCTAAGCGTCAGCGTTAACGAAATCACATTGGTACCCTTTATAAGCGAGTCTCACGCTAGTTATTTTATTTTTTCATGAGCATAACATGTCCTAATCAAGTTTCCCGTCGCGTATTTGTGAAGTACTACTAATATTATTCACGTCTATAACTTCAAAAATCTCCATTTAAATTTAATCCCATATATTTTAAAGGTTTAGTTTCATCTTTCTATTTTAACACTTTTTATACTTGACTTGAAAATTTGGATTTTAGTAAACTACTAAAAATCTTCTAACTTCTAACTAATCACTAACTTCAACGGAGTAGAACTTTCTAGTAAAAGTTTTTTACCCGTTACACCCCATTCAGGATTGAATTTCCAAAAATCGTCTCTTAGTGTTCCCTTACTCCAAGGAACATTCACGCTAAATTTCAGCTTCTTGCGTTCAGTTCAGTTCAGTTGCGGTTGTGCGTTGTCTGTCTGTCACTCAGTAAGGGAAGACTTTTATATATATAAATTACAATATCTTTACTTTATACAATAAATATTTGGTTAAATTATCAATCATTCAGATATCAATAATTTAATATTATTCCATCTTACCCATACTGATCTGTGATGTATAGTTTTGATAAAGGATTATATTTTTTACATGTATATTTATATGAATTTATTAATAAATTAAATGAGAGTATTACCTGTTTTGTCGTGGTGTTGTAGAAGAAATTGGCCCAGTTGGGGTCGGTCTGCATACACCGGAACACGAACATTTCACGCAGACAAAGCTGCATTATTTTGTAAGCGATGTCGTATTTGACGGGATAGTCCGCCTCGAACAATTTATCTATCGGGGTGCCGTCTATCAGCTCTGTGGTTATTACTTCTTGGGCACAGAGACCATCTGACACATAAACAATATTATTATATAAATATATTTTTTTAATACGTTAATAGAATAAATTAATTATTTCATCACAACTAGTAAAAGAGACGCTAAATAAACGATTTCTGTTAATTTTGAAATATTTATATAGAGTTAATAACAAAATAGCCTTTGAATTATTTCTAAACTAATATACGAAAATAATATATATTTACCAACGACCGCTGGCACGAAGTATTCTGGATACGGCTCCAGCAACTGTTTAAACTTCTTGGTACATTCAGCTTCTCGTAAATAATCTACTTCCCAGGACAACTCTTTCTTCGCTACTTCTACGACATTATCGATAAACATTCCCTTAGGAAACATATTCCACACCTACAGATTAACAAAAATATCTATTACCTTTTTCTATTAACAAATGTACTACAATGAGGTTTTTTAATATATGTATAATATGCATTAATATTCATTTATATATATTTATTTATTTATTTTTATTTCAATCCAGTTGTGTGTTCGTCTGATGATATAGTTGAGACAAATACCTAACAAGTCTTATAATTATATAAAGATGTTTAGCTCTGTAAAGTTATTCATCAAGCTATTCAAGTTCATAATTTTTTTTCTTTTCATTATAATATATCCAAGTAGTTACAAACCGTTAGTGAAACCTTCTTTAGCAGTAACAAATTGAATATTTACCTCATGTTATAATCTTTTCTTTTATATTCTAAATAAGAGGAATTAAAATCAAAATTCTCGTGTGTCAAATAATATAGAGAATGCAATATATGTTCACACTAGCCTTCAGTACTCCAACGAGGTTGTCAATGTCGCTGTTGATGCCCTGAGCCACTCCAGGGTACTGGACCTTAACAGCCACCTCCTGGCCGCTGTGGAGCACACCTAAGTGAACCTGACCTGCAAAAATACAATAACATAATAAAGATTTAACTCCAGATTCAAAATTTTATGAGTTTAATACATGTATCTGTATATATGTATTTTTGTTTTACTATGGCATCACAGCTCCCAAACGACAAACCTATTTGAGGTTTTTTTTTTCATTCAAAAGGCTTGTCTGTCTTAGCTATCTTTGGTGGAAACAAGCAGACATCTACAAAATACTCAGCTCTAATAATTCCAATTAGGGACAACATCTCAGACCTAAGCTTTTATTGTGTACGAGGTTGTTTGTTTTTTTTGTTTATTTATTTAGTTCTCACATTTTAAATGTATTTTTATTAAAAAGGGTTTACCAATAGAAGCGGCAGCAAAAGGCTGCTCCTCGAAATGCTGTATTTTACTTCTCCAAGCGGGCCCAAGTTGAGAACTCATGACCTTCTCAACTTGCCACACGGGCATGAAGTCAGCGGACTGACGCACGCGGTCGAATATACGCTGAAGGTCGGAAGGAATGACGGAATCGTCTTGGATACTTAGTAGCTGACCCAGTTTTAGAGCGGCACCTGTAATTAAAATATAATCAAAGTCTTTTGTGTTACTTATTAAGGTGCTAACCAGCAGACAGTCAGCCTTGTTTAAAACGGTCATTGCTTCACGACATCCACAACGTGAAAAGAAACACTGCCAGATAAAGTGCGATACGAGGGTCAGGACAGTCACACTGATCAATGAATGAATACAAAATACAGAAATGATAACTTTTTACAAGCATTCCCAATGATCCAACTAAAAGAGTGGTTTGAACAAACTGATTACTGCTACAATGTACCGGGACTGTGTTTATTGGAATACTCTACTTATTATATACTATAAATAATACAAAAAAATATATATATATAATTGAATACATACCTCTAACTTTGCACAGAGTGTCCACAATCCGTTCAGCATTGGCTGGTGATAAGAAAGCATTGGATGATTCATCAACTTTCCCTGTCACAGACTGCAGTGTATTTCTTGCATACTGTGCTACCGTGCCCACACCCAACCCAGCCGCAAGAGAACCAAATGACATCATTCTGCCTATACGAGAGGAGGGCACTACGCGTTCTTTGGAGTTGGCACTTAGCTGAGCAGAATTATATTTATATTTATTTCTATTTAATTAAACAATTTTATAATAATGTAATATAATTTGATTAACTCACTGAAACTTTAGTTTTCTTTTTAGCTACAGGTTTTGGTGAAGCTGAAGTGCTGCTTAGCTCTATGCTTGGTGCTGTTTGATGAATGCTGGGTTTACTTTCTTTATACATTACAGGTTTGGCCACAGGTGTTACAATTTCTACTTTATCTATAGGCTTGATAAGTTCTTCAACTGGAGGAATGTTCACAGAAGATATTATTTTCTTCTGAGTCTGCTTTAAATTCTCAAAAGTTTCATTGAACTCCTTATTAAGCAATTCAATTTCCTCTTGCAGTTGTGGGTCCATACTGGATGCACTCTCTACATTATTATTTAAATTAGTTTTATACATAGTGACATATTGTTTAACACCATGTACAACTACCATGGCTCTATCGAACACATCACCAGTAACATCAGCATTAGGTTTGTAAGAGACAGTGTTAGTAGTACAACTCTGCAGCTGATTCCGAAAGCTAGAGTTATTCCATATTAGTCTACAGTTTTCTTGTTGTAGCTTAATACCAGCATCTACCACCTGACGGAGACCTCTCACCACAGCTATCAAGTCATTAATGTGTGTCATAGCCTGTAAGGATTAGAAGGAAAATATAACTAATAATAGCTATTATTAGTATTTTGAAATACACTTAACAAGGCTTGTTATTTATTCTGAACTTATGGAACATACAGTACCATATCACATGGTTTCTATGGTATTTTAATGTTGAGACAATTGTGGCTGCCATTCTTTTTAAACTTCAAAGGTTCACTTATAGGTACACTATGTATCAAAGGTCCACTTTTAAATAAAATACATTATATTGTATTGTTGTACCATATACAACATGTAAGATAAATATTTCTCTACATTCTATGGTGTATTTTATTTAAAATTATGAACATTCAAATTATGATTCATTAAGAACTTTTGTATTTGGTAAAGTAATTTTGAGCAACCACATACATAATATACTATAAATATAGAATAAATTTATTTTTCAGTGTGTCATGTTACTCAATAGTCAACTTTGCAAGGTCAGTTTAGATTAAAGTTTAATATTAAATATGTTACTTATTATTGCATAACTATTTATATATGTTAACTAAGATGTAATGCATTGTGTTATCTTCTTAAAATAAATATGAAGAAGGATTATAAAGTGTATTTCTTTTAATTAAAAAGCAATGAATTTACATAAACAAATATATATTAAAAAAATATCTTTAAATTTATTAAAAAAATCCTAACTTCATACCTTAATGTGGAAAACTGAAATATATGAATATATATTGAAGAAACTTTTATTGTACTGGATTTAGAAGCGTATATTAATAGACCAAACTGTAGTAAAATTTACATAACCTTTAATATGAAGACGAAAAAAATTTTTTATGTTTTTATGTTTCAGTCAGTTGTCAGTCAGAAAGCTGTCACTGCCATATATAACACTGTTCACAGATATTTGTATAATATACTGAAAATGAAACGATTCAAATTCGAAGAGATCCCAAAATTTATTAAAACGTCACAACAGTGCTAGTAAATGAAATAAAAAACTTTTCATGTAAAGAGGATTTGGTAAAGAAAATTGACTGGTAGTACTAAATAATAAAACCTTGAACTACTTCGAAAAAAAACCAAATGACCCGTTAAATAAATTAATGAAAATAAACATACAATATGATATATATGAATGTTCATTCAATATTTGTAACAAATCTCAGTTATCACTATTACATTATACGTTCTGAGCCACTCTATCTCAACTGGTCTAAATAATATCGCATAGTGAAATGGCTGCTAGTTAATTAGTAATGTAGTTAGTTAGCTAGTTCCTATCTTATTGGTGGAGATGACTATTAGCTATTCATCAAGGTCAAATCGTTTGGTTTGGATCGTTTAATGTAATTTAGCCATTAAAAATGACTTATTTATTGACAATTACATTTAAGTGTCTCAATTCTATGATATACAAATTTTTTTAGCTTTTGTCAAACATTCTCTGCCGGCACAGTAGGTATAACATTACCTTGAATACTTTTCGACGGACAGTTTTTGAGTTGGAAAATGGTACTCTTTGCCTCATAAATTTATAAATATTATTATTAATAATAATATTTTACGATGTTCAACACTGAATATTGTTAGTTACATTTTTAAAATTCTATGTTTATGTTTGACAACATTTTAAATTATTACCAACCTGGCACAAAGTCACAAGTCCAGGTGACACCGTGCAGCAGAGACTTACATAGAGGCACTCCAAACTACCTGTCAGACAAAAATTCTGTTAGGGCCATAGAGTACTATAAGTTAGGTTGCCCAGAACTCCACACACTGAAGATGCATTTCACTTGCACAGATTCCCTGTAAAAGGAATAAAAAGATTTTTAACTAGGTTAGCGAGTTGGTATGAAAATTAACAGTTTTTGAGGAATATAGAGCGATAAAATATAATTGACTTTCTGTTTAGAAATAAAGTACTGTGTTTCAAGGTTCTTGGGAAATTAATCCGTTAGGATGAAGCTTTTTAAAGATTTTAAATTGAACTAAAATAATAATACCAATTGAAACAATTATTTTATTATATAAAGTTCCAAAAGTAGCGTAACTGGCATGTAGAATGTAGATAGAATTATGAAAGATTACAAAATAAATCAATTAATCTTCCTTGATCAGAAAACATTTCGAAGTTGAATACTATACTAACTATTCGATACTAAGAGCCAGGTAAGAAATATCACATCAACTATAAAAGAACTGCACCTATCAGAGCATGCGACTTTCTTTTAATGATTTAAATTCTCTATTAATATTCCAAGAATATATTATAAATTGTAATTTTAACCCATTTTTTGTCTCCCGCTTATATTATAGTTACGATCAAACATTTTAGATTAATAAAACATGTATAATTTGTAAGTCCCAAGCAATATCAACCTTCAAAAAAATAATAATGAGTTCTTATTTTAAATTAAAACAGCACTATATTGGAGTAATATATAATTAAGTAAATATTTAAACACATATAAAGGCACGTTTTTCAAAGCACATTATACTATATATTTCCAATAATTTAAGACTTAAAAACAATTTGTGTCATATGAGTCAGCTATATTTCACTAAATTGGGGGGTCCAAATATCACATGTTTTACATAATAAACATAACTTATGAACACAGTTGTTTGTAACATATGTTAGCCTCTGGAGGTTATTGGATGACCTTGCTGCATACTTTTATCCGTACAATTTATTCATCGAATTTTCCACACTTAAACAGTTACAAGCCAAAATCATCAGTCACTATAAGTGTAAATAGGTTGTATGTTTACAAGTTAAATATCTAATATTAATAATATTAAAAGAAGACAAGACAAGAACAACAAGAAAATGACCTATGAGAATGTTATTATTATAATAAAAGTAGTAAAATTAAACATACATACAGATCTACATCTTATAGCTGTAACTATCAGAAATCTCTAGGTACTTGAAAAATAAATTAAAAAATATATAAATAATTTACTGTGGGAAGGCTTACAATGTCCAGGTATGGTATAAGTACTTTACTTTCCCTACAAATAGAACTTGAGCAATTAGCGAAAAAGTAGGTATCTTGTAATATGAGTTAACCTGATTTACAGATTCAAGTAAAAGGTAAACAATCTGTGTAAAAATATTTTTGTCGGTACTGTGCTGACCGGAGCACAAGCTGAATATAAGAATGTTCAGCAAATTCAGTTACAAGAAACATATGTTGAAAATAAAAATAAATTATTTAGTTAATCTAGTCAGTCTTAGAAATATGCACCAATTCACAACAGCATGTACATTATATAGGGCACCAAAGTTATATATATTCTTTAATCACAGAAGGTCTTAAAATGCCTTTTATTACAAAAAAAAAAAGAAAAAATATATATTTGACAACTTTTAACACGCAAATGAAGCTAACTAGATATTTGTTACATGTGTTGTTATACTTTTTGCCACTTAACATGACTAATTCTTACTATACTTAATGAAATAATGGTAGGATTATTTTCATTACATAAAATGTAAATACTTGGACTTCATGCTCTATATTAAATGTGAATATAAAATTAGCATAAATAATCCAAATTTTAAAAATATTTTTTAAAATTTGGCATCATTACAAAGTCAAGGAGTAAAACAGTTAAATATTTTTTTATACAAAAGTAAATACACAATGACATAAATAGCACTTCTAATTCAGAAACATTCATCTTACCATTTATATTTTAAATTTAATTACAACATTTTAAAAAAGCATAAATTATAATTTGTATAAATATAAACAACTATACTTTTGAAGACAAAATAATTGTTAAGACAAAAAAATAAAAAAAAGAAGATCAAAAATGAATGTAATATGAGTAGAATGTGAGTAGGTAGTTATTATTGATGCTTGTTAATTGTTTATTATCAAAGGTCTAGGAAAAGTTCAATGTTGCAGTCATAACTCCACAAACAATGCACAAGGCTAACTGTCAATTTCTTATTATTATTTATAATAGTTACCAATAAATTTAAATAAATTATCAGAAATCATTATAAGGAGAAACAGAAAATAACTTACCCCTAGTTAAGTCAATAGAAACTTAAATGTTTGTGCAAGTTCATAACACATTGACTCCTATCACATTTAATGATGAAATAGGTAGCTACCATAGAACATTGTTAATATTAAATAACTTTAACAACATATGAGACATCTTTAATATTCATGTGATGAGTGAATAACATTGGGTTTATACATTCATTCAACCCATCATAATGGCAATATATTCTGCAAATTGAAATAGAAGTAACACTGGAATGCTGTTGGCATACATTTTATATTAAACTAAAAATTAAGATAAATTTAAGATCTTTTGGTGAGGAATAACTCACTTACATATTTTAATGGAGGTATTCTTAATTACCCAAAATCCTATAGAATAAGGTGGCATAGCTATATGGTTGCCATATTTTTTGTGATTCGGTTCCAGATCTAGAGATGGCGACTCATAATGCAGAGGCCAGCCATTTAAAAGTAAAGTTTTAGATCTTCTATTATTAGAAGGTGCACTGATTATAAACTCATCAATATTTAAATTGTCACCATGTAAAGCAGTGCCATTAAGAAGGAATTTAGCTTTTTCCATTTCCAAATTAATAGCATAGATTGTTATGGCTGTTGAATCATTTGTATATTTTTTACTTGCACAATGGGCATATACTCTTTGAGATGGTGAACACTTGCAACTGACATGCAACACTTTATTGCCCACCAACTTTTTGTAGAGCACACTAACCCACCAATCCGGGAGGGGCTCTAAATTTTCATCTATCAAACTGTAGTTACCTCCATAAAAGCTTTGTCTAATCACAGTTGTAATATTATATTTGGCTGATAGGCCTAATTTATCTAGCCAAAGAGGTGTGGCAGCATAGGTATTGGATAGTCCTGGAGCTCCTCCACCATACGAACTGCTGGTCTCACTGAGCCACATGGGTATGTTGTGATACTTTTTAGTGTGATTTTCCATTGTCTCAATTTGATCTTTTAACAAGTCAAATGTTTCTGGATTCCAAAAGTCCTGCAGCTTAGCAGTTCTGCTGTTTAAATAATATTGGTGCCAGGACCTAGCATTGACATAATGGGAACCATTGCCTAGAAATTCCACCATATATTTGAGGCAATTAGGTTGATGTTCTTGTGGCCTAGTTGTGTCTGGTCCAACTAAAAATGACTTTCTGTAACCATGATGATTTAAAAGATTTCTAAGTTTCTTGAAATCATGAGCTAATGTTTGTGGGCTAATAGTTACATTAAATACGTGTCTGAAGGAGTTAGGCTCATTCCCAAGTTGCCAATCAATATCAAATTTCTTATTTGTTGAAAATTTGATTAATTCAACAGCATTTTGTGAGTTCCATTCTTGATTATCACGAAGCAGTGAATTAAGTGTAAATAGTAACGTAATATTAGTTGCTTGACAAAACTCATTTATTTCTGTCCACTTACGACCTGTCATTATGAAGAATGGCAAAATTTTGTGCCTACACATTTTTTTAACAGCAGAGCAGGCATTTTCAGTTTCACCAGATACTGGGCAGTGATGACATGACACCAAAGGAATATCTTCAGCACTAAAAATTAATCGATCAGACATAGTCCCTCCCAAACGAAGCCTTGCAGGCGCTAGAGCAGCAGCTAATTCTCTGAATCTAGGCTTAGCAAAATTTACTTTGTCATAATCCTGTATTTCTGAAGCATCAATACCAATACTCAAAAAATTGTCAGGCAATACTGATGAAACTTTTTGATGCTCATTGATGGTAATAAAGCATCCTTCTCCAATATTGTACTTAGCAAACAACACCAGCAAACCAACATTGCAGCACAGAACAATAGCACATGTAGCAACTAAACGTTTATTAGATAACATTTTTAATAATAAAATTTTGGGAATTGGGTGGCTTTTAGGAACGCATAATATTCGATGCTCAGAACTATATTAACATGTAATGTTTTTTTCGTGCACTAATAAAAAATTTTCACTCTGATCACAATATGCGGGAATGATCAGAACATTATTATTATTTTTTTAACTCCAAGCCAGATCACACCCACACCGCATGTACAAGCCACAGAGACAGAGTAGACTGAAAACGCCGGGCGTCAGCCACTCCTTTCTCTAGACACCTGACATGGGTCCTGGCCCCTGACCCTTGTGCGGTGGGTCCTGACGTAACACGTACGCGTAGATACGAAAGATTGCCTGGAAGCGAGTTCAGGCGCGTAGTTCAATCTTCTCGTTTTAATTGTATATACTTTTTTTTTTTTAGTTTATGGCTTCACATCTCGCAATATGAGACGTATTTTGCCAATGTATGTTGACTTGACTTTAGCACACAAGGAGATTGTTCAGTAGTAAATTTTGATTTTTGATGACAGAAACGGAAGGGATATTTAAAACAAATAACATTATGTGTAAGGACAACACAGACAACACGAGACAACAAAATGTTACAAGAATGTTAAGTGAAAGGAAGATAGATAAATAAAAAAAGGGAAAGGAGCATATAATGCGATGTATAGTTTATCTAAGAACATAAATAATCATAGAATAGAATTAAATAATTAAGATAACATATAAGAGAAGAAATTATAATTTAATGGCATGACATTCAATATACCTCATAAGCAAATTAACTATAGGAGTGTCGCTATTTTATATACTTTGGTTTTATAAGTATTTTCTGTCATCTTTCATTTATTCATAAAGGATAAAATTTTAAGTTTATCTAAAGTTACCTTTATAATATATGGATACTCTAAATAGTGCAGCTAAAATTGGATAATGAAATGAACGCATTACTAGCTAAATAGTTACTAGTTCATATACTCTATTATTTACCTAGACCACTGGCATTTAAGCTAGTCGAATAAAATTATGTTGTATGGGTTTGACATAGAATAACTCTTAACGGGCCCATTTTATTATACAATTTGAACAATACTATCCCAACTAGCGTACATCGAATCGCATTGTAAAATGCATGTTTGTGACCTTTTCTTTTATTGGTGGAGTCTCGCTATTTTCAAGGTCAACTAGTGCCCCTCAATTGTATATTGAAATAGGAGCATTACTATTGCTTACGTCCATACATACAACCAACGCTTTCCTTTTGACTGATGGTTAACGATAAAAACGATTTTATTCAATGTATATTTTTTTATCAGATTCAATTATGAAATATAAGCAAGATAAACTAAATAAATATAAATATATATGAAAAACACTCTAATATGCACTACAATTAGAACACTATGCTGGTTAATGAATTTGTAAGCCAAATATACAATTTTAATATTGAGCCTACTGACTCGATTTTTTTAACATCTGGCCACACTTGACGATGCAACAGCTAACACTTTTCACTTGCTGCTCAGTGATGCCAACTTGGGGGTTTTCCCCCTAAATTTAGGGAGAAAAAATTTTAACAGGGAGTTTTTTTAGGGAGAAAAATTTTTTGGGGGTATTTTTAGGGATTTTGATTGGATCCTATAGGTGCGTTCCACAAGGCGCTCAATACGTTCACGCTACGTGTATTTGAAATATTTAAATTTAAAAATAATTAATATTTAAATATAATTTAAATAATACGATATTAGATATCAATAAATGTGATAACAGTTAACTTATTATAAAATATTGTTTCATTTTTATTTGTCCCTGAACAAAAAAAATAGCTTATGCTGGTAAGTGAGTGACATAAAATTTACATTTATACGTAATTGTTATGAGATTTCAGCGTTTACTATTTACTATTACGGAATAAATATTATGATTTATTTTATTGCATTGTAATTAATAATTGTACTGTACTCGTGCCACAGTTAGGGAGTTTTAGTTTGAATTTAGGGGGTTTTGAAATTGCTTTAGGGGGAAAGTTTTTGAACAGTTGGCGACACTGTTGCTGCTTAGTGCCTTTATAGTAAGTACTCTGTGCTTACCAAGTACCAAAGCCGAACACCAAGCTGAATATTGATTATATGAATTTACCGTTTAAAATTGACACTGGCAAAACTTTGTGAAAGAGTCATTTTTCATCGATAGTTACATATTAAAGGTAATATTGTTTTAAAGTGAGATAAATCGTTTCCTGAGCATGGAATAAGGATCTATGCTTTCTATCGTTAAAAGTTTCATTGACTGTTGTAAATTGTTTACCACGCCCTAAACAAAAACTCGGGTTGTTCAGTTATCAAAGACATTATTAAATTAATTTGTTTAAGACTTAAGCATAGGAAAGTATAACAATGGGAGCGTTTATTGAAATTTAAACATTAATTATTAAATATAAATACTTGAAGCAACTTTTTCTTCGACAGGTTCTAATACGAAAATGTCGGCATATGAATCAAACGCTTACTTTACAGGAAATGGGACATATAAGTCTATAAACCCGATCCTTTCTAAAGTTGGTGACTTTACTCCTTTTTATATCACGATAGCAATCTGCTCCGTCATCCTGGGCTCGCTGCTCATCATCAATTTCGTGTGCTGCTGCTCGCGCTACTCTGACTACTGGCTTGATCGCCATACTGGTAATTTTATCTTATTATTATCATGTACTTTTCTACCTCTAAAGGTTGAGCATGATTTATTTTAAACTATGTTCCGTGAACAATTAATGATGACATTAATCAACTATCATTTTATTTGCTAAAGGTAATCGCTGGATAGTTTCCATTTGGTCATCAACTCCACACAAGCAACCACCTCTAGACTTCACAGAGCTGGAGAGCCAGTTTCAACCTGTACAGTACGTGCATCCATTTCACAGGGAAGATTACCAGGAAGTGCACCGACACAGTGACGTGCGTCAGTCAATATCTCAGCAACCCCTCACCTCTTCACAAGAATATTTGGAACTTCACAAGAAGGAGAGTGACATATAAAATGGCTTTCCTAATGATGTACCCTGCTATTGCCATCCTTTCATTATTTGTCCTTATGGTTATCATACTCATACTTCGGTTTGGGGCTCGCTTATGCAAGCTCCGACACTCTACATTTTCCGATCAGGAGTATTGGAATGAAGAGGCCTATGAGCAAAAAGTATCCTATGCTTAAAGATGTTTTATCTTTTTTCAAACCCTTCCGTCCAATCATTGTCTGATTTTAGGTCTTAGGTGATAAGTTTTTAGTTTTGTTTGTATTAGATTTAAGAATCTCAATTTTTTTTATAATATTTTGCCTGTTGTGCACAAATATAGTATGTATAACAATATAAAAATTGATGTTGATATTATATTGAAGTTTTTTATTAATCTGTCATCTTTAAAATGTGTATCTTTTAACTATACACAGACATAAAAAATGTAATGTATACAGTAATAAACATTTTTAAAATAACCTGTATTTTTTATTGAGAACTCTTAAGATCATAAAGTGATAATTGAATTAAATGGAACAGAGGGCATTATTTATGATTTGCCAAGGCCTTAGAAGTTGCAGGCAACAGCTAGTAATTAGTATTTTTCCAATCAGAATCCCCATAACATTACAATTTGTAATGTCCCATTCTAACAAAGGAGCCACATACTTTGAGCAGATAGCGAGGCACTGACTGGCCTCCTGGTTTGTAAAAACACCATATATCACTCAACGCTTCTGATTAGTCTGAAATATATATTCTAACATCTGCTTCTGAAACAACTAAATATATATTCTAACATCTGCTTCCTCTGCTACCAGTTGGTTTGTTAAAAAACATTTAGACATATATTACTAGTAACACATGTTGCGTGCTAAAAACTAAAAAAATAGTTCATAACTACTGGTCGAACCTGCTAAATAAAAACATCCACAACTGTGCTGCATTTTTAGAGAATGCATTTTCGACTTCATTTAGATTCTGACTTGGTCGTAGTTGTGGGATATCAAATCATTAGATAGGCAAATGCAAAAATATACTTTTAAATCCGTCTAACAGTTTCAGAGATCAACTTGTTCAATCATAAAATATAGGAAAATGAAACAACTAGATTAAAAACACTTTTTTTTTATTTATTTTATTAAATTAATTAGACCACTCCATAAACAATTCATAAATCTTATGTAATGCAATAATTAAATATTGGTAGGTAGGTACATAAAAATTACTCTCAATCGGAATAGTCCCGATGAAGAAAGTCAGTGATATGACGCGGCTCTCGATTGTTTTATTTATTGCTCCTTCGCAATTGTACTCCGGTATTGCTTCATCGACAGAACGGTCAAAATCATCGTTTGACCGGCTTTTAAGTTCTTTCCACCAAGCTATGAAATGACTGCTTATTAAATGTTGAAGCTATCTGTTTGATAATATTATTCACTATCACATTGTCTACTCGATTTCGAAAAATACATCCAAGGTAAGGACTACATCCTAACCGACTAATACTTCTACACACTTTACATATCAAATACCTGCTTAATTCATTTCTACTGTCCTAAATCGAATGGCAATTTATAGAAATCACTCAATTTTACAGAAAAAGGTAATATCTTTAAAATTGTGGTGAAGAAGGCAAAGTGACTGGAAAGTACGAGGTGCGAATTAGTCACGTTTAATATTTATTAAAATTGCTATATTCTATAAGCTAGGTGCAGAAGGTTATAAATAATGTAAGAAGCAATTATAAATAACGTAACTATATAGCACTACGCGATTCCCGCAATGTACTAGTGAGGATGACTTGGTACTTGGCTTAAAGCATTCTCTTGGTAGGCAATTGCTTTAAAAAAAATAACTTGATAAACAAGATCCTGATATGACAGTATTTAACAAGCTAATACATTTTTTATGTACCTACGGGGAATAAAATACTTAAAATTATTTTCCAGACGTAATGGGTATGTTAACATCTTCAAATATTTATAATATTATAACAAGGATTATCTAATAACATTCTGATTTCAAGGTAAGACTAGCGTATAAATTGGTTATGAGAAAGAATGAAACACTTGTAAACCTACATTAACTACGGAAATAAACGGCAGCAACTAGTAACACGTACAAGTAAAATAACAATCTGCTATGTCAATGTTCGGCTATGAATCTAAGAATAATTCGTAAAATCGAATCTAACTATATTCTCCTAAATATAAAGGCATAAAGCGAAAAAAACTCTATAAATATAGATTAAACTTAAACTAATTAATAATAATAATACAATAACATACATATATTTGTGCAAGATATCTACAACACATCGCAAGTGAACGCAATGCGTGTGACTCCCGCACGCACACAAGCGCATACACACTTCCTAACACACCCATACATAAACTCGCACATACACGCGCACACACACACAAACTCACTCAAGCGTACACAGGCACTGAACAAACAATTTCCTAGGTACTGATATCTATCACTAAGTGTCATATTGCTTAAATGTTCATTTCAGGTATATCGTTATAATATATAGCTATATAAATATATACTTATTTAATCGCTGTTTAATCTTTATAAGACACCAAAAGTCTATACTACGCTTATTACCTACCAGGGAGGGGAGGGGGTCACTTCTATTTTAGAATCGATTTCGAATGTCGTAAATAACGTCATTACTGGAAGACTTGTCTGACTCACTGTACTATTGCCGTTTATTTAAATATATCAATATTTTCCAAAAACTAGCATAAGATTTGCATACGAATGCAACTATTATTCTGATATCAAAAAGTTTGTAAGTTGTATTAAAATAGAATTTTGGAATATAGTAAAAATAGGTCATTTGTATAGCCAATAAATGCAAAAACAATAATCGAGACGCGGTATGACAACAGTCGAGTTGGATGGATGCATCGTTTAAAGTACAAGTTAAAAATATTCAGCTGATGTCATAAAATGATTGCTTATAGAAATAACAACGCGTTAAAATATTGCGCAACTGGAATAAAATGTAAACAAAACATTAAAATGTACTATTATGTATAACCTATGTGTGGATTAAGTTTCACAAGCTGGCGTCGGTCCGAAGACCGCTCGTGATACTTGGTCCGAAATGTGAACACTGTTTCTATACTGGAATCATAATTCTATTAAAATCAGTCTATATAACGTTCACTGCAAATCAGTGGTTGTTAATCATTACAGATGGCGCCATATAGATGTGGTCGTATACTAGACGACGTCGCCGGATACAGCAAGGAGGATGATGTAGTTACGTGTTGGGTTCATCACGAGTTACATAATAAACTATCTATATAAAAATACTTAAACGCATGAGAACTACACGACTAAAAAAACTATTTTACTTGGTATTAATATAGACTTAATCTTTTATATTTACAATTCAAAATATTTTAAATTCCATGAAAACTATTTTCGAACAAGTAAGAAAATATAGCCATCTCGATGATAAACGACTTTATAAATCCCTCTGTATACACGTCGAATGAGCTACGCATGCGCCACGGGGAACATAACACACAACAATTTTCAATGTCTATTAATTAATATACCTTTTATAGAATTTACTCAAATACACAACTTTAAGTAGACAATGGATAATTTGACTCTTAAATTGTCTTAATTACGAAATAACAATCGTCTCCCGTGCGGTTTGCGCGTGCGCACAGCGTCCGCGCTATAAAATTTAAAACCAACGTTCTCAAATAATCTTAAGATATTATTACGATTAATTAACAAGTATCTAGGCGTCCCGTCGGTGGAAAGAGACCTCCGCACGCGGACCATTGAACGTATAACAAGGAGTTAATTATCTCACAAACACCGTAAAAACAAAGTAACTAAACTTACAACGATAACTGCTATTACTTTATATCGCAGAAAACCATATCAAAAAATAAAAAGTGCCAAGTCATATACGATTATGTGCCATAATATAAATAAACAGAACATTTAACACTACATACTTGGTAACGAAAAAATATCACTACTATCTATGTCCATAACATGTTATAATAAATGCTCCTTCTGATATTGAATATAATCTAAGAGGTAGGATCGGGTCCGACGGCACATCGCACGAACGTGCACGTGAGCACGCGAGCACGTGCGCGCGTTACCACCACCCAGCCTCCTCACCCGCCCATACTCCTTAACACCATTTCTCTACTGTACCAGTGATAATGAGAAGCTATATGAAGCCTCTCAATCTCAAGCCCGCATCACATCTATTGACAATTAGAGAAACGATTCAACAAATTTAGAAAACTTCACAACATGTGATATCCCATAAACTTCTCTATGACCGACTTCTTATATACAAAACTATTTTTATATTGTCGGATTTATATCTATTTAATTTTCAATAAATCTGTACAATTTCGTTGGTTGTCTCTAGGTACGCTTAGATCCTAGGTTACCTGACTATGAACACCCTGTGAACAACCTGTGATTGCCGATAATAATAATACCTAGAGTATGGTCGCGTGAAGCGGCCCACCGAGCTGTCGTACACTGAACACGCAATTAACTCCAACTACCTACCTATGGTATCAATATTGTTAAAACCAAAACTCCTGATAAAATCCATGTTAAGTAGATTGATAGTCGATGGTGAGTCGATTTTGAAAATGTCCATTTAAATTTGGGGAATAAAAAAAAATACAAAATGAAAATAAACCTGATTGATTCAGTCAGATTACTAAAATTCAAAATCGACCATCACAAGCAGCGCCAGTGAGTGCTCAGCTGGTGGTAGGTGGGTGGTGGTGGTTATAGCTTGATGTGGTCGGTGGTAGCTATGTTCGCGAGGGTTTTTTTGATGCGTAGCGCGGTCAGCCTGGCTGCGGGGTTCTGGTACCAACACTCCTTCATAACCTTTGATATGGCAGACAAAACCTGGAAGATAATAAAGCTTGTTAGTTAATAAAAATAGTAATAACAATTTTAATATCCTTGTTATTTTAATATACATATAAAATATGAATAAACCTGTTTGTGTATACTATATTGCAAGTACAACAAATAAAATGACCAAACCACTAACTGGGTCAGAATGCCATCTGTTTGGTAGGACTGGTCTCCGTTTCTCCACACAGACGACCCTCCTCATGTCCTCGAGGGCGGGGTCGGGCGGCACGAAGTCATAGTAGGGCGGCTGGTAGTCGTCCGGGAGGGAGCCACAGCGTCGCGACATCTCCCATAGCACGAGCCCCAGGGAGTATACGTCGGAGCGCTTATACGGGTCGAACTGGCGGCCGTCCATACTTTCATCTAAAACCTGGAATGGTTGTTATGTACAAGAGGATCAAAATAAAAATCAAAAATATCTTTATTCAAGTAGGCATTTACATGCACTTTTAAATCGTCAGTTACATTACATTACATTAAGAAAAAGTCAGTATAGTATGTCAGTATGTCAGTCCGTGAGTAAGCTACCACCATCGGAATGCGGCTCTGCTGAGAAGAGCTGGCCAGAAACTCAACCGTTACTCTTTTAAAAACAATTTAACAATGTTTTATGTATACATAGGCTAGTACAAACGTATTTCATGTACCTCGGGCGCCATATATCTCTTGGTGCCAACGCGATTGGTAGACGGTACATCCACGGAGTCCCCCGCCACGTGGTGGCGCACCGCAAGACCCAGGTCTCCAATCACGCACGTTAGGTTCGCCTTCACAAGGATGTTCTTGGACTTCAGGTCGCGGTGAGCTATCGCTGGCTTTCCTGGATACAAAACATTTTTCTTTATATCAGATGAATTATCTAAAAAGCATTAATATGTAAAAAGCATTAATTTAATAAAATTAATAATTATTAGAATCCGATAATACAATAGTAAGGACCTTTTGTTCCAACAATGTCCATATGCAGATGTGCGAGGCCTGTCGCGATGGAAAGCGCCATCTTGACCAGTGTGAGCGCGTCGATAGTACGAACACTCAAAAAATCAAAAAGAGATCCGTTTTCGTGGTAGTCTGTGATCAGCCACAACTGGGTCCACGTGCCGTTATCTAGATACAGAGACATTTAAGGTTTAGCTAATGATGACATATTAAGAACAAGTACGGACACGCATAGTTCATATACTGAGACGTCTCATACCTTTGTTATCAGCCGCGATAAAACCCAGTATGTTCTCGTGGCGCAGCATCACTGTCTGGTAGATCTCCGCCTCGCGAAACCACGAGCACTCCTCTCGAGATGAAAAGATCTTGACGGCAACATTTTCCCCTCTCCACCGTCCGCGCCACACCTCCCCAAAGCGCCCCTTGCCTATGATGTCGACAAGCTGGATCTGGCGAGCTATCGATCGCTGCACCAACAGAGGTAGCCCTGACAAGACAATTTGGTCTGATACTATTGCATGAAGATAGATTTTAAAAGTTGAAAAGCTCTAATCGTTCTGTAAACAAATGACTAGTATTTTTACAAAAATGGTATTAAATTCGTCACAGTTGCAACTTGGGACGTGACGAAACTATGCAATGGAAATAAAATTTAAAATTTAGGTGTGGTCTTTATATTTCGCAATTATGACGGTGATAAATATGGCAAAAGCTAGTTAATATAACAGACTCACCGGAACCGGATCCGGACGTGGTGAGCTCGATCATGTCTCTGATGGTAGCGGTCATCATGGGATGCCGTGTCTCGCAGAAGGAGTCCTCGGGCGCGAACAGCGAGCGATTCTCCCGCTTGATGGTCTTCGGAGCACGCTTCGCCCACCACAAACTGATGGCGCCGCATACCCCCAGCACCACCAGCACCATGATCCACAACACCACTTGCCATGCCGTGGTCATAGAACTCGCTTCTTCACCCCCAAACAAACGTTAAACTACTCCACACCTCACTATCTCATAACTATGGCTTGTTTAGGGAACATTAAAAATCTGACTAAAGGACAATGCGAGCTCAAGGTCGCTCGATTTTAAGTAAATAATTGAAACGTATACATGACTGTCGAGGCTACACGTCTGTCACTACATATTCAGGCTGGATTCGCCCTAGATACCAATGCATACATTGTGTTCCGAAGCCTTAAGAAACTTGAGCTATTTTCAGATTTAATTTTTCGAGCAGGAAGGTAGCTCCACTCGCTTTCATTTTGTAAACTAATATTATTAGAAAAGAAGCGGATGTATTCTCAACTATTCTAAAAGGCGTTAATAACGCATTAGATATATTATTATTTTTAAATACACTAAACACGGATTAAAACACAACAAATATTTCAAAATAAACACTATTTATTACCCACATGCAATAAGCGAACAAAACAGTAGTAAAAGCATAAAAATTAGCATAAATTAATAATTAAAGTAAAAATTATCCCCAGAATGCAATAAGTTTTAGTTATAGCAATGTGATGAAATCATATCGCTGTGCTGTTGAGCAACTGTCGCATACACATAGTACATAGTTTACAGACGTTAGAATATATTATACTGATAACCCCTTGTTTGTCTAAAGTGATCTATATTTACAAATATCAAAATAATATTGATGGAAAATAACATGCGATTAGTACAAAATAAGGTCTGGCTTAAAAAAAACAAGGCAATACCGGCTTATGATCACTCACGTTACGTGTCTTCCCAAGGATTGGACTTTCAAAATGATATACCGGACCCAGCTGCATAACGCTGATCCCAGGCTCTCCCTAACGATCCGCGAAATCATAATGTAAAGCCACAGGTTGCAGTAGTCTCATACAAGATCCTCATTAAAAAGCTTACAGACCATCTAAAGACTACATCATGTCATTCTTTTAATGTATGCAATGTAATGTTTTAACTTTTGAAAAAAAAAAGTTTTTTTTAATGAAATCATGCATTTTATGACCATCTGAAATAGAGCATTTTTATTGATGATTTATATCATCATCGGATGCCATGATTACAAATATCTTCCAGCATGATTATAATTCGAGTATGCTTTAGGGACATCACAATACAAGCTGCCCAATAGACGCCCTGACGACACATTCTTACATTTCCATACCTGGAAAGAAGTGACGGTTACAGAAGTCCGTGGCGCAGCAGATAATATCTGGAGTGTCTTCACGGCACCAAATAGGTATATCCCCAGGAGGGAAAATTGTTTCGGGGTGCCAACATCTATACCACAAATCGGAGTATTAGTCGTGGAAGGGATAGAGCGAATACGCGCTACGTCGTGATCAATGCCGGTGTACTAGATAAGAAAATAATATTTAGTAATATTAGAACAGAAAAGGCGAAAAAAGCATGCAGAGTGCGCCGATTGCCGGATACTGAGCAAGCGAGTGTGCGGTGAGGGACAGAGAGCTACCGCATCCTACCTGGCTGCTTCGTGTGGGTATCCAAGTTCAGGTCGCGATTACACATGTTATAAGAATTACAACATTGTATAACCACCGACTCATTTCTATTTTTCGTCGTGGAGCAACTGAAGGGGTGCTCGATGGGTATCAGTGATTTGAGCTCGATACAGCTGCCGCGGGTGGAACCACCATACATGTTTAGTATGTTAAAGCAAAACCAATGCACACTCGGAAAATAGTGTTTGTTAAGATTACAGCACATCATTCAAACATACTGATTATATGCTGGAGTGTGCCCTCGCTTAGTAGGTACATATTCAAATCACTAATTTGGAAGCATATGTGTTAGAATGTTGGCATTTCAACACAAAACTTGTAGGTCAATTGGCAAGGCAACTATAATGTAAGAGTACATCAAACAAACTCATATTCTGCAAGGTCAGGTCGTATCACACGCCACAAGTGCGTGAACATCTCTTACCCGAGGTTGAGCTTGAGGCATCAAGCACTTTTGTAAGTTTTTCTCGGTAAACCTCATCAGAGTTGCAGAAATCTTTTTTACAGCAAAAGTTTCTTGGATTTTTGCATTTGATTGGATTCTCTGGTGGAAATGCATTGCTTTGCAAACAGCTTAAGGCCACCTCTCTACACAAGTCAATGGTGTCATACAAGTTGGTTAAAATCTTACCAAAGAGCCAAAAACTAATTATTATTTAGATTTGTGTTGTAATTTGCCAATTTTTACACTCACATAAAACATGTACACTTCAAAAAAATATGTACCTTATGAAATATTTTAGTTCCTTATTTGTGCTGTGCGTTTTACAAACATATTTTTTAAGTTGTTTTTTATTTATGTATATTTAGAACATTTGATTTTACAACCATACTAAATTTGTAAAAGGTACAGCCATTTTGGAGTCCTGCAAAATTTGGAAACACAAATATTTTAATTTAAAGTGATGAATACTCACTGGTAGGTGCTCTTGTGTTCCCCTTTATCAATGGTGGTAGAAGCAAAGCAAAATCCATCCGTCTCGCAGGTAGAGTTAGGACAGCTGGAGCTGTCAATGTTGCAGTAACATTTCAAACCTACCACAAAACATAATGACATTATGAATTTGTTGACTCAGTCAGTAATAAAATTATAATAGGTTTAGTACCTAGCAATCTTTAATCAATTCAAATTACAAACATAAAAATACATAACATAACAATAACTCCTTTCAATTCAAATGGGTTTATTCCTAGACTGGACACCAGGCTTTCAAATTCTTAAATTATTGTAAATGTTCATAATTTATTGCATTTACTTCACTTTTAGAAAATTTGTGGGAGCAAATAAATACTTTAATAATAATTATTTTGATTCATAGAATATATTGAAAATATGAGTTTTATAAGCAATTTTATATCCTATAATACTACTAAAATTATAAAATGAGTGTATTTAAATAGAAACATGTATGTGCAGTTCACAAGATAACAATATTAATGCAGGTTATAAGGAACAATTAGTATATGGCAGAGCAATAATATTAAACTGTTGCGTTGCAAATAATAGTTTATTGCAATTTATGGATAAATTGACTTGATAGGCTTGATTGCCCTCTAATCTAAAATGTTCGATGTACATCTGTCGCCCTTAGCAATCCTACTTATAAATTATGTATCTAAGTATATGGGTACGTCAAATTATCTTCGAACACTCACCATTTGCTAAAGGTAAATTAAAACCAACGACAAGTATCAACAGATAAAGGTATTTTCTCCAGTGTAAAATATCCATAACGACATTCTTGAATAGAAACATTTCAGTCTACAAGTTCCGCACCGCGCACGGCCAAACACTTGTTATTGACACTCGATTCATACGGCCATTCAATTGTTCTAAAAGGAACATATAACATTTTTCTGTAAGGTATAAATATTATTGCTATTTGCGTTGTACAAATAACTCTTAAGACAATATAAATTTTATCAATGAAACAATAGAAAATCAATGTAATAAATTATAAAATAAATTCTATCCGCTCCGCGTGAGAACGTCACAGATAAATGTTAATGAGATTGAGTTTAGAGTTACAATGTTGCCATATTACTTATTAGACAACAACTTCAGCTATTAGATAGATCTCAGACATTAAAACAATTATTACTATATCTACAATAATATAAAAAAAGGGTTCTATTTTTCTAATAACACGGGGAAAATGATACTCATATTTGAGGGCAAGAAGTCCAAAGACAGTTAAGTCATCACTAACAAGTCTTCAGTCAAAGTCAAATATATAATCATTGAGAAAATAAAATACAATAAATAAAATAATGTACGTTATACATATATGTATTTATAAAGTATTTTACACAATTGACCAAAAACATTTTTAAATATGTAAAGACTGAACCTGTAGTACCTATAGATATTCAAATTAAATTTTTGTCGTGTGCCATATCAGTAGGATTAAAGAAGAAAGAAAGAAATATTTCATCTTTTGCTCATTTATGTAAAAATAAATTCTTATATTAATTAACATTTTATAATTTTAATATGTTTTATCTTTTGCTGAAATAGTATCAGTAGTCCTATCCTATTATTATCCTATATCCTATTGTAATAATAACACGAAGGAATTTTAAGTTTTCCCATGGTAATAAGATAATTTCTTATACTGAAAACCTTTGATACTATGCATATTAAATATCCTTACACCATATTAAATGACTATTGACAGGATTAATTCGTTTTATTTTATTTACAATAAGTTTTGTGGAACAAAAAGTATCCTATATGCTGTCTTGGACCAAAAGTTAGTCATACTAAATTTGATCAAAATTCAAGGGCAACAATAGTTATATCCTAGTCAGTAAACAAACAAACTGATAAAAGACTGAATTAAAAAAAAATTGGAGGTCTCGGTGATGAATATAATAATTACAAACACATTTAATGAACTTTTATGATAATTTAGTCTCGGTATTATTATATTCAGTTTAATACCTATAACAATAATAAAACATTATTGAAGAGTTTATTTGTTTTTTACCGCTATTGTCTTTGGACCTACTAGACCGACGGTCTTCTGCAGTCCAGGTGTTGCCTAGAGACAGCTAATGTTGGTGAGGAAGCATCACCAGGTCCCTCGTATTAAATTTTATGATGATCTGTATCATGCCTTTGTCGATAAAGAACCTAATTCTTCCTTAACGAAAAGCGAAATTTCAATATTGGTATTATAATTATTAATTTATGTAACTAGTAGAAGTCCCATTTAGGATTTTAATACTAGTAGTAGTAGTCTCATTTAGGATTTTAGTGTTATTTTTTAATACATATACGTTGTTGCTTTTTTCAGATTGTGTCCATGTATGTATTACAAAAATTGGATATATTTTCGTTTGAATTAGTAGGCACTAGTGATGTAACGAATGTCATTTTTGGGACATTCGAGGATGCGACTGCGAATGCTAATATCTGCTACGCGAATGCGAATAACCAGTTTTTGTTAAATTTTCATAGAAGAACTTGTTTTTGTTTGTAACCGTTACGTTATATTTCTTTTGGCTCATAAATTCTAATGAAAATTTAATAGTTAACCTTCATTGTCCAAAGTAAAGAAAATAAATAAAATAACATCAAATGATACAATAAAGACCGAGAATGTGATTACGAGCTTAAGGTACTTTTTCTTGTATTATACAAAAATAAGAAATGAATGTTTTTTATGGTAGCATGGATGAACCTACTATTATCCTTAAATTGGTTTATTTTTCTGATATTCATATTCGCAAAACTTTCTCAAAAATTTTGCGAATGCGAATGCGAATATGTGAAAATATGCGAATATTAGCTAATGTGAATATTCGTTAAATCACTAGTAGGTAGGTACTTTAAGTCTGTCTACTTCATGAAAATAAATAACCACCACCACATTCGACATTTGAATCACACACCACCACGTTTGACTACTTGGATAGTAAAGAAAAACCTATCTTTATCCTAATCACTATATAATAATTACTTATTAATTTACATATATTATGATTATTAGATACATTGAACGTTAACCAATTAGTAATCTAGTAATACAAAGCCCTAGGATGCTGTGTCTCATAGACACGCCCGTGTGCTACTGCAGGCTGATATTCAACATTTTTAGATAGCGGCTGGCAATTGGTTATTTACGTAGGTACCTATGTTCTACTTTGCATAACATTTCCCTAATAAGTTCTATAAATTACTGATGTAAAATCTAGCCAAAAAGAAAGTAATTTGAGTAGTTGTTTTTAATTAGTAAAAAAGAAATCGTTTTTTTGTTGCTCAACAAGGCAAGCAAGCAAAAGTAAATTAATAGGTAGGGAAAGTTAGTACGAGATGAACCACATAAGCAAGAATCGCTGTAAAAAGCATATTTTTCTAGGTCAACCAAAAATAAAGTCAATTACTACTAGTATATTTATCCATCTCACTTTTCTCATATTCAAAACCAGAAATTAATTGAGGTTTCATTAAAATATTTACTTTGTTTTACAACCTTACAAAGTAATCATCTTGTAAACCCCTGTGGTTAAGATGATCCCCCAGGTAGAGCTAAAATGATCCCTACGATCAACTTACCCTATTTGAGTAAACAAATATTTTTATGATGAAAAAGATTATAAAAAACTGAAAACCGCAATAGTAAAGAACCTTTATTTAAAATATTCTTACATCTTAGTTTATTAACGTAATAAAATTAACAAATTCAACAATCCGATGACTTTAATAGTCATAAAAATTAAAAACAAAAATAATTCAATTTGTTCCTTAGTGATAAATTTGTAACAGATACATTAATCATAATGAGATCCATCTTAATATTATATTCCTTTCTGAATATCTAATTAAGCGTCCAAATCTTTTAAAAGTATTAAAACATTTATGAATAAATAGCCAGAGTAGCTTATTATGTTAGTAAAGAAGGATCCTCACAAATTTAAACGCTTTTTGGCAGGTGTTGTGTTGAATATATCACAAACAAATTTATATGTGAAAAACTTTTCTGTGCATTACAGACACTCAGCGTCATCTTGTTCAGACTGTGACGTGTTATAGAATATGGAGTTTTCTTTGTTTTATTTGACTTTCTTATACCTAATTCTTTGCCTTTCTGTGATTCTTTAGGTGCAGTCTTTTTTTTATTTTGTTTTTGCAAAGGTTTGAATGAAGCAGGTGTAATGTCAAAATTAGTGAAATTATTATAATCAAGCGACATCTCACTATGTTGAATTGGCGGCAGTGGACAAAAAATATGTAATAAATTCTCACTGTTTAATTCTTTTATTGCTAACATAACCTTCAAGCACGCGGCTATGTTCGCGGCTCGTGACCTAAATAATAAAAATAAGCATATTAGAAAGCCACAAACCCAACCATATATACATTTAACATTATTTAAACAAAATTAAGAAAAGCTCAAAGTCATGCCTATCTTAGATCAGCCGTACACAATTTTTAGGATTTTCGCAAATAATAAAAGGCTCATCTTACTCCACGGGTATCAACTCGTTTTTAATTCCCCTACACTTAATTATACTGGGATTATTAAATTCTTTACCAATGTGTATATTACCTAATTATTTATACTTAGACTATTAAACACTACACACAATCAAAATAATATTTTTATAGCCTACTAAGTAATCTAATAACATTATCATCACATTAACACAATATTAGAAACACTAACCCTTAATTAATACCCTTAATAATATAATATATATAATATGAAGTTTTGGGGAGTTCATCAACACGTGAACATCCGATAATTGGTAATAAATTCACCAAAGTGTAAAGTATATGAAGGTACTGCTAAGCAATTATATCCTGTAATTAAAAATGTATTATTTCTAGCTTTGTCTGCATTGTGCGAGGCTTCAATGATTTTATCTATACTAATATTGTCAAGAGGTATTAGTACTTTTAAATTGTGTTTTTGTATAATTGTATTGTATTCACACATAAACTACTTGGCCGATCTCAAAAATTACTTTACCATTAGAAAGCTGCATTTCCACTGAGCGAATAAGCTCACTAACGCTATATATATTAGGCTTAAATAATCATGACATAAATACTTTTACAAGGAAAAAACTTCATCATCATCATCAATTTCATCATAAATATTCGCCTTATACCAAGTGCATGGAGAGTTTCAGAAATTGCATTTGACTTACCTACTTTGTGTGTTATTTTATCACAGCAATTCAATGTACACATTGCAAATATCAATTTGAAGATTATTTTATATTCGATCGGTATTTATGGCTTGATTAAGTAAACTAATTGTGCACCGGAGACTGAGAGAACTTTGAAGGTGAATATTATTGATACTCGACTCTCAAAGTCCTTGTAATTAAAAAACCTTTTAGACAAAATATGCTTAACGTTAAGAACAAGAGACAAACAGAAAACTTTTAACTTAAGCTTTGGGGTTGCTCCAAGGTCCTGATGTTGCTCGCTATGCCATCAACGCAGTGTCGGCAATAATAGACTACAAATCCAAGGTTTTATCAAAATTAGTAATATAATTAGTACAATACGCACTAATTATATTACTAATTTTGATAATTTATTAGTGTAGGTATATACCTTTTAATTACAAAATCTTTTTCACTTAGTTTCTAAGCAAATGTCTTCGCACGTTTCGCTTGCTCACAAAAAAAATAAAAGGATAAGTGAATAACTGACAGCAACGAAAAACTCAAAATAAATTAAAATGGAATTGAGCTAAAAACATTTGTCTAGCTGTCTCTTTGAGACTATATGTTTAAAAACTTTTTATGTATGTATACAGGAATTTTGCGTTGATTGTTGTTACCACATATTAATATTAATACAACTGCGGCCGAATTGGCGGGACGTCTGAAGAGGAAGATAATTTTAATAACCTTTGCATTTGAAATTGTTTGTTTATAAACATGTTTAGACATGTTAGGATATACAAAAAGAATGATAATAATTTGACTTACGTTTAGAATATTCTTTTAAATATCATTATAGACTGCTAAGTTAGAAACGTTGGATAGGATTTCCGAAAGAAGCCTAGTAGATGTCGCCTCCATTCCGATGAACACGATTATATTATATTCAATGCTAGAATCATCAAGGCAGGTAGCGACACGGTAGCTCAATTGACAGAATGACAGGACGGTATCCGTGACTTTCGAGTCCGGCGCAAGTTGATAAATTATTCATTCCAATTATATATATTACCAGCTGTTGCCCGCGACTCCGTCCGCGAGACCTTCATAACACAGGACTCGTAAGAAACTCCTTCCCTCGATCTTTTTTTGCTGAACGTTAATCCCAAAACTGCTCTCAGCGAAAATCCCTGTTATTATTTCAAGGGAACAATATGATATAATATAGCCTAAATCCAACGTGACCGTTATTTCTAAATATTAATTAAGAAATTTTTGGATTTAGATAACTTACTTTGAAGACCAACAAATAAAATTATAAACTTTAACACCACATAAATTTAAATCGCTTTATAATATAAGTATAGATACGATAAAATATAATGAAATAGATATGATAAAATATAAAATAAAATATGAGAAATATGATGAATTTCAATATGACATTTGTCATAGTGAAAGTTTATATTGAAAAGGAATGCTGAAAGCTGAAAATATAATATTGCCAATTCGTAATGATGATGAATAAATTAATAATTTACTTTTACACTGTCAATATCAAGTATATATAAGTCTGATGTCTAAGTCGCTAAGTAAAATACCTACTCGTAAAATGTCACCTGGCGCAAGAGAATCGCAATGCTGTGAAAATATAAATGTGAAACATTTACATTGAACTCGTGACAACTCTTCTTATCGCACCTATCTATATGATATAAGTACATTAAATCAACGTCGTTTGTGATTAATGTTGGATTCAGTACAACGTTGCCAAAATTATTAAAAAGCTATTAATTATTATTGTATAATAATGAATATGTGGTATATAAAAACGAACATAAGCTTACAATAACTAAATATAATAAAGAAAACAAATCGTAAGGATATTTAAAAATAAAACAATGACTACATTAAAGACAACTTTATTTCCATAAAGACATTAAAATAAGTAAAACATCAGTAAAATACATTAAAACAATAATTGTAAATGCAGAGGAAATATTGAGAAGTACAACATCTTCATACAATTAGATTAAAATATTTTTCTTATCAATCGATATATTTTTTAATATATATATATTAAACTAAATTCGAGATATCTCGAGATTACATCATCACGAGTGTTTTAACTTACTTCCAAAATACGGTCCGTCTTTGAAATGTACGTTCGGGTTAATAATTTAATAGAAGCATTAAATCATTAATGATAAAACTATTTACAAACGTTGAGCTACTAACAAAACATACCTCTCAACAGACGCCATTGTGGTACATAATTATAATTGCCCACAACGTGTATAAATGCGATCGTCTCTTTAATCACAACCAGACGAATTGCCCGGGCAACTACGTTCTGTCAAATCAACAAATCCTTCCTTCTCGTCAATAAATAACATTCGGTAGCACAAATATCTAATTTATATACTAAAGTAGGTATAATTTCGTCTATTAAATACGTAACTGTAGGTATTAGATATTCAGACTATTATTTATGTATCTACTGTTATAATGTGACTAGACACCACCTACTGAGATGATTATAACTTCCTAATGTTGAACTATAGTCAAAAATGAGGTTATATTTGTGATATAGAGATTTGAAGTAGATTTCAGTCACAGTTGAAAACATTTGATAAAATAACGTATGTATAACTACATCTAATAATTATATTGTATAATTTATATACAGGGTCTCTGTATATATGTGATTATGTTTTAAATAGATATGTATAATAATAATTGTTGATTTCAAGAAGATTAAATATAATTTTTCGTAAATAGCAACGCCTTGGGCGTAACAATTTAGTTCCTTAAAAATATACTAAACGTTTAATGATCAACTAGCCACCACCCCTCATCACTCATACCCTAAGGCTAGTATTCAATTTTACTTAGCTTAAAATACTAAAATATAAAAAAACATTTGTTTGTGTAAAGACTTTTTAAAAAAAAATAATTCCTCTCGTATCTTGAAACGTTGTTGATATATTCGTTGTGACTTAATGGTAAGAAATAAAAGGTAATCAAAACAAGCTCCACCCTCACCATAATATATAACATAGTAAAAAGACCCCAACACTATATATTGTGGAAGTTACGAAGGGAGGTGAGCATGATATTTCATTTTATTTTAACGATAATTAATAAGTTCATATATCTTGAGATAACTGAACACCTTATGAACAATTCATAAGAACCATCTCCTATAAGCCATCCTTCGAACAAAGTAAAAACCGAGTTAGAATTCTGCAGACAGACAAATAACAAACACCCCTCCGTTTTTGTCAACGGGGTTTATATATAATAAAGTTCAATGTCAAGAATTCAAAAAAGCAAATGAAATAAATGTTTCAGTTAAGTTAACGATATATAAAGCTTCTGTTTTAGTCTTAAACAGTCATAGTTCAACAGTCTCGAAATTTCATACCTTGATTGACCAAGTTTATAGAATTTCATTAAAGGATAATAAATCTTAAAGTTTAGTTTAGTTTAGTTTTCAGAATTTTATAAAGTAAATTCTTCTACTAAATATTTAAATGTTTCTTTTACTAAATACAAGTTTAAAAACGATTTGTGCGCTCAACTCTAAAGAGAAATACATGAAGATTGTGATGATTTGGCACATGCCAGCTTAAAATATACGATAGAGATCCTAACGGTGTTTGTATGACAAGTGTACGAGTAGGGCGGACAACTCCAATTCCTCGGAGAAGCCGTTGGTAAGTGTGATGCTGCGGTATCCAGGGCGGAGACAGCGCAAAGGGAACGTGGCCTGACCCATGAAGTTGGGGTCTCCGAACATATCCTCATCCTGGACCAGGAAGCGGATCAGGGCCAGTTCAGGATTTGCCACCTCGAACTCGCAGATGTCATTCCAGATCGGATTGATGCCGTTGTCAGCTGTTAAATAATAAATAATAATTAAAAATTACTCTGGAGAAGCATGTTTGATATCTAGATACTAGAAGATAATTAAAAAAAAATGAAGATAA
Organism: Dircenna loreta; assembly: GCA_963555665.1. Lineage (NCBI taxonomy): Eukaryota > Metazoa > Arthropoda > Insecta > Lepidoptera > Nymphalidae > Dircenna > Dircenna loreta. The sequence continues at coordinate 11,173,212 of OY743092.1, forward strand.
ACAAAATTTGATATAATATGAAATTTCTGTTTATCATAGCTAGACTTGATAGCTGAAATGTAAACTGATGATAATTCTACTCACTGACTGTCTTTGTAACGAGCTTAACGCCGCTGTCATGTTCGGCCCCAATGATCTCAACCTCCACGAAGGGGCTGGCAGTTCCACGACCAGACTTGCAGAGGTGTCTAGCTCCCACCAGCCGCAGCAGCAAAGATACCGGCGCCCGGGCCCGCGTCCCTGGCTCTAACATGTAGCTCGGCTTAAGCACGTAACCACAACCACCGTTCTCCCGGAACTTGCCCATATTCAGCTGCATCGGCTTATCCGGCGTCTGATAGTTCAGTGCGACCAGCTGAGAACCCGCGTTCCAGAACGGTACCGGGTTGTAGTTGGACGAGTCGATCCTTTGCCCCTTGGGGTAGATGCGGCTGAGTTGCACCGAGTGATATTTCATAAAAAAGGTGGTTTCCTGTTGACACATGAGTCGTTCGGCCTTGGTCTCCGGAAAGGAAGACATCTCGTTGTAAATAAAGCCAACGGTGCGTTGACGCTCTTGATTGAAGGCCACTGAACGGCAGTATACGATGAGGTCGGACATTTCCTTAGCGATGCGCCAGGTGCGTTCCATCTTGCGGTGCATTAACGAGCGAGCGCTGGCACTTTGTGCCGCTTCTTTAATGGCAGACAGCCATTCCAGGGCATTCTCGCGCGTTGGCGCCGCCATGTCAAAGGGGACACAGGTGGTCGGGCTTTGCACGCGTACGATCCAGCGCGGGGCTCCACCCTCGTCACCCACTACCAGCTCCACAACAGCGCCCAGTACATCCACCACTCCCTTCTGTAACGATCCTAGTGCCGCAGTGTCATTCTCCAGACCCTGCACCCGAAATAACTTTTGTTACAAATAATTAAAAGATCAAGATTATGAAGATATGCACAACATCAACTACAAAGCAAAAAATAACAAAACAAATGAGTGCATCAATGTATGTGTTCAGGCTTACGATGTCTGGAGCATGCGGCAGTTCCAACTCCTGGACATAATTGGCGGGGAACCAGTGATGCTTTTTGCCTCCGTAATCTCCTCTCCACCAGCCATCATCCGGTTTATCCACGTTGCTAATGATGGCGTGCTTGCAGAACGACAACTCGTCATCTTGCCGCGCGCGGTAGTCGTACAACGCCTTCACTGTTATCTGTGGTACGCTTTACTATGCTCAAAGCTCATAACCTTCCATGTAGTTGTCGACATGTATAGTATGTGATTTTTTATTTTGTCTCTTTGTATTTGGAACGTTTGAAAATGTTTACACTATTACCTCATATTGTAATTAGCTGAACAAAATGTTTTTTTTTCATCATTGTTAAATATATATATTCATAGCTGTAATTTGATAGATGGGTTGTATCGAGCCTATATTAAAGAATATTTATGTAACAGCTATTAGATTTTTTAAATATATATTAGCAAATTGGACCTTATTAATAATGTCTTTTGAAACCTAACTTAATTGTAGAGAAACGAAAAACATGATTATTTTAATTTGTTACAGAGACATTTATAATTTATATAAAAAATATATATCTTAACCGGTAAAATAATTGTTGTTTTGAATACTCAAATTGTCTTTTGAATAATTGACGTTTTTTTTGTTTAATTGATTTTTAACTGTTTTATGATATGTTTTTTAAAGTACATATGAAAAATAATTTTCCCGAGGGATGTTTAAATTGCTATATTGAGATCTGTTGTATGGATTATTTTTATATCTTTTGTATTTTTAATGTAAGTAAAGGTTTAGATCACAATGAAATAAATAAACGGGTCATGGGCCAATCCAGCAACTTTTACGACACTGATATTCAGTAAAATATTTTAACTCAAATACATATTTTTTAGAAATATAAGAATTAAAACTGCAAGATAATTAATGACATATATAAAATAATACACAATATATTTTGTCTTACTAAAAACAAAATACTACAAGCGAATATGTTTTAAGCGGCTATACAATTATATTTAATGTAATGGCACTGTACCTTAGATGTGAAAGAAGTAGGGTCCATGTAGCCAGGGGTTCCGTAGACAGAGCTGTCGTCTGGTTCCTTATAATAATAAATATATATATTTTAAGAAATCCGAATTTTAATGGTACAAGACGGAAGGAACCCTTTTGTTAAAGTCTGTTTGTTGAGATTACGGATAATTATACAAAAATAATATCCAAATGAAAACTCACATTAACTATACGGCGTACTATTTCATCGCTGATAGGGAACCAAAGCTTAATCTTTTTGTAGAGAGCGTTCTTTTCGTAATAGTTTACCAGCTCTACAAGAGATTCGAACTTCACCGTCCCGATGGTGAAGAGTCGGCCTTCCTTCTTGATGCGGCAATGTTTTATTTCTCGTCCGGTCCTGTATGCATATGTTATGGTGATGCCTATTATTTGCTTTCTTAATTATAAAAAAAGGGTCAAAGGTATTAGTTAAGTATATGGAAATGCTATCAAACAATAACTATAAAAGCCGTGTAACCTGAAACTGATGGCGTAGGAGTTGCTCTCTTTTTCGCTAGGTCTGACTAGGAAGGCGCCGTCAGTGGCGGCTCTTCGAAGAAGCTCTTCAGCATGAGTTCGGGAGGACTGACCCTGCCACCACTCTTGGGCCTCGTGCTTTGTGGGTTGTGGCACCGGCTCCCGCAGCGTGATCAAGAACTCCTGAATTCAACGGTAATGACGTCATCTTTATTTATATAAAATAATACTATAAATAATATTTATTATTATTTTAAAGGGTATTAAAATAATGTAGGAAGGTATTTTTGGGAATATTCATGTATAATAAAATCAGCATTTTTAAAAAACGTCAACATACTTGGCTTCGAAGAGGATGCAAGCGGTAGTGCGTGATCAGGCTGTAGAGACTATCAAAGCACATAGACTCGATCAGGTAGTATTTTGTGGAGCCGCGCTCCTGCTTTAGCTTGATCCGGCAGTGATTTACCTTGTCCTGGCGCCAGAAGGACAAGCAATAGTCCCCCACAAAAGTGACGCTCTCGCGGACAAGGAATGTTCCGTCTCCGAGATGGGAGTGGGCCCGCAGCAGCTTTTCAGCCTCCTGTCTGTTCCCGGCCAGCCGGCCATGAAACCAACACTCCGAGAAGTGCAACTCATCTTGAGGCACGGAACTGTTATCTGGCTCGGTCTCCCCATCGCTGTCAAGGTCCGTTTCTCCGGGAGTACTGTAGTGCTCAGTGTAGTACAGCTTGGTGTCTGTCAGGACAAACGCGTGCGGATTCCATTCTTTGTCCACTGGATCTTCCAGGTGCAGAATACCGTTTTTAATAGTGTTGCGCAAATCCAAGTCGCGGCCTTCTTCTTGCCGAACCGCAAATGAATTCTCTTCTGCGCCCTCGGGCAGCTTCTTGTGCTTGAGTATTATCTTCTTTAACAAATCCTGTGGTGATGGAAGTTTAGATTCACTCTTTTCTAGGGGCTGTACCACCAACATATCAGCGAACACCTCTTGGAAGGCGGCAGCCATTCGCCTCTGTTGCGGCAAGGAACAGTTGTCTTCGATGGACAGGATCAATGGGTAATCCGAAGAAACGAATGCGTGTTCTTTGATTGTGCGAAGGACATCCATGAACTTTATCTTAGTAGTGAGAGTGTGTCCGTGGTATATGAAGGGCATGCCTTCAGGGCCATCCCAACAGTCCAGCTCGATACAGCGGCATCCCTGTCTTAAACATCGCACATAAGCTTCCAGAGATGACTCGCTCGAGAACTGATCTCCAGTTAGGTATCTACAAACAAACAAAAATGTAGCTCTTCGATATACATCGTCATGAATAATTGAACAGATTTAATACACTCACGTGTTGTGGGACGACGATATCCAGTAATGTGACAATGGTCTTGTCATGTCTTGAGATACTTTGTCGTGTCGGCTGTCCCAAATCGTATTTTGTTTGGAAAACAGCATCTCAATAAACTGAAAGAAGGTCACATAAAGCAATTATTACACAACAACAAACAGTATTGATCCTTTACTTACCTCATTAAGTGTGAAGTACGGTTCGGATATATCTCGTTGTGGGTCTTTTAGGTAATCCCTGATAAATTGGGAGGCCTGTGACTCGTCGTCGGCGAGGCGGTCGTGCTGCTCCACTGCGAGGAACCGCTGGAACTCCCGCAAAGTAATCGTTGTTCCGTTGCTGCAGTACAACGGGTACTTGTCAAACAGATCATGCACGCTCTGCAAGATATATTTAGGTACACACACATGCAAAATTTAGTTATGTAAAGTACAACAACAAAATTATTTTTAAGAAGATATAAATCTATATATATAGAAGATTTCGCGTGAAAACTATATATTAGGGATTTGGCGTGTTAAAAATTATCAAGGACGCATTTTACTAAATCCCGCCCTCAAAGGATTATGAAAAATTGCAAAAATTTGTATCTTAAAATCTATAGCTTCTATAGCTGTAAAACTTGGTCAGAATATTTTTAACATTCAGATAATGACTGAAGGTTTTATATGATTATATGTGTTAAAAAGTTATGATGTTATAATGGCACTTCTTTTCGCATCACCATCGAGGTACTGTGTCGTACGATACGTCCCCGTTATTTTACATGGGGGATCCCTACACAATGGATAGACGAGAGCAGTCATGCCAGGGCTTGGGATATGTTTCTCATATTTCTCGTACCTGCAGATATGAATTTTACGCCATGCGAAGTGGGCGTGGGGCTAGTATTATATAAGCTAGTATTAAATAAAAACAGGAAATTAATATAAACATCCTATCTTTTTTTTAGATTCAATTTCTTTAGAAACATCAACTATGTAGTAATAAATGAAAGATTTAATAAAAGTTTCATTTCAGAATTATAGAAAACGGATATTATCATCTTTAAAATAAAATATTAGTATTAAACATCTTCGCGAAGTTGTAGTAAATTTGTATCTCTCGTCTTCTCTAATGGTATGCAGAATATTAACATAAGGTACGTACGTAGCCGCGGCGGCGGGCGGCATAATTTTACAATGTCAATAGGACACAGAGGTGCAACTTTTTTATTTCTTGTATAAAAAGTTTCATTCTGTATAATTTTATTTTAAAAATATAACATGTTCTTGAAATCTTATGGTTATCAGATCGTACCATGTATTTGGTGTTTCTTTGACAATTGTTTTGGATGATTATTTTATTTTTAGTTAGCTGTATTGTTTTTCTGTCAATTTTGCTCTCATCTAAGTTATATCCGAACATGCCATTTTTATATTATTATTATATTTTTTTATCAGTATATTTTATATTTTGTAAAATAAAGAGGAGAATGTAAGAAGCAACACTGCAAATTGTCTTTAACAAATAAATTTCAAGACGCTTCGACTTTTAAATGTAAATATTGTCGTTTGGTTCTTAATTTGCATGATCCTGCTTTAAAATAACTTTTTTCTGCCTATATATAAATAGTAAGTAGGTATCTTATTTAATAGAGAACTTGATCAATTTATATTTTTATTGCTCCCACGATCAGCACATTCCAAATCAATCTTTGGTGTCAATGAAACTGAAATGCAAATTATTCGTTCTCCAATCCAATCCTCCTCCCTCCTCCATCAATCAATGATGAAATTCACCTCACTATTTCTTTTTGCAACATATTTTTCATATATTTACATATCTCCATATTTTTAGCAAATTTATGCTTTATGAGGAAAGGTTGCTAAGAATACATTGTAAGACAAAGGAGGAATAACAAGAAACATTAATATGTAAGTACTGATAAGTATTATTATTTTTATACTCAGTGTGGAGAATATAACCGTCTATATTTTTTAGATACTGCAATATGAATTTAATACATCTTAGATAAGATTATTCTACAAACATTTTGCTTTAGATCCTTCCATTATGCAATTCTAAATAGTGTCTGGGGAACATCTGTACAATAATAATATATATACAGCAGTGCATTGGTGTTCTCCAATAGAGAAGGCAGAGTTGTTGATTATTTAACAATAACAAATATCAATGACCTCTAGATAAAATTTGTTCGTCATTTAGGTATGTTTCCATTCCCGTAAGCCATAAACCACCATAATGTATCTATTATTATATAAAAAAACAAATAGCAAGCAAGTAAACTGTTTCTTGTTTTCCATACTCTTGTTTTATCAATAACTAATAATCATTCTTAAAGTAAGAATGGAATCACAAATTTGATAATACAGTAAATTAATTTAAAAATACTATTTCGCAGGGCTACAATATAGCGTTATAAGGAATATGTAAGATAGCATAGCCAATGGGAGTAATTAACTAAGACAAACACCATACATATTTCTTCAGATACATTTACACATCACGGTTATACGCAACCCACCAAATAACAAGAATAGCAAGTCATAAGATCTAGTGATTTAAAATACAGAAAATACATATAAAACTAAAAAAGTAATTTAATATTGTTTTATAAATACTTACATTCTCATCATATATTAGTTTATGATAAAGTACAGAGAAATCATCAAAACCAATTTCCCCTCTCTTCCCTCCATCCACTTCCTGGAAGATGTCACGCAACTTGCTTGTTGAGATTTTACAATTGATCTTAGGAAGAAAACCTTTTACTTCCTTTAGAGTTATTCTGTGAAATTATAAAGAACCTAACAATACTGTTGCAATATGGTTTTTTATTATGCAAATAGTGTATCTATGTTTTAGTATAAATAATTTCAATGTAATTACATACTTCTCATGTGAGTTTTCAATAGAATAAAACTCTCTTCTTAACCATCTTTCAATGAGCAATGGATAGGAAGCATTGACTGCTTCTTCAATGAGGAACTTCAGGCCTTGTTTCCATGCATCACATTCCTTGTCAGTTTGAGCTGTAAGAGGCAAACACATACATAAATCTAAGTCTTGCTGTGACAAACAACACAATTATAGCTGCATTTATAGCTATGATTTATAGTCAAACTCACAGAGCACTTTAACACCAGCAAAGCTATTGAAATTTTATGGTATTTAAAGTTAGAAATGTCGCATATTCTATTATTAGCATATGATTGATTTATTTAATGGATTACCTGTAAATGAGGCTGACCTCAATTTGAATTCCGTTCCATAGTAAATAGTGAAACATTTAGTGCTCTCCAATCTCTTAGTCTCATCCGGCCATCTTTCAAAGTCTTTTGAAGACTTTCCCACTCTGACTTCCTTTATGTCCCTAATATCTAGGGCTCCTTCAAATGCATGCCTCTGTGGTGTGCCATTTCGAAACCATATCACTTGATAAGTCTCCCGGCGAACAGATAGAGTTCTTCTCTCGGGACGCTTCCGTGGAAAAAATTTTAGGACACTAGAGCCCCGTTCTATATACGATATTAATTGATCTGCTTCATGTATAAGTCTGTCACTACTTCCCCCGGCATAAACAGAATTCATTGTGCTTGTTTATTATGACAATGGATACAACTTTTACTCGTCAAAGCGACTACATTAATGAAAACAAAATAACGATATTAAGTTATTGCATTCACTTTTAAGGAAACCCCTATTATATTCTTTACTTTTACTGTACCTTATTACACTTTCTGATATTTTGATTGTTTGACATTTCCAAACGACTTGTAGTTCGTTTGTATGAGATGCACGCCTCACACGGCGGCTCGTACCTTTATGCCGGCCCCCAGCTTCCAAGTCCCAGGTGTTGCCGTATACAGGAATTCAGATTGCCGTATTTATAACAAAACATTGCCGTATATAATTTTAATGATGAAAAAAGGGGATTCGAAATAAAAAAAGGATTCGAAAATCGCAACTAAACCCACGACGATTTTCGAATTTACCCGAAAAAAAGATTTTAGTACATCTGACAAATGATCCATGGCTAAGAAAAGAAATGTTGTGCTCCGCGACAAAAGCGTTTAGTTTGATTTCGACCTCTGTCACTAAACTGTTATTTTCTTTCTGTTCAAATTTCAAATCAGTGAAGACACTCTTTGATGATGACAATAAAAAAAACAATCTTTTTAGAGTGTTCTTTATTTATTACATGTGGTATCAAAGTTGAAAGTTCACACAAGAAATTAACATTACAAATTATGCACTTAGCTTTATAGGAACATTTTCAATGTATTTTATCCAATTTTGTAAAAAATCTTCACTCTCCCATTGTTTTCTAAACTTTTGTTTTCTATGTGTAGCTTTCTTAGTTTGTTTTGGCCTGAAGAATCACTATCACACATTTTTAATGATATTTTTGAACAAAACGAAAAAACCATAAGTTTTCGATAATCGACGTGAACTATTGTAAGGCAACAATCAAAGAGAATTGAATCACTACTTCGAACAACATTTATCAATACTCAAACACCAAACAAAGACGCCACTGCGTTTTTTATTTATGGTTTGGTTTGGTTATTTGTGAATTTGTACAGCAAAAGATATTTATGATTGTCTATTTCCGGGAATTCCTAATACAGACAGACAAATAGACCTACACACATAGGGTTAATCAGTTTATTATTTGAATTCTATATTTCTGACTTATTAAATCGATCTAATTAAAATAAAAAATTAGCAATATATTTTATTTTAAACGAAACTGAAATGCTGTATATTCAATTTATGAATATTTTGTAAAATTTAGCTCGATTGCCGTACACTACGGCAATAGCCGTTTCAATGGTAGCACTTAAGTTTCTATAATCTCTACCACAGACTACTCAGATATAACTACGTATGTGTCAAAGACTCGAGAGTAATCTCGACTCTCAATTTTCGATTATTGATCTATAAAGATTCAGGTTCGTTTAGAAACTGGGACGAAATATTGGCGTAATATTTGTTTTTAAATAATTAGTTATGATAAATTATCACAAAATGTATATTCATAATCATTAAAATCGTTATGATAGTTATATTACAGCGAATATATGGGTAGTTGTTGAAGTTATAGTATATAGTAAATACGCATTTATAAAACCAGGATTGCCGTTGAAAGGTTGTTGAACGAGCATGATACTTAATCTAATCAGGTTATAACTATATAACATAATTCTGGGAATCCAAATTCGTGGAATTCATAATTATAGTAGATCAAGAATAAGACGTATAAATTTTAATTAAAAATTAAAAACTTAAGTTAACGAATAATACAGTTCAATACTAATTAAAAATAATTTTAAATGCTATATTGTATCATAAACATGCATTCATTTACGAAAAGAGGTCCAAAATCTGTGGTACATGATCATAGTTGTACTCGATACTTCAACTAATGCAGATAACTGTCTTTTCTTCAAACTGGCATCCTTACGTACAAATCTTTCCACTTTTGCAACGATATCTGATGTGGTAGCTTTAACTAGTTGTTCAGAGCGGGGGTCCTGTTCAATTGTCTCTTATGTTTGAAAAAACCATACCGTTTGTCCGTGTGGTTCGGAGTGAGAATTCGATCACCCTGGTAGGTATTGTAAGCGGCGACTAAGCGTTCAAAATGTGGCAGAATCCCGCTGCTGTCTATAAGAGTAGCACGAAAGGACAGGTGAGACCGATTATGTACAAAACCCACAAAGAAGACCAGCGTGAAGAAGTGGCCTAGTGTCACTGCTTTTCGTAAAAGTAAGTGTTGAGAATCATCGCCCATGGAGGCAGATTTTTGTCACAATGTGACCTCTATGCTCGCTGGCCCTCCAATAATAAAATGACAAATAAGATATTAATTTTGAGGCAATGATCACCATAAATGGTTATCATTTAATTAAGAATGGTTTACCTATATCTATCAAGACCAGACCAGATCCTTTCAAAATTGCCAAGGTAACGGCAGCATCAGCAACATGCAACACCAACAAAATATTACCTTATTTAGGTACTTGAAATTGTAATTATTATTATGTGACGACACTAAATGTGCTCAGCAAACTTTACCGCTTATAGTAGATATGCAATTAATCTGCTTCGATAAGGCTCCTCGATATGTTGTTTCATATGTTATCTTTTATTTTGTGTTATAAATTCAAGTTTGCATTAGGTGTTTGAATTGAGGAAGATATTCCAGAAGGTCGGAAGTGCACGTACGGCGCATGACGAAGGTCATGGGTGGAGTTAACGATCGATTGATTGCAATTTGCTCTTAAATTGAGTTTGTCAATATTTGAAGTTGAACTTGAAATGCGGCTGCTTAACATGAAATTTAAAAAATATTTTATACCTTTTTCTCCTATAGGTAATGAGATAAGTTGTATTATATATTTACATGTAGATTAGTAGTATAAAATAAAATGTGTTTGTCCACAACTGTCATTTACGTGGTACCTCTGTTAAAATAACTTGGAATATTTAGTAGTACCTACCTACCTTCTTCCTTTTTTTTTGTAACAAATTATTATATTATCGTTAAAATAGCAAAACTAAAAACTGATGTGGGCTGTAACAACGATAAAATGATTAAGCTCTAAGGACGGATTGTGATACAATTTTGGATTTACCGGAAAACTCAAATATAAATTTTTAGGTAATAATTTAAAAAACACATTTATTTGTATACCTACATTGTATGCGATTCAAGAGTCTACCTATTATAAATGGTTTATTATTTGAGTTGGAGAAGTAAAAATTATGTAAGCTCTTAGCGGCGACTCCGTTCGCATCCTGTTTTGCTTATGATGTGGTTATGTAATGAGTCTAGTAGTCTATAAGATAAATTAAAGTATCTGAGATCATCGCTGGTGGGTAGCCCAAACGGGCCTCGTTGCGGTGAGTTTAGAATTACCATTGAGTGTGATACAATAATGGTTATCAGTAGCTAAATTGAAAAATAAAAACTAAGCAATGTCATGATTAATACGTAGATTACTATTTCAATATGTATTGATTTCGTTTACCTAGAAACTTTAGTTTGACAACGGGTTTTCAACAAAAATATAGAACATTTTCGTCTATAGAAATATATATATTTTTTTCATATTGAAACATCCTCATTAAAAATAGTTGAAACAATATATTTCAATATACGATTCCAAGCTAAGCAGGGCTTGTTATAGAAATCTCTTTTAATCTGATAAACGTAAATATAAATGACTAATTAAATACTTAGATACTAAACACCCAGACATAAAATAAACATTTGAGTTTTTTTAGATAAATGTTTCAACCACGGGTGGCGATCGAACCAACAGTCTTTGGCTTCGTAGCAGAAGGTACCGACTACGAAACTAACTGGCTTGTAAAATCTACTTTTACATCGATTTTTTTTAATATAACCCCCCTCCGACCCCCTATACAAAAAAAAAATTCGTAAGCATAATAAACAAGTTTCGCATATTCGTTTCCACCCTTATTTAACCATCTTAAACCATCCCCATAAACAAATTAATTATTATAGTATTTTTTATTTACGAAGGTCAACGTAATAAAAGATGAAAAATGTACCAGGTATCCTGCACTATCAGTACATCAAATTAAATGAATAGTTCAGTATTGATTTTGAGCTGCATCTTTAGTCATCGCATGCGTGTTGTATTCGGCGGAACGGCAACGTAGCATCAGGGATCAAATATTTAAATCCTCTGTTACAATCAAAAACTTCAATAAATACTTATGGTTTTCTTTAAACAGATTATATTAAAACAGTCAATACTAATTAATGCCACGCCGTATTTGACGCTGTAACGATCAAAATGTGCACCCTTAACTACGGATAAATTATTGAAGAAATAACAATATCTTTTTTCATAAAAAATATTTTGATTACTTATTTAGTTTCATTTGCTATACATTTGGCGATTCCCATTTACTCACCGAGGTTACCATATTATCATACAGATTAAGTCATCAGTGTTCTATTATCATCTCCATTGATTGATTATATGATCACCTGGGTATTCTGGTTCCACTGTTTTTTGTCAGCCGTTTGAAGAAACAACTTTTTTAACATTATATAATTTATAGTAATTACTGAACTATAATTTTTTATATATGCCTGAGGGCTACAGTCGGGGTACATCTGTAGCTGGCCAGTACTAGTCTGTAGTAGCCAGTTACTTCTGGAGCGACTGTACGGAAGCTGAGGACACGGAGGTTAAGGGTCTTCAAGGACTACAGCCGTAAGAGACGTGCGACCAACAAACCGCTTTTCTTTAAATTTATTTATAATTCTTACATATCATCACGGAAAATTCAACATCTGAAAGACCAACTAGAAACTAAACTTACCTTATATACTGCAATAGATTTCACATCTAGACCTACCAAAGTTAAAAGAAAATAACAAAATATATGAGTTAGATGACACAGTTAATAAAGAAATAATGAGCAAATTTATACTCTTAACTCAGACTTTAATAATGAACATACCCTTGTTTATTAAGGTGCTCTAGTTAAATCAGAGAACTTAGGGATAAAATGAGAACTTAACAAATAACTAAAAAATTAAAAACCCAGAAGGACCAGCAATACAGGTCAGGATTAAAAATGAAATTAAGGTTTTAAGAGCCGATGTAGGTAGATTGACGCAATATATTAATAATTACAAGTCTATCAAACTCTTGAAAAATTCAGAAAAATATTCTATAGTATCAAATTTCATTCCAGCTACCATAATCACTTTCAATCCGTAGAATTCTTAGATACAAATCACAAAGACTAGCTAGATACAAGAAAGGCTTACAGCGTAACAATGATAATAAATTATTTTCTAGCAGTAAAAAAGGTTTTTGTAGGTTGTTATGCAAGGGAACAAATAATAACGACTTGAAACTACCCCATCCAGTAGATCCCAAAAAATACCGCACTGATCTTTGGGCGATACTAATGGATCTTAGCGGCTGAGCGATCTGTATCAAGGAAGATGGGGATGAGGATGAGATGAGAGAGGATAAACGATGGGGGAATAGAGATGAAATGGAATCACTGGAGCAGATTTTCAATTAATGAAAAAGACTAAGAACTGGAAAGCCTCTAGTATCCATGATATACACAGTTTTGGCTGGACAAATACTTTTGTAAGAATAATAACGGACATTTTAAAGGCAGGGAGTTACTCAAATGTATGACATTAGAAAAACAAAGATCTATAACTTGTTTACCAACTATATACAAAATTATCATCTCTTGTCTTAAATATTAAATAAGCAATCATTTGGCTTATTACAATACTCTCACCGAAGAACAAAAAGGCTGCAGGAAGTTTCACAGAGGATGCAAAGAACAACTTGTAATCGACTCAATAATATGTGTATTATTGAGCCTATTACATAGCTTCTACATAAAAGCACAATAAAAATAAATATTTCAAATATCAATCAAAAAACAGAAAAGTATAAAATAAACAAAACAAATAAATAAAACTAACAAAATAAATAAACAAAACTAACAAAACTAATAAATAAACTAACAGATCAAATAACTAACTAAATAAATAACATTCCTAACAAAAGCTATGCAAGATTGGAAGACCAAATTGGTTCTGTCTGACGTTTCACCATTGATGATATACCAATCGAAAATGTTAATTTCAAAGGACTCGTTGTCATTCATTATATCGTATGTTAAATGATGGAAATAATGTATATAAATTAACAACATTAATTGGTAATACTCATCTAATGTACATAGATGATATTAAATTATTCTCTAAATCAGAGAAGGAACTCAAAACTTTATTAAGCTAAATTACACAATTCAGTAATAATATCAACATTTGGTTTAGATAACTAATAATTATTTAGGCATATACTAATCGAATACTGTAAAAATATTAGAATTACCAGATAACTTTTGTATGAATGCAAAAAGCCGCAATTTTAAACACTTGCCAAATTGTCCATAATTCTTTACAAGATTATAGAACCCAAACCAGTTTATACAGCACACTTGGCTAAGGCCCGTGGTCGTATTACAAAGGTCTCATGAATACTTTGAGAACGCATAGTCTGAACGGAATGATTGATTTAAAAACACTCAAAGGTACAATGTGAACTAAATTAACATTTAGAGATATTAATATTTATTAATTAACAATAGTTATATTTATTTTAAAGATTTAACTTGACCGCAGTCGTAGTGGGATCTGTGTCTGTACTATTATAACATCGTGTTCTCTGTATTTTGTATAATAAATAGTGGCAATTGTGTATTTGTCTATTAAATTTATTAAATGTTAGTAGGTAAAAAAAAGAGTACCGTTACTCAGAAAATAAAACCAAATACTCACATAATTTATTATTTTATTATGTGAGTATATACACTTAGAATTATCTCCAAATATCTTCAACACTTTCAAAGAACAGGGTGATCATTTCTACATAGATCAGAATTTGCAACATCAATAATGGTATTTCTACTGTTAAATAAAATGACATTTATTCTTAAAACTCATCAACCTATCAGTTAAAATGATTAATAATCAATTACATAATACCAATAACATTCACGGGTTAAAATACCACTCCGCCTACGACGTGGGTTAGACATTTATGAATAAAACACCAATATAATAAATGAACGGGCTTTTAGGCCTCTCACGGTATACATTGTTGCTACGTGTTAACATACAAATTCAGATCTACGCATTCTCGAAGACGCGCGCTAGTCGCGGTCGCCACACCTGAGAGTAGGTCTCATCCATCTGCATTTTAAAATAGCTCATTCTCAAAGCGGAATGTTGACGCACAATTGAACATTTGGTTATCTGTGTTGTCGTTGGTTTGGAATGTTTGTGGCGTTTTTTGGGGGGGCGGCTGGTCGCAAGGACACGACACGGTTAACGAAATTTCCAGTGGCGTCATAGCATAATCTTAAACCCTTAATGACGGGCATCATATTATAAGTGCTCAAATGTGGGAGCTCGCATTTAATTAATGAGATCGTATATTATTATGTCGTATTTCATAAAATATATATCGCTAGCCTGCGTTGGTCTTCCGTATGATACAACCACATGTATAAACATCCATCCATCCATCCTTCCTTGCACACGATGTGAGCAGGTTAGCATTCCCAGTAAAAGTCCGCCACGGTATTCATTCACTTTACTAATTCGCAGGCTGCGGCACTGGCACCCAACCTCACCGCGATTACAACTACTGTATTGTATGACTCTGCTTCAACTACGTATATTTAAACATCAAACATCGAGATATATAGCTGTGTTAGAACAAGATTTGTCGTACTACATAAAAAAGCAAAACAGACTTCGGTGAGGCGGGTCGTCTGTCGTAGTAAGCAGTTTATTTCCTCAGCCCCTGTAGACGGGGACGCAGTATGCGCATACGCAACGGTAGACGAGGGCGTATGGGGGGGGCGGCGGGAGGTGAGTGGGTGTTACGGCGGTAAGGCCAGGGGGTCCAGGGGGTCCAAGGTGGCGAGCCGGGCGCCAGGCTGTAGGGGGCCCGGCGGGGGGCCCCGGGGCGGGGGCCGGCGCGGGCAGCTAGGCCTGCGCCGGGTGCTCTGGCTAGGGCCCGGCCGCGGCTGCCATGACCTCGTCGTACGCGCTCTCAAGACAGTGTTTCAGTTCTGCGTACGAAACTACTAGCACACTCTGCTCGTCTCGCGACATCAACTCCACCTGAGAGACAGGTATCTGCGTCAAATTATCTGCCGGCAGTCTTAAAGCCGGCACCTACACCCCATGGATTATATAAGGCTACCTTTATAAGTTCTAATCTACAACTACTTTACTGGAGATATATAAAAAATACTAATTCAGAAAATTTTATCAAATACTAATTGAGAAAAAAAATACTAATTTCAAAATGTAGATACTCTATAGAAAAAATGGGATTCATTTTTACTAATTTTAAGAATAATTACATTTGGGAAGATCTAAATTAATATTTACATTACAACTAAAAATGGGTCAGTTCCAACTAGTTCAGCTGAGTAGTTAGTTCCACGATTGAACTAGTGGGACAAAATAGTTAAACTGTTTTATTGTAATCATATTTCGTATTCGTATTTAAAATATAATTAATCAACCATAGCTGTTATGTTTGAATGTGTTTTTCTTGTGAATTGAATTCCGTATATCGTTGCTAATATGAGTTTTTTTAAATAATTATAAATATTATTCGTATTTAAAATATAATTAATCAACCATAGCTGTTTCTTGTGGATTTTGTTTAAAGTCTAAATCAAGAATGATAAACATAATCGAATAATTAAATGATCAGATCTAAATAGCTAAAGGCTGTAGAATACTACAGTGGCATAAGGTAAAGGTATGAGTTTTGATATATTATGAACTTTATGTCATCATCTCGTAAGCAATTGTTAGCAATAGTTTATCTATATAACGATAAAAGTGGACATTAGAAAGACTGATGAATACGAGGAATGTTGCTCTTAATCGTTAGTTCTATATCATAATAAAAAATATTTTATAGAATTCTAAGTAAGTCACTTAAAGTCACCACTATTAAATAAATAAACATTTCTTATCATCATATTAAAACAGTTCAACCATTTCATTCCACTAATTCAATCGTTAAACTACTGAAAACTAACCAAACAAATTAATAACCAACTATAGGAAAGAAGCCATAAAGCAGTTATTTGAATTCGAGTCGCAACAATCTGGACGCACCCTGCACGCTCATGACTCAAATGATCATCGGCGACAGGTTGGCCCGGCGACATTTTAGATAATCCCACTTGCAACCATAACCCATATTAAAAGCATTAGTAGCAGAGGCGTGATCAGGTCGGCAGCCCCTGCCAACCCGTACCTAGTTCGGTGGTTGGCAGGAGCCGCACTAGGTAGCCAATGATCCTAGAAGCGACGTGTGTTGCCTTGTCGTGGTTGCCGCCGTCTAGGTTGTTGAGAGCGGCTGCGACATGCGCGCGGTCCAGCCACGGTCGCCCGTCTGGGGTTACTGAGTGAAAGATGTGGTCCCGGAATAGTTTTAACATATACCGGTCTCCTGTCTCCGCCCATGCTGCGTCCATATTCAACCTGTAGACTCAAAGCGAGTTAAAATATATTGTACAATAAACATTTTATTATAAGCTTTGTAACAAAAATCCTGTTGTTATAAATAATAATTTGTGGAGTAGGACTACTTACATTTTATATAATTAACATTTTGCAGTTGCATATAAAGTGTATAGCATGTCGCGAAGCTGGTATAGTAATAATAATATAATTATCAACTAGGAATAAGACTTGGTTTAATAATTCTGACAAAAAATACATCCTACAAAAATTAGTTTTCAAATTATTATTATTATTTTTTTAAATAGTATTAGTGCTTATATATTTTTAATATAGTTACAATATTTAGTTATCATACTTCTTCTAGGGAGTTCTAGCTCCCAACAACACATGAATTACAATTAAAAGTTTAATCTAATTCAATTCACCGGTTCAACAGTGAAGACGTAAAAGACAATACAATATTTCCACGTGTAGTAAGGATTAACAAATTCTATACTTGTACAACCAGGATTTCTGTTACATTCTGTATAATAAATATCAATGGTATCTGAAAGAAAATGTTGAATTCCGTAACTTTAAAAATATCGAATACTCACTCGGGTCTTTCGTTTATTATCCCAAGCTTGATAAGAATACGAAGCAGACGACCATTGTCTATCTCATTCACTAATTGCTCTTCGAAGGCGTCTGAGCGCCGCTCTAGCGCTTCCACCTTCAACATGATACTGTGAGTTATAATATGCAGTCAGTCATTACCTCTGCTTACATTAGAGCACAGCGTAAACAATGCGGTACCTCGAGATTATTTTATTATTATTGAATTAAATATAGATATTCCATAGGAAAGCTAATTTTAAATTTTAAACATTAATTTAACATAAACTAGCTGTAGATTTTTTTTTGTTAATTTTGAATGTTGGTGTTCAGGGATCCTGTATAATAAAGGGCCCATTTCATTATACAATTTAAGTGACACTATCTCAACTAGGGTAACTAACATCGCATTACATATCATGGCATAACAGCGATGTTAGTACTTCTCTCTGATTGGTGAACTAGTGATGTAACGAATGTCATTGATGATGATGACATTCGCGAATGCGAATGTGAATATTTAGTTTTTGTTCAAATTTCATAGAAGAATTTATTTTTCTTGATTTACGTTGCATTATAAATATATATATTGCCAAGAAAAATGTAATAAAATTTAATTGTTAGGCTTAAAGACTGATAATGTGATTACCAGGTTGTTACTTTTTCTTTGCGAATGCGAATATGTAAAGATGTGTCGTTACATCACTGGTGGCGCCTCCAAATCGTTATTTTTGAAGGTCAAATAGTGCTGCTTAAATTGCATAATCAAATGAAATTAATCTTCATACGCTGTGCCTATATATTTCGTAATCATAGCAATAATGTCGTATGAACACCAGAGCGCTTTCCAGGGTAATATACGGGTGAGCAATATTTTTTGAGCGGCACTCTCCAAGAAGAACTCCACTCCACAAGAATAGTTTTTGGCTTCATATTCTAGGAAAAACATCGAAGATATTCATTCACTGCTGCACATGCGAGAAAGATAGTGTAATATGTTTGTTTATTCATTGTTTTAAAATAATATAGTATCGTCCAATCTATACGTAAAATGGGATGACATAATTTCATTCTCTATTATCTGAGTTATTTCATATATTCTGTATCATGCTCTTAAGACATCATTCTTTGTATTAACATTTGTTAATGTGCCCAATCAACAAAATACATTTCAGTCTACCTCCTAGAGCACTCTTGACCTTTCCACTACGGTGACAAAACCTAGTAAGAATTAGTAGGGAAGACAACCAACACATGAAAGAAAAATACATATATTTTTTAAAAATGTAATTATTTTTTGAAGAATAGTGAGCTGTATAATAATAATTAGTTAATAATTAAAATACAATCGCCATCAAATAATAATATATCAAATAGGTGAACTGACCTGGGTGAAGAAGCGAGCTCCGATCATCGGCATGATGTCGGTGATGGTGCGGCGGACGTTTGGCGTCGGAGTCAGCAAGTACCTGATACCCATGTCATGATGAGAAACTATACATTTACAGTTATTATCCAAACTATCTTAATCAAATAAGTATTATAATCTTATATTTTTTTCACAGAATGGCTGAGGATCAAATTAAGGAATACAAACACAACTATAGTTAACGCTATGACTCAAGCGAATGGTTAATGACAACATGTAATAGATATAAACTGATTGTTAAAAAACCCAATGTTTTTATTATTTAATTGGCCATGGCTTACATCAGCATATTTTTGAGATCGAGTGAATAAGTTCTAGCAACGAGATCCATACAGGCGTTGATGTTGTCGCAGTGCACGGTGCGGCACGCGAGAGACAACACCAGACGCCCCAACGCAACCAGGTCTTCTTGCTGCGCCTGAACACACACACATACAACCACGGCATTTGTTTGTATTTACATTATCTCACACTAGCTTCCAACGCCATCGCGCTCTTTCGATGCCTGTACATTAGTTAACTTTTTATTATATAAGAATTATTGATTTGAAATCATTTAACTCTATGATTAATTAAAACTGTACATAAATGAAAATATTAATCATATATTCAAATATCTTTATTCAAGTAGTCATTTACATACACTTTTGAATCGTCAACTATTGCATTATTACACTCTCAGCATAGTTCGTGAGTAAGCAGAATGCTGCTCTGCTGAGACGAGCTGATCAGAAACTTAACAACGTTTCTCTTATTCATTTTATAAGTCAAATTAATTTAACAATATTTGATGAATACATTGTCATATCAACCTCGCAAATGATGATGCGACATCCAAAATTAACATAACAATAAATTAAATTAACAAACTTAATTTATTGTTAAGTTTAATATAAGCAATAAATATAATTGAAAAATTGAATTAACAAACCTGTATAACATCGAAGTTACCATTGTGCATGGCGTCAGCAATGCCGGGCCAGGAGATGCGCAGACGACACCCGTTCACGATCACCTTGCTGGGCTCCAGGGTCCTAGTGACGACAGTAATATTTATATTATATTCCTATTACTGTAGTGTACTGACTTAAGTCTCTCTGAGTCTTGGGGATTTTATTTTTAATCTGGTCTTTTTGTTTAAAATATTACTTATTCTTATATTGCAGTATGTATTTATATCAATATGCGAGTTATTTATTTCGGAGGAACTATAGTAAAATTAATAAATTAAAATTATTTATTCATATATAAAGTGATTTATTTCTTAGAGATCAAAACAAGGGTATATTTTGGTTGAAATGTGTATATATATTCTATTCCTATTGTGTTGGTAGGCATACCTGCAGGCAAGCCCGTGAGTATGTATGGCTCGCAAGGCGGAAGTCAGCTGTACCAGCATACTCCATAGCATGGCTTCCGGCAGAAGCTGACCTGTGGCCACGGCGCGCAACATTGCGTTTTTCTGTATACACCAAATGGACCAGATTTGTTTATAGTATTTTCAATTAATTGTATTACACATAATATGTTACTGTTGCGAAAGAACAAACCTGGTGGGTATAAGGCCGTGGAGCATCAGGATCAGAAGAGAAGGGATCCATGAAGCCATTCACGTCACCCCCGACACCGCCTAGGTACTTGTTCAGCATCGTGATGCAAGCAGGGTGATAGTCGTACACCAGCACCAGCGCTACATTTGATAATAATTCAGAACAATTTAGGTTATTTTTTAACTTCGTCTATTTTAGATGAAAAATCACCACTCACAGTGATCACCAAAGGCCTTTGTAGAAAAGCACTGATGCAGGCGCACGATGTTGGGATGGTCCACCTGCGTCCACATGTCCACCCTACCAGGGGCAGCGGCTCCTACGCACGCGTGTAGCCTCCGGAGCGCCACGTGGTCAGCGCGGCGACGATGCGTAGCACGGTACGAGGTAGCCAAGGCGTGCGCCCCCGATCCCTCCAGCGGCACCAGCTCCGCATAGCGATCCACCACTTCCGGGATGTCTGAGAAGTATATGCCTTGTTCAGGGTATGGTCTATTAGTGCCACTTTCCCGGTTTGTGCATAAGTAGAAGATTCATGCTTGATTCGCAGCTCTGGACCTTCTATAAGCCTTATGTCATGTCATCAACCAAAATTTCCAGAATCATCACCCTTTTTTTTTGGGTTACAAAGTGTTATCTATCACTTCTGGGGTCTATATAAGGGCTGTTCTCAAGCTTGTTAAAAAATGTTTTCTAGTAAATTCTAAGCTAGTCATACACTAGAAATTATCACTAATATGCTATTTTAACCTAAAGTTAATTAATAACAATACCTGGGAAGGCTATAGGGTCGTGTTGCAGGAACACGTCTTGAGCTCTTTGGTAGATCTCCTCGCGGATGGTCTCCGGCATATAAAAGGCCTGAGCCAGACCTGCCATTCAATGAAATCCCGTTAGTATATTGTTGGGAATCTTTTTACCAATTTAACCTATAGTTTCGCCAGCTACTATTGATACTTATTAATAATAAATATATTTGGTCGCGATATCTTATACCAATGTTTTATAAAATCACAATACCGTTTCGCATAAGCATAGTCAGCTAAAATTTAAATAATCTTAACATGGCTGTACATGTTCATAGATACTTTCAAATATCGGCAGAAATGTATAAAAGCAAGATCTAGTGGATACAAACCTAGATTTTTTCACTTGTTTTTGCTCAAGATTATAGATCTTAAATACTTATTTAGCGTAATACTCGAAGTCAAGTTTCATGAAGTTTTGAATAAATTATTATGAATAAAAAAATAGATAATGCGACCAATTCGCTCTCACGAATAAAATAAATCCAATACAAAAACATGTACGTAGGCGCGCATCTTATTCTAATAGCAGTTCAAGACAAGTGCCTATAGTTAATATTCCATTATAGTAAAACATTTTTCTAAATCTTGTAAAGCACCAAAAGTTCAGGAACAATTAGATTAGATTTGTTAACTTGTTTGTACGTTATCTGATCGCAAAAACTGTCATTACAATATTACCCAGCCTAATATATCAAAACAAATGGATATAAATTAGCTTTTTTTTACGATGATTAATAGTTAACCCAAGTTTTTCATTGTATATTTTCCTCATAGAGCCATTTATCTGAACACTAACAATCGCTGTGACAAGAAGTAATAATAGACTTGCAAAACTTAATTACACTCTAATACATTTCTTCAGGTGATATTATAAGCTCACTATATCAAGTTTCCTTATAAAAATAATCATAGACAGATATTTTGTATTATAGTATGTTATTTGAACATATATGTATTTTATTATTATAATTACTACATGCATTTTGATTACAACATATAAATATCTTCGCAAATGCATTATATCTACTTGAGAGTCAAATACTAAACCACTCGCCATGTGTTGAAATATAAAATATTTAATCAACTAAGTAGAATTGAGTGATAAAATAAAACTTGCTGAAACGCTGAGCAACATTCAAATGGTCTGGATAAATGTCTAATTATTAATGATAAGATCTAGAACTTTATCTCTCTTACCCGACTGTTTAGAGGGTTGTACGTGGGGCGTAGGGCCGGCGTACATTTGCGACGCGTACGGGCTCACCACAGGAACACCCACTCCCATCACATCTTGACCTGTTTCATAACCGATAGTTTATAACCTCTTAGATCAAGATATTATAGTTATAGATTTTTAAAACATTCTCGAAAGAAATTACTCCTAATAATTAAAAAATATTATGTTTGAACTACGAACCCATCGGGGCCGGAGTATTCATCACTTGAGAGGCGTTGAGCGAATCGGCGTTAGTGGAATAGAAGTAGGTTGTACCGCCGACGTTCTCCTACGAAACGAAATAGGAATATTGTCTAAAAACGATTTGATTGTTCAGTATTTCTGAAACTGGTAGCAACTCGCAAATATCACATGTCAAATATAAACTACCCTCAAAACTGTTATCAATTAAGGTAAATACACAATTCAACAAAAAATTGTTTACCTGATGCACTTGGGTGGTAGCAACCGGCATGGGCATTGGCATCGGGGCGGGCGGAGAGTTCTGCGGCGACTCTTGCATCAGCGCATGCGACGGATTGTGGGTGTAGTAATTAATAGGCACGAATTCTCCGATCAGCACCTATACAAACCCTGCATTATTAACCTCGTAGATGATAAAACCATAGGCAATACCGAAAACTACTTAAATACTCAAAACTACTATATTAAATTTTACCTGATCTTGCATAAAGCGATCTTCGTGGAGATCTCCAGTTTCGAAATGCAACCTTTGATAATGGTCACCAACCCCTTAAGATTTGGTAAAGAAATAATGCAAAAACAAGACTATTTAAAATAGGAAAATGAACACGAAGAATGCAACTAAATTCCAAGGCCAGTAAAAATACTAAGCTATTATATATCGGGGAGCCGGGGGGAATGGGAGTCACTTAAGGGAAACTCATTGTAAAGTCTCAAATTACCAATTCTTTAATTTCACTTAGTATTCATTTCAATGTAGGATTAACCCTGTATCTAGTAACAAAAGCATTTTTTCGTTAGAATAATAAATTACAGAGTAGGAGTCAATATTACAAAAATGTATTTTAACTCTAATTTCCGAAATGTGCGGGCAATGAACATGAAATTGTTAAATAAAAATAAAAGAATACAGTCTTTTCACAAAACTTCTTCAACTTCCGTTTTTTTAATCAAATTTTCTCTGGATATTTATTACCTCCGGTTTTCGAAGGCTTAGGCGTGGATTCATTTTAAGAAAATCATCCAGCCATTTGCGAATCTTTATTGAAGTTATGACGCAGCTTCAGATGTTCTGCGTACTGGATGAAATATGAGAATCACCTGACTCTCATTACCCCAATGACGGATTAAAAAAAATATATATATTATATTTAAACTCAAGAAATAATAAGTAATAACTCGAAATAGTATAGATATATTTAAATAATACAATATACGTAACGATAACTTGAATAGTAATGCATTAACTACTCACATATTCTATAGAATCAGCGATTTTTACAAGAAAGTAACACATAAAACATAAACAATGATCCCGACGACACAAAGACTATTAGAGGCCGATTGAGGTTGCGAGTGGGATCGGGGTAGCAGGAAGTACCTTATGCGATTATAGAATATTCTCTCACGTGATTGAGTTCGTTTGTTTTATGCCGAGCCTCATTACCCACTGACTCTTATTACCCCCCGCTCCCCTGTATATATATAAATATGCGTAATTTATTATCGTGAAATAAACTAGACTTAATAACCATTTACAGATGATAGGAATTTATTATAGTCTCAAAATGAAAGAATAAATATGAAGTAAAAAATATCTTGGTGCAATTCATCAAGATGTCCAATAATATTGTTTTTAGTAGTAAATTGTTACGTTTGTTTACAATTATTTCTTATAATACAAACGCACCTGTGTATACTACAAGGATTTGGGCTTTCATATCCAAATCCAAAATCGTAAATTAATAACATATAATTCATAATTAAAGGATGTCATCAAGTATTTGGCCCTTACATGTTTTTAATACTCAATCTTTTTTATAATATCAGTTAGCTTGATATCCAAAAATAACCCGTCCTTTTATTATCTGGAAGCACGGAAGGGAGATGCATCTCCCCCGCCACTGTCGATGTATATTTAGACTGGAAAATGCAATATCCATATTGGTAGATCCGGGACTTCCGTTGCGCAGGTTGATTGAAGCACCTCCCTTAATATCAAGGGTGCATTCAATTGGGTGGCAATAAATCAATATTAATATGACCTAGGTACAGACATGAGGTGAGGCTGGGGGGTACCTAGAGTATGCCCAATCACTTCTGTGTAACTTTATTGATTTACGTGTATTCCATCTCCCTTCAATTATGACGTAACAAAGCCCGGGGCTATAATTTTATGAACGTATGGGGGAACATAGGGGTCACCCTGATTTCTAGCCTATTAATTGGAATGTGTTGCATATCATTGTGACAATATAGGTATTACATAACACATAATTGGGGTAGGGGGACGCCGTTTATATGACACACTTGCTTATTATGACAGGCTAAATATAGTTTAAATTTGTGTTAGTGCTACTATACAACAAAACAAAAGTACAAATGCCAACAAATTCAATTCTTAACAAGAATATGTATTCCAGATATAACCCTGTGACTTGGAATTAGGAATCAGAAGATGGTTAACTGAATACCTATGCTTTCTTCAGACAACAAATAATAAAAAAGTATACCTGTGGTGGTGGATGGGCGAGCAATGCCTGGAGCCGGAGAAAAAAAGTTTTTACAATAAATGTTTTTGTTAAGTAAACAAGATATATTACACAGCTCTTGTATACTGATGTACATACCTGTGGTGGTAGGTGTGGTGGTGGAATATGAGTCATGATCGGCTTCAGCAGCAAAAAGGAATTATTAATTTTAGTTTCTATATATTGGCTTGTAATTTTGTACCAAGACTTTGTGCTAACTATTTTACTTACCGGTGGTTGGGGGTGAGGAATCAGCTGCTGTAAAAACAATTCCAGTGTTAGGATATAATTATTATGCCAACTATTACTTTATGTGTTAGGAAAATCAGTTAGTTACCTGTGGTGGAGGGGCATGACTTGTCATTGCCATTGGCATAGGCTGAAAATAAGGAAGCAAATTAATAGTTTAAAACCCCAAAATCAAATAAAAAATAAAGCACACAAACATAACATTCACCTTCTGGGATGAAGTTGGGGACGCTTCCATGCTGAGCTTACCCATGGCTTGATTTAGAGACCTGTTTGGGGTAGCTGAAGAATGGTTCTGAAAATATCGACTCAGTAAAAACTAGCTGTTTATATTTTTGGTCTTATATTACAAAAGTTAGCATTGCACATTTTACCATATATGTAGCTAGCTTTGACTCTTGAGGTAGCCCATTGGGAGGCGAGTATTGGAGGTAAATTGAGGGATCCATCTTGTTAATAATAAATACGAACAGTTGCTGAAGCAAAAAAAAAGGATAATTAATTATGACATTACGGTCACACAACGGGATCTGTCTATGACGCGGCGTTATCCTTACCTTAAATTATGGATTCAATATTCGTTCATCTTCTTCAGGATGCTTTAGGTATTTGCACATCATGCATGCATGCAAACACAGTGTAACACTTGTAAACCTTGGATTAATCGATTATAGTGCACCTCGAACTACAATAATGCTCTTCTGAGAAAATTTCCTTCACCATTAAAAAAGTTCATTATGGTATCAGAAAGCCGATATTTCTTACTTTGATTCACTGCACAAATTATAATCACTTATCAAATCAGAACCAATATTTTTTTATGCATTCTCAGTTAACAACCGGCGGTTGAGACACGGAGACAAATATAACAAAATGATACGGCGCAGCTTTAGCCTCTGGCCTCTGCTAAACTGTATACGTGTTTGTATAGTAAAAAATATACATAATATTCTATTATAGCTACATTACCTTATATCATAGACAATTATTATGCTGCGGAATAAAGTTGATGCTTAATAAGTTCCAAAAGTTTTGTTTTCACTGTGCATTCTATTTTGTTAGTATTATAAAAGCAAATTGACGAGTTCAGGATTTTCTTTTTACAAAACTGAATTTAAACTATAATTTATTTATAATTAGGCCAAATCAATTACTACATAATTTGTCGTACCTCAAAAAATAAAGTTTATGAAATGTTAAATTATTAGTGTCTGGCATGACTAATCAATACTTTTGCACTTGCGCTATAAAATAATTTGAAAGTTTTATTTGAAGTTGTTGCAATTGTGTAAGATAATGTACAATCAATAAAATTTACATAAATATTGTTTAAATTACATGAATAAATATATGTTTTAATATTTATAAGCATCAAACCTATAATATCACAAAAAGGTTTCAATCTGCAACCGTTCTTGGTCCCTTTGCCAGAAAAGACTTTATGCATGCATCGCAACTACTAGAAAAAAATACTGCATGATGACCTGAGTCATAATTAGGTAAAACTAAGTCTACGAATTTTAGAAAGCTTACAAAAGAGGAATGGTATAATATTAAAATAAATCTTAGGGTTCAAATTAAAATTTAGTTTGCAGTTAACTACTAAATATATTTTTGCTGACAATATGTGATAAAGTTATGCATAGCTTAAAGATATTTAATTTTTGGACCAATAAATTAACAAAGGTTTTTTATATTTAACTAGGTTTGATATAATAGCGATTGAAAAAACTTTGACTTGCCATGGCATTTCTGTATCACGGTTTACTATAGGTAGCTGGTGATACCAGCCACTTTTATAAATTTACCAATAGAACTAAAACTCTACTTATTTTTTTAGAGTTAAAAAAAATTATTAACGCGTAAGTGCTTAAGAGCAATATAAATTATGTTTATCTAAGCAAATTACATTAAATTGTGTGGTACTAAGATATATATTAAGATTTATGTAACCAATACCTAAAATTGTTTTCATTTAATTTTTTAAGTAAAAGTTAATAAAATACCAAGACTGCTTCACATTATAAAATAACAATAATAATTTATTAATAATGATTGCGTCGTTTTATTTTGTTTGGTTCAAATGACGCAAAAGCGTGATTCTGTTATTTTTATTTATAAACCCTTCCTTATGATACTGCAATGTGCAGGGTTATATATTAAATAATCAATACAGCTCTGTTCGGGCCGTAAATGTTATGTACTGCATTCAACACACACATATGTATAGGATTAGTGCTCCAGTGTGAACCTAGGGAGAAGGGCGGTCAAGGGTCTATGGTTAGTTTTTATATATCGTTTTAATAGAAGTAGGCTTTTAAACGACAAACTTAAGAAAAATCTGCTATTAAAATAAGTGCACAAGTGTCAATAAATACAACATTTTCTCAGCGAGTTATTCAATTGGTTTTTGACACTTGGTATGGCATTGGTAGTTGTACTAATTGAAAAATTATTTTATTTAGATTTTAATGACTAATAAAAATAAACGAATAGTTGTATAAATGTCGTATCTGTTATTTTCCAAGTATGCTTAACAGGTAGTGGGTTCAATTTAAGACAAAAGTTGAATTTACTTATGCTGCACGTTAAATAACAAAATGTTTTCATAAACTAAAAAAAATATTTTGAATATTATATACTACTTATAATAGAAACAAGGTTAACATTTAATCTATTTAAGCAATAAGTTTTAAAAGCAACAGCAGAATAATGCCGCTTATCGTACCTATTTGACAGATACATCTTGTCAGTGTCAAATATTTATCAAGTATTGAGTATAATTTCAATTTTTGGGAAGGTTGTAGAAATATCGTCCGTTCGATCCTAATATTTTAGAAACTACAACGTCAACTAAGAAATTGCAAAAAATATTTTTATTTATACAAAAATTTATATCTAATGTTGTAAACAGTGAATATTACAACAAATTGTTATATCTGGCCATTAATTTGATTAAAGGTGGGACTCTTACTGTGTTGACTAGTGATATATAAAACGTAGAAAATATTATATTTACCTATTTATAATCCTTAAAGGTAAAAATGGAAGCGTCCTACCAGGGAGGAGTTTCATATGAAGATAACGATCATTTCAAGCGTCTGTCGCAGACGATCACGAGTAATATCCAAAAGATATCACAAAATGGTGAGTTGCATTTCTTTGTTTTTTAAAATCTTGTTATTGTTATATAAACTGAAACTTCTTAGTACATCTGTACCATCTGCAGTTAAATACAAGTAATTGACTTTAATTACATGATTGAATGCACAATAGTGGGATGTGCATTGATATACTTGTTTGTCACAATGGCTACTTGACTAATATTCAACAAAAAAAAATATTGTATGCAGTGTCCTCCATGTCAAAGATGGTTAACCAGCTGCAGACTCCTCAGGATTCACAGGAGCTGCGTAATCAACTGTAAGTTATTATTCTGTTACTGTAACTATACATATATAAAATGTATGTTTCCCATAATACATATATCAAAAATACTTACAGACGGCAGATCCAGAACTACACCCAGAAACTGGCAAAGGACACCTCTTCATTGATTATGGAGCTGATGAAGACTCCAACAGACATCCCTGCCAACAAACTCACCCGTGAACGGCTTAGTGAAGAGTACATGGCCACTCTCAATGCTTTCCAGGTAATATAAAAAAAAGGTTTTGTATTTTAATGGCAATAAGGCTGAATAATTATTTTAAAATAAGTTATAATATATGTTGCTATAGTTGTTGATGATGAGTATGCTATTCTTCTCCTATATGTTTATCTCTGGAGCTATCACTTAATTTTGTAAATATATACAGTGTAACCTTAATATAATGACTTCCTTGATTTAAAAAATAATTTGTAAATACCCTTGAATTGTCTGTAAGAATTAATGCAAAATACATCTTTATATTACAAACATTTTTTACAAACAACCTCTTTATAAGGAATTCTCAATTATCAAAAACCTCTAATTAACAAATTTTGTCAACTCAGAACCTCTTTGTAACATTTCTTATATTAACCAATATTACCATTCCCACCAGAAAAGCAAAATATCATTAAACTATTTTTTACCTCTTTATAACAAATTCTAGACCAACATTACCTAATATATCCTTCATAATAACATTTTATGTATATAAAATGTTATTATAAAGGATATATACTGAAATATATCCTTTATAATAACATATTTATCAGTTTTGGACCAAAATATTTATTAAATTAAATAGATTTCCTTATAACTAATTAAAAAAACATATAGCTAATTAAAAAAATATTTAATATATAACTAACTAAAAACCATTATATAATTTGTTTGTGAAGGCCACTCAACGATCGGCCGCTCAGAAGAGCAAGGATGATGTCCGCAAAGCCAAGGCACAGAACATCAACATTGGAGATCCCTTTGCTCTGGGAGGTTGGTATAATTACATTAATTATTTTTATCATTTGGTCGAGATGATTGTGTTGATGGTTGTGTTATGATCTGAGATAGTTACTCTAAAGAAGGGTCAGAGATTAGTGATAATTGGAATTTGATTGTGAAAATATATATTGATTGTATAATTGCTTTTCTTTTAAAAAATCTTCTAAAAATCGATGAGTATCTATCTCACTGGTTTATTTTTTTTTTTAATATATATTTTTGTAAGCAGTGCTTATATTATTTACTCCTGAATACAAACTGTTGCTGCTTGTTTTAATATTATTTTGAGAACAATAAATGTAAAGGTGGAGTTTTACTATTTGTTTGGTCTATCATTAAACTGACCTCGCTCCTATTATTTGCTCCTGTTTTCCTCATAATCATAACTTGTTAATGATTATATGTTAACAATAGTGATTTATTTGTTAATTATATATTTAATTAGACAATTAAAAAGCCTTCTCTGATAGGTACATGTTAAAATTGTGATATTAGTATTTCAATGTATTCTTATTTTAAATATGCCTATTATTTTATGATTTGATTCTAGATAAGAGACTAAGTACGGTTAATAAACATGATAAGTGTGTTTATTGTGAATTATTCTTTGTGTTCCATATTATCTTCATGATGAAAAATGCTGACGACATAACTCTTGACTCATCATGGCTGTAATAAAATATTATCTTTTTAAAAATTAAAAGTGAAGTATTCTTCACTTTTAATTTTAGATCTATTGATTGATTCCCACAGGACTCCAGTTTTTCGATATAAAAAAATGTTTATTAGCTTTTGAAGCATCCTGTACTTTTTGTTTGATCAAAAATTGTCCAATAACCCGTCACATTTATTATATTATTATTTTTTTTTGTGTTTGTTTGGTAATCAATTAATATTTTTTTATTATGTTTGGGTTACACTATCTGGTTTGATACAATAACGTTCTATTGCGGAGGAACAATACCTTTGTAGATTTTAAAGTCTACAGCTTAAAATACGCAAATGCAATTAAAATATATTATTAAACGAAATTCAAATCATAATTTTATAGACTATGAAACCAACAAGATATAATCAAATCACAAAAAATACCTGCTTGCCTTGTATTCTGGAATAATATTTATAACATCAATTGATTTTAACCACACTACAGGATCTCTGTGTGTACGTTGTAAGCGTAGTTTGTGATGTATGTGTGCGTGTGGTTTTATACTGTAATAATTGATGATTCAAAAGTGTATGTAAATGACTACTTGAATGAAGATATTTAGAATTTGAAATTTGTGCAGGTGGGGAGGGCGTGGAGCTGGGCGAGCGGGTCGTACGACAGTCGCAGCTGTCGACCGGGTCTGAGCGTGAGCTGCAACAGCTGGAAGAGCGCGAGAGAGACATCCGACAGCTTGAGGTCACGGATTACATTTTATTTATTACAATATAAAATATGTTTCTTTACTTTGTAGCTACCAATATAGCTTATAGCTTGTTCATCTTCATTATTTATTTCAAGTTTGTTGTTTGTATGTGGTTGTTTTTATTCATTATATTGTTTAAAAAAATCTTTTCTGATACGAACTATTCTTATTATGATCCACTGATTATATATCCCCAGTGTGGATACGTTATTAGTGTTTTCTCGCTGTTGATACTTATTATCTTGTACTAGAGTTGTTTTAAAAAAACATTTCTTGCAAAATCTTTGAAATAACCTTTTTTTTCAAAGTAATGGCTTCAATAATAATGAAATAATTACAGAATGATATACTGGACGTGAACCAGATCTTTAAGGAGTTGGGCACCATGATCCACGACCAGAGTGCCGTTGTAGAATCCATTGAGTCCAGCGTCGAGTACACCGCTACCAATGTAGAGTCTGCCACCCGTGAGCTCAGAGAAGCGGCCACCTACAAGGTACTAGTACTAATAAAATAATATACGTAATATATGCCATCTATGTCCTGCCCTAATAATAAAACACTGGAATTTCTGATTTTTCCGTGATACCTTTCTTAATTGTGAATATTAACAATTAAAGTTTCCATCAAACACAAAATAATTTCATGAAAATCGATCTAGCCATATAGGAGAGGTTTTCAATGACATTCAGAAAAAAATGTTTTAGTTTATTTAATCTAATGGAGGAAAACAAAAACCATATTATATAGATAATTTTAAAAGTTATCTGTAATCATAGTATAGTACAAGTCCCATAGTGATTTCATATTATGTCTCACATTAAAGTTTCTTTAATCATTAAAATACATAGTTAAACCATGGGCTTAGGAACATAAAAGGAGTATATATTTTTGTAGTGTTGATCGTATTGGTACCTACTAATACCTATATATATATAAATATATAAAACATGGTATATTAAGAATATAATTGTTATTAATAGAACAAGCTCCGCAAGAAGAAGATCTACCTGACGCTGATCGTGTTGGTGATCGTGGTCATACTGATAGTGGCGCTGCTGGTTCGCTGAGGGTTGCTCCTGTATACCTTGCTGTACTGGCTGGGTAGTCAAATGATCATCAACCACGTCTACGATATCACCTTCTATGACCTATTTTTGATGTTCTATTATACCTTTTTCTTTTAATTTAATTTATTATTTACTAATTATTGTACATCACAGAAAATATAATGATCACGGAATAACAAAAATCTCAGAGGAAATACTAAAGACGCTCTTATCGTCTATACGCGATTTCTTCCAGACATTTTATTGTTGTCCGGTCATTAATATATGATACGGAGGAGTCTTTAACTTCTGAATGGCTATAGAATTGTATGTCGTCTGCATTCATGTTATGGAAAGAAAAAAATATATTGAATGATAGAATTTATGAAAATTTCAAACGTCACTTTGAGGTACCCTCTTGCAACGTTGTTTTTTTTTGTGTTTTATTTTATATACGCATTCGTTGATTTAATTATGTTTGTAGTTTTTATTTACTCTTCATTGAATTCTTATTTGTATTCGAGGTGATCTTAAAAGACAGAGAGTGTTGTGTAAATATAAGTTGTGGCGTCATAACTTAGTTTTTCAGTGCTTTCATTCAAGGACACATGCGTTGTAGCTTGGACATCTCACATCATACTAGTATAGCTCACTGGATACGTCGCTTGTAGTGTTTAATTATAATCTGCGAAGCGGTTTTAAAACCTTACACCACGTACCTTAAGACAATGAGATTGTTGGCAAAGAATTTAGAACGCAAAGCGATTAAAATGTAATATACTTTATCAACGTGATTGTATGATAAAGTTATCTTTTAGATATTATTTTTTTGATATTTCATGTTATATTGTAAGGCTTATTCGATTTATTTGCGAAGTTGAGAATTATTGATTATTATAAACCGTTTCTATTTGTATATATTGTGGCCTAAAAATGATGTCAAAATTATTTCTTTATATTTTATTAGTAATAGATACAATTAATTAATTAAAATAATTAATTATTCAATCAATTATAGCAGAATGTTAGGTTAGTTTACTTATCACAATTAAATAGTGGTTGATAAGTACATCTCCGACAGTAACATTAAACTTCAATTCAGGTTGAAGTTTAATGTTTGTTTCTTTACATAAACAATTATCTTGTTGTTTTCATGAAAAATCCAATTATTACGAAATGTCATCTACGTGTGTGCATTATAAGTTATTTGTTATAATTCTTTTAAGGTGCTGGATAATATTATTTTACGCTATATTAATTAATATCC
The DNA here is from genome assembly GCA_963555665.1 of Dircenna loreta. NCBI lineage: Eukaryota > Metazoa > Arthropoda > Insecta > Lepidoptera > Nymphalidae > Dircenna > Dircenna loreta. Next base: position 11,206,930 of record OY743092.1, read on the forward strand.
ATGTGAAATTATAAATTATATTAATATAATGAATAAAGGAAACTGATTAGATGTATATAATGCATATGATACTACAGGATAACCGCAGTGGCCCTTTAACACTGTGAAGCTTTTTCTATACCTTATATTTAAATATACACCATTGTGTAATACTACTTTTACTGGCTCTTGCGGAGGACACTGAAATATCTAAGGGAAATTACCATTTAAGTGATAATCTGAATGGGAACCAGTAGGTAAATAACTTACTCTCCTTCCGCTATATTATAAGTGTGTAGTCTAAGTGTCGTATACAAGGTGTTTAGAATATCATTAATATAATAATTGTTGGCAATGTAAATGTAGCATTTGAATACATTATACGCGCTCCTTTTTGTCTTTATTTGTATTTAGGCGAGTTGTTCTTCAACTCTGATTGCTTTATTAGTTTATTTGCTGGAAAGATTCATCGAATCGGTTTCTTAAACATTTTATTTACATTAAAACAAATTATTTTTCTACTAACATATAGGACTAAATTTCATTATTCTATGCTTTTACATTAGATTAAGATTTATAAAATTAATGTTATCCTATCACTATCCGATACCTAAATGTACTGAAGGTGTCGGTGTCCCAAGTATGTGTTAGACGTCTAACGACTTGAATATACCCATCGTCAAGAAAACTTATTGGACTTTTATTTTATCCTTTAGCATGTAAGCGCATATTTCTAAGTAGTTCTAAGTAGTAAGTAACTAATACACCCATACATCATTACAATTGAACGGGCGAAAGCGATGGAAATATATTATATTTTTCATGTGTGTTGATTGGTTTATTTATTTAAATATTAAAATATTTTAAACATTATTAATAATATGCCACGATTGTGTTTAATTATTAATAATATTTTTAAATTTAAAATATTTACTCTGATTCTTCTGTTGGTTCTGCGAAATGTGTCTATTGATTATGAATAATTGAGTAATATTATTAGCATACGACTATTTAAACTATAGGTTATAATTATACCATTTATCATAAAAGATTTTGCGAATGTCATTTGCAATATTTGTATAAATGGGCTATATTTATATACTATTAATAGTAGTTACTCAATTTTCCCAAAGGGATTACAATAACATTCAAAGTAAAGACTAACTCTAGATCTTTTATATATATATATATATATATATATATATATATATTTAAAACTATATATACTATTTATAACTCAAGAACAGTCGAACCGATTTGGCTGAAATTGGTGGGGCGGCAGCTTAGAGCCAGCCGTTCGATCGCGTTCATTTTTTTAAAGTGAATTATTTTATTATTATCTGACTGTCACAATTATCTGTTAGTTCTATACTATTCTAATAGATGGCGGTTTAAGCGTATTTGTTGACTGGATTGACTAAGTATCCAATAGATGGCTCTCTGGTAAAATAAAAACGTTACATATAAGCTAAAACTTAATAGAAATACCGACCACATGTTGAGGGTAAAGTATAAGTTAAATTTATATTATAGGAAACAATACTGTGAAAGTCAATATATATGTAACATTTTTTATTCTACGACTATTAGACATCAGACAGTCTATGACAATTAGATATAAACTTGACACTGACAGTGTAATAGTGAACAATTAACTTTTTCATTACGAATTTATGTCTACGAATAGATTTTCATCTTATACACTCCTTTTATACTCCTAAACTTGAACTGTGATAAATCTCATATTAAGATATTATTCTATATCAATATTATACGAGTTAAGGGCTAAAGTTTGTATGTTTGTGGGTTTATGCTTTATAAGTATTTTGTTTACTTTGGAGGTAATCTTCAAAGTAAGCTAAGCAAATCTAAAAATATCTTATACAATATTTAGAAAAAACTTTTATGTTGGATCTATGCTATATTATATTATTCCCTTGAAATATTAATGGGGCTTTTAGTAGAGAACAATTTTGCCCGGCCGGTGTTCTAGTCCTCGCGGGCGGAGTAGCGGGCAACAACTATAGATAAGATATTAGCTAGTAATCCTATCTCCGGATAAAAGTGGAAAAGGAAAAAAATACCACTGATTATAAAACAACCCCCGTACTAGCAGTGTGGATAAAGACAAAAAAGTTCCAACCATAGGGACTGCCGATAGAAGTGACAACAAATAACCTATAATTTTAGTATTAAAATTAGAAAAATGAAAAATTAGAGAAATGTTTAAATTAAAATTATAAATATCAGTCTAGTTTTCACATCTATCGACGCTACGATCAACACAAATATATTACGGTCTGTAAAGAAAATGACAAAATATAAATACAATTACTTAATAAATTGACATGACAATTTATATACAATTTATTTTTTTATGCATAGTATAATTGCATGTACATAAATATCAACATACTTTATTTTTAACACTTTAATTGTTTGCATGCAAAAAAGGAAACCCTCTAGAAATTAAAAAGGCAGTTTTAAATAAAATAAAATTAGATTAATAAGTCCTAACTGGGCGAGAACCTCACCAAAAACGTCCATATATGCTCTTGCTGGTTAAATAATCGTTAAATCCTAAAACATGAACCTACTAATAGCCTTTTTTCCTAAATTCAGTAATTGTCCGAGGAACAAATAAGAGACTGGTGGATAAAAAAGTACCTGAATATGACCTGATAACAAAAAAGTTTTGAAACAACTAATAAGGAAAACTATGTTTTTCCTAAGAACTAAATTCTTAGAGTACAGTAATTCCTCCAGCTATGGAAAGTGTAACCAATGCTAATGATTTCTAAATCTGGAAAACCACAAAAAGAAATCACTTCATAAAAACTAATCAGTATACTTTTAAGAAACATAGAAACTATTGTAGGCCAGTCAAACAATACAAGTAAGACTCTTCTTGATAGTCTTCCAGCCCTTTACACTAGTGGGGCTGGTCCAAGTTGGCGAAATAACTAAACATCTATATTCTACGGGAAAAAAGAAAAAGATTATTCAAGGTTCAGCATTCAAGTTCAAGTTCAAGCGTAACAATTTCACCATTCGCTGATGACACTATACTATACTAGCGAGCAATAGAAATGTAGTGGCTTCAAACACCTTACCTCCCTTAAAGGCTTAGACTCGAATTGCAATTTAAATATGTAAACAGAATGAAATCCGTACACGTCACTCTCGTATTATTTAAAGGAAATTGCAATAACACCAGTACGTCTAGATGAAAAAGTTAAAGTTAAAAATTATACTAAAAAATATATCTGATTATATCTCGACCGCCGTATGTTATGGCGTATTTGAACTCAGAGAGACGAAATCAACAAAACCTATGCTGGATTACAATGAAATCGAAACTTTGTAAATTAAAATAATATAACCTTTTTCTTTACAGTAGTGAAAAGTCGGTGTAAGAATTTTTGCAATGGCTTGTGCCTACCTGAACTAGCAGTTAAGAAACATTATTATTGTACCTCCAGTTCCCCTTTACTCTCTATTATTACAATTTATTATTTTTTTCGTATACAGTTTATTTGCTTTTCACTTAGAAATGAAATTGAAGATGATTAGATGAATTAAAACACCGATTATTATAAAATCACATTTTAATATACTCATAATAAAGTACACACAAATAATAATAAAAATAAAAACAGTTTGCTTAGATTGAGATTCTAAAATCTTGGATTTATAAATTATTTTGTATTGTTCTTCTACAAAGCCTTTTAGCTTGAAAAGTTACTCGTGACGCGACTTTACTCCCGTGAAATCCTCCTCTGCACGTGTGTGTGTGTTTGTATGAGTGTGAGTCGCGTCAGCACGCAAGTTTTCGTGTCAGTTCTATGAACACTACTGGGAGCTAGCTACGGAACAGCTACAAGAGAATTGAATCCATCGTCTACGACTACAAAAAAGATAGATAATTGAACTTGCACTCTCGTCGCCAAGCAAGTGTCGAAACGCGTCAAAAACAGAACTTAACAATTAATACCACTCGTAATACTGGTCAAAACAGGTAAATCAATAAAAACAAATCTAAAACCATCTCACTCGAAAAATCGTTCACAACACTTCGATAGCGGGCCCTGTTGGAGTCCGGTTGATACAAACGTAAACAATAATGAGCGTGCAGCCCTCGCTCCTAGCACCCTCTATTAATATATTATTTGATTATTACAAACTTGACATTAAATGCTCGTAGTTAGTATGAACCGTGGGTCCTAATTAAATACTCTTAAAGTTACATTGATATATGAGCGCTGTTCCCATTCCTTCTTCTTGTCCTAACCTAAGCTGTTGTCCTCCAGATATGTACACTTACAGTTACCTACTCCTCGATGGCACGACCACAAACAACCCACGTCAATCTTTGGATAAGGGAATGCAATTTATCACATACATCTAAAATAAATAATTAAAGCTCCCTATTAACAAATACTAAGAGCGTAAGCGAGTCTAACCCTAGGATAGTCGAAATAGTATTACAACTTAACCGATAGATAGATCAAAAACTAATTGACTGAAAACAGATATGATTGTTCGGATGAAACGAAAATTATAATCAGGTAACGCAACCGTAATAAAGAGCGCGCGAGCGTGCTTTCGTATGTAGGTGTAGAGGGTGTGGGTGTGGTTGTGGGTATGGGTGTAGGGGGTGAGGGTGAGGTGGTTATGAAGTTGTGTGGGCGTCTAGCAGACCACGGCCTCGGAGATGGGGTTCTCGGTGATGCGGATGACGGGCGAGTGGCGACACGCGCGTGCGTCCGACAGCCGCCGGAATAACACGATCTTCGTCGGAGACAGCGGCGCCACTGTACAGAATAAAAACAACATATAGTGCAACAACCATTTCAGGGTAATTATATTATAATGTTGTATTTTAGTACGACAATTTTTTTTCTTTTATTTTTAGACTTAATCGGAGTAAGTTATTCTTTACGTCCTTTCAGGCCTTCACCGAAACCATTTTATTAAAATAATTAATTTTGTAACATCAGTACACGCTAATTACAATTCAGTCAGATCAGTACAATTTCAACATTAACTCTTACATACATAAATATTGTTCTTTTTGGTAGTGTCTGGCTGAAGATAAATATTTAATTTAAAATATTATCTAAAAATACATTTAACATACATTACATATTCATACCAATTTTCTATTGAATGTTTAATATATGGCAAAGGCGATAACAAATATTATTATTGTTAAAAGACATCATAATCAAGATTATCTAAAACAAAAAGTAACAATAAGTGATCAATACTTCAATTATAATTATTCTTTATTGAAAAGTCCTTTATTCGTGTTATTTTTAGCATGATTCTAATTATATAATAAATTGTATGTAAAAAAAAATATAAATGAATATGTGGACTGTGTAATACTTTTCGAATAAGTAAATAGCAATAATCCATAAACTCAATACAACGGAAATAATAAAACCAAGCAAAACTTACACAAAGGCGGCACTAGTCCGGCTAGACAGTTGCGAAGGCGGGTCTAGTCTGGTGGCTATGTGTGTGTAGTTTATGCAGTGCCAGTACCGCTGCACAGAAACACATGCGTGGACTACCTACTGGGCTGGCTGCACACTGCACAGTAGCTAGTACTATTATTTTATAATACTAGACTATAACTAATGCAACCAGCCTCAGCAGACAATAGAAATAAAAACATAAAGCGTGACAAAAATAAACATTGTAATTAGCGCCATCTATACGAGCTAAGATGTTTTATACAAGGGAACAGGGCTTGGCTTATCAAATTCAGATCCAGATGAAATATTAATTGATAAAACAAACCCTTGATAAAGATAAATAAGGTGCTAGAAAAAAGTTTTAAACACAATATTTTGTACTAAACAAAGATGTCTTTCTATGAATTTATTTTTCTAGCAACCTGAATAACAACAAACATATATATTACAACATTGAAATCTACAGTGATGAAAAAAATAAAATATCGGTATTTTTTTTTTGTCTAATTCATTTTCTTTATCGAAATGAAGATTAAGTTAAGTAGGCACTCAGTATTGCTACAGCGATTGTAATAAACAATTTAATAATAATAAAAAATAATACTGTGCATGCTAATTATATGAAGATGGCAATAACTAACTAACGGATTGCCCCCAAATAGCATAGGCTGGTTTCTGAACAGACGATGGATCGAATTTATTTTACGTGGAACAAGTACCTGTTATTATCATCAAGTATGAAGTCATATCAAAATTAACCAACCAAACCTAGACACGGTGCATCTAGTTACATTCGTTTTGAAGACTCAGTAAAATGCATCCATCAGCGTATCTTCAGGTCAGTCTGTCAAACCCGACGGTCAGATCATATCAAACGTAACAAGATATGGCTATACACGGCTCACCTAATTATATTCGTTTTGAAGATTCAGTAAAATCCATCCATCAGCGTATCTTCAGGTCAGTCTGTCAAACCCGACGGTCAGATCATATCAAACGTAACAAGATATGGCTATACACGGCTCACCTAATTATATTCGTTTTGAAGATTCAGTAACATCCAACCATCAGCGTATCTTCAGGTCAGTCTGTCAAATCCGACGGTCAGATCATATCAAAGGTAACAAGATATGGCTATACACGGCTCACCTAATTATATTCGATTTGAAGATTCAGTAACATCCAACCATCAGCGTATCTTCAGGTCAGTCTGTCAAACCCGACGGTCAGATCATATCAAAGGTAACAAGATATGGCTATACACGGCTCACCTAATTATATTCGTTTTGAAGATTCAGTAACATCCAACCATCAGCGTATCTTCAGGTCAATCTGTCAAACCCGACGGTCAGATCATATCAAAAGTAACAAAATAAGCCTATACACGGCGCATCTAGTTACATTAGTTTTAGAGATCCAATAACATCCATTCATCAGCGTTCCTTCAGGTCAGTCTGTCAAGTCCGACGGTAAGATCATATAAAGAGTAATAAGACAATCCATAACTCGGCACACCTAGTAATCTTCGTAGATACAGTGACATCCATCCAACAGTGTACGTACATTAATTATTGCATTAACCACAAGGAACTTGAGTCGATAAGGTAACCAAACCAAACCAAAGATTCAGAAATGGTCTCAATAAATATAGAACAGAATAATTGATAATAATAACAATTTTAGCATCATAATCATAATCTGTAAGATATGCAAATTATGGACGGTTTCTTCTTAAATAAACTTGGTTAATATTTTGGTGAAAATTATAATCGAGACAATCTCAAAATATTATATAGATTTAAATAAACTAGCGACATCTACACTAACTAATATATAGCTAATAAGTGCTGCTAGTACGTACCATTGGGATCTATTAATATCAGAGTCAGTAAATATCTTGATGACGTGATGTATATTATATTTATTATTTATCTAAAGACATTGAACCAAAATAAAATAACTATCGGATGAATGTATTATTTTGTGATGCCTCCAGTGGCGTAACTACCGTATGACTAGATGGTTCTGTGCCCCAGGGCGTCCAAGCTCAGGGAGCCCCTCGGACTCTTACTTAATGTAAAATGAACTAGTAAAAATGTCTCCTCCCACATTCTGATTATAAATAAACTAGATTTTAAATAAACTACATTCCAAATAATCTAGATTCCAGGAAATCAGCTTTAATAATGGCAACTAATTTGGAAAAGTACTGGAAAATCCCCAACTAATCTCGAACATCATTGTTTGAAACTTGCAAGAACCCTGTATTAGGCTGGTTTTAGAGTCGTACCGTGGAATAAATAAATTTGGTGGTCGAATACGGAACCAACGATTTTAAATAGTTTGTATAATATATTAATAATATTTAGTTAGAGCCCTAGTTTATTTTTAGCGCTAGGGCCTAGTTACCTAGCTACACCACTGGATGCCTCTACATACAATATCTATTTAAGCGCTAACCTAATGATAGGATTGTTTCTCATTTTATTCTTATCTATTCCAAACCACTATTTAATATTATAAAATTTCAAATTAATATTAATTGAAAATACCGTCCCATTCCTCAATGCCAGTAGTCGCAGGTTCGAGTCCTGCTGGTGTTGATGAATTTTTCGTATAATTATTTTTTTGTATAATTACAAAAATAAAATCACTTCTTGCATGTGTATCTCGCAAATACGTTTTGTGATTAATGTTTGATACAAGTGTCAAGTACAGGTCGGTCGGTTTACCTCACCTTAGTTAGTCAGTCAGTCAGTAGAGGTTACTCACCATATCCCTCCCCCTGCAGAAACAAACGGAATGCCTCTGAGATCTTGCCCGGCTGCTCTTCAAGCACCATGGCCGCGTCAGAGATCTGAAATTATACGTCATTTAGGCTGAGAACTTAACATGAAATTTGTAAGCTTTATCTTTTTGTGTTCCTAAATAATAGGAATGAAATGTTTTTTTAAGTCCACCGTATAATTCTGAAATTAAAATGGTAGATTTGTAAAAAAATCTCAATAAAAATGCGATGTCATCAGATTAATATACACTTATACGAAGTAAGTAGGGCACTCCGAAAATGTTGTAAAACCAGTTTTTATGTATACAAAGCAGCTGACGAGTATGATTAATTTTCAAATTCAATTATTTACCAATAAAAACATATTTATTTATACAAGGATGAAGAAACAGTCGTCGTCTTTTTAGTGGTGTTTTGGTAGAAAATGTGCTACAACAATTTCGGATTATCATCTACGAGATTCTACTTAATATTCAGATTAGATAGGGAAAGGTTTATTATATTCTACACAATCACCTTGGGCTAAAGAGTTTGTTTCGTGCTCGTACCACACAGACTAATACTGTTGTGTGTATGTGCTTATGTGTGGCTCTCTGTGTATACACATACCTTCATCCAAGTAGAGTTTGATGGGTGAAGACGGCTGTTAAGCGTGACGGTGTGTTCGAGGTGCGGGGATAGCGCACCGCCCAAATTGAGGACAGGCGGGCGCAACGTGGCGGCGTGACGGGTGATGTTGAGGTCGGAGCGGCGGGCGTAGCTCTCGACCAACATGGCGAGGTTGCCCGCGTTCACGTGGCGACGGAAGTACGAGCGGTACATCGCGCTGAGATCCGCATTGCGTTCTTCCGGACACTGTGGGTGATTTACATTATTTGGTACTCGATGCAAATAAATATTGATTACAGTTTAGTTCACAATGCCTTCGAAGTAATTTTAGAGAGGTATGTAATTGATATATAACTTTGTTAGCTTAATTGATATAATATTTATAAGTAAACCAAATTCAATAACGTATCATTTAAAAAAAACTTAAATTAGGTTAAAAATTAAAGAATAACTTATTACTGTAATAACTTGAACATTTTACAATTAAATTAGTCTAAAATGTGTAAATAGAGTTGCTTGTATGCAGTGATTTCTTTACGCAACGCATTAGATAAAAATATGTATTTTATAAAGCCAGCTATGCTGTGTCAAGCCAAGAGTCATTTTTGCCCTTATTATAAATTATTGTTATTATTGTAATTAGTAAAAAATAATTAATAAATCTTCAAGGTGATTGGTAATAATAAATAATCGGTAATGTTATAATTCTGAATATGAAAAGTGCGGATAAAGCTCATGGACAGTTCATGTTGAGAGAATTCTCGATTGTAACCTAAAAAATGTGAAAATGTTGTTTGTGATTGAATAAATACATGGGACTATAGCGCCGTTTTAATTAAATAAAGTTTTTTCACAGGCCAGGTCATTACAAAACGGAAACTTAATTAATAATTAATTGAATGATATTAAAATGGCCTGAACCTAAATCATAGTGCGAATCTCCTAAAATCAAAGCTCGCGACTCCAATTTTACTCTTCAAATAGATTGTCATTAATAAAATCCGACAAGGGAGTTGCCTCTGCTTATGAACAATTGTGTGCCAAGGAATATTACAGTTTAAACTGTATATTTAGACCAGGGTGCTACGGTGGGTTTAAAGCAATCACTACCAAGTTACTCGTATTTCAATATTTAATATGAGTATGGCGTTGAAAAATACATATGACAAGCCCTCTGAGTTTATATCGCCAGACTTCTCAGGTCTGTGGCAAATATAGGTATATAGATTTTATTTAAAGAAAACTAACTTTCAATAAGGATTTTGTTTTTGATTTTGAAGGCTGGTCCTTTTCTGAGAACCTCTACCATACAATTAGTCTGTGAACATTCTAAGCGCAACGTTTGAAATAAACACTTAAAATTGGGACGGTTTCGGCGCCTAAATACTCCTCGGAGTCCTTTACCTCATAATATATGTATATGCAACCATTTAAACAAACGTCCAACAGCGTAACTAAACAATTATAAAACCCATTATAAAAGAAAATACAAACAAAATTCTCCGCTAAATATATTTGCGTGAACGTAAAATGCTAACCGCAGTTCAGTTATAATTAACTGTGTTTGACGATGAAAGTTATTCAACGTTTGTAGTTTGAAACTGTTTTGATTGCTTTATTTTTTCATTTTACGATTATACTGGTTTGTTTTTTTAAAATGGATAGAGAAAAATTTTTTATACTAAAGTATATATAAAACTATCAAAACAAAACTTGTTACGTCATTTTGAAATATAACGTACGTACGTTACGTAAATTTGTAATATTTGTTTTAGAACATACTTTAGATGTAATTCAAACGAATTGCTTCCCATTAGATTTCTACAATAGACACATAGCTTTCCAAGATTTATTTGTATACACATGCAATACTGTCTTTCATTTAACACCCTCGAACAAATCATTTTTCGTCTGTTTATGTGTGCGTAGTCGGTGACAGGGTCCTCTCAGAAGTTAGACGTTCTGTAACGTAAGGTACTCCGGTTAGGAGCCCTAGGGACAATATGACATCTCTTAATATAAACTATACGGTTCGGATTATGTTTGTTGCTAACATATACAAATTGTATATGTGTTATTTGAAAATTCGTAATTGTGGTGCCCATATATTATGCACGATAGATTCTCAGATAGTCTGATCTAAAAGGCAGAAGGAACGAAGGGTCGAGATCAGCAAGTCTTAGACACGTTCCTCCAGATCGCTTTTTCCATCTTATTATTTTCACATAAGTATTATGTTATAAAATGCGCTCTGTTACACCTACAGTATTTTTTAACATTACTTCCAAATAAAACTTTATAATATCTATTTTTTATCACAAAGGTTTAATATCGGACCGGAGAAAAGGCATTAGAAATATTCGCAACAGCTTTATATAAAGTCGCATTTAGTTGAGCGCTGAAATACGGTTTTCATAAGTGGTGATACGGCTCCGCTATGATTTTATCCATTTAATAAGGATCATAAGGGTTTTACTACATGTTTTCTGTTAAAAAATATAAAAATATATTATCATAAAACCTTATTCTCTTACCGGAAAAGGTACATACGCGTAGCAGAAGTAATAAACACAATTAATTAATCAAAACAAGATGTTTAAATCCATTCGCCATTTCAATTATATAAATCGCACATGTACAAAATTTAAATCAGAATAAACACATATGTCAGGAACACATACCCTTCCAAAGTGGTACCACATGAGGTAGTCCACGACGGCAGGCGTCATGCCGCGCGCGCGCAGCGAGCGAGAGTTCATCTTGTGGGACGCCCATTCTATCCAGCCAGACTGGGTGGACGAGCAGTTGATCAGGGTCAGTGCGTCTACCTGGAATTTGGATGTTACATGCTAAAACAACAGACGGACAATTACAATAAAATATTAAAAAAAAAACTAAAATAAAATAACTTATATCAAAAAAATATGTCCCTTCTTATAAAAAAAAATATATTATTATTTTTCCTAACCTAGCTTTGTGCTGTTTTCCGATCCTTCATTTCGGTAGTTGCTTATATATATTTATTGACCTTGGTTCAGAGCTAGACGTAAATATATATGTTTTGTTGTGTTTCAGTAGCTTACGGCATTTGTCCCTTGTAGAACTTTTGTACAAAATTAATGTTTTAAATAAAAAAAACTAAATTCATTTTTGAAATGTTCTATAAAAATTTATATTTGATTAAAATGTAACTTTTGCAGGTATTTTAAATCAGGCTATAGTTAGATTAATGTTTTTTCAGTCACTCAGTAAGGTTAACATATTAGCCTAGTACAGTTCAATTGAAATGTAGTTAGTATTTGATATTCCTATCTATCGTTTACCACAACATAATCTATATGATCAAATCACAATGGATAATTTTTTTATAGACCAGACGTTTTTATAAAGAGATATATTCTTTATTTTTACCCAAATGTTTTTTATTTTTAAAGTTTTTATACCATTTTAAGGATTTCGTAACAATATTTAAAAAAAAATACAATAAGTTGCGAATTCAAATCTATGAATTTAAAAAAAATAAATTGCAGGACACATCACTAGATTGTATATTTTTTCACCTTGTTTATATAGATTTGTAGTGAAACAACTTTCCAATGTTGATGTTTTGTTTTTTCGGCTTGTTTAGACAGATTTTTAATTGGACTCATTAGGCGGCGTTGCGCTCAGGTTGTAGGTTTTTAAAAATTACGGAGCAGGACAAAAACTGTAGAGCCGTATATATATAGGGCGTACAATATTGGTTGAAGTTTCAATAAATTGCAAGATGTTCTGAAATGCGACGTGCACTTGTGTCGAGTCATTTCAAAACTGCTGTGTGGAAACGGAAATGTTTTATATGAAAAAAAAAAAACGCAATTCGCAATGTTCTGGAACGTATACTTAAAAATAAGAAGACAAATGAAGGACATTTTAAGCTTTAGAAATGCTTAAGAAATGTTTTTTCTCGTAAATAAAATGGTCACAGCTTTTAGAGTTTTAAGAACGTTCTTTCAATGAAGTCTTATGTTTTTATTAAAACAAAATGTACATTTTGAAATTCAAGTTAGACTTCACCACCAGAGGCACTCTTAACGTTCACGTGTTTGTGTTATCTTTGTATAGATGGCGCTGTAAGCATTCTATTCGTTTCTAGTAAACAAGCTCTGCAGAAATGAAAGCAAACATTTTTATCAATCTTTTACGAAACATTTGTTGTTGATTCGTTAAGGGTTCGTTTGTAAGGGAATTAAGTAATTTTACTAGTTTTTCAGAAACAATCAATAAATGTATTATAACACTAGTGTGTTATAATACATTTTTGGTGTTGTGTAATACATTGTTGGTTAATAACTATATTACATGAAGTATATACTTCATAAGGAACTTCTGAAGAGACTAGCAATGTCACGAATGTTATTTTGGGACATTCGCGAATGCGAATGCGAATATCTACTCGTACTACCGATATTCGCGAAAGGGAATGTAAAATATTCAGTTTTTGTTTAACTTTCATAGAAGCATATGTTTTCGATTTTTACGTTGCATTATATCTTTTTTGTCTGATAAATTATAATGAAAATGTAATTGTAAAGATTCATTGTCCAAAGTAAAGAAAATAAATAAAAAAAGTCCAAATGATACAATATGGACCGATGATGTGATTAGGTTAAGTTACTAATTGTTGTATTAAAAAACATAAAAAATTAATGAATTTTTATGGTGGCATGGATGAACTATTATTATCATATTGGTTTATGCGAATGCGAATATGAGAAAACATGTGAACGCGAATGCAATTGCGAATATTCGTTACATCACTAGAAGAAACTTCATGTCTATTAAGTTGATCGAAATACGTCAGTTGGTGCTTCAATGCTAACATCAAAATTTGTATGAAATAGATTGAGATAAATTTCTGAATGAATTGTCGATAAAATTAATCAAAATTTCCGATGTACTCTGTAACTAGTTATGTTGAGCCAAACGTTAAGTAATAATGGTCTATATATTCATTTGAGGCACTAAGAAACTGCACAATTGTCTTGAAAAAGTCTGACAACCTAAGAATACAACTCACCTTATCTGGATTGGTCAGAGCAAAGCGCGCTAGGATGTTGGCTCCGACGCCCACACCGAAACCAATGAAGCTCTTGACCCCGAAATGAACCAGCACGTAGTTGATTTGGTTCGCAAGCTCGTCCATAGTCGGATAAACGTAACTGAAACAAACACACGTAACTATTTATAGTATAGAGTGGGTAAAAAGCCACCAGACATGGTCACCACTATATTGGTTTAAATATTTGAAATATAATATCGTATTGGTAATAATTTGGATTCCACCATACTTGACAAGTTGGAGTCATGAGCGTGCGTCGGTAGAACAGTGTTATGTAACACTGCGCCAACCCGTACCTGCGCGAATACATCGCACTAGTTGTATTCATGTAAAATGCTAATTTATACGAGCGTCTTAAATCGATCGATTATTTTGTGATTCGAGTTTTCTTGAAAGCTTTTGGCGCTCAGAATATTAAACCACTTGACGGATGAGAGTTTGGCTATTGTTTCAAATTATAACTCAGGAGTTATATGAGAGTGTATATTATTTACTTTGCTGTAGCTTCGTGCGATTTGATAAAATATTCTATAATATTGTACATATATCGAAAAATTAAGAGTGGTAATAAAAAACAAATAAATTAGCGTAACATATGTTTTATAAAACGTATCGCTATTTGTTGACTTAAACGGCCTGTTCCGTATCAGATCGTAAGCAATGGACATTTTATTAAAAGTCGAATAGTAGAGGGCTGGGCAGACGTCGTGACTCGTAAGTCAGTAGCCCGCGCCGTCCCGTACCGACTATCGAGCGACGGTTACATAACACTGCGGTAACAAACACGAATCTAAGTCTATCCTCATTTTCCGATCAATTAATTTCTTATGAAAAAAAAGCTTCAACTACCGTTCATTCTGCTTTCATTAATTGTTAGACAGCCGGTACAGGAGGCATTCGGTATATCTATGAATACAAAACAGACGACCCTACTTAATACTAGAATGTTAATAATAAGTAAACTTCTAAGTCGAGTAGTGGAGGCGCAAAGTCAGCTGTAAATTGTTTGTCCAGTTGAAGTTGTATCGAATTGACAATTGTTACAAAGGACTTATTTACAAATTAAATAAATTTTAATATATAATTTTTAAGGCTGGGTAACTATAATTTATTACAGTATACCGTCACGGTCATCTACGTAAGTTTTAGCTACTATCTCATTTTTAAGACGCGTAAGGAAAGAGTTATTTTGTATAGGTTATAAGTATAATACCTTATACATATGTATTTGTATTTTGAATATTTTTTCAGTAGAAGGAGCAATAAGACTATTTTTAGAGATACACTTATAGGTTAATAGGTCTTTCTACTAGAATATTCTATGAGAACATTGGCCCTTAGGCTCTGTATGTCATACATACGAATATGAGCGTAGCAGTGGCCGCCGGCGGCGCCGGGCCGTCGCGACGGTGTCCTATTAATGCAGTTTATTCACCTACACTTTCATCAAACATATACAATTTTCAAAGTGACATACTATTTGTACCCTACTAGTTTCTTTCAAATAAGAACATTACGAAAACCAGATACGTGTACACGTAAAAACTGAGAGTTCATTTAATGGAATGTTAATTAATAAATTTGTTAATATTTAACAAATAAGCGAAATGTACTAGCTTTCTGGACACTTTACCAAAATTACCAGAAACAGACTTAAAGAAGTAAACCCAAGCGATGCCGGATCTAACGTAAAATAAACTTTTGCTTTTCGGATAAATTTAATTATATTTTACCAAGAAAAATTTCATTTCAAATTATAATTTACTAAGTAATGTTAGTGGCCCTATTAAGTAAACTTTTGCTATTATACCCTCAACGGCTTTCTGCAGTAAGAACAGAATAACAGACATTTTAAATTGATATTGGCATGAAGTCAAAGGCGGAATCGGTTTATGGGTCAACACTGGTTAAATTATTCGCTTTGCACTGTCCTGATTTAAGTTCCATATGAATTTAAAAAATATCTTTATAAAACTTTTTGTCATACAATGATAAGTACTAAATTGAAACCTTTATAAGCTTATTCAGTACTTTCTTTCATTGAACATGAATAACGATCGTAGATAAACTTTCTGGAAATCCCGGTTAGTTCTAAAGAGTCTAGTCAATATCCGGTCCATATCAATATGTAGGTTTTATATATTTCTAATGATAGATCTCATCAATTCAGTTATGTATTATATACACCGAGGTTATCAGTGTTTGTTGTTTTAAGTGTAGAAAAATATGATTTAATATAACTTTATAATCGTTAAAAATTAAATGTACCATACTGGATGTTTTATAATAATATAGATAAAGTATTTTATAAAGAAGGCGAGTAGTCCGTGGGTAAACTTTTTAAAAGTGATTAGTGTTCAGAGTTTATGAAATATTTTCTTTTTGGAGAAGATATTATCTCGCAATAAGAGTTAATTTGCTACTTTATTAGGTACTTTCTTATTTTACTACGAGTGGTACATTTTTATATTGAACTATTTTATAATACGCGGTTTCTTTTATTTTTACATTTTTTGATCCAACATTTGAAATGCTCTCCAGTAATTCAGTTTACCGGTTTAAGGTGTCTGTTATTTTGGAATGTTAATTTATCAGCGGTCGGCGTTTACTTAGATTCTTGACGTTTTATGTGCAAGAAATCTTTAACACGTCTACGTCGTAACGTGAGAATTAATTACTAATATAAAGTGTAGGTACTAAGTTACAATTATGCATTTAATTATTCTTAACAAAGAAGTCAGGTGTTCTTTTAAATTATATATAACAGAATGGTTGTCCCAATCACCATGAACTCTCGTAGATCACGGCACCAGGCTTTATTAATTATACCACTATTTATATCGGATGTATTAAACTTATCTCATAACGGAAGTTCTACAACTATTCGCAGTTTCAACCGTCTACAGGGCGTCCAATTTGGCACACAAGTCTGTGAGGTGGCCCACTTCCTTCAAAACTATTAGCTTGGCAAATGTTTTCATCAAGAATAACATTTTCATTGATGTTAACCAATAATTTTAAGTGAATGTGCCAACTAATGAATTAAGTTATAAGGAAACACATGTAGTATGTGAGCTAAGAGTCCCTACGATGCACGGTAGATGTTTATACAGATTCGTGGATATCGTTATTGCTAGAAAAAATGTTTACAGGTTAACGTAAAATAAGTATAACGTATAATTATAACTATATATTTAAAATTATAAATTACAGACTGTCCTTGTCTTTTCATAGTAACCAAGTAGTTTCATAAATATGCTTGCAGTATTCAAGTAATTTTAAGAAAAGGTACGTAAGTTCGAAAATGTTTCTCTAATCAATAGGTTTATTTATTTAATTATTTTATGTTGAATTTAATACAATTTTTATTATTTACAATATATTACTATGTCTACTAAATAGATGGTAATATGGATGGTAACTGATCACCGCCCTCCACGAAGTCTTCCAATGTCAATACTGCTGAAGAACAGCATGCATCTAGGTGATAGGTATGGTATTGTAGGTTGACGTGCAGTACGATGGAGATCGGCAACGAGAATCAGATCAAACAGCTTTTTAGAACAGTCCCTGTCATGAGCGATCCCCCTAATGCTGGAGCGATCCGGAACAGAGATAAGAACAGTATTCTATGTGGTGGCGGATCTGCGCTTTATAAAACGAAAGCTTTTGGTACGCCGTGAAGGACGACCTAGCTTTATTGATCATTGCCAGTTTCTTCGAGGCTAACATAGACTTGTTCTATAGGTGACCGTAAAACTGACAATGGCTCGATATGCCCAGGCCCAGAAATCCGATGCTTAGCGAAGCGAACCAAACTAACAGCCCGGCCCTTTCCCTTACTTTCAATAGCCACCTCCCATCGGTGTGTTTGAAACACTAGAAGATCGCCCGCCGATCGACCATGGCGATATATTGCCGTTCATTAATTAACTGGCGATTCCCAAGGTAAGCCAGAAGCTGGCGATTTACTAAAAATACTCTCATTTATTTTGGAGAGTAGACAGGTATATAGTAACAGGCTTGTAGTGAGATGGGTCAGACTTGTCACCTTTTTAAGAGATTGGATATTGGATTGGACAAGGGCAGTATTCCATGTGTTCGGGACTACACCTTTTATATAAGGTGCCATAACAGACGCGTTAGCACAGGAGTCAATTCAGCAGCATATGTCGGAACATAATTAAAGAAATGACATCGGACTGCTTCACTTATAAACGTCCAAGGAAAGTTAAGTACATAGTATGCATATTTTTTAACTTAACTAAAAACTAATTTGTTTAACTAAGAAACTAACCCCGGTTGGTTTGTAATATTTGTATATTTTAAATGTGTGATCTTTAGGGATGTCTGTCGCCCAATGAATAAGTGAGGTCTACAAGTGTTACGCGTTTTAATCGTCTTATATGATGTACTCAATTAACTCTCTATTACATCTAGTAGTGCAGTTCAGCCTTTATCATTTTTTATTATTTTTAACTAAAAATATAAATGGGACTACTTCAGTGAACGTAAAAACGATTTCACTGACTATTATATTTTCTTTATATTTGAGACGTATTTACGAACCATAGAACATTTGTAAACTATATACTATTACTTTTTAATATTTTTTTGCAAAATTATATCGATACACTTTAATTAAAGAATTTACCTTCATTCCATAGACAGATTGTGAATAAATATCGTCAATCATTTGGATCCTACGAAGTTCCTTTATTAATTCTCTTGATTCACTCCTGTTTATAAATGTAATTTAAAAGTAACAAGTCAAAGTATGTATTTTTTCAAATATAGTAGTTGCTACATATACTGAATACTTTTTATTTTGATGAAATTTGGTATGTATGGTTATTGTTTTATATTATACTTTGCCTTCTTTCCTTTATTTACCGTATTTATTACCGTAAAACACAAAATTGTATAAGAATTATAATTAGAATAAATATAAATTATGTATGGTTGACTAATAATTTTAGACAGGAGGTGGTGAGGGGCGCAACAGAAGTCACTACCAACGGCTGGTTTTAAATAAACATTCAACATACATTACACACATATATTATCACATCAAAATATACGTGCCAAGATGATAAAGATACTACGCGGGTTACATAACATATAATGTGTGATACAAAATCGCTTCTGCATACATTCTATAATCGGATTTTCGATAATCCGGATGACTCGCGTCAACAACTATCGGGTTAATGGGGTTTCAGGTGTATATAGTCATTATCGGCTGATCCGATACAAGAACTGGAACCAACGATGCTAGCTTCAGCGGTACTCAAAGGTTCATCTCTTTTATAACCAGATAATAGCGGAAGTTAAGTGTAGCATGCATCTAGAACCATTTGGGTTTATCATCATTATTTAATTATGAGTATAGTATAAGTTATTGTTATTAAAATAAAAAAAAATCATCTACATTTAGTCATCAATTTATATAAAGCGTGAAAATGTCACTGAAACGGCACAAACATTGTGAAAAATAATATTAAAATTCATTTGATATTTTTTTTATACGCAAACCTTATGATGAAATATTCAATACATGAATATATATGTTTGTTACGATACAATCGTCCTCTGTCACAATGTAGGAAGGTGATAAATATCCAGACAAGCTGGGCGAATGAATGACAAATGTAATTATTTAAAGATAGATAGTAGGTGCGGCGAGTTTTTTGAACGCGGGGGCGGGCGAGGTTGAAATTAGAAAAGTTAAAACCTCTCGGGTGTCCTTAACGGTTTTTCTGTCTTCAGAGGGACTCTACGCGCTATATATGCCCGTCCATTTCAGTCAATCACGTGACCACGAGGTTCAATTATCGTGTATTAGCATATTGTGACTACGAACGGAATTGTTACTCCATTACATATATTACTTTGTATGAGTGACAAAGTATCCATTTTATGATACTAGAACAATCATATTTTGATTTATATATGACGTAATATTGGTATCATTGCTTTTAATGCCACCTATAGTTACAGAGCGATGTACATATTATGGCCGCTTTTGTTAATTAAGTCTAAGCTAAGTTATTGTAAAACCTTTTACCCTCAATGCCACAGTGGAATGCCATGGGATGCGGGCGCACGGCGTATCCAAGTCTCCCCAGCGACTTTACTTTATTATTTACTTACTTTCATTTCACTCATTATTTGTTTATATATACTTTAGATCATAGATCATAGAATAATGACACACCTATCAACAAATATTAGTGATCATATTTGATATTAAAAAAAAAAACTATCAACCTTTTACCTTTACCACCAGCACCTTATGATTTACTAAAGCATTTTATTACGACAACAACTTAAAAGAATATACGGAAAAAAGATCTTAAAGTCTATCTTATCTCGAATGGCATATAATATAAAACGTTCACCCATTTTCGAATATTGTATGAGATTATTGTGTTTCTTTGTATAATATCAATACAATTCTGTGATATTGGATTTGAGGAAACTTTTAAAATATCAAATAAAAAACTATTAAAAGTATTAAATTATCATTTCATTTTTTATTCTTTGTCACATTTTTAATAATAAAGTCTGCCGTGTAGACATTCCGTTATATATTTATTATAGGACACCCAACAATACAAACACTATTCAACTGACGGTAGAACATAAATCACTAATACACTATACTATATATAGGGTACGCTAAATACATACAATACACTATAGTATTGTATGTATTTGACGTACCAAGTCTGTACTTCACTACAACGCTATTGATAATAATACAATACAATACAGAAAATTACTACCTTTTATTAATAATCAAGTAATTCAGTTATAGCTTTTGAAAATAATCTATACAATAACTAAATATCGTGAAAGGTCCTTTGGGGTGTTATTATAACATTTAACGACAAAGCTTTTAGTTTTCGGGTTTATGTAATGGCAAAAATAAAAATTATAACCATTCTTATACTTCTAAGATGGTGTGTTTTCGTGTAATGGCGTATTAGCAGAACTAGTTTATAGGCCTTTTTAGAGTAAAAATTTAATCACGTTCAAATGTACAAAAGCATAAATGAACAAAATTATAAAATACATAATTGTAATATCCCACTCGTACAATTGATGCAGAGGCTTGTACTGGCTGGTATCTTCAATATCACAGCACTCGAACGAACAACGAGCTTCACCCGGAAGATTTATTTACAACCCACTAAGCTATTCAGATTTTAATATCTCCTAATATTAAAGGAAACAGGGATATACTGGAAATGGATTATTGAATATATATTTAAAGTTTGTTAAAGATTCGGGATGCTCCGCACTTCATATGAGTGCTTAAATTTTGAACAGAGAGTTCTCCCGATTGTATATCCTGTTAAAATATCGATATATTTAAGTTAATCAATGTATATCAATATAGTAAATGGTTTAAAATACCTAATAATATTAATATTCGGTGGATAAGACAATTCAGTTCGCGGTAAAGAGTACAGCTTCTGAGTACAGAAAGAAGTACGGAGAACAAAGACAAAATATTATCATATTTCGTTATAAAGAGAGAATTTCAGTTATTAAAAGAGTATATTCCATAACGAGGCAACTCGTTTAAGCTTTAATGGCGATGTTACCTCCAGGGAAATACACCGACCGAAAGATTTCGTTGCTCTATAGGAGAGCATTGAAAGTAAAACAAGAACTTAGCAGTTTGTGTTATATAATATTTCCATCTTGAGATACACACCGGGTGCTATATGTTACACGACATTTTAGTTTTTATTATTTTGATATCGCGGATGTTTCAATAACATTTTGAACTACGATACCAAAGAACAGAAATGTATTTATAAATATTTGATTTGAGACTTACTCGAGCCACTCATATTCTCTGAATGCTCTCATCATTCTGATCATCTATCACAGTGATTTTAATAGCCCTATCACCATTAGAAAAGTATACATTATTTAAAAGTATGTATACAGGATTAACATATTTCAAATCTCGAAGTGTACCTCGAAGTGTGTGTGTGTGTGTGCGCGCGTGTGTGTGTGCGTGGGAGATATAATATTTTACAAATTACCGATAATTTGAAGATTGCATTTGAGATTGTATGGAAGAATAGACATAGCACTTCACTAAAAGCAGAGCAAGGGCATTTCATTAGAGAAGCGCGTGTTGCTTCTGGCTTTTCCGTCGTAACAATATTTTCATAAGAAGGCCGTGATACGTATCGTGGAACTGGATAAATTGGTTAAACTTTCAAGTCCACCCGTATATGGATATGGCGTATGAGATACATCATTATCGTCAAAGTATTTTCCTCTATTAAATGTAAGGGGAAGTTTTTAAGTTTTCTAGATGATAAAGTTAAGAGCAATCTTGATGCAGCTGCGTGTCGAGTGCCCGTCCTACCGCTATATTTTAATTGCTTGCACAATCGTTTCAAACAGTAATGTCTGCTTTTAAATTTCAAGTCCGTTTTATGAAAACCTCAGAATCATCTGGAGATATGTTTTTAATTTTTATGGTGTGGTATGGTGGCAGTATTTGTATGAAAAATCTTTCCGGTGGAGACAGACTATGAAAGTACTAAAGTTATACATTTGATTAAGTGATTGACGCATTGCGGTTTTCACCTTAGTTATTTAAATTCAACAGTGTGCGATTATAAAGTAATTTTTAAATTAAATATACCTACAGTTTAATTTTACAACGTTATTTCCGAATAAAGTGTACCTCAGAAAAGAGAAGGGGAGGCGATGACGCCATTTAAGTGCCCTTAAATGTAGTGCCATCTTTATTTATAACAGAGAGAGGTTCAAGAGGCGTCCACTTTCTATATATTGCCACTCGTTTTGAGACAACTAAAAATTTAGCCGATGAAATATTCAATCTCCCGAGCTAAATCTCTGAACTACCTAAAGATTTAAAACGATAATCGATTGGAATATAGTCCTCATGAATGACTTCTAGAAGAGCCTCAGAATAATATATTTTTGACCTTAGATCTGATTATTGAACTGTCGCCTCTCGTGAAATGGACATTGGCATCTAATTAAGTATTTGTATCAATGAAATGTTAAACTTATATTTGGACAACCGCAATACAAAGAACTAACTATCAATTAGTCTGTATACTGCACGTCACTAGGTGATTCTTTTTTAATTAAAATTAAACAAAAATGTTATTCAAATGAACCGTCGCGCGTGCCATTCATAAAAATCAATACAACCCTCGAGCCCGACTCGCGCCAGCAAGGATACTCGGATTATGTCTAAGTTACATAAAATTTCCAATTTTTCTTTGTAGCCTGAGATTTATTTAGTTTAGATTCAAATATACAAGAGCTTACACAAATTGAGCTACCGCCGGGCAACGTCTAGTGAAAGGTCTTATTAGACAGAGCTTTTGAAAAGAGTTTTAAATTTTATGTATTCCAGCTTATGGTGACAGAGGCAGCCGCTAAGATTGGAACTTGAATACTTAACGGGGTCGACAAGGACCAGAAACGTCGGGGAGACGTTTTATTAAAGATTATTTAAGTTCATCTTTACAACAATTATATCCCGCCTCTAAAACGAAAGGGGTTCCTGAGTTAGTATACTTTTTTTCGCTTTGTAAATCGATTTGTGAGCTGTAATTTAATGGTTTTTAACAAAATAAAATACGTATAAAATATTTTGTTCTGTTTTTTGTTATTGTCATTATATAAATAAAAAAAGCTTTAATAGATTGTGGGGGTACTAAAAGAGGTCGTTTGGAGATATCTTTTTTTACTAAAGAATCCTAAGTGTGTCATTTCCGTTCTGATAAATACTACTATATATAGATCTAGATGCATCATCGGGGTAGCTCAATTTGTAAATCGATGGGAAGGTTCGAGCCCTGTCTGTGTCAAAGAATTTTTCTCTATTTATTTAACACTAATAAGCTTACCCACGGATAAGAACGTTTGTAGATTCAAACCAGAGATTATACATGAAACCTGAATTTCTTTCGAGATCTTTATAGTTAGACAATATATCAGACAAATTGGGTTCTCTGGTGATTTTTTTGTATAAAAACTAGAAAGTATACTTAAATAGTAAAGTTAAAGTTGATAGTATATAGCTAACTAATTTTGATGTCTCAAAGCTGGGTGCTAGCCTATATATGAAGATTTCTTTACAATACTTTTTGAATAATTGTAATAGTTGTATCCAAAGCTCGCAGATCGATTCACCCGACTGCGTGACGGTAATACAAGGTGCGGTATTTTCTTTTCGACCACTTCGCTTCTACCAACAAGCGCGTATTACATTTCGTGGAACAGCAGCGATACGAACTCGTTTTCCTAATTGACTTCCAGTTCATACATAGTGCACCGTAGCCAATGAATTGAATTGTAGTAAACGGCTGACAGTGGCACATTAAATAAATTGCGAGCCGTACCTACTACCCGACCAGCCCTCATGTTATATTCATGTAGTGGCAGTGGCAGGTTCCCTCAGTCGTGCTTATCAGAACGTCTAAAAGTGCAATCGTTCAACGTTCTTTGATAACGGTAATGGAAAACTAGCAACACATTTATAAAATAGCTTCGATAAAAATGATCTCAAGGCAAAAGCAATAGCTCTCCACTTGAGATATATATCGAAAGATTTATCTATGAAAACTTATCTGGAATCACAAAATATTCAAGATTCTGAAACATCAAAGCGACGTTACGAATGAAATGTACTCCGACTTTAAAAATAGATTAAAATATTATAATACATATAGATATTGTAACAGCTTATATTTTAATGTAAGAAGCAGTTTATATTAGGGTATTATGTAGTCATGACTGGACATTCCTCAGCTATGTGCTTGCGTGCGTCCATGTGTGTGTCTGTGCTATGCATTGTTAAAATGTTACTAACTGTGATATTGAAGCGAACTTATATTTTATCAGGTTTTTGGGACTGAGGAAAACTATAATTAGAAGAAATTCGTTTAGTTGAATATTTTCTATGATATGCGTCTGTCACACTGTAGTGAAGCATACGGGTTACGCATTTTGATAAGCTTAAAAACTAAAAATAGCCCTGCGGCCAGTAGTGTACCGTATACACATTACATTACAAAAGAGAATTTTACTGAATTGTTGTTACCATAGATATTACATATATCAATAGCTTTAATTCGAATTCCTGTTTGCGAACTGGAAATTAACAGACTGATCGAGAATCAATAGATATCAGACGAAGGACACAATAGTGCAAATGAAGTGCGTATTTGTTCGACGGTGGCTGGTACGAGAGGTGTGAGAGGTACGAGAGGTGCGCGCCAACTAATCGCAGTGGAAGTGTCCGTATGTAAAGTTCATTTGTCGGTCGGTTTGTTGCGGGCTGCGGCTGTCGGGAGGTAATGCGAATAAATTTATCGGTCTGTCGGTCTGTTTGTTCCGCCACACTTCGGTACCGGTTAGTGGTTTATGATGTTGCCATATTATATTATTAATCATTTATTGAATGATTAATAATATAATATGGCAATAATTGAAAACTGACAGACAATGTGAATAATACATAAACATCGTGTTATGGACATTATTGGGTACTATTTTTAATAATCTATGAATACGTAAGCCATGTTATATTTTCACACTTTTTTCAAATAAATAAGTAGTTGAAAATTGTTCAAGCACAACTAGGACTCAAACCTGTTACCACTGAGTATCCGTCCTTGTTAACTAAACTAACCTATCGTGTCAGTAAATTACTTGATTAATTAAACATTATATTTGTACATTTATTTCTCAGTCAGGATGTGGACGGATTACATGAGATACAGGTGTAGAATCCTGGTCGTATTAATGAATTTCATTGGATATTTAAAAAATGTTTGGTCCGTTTGTCTATAAATTATATAAAAGTTAACAAAGCCATCAATTTGAAAACATTATTTTTACTTTAAAAATATTACCCCATTGATTTGTCCATAATATTAAATAACAGTGAATTATTTTACGAGACGTTTTTCACTTACATGTAATATTCTACTTCAAAATATAGCTCTGCTATTGTAGCTATTGTAAAATCTATAATATATTATAACACGCTTATATTAAATAATAAATATAATAAATACGCTTCAGTGAGTATTATTAAAAGATTAAAGGATAAATTAAAAAACTTTCTTTACACTTTTATAACATTCGGTTTCAAGTATCAAATGTTGAAAATAATTCAATTCACAATAAGTTTTATGTAATTACAGTATTGAAAACAAATAATTTGGAAATTATTTAAAAAAATAAATATTTTAATGTATATGGTAATATTTATAATAAACACATCGATGATCATAAAACAAAGAAACTTTGTGAACGCCTTTAGAAATAGAACGAGACGACAATGTTGTATTGTGAATATTATGTAAGGTGTAGCTTCTAAAAATTTATAATCCGTGTTAAAAATCCAAATAGTCCTTGACCAAATAGCAAATTGCCGACAGGCGACGGCCAGTCTATCATTAATGCAGACTTGCGGCCTCGTTACACCTTTTAACTAAAGTTTCTTCAGATTAAATTCGTAGATAATACAAAACAGAAATTTGTTATACATTTTATGTAAAAGTTTATGTTGGGTAGTATCAATAAACTTTATACCTAAACATGTAAACGTTTTAAATGTTAAAATGTTTCTAGTATTTTGTACTTTTATTGCAGAAGTTAAAAAATAAAAGTGTGTACTAAAAGGTTTTCAATTATTATTATCTCCCATTCAAAAGAAAAGAACGTAATTACAACTCTGCGTCATATCACAGAGTTGCATATCCATTATAATAAAAACTAGAGCAGTCTCGATGCGACCTCACTATGAAAGCTAAGCGAATTAATTTGTGCCTTAAGTGATAGACTGATTCAATATTCCGCATTAAAAGTTGAGCCTCAGCTCGCTGGATAACGCTCGGAGCTGGATACTTATTAGTTATTACAGATTGTTAGTAGTTTTCTATGGAATATGTCCTATATGTGTTAACAAATTTTAATGAGTAAGCTCCCCACGTGCCCACAACCACTTTAAATAATATATTTAAATATTTTTATTCAAATATAAAAAAGTATTGCTCTATTGTTATTGATAGAAGTACAATTGTATGTTTTTTTTTTTCAAACTACATCGGTGTGAATCCATATTTCAAAATTCGTTGTAAGTTATTTGAAGTGACATTTTCCTCGAGGAAGTCAACTTTGAATACCTTTTATATACAATGACTACAATAATTGGAATATTTTGAATATAGATTAGTTTTAATATAATGACGCGGCTGGAGGCGGGGCTTCATGATATTGAACCTATATATTAAAATTACGCAGTAAGTACAAAATAAACGAAATGCAAACACTATAAATGTAATAACGATCGTTAGCCAATATTTGTTACAGCCTCGTTGCAGTATTTGTGATTTAAATTGGATTTGAACAAACAAATAACAATTGCATTACGTAGGTATCGTACTTCAGATAAACTAACACACACTCTATATCGTTATAAATCACAATCACACTGGAGCCTTATTCAAAGTATTTTAGTAATTTGAACAATACTGTTTGGGGTGACAGTGAATTATAAAGAAAGGTATACGTCTGTGTGCGTGTCGGGTGCGCGGGGTGAGGGCTGAGCGGTCGTATCTCGTCTGCACACTCTTCAAAAATAAACGCGAAGACTATTACTGTCAGAAAATTTAATGAGTTCATTCAGATATCGAATACCTGCTTCCTTCGAATTAAAATAGAAGGTTATTTAATTCATTTTTAAACTAATTACAAATGTTTCTCATCACATTTTTTATGTGCAGTTAGTCTATCTTAGTTTCCGAGTAATCTGCTCAAATACTATACATTTTATCTAGCATAGGCTAATAATTACCTTCCAGAGAAAATGAAATAACTTATAATAATTGTTTTCAAGAGCGGCTGTTAGCGTGAATCCCAAATATAAATAGTTATACATCTTTATAATTTTATTCCCGCACGTGTCTCTTGCAACGTACGAACACTCAACCGCTATCTCATATTTTACCTTTATTTATTTCTAAGTGAATGTCTTTTGTCTTTCTTTGAATCACAGACAATATAACATTCCACTTGAAATAACAAAGTGTACCAGCATTGATGTGTTGGTTATATTTTTTTCTATTATTTAGTATTAAGCTTTTGGTAAGGTACATATCTCAACTTAAATAACTGTGGAAAGTCAATAACCACCACAAATTAAGAAGTTATAATTTATAAAAGTGTTTGTTTCAGTTAAAAACTTGTAAAATTTATATTCACTTTCATAATTGTATTTTTTTTTTGTGATAAATGGCAAGATTATATATAAGTTTTATAGCAAACTATATTTTTAGGTTTTGCAATAATTCAAAAGATAATAATCTATAATTTAATAATAAATTTTCAAATCTAGTACCGAGAACACGCCGACATCTACCGAATAATCTCGAACGCATGTGACGTCATAACATTAGTTTTCATTCATTGCAGTATACAGAGATAATGGTGTGTTCTGATTTTTGATCTATTTAATTTTGTTATTTACCATATGCGAGGGCTTATGGATCAGGAGAAGGGTCACTTTTGACTCCGTTTTCATAATTAACACCAGGAGTAAGATGCGGCTACACGATAGCGTTCCCCATGCGGTCGTAGCAGTGTCACGTCACACGGAAAGCTGTGTGTACTTCACTGACAGCGAGGACGACCCGACGGGCAGATTCATCAGGCGAGCGATGAAGGCGACAGCTTACAATACCAACACCAAGATGGCCATAAGAGACAGGAACTCGGCAGTCGTGGAAGACTTGCTCGAGATGAGTCAAAACATCAATCAACAGTGGGCCGTTACAGCAGTGTTGGAAGAAAAATAATAGTATATAGTCTACATTAATGTAACGTTGTTTAAATATACCTAATTACTTAACTAAAATTTAACAAATAACAAATTTAAATATATATACATACTAATAACAAATTTTAATAAAAAATAATATATAAGAAAATAAACCTGTGCAAAGGCCTCGCTAACATAGTTTTTAATATTCCTACTAATAATCTCTTCTGTTATGCATGTTTTAAAATCTCAATTTAGAAATTATAATTTAACATGACAAAAAATTGTAAAACGTCAAAAAGAGCGCGGATGACGTGTCCGTGGGTAAAAGTTATGAATTAAAAAAAAAAGTGACTGGATTATTAAACATCTATAATAATATGACGTCACAACTATGGTGACCAATCAGTGGCGCGTTCAGTTACGTGATATATCTTTAAATTTTATAAATTTTTAATTGTTTATAACTAATTGGCAAGAACTTTTTTTTAAATTATTCGCATGACATATCAATATTATTATTTTTTTCAAAATCCTTATTATATAACCATATGAATTGAAGATAAAGCCTATTACGGAGCTACGAACAGACACTCAGTCACGATAAACGAATGACAAAAGTTTTTTATGTCCTAACGGTACTTAATATATTTAATTATCGCGGAATGCAAGAGACAAATCTCTGACGGTTCTTTAAGTAATTAAGAGAGTCCCATTAATTATGTAGCAATTAAAACGTCAGACGTACTCGTGTGTCATGCGTCAATGAGACTGAGACTGACAAGCAGACAGGACTGGAGTCTCGCTTTAGGCTGTCGAGCTGACTCTTATAAGAGACTACCCGGAACATTCATATGACAGACAATCAGAAAAACTGATTTCAATTTAAAAATTAAACTAATAGATAATACTCATTTATTAGAGAATAGTGCAAAATGATCTGAATTACATAATCAGAGAGAAACCTTTGCAGCCAGTGCATTACATATGATGAACGGGCATCATCAGAACAGATCAGAGTATACTGGAACTGTGACAAATATAGAGTTACAACAATGTTAATTGTACGTGGGTGTTTAGTTTGTTTTAACGATAAATGTAGAAATGATTTTGTTTTATAAAAGGTCTCGTTGTTTATTTTCACAATATTTTCTTCAAGTGTGAACTTTGTAGACGCGAGCGAGAAAAAGTCAAGTGATTGTATTCAGCATACGGCATAGAGCATCTAATTGCTGAACGCCGAAGCTTTGAATGTCCAAATAATAATTAATAATTATATTTACAAGGATTTACATTTAAAATTAGTATTTTTTACTTTTTTTTGGGAGTTCAAGCCTGGCGGATGTCAATTTGCATTTACAAAAGATTATATATCGATGCGGTGAATGAATTAAGATCAGAACAGTTAGTTTGGTAAGAAAACACAGTTTTATTTATGATTTCCCATAGTTTTTTTTGTAAATCATTTAAGTCGATTTTGAATCAAGAATTCATCTACTTACAAGGACGTGTCTCTACGAGACAGCTTCTTGGTTAGAGTTCTAAGTTTTACAGAATCGAAGCTTTCTATAAATGCATTTAATATTAATCAGTGTGCCCATGTAGGCGAGACCATGAACAGCGTGGTTACGTGGTCAGCGTGAACAGGTGGCTGATTAATAATTGTATACATTTTTTCAGGACTTAAAGGTTCATCATGGAACCTGAATATGGAAAACTTGGGGTTAGAATAATTTAACAAATTTCACTTGTTACAGAGATTAGTGAATTAGAATAAATACCAGTCTTCAGGTTTATTATATTAGTGTAGATTATTAAAAAATATTGTCATATCTATACATTATAAAATCGTGTAAATTAGAAAACGAGTAAAATGTGGTTATTATACATGTGTTTAGTGAACATAACGTAACGAGCACAGATGTCAAAAGATGAGTTCGTCGTTCTGTCCCGGCGTCAGGCGACACATGTAATAAATATCATCTGAGATTTGTACACAGACTTGTGAAACTAATATACTCATTGGGACAATCATTACAAACGCGGTCAGCAAACTGTATTCTAAATACCGAGTCTTAATCATTTTATTAGAACTAACTGTGATTTTAATTTAAGTTTTACATAGAGTTAGTACTTTTAACTGGTTTAAAAGCAAAGTAATAGCCTAGTAATAGGTAATTTATGAGTTAACCCTAGCGACAAGACAAATATTATGCCAATTGATAATAATATAAAAGTTTATGATATAAACATTATTGAAGTTATTTATATAATGTTATTATACTTATATACTGTTACACTTAAAAATAAAACAAAATATTCCATTTGACAACTGATAACTGGTCAACGTTTAGAGGACTGTATTGCAGCCAGTGAAGACCACATCGAATAAGCTTTATATATTTTTAATTGTTTTATATTTATGTACTAAACTAACATACTGTAAAAGTAATAAATGTACAAACTGCGATTATCCTACAGATTGAGCACTTTATATTTCGGATTGCAAATATAATAATTAGATTTTATTCAATTTAAACTGAATCATTTATCGAAATAAGCCCTTCCATACTTATTCAAGTATGGTATCAAAATAAGTCCTCCTGTCACTTACATTCGCCGCTCATAAGTGATCACTGGTATTGATTCAAAGTTGAATACATATAAATAAATAAAGATATTAGTACGTCGTGTAAATGTACTATGAACTAGTTCTAATTAATTAAATAAATATTAGTTTGTTGTATGGTTGTTAAATATGCATTTTGTGCTAGGATCTAGTAAAAATTTTAAAACGTTTGTAATACTTTTAATAAAAGTAAACAGATCAAAAGTTTGTCCGTCGTAATATTATAAAAGAATAGAAACGCTGGTGATACTCACTCATCGGGCAGCGTGGGAGCCCCTTCCTCCTGGCCTGGCGCGTTCACGTGCAGGACGCAGAAGTTCTCCAGCAGCGCGCGCATGTCCACGTAGTTGAAGAACGGCTGGAAGCTCGTATCTGTCGACAGGCACAGGACCTTCAACCTTCTTCGCGAATTATCTACATGTCCTTACTGTCTCATTAACTCATTCGCTTAATTCACTCACTATTTTTCGCACATATAGTTAATGAGCTCCATTTATGACAATGGCTATAACGAGTTCGCAATGCAGTGCCACTAAATAAACAAATGGTGGAGGCGTTCGCGTGGCAAATTGCTGAGCAATTTTGCAGGCAGAAAGTAGCTATATTGTCTCGAGAGCAGCTTAACTTCCAGAACAATTGTTTAATATACAAACGTTTTGTTGCGGACTAATAGCTTGATGAAGCTATTTATTATAAGTGTTTGAATGTTTTTTCCGTGCATTTGCTTCAAAAACAATTAAGTGTAATTGGTAAGAGTCAAATATGATATAACAAAAACCACAGCTTGTTTAGACATATTCACTTGACATCATTTTGATGAATTCATCCGGCTCATCAGCAAAGTCTAGTCTACGAAGCCACGAAAGCCGGCGACCCATTGAGCTGATACACTACTAGCATCGGCAAAATAGAACTCTTTATTTTTCAGTAAATTGTGTTTTTACTGACGGGAAGGAGAAATAAGAAAAAATACAATGTGTTGCATAAGTTTCAGATAGAGGAATGAATTCTAGCTAATATAAAAAATGCAAAAAAGAACTTACGATAAGTATTTTCAAGAGAAATTGGACGTTTTAATCACTTTTTCAGTTTTAAAATTTTCAAAGCTCACACTGCTTGTTTTATATCAAAGAACAAAAACTACCGGCTCCATTTTTATAATAGGAAATAAAGTAATTGGCAGCAAAATCATAAAAATAAGGTTGGTTAAGTTTTCCAATCATATCACAAGCGACTTTGTATTTAATAGCTTTAGAACTGATTAAAATTAAAATATGTTCTAAAATACCATTCATTTTATGTTTTGATGCATACATGCTGCCAATAAATTAATACAAAAGTGCTTATTTATTAAGTAAATAAAATTCATGTTAAGAAAATTAGTAAACCTCTATATTATATTTTTATCTTAGGATAGATTAGTTTCATAGCACGGCGTTAAGTTGTTTAAATAGAATCTAGACATCTAATTGCACTTGGTAACCGTTTTACCTCTTAAAGATCAAATTGTATAACTGCGAGAGAAGTTTGCGAGATATAATTTTTCTACAGATGATATGGTCATAGCAAAAGTCAATATAGTAAAAAAATATTCCTTGACAATATGTTTGTTTTAATATCAGTTCATGCACTCAAGTAATAACGCAGTGGAAAGATAAATATTGGCAACGTTCAACAAGATAAAAAAATAATAATTAATTTACTACCGCCTTGCGATCAGCTAAGAGTTCAACTTAAACAATATCTAATATAGTAAAGAAAAAGGTAAATATTTAAATAGCGAAAGACGGCAGGTCGCTATTTAAATTATTAAAGGCTAGATAACTTTGGACACTCGTGAGAAGTCAGACTGACATGTTGAAACATTTTTTAAAGATTATTTCTATATGAGCGGCCAAACTCGGATTAGTTTTGAATTAACTTTTTTGGGTGCGCTCGAAAGGAGGATTATAAGGGAGATCGAAAGGGACATTCTAATATTAGAACTTGGGCTTTACATGGAAGTATGTAAATATGGACTTAATGAGAATTCAGAAAGTAAAGAACCTCACAAAATGACTAAAAGTTAGGTATTGATTTCCAAGAATAAAAACAAATATAATATAATGATACAAACTAATTAAATTTGATAGGAAGACGTGAATAGATTTTAGGAATGTTCCACGTTTGGTCATGAGCTCCAAGTGCTTTGTTATCTTTTACACAATGGCCATTCGACAAGCTCGGGGGGTGTTCCTTTCAAACACTGTGTGCTGATTTTCATGAGGATCGGTCCGTCAGATAAGATGCTATCGAAGTATAATCAGAAGGAAAGGCTTCATTCGACCACTCTTACTAAGACTCTAAATAGTGTCTGAAAATTAAATTATTATATTTATATAGAAAATGTGAGGTTGTCTAGGTATGTTAACTGTTATTTTACTTCGGAAATTATAAGGATTTTATTGGAAGTAGCTAGCATCAGCTAAATTTGTGTATTGTATGTTAGAATTTACAATAATGAAATGATAACATTCTTGACTTTAGTTTGAACTTTGCATACACATCAGAGTTGAGAAACTTATAAGGTAGCTCGCAGAACCTTACTCGCAAACTATTAAATATCACCTTTATAGCTTCTGGCTAAGTTATGCAGATTCATCACGTAGCTAATTCGAAGGCGACCCTGTTTTATATCTAGCGAGAACTCAAGGAGGTGAACTATTTCGGCTGACATTGATAATTTTTGTTTAATTATATGTTAAAGGAATTATACAGGTTTTTGTCTTTTATTAAAATACACCGCCCCCGGACGTTAAAACGGTAACACAAATTTCAATACGACCTTCGCTACCCTTCGAGGTCACAGCGATAGTTCAGATAAGGTCGTTGACAAGCAAACTATTGTTTCGGCATCATTTGAGGTTGCTAACTTACAGTAACAAACAACCACAATTATAGAATATTACGAAATA
Organism: Dircenna loreta; assembly: GCA_963555665.1. Classification (NCBI taxonomy): domain Eukaryota; kingdom Metazoa; phylum Arthropoda; class Insecta; order Lepidoptera; family Nymphalidae; genus Dircenna; species Dircenna loreta. The sequence goes on from OY743092.1 coordinate 11,241,315, forward strand.
TTTAATGGAATAAAAAACAATACAGAAATTTTACAAATATATATTTTATATGACGCGATCGTGTAACAGTTTAGAAACAGAAAGATGTTAGCAACGAAATTTTAAATATCACAAGATATATTACGATAGTGTGCCGACTGCAGACATTCAAACCAGTGTTAATTGCTCAAAGGCGATCGTCTAAACTTCTCTTTCTGTGTATCATCGTTTCGTTACCGCTGATTATACTCAAAGTACGATGCATAGTATTATGTATGTATAGTATTGTCGATGATTTTAATAAAACTTTATCGATGCCTGACGACACTAGCACAAATTTTTCGTTTAAATTTTGTATTTTGTCAGCGACCAATAAGTTAATCGTAATGGATGGTTTTTATGTAATAAAGGCTATAGTTATTATAAGATATAGTTATTTAATTATATTTGAAACTAGTCAACATTTCCCCATTTTGCCCGATTGTCGAGTAGTTTGACTAACCCTATTCTAGCAAGCAAATATAACTACAAAGGTTGTTTTTATGATAATAATATAATGAATTTCGATTAGAATACAGACATTCTCGACATTCTCACTCGATTGTCAAAAATCAACGTTTTATTTAAAATATAAAAAATATATTTTTATATGTGAAATAATAAAAATCTATACCCGTAATTCTCAGGAAGTTATCGAATATAAAGTATTTTGTCTTGGTTCACCTTCAACAGTTACACGAGTTGTTTTAAGGTTGCATTAAGTATCAAATGGGTAGCCGGTATTCATATTTACTGGCGCCTCCGTTTATTTATTACTTTAAGATATTACGTTGAGAAGTTTATAAATGAATATAAACCTGTCTATAATGCCATTATAAAACACGAGTCACTCTTAACTATTATGAAAAGTGTAAAATGGCTAACGTCTAACATCAAAGTAAAATATATTTGGAACAGAAAGGAGTGTATATCGAATGTTATATAAGGGTAAAGAAAAACTTACATAACAGGTACGTCCCCGGGATTTGTAAGAAGAGTGAAACCCGCGTTGAATGTTGATTCAAGAAATTCATAGACTAGATATACGTTGAGTACGTTGTAGATCACGACAACGAACTCTTAATATTCGTATGTACTAACTACATACTTATATGACGACTACTTTTGACAACAAACAACTCCTCGTTACGAATGCAATCGATACACCCTGAGAAAGTAATCGTGGGGAGATATTTTTTTTTTATCTATCGATCTAATTCGGACGGTATATAGTCGACTGGTTTTAAAGTTTAAGTAAAAAATAAAAATAAAACGATACCAATAGTGACTAATTTCATATTTTCTTTACTTGACAAATATACAATCATCGGAGGAAAAAGATAATACACCGGACACGTCTTCTCATGAGTTGCGGTTGCCGTGATCGAGAGTTACAATATTTTAACGTTCTGTCGAAGATATAAGTTGCAATCGCATATATTGTTATCAGCATTTATTATCAGTACAGACATAACAGGCTAAAATAAACCTCTAACACTTTGATGTTCTACGTCGTGGGGAAAATTATGGTAGGTCTACGTCCTCGATTCTCAGTTACGTGCTAGCGCCATTTGCTATTCGTGCTCTATATTTAAAATATTTGCAAATTAACTTAAAGACAGATTCTTATTAAATAAAAAGAGGATAAACTGACAGACACATACATATCTGATGAGAATCGGTAAAAATTTATTATTTAGACATATTGAGAGGTTGGGCTTTCATAATGATATATTGTCTAACAGTGTGATATCTTACAAAACGGGACATTAATTAAGGAACAGCGAAAATAGAGAGGTGTTTATAGAAAAAAAATATATACAAAGAACGTACAATTATCTGAAGAACAAAAACGAGATCACAAAAGGTACGGCGTCTCTGACGTCACGCTTTCATGAAAAATGAATTAGGACTGAAACGTTCTATAGCACGTATGCGCTACGAGCACATTGTCATATAGTAATCCAACATTTTAGAATTTAAAATACTAAAAATAAGTTTATATTGCATATAATTAATATGAGTCTATGTTACGTAGTCTTAAAGTAAATGTTAGTCGGGACGTTTAAACATAAACATGTTGTTTGTGGATCGTTTAGGGAATGAAGCAAAGGATTTCCAATTATTTGCAAATAGTTTGATTATGTTGATCCAAGTCCATCGCCGCCATACTACTCCTTTAACTATTTACAATCTTGAAACACTTCGCGTCAACATTGATAAGTTAGGAGATTTCCACTTTAATGGAGACTAGTAAACAAACTAATAATTTAAAATTCAAAGAAATTAATGCTATTCAGATTTACGCTTAATTAAATGCGACTTCAAACATGCTACTAAACATTGTATCAGTGACGAAGAAAGGTCAGTTTGAGTACTTTTAATAAGACGACTCTTGAATATTAATTAGCGAGAATAGGAGATAATATTATTTAAAAATAATATATAAGATTATTCTAATATTATTACAGAATTATGAGTATTTTTGTTTATTATTAATATTCTTTATTATATCAATAAGTTATTGTAAATGTGGAATAAATTAAAGTTACTAAACTAAATGTAAAAAAAACATATACTCTATACAATATTTTTCCACCCGTTGACCTAGAATTTAGCTCGTGTATTAGTCATAGCAAAGTCAAGGAAAGATACCATATAATGAACCTGTCATCGGATATTAACTAAAAGCTTCCTTCTATAAGCTCTTCGTGCGGCATTAACCAGCTTGTCTGTCGAGAGATAATTAGAGGACGAATGAGGTATCAGAGAACGAAGATCACCAGGAGATTACATAAGCTGTACGTACAAACAAGCCTTTACTATTTGAGGTAAAAACTGAAACAATCAATGCGATGTTAACGAAATTACACATTAAAACTATTGAATGTGTCGAACTGTCCTTGAAACAGTACCTTGTAGTGTTCATATGTCCAGTATAATGCGCTCATATTGCGCTTTGAGTCCAACAATCGTAATTCTTTATAAGCTTTTTTTTTGTAACTCGTATTATCAATTCTCTTTGACAATATATATATATATATTAATAATATTGTGCTTTTAAAAAAAATAACGTTTCGCTAATCGATTTATTCGATTCTCATTCGGTACATTTATTGTTCGGGAGACATAATGCTCGAATAGGCTTTTCAATATTTACTCCTTGGTAACGCAGAGGTGTTTAACAAAATTTAAAAGTTATTTGTTTAGTAAGGATATACTTTTCAAGTTAATATTTTTAGTTTAAAAGTACATCACTTCATTGCACTATTGGCCGTGAAGGTAGTACCACCGTTAATACGGTTATTAACGGTAACATCGGTATGTTATATATAATAAACATACAATTTGTATTTCAGCTTTAGCCGAATATAATATACGACATCCCCTTTGCGTCGTAATCATTGTATGGTAAAGCCGATTAATTCATATTTGATGTATTTTGGATTTCAAATGGAATCGATAAACCAGTTATTAATATTAAATTCAATTAGGCCCGAATGATATTTACCAGAACTAGTGAATTTTTGGGTTATATAAAATAACATTTTAATAGCTGTCAATAAATAATATGAGAACAACTTATCCTATTTCAAAATCGGTTAGGGTGAGAGAATATTGGGTATGTCAAAAATAAATATATAGCAAATAATAAACTAAAAAATACAGCTACATATTTAATAGTTTATATAACTCGCAGAGTGACGTCACAGGGGCAGACAGGCGCCACTGCGTCTCGTGGACTGGTCTGTTTAAATCTAATTGCGGCATCTGGCTTGCTTAGAGTCTTATTACGCTACTCTCAGTTAAGCTCTACTTACGATGTTTTCTATAAATTATTATTTTAATTATCGTGTGACTACCATTGAATTCTGTACGCACTATTTAGAATGTTTCTTTTTTTAACTGATTTATAATAGTGATTTTAACATTCGCAAATTATCATATGTATTGTTCCTTAACTATTACCAGTAAACTATTCAAATCGAAAATTTTGTTTCTCCGAATTAAATTATTTTTGGGAATGTCATTCGTTATATATACAATAAGGTGACAAAATCTATGTCACATTTGTTTAAGAAACATGTTAATCTGGTATTCAATTGGCTTATATAATTATTAAGATTTTGTAGAGTATACGAAATATCAAAACAGGTACTGTTTTAGCTTTAAAATCAAATTTAAATTATTGTTAATGTTTGTTTTATATTAACTTTAATTACAATAATGTGTATTGTTTGACATAATTTATACTCCTAGATGAAGTTGTAGACACTTTTTTAATATCTGTGTACGGTAGAGTGCAACTCTTTGGCATCAGGTCTTGTGTTATGTAACATATGTGTGAAAACTTCATTAGTTGATATAAAATGTTTTTTTGTATATTATTTTTATATTGTTTATATTTATTGTATTCAGTAGGTTTGATAAAAGGGGGATTTCCGATATACAATAGCTATTTAACGTTCATACTTGCAGGTTTCTTGTAATTCCAAATTAAATTTATTCTATGATATTCTGTATCTATTTTTAAATACAGATATATATTATTTGTGGTCGAGTGGTTTACTTTGGTACCGTTGTATTTGTGTTATGATAGTAACATCAAAACTGTGTTTACTTCGTATACGAGTTCGGTCGTGGCAGCCACAGAACAGCCACGTGTATTTACATAGTACCGCAAGGAAATACATTTTTATTTGCTAATCTCTCTTTTGTCAAAATTTTATATCAACAATCAGCTCTACAACCAAACGGAGATGGAAGTTGGTCAGAGCACGTCAGTTAGATCGTAAGTAATGAAACTATATTGATTCATTTGTCTCGAAAATGAGTACCGATTGAACTCACTGAAATACAACAATATCGTAGCTTGCCTTGATAAAATATAAGGACAATTTATTCACATGGAGAATTGATGAATTTTATTTTTTTCAATTAATAAAATAATATATCTTTAAAGCCGCAGCGTTTTGATTTAGATTTTTTTTTTTTGGCAGTATTAACATAATAAATGTATACGATATTGTTGACTACTTTGAAAGATATGTTAAGCTTTGAATACTTGGTAGAAAGAGTTATCTACAAAAACAGAAGATAGTATATAGCAAGAAGTTTGATGCAAACGAGAATATAGCGGATAGCAAGATGTTTACTGGATATTACATCTAATAGAGTTAAAACTAGCAGTTGATCAGTGTGGGTCTGCTTTGGACTGAGAACACGCAGACATTCAACTATTACAGTTTGGTATTATTATATTAGTTTATTTTATTGTTATAATAACGTAGCGCGTTATAATTTATAAGTATATGCAGACAGACTCAATACAAAAGGTTTGATCACTATCATACAAACACTAGCCGACCACGCCCCCAATATCGGACGGGTGGGATTTCCGTTATTTCGCACAGAATTAATTTTACAAGCATCCAGAAACATGTATTTATTACTTTTTAATTAACGGATCAAACACAAATTTTCATCATGAATATAACTACAATATCGGAGTTTCATTAAAACTATTATTCCTTTTTGTATTTCTTGTGCCGAAATTTTCAATTATTATCGAATCAAATTATTTATAAATTATAAAAACTATTCTTAGTTAAAAATGTCAGCTTTTAAAACTCAATAGTTTTTACAGTGCGTTGATCCGTAGAATCGCTCGGATCCTCCTTTTTAATAAATGCTTTTTTAATATCTTTACATACTTATGTAATATATCTTTAAATATATTTGGAAATATATCAAAAGTTTTCAGCTGTCTTTATTTTAACTATTAAGTAGATCATGTTTTATCGTCTTAACCCTTTAGATATTAGTAAGTTGTAATCCAAATATGATAGATGATTCTTCACTGGCTGTTACCTCTAGGAGGAGATGAATTATTCACGTTATTTCCGCCAAACCCGATGTTCCTGTCACCTTCAGTAATGCCAACATGAAGACGCCACTCAATGATTGTCACATATAACTATGTGGAATATGTTAAAGATGAATATTTGATATAAGTTTATATTCACCATATCATATCTATATCATATCTATATCATATCTATATCATACCTATATCACACCTCGCCATTCACGGTCATTTCGTAAATTATATAATTTTAACGAGCGATAATCTTTTAATCGCTGTTCATTAAAATTGTTAACGAATTTGTTATTTTATTTCGTTTTCCTGAACCGTAAATGTATATTTTAATGAAGTATGCAATTTATCATATTTCATAAATCACAAGGCAATTAAAATTGTCATCGCTATTTTTATCTTTCAGTCATATATAGTATAGTATTATACAATTATTACTTAACCTCAGTACACGACGACGACGCTAGTCGAATAGAATTATTAATGATTTGACATAACGTAACGCTGTACTAGCTTAGATTTAAATAGTATCGCTAACGAACGCTTACCATTTAGCTACAGCCTCTGATACTTAATAAAATAGAAAGAATGAACAGCCATTTGAAATTCTAACGTTAAAAACCACCAAAAACTAAACCTTAATAATTAGTAATCTAGTTCTGGTCGCAATTAGAAACGTTAACTTCGTTAACACTTGTGTAACTGTCTTACGAATAATGAATCCAAGTGTGTGAAAGACTCTCTACACAGAAAGCTCTACACTCTACGGCGTCTACGCCGCTACGACATTCCTTAGACTCCACACTCGAAATTACTAGAGCGAAATCCATTTATATAATGAATAAACTCATAACATTGTGGTGTAAATATTATGTTTTTGTATGCACTTAAGTATTTTTATTGGATAATTGAAAAACATGTAGGTAGTTTGCTACTTAGCATAAAAAGTATAATGTTCAATGTGAATATAAACTTTACTATAATAATATATATACCATAAAAAATAATAACATCGAATTGAAGATTACCTTCAAAAAATAAACTTAAAAAGAACAGATATCGATGTTCCCCCTTCACACATGTACAGAAATCAGTCCAGTAGTTTTGCGTGAAAACAATACAAACATACGAAAACACAAATTATAATGTTACCTCTTTATAATATTTTAAATATGTAATAAAGAAGATACATGGTAATAGTAATTATCAAAGATTTTCATAATGAAGAATATACATAGTAAGTTTATTTAAACAAGTGTACACAGGTGCTCGTAAAGTCCCTTGTCTAACGTATTGGTCTAGGTCGGTACTACGATAAGATTATAAATGTGTCTTGATATACAAAGACATTCTCGGACGAGACTCTTGTTTATAATTTAAAAAACATATTATATAATGCTAATAACCGTCCATAATGATGATGTAATTCAGGTAAGTTTCATGAACGGAAGTCGGTAAGGCCTGAAAAGTGTAAGCGCCAAAAAATCGAATACCTGATTAACTTGGTTCGTTGCCCAATACCTGCTGTTTCATGTAAAAAAGTAGTTTGCTCTACTACAAGGAATAAAAAAAGATCATTATGCGATTTATGATCTAAATTGCAACGTGAACATGCAAAGGTCACCGGCTACAGCAGTCCTGGAACTGTTTTATAATAAAGAGAGGACGCCTGTAAATGTCAATGGTTGAATAATTTTAGATAAAGTGCACTTCACTTCGATGAAAGAGCGTAATAATGTAAAAGAGATTAATTGTGAACTAAATTATCTAATGTTCTCAAATTACATAAAAGAGTTTGTTACACCCTCGTACCATGAGCCTCAAATCATTATAAATGTCAAAGTATGATTTAGCAGAAGAGCTTAAGGTAATAGAAAAAGACCACATGTACACTAAATGAAAGTAAGTTAGTAATCGTCGTTGTTCTTAGATGTCATTAAATTTCATACATTATATATAGATGTCCTGAGTAACAGTTACACTTCATGCAGGAGGACGATGGTGATCTGCGTTTATATAAAAAAAATACATCACAAGCTTAGATAGCCGACGAAACCTAGAGTTACGAAGGTCTCTTATATATAATGTAAGACAGGGATTGTCAACACTTTGTAAATAAATAATATTAGATCTGAAATCGGTAACAGCCAGCTGATAAAATGCTTTCTTTTAATTCGCTGACGTAAAGTGGATCGAAGCTATGATTAGTTGATAGAATATTCTACTGCTTTGAATAAGAAACGCCTTCTAGACTTCGAGGGTTCGTTTGCCATTAGCCCTTTGTGTAAATAATTGTAAATCCGTAACGGCATTAAAATTTTATATGCAATGGATATTTTGGACAGGACAGTACAGACAGGAATCTTAACCTTTATAACCAAAAAAGAGTTTTCAAAAGAGTGGTTCTGCGATAAGGATTCATTTAAGAACGAAAAGCAACGAACAAAAAGTGAAGATCAGTCTAAATGAAACTAACACTTGTAAAGAAATAATAGCCAGCTAAAAACCGTGACGTGTACTTTCTGTACGATATGAAATTTTCAACTGATAAACTAATTATTTATTTATCAATAATAGAAAGTTCAAAAATTTAGATAAATTATTAAAATTTGTTTCTTATATATTATTTGGTTATATTATAATAGGTGTTGTGTAATTATATAATATGGCTGTTGTTGAAAATATTTTCAGATTGTTTATTGAGATTTTTTTCGTGAATCGCATTGTTTTAAATACTTACATGTTTAAAAAGTAAGTAAAAACATTTTAAATCACAATTACAGTTTCGTCTGTAAATAACATAAGTCCTGTGCTTTTCAATCAATAATATTTTAAAATTGCTAAAGCCATATTGCATTATTACGTCTATAGAAAATGTATTATAAATGCTCGGAAAGATGCCAAAATGTAACAAAAAGTTCTCGTAATATACTCATTGTGACCCGCCGTTATTAGTTTCCAGTTCGTGAAGCCTTTTTCGTTTAAAAAGATAATTTACATGTTAGCAAAATACACTGTTTTAAATAATTGATTTCAATAATAAACTCGATAATATATTATCATAGAAAACGAATATTGCTGAGAAATAACAAACGCAAATACAAAAGTGTAAGTAAATATTTCATAGGTTCTCTAATTGTAGTGACTTCACTAAACCACTAACAGTGTGGTTCAATCACGTGATGTGACGCTAAAATAACTATTTTATATTCGATTTTTTCATAGTTACTTCACTTTATATTCTATCTATAAGTAAATATTGATTTTTAAATAAAATATTGGTGTCGATTTTCTTTCTTCCGTATTTTTTCGAAATCTTGAATTAAGTTAAAAAATAAAGTCTCCTAAGAACATTTATCTTTAAGATAGATGCTCTTGCATTCACGTATAAAAATTTAACTGATACATACAAAGACCAATCAATTATTATCGACTCTCGATAAATATATACTATATTGAAACTTGAACTATATCTTAGCCTGGACATTTAAAAATGTATTGTCAGAATTTTATTATTGTCATCTACCCTACACTGTGCTTCGCCTTAACCTAACCTGTCTCTCAAGTAACATTATCAGAGTATCGTCGACAAATATTATAAATCAATCCAAGTATAAGCCCATTCATAAAATAAATATTTTGACTTGTTGTTTTTGAATCTTGATATTATTTTGTTGTATAAAGAACAAATAATATTTAGCAAAAAAATAATATACAGTTATAAAAACAACAAGCTATCCAAATGTCTATTAATTCAGATGAAACAAAACACTAGATCAGTAAACAGTCCAGCAGTAAAATGCACTAACATTTGACCGCACATTTTAGCACAAATATCAGATATCTAACAGAGAGCCAATTATTAGAGATATGAAAAGGATAAAAGCTCCTAGAATGGATGCTGAAAATCTACAATCTGAGAGGGCATTAACATTTTAACTTGTAACTGTGTGTGAAAATGATGAGGGTCATAAGAGTGCAACATTTTCAGCACACTCATCTCAACTGCGATGCAATTAAGAATATAATTATTCCAACTGATACTGTTACGTTGGTAAATATACTTCTTTGAGATTAGATATCTTTTAGATCTTATGAACTAAATGTACAGAATGAAAAACGTTTTTTCTCGATAAACCATATAAGTTTTGATTGGCTGTTTATTTATCTCAGTTTATTTCAAAATATTGAAGAAAAGAAATCGCAAGTAAATTTTGATCATATATATTTCTTAAAAGTTCATGATTGTTAGAAAATATATCATATTACGATAAGGCGCGTGTAAGGAAGTCTGTAGTCTTAGTACTAGTCTGCCTACGACACTTACTTCGTCGAACAAAAACGTCCCGTCCTTTTTAATCGTACCGACAATTGTCGGTGAATATAATACAAACGATTTAATTATAATATATCTTTATAACTGTTATTACAACCTGGTTAATTCTATAAATTATATTGTTAAATACCGCCTTACAGAGGTATATTTATTCACTGTTAGTTTGGTTTATCTGAGCTAGGTGCCACTAATTGATTTTAACATTACCATATTCAGTAATATAAAAAGCTGCGTCTAATTTTCTTCTCAGATTAAAAATATTAACCAACTTAGAATATATGTGATTTAAAGTTGCTGGTATATTCCTATTAAATAGCTGTTTATTGTACTTTACATACATTCCTACTTGTAGAGTCGGTAGGGGTTAGGAGATTAAAAGTATTTTTGCCGATATTCTTAATTATTCACTGATTTGTTTAAACATGTCGTTGCTCTACATAAAAGATCACTACGCGATTTATGATCTACATTGCAACGTGAACATGCAAAGGTCACCGGCTACAGCAATCCTGTAACTGTTTTATAATAAAGAGAGAACGCCTGTAAATGTCAACGGTTGAATAATTTTAGATAAAGTGCACTTCCTTTCGTTGAAAGCTCGTAATTATGTAAAAGAGGGTCATTGTGAACTTAATTGTGCTCAAATTACGCATAATAGCCTGCTATATTATGCTTTAGTATAACTTCCAATCTTTATGATCATACGGCATCATGAAGGTACGCTTTAACCGGACTTCTTGTACAAGTCTGTCTAGTGAAATCGAGCTGACAGAACCGTGACCTGGCTCAGGTCTCTACACCACCACCACACCACAAATTTCAATATACTTCTAATAATTTACAGTTACGACAAAGTCAAAAACATAATTTCAAGGTAATTATAATAGGAAAGACAACGCGTATTATGATGCCTTATGATATTTAACCAAAGCTCTTTGAGGTCTAAATAATCCGAAGTATGTAGTTTTAGAGAAGATGATAGAAGAGTTTAATAAAAGCTGGTAAAACGGTTGATGGATCACGTTCATTGACAATTGGACTTGTCAAAAACAAACGACCTGAAAGATGGTGAAGAAGAATATAAATACAAAAGTATAAAATAATACGTTGTTTATGTAATGAAAAGTCTGAGTGATGATACAGTCCGAGTGGAGATCGCTTGTTAAAATGAAGTACTCCTGTACTCTAGACAATTTTGTTAAATCTGGCAGTAAGGTTAGTCAAGTGCTGGCAGGTCACCAATGTCGCGTGTGACCTGTCCTTCGATCTATACTTAAGGTTTGTTGTAAAGGTTATCCTATATCCGTTATACTTCTGAAGTCGAAACAACTTTGTATAGGACTAACTCACACAATTTTTATAACATTTTCGTTTAAACCCTGGAATTATTAAGCTACTTTTCTTTCATTACGCGATTTAAAATTTAATCACTTAATTGAAATTCCAATACAATAATCAATATTAATGTGGTAACCATAGACAAATAGAAAATGTACTTATGCGTCAGCTTAAATTTATTCGATATTCTTCAGAAAACAACATAAAACATAGTTGGATAATATATAACCTGGTTAAACTGAAACACCTATACAAATACATGAAATTAAATATTATGTCAATAAACTAAGTTTAACAAGGGCTAGTTTTGTAGACGCCGCTAATATTTAATGCTGTTTTCTGTTATAAAATACAGGAGGTTGCAGAAACGTTGTAGATAAATATTAAATTGTGTATAGGTATCTGTTGACGAATGATTATTGTCGTATAATGGTGGGAAACTAACATCACTTCATTTAATATTCCATTACTTTGAATTATAAAACCTTGTTTCTTAAGTACATATTCGTTGGTAAGTGCTCCGTGTGAAGATTTTGCTATAGATATTTTGTCGATTTATCTGTGTGACAGTTTTAATCAATCAAATATTATTGTTATATATAACTCGTGAGTCTATAGTTATATGCCTAGCAGTAATTTACTATGACTATTTTATGTATTTTTTATATTCAAGACATGTATGTGAATCTGAAAAATATCTTAGGATGATTTGATTAGGCATAATATTATATTTTGATATGTACTCAGCATCAAAAACATTATTCACAGTCGTGTGAATGATATGTGGAAATGTAAAGTATTCATTCGTACCTACATAGGTGTGGCGACGTGCGCCCCTAGACTTGTAAACTCTTATAGTACTTGGACGAAATATTTTAATGATACACGATTTAACAAACGTGAGGGGAATATTTAAAGAACCTTATTTATATTAATTAGTTAGATTGTCTTTTCACCAATACTGTTAATAATCACCTTTATTTATATAAAAATAAACATACATTTTAATTTAAAAAAAAAGCATCAATATGGCGCCATGTGGCCGGTTCTAACATGGAAATATGACAACAATGTTTCGACATACCAATTAAAGGAATTCTGTGTAAGAATCGATGAAGTTGTTTTGAAGTCACGTGATCATTACAGTCCGCACGAATCATTCACATACAAATATATTTATTTTATAGAAATACTTAAATTACTAATGACACAACGAGCTCCCAATCTGTGTTCACGATTCGCATAAAAACGCTAAGCTGAGTTGACCTGAGCTGAATATTAATCATTATTGAAATCGAATTAAAATACACCAGTACAATAAAAGTTCGTTTCAAAAATCATTCCAATCTATAGAAGATTAAATGAAATAACAATAAAATCCTTAAAACAATAAGAAATATATATAAATTTAATACAATATAGAACCACCAGTAACAACATAATACTTACAATTGAGCCCCATATCGTGGTAGGTGAGTATGGCGGGCTTGGCGCGGTCCCCACGTACGGCCACCATGATGTCCCCGCGGTCTGTATGCACGCGCACCTCCTGACAACCACCCTCGCTGAACCGCCGAGGGAACTGCAGCTGTATGCTCTTCAGCTCGATGTCATCCATGCTGTCAATTGGCAGCAGGCTGTGAAATACATAGGTGGTTGGTGTCGGCTCTTTCGTTTTGTGGTATTGTGATATATTATCTTAGAATAAGATTTTTTGTTACTTTATTGTCAAAATTGACTTTTTATCTATTATATAAATTTGTTAGGTTATAAATTAATGGAGTCCTTGTCCGAATCGGTCCAAACGAGTTGTGTACAAATTCGTAATGTATATACGACAAGGGTGATAATGCAATAACATTTATATACCTCTATCTGTTTGCTGGCTTTTAACTTGATTAAAACAGAAAATGGGTAGACCCGCCACTTTTGTTAGGAACAACTCGCTCCAGTCGACGTCTTTAATATTGAAAACGATATTTTAGTCAATTTGTTACCAGTACACCCATTATCGAGATTTATAACCATTGTTTTAAAAGTTAATCTATGGGGTCTCGACATACCCAAATTCCACATTTTTTTTAATTTTTCCTTGATATTTACAGAACAGTGTGTGTGTTGAATGCAGTAAGCTACTGGTGTAAAGAATTTGCAATAAAAAACCTTCCCAAACAGCCGCTACGCAAAGATGCAAAGAATTTTTATTAAACGTACCTACGCCGTCAGCAATATATTTTATCACTTCAAATGTAACAAAACATATTCTTAATACTTTAAAAACTGAGAATTGACAATTTTTATACATAATGGCGGTTTGAAGTATTTTTTTGTTTTGTACATAAAAAAAAATGTGATTGAATGACGACTAGAATTACAAAACTAACAAAGAATACGGGGAAGACGAGAATAAACTGCCAGATTTAGATTTATTTGTGTACCTTAGTTGTTAGAGAATTACAAACTGGTAAAATGAATATGTATTTATAAAATCAAGGAAAGTACTACAACGAGTTTCAAACCGTGAATTTTTTCCTAGTTTAGTTCAACAGTCGTAACTCTGAAATTTTCCTAGTTTTTTTCATTAAAAAAGGTATTAATTATTCATTACATGACTTACTTTTGTATTAATCATTACATGACTTACTTTTTTTAAAATTACCGAAAAACGAATACATATTTTTATAGCTTTTTGTTCATGATGAAAATGTCATTAAAGACGTTTTGATCAAATATTTAATGATTATTTGATTTTGTAAAATAATATTTTCAATGTTGAACAATAAACTACGAAGTCGAGTAAAGGTATTGAGGTGATTAGTGCTGTTATAAAACATCTAGGTTTTTAGGTTATGGCTATTTCCATATAATAGTTTACATTGATTTCGTTTAGTGTGCGTCAGAACTGTATGAGAAATAAATCAAATAGTTTATGATCTATGTAGAGTGATAAAAATAGACCTGAGATAGACTTGACCGCTATTCGTTAAATAGCTCCTTCCTTTCTCGACCTGCGGTGAGCCGGCAGTGTGCTTAGAGAATATGGTAAATATATTTTAATAAACTTGAATGTCCCATTTATTGCCTGTTATATTTCGGTATGTAGTCATTCGTAGAAGTAGTACGTATTAGCTAATGTGTTAACGTTTTTGTTAATAAAAAGGGTGCTCTGGTTGATAGAGCACGGCGCAAGGATTGACGTTAACCACCCTTGCATGTGGTGAGAATAAATAATTAGCACAGAAATTGCCGGGAAACATTATACTATTTATATTAAATGTTCATAGAGTTATCGTAATATTTTGCTTAACAATATTTGAAATTAGAGTTCATAGAATGATAAATATTAAATATTGATTATTTGTAAACACAACCTTCTATCACTAATAGTCTTAAGTATATTTAAACTTAATAAGTCAGTTCTATCAAGATATCGTTATGGACGGATCGTTCAACCCGTCGCGTTATATCCGAGTCAGTAGAATCCAGAATTGTAACAGGATTATTTACTTAGCGCTAAGGACACGTATGTTAATAATCCATAGCAGACATTGACCGCTTCGCGAGTAGTCCCTATTAGTATAAAGATTTTAATTTCATTTTAATATATAACTCTACCTAAAAGTCTACCGAGATTACCCTCGACTACGTTTTCAGGGGTTTGCCCCAGACAAACTAGTCAAGGGTAGGGATTTCTAAGAGTTTATTAAATTATAGGTTTTGGCAGCACCAATACTTTTATTTCCATAAAAAAAACTATTAAAGAAAAAAAAGAGGCAAGAATTCACAATCTTTTTAAGTACAAAAGACTTTACTTCATATTAGAATAGACCAAACAACTACCAAGGGGTGTAAAACCACTCAGTTCCAAACTAAATATAGAAGCATTGCTTGAATGAGGTTTAGAAAGAGGTAGACTTGAAGCACATGTATACAAACTGGATCTTAGAATTAACACATCTGTTCAGCTCGGTCTCCAGTACACCTTTAAAAATTATTCAAAAAATACTCCATTCGCTAGCATCGCTCATTAAAATGCATAATTACATTTAGTATCCAGCAAAAGTAAATGCAATTTTAAAATAAGGTCGCATTATGAGCATCGACGGAGTTCACAAGAGGTGGCCCGGTTGCTCGGGAATCGACCGTCCGCGCTGGCACGCTGCCACGGAGGGGACCGTACCTACTACATGAAACAACAAACTAACTTCACACAGACATCCAACCCTTAAAGAGACCTACCACATGCAGATAACACTTACTGACCTCCTATAAGGTCATGTGTTGGTATCAAATAGATTTGAAAGTATTTTAGAATGATAGAAACGTAAATATATTTCCTTTAAAGTCTTGGTTTGTTTAAAAACAGATTAATGATGTGAATGAACTGGATAAAAACACGAGCAAAAATCGAAAATTTAATACATTAGAAATGCATAGAACCAAAGGCAGTTGCAAGAAATCTTTGTTTCAGTATGACCCAGTTTGAAATGCGATGAATCACGTTTTCAACCTGTCCTATATATACTGTTTATAATGTGAACGCACACTCGCGTGACGCACTCAGCCGCCTTTATATTGCAATTGTTTAATTTAAAATGCGACACCGATCTACGATTCTACATGTTCTAATTGCCTATATATATATTCAGATAAATCAGAATTAACGGAAGGCCAATTGGACGTATCAATACTAACCATCAATTCATATAAATGTTTACTTTCAATTAAGCGTTCTTCGCCCACAGTAATGGCGCAGAGGCTACAATCACTTGATTAGGAAATAAAACTAGCAGTAAAACTTCAAGACGCCGGCGATATCTCGCTCAAATAGGAAATTGCTAAAGAGCGGTCCAGCGACGCTCAAAGATGCAATTAAACTCCGTTATTAAGCTATTTCTGAACAATATACAGAGCTATGAGCGACAAATACTTACGGACTTCACTTTGAACTGCGTGCATTTCTGTGACATGTAATTTCTTTGGTAAGAACTTTTATTTTTCAGTAATTGAAACAGAATGCTGGCAATGCAGAAATGCATATTATATATTTAATAAGAATCACCACGAGAGGAGGCGCGTCACTCACATACGAGTACATCTTTTAATATTAACCTACTGTATATAGACAACAAACCTTAAATAACTTTTACTTCACCATCATATAATATTGTGTGTCGTAAAGAGTCTCGCTTGTGAGTTCGTGTTAACTGCCTAAGGAACTAAACTGTCAACAGTGTTCAACATTGTTTTAACAACTGTTTAGCTCAACTATCCGTCAGCTAAACTGAAGCTATTTAAACAGTAACTTAGGAATTGAGACAAGCTTGACGTCAAGCTGTATAGAGTACACCAACATTTTGAAACAAGGCAGGTAAAGTCGTGACGATAGTTTATTACTTATATTTTACACTAACTCGCTAAAATACTTTCAATTTGTTCAGTTCCACGGAACGTTCAATCAAGATAGTGATCAATTGAATGCTCTGTTATTAAAAAAATGGATTTCATCTTTTTCCTTGATGGTACCATTTAAACCTGTTTACTTAAATTGAAATCACGATTTCTTAAATATTTATTATGAAATACATAATAAATAATTTGTTCGGAATTATTTACAACAATCTGGGAATACTAAATGAAAAATCGATCGGAGACACGACACGACCTAAATGTCGTGTTTCAATATGTTGTTTCATTTAATTACCGACCATTCGGAAAAACATAAAACAGTTTTGAGATGGTTGTTAAATTACAAATGTACATCTAAAAAACTACTATTAAAGGAAACATTTTCATGTATTAAAAACACCATGGACTTTGATGACATAGAGGAATTCAGTTCTATTGTTTCAGCAGTCGGGCCGTCTGTTGTGTCCATAAAGATAGCGTTACACTTGCATAAATAAGATGCATCTGACCGTACATAGTGCGGCAGAGCGTATGAGCTCATGTATTATAGAAACATTTATAAGATCTTGTATTTTACTGTGAAAGGAACAGAAGGTCCTTTGTATAAACGTGCTGAAAACCTTATATCAATATACCCGTAGAGTAAAATTAAACTAACTTTAGCATTATTTAACATTAGTAGAAGACCATAATGAAATAGGGGTAGTCTGAAGATGGAAAGTGGAGGTGTGGAGGAGTGCACAAAACGTGCTGTCATCAATAATAAAATGGATTTAAGACTTGATTGTTTTTTCAATAGCTGTATACTGCTAAAAAAATATGTAAAATCTTATTTATTATTTCATCTATTTTAACCAAGTCAATACCACTCTGATGTCCATTCAACATGATTCCCAGACTAAAGAAAAGAAATCGGTGACTGATCGTAATCACAATAGTAAGTTGTAAAGTTAGTGGGAATTAGTTTAACAAAAATTATTCAAAAAGTTAGCCTGTTACTTTAATGACTATGAACATTGTGTTAAGACTCAGTACTTATTGAAAAGTAATATTAGGATAACTTTCCGAATTTTAACGACGTCATCTATCGGTTAAAGTAGAGTATCTGATCTCCATTTTTTTGTGACGAAATTAGTAAGTATATTAATGAGTGATACAATTTTATTATTGAATCTATTCCACGAGTCCTGTGACTGGACAAATGGCACTTAAGCAGTGGACTTCCCTACAAGACTACGTCGTTTGTCAACTGGACACTCAGGATTACATGTCATCTGTCGACTACAAATCCCTTATATTCTGTACCTAAGGCTCAAAAGGCACAGAGAAATGTCAAGTGCATAAGCCTGATAGGCGGTAGGTGTTAGACTCCCAATAGCGCTTCTAGTATGATGAATGATGTCACCGACAAGAGGTTAAATAATATCCCTAACAGGAATCCAGCTATGATATCCAAATTGGCTACCATCTTCTCGGTAACTCGATTAGTTTAGCGACGATTTAGAAACGTCGGAATCAAAATGCATTCTCACTATTGTCTATCAATATGGTGTAAAAATTTAAACAATTGGGTTTCATTGAGAATATAAGTCATTTATTGAAACTAGTACTAGTATTTTATCATTTATGGAGTTATTTGCCGTTTCATTACTACCGACACTCCCCCGCGACCGGGCAAGTAGACTCCGATGTTGCTTTACGAACGTATATTATTGAAACGTAAGAAGTGTCTTTGAAGTCGTTAACAGAACAAGACATGCTGGTTACGGAATAACTTCAGAGCCACACTTGCCCTCCAGTCGGTTAGGTTAGGTTAGGTTAGGTTCTTTACTAAGTTGAAATTAATCAATTAGTTTATAGTTTTAAACAGTTCATCAAATAACTGAGTCTATAAATAATGTAAAAAATGTAAATTACGCTAGATTCTCCTAATTTTTCCATTCTTAACATTCAGGAAGTTTTTTTCTTTATAACGACGTGATTCGAGTGAGATTTTTTTTTTAAATATTGGTAGCTTTTGATTTCACTTAAAACAGTACATATAAAATAAAAGAGAAATATCCACAGGCTCAAAACTATCTAACTGTCACTGAAAACTGTAATATCATATAATTAGTTTCATTCAATGTACAATGCATTGAATAGAAAAATAGTTGCTACACACCACCCACCCACCTCTGGTAGTATTTGAAGAGCATTTTTTTTTTTGTAATGAATTTTGGTAATCTCTCCATCCATTGCAAAAATATATTTATTATATTATATATTGATGTATTATACATCATTCTCTGCGCTACTTATAATTATATTGTCAATGTATTATCAAATAATCATACTCATTCTATTAAATCCAATCTTTTATGATATTATTTTAAATAATATTTCTTGTGTAAAGACAGAAACAAAATATGATAAAATTAAATTATCAATGAATGTATGTGGTTGTTTGTTTGTTGTTCACAAGTTCATATTCAATATAGTTGGTTAAAAGTGATTAACTTGACTTTGATCTTAAATTGTATTTTTTTACATTTGAGTATCATAACATATTATTAGTTGTTAATTTATATAAGGTGTTTTGTAGAACTAAATAGGTAATTAAATACCTAAATAATGAAAAGCAGAATAAAATTTACAAATCAGATTAAAAGTATTTTAATAAATAACACATAAATTAATAAATACAGCTGCTCCAAAAGTACACAAGAATGATAATAAAATGAGCAATACCTCAGTAAAGCGGTCTCCTCGGAGTTGGCAGGCATCTTCATCAGGATGTTTCTCGGCTCAGTTATCCGGCCCCGCTTTCTGAAAGGGCCATTACTGATGATATGTTCTATCATGTACAAATAAAAAAGTGCCAATAAAAAATAAATATTAGTAAAGTGATAACAGGCAATGCAGTGCAAATAATTACTTACTCTGATAACATCTTGTGAGATGCAGTCGGGTTGAAAAGCGGTTCAAATTTACTCCTTGCCTTGGTTTCTCTAAACTTCATGCTCTTAACTTTCTTTCTTTTTAAAAACAATTTTGTAAATTCGTCCTCTAGAGATGTGTAAGAACCACCTTTCAGCCAATGCCATTCCATGTTTAGAGTTAATTAAGAAAAAAAACTAAAATGTTTTACAGGCATGCAATTAAAATAAATGAAAAAGAAATAAACAAAGCACATGTCACGACAAAGTTTAAAAATCCCTCCACATTAGTTACGTGAACATTATTTTCGCGGTGCGAGTAAAATGCAGAAAGATAAATAAAAACTTTTTCAATACTTTTTATAGGACTTACCCTAACTTCGCAACTACTTGGCAATGAATTTTATTTTTTTTATATAACTGCAAGTGAAAGCAAAAGTCCTCACGGTGCACTATTCAGCTCGACACTAGGTAATGAGTTCGACTACGGTCTGCCAACGCTATGTCAAAGAATCTCTTCTCTTCGTCGAGGCTCGGGCAAGTTGTAGCTCACTTCTCGACGTATGAAAGACGCATGCGCGTACCAATACGTCAATTATTCAATTTAAATTCCGAAAGTTTAACTTTTAACTTTTTCTTAGTTAAATTATACAATAACAGGGATCTTTATTTGATTGTATTAGGATCTGTAAAACTTATTTAACAATTTAAGTTTTAATTGTTTAACGATATTATAGATATATAAGAGGCAAGATACTCAAGTTTTTCGTTTCGTCGTTTCGATCACGATATTTTAACGACTTTAAATGTTTTAACGAAAATATAATATATACGATAAAACTACACTTCTTATCAATTTACAATAACAATAACAAATAATGTAGTCAACTGTCAAATTGACAAGACTCAAGATAAGTATTGTAAAAACTTGCCAATACACTTTTTTTTTCTTGCCTTGTTATTTTAAAAATAAAATATTACTTTTTTACTCTTAATAAATTAAAAAAACAATGTGTCAAATTTTATTTTGACATTTAATATATTTTATTTTTATGTAAGAAAAGCATTTTTAACCGCTTATAAACAACCAAGAATGATTCATGTATGGCTTAAGGGTTTGTTGTTTTTGTTTTGTTTATTTGGAATGTGAACCTTATTTTTTTATTATTATTTCAAATTTTTATCATATTTTTTTTGCAGCGCCATCTTGTAACATATAATATTTTTAGTAACTTAAGTAGTTAACCAAACTTGTCAACATTTAGTATGTTTGTAGTAAAGCCAAAAGATGGCGTTTACTCTAAAATACTTAGTATAATATGGAGCTAGCTTCCCAATAGAACCATAAAACTTTCAGGTTTTGAAATGTGTAAACTAATTAATACCAAGTTAGTTTCGGGGTATATAAAGATTTATTTATTCTATCTTCAAAAAGAATAAATTTATCCAGCAAAATAATGCTAGGTTCTCACTCTTGATGTTCCAAAATGAATCACGTAAACGGGTCACGCGTGCAAACTGTATATAGAGATAGATTCAATTGCAATGAGTGCACTTGCTCTATATTTGGGCAGGGATCATATTTTCTAAATCAAGTTACAACTCTGAAATAAGATTATTAAACAATGTACATATATACACGTATTAAAAAATAATGGGTACATGTCATCCTTTTTTAGGCTACGACCTAAAAATTACGAGGTTACGCCTCCATCTGTTGCATTGTAGCTCCCATATGGGCGCCTCGAATTAGCCATGACTTTTAGGTTTTAGAACAATGTTGAATTAAATAAAATCTGTTTAGCCATTTCATGTCGATAAATGTCTTTATAATTCATAACATTTTAGGCTAATACTGCATTTTCAAGAGCAGACATATCCAGCATTTATTTATTTCCACACCAACTGCATCAGTAACTTATATTTCTATCTTCTTTAAAAATACAAAACAATAAGCCTTAATTATTTTAAGGGACTTTTAACATATAAAAACTTTTTTATTACTAATATTTATTTTTATTACCAATATTTATTTTGAAAATTACTTGAGTTGATTTCATAAGCACACTATGTAAATCTTGGAAATATACTTAAATGTTGACAACCTACAAAAAATACAGTATTTGATTGTTCACTACCAGCGGGTCCGGTCTCCGTATTGCGTCGGCGGATTGGAATATCATCCAATCCGCCGAGCTTGTTCCTCCCATTGTAAACAATTACTTAATGCGGAAAACCGTACAAAAATACGTGAAATACCTATTTTTTGAAACTACCTCGTTTGAGAGACGCAACGGACGAGTTAGTTTTATACTTTATCGTTGCTATTAAAACTAGCTTTAGCATATATCATAAGTTAAATAATTAGGTTAAATCGATAATTCTGATTTTGTTGTAGGTATATGATTTCGATGGTCTCTTTGATTGTTTGATTGTCATGGTTCAGCAGCAGCAGAACAAAGCTGCTCCTGAAAGTATCGAATAAATAAATATTCTAACGATATAACAGACTCGTATACGTATTGGCTGTAATTTACATGTCCTTCTATACGTATTATTTGAAGTATTGCTACTCACAAACTACAGCTCCGAATATTTAATATTTATATGAAGTTAAGACTTGGTATTGCAGAAGAAGATAAAATAGTTCAATGTTATATGTAGATGTGGTATTATAGGATCCAATATATGGTAGCTGCGATTCTCCAAACGTTATAGTTGTGAAGACATTATTTTTTTCCAACTCAGTTGGAAGCGAAAATTTATCAGAAACTGGTAAATGATACCATTGCCCTTTAGTAAGAGCAATACGAAGTGTTCTTTTCTGAGGTCTGCCAATCTTCTGTAAGATGGTGGTACTACTCTGTTCCAGCACACGCACGAACTTGAGCGAAGCTTTAACACTCATAAACAGAATATCTTAGGAGTTACAGATTTTTATTTCAGAGCTAGATATTACATTACATTTCAACAAGCTAGTCCAGATTGAGTGCAACGACACATTTACCAGATATATTTGTTCTTATGTGAAAAACGAGAAAGGTTTTTTAGGTCTTTTTGACACAATGGTCTTGAATTCTATTACAGTTTTTAAATTTGGAAGAAGATTCTGAGCAGGTTTTCCAATGCAAATTTGTAAATAAAACTCAGTTGCGTATTGATTCTACTTCCACACTATAAGCTAGGGATATGTATCCGAATAATCTTCTGAAAAATACTTCTATAAATTGGAAAGAAAAAAGGGAAGTGGATCAGATGGCATACCATCAATATTTCTTAAAAACTGCTCTAAGTATCTAGCAATACATTATTTTTAATTATTCTTGAAGTCAGGAATAATGACATAAGTTTGGAAGCAATCTCACGTAGGTCCTATCTCTAAGAGTGGAGATAGGAACAGTAGTTAAAGTTACAGACCAATATCTGAACTGAATTCAGTTGCTAGACTTGCTTTTTTTAAATATTTACATATGTAAGGCCATTTTAATTAAATCACCACCGTGGCTTTTAGATCGAAAACTCCACAGAGATACTACAATCAGCAGCATTAAATCATACTAACTTACAAAAGCTTCCAATATAATTAAATTAGAAGCTTTTGGCATAAATGGAGATGTTTTACGCCGGATAATTTCTTACTTACGAGACCGTAGCCACTGCGGCTGGTAGGGGATTTTGATCTTCGTTCCTTCCATGTACTATAATATATATGATCATATATATAATCATTCGATCAGATATACTTTGAAATGCTGACGATTTAAAAATCTTTAACAAAGTGTCATCCTATTCCCAACAAAAGGAACTGAAAATATTTATAACTTATTTGCAAGAATAACAATTCATTCAATTCAATTTGAGTATAAATTTGACTATACTCATTCGCTTGCGTTAATGCCATAAACGATTATGGTTAACGGTAAGATAGTGAAATAACTTTGACTTATCATGTAACTACATTACATCTAAACCTTATCGTATTCTTGGTTTCGTATTAGAAATAATAAGAGGTTTTAAGTGTACTTCAGTTCTTATGCTTTTATTCAACGCTTATGTTAGATCGTTTCTTCAATATAGCTCCATCGTTTGGAATACATCTTATAACGTCCGAATAGACCGTATATGTACTGACTAGATAGAATTTAAAAACATTTTCAAAGCATCTGAAGTTAAGATATAATATTAGTGATTATTATTTTATTATTTAATCCATTCTCTTTATAAGATAAATTATTTCAGTATTATTTTTTTGAAGTTTTATTTATCTGTACTTTTACAATGTTTGTTTCTCAAATAAAAATAAATAAATAAAATTTCTAGTCATAACACCGACTGAAAAGTGTTAGATAGATGTTTTTGATATTTTTTTATTTTCTGTAACATTTATTGTATGTTCCAAACAGTAACTTGAAGATATAACTTTCATGTCTGTTAGTTCATTAGAGTGTCTGTCAACTATCACATTGTATACCTTTAACATTGGCCATTCACATCACTGGTTTTCCGTTTGTACGAGTAACGTATATTGTGCCTCTAGGCGCCCATAGCTCTCCCCCTTCTGACTCAAAGAACCCTTGACGTAAACCATTTTTTAAAATAACGCATTCCACATATTAAGTTTTTGTATTTGAACCAGTATCGGTTTTATTATATAATAGATTTATTTTGTTTATTTTGTTTATTTTATAGAACACACATTCTATAAGCACTACTTACTAAAAGGAAGTATGAAGATTAAAGTTATAACGTCAGATCACAAATTATGAAACTCTATATTGAATGTAGTCACATTTCAAACAATACTGGTTTTACGAGCTGTAGGTATGGTGTTCCAGATGTACAGGAAGAGACCGCATGAGCGAGCTTTTCAAAAAGAGAACATCAGAGTCGTAAGAATTATAATAAAAGAGAATCATTTACTTATTTTTAATCAATTGTTACAATGAAAGCTTCAAATCTTTGCCGTAACGAATAGAGATCTGGTCCAAGAAATTGTGTATCAAATATTTTATATTATATTTGCGATCTTCTATACTCTTTAAAATAATTTAAAATGGTAATAACTAAATAGTTGCTCCGCGAACTCAGAACACAATCATAAATACTAAATTGAATTTTGTTTTGTTTTCAGAATTATATATTTTTTAATGTATTAAAGTGATTAGCTTAATGTTGGATACTATTGAATAATAAATAATTTCATCCTTCATTCTTTTGCTTTTCTGATTGGTTTGTTAAATGACAAATAGATAACTTCAAATAGTGTTAAAATACTATTGTTTAAATCTTATCCTGAAATTCACAAAACATTATACAATTAATTGTAAGACAGTCTTACTTCAATGTATTAGGAGCACATACGAACATACATAAACACACATAAAAACTCATGAACACACATAAAAACTCATGACAGCAGAGAATTATAGATAGCAAAATGCGAAAAACATATCATTATATTTGATTAACGAATCTAGTAGAAGTGAGTAGTGACTATAACTTGTTAATTTACTCCAAGCTGTTATAATAATTATTTAGATGACATTTTATTACTTAAATATTAAATCAAACAAATGAAACATTTCATAATGCTGGTAACACTGGGGATGCGAAATATTGATTTTATAATGGTTACTTCATAACAAAATTTAAAACCAATAAACATTTCCTTTGATTCACTCTAAAAGAGATTATTATTTTTTGAATTATTTCGTCATACTGGTATTTGACGAAATTCACCTTCCAGGAAACCCTCGGCGTCATATCCTCATTTGCTTCTTATAGAATTTTTATTAAAAAAATATCTTAAAAATGTATCACTTAAACATTAGAAATTTATTCGATATGAAAACAGACTGTTTCCTAGTGACCTGCCACTGACATGCTC
Source organism: Dircenna loreta (assembly GCA_963555665.1). Lineage (NCBI taxonomy): Eukaryota > Metazoa > Arthropoda > Insecta > Lepidoptera > Nymphalidae > Dircenna > Dircenna loreta. The sequence continues at coordinate 11,267,099 of OY743092.1, forward strand.
TGACACTGTCATCTCTTGATATGTTACACAACTTGTACTTTTATTAGAACCCTTATCTCATCAAAGCATATTATTTAAACGCCTGTTTTTTGTAAAGATGCTGCATTTTGTTTAAAGTCGCGTCATCACCACTTAGTCAAGAAATGTAATAAAAAAGAGCAATAAGAATTGAAACTTATCGATTGTCGTATTAATTATACAATTTATTATCTCTCCAAGGAATACCTTCTATTAAATTGTGATTTATGAAATTATTTCTAACTCTTATAAATATTAATATGAGTATTACCACAAGGACATACATAATGCAGATAAGTAAACTACACAAATATGAGATATCGTACAATTTAAACTTCCCGGTTGTTAGATTATCAGGTACTTACGTTCCTACGCAGATGACAGACGACATTGCTTCGTCGGGGGGGTCGGTGGGACACTCTCCTCTTCCGGTCACAGGAACCGCGTGACCTGTTCCCGGCTCCATGTTCACTTCATCGTTCACGAAACCGAAATTATCCATATTAATATGACACGAGTTCTGAGAGATGTATGAACCGCACTACTACTAGCACCACAGACAACTGATGTCGTTTACTTCTGATGAGCCGACCGACCCAACTACGAATGATTTGTTAGGTATTCAGCATTTTGCAGTGCACTGGTAGTGCCGCATCCAATCTAATTACGAAGTCAGCTATTGTGGAGGCAATTAAGCGAATTGTTTATGTTATATTGACATACTTAGTGCTTATTATATTTAATATTACTTATCTCAATAGTGAGGCGATCTAAATTCATTATTCATTACTATTTTGTGATCATTTATAATTTAATTATGAGAGTTTTTTAAATTCTAGATTATTTGGTGTCTTATAAATATTTGTTTCTCGAATATGACACGGACTTAATAATCTTATAAATGGTTATTTACGATTAAAAACTTATTGGACATATATGAAACAAAGACAATAAATTATTTATGGTTGTAGATGTGTGTTTTGGACACGCTGCTTGTAATATTATATACTTATAAACCTACACTTTACAACTTAAAGATAACTTTAAAACGTAGGCTATTGATGTCATTCAAACATATGGTAACATGCGCTTTCCTCCTGTATATATATATAACCTATGTTTTCTTATTTACCTCTCGTCAAAATTATAATATTTTTCGTACATATTCCTACTCATTGAGGAAACGATTTGAATTCTTAATTGACTGTTAGATTCCACTCTGGTCCATGGTCCATCATAATGGTGGCTTTTGTGGGCAGTAAATGGAGCAAGGACCACTCGCTTAACTAACAAATAAAATGGCATTGTGTAATGTTATTCACCTAACCGTTCCTAGGAACAGGCGATACTTAGTTACTTGCTCATAGTACTCAGGCGTTATATTATTATAATATTTAAACATTGTAAGATTGTTTTAAATTCTATTTTAATACAAAGTTTCGATTATTTAGCAATCATTCTATAAAATATTCTTCTGATTTTATTATATCTCGTACGGCTCCTCGCGTGCTCTACACAAAATGTTATTAAAGTAATATATTTAATTTTTCTTTAACCTACGTATTTATTTTTACCTCAATGATGTGAGCAATGAATTACATACGACAAATCACAACTAGTCAACTATATGCAGTATATATATACCTGCTTAATGTACAGAAATGATACTCTGCTTTTCTGAAGATTTCATTTCCGATAATTAGATTATATGATATGAGATGATGATGATGATAGGATTATATATAACGTATAATTTTATAACGTATATATAACGTTTAATTCAAACGCAATATGCTTGGTTGAGAAAACTACTACAGTAAAGCGACGGGTCAGTTAAAATTAAATAAAACCTGTGCAATATTCATTGATTCTGTGCATTAAATATTGTGAGTTCTCTGTCACTAGTCTGTGACTTCTCTAACTACTCTATAACTACTCTGTGACTATTCTGTGACTACTCTGTGACTACTCTGTGACTACTCTGTGACTTCTCTGTGACTTCTAGTGAGTAGTCGGGTCACCAGAATGTAAACTCGTTTTATCATTAGCGAATTAATGAAAGTAGATCAAGTTTATTTGCTTCATATAATGTGTTATTATATTTCCTCAACATGATTATTTAATAAATAATATTATTTCACTAGCCAAATCAATGTTTTCAATTGAATTACGTCTTCGTTCGAGATAATATTTAATATTGAGTCTTACTTCGAGATAATATTCATATTACATCAGATTACTAAAGTAAAAACGTGTGAGGATTAAAGTTTCCAATGCCAGTAGGTAGTACCCACAGTACGCTCACGCTTTTCTCTGGCAGATTCTTTTACTCTCATTTCTTTTATAAAAAAAATTAATGTTGCTCGTACATTTGTTATAAAGCGAGTGATGACAGCCGTCAAGCGTTCTGAATTATATTCTTTACTTTATTTAACTCTTGTGAATGTATTATTTGATTGTATGCCTTGGATATGATATTATTAAAATCTATTTATAACTATTTCATTATGGAATTAACACACACACACACACACACATATTAAATAATATAATCAAAGTTATAGTTGAAATTTGAAGACTTCATTTCAATAAGGCATAGATTCATGGAACGTGGCAGTTATATTTTTGCAGGGAGGTACCACGGAGAAGAATAAGAAACTGAAATAATGTTCTTCAAAAACATTCTAAAACTAAATGAATGTTCTGCAAATAAATCATCTACATACTTTGTTTGTTTGCAGCCTTAATAATAAAAATAATATGTAAATATTCATTGAGATGAGTTCATAATAGTCCAAAATATTATATATTATGTGTTACTTGTAAATGTAAAGTTGGTGTATGACTGCCTTTTAACTCCGCTATAAATAAGCTCACGGAGGTACTATCATCTGAAACAGCAGGTCTTAGCCTTCAGGGTTTAGTTTACTTAACAGATACATAGATATATCTATAAAAGTAATAATAGCTTATAAACTCTACGTTGTATTTCCTTAAAAAACATTTGCCTTATTGATAATCGAGTTACGCGAGTGAGCCGTGACAGGTGTCGTCCGCGATGTGACGGGGCCGACACGATCCCGCTTTTTAAATGAGCTTCCTAATAACTAAATATAATATACGGATATTGTATACGAATATTATTATGTTAGGTGAATATTTGCTTTTATTTATAAATTCCCTACAAGTGTTATAACGTTATAAAAAAGCTTGAAAATTAGGAACAAAAAATATTATAAAGTTTATTAACCTTACTTATTGTTAAGAGCCTTAAAGTATAAGAGTAAAAAGATACGGTTGTATGTCATAGAGTGGTTACCGGCAGACGCGGCATTACAACAATATTTCACCTTAACATATTCAGTAAATAGAGGGCAAAGAGAAAAGTTTATGAAACAAATTTATGAAATGGATCAAATGGCTCGGAGGCCCGAATAAAGAACCATTTAGAAATGTCTCCATCTCATAAGAGGTAGCGGAGCGAGAACCATCTTGATATATAAACGAAAGTATAAACTTTTAAACAAGAAATCTTTCTCTGTAAGAGTTTGCAGTCTAGAGGATGCTGGTAGAACCACTTATTGGATATTTATTAAGTACAAAGTCTGTACAATGTAAAGACTTGATTTCAAACATTGAATCGTAATAAAACGATTATTGTCTATTTTTTTTAACGAAATTCAAATTTATGTAAGTTTATTATTCAAATTTATGTAAGTTTATTAAAATTGTCAAAGTTGACCGTGCATACCAGTGCATATGGTATGAGTATCAGTAAAATATAAGGTATATATCAAATAAACGATATGTAAGTTTGTTTGTTTTATATTGAATGTATTACCACCGACAGTCTCTCACCACTTGTGACACACAGCGAGCACCGCGCGCGGTATTCCGACCGAACTTGTATCACTTTGCCGTGGATCTACGGAACCCTTACCGAGGGAAACAACCTATTGCTCTCCACTTGATCAGGGATTCCGTCTAAATCCACGTTTTATGCGGCTACACGAGATCATATTGCCCTCACATATTTTACAACTCCTGCGCACGTCCGCGGCATTTACAGCTTTAGTAATAGCCTGGAGAAGCAAACTATCACCTTAGACATGTTACACTAGACTTGGATCCACTAAAAGTATTAATAATTGAAGTATATACTTACTTTATAAGAGTAAGAAATGTATACAGGAGAGTAAATATATATAGTTATAATATAGAGATCATTAAAAATATTAAAATCAATGATTAGAAAACCAACAAAATCTTATATAGAAATATATTTGTATCACAAAACCTGTCATCAATAACTACAATAACAAAACAGTTAAATTATTTGTTTGGAGAGAACATATTTAAGGTGACCGGGGATATTGTTAAATAACTTAACCACCGTCGGCAACTCACTATCATTATTTATATTATAATGATTGTTCCTTACATCTAAGTATTTTTTAATTTAATGTTTTTTTAATTTAATCATCTTTGTTTTTTTTATATATTTGTATAATAATGTAAGCGGTCTTGGTCTCGTAACTGAACTTTTAAGTTGCTCGTGAGACGACAGCTGCTCTCGATGTCTTGATTTTTACAATCTCCCGAAGTTTTCATAACGTAAATACGAAGTATACCCATCATATATATTTTAGATAAAATTTGTTTGTATTTATTTACTGTACAAAAATATCTCACTAAAGCTTCGAAACAAAATACAGCTATATTTTATAATATGAATGTAAGTATAATATATGATCAATTGAAGATTTTCTCATTATGTTATATTAATAATTTATATTTTTGTTACAAAATAATTCGTTTCAAAAACAAAATGTATGTATATAGATTTGTTAGTTTATTAATTATGTTGAATAAATCTTCTATTAATATGTTTCTTCATATAATTGTTTTTATTTGAAATTCACACTTCATGTGGCTTATAAAGATTTATAAAAGCTTGTGCCATCAAAGGGTTGATAAAAAAGAAAAATAACTTTTGTCTTATTTTGAACCAACTACCCATAATACTATAATACTACTACTACTACTAATATATACTATATACTATGTATTATGTAGTAGGTATGTAGTTATGTAGTATGTATGCCTTTCGTTAGATTTTAAGACAAGACGAACGCTACTCCAGTCTCCAGTCCGTTTGTTGAACGGCCTGTTATCATTAATAGACTGAGCGGCGAAATGCTTGACTTATTTGAGTTGGTGCGCTTCATGAGATATAATATAAACAATAATCATACACGGCAGCCAGCTATTTATCTGTGTCTAATATTTGAATTTACTCAGGTAGCTAGTTCTGTCCGTGCATGCATCAATATTTGTCTATATATTAAATAGAAATACTTCGAAACAACAACTATCTATATTACTAATCAAGCCCTTGTACTTTTCGTGCTATTAGTACCTTTCTACATTTTTCTACAGAATTATCTTTATGTTCAGAAATAACTAGTTTTATATACATATATATATTTTATTCATTATAACTGTTAACAAAACGGGTGTCATCCTGTTGATGAGATCGTGTAGCTCTTTCATGATTTGACGTGTCCCTGCAATGTTTACGAACGATTTAAAAATAAAAGTAAGCTTTCGTGACGCTTTTTTTCTATTAAACTCTGCCGCGCCGTACCTCACTGCCTCACTGTGTCTTATATTTAATTTAAAAAACTTTTAGTGAATTCCGATTTCGATATAGCAGTTACAAGACGTAAAGAATAAATAGAGATATATACGAATATATATTACAAGCTGTTGCCCGCGACTTCGTACGCGAGGACTTTAGACCACAGAGCTCATAAGGAACTTCTTCGATCAAGCTTTTATTGCTTTTCTTTATTTTTTAAATTGCTATCCACGAAAAGCCCTATTATTATTTCAATGATATAATAATATAGCTTAGTTGCAACGTGAAAGTTTTTTCTAAATATTGGTTAAGATATTTTAAAATTTGTATAAGTTACTTTGAATATAACCTCCAACAAGTAAACTTATAAAGTAAGGATATCGAAGTGTATTTAAACTCTTTAAAAACAACGTCAAAGTAAGCTTTTCAGTCAAATAACTATTTCGTTAAAGATGATAAATCGCTTTGAAAGCTTTTTAATCTTAAAAGATATTGACGTGTTTGACAAACAGTAACAACATTTAAGAACTAATTATTATATTTTTTTTTAAATTAGAGCGTTTTAGACCTGGATAGAGATAAATGTACTACTAAGTACTACTTAAAAATACAAGCTCTACTTATCTCTTCACTGTTGGTAGTTTGCTTTACAAAATGGTACAGCTAATTAAATAAATGAATTATTAACAATAACAAATAAAAAAACAAAAAAAAACTGACCATAAATTGTCTATTTCAAGTAAATAATTGAAATTTGAGTGGACATGGTTAAAGATTTAGTACAGAGTACAGGGCTGGCCCAACTCACTTATAAATTGACGTAACTCAGAGTTTCCAGCGCGTTAGTGTAATAACGTATATGAGTGTTAAACTCTATTATTCCTAGGTATTTGACAGGTTTTAATTTTTTATACTTTTAAATAATCTCACTGAAATAAACTTAAGTCTATTGAAAGTCAGTTTTATAAAAAAAAACGTTTTAATTGTCAAAACTACCATTCACTCGGAAAAAATATTTTCACAAATCTGACAAGAGCTAGCGGCTGACAGCACCTCTCACTGCGGGCTTGTCTTATGTTATTTTTTTAAAGCCTTATAATACTAAAAATACACTTTCAAGTCAATAACTGATGACTTGTGTTTTTATTGTGATCACTGTTTCAGAAACGTTAATTTATAATATAATATATATAGGGTATAGTGACCAATTTAAACACAACAAAAATAGAAATAAAACTATATAATAACAATCATCGCAATCGATTCGCTATCAATTCGCTATTTAAGTCAATTAAATTTGCAAATAAACCTGGAAGAGAAGGAGTATATTTATTTAATGTTGGCTGGTATGTTAGCTACTTTAAGAGTTCTCTTACTGCCTCTTATTGTCAATAAACAACATACCATCCAAAATATCACCTTAACATAATTTAACTACTTCAAAAGTAATACCAGATAACAAATATATCGTGTTACCTATTTAAATTTTCAAAATGTGACATCATCATTTTAACACTAATTGGCTGAAAACGGGTGCACTCACCCACCTCATCGTGTAGACAAATAACACCAAACTTCACGATTAATCGGAAAAACAAAATGTCAGTGATAATCACATAATACAAATAATATCAATAAAATAGCCTATTTATGATTATTACTGACGACGTGACGATTACGATGGCGGATACGACGAAAAATACTTCCTTAAACACGTGATTTAAATAAAAATATGTATCATATGACATTATTATTTCCTGTAAGAATGGTGTCTGTGTGATCGCTAAGTAAGCTTAACTGTTGGCTGAAAGCTAATTGGTAAGCACCCTTCAATGAACACATTATCCTCTACGAGAATGATCCAAGTTTTGCAATCTCCAACTATTACCAACTATGAATGATGAACTCGGCTTACATAGTTCGTTAGTTTAGACACATCCGTGTCCATGATTTTATTTCTCATACGTGTGGATGGTTGCGCCTGACAAATATTACCGAGCAAATATATATTTATTGAAGATGGTTGAAGGGGATCCATAAGCTAGCGAATTTAAGCGAATTATAAAATATCAGAGATAGTTTGGCGTCGTGTACATAGTACATACAGACTAATATTTTATTCATTTTAATTGAACGCTCGAGTTGAATTAAATTGAATTGATGAATTATTACCACAGAGATAAATGACAACAAATATATAAATTATCTAAACGCAATTGTCACGAATTGTATAAAAAAAACCGAGAGTAGCTATTTCTGTAATGACGTAATTGAAAGAATACTACGATATAAATATATAAAACAAATAGCTCATTGTGTTAACTGTTCTTAATATACAATGCGCTAGAGAGGCGGTTCATGTAGCCGGAGTCTCGGAGACGGAATCTGGTCGCTTCAGCCTGATATTTTATTTATCGCCAGTGGAACAACTCAACTCACTCATCAAAGTTTAAGCTTTTATTATTAGGTAGATAAAGTTTGGGTCGGTCGGACACCCAGACAGTCATATCTTTTGTATTTCGATATGTATTTTATTTACCAAACGCTGCAACTGTATCTTCCGTCAAGAGAATCTTACAGTAAAGACAAAATTTTTAAAACGAATACGATATAAACTTGCGATTTTATACCTTTAACTAAATATACTTCGTAGAATTGTTAATTAAAACGAAACAATGACAGAACACTGAAAGTTTGCAGTAAGTCAAACTTAACTGATTTAACAATGTTTTGAAGTAATAATGAGACATGTACTTGGTCTTGCGACATTTCTATGAAGAGGTAATTTCAAATAAGAAGTATGATAAGTTGAAGTTCAGGCGCACTGCGTTTCCCATTCCCACGAATTGTACGTACCGTTTGTTGAAGAAGAATCGAGAACATCCAAGGCTCTGTGCTACTCTTATTGTTATCTAACATTAAAAACAAGTGAGTGAGTAGATACACTACATTAAGAACCACAGTATGACTTAACAATTCATAATCTGGACCATGTAATAAGATGAATATTTACAAAATCCAGCCAGTACCTATTTGTAGTCAATTTGTACCTCGTATGATTTAATTTTTATTTTTCAATCACTTAAGATATTACTTTCGGTTGGACAATTTTTGTTCAATAGTATTCAAACTCTTCGTCAAGCGAGTCCATTGTTGACTTGTTTTCGAACGAAAACTTGTATCAGACGAGTACACGAGGTCAAATCTAATAAAATAAACTAAGTATCGTATTGATGTATCAATATGCGAGCCGAATCAGTAGAAAGTTCACTTAATATTCGGCTCACCAATTAGAATGTTTATCGACATCCAAAATATATAATTGCGGGTCGAGTTCGTTCGCTTCACGGCTCATAACTCTTTAATTGTTTGCTGTGAGTTTAATCATTCTCTTACTAATCTCATACAGCACTTTCGCAAATACTTTCTAATGAGAGTTGTGAGTGACGCCACCGGCGCAGCACGCGGCGTGCCTGCAGACGGTCGAGCTACGACCGGTCGCTGTGACAAAAGTATCACAAATACCGCTAAGCATTTAATATCTACATAGTTTTTTTACGTACACAAGTGATCACCGGTAATGATTCAAAGCGGAAAAGATATAATTAAATAAAGGCCACGTAATTAATACATAAAAATCAATTTCTAAAAAAAATCGTGTGTTATATGTATAGAAACCGTTTATTTAAAATATATATATATGTATTATTTTAAGTAATTGAACGCGGAAATTATATTTCCGGTTAATTACCGGAACTTTAAACCGTTTAGAGTTATATTTTCTTGTGTCCCGACCTTCTCCATTGTTTTTCGGTTAATAATATGTACTTTGTATTCGATATCTTGATTCACGTAAAACCTAGTATATTCCTAAATAATACCAGCTGATACCGTATTTTATAAATTATTATATTGTTAATTCATTTGAATTACAAGTGTTCATTTTTGGTAACTTATTATGTAATTTTAACCTCTATATGTATATATAAGTTGTAAAGTAAACTGTATTTGGATGAGTAATTGAAAACAAAATACAATAAGCGTTGCTTTGTCTGATATATAAAGATATCAACATCTTGCTTTACTTTCATCTCACGAGCAACAAGTAAAAGAAGACGCAAAGCGTTTGAACTGTAATTGTTTTCTCTTGAAATGAAGATACTAAAGGATAATGTAGTAGATAAGTAGTACGTCAGAGCTAATTCAATTATGGAGCCCGCTCTGAAGACGAAGAAACTATCAAAGGTTTTTATAATTTTACTCATAATATAATAGTGAATAGCAAAATTGTTATTATTATATAATTTTTATTACTTTGAAGTACTAAAAAGTTTTGTTTAATTGTTGCTTCCTTGTACACTCTGTACTGACTCGTAACTGGTGAACAATAATTTATGTATTTGCTAAAACCTTCCCAGAACCCTAGTCTTCCGGCTCTGACATATCTCCCAAGATTGCAAACTAAATTTCTCAATTTATACGTTTCCGGACAGCGTGTAGGTTAAAGCTAACGGCATTGTATATTAAAAAAGTATTGCTCTGATGTTATTATTGTAAATTTTAATTCAATTCAACGTCCAAGAGCATTGGAGAGTCCAGGGACATAATACTTTCTAGGTACATAAAAATAATCTTTTTATATAATCAATACAATTACTCATATTATAACCGTAACCTTAATGGATAAATTTTATTAAATTTATTTTATTTATTATATATATAATTTATTTATTTTAAAATGAAAAAGTAAAACATCAAATTTTATCCAGATTTAATAAAGGTATGCATAATAAGTAATTGGCGTTATCGATAACAAAAAGTTGCCAACACTGACATTGAAATTTCTACATCCATACATTGATTGGTGATAAGTACTTATTGGAAAATTTCTTATCTATTGAACTCTTATTTGACATATAATTGTGGACGTGTCTCGTAAGCTATTTACAGATTATTTTAAGAGATGGTGAACTACAAGTTTTTAGGTAAAAGTGGAACACGTATTTGCCGCGAATGAGGAGATCACGTCACCGGTCGCGTGCGTGGCAAGCGCGAACAGGCGCCGCGTCAGCGTGTTGTCGGCAATCTGATAACGCTATACTCGACCCTCTCTAGTGATCGCCTAGCGGCCCGCTCGAGCGAGACGGCATGCTCAGTCGTGCAGTAAGCAGCGAACCAGCAAAGTTTATACAAATTCCAAGTTAGCGGGACCCGCTCAGTTGAATTTCAGCGATCGTAGGGAGCGCGCGCTTTTCTTGTTAAACTCATAACTTTTCGTAAGTTCGTCATGACGTTACGCTGCGTATTTGCGGTACTGGCACTGGTCGGGGCCACCTTCGCTGGACCTGAGGTCACTGAACTTAAGGTTGAGGTAGTCAGCGTCCCCGAAGAATGCAATGTTAAATCTAAACAAGGCGACATGCTGACGATGCACTACACCGGCACGCTCGACAACGGTCACAAGTTCGACTCCAGGTAGGTACTTTTAGTTTTAACTTGACTGTACTCTTTTAATTACAAATGCAAAAGTTTGCGAACGAATTCACTTTGTAATCGTTTTACCGGCGCTGGTCCCGCTCGCACCGAGGAGGACGTCGCAGCATCTGACGTCTCACGCGGCCCGATAAATATATATCGCTGAATGTTTAATAAAGTTTGTAGTGTAATAAACACTAGCCTGTGTAGGGACAGTGGACTATGTGGCCATTGTTTTAAAGTTTAAACAGGTCCGTAAAAGGCGGAGACCATTTTTAAACAGTTCACTACACCCTCCCTAATTATTTAAACATCCCGGCCATAGACGACTAATTGCTGAAACAAACATTTACTAATTATTATTTCAAATTGCAATAATGAATAAGTAATATTTTTACCGAGCGCTTAATCTCTCCAAATTGGCGATGTCTGAAACCTGACCAATTAAGTTCAGAAGCAATTATACTTTATACTTTATTGAAAGATTTTAAATTATTATTATTTTTAATTCCAATTAGTTCTGCACCATTTTAATCAATGACGGTTTCATAAGTAATATTTAAATTAAAAAACCAACAAAACAAAATGATTCGTCTCTTTTGTGTATTTTTTATAAGGAAAAACAACTTTATTTATTTAGATTAGGTATCGTCGTAGGCCGTCGGACTTGTTACGACTTCATACGTGTTAAATAATATATATTACTTGTTTTAAAATTAATATATAATAAATACACTCCAACTAGTTACAAAACATACGGAATAATAAATTGAGGTTATAAAGGTATTTCCCTAAAAACACTAACACTAATAATATTAATTTAGACGTTTACGGAAACCTGTTGAGTCGGGTTTTTGTTGTAAATGGCAGATCTGTACTGAGTGGTATTATTCCTAAAAGCGGTACAGTACTGCTTTCGACTCGTTAAGATTTATCCTGACCTGGACGTCTCTTAGTGAGATTGGATCAAATTGAAATATATAGAAATACGAATTCAACAGATAGATGTATATTATACCGCCGTGTGGGTAAATAGGGTTGCACTGTAAATATATACTTAATAAATGTGGTAATAGATCATATCCAGTATTATATAAAGAATACTACAAAGTTTGTAAATATAAATAAAGATAAAGAATTAATATTAATATATTTAAATATTATTTGACTTCGATTAGGCCATAAAAAATAATAATAAATATTAAAATAATAAAACCAAGCAGTACCTACAAAAAAAAAATACAAAAATGAAAAGATCAAGTATTTTTCAGTCTCTCAAAACTTCTTACAAATAACCTTCGGTTTAAGTAATTATTAATTAAAATCTCTCTCCACGACGTAGCAATATATATTATTGGAGTATAAATATAAAAACAAACTTTTCCTTTACTTATCCGGAAAACGTGTCAACTCCAAAAAAAAAAAAAAAAAGATTTTTTTGTTTTATAATAATAGAATTTACTTGGACGTTGTAGAAGTTAACATATTCAAATGTATTAGTATCACTTCACATGATATCAAATTATTCCTTTATTTTATTACTACCATTACATCAACATTTAATATCAATTAAAGATTACTTTATCCCCGGCTATTAGAAAAAAAAGTCTCATTAAAATATTTCCCATATATGAAACCAGACAGTGAGCAATCATCACACTGAAGATTATTTAAATTCCGACACTTTAATCGTGATTTACGAACAAACACACAGAACTATTGTGAAGAGCTGTGTGTCACGTACCTAACTGGTACGTATGTATCGATGGTGTGACTGAATCTATTATACATCTACTATAATTGAGCTATCAATTATCCTCTACGGCTTTATGTCCTATACTTTACTGTGTCGTGTATTCTATTATTCCCCAAGAAGCCACAGCTATAAACCTACAGCTTGATTACCTACTCACTGGATCAAAATGGACAGATTAGATTTTCCCGATGCCAAAATAGGTGATAATTCAGATCGTTGTGAATACACCTAGATACATCTAGATACACCTAGATGCACCTAGCACGCGCTTACTATTGTTCCTCACCCTTTGTTCCACTAATTAGAAAATACATTGCCTTTGGATTTAATTTATAATTTATCGACAAATAACGATGTAATAACATGACACTAAAATAACTTTACAAACATATTTCCTATAAATGTTAAATGTGATGCATGTTTGGATCGAAACAGACAAGCATACATATATGATCTACACATACGTCACAAGGAATGAAGACTATATTAAAATCCTTTGTTCATTTGTTAATATAATAAATTTAAATAATAAAAGATATAACGGCATCGGAAAACCTTGCCCTACTTGGCGGGTGTTAAACTAGGGAGAAATGTTTTTATTTGAAAAATTGATACCCAATATTCAGTAGGAAGGAATTATTTTTAAGATTATTATATTTTTAATTAAAGTATTGATTTACCTTCCTATAGCAATGTATTAAATAAACGTACATCTGTAGTAGTGATTCAACTAGTACGATGACGTGTGGGACTGCGTAGTAGCCTATTTTATTCTTGTTTTCATTGTCATGGATGTTCCTTGTCCCATGAGGTTGCGAACAGACCCTTACCCTCACCTGTGTGGCTTCTAATCAAAATGGTCAAATTTAATGAGTCTAAATTCCAAATATTCCGATAACATTATAGTAATTAAATTTCAAAAAGATAACTATAAGCCGTCAGCACCTATGTAAGTCGATCAAAAGTTGTCTCGAGACGTAAAGAAGTTATTTGTTCGCTTTGCTGTGAGCTACTGTCGCTACTGAATATTAACATTTTAAATGGTAATTATAATAATTTTCGTACATTATATTCGCGTTCACAAACTACGCAGGAGTTGCTATATAGTCGAATATTAATAATTTTATGCAGCAGTTAAGCAACTTACACGACGGTGGCGTCAATTTACACTGACGCGGTGACGTGCCTTGTACTTTTGTTTTTGTAATATTATACCACGTGTCCACTGAATAATTCAGCTTATCACAATTAAAAATCAGCTAAAAAGATGATTTGTGATAATGTGATTACATTTACTAATTAGAATTTAATTATTTTACACCTTATTCCATCACAATTAGTCTTAGTATTGAGACGGATTTTTTTAAATTGATTATTTCATATCTGCTAAGTGGAATAAGACATGAACATACTTCAATTATTTTTTGTACGACTTGTAACAAGTTTTTAAGATTTCCATTTAAAAAAAAAATATCTTTATGGGAGTAGGCATTTACATGCACTTTTGAATCGTCAAATATTACATTATAAAACTGTCAGTGTGGTCAGTCCGTGAGTTACCACCAGCTCGGAATAATGCTCTGCTGAGAAGAGCTGGTTAAAAACTCAACAGTTGCTCTTTTTAAAGGATATACCCTAAATAAAAGCAAAGGTGCCCATTCAAAATGATTTAATGTATTTATTGAGATATTATAGTTTTGAATATATTTACGGGTTAATTATAAATACACTAAATAACTCATTAACAGATAAAATTTGAAATGATCTCTTAAAGGCAAATCTCGTATAAAAGGTAATAAGACTTTCAATTCGTTATTTACTATCGATGTAATAGACTTTGGCCTTAAGACTATGAATTATTGTGAGTCAGAGGCGCGGGATGCAGGATGCAGGGTGCAGGGTGCAGGATGTAGGATGTAGGATGTAGCTCGCAGGGTGCTGCGGAGGCGATGGCTCGTAAATACAATTGGCGTAAGCCTAACGAGCGCTGCGATTAGTCGGTAAGCCCGGCGTCGCTCAACGACGTCCATTCCAGTGGTTTCATTAACAATTTTGATTACTTTGTATTTGTGTTTTCCGCACTGATAGAAAATTAATGAGAATCTCGATCGTAGAAGAAAATTAAGTTTTGAATGTGGAGGGATTTGGAGGGCCGAGATAATTAAATGAGTAAATACGAGTTGGTTGGCTGGTGATCTCGCGGCCATTCATTCACTGGCGCGGCACACCGACCTCCCTGCTTCAGATGGATGGACACCGATTGGATCAGTAAATGTAAGCGATTGCGAGATTTCGAAAGTACTTTTCTAATTTATTCCTAAACATTAAGTTACGTAAGGATGCATGCCCGTGGTTTGTGTGCAAGATGAGATCGTCAAAGTTAAATATCATTTATTCCTTACTACAAGAGAAACCTGCCTTGGTTTTCCGGCAATACATACATCATATTTTCTATTGAAGACAATTGAATGTGCTTGCGACGTGTGAATTCATTTAAATTCGATTGTAAGTACGTCATTGTTGGAGCTGAAACAAAGACCGTTCCCGCAAGATATGCGGTAATTGTACTTATATTAATATTATCAGATCCGACACGCGACAAACTCAATTAACTCAGAATGAACAATATTATGCGAAGATTTAAAAATGTATTGTCATCCGCGTGAGTCGTTTGTCTCTGTGAAGCTTTTACAAATTACAATAAACACATAATTATGATATTTTAATTGCTATATAGTGTATACGTTGGTTAAGTTTAGTTTAATATTACAATAGCATTATTTACGTTGCAATTATAATTCAAGTAACACCAGTTCTTATGACGGATGCATTGGCCGCGGTCGACGCGTGGCCAATGAATTTAAACATTGCATTAACAGTACGTGTCTGTCACCGGTTGATCGATATAATATTTCACTCCACAACACTATATTTCAACTTGTCTTTGACATTACAACTCCTAGTTGTTTGTCGTTATGTCTTTTTCATAGTAGTATTTTCCCTTTGGGTGTAGAAACCGAAGTAAACCCTCCGTTTAT
Source organism: Dircenna loreta (assembly GCA_963555665.1). Taxonomy (NCBI): domain Eukaryota; kingdom Metazoa; phylum Arthropoda; class Insecta; order Lepidoptera; family Nymphalidae; genus Dircenna; species Dircenna loreta. The sequence continues at coordinate 11,283,027 of OY743092.1, forward strand.
TAGCATGAGATGTGAAATTAGTACAAACCGAGAAAGTCACATTTCATCTTATATTATTCATTCCTCATTCCTTCCAATTTAAGTTTAAATGTGTGTGACAAGGACAAAGTATAAAATGAATAAAGAACTGTAAATTAATTAAGTCTATAACAATACAAACAGTAGCGGACAAGAATATTGTCAGTAGTAAAAAAATATATCTAAGTGTTATTTATAATTAAAGAACACTTAGCGAGTTGCAGTTTCTTGATTCAATCCATCTACGCTTTTTTCACTAACACTAATATTCGTTGTTCTATGAATGTCTTTAAAGGAAAAAATACGATAGTAGTTATTCTAAAAATGTCACAGAACTGTATATTTTATGATAGAGAAAATTTATTCTACTGTTTTAGGGCTTGTTTTTGTATTGGCGATAGAGTTAAACAAGCGATCTAAATCAATTGTATGAGGATGAGGATGGTAGTACATTATCTTGATATAATGGAACCCATCAGAAGTATTAATAAAATACAAACCCCAATGTTTTTTAAAGGATAGTTATTAATTAACGGATGATACTAACGGCATCGGTACCGGCGGTACCGGGATGAGTCGGAGAGTCGAAGTCGACTCGTGTATAGATTCATTGTTCTCCCGCCAGGAGACGCTACCATTCAACTCATAACTAATTTACAGAAACGGGAAACAAGACCTATTATGAAAGCACATCGCTGCACAAACATGTGATCTTTTTAAATTTACTAATTTATTATGAGATGAGATGATATATTACAGACTTGATAGAATTCGATTGCCAATTTTAAAGTCCTTAAAATATTGTTAGATTTATAATAGCTTGATAAAATCAGAGTTGACGTCAAGCAAACCGGCTTATCTTAATAATGTATGATTTATTACAACAAAAATTAGGCAACATTACAAAATTAATGCATTAATAAAATAACTATTAAAAAGCAACATCCGTGATATGAAATACCTTATCAGCTCAATTGTTATCGCTGTAGGTCAGCAGTGGCAACTGGCCGCGGCAGGGCTAGCAACGACTCGTGTGTTTGTTTTTTTTCCCCGATAACGTTCGATAATTCAATAACTTTAGACGAACTATAAATAAAGGGGTCGAAATCGATAATCTTTTTGTTTGACATTCAATTTTCCTTCGATTGTGTATCCTAATACCTACTTGATGACGGGGCGTCAAATGGATCTCAAACACATCGGTTGACCAGAACATAGCGTCTGTGGTCCGAGAGCTTTAATTAATATTAGTTTGAAGTTTTCACCAATTCGTTAATTAAAGCTCAAGTTTGAGGACGAGTAGAGACTAACTTCGGAGTGTCCCTTGGTAATTATGAACTCATTTGATAATTATATTGAGATCGAATCCGCTCTTAAAATAAAAACACTGTAGGTAAATATGTTATTATTCGGTGGCCGTACATTGTTGCATCGAGATAACCTCTGCTATCTTACGTTTTTATTTTTATAAACAGGTAATCAAGGTATGATAAAATGCACTCCACTTTTATCTCCGTGCAAAAATATGAGCGAGGAATCGGTGATAACCGGAGCTTCAAAAACACGAATATCTGAATGAAAAGCGTCTGTCTTACATGTGTTTTAGCTCCGCGAATTTCAATATAATTAGCTTTTGGTTTTGTATATCTAATGATGCTCAATGCCTCTATCAAAAAGCATACAAGCTGGCGTCTGCTCTGCGAAAAGCTTTGCGAATTAATATAATTAAAATACCTTGGATAACTTAAGTATGCTTTTTGTTAGAGGGCGTTGCGGAGGACCCACCGACAGCTGGCGCCAGTGAAGGTGGGTATTCCTCGCTTTGTACAATTCTCTTAGAATTGCCTTCCATATTAGTTGCACTTCCTTCAGTGTATATTAATTTTAGTTCAGTTTTATTAGCCAGTGCATCGCACGCATGGGTTCTCTTTCATACCTGATTGATATAACAGCCGTTATACTCTATTGTTATATCAATATATTATATAAAATACATATTACCTAATAACGTATTATTTACCTACTCAATGCACGGATCACTGCCATGACTGTTGTTAATCTTTTAACTTGAATGCTAATTAATAATTTGACTACCTAACAAGATTTAAAATCTTTATTTCTGTGTTTCAATAGACCTGTCGTGTGTCTAACACCGAGGGCCGCGGGGAGGATACATTGCCTCTAACATTATTTAACTGTATTCCACTATTAATGAATTATTCAATATAATTTTAAATCCCTATTGAATTTCGATTCTGAAAATTAATATGAATGAAGAGAGCACTTCGAAACTCAAATAGGTGATTATTAGTTATTTTTGAATAACAAATTATAGAGAATACTTATGTAGGCACCTCTGTATTAATTTTGATTTTATAACATACGCTTAGGATATAACGTGATTATTTAATTAAAGATAATGAAAAACCATCAATACTTCATTTAAATAATGTAGCTTCATAATTATTAGAGTTAATTATAAAAGTCTTACATAGCAAAATTCCAATTCTAAATTTCTAAAATAAAATTATAATCAACTGCAATGAGCACACCAGTGAAGGAATCAAATAAATAAATATCGAAAACATGCCAATAATATTAATAAGTAAATAGAAGTAAGTAGGCACGGTGCGAGTGCGGGTGCGAGTGCGGGTGCGGGTGTGCGGGTGCGGGTGCAGGTGCGGGTGCGGGTGATACACGGCACGGCCGCTGAACTTTACGGCCAGGCAAGGTTTACCGCTACTTAATATTTAACGGAGATAAAAAAATACAGCAATCTCTCACTCTTGAATCCAAACATGTTTATCTCCTGGAAAACCGATATTTGGCAGAAGAGGCACGCTTTGAATAACCTTTCCGTTCCTTTCAGTTTTTTACAGGCATCGGGGGAGATTTGTACTCCAGACTAAGATTAGTAAAATAAATGAGGATATTTCGGCAATATATATATACACTTTGGTTATAATAATTGCTTTTAACATATTATAGTATATATATAAATATATCATAAACAAAACTGTTTCAGTGGAAAGGCAGATCAAAAATATGATGTTTAAAATAATAAAAAAAAATCTACTTACGAACTAATTAGCATTTTCTCGTAAATGTTGTCTGATCATAGTTTTATCTTGGGCGTTAAATTTTAAAAACATCTCTAAAACTGTTGTGATAATATATTTTTTCCCCACCTCAGCTCTTTCAATAGTCCTATTTAATATTTAAAAGTCCAAGTGAGCCACTTGTTTTCTTCCTCAAGACGGAATTAGATTTCTTAGATATGAAACCTTCTCAAAGACTGGAGATGGACTTCGCTGAGTTTTATCAACCATCAAATCCTTACAAACTTTTACGTCACATAAAATCTTAACAAATTCTACGCCGACACGAATCAGAGTAGTTTGCTTCAAAGATCAAACTTTTATTTATTTATAGTTTCGAATAAGATCTATTTTATTTTTAAAGAATGCTTGTATATATATGAGCATTCTTTAAATACATGTATTTGTAGCTCAGCAGTATCACAGTCTGATATAAGCCGCACTGTGTTGATTCATCCGTAATTGCTGACGTTCAAACATACTCACAGCACGCAGTCGGTCCTCGTTGTTGCCAACGCGACAGATTTAGGGTAGCTAATAGGTGGGAAGTGTCTCAAGTCAATAATCACATATAACTTTAAATTCAATATTTAAACTAACTTTATAACTAAAATCTTTTAAAGAAAGAAAAGCTAATGAGTGCATTCCCATTTAAAGACTTGTTAATATTAAAAGTATGAAGTGATATTATATTTTTAAAAGTAGCTGCTGGTTATTTCTGTGCTATAATAATAACACCCAATTAGCAAATGGACTCAGTTGTTGTATTTCATAAAGCATGAAATGAGTAAATCAAATTAACATCGGTATTTGTTTTTCTGTCATGAACAAGCTTGAAGCTTTTATAGGAAAAAAATGCTTAATATAAAATATATATTTGTATATTTTATTGTTTTCTTGTTTCGAGGATGGAATGTATTTACTAATAATGTCGCTGATTGAGGTTTCGCGATTTTCGAGGCGCGTGAACTGCGTGTAGCAGTTGTAAAGCGCCGACCCGACGTCCTGGATGTTACGGCTGTATCTAGATGTGTCATACGTCTTTATATTAGCTTCATAGTAGGGACAGTGTATTATATTAACCGTTTGTCTGCTTTGAGCCGTGGGTGCGACAACATAATACATACTTTGTATTATAAAAAACTTAGGTCTAGGTTCTCAAGAGTCAAGATGTCCTTTGAAGCGTGTATTGCTATTGTTTAGTAAAACGCAACGTTTTCAAAGGAATATGTTTGTACCGTTTTAAAAAACAAAGGCATATTTATTGTTACTTGCAATTTTTAGCGCTTATATTTGGTATTCTTGCAAATATAGTTTGAGAAATTTTAATAATTGAATGTGTTTTTTAACATTGATTATAAATATCTTAACAATTTAAATATACAGATACAAATTAATTTAAAATACGCGGATGCCTAATAACGCCTTCAGCTGAACACTTGCACTATCCAGGATCCATCCATCCGCGGCGCCACCCGGCACGGTAACGATGCGGTCGCCCTCCCCGCTGAATTATTTACACGTGCCATCCTACAAGTTGAATCGACAGAATTAAAACTTAGCGAGCTCTTTCATATTTCACCTACTTACGTTGTTTTCCACCGTTCAACCCATTTGGGGAGCCATCCAATTAATGCGGCCTCCAAGTGCTTCCATTTTGAGGTTACAGAAAATTTCGTGCCAAGAAAAAGTAGCTAGCCTAAGCAAAAAAGAGTTGATTACAGAAAATTAAGATGTTTGTCTCGTCTGTGCTGATTACACAAGTACAAACATTCTAATTTATTACACATAGTAGTTATACTATAGTAATGCTTTTATATTATAGTAATGATTGTACATACATTAAGTGTCAATAGTTCAGGATTCCACCCATAAGACGTTCTTAAATTGCTATGTATTTTACAAATTGCTCCCGCGGGTCATCTGGTAGTGGAGATCTGCTCTGCATGCGAGGTGCGACCGTATCAAACGAGCTCCAGCGCTTCTCCATCACTCACTGCTGCTATCCGCCTCTGTAATTTGAATCCAATTTTGTGATATCATTTTTCTAATTCATTGGTTTCGTGGGGATTTCCACAGAGTGAAGAGAAATGAACTGCACGGCTAGATTGAAGTACAATGAAAATTAGAATCTAGACAAACTCGGGGCTTCAAAGTTATATGTGACTATGGGATAAAAATACAATAACATTGTGTTTTATAATTTTAAGCCAACAATAGAAACTACACCAGACATATATTAGTCATACAGTACTTCTTTCGCTTTGTTATTTCAAGTCAGTCGTCAAGCGTGACTATAAAGTAGGTTATTCGTAAAAGTTGTTATTTGTTTTCGGAGGTGTTTCGTCCGGGGTATCCCTGGACCGTGAATTGTCAGCGGACACATGTGCCTTGGGCCGAAGCCGGTGCCCCTCGCTGAATAATACAAGAACATTGAGCTCGAGTTCTTTTTACGTTTTATTGCGGACGATTGGCTCTGAAATTTCATATTCTAAGGTTAACATGAATTTCAAGAAACATTGCAATGGATTTAATTCGTTGTCTGAGTGTAAATATTTTGAAAATCTTTAACCTTATCTTAGAGCAGCTAAGACGTGAAAGGTTAGGGCGCGTTAGCGGAGTGCCTCGCCAGCCGCTGCGTTAATAATTAAGAACTCTCATCGTTCTCGACCGCGCCTTTATACTTCGAACATCTTATTACACAGACATACACAAATATTTACAAACTAACATTTAAAGGTTAGTCTCTCATTTAATGTCATATCATTTCTTAAGAGAAATGAAATAAAGTTTTCTTATCAATCATTTCGTTTTGTTATTAATGCGTTCAGTTTTTATAGCATTGAGAAATTGAATCTAATTGTACACGCTTCAATGTAGCATTCTAATAAACTGATACGCGTACTGTACTGAACTGTAGATACCAACGTGGAGTACAAGTCGCCATATTAATGTGCCCAAAGACATCACGGCCACTTCCATTGATTACATTTTCCATGAAGTAGTTAATAAAATATTAATTATGTTTTTAGAAATGTCATATAACTAAATCTAACTCTCTCTTAAATCTACAACTCTTCTAAAGTATATTTTAAATATCATAAAGCATGCAGGCAAGATGGCGTCGTTAAACAAACAAAATAAAAAATAGTATAATGTATTTCTGCACAATCTTGAGTGTTTCATATGTTAACCGCGCGCTGTTTTCAGACACGCATTTTTCTACCAAGTTAACATAAGCCTCTCTTGACAAATGGTATGAGGATGAACGCTTGTTTTGCACACTTCGTGATATTTTACAAAAAATGTCCTCGCCTACCTTGTTTTGAGCTATTCCAAGATATATTGGCATGAAGCTGTCCGTATTATTTCTTCCCGAATTTCTGAGCGACAGATTGAAATGGTGTTCCGAAATAAAACTGTTGCCATATCAATAACAAATACACCAGTTTTAATTTACTTCATATTTTTTCTCTCTCTGAACTTTCAAGTTTATTTCACTAGTAATTAATATGCAAGGTGACACCCAATTTACGTTGGCCGTTCATTTGAAGGGAACTGCAACGTGTCCCCAGTTATTTTTATTTTTGTTTTCCTCAGCCTCTTATAAAAGTATAAAATGTTTTATATCTTTGCCAACCCAAAGACTTTGTTTAAACAGTAAAAAGGTTTAAAATAAAGCTGTATAAATTCATATAACAGCCATTATGTTTACAGTACCTATTATACAGAAAGCAATCTACAGTTATCAAATAATAATCGATCTCATATATACCATCATAAACCGGTCTAGTTTAACTGGTAGCAATTAAATACAGTGAGCTTCGTTTAGGTTGTACTGCAAATATTAGACGTTGCATGCTCTAGTTAGTAGGTAGTTAAGGGATGTAGAGACTGTGGCACCGCACCAGGGCACGCCGTTTGACAGATCAGTCGGAATATTGGGGCCCAGTGACAGTAGCAAACAAATTTGTCTCATCGCTCATCCAATCACATCACACTTTCAACTATACGCTCTCCACGCTTACTGTACAAAAATATCATAATATTCTTTATAATTTCAAATTCTGCACCTTGCTAATTCATAAAAACATGCACTTTAAGATACTCGTACAATTTAGTTGCATAAATCTTGCTTTCTAGCGACAAGCGCGCGAAGTTTCCAGCTTAAGCGCTAATTAGTATTATTAGCGGAAGGGACGTTTGTAAACGCCTTTCAATTTACACTTTATATAAACAAGAGTGGAAGCACGTCAGAGCGGAGTATATTAACAGACTTGTGTACCTAATATATTTTTTGAGGGCAGACACCGACCACCCTCAACAAAGACTAGCCGGCTAATATTACACCCTGGACGCCGACCGACTACAAATTATTCGCTTCCCAACTTTGCTTAAATTATACATAGGCTGGCTATCCATCCGGCCAGTTTAGCCACCTCGCAGGCCGCATGTGGATATTTTGATTTGTAATTATAGCTCTCGACGAGTTCAATCAATATTATTATACTATTTCTTTTTACGTCGTAATGGTAACAAGATAAGTTACCTCATTGCCCGATGGAGGGGCGGGGGGGGGGAGAGGTTCGGGAGTAACAACGGAGTTGAAAAGGAGTTCGCAATTTCTTCAACAGTAGTTCGTCTGATTGATCGCGCACCCTTCATCCAATAAATATTAAATTTGATCCTTCAATTTGTCCGTCTCGCTTAGTTGCGATAAAATAAATGATGTATTAACGCGGTGCAACGAGACGACGCCGACGGACGGACGGACGTACGAACGTGACGATAGATCACTCAGCAAACAGACCGCTTATTTGATATTGAAATTGTTATAAAACTAACATGCATTTTAATTAATTTCTTCCCTAACTCTGAAAGTTTTTTCATAAAAGTAAGTACTTTCAGGTATTACAAAAATTAAATTAATTTACTATAAAAAATATATTATATGATTAACGTTTATTAAATTAAAATACAATATGTGTTCAAAACTTGTGATTATAATAGAGTATGCAGAAAAATAGTTTAAAAGCTGTTTTAATATTCTGTGCTAGATGTTGGAATATAAATTTAACCGGAAAACTCATAAAACTCGTTTTCTCCCGGAGCGTACATGCTAGGTATTAGATACATCGTCCTCGACACGGGGCTCCTTCCACTGCACGACCACTATACGACCACGAGTCACGACACGGTCACGATATTACCGTCTAATGAATTATTATGATTAATTTATTTCGAGATTATTTCGATTCTTGTCGAGAACGTTAACAACATATTTTAAATGAAACTAAATAGAACATACCGTTTTATCTAGTTGCTTGGTTAAGTAAAGAATAAGTGTATGTAATTAGATTATTAGCAGATAAATGAAATGAAGATTAAATGTCTGATAGTAAAAGAGAACCGAATGGTGGGCTAAGACGTCCGAACCCGTGTCATCTCGGGCGAGGAAGTCGCTGCTCAAAGTTTATCGAGTATCTTTGAAAGGGCCTTTGTGCGGTAATACTGTTAGTGACTGCAGCCGGCTACGAAACAATCAAATACCCTCCCTCGGATATCTATATTGCCATTTATAGTTTTTACATAACATTTAAACGGATTTAAAAAAAAATATATTTATATACATTTTTTTATATAAAACATAAATCACTTTGGTTCTTTTTCTTTCAATAAATACAATTATTATATCATATTAATATAAGACGAAATCAATCATAATGACGTAACCCGAAGAAAGTGCACAGAAACTGAAAACTTGGTATACCGTGTGATGGATCGCCTGCCTCCCGACAAATAGTGAGCTGAAAGCGTTTATTACTGAAATAGTATTTTAATTGAACATGTTACATTTTTAATTCGCTCACTTGTTAGTGTTGATAAGTAGAGTGCTATCTGGTGTTAGTTTTCAAGTGTCCGTTCGACAAATTAGTAGTATTTGTGGCCTGTGTGAAGTTTATTGTTTCTAATGACCATCGGCTAATGTGGTGACGAGCTGGACGAGAACGAGGTACGGGTTGTAACTAAATTTGAATATCCCTGTTTTAAAAATAGGTATAGAAATAAATTTACTTAAGTTTTTAGTTTATCATTAACTTGTTCCGTTTTTTAAAATATATTTAAAGTGCTTACATTTTTAAATGAATACCGTCACTACTAATTATATAGCGTTATACTTTTTTAAGGAAATATAAAAATATATAAACGGTATTATTTGTATAACAACATAATAAAAACCAAACATATTTATCATTAAAAAGGCCATATTAAATAACGGCTGAGTTGTCACGCCATGGTGTACTGTAATCTTGTTCACAAAGCCGATCAAAAGCAAAACCAGCTTCCGCTGCAACAACATATTTCATGAAATTCAATCACAAATTGATTTCAGTTTTATAAAGACTTTATTTGGCGGTTATTCGACGTCGCTCCGGTGGTAGCTCGTGTTCGTCAAACGTGCTTCCCTATTTTACATTATATTTTATAATAACTTTTGTACACTTTCTATTTACGAGTTTTTATAATTATTTATATAGATTTAAAAGAATTGTTTTCTTTTGGCAGTTGATTTAAAAACAAACTTACGTAGTTATCTTACTTGTCTGGATGTATAATTGTTTATTGTGAATGCTCGAATATTATTTCCCTGTCATTTGCATCATGTGCGCCAAACTAGAAACAACCATTTTTCCAACGTTAGCCAATAACCCACATGTGGTGCACTAAAGATTTACTATTATATCTAGTGTTTGTTTATTTGTGGAACAATATGTTAAGAACTATATTTTGACATTATACATCTAAGGTATGCGTTTAGATTTACTTTCACGAATACTATTTGAAGTATTTTCATTTTGCGAAAGACGGACCTTTCGTATCCATGTTTTTTTAGTTAATTTTAATAATTCAATAACTCTTGACTACAATGTTACTGTGAAGACAAGACAGATAACGGTTAGCCAATCCCGCGATGCCTCATAACGTTACAAAAAGACTGTGTTGCCGGCTATAAATATTAAATTTGCCATATTCTGCGAGTTTGTTCCACATCTGGTTCCAACACTAACCGCGCGGTTAAAAATTCAGCGCAGTGTTATCGAGCCAGCCATTGTCCTTAGTCGATCGCCGTTTTTTGACTTCAAATTTCCTAAAACCCTAATGAGATCTTAAAATTAATTACACGTACGAGTACACATACCATATTTTTATTTACTTCTCGTTACGTCCCTGTCAAATAGTAGTAGGGCTCTCCTAATGCCAGAGTGAAGCTGCTATATTAAAAATATCTGATAATAAATCTAAGCGGGGTGTACAAACAATACATCGTGCTTAGGTCGTGAGCACATCTAAGAAATTTATACATTCTTGTGGATGATATAGTACATGTTCTCAGTTGTCTTGGTCCTCACTAAATATTTCATATCTTTGCTTCCGAATATGAGTCTTATGTGCGGCTGCTTCTTAGTTTTTGACTTTAATATATTTCATCAAATTCTTGAGGGATTTCAGAAAAATAAGTTATTTTTAAATCATGATAAAATTCTAGAGACTGTCCTTATTATATAATATACATGTTATATATATATTTGTAATATATCAAATGTATTTATTTGCGACGCATCACAAACGGCCTCTGAGGTCTATCCCTTCACTTAACAACCAGAGACTTTCTCTCACAAAAAACAGAGTCATGTTTACTGAATAATAATATTAACAACCACTTATATATACGTATTCTAATTTAGAAAGTTGTTGACCTAAAAGTCAGGTCTCATCCTCATCCGTGCAATTAATTGTGAAATACGAAGTATGTCGTCTGAAACATTGATATTCAATTATTTGTATTATATATATAATTAATCAAAAGTATACATTTTTAATAGTTAACCGCTGCGTTTCTATTGTAAACTATGACGCAGTGAACCCACGCTCACTGGTCATACAAAATGTATCAAGAACGCCGAGCGCCGTATTCATAAAAACGAAAACAATACAAAGTCGCAAATTAAGAAGGAAATTCATATTTTTAATTTATTTCACACATTTGTTTTATGATACACTGCATTTCCTGTTAATAAATATATTGAGAATTTATATTTGTTTGATTCGTTGTGAATAAACATAAATATATATTTTCCGGACTACTCATTGCAGCGAGGGTCGAAGTGTCGTACAATCGTACAGACATATACACATACAGAGCCTCGCACGCGACCTGTCGCTCTCTATACACGGCTTCACCTGTGTGATCTGCGATTTAATTTAAAGAAAAATAATCGCCACGATTCTAGCATCGCACTGTAACCTTGTTTATATCATTGTGCCTTTTTTACTGTTCTGTTGAAATTGTTATGATGTTAAAAATTTTTTGGCTCGTTATAAATAATCACAGATTATTTATACATTTGGGTAATTGCAATAGATTTTTATAGCTAAAGTTATAAGAAAATATCGTCTAGAACGTACATCCTGAACAAGCGGTAAAATAAAAAGTTTGCGGTTTTTTTATAATTAAGTTAAAACCAGAAGACTAATACAAGCCTATAAAGTTTTTATTTTTGAGATGTGTCGAAGTTGGTCTGATATATTATTAAGAGAGGGGAGAAGGTCGAAGGTGGGGGTTGTGAAAAATTCAGCGTCGGAAACCGCGCAGCCCTCTTGCAAGACGTGATGCAAGTATAAAATAAAAATACTTACTTGTGGTCGCCTCGCACTGCGGTGGGCGCCCATTAACATCTCCTGATCGGAGGAAACCAATTCATAAAAATAAAATAAAACATTTTTATATTCCAACGTGATCCTCTTGACCTCAATACTATTTGAACCACAGTAGTATGCGATCCGGAAATTAATTTTACTTTATAAAAATTGTAGTTTATTAATCATCTCGATTTCGTCATCAAATTAGAAAGTTTCTCAGCGGAGCTCCTTCTTTAAGATAAAGAACAAAGCGATAGCAAGTTATTATTTTATCTTCTAGACGTTCCTTACACGTAACAGTACTTAGATCTTTATGTGGTGAACATAGTCAGTTGGATTTGAATTCAAAACTCATCATATCTATATTTACCCGGCTGTATTCACGTAGAAATTAAATCGGAAAGTGTTCGACTAGTTTGAACCCATTCGGGGGTAAATATAAATATAATAGACATGGTTCACGAAAGTTTAAATATCAAAAGTCATCGTCTATTTCAATACTAACGAGTCCGATAACTAACGAGTATTATACGACTTTTTTATTTTATTTCATCAATTTTAATAACCCCGCTAAAATTGCTGGTAAGTTAAAATGATACTCAGCTTTCCCTACGAAAGTGTCAAAGGATTGTAATTTAAAGTAAAAATGTCAACGAGCAGCATGCAGCAGCACGAAGGCTGCAGCGGCATGTTTGTTTAGTGGGCGGTAACACAGCTTCTCTTTAGTTTAAGTTAAACATTGATAAAGCTCTATGTTGCGTGTTCGTACGAGACGTGTTTATAATATAACAAAAATAATATTTATATTCTCCTTCAAAGCCACAGAAAATAAAACACATTTAATTTAAATAAATATAGAATGCAAAATAAACCGTCCTGTCACACTACCAATTTGCTACCGTATCGCTGTCATTTAACTTCGCAAGCGACTATTATATATATGTATAAGTTTATTATAAAATAATAAACGCATCATGGTGAAACAACGTTGCGCATCTAAGGTCTTAACTCTGAGCTCTGACCTCACTTGGCTCCATACTTTCACCGAGCACCGAGAATTAATAGCAACTAAATGTTGTGAAACCGTATAAGTGGAAACCGAGACGAGTGATGTCACGCGTTACGTGACGTGGCAAGGACAATCGACACACCGTCGCTTGACACGCGGAAGCTTTACCCACATCGTGAGGCCACCGCTGCATTCTCTTTACAAATTCATGCAAACCAGGATATACTCAATATTATGATATTGTACTGTAATAACATTTAATAAACATTACGTTATAGTTGACTATCATGTTTATCTCGTCTTATTCATTTAAGAACCTTCTAGAACAGTCGCAAATGGAATATATAATTAATCTTTTCTTCCGGACATTTATGCGGAAACACGATTTGTATAGGGATTCCTTAATCGTTGCTTAATTCACACGTGGAGAAATGTACGCCCCTATTAGGAATCGTAATTAAAACATGTTCTTTGAGTCTATTTACTGCTGTAGCTAGTAATTAATATTTTATATAGAAATAGATTCTAGACTGGATCTATTTCGGCTTACCTTTGATATTCAATTTTAAAGTTGGATGAGATATTTAAATTGAGCTTTATTGAAAGTGTGACTAGAATATCGTTTCGATGAACTAATTATGACGTTTGATAATTATTTAATTAAATTTGGTCCCAGAGTTTAATAATTATGAGGTGCTATTATTATAAAGATCTCTTGAGTAAGTATCGTCTAATGTAGAGTCTGACGCGGCGCTGACAGGTCGTGTCGCGGTGCAACACTGCAACGTTTAGATAATTAACTATTCTAATTAACAATTATTATATTTTTGTCATATCATTCCTTTGAATATAACTAAAGAACTGTATTAAAACATACTAAATACACACAATGGCGTCGTTTATCTTGCAGACAATAGTTTCTCTCGCTTTCTATTGAAAGTTAACTTTCACGGTGTCCTGTAAGAATCCGCACAAACACGTGCGCCGGAGGTTCTCTGTGGAGCGATCCATCACTGGGCTATGATAACCTCGTGATACGATACGACATTCGCAAATATACAATTAAATATTATAGTAGTATTTAAATTAAGCTCACTCACAATAATAACCTCCATTATTAATTATTCAATTCATTTATCTTTTGTTGCTTCCCAATTCGTTTATTCGGAGGGAAGATTCGTGGTTTCTATATATAATTATATGAATGCAAAGAGCAATGAACTCGATATTGTTTTAATTTTCGATAGCCTCCGGACGTTTCAGATTGTCTTGATCCATTGGACGGTGGCTTACTAGTTAATACCACGTGGATAATTATATATCATTTAAATGTTATTTCTTCAAAGATGACTATTTTATGTTTATAGTAGCGGAGATTTAATTAATTGAAAACAATACCTGAATGGTCTTTATGTGTTTCAAACAGATATTTACCTCAGAGACAACTTAATCAACAAAACAGTAGTATTACTGTGTGTTATTAATAAAATAAATACTTAGATGTCTTTATGTTTTCTACATTAGGTATATAGAATGAAATAAATCCCTTAATTTAAAGATATTAAATGCCTTGAAATGTCAAAGATCAGTGAATATTTTATTTCATGTCCGTAGCAATCCTTCATATTTAAAGTTTATAACGTGTATTATTCTTAATTAATCTGTCAGATGTTAATGTTTAAAACATTTATGTAACTAAATTCATTTGTTTATTATGCCATAATTGTTTCTGTATAGTTTTCCTATTTGAAATTCGTTTGAATATTTATAAAATAGAGTTTGGAGTGGGTTGCATTTCGTTCGTCCAGGTCATTCTTGCTAGTATATTCGAGCCTAGTAGCTTTCAAAATCGAGAGCACTTATCGTTTTTGTGTAAAGTGAAGTCAGTTATCCCGTGTTCAAACAAGCGGAAATATCGTTTAATATATTTTCTAGTTAGTCTGTTCCTAATTGACCGGAGCCCGGTAGGAACCAACTTAGGTTTTGGTTTGTTGGTTAGGTGAAATTGCCTTGAAGAGATTATCGCTAGCTGATAGTGATATTTGCAGTATCAAAGTCTGTCCAGGGAATTAGGGAGCTGTTAGGTACGCCTAAACTGCCTCAAACTAATTAGTCTACTACGCGACTTCTAGTTAAATACAGTTTTTGTGTTGAATGCAGCATGTAGTGTATGTGTGTATGTGTCTGTGTGTATGTGAGTGTATTATATGATCAAAAACATTACGATGTTACCGATACAGTAGTGTTCGTGGAAAGCTATAATGAGTTCAGCCAACTACTCCGCAACAAAGGTCTATATAATAGTGTTATTCGGCGTCCGATTTATCTGATGCTGCGTCCAATATATGGATAATACGCTAATTTAAATAATATTAAGCGCCAGTAGTCGTCGTACTCCATGAACCTGATTATTTCATATAAGGACTAAACAATTGTTTAAGCATTTATTGTAAAGAGTGAATATATTATATTTAATATTAGTTTTTTATTAAGAATGTATAGATATTTCTAATTTGTTATTATTGCTAAATCTAACGCTAATGCAATCATACTGTTATATGGATGATATTTGATGCTTGTTTGTTAGTTTCATAAACAGTAGGTAGTACTTATATTTGTTTATCATTAGATAAAATTTAAAACAATATCTTAAAAGTAAATAAGAATAAAATAAAGGATCAAAATAAGCAACAAAACCTGGGATGTAATATTTGAAACTGCACTTCTCTCAGATCTGTCTGGATGTCTATGATATACAATAAAATACTTGACTACAGAATGACAAATAATAATTACATTTTTTACAACGTTTTAATATAATACTTACATAACACAGACAACATTTTTATTATGAAACGTCAAATCTAGTTGCATCGTTACAAAGCTAACCCCTTTGTGGCCGGATAGCCTGCGGCGCAGATTCCTTGAATAATTTTACTTTGTAGTTACAAACAAACAACTTGTCTTAGATAGTGTTGTATTGTTTCAGTTACGACCGCGAGCAGCCCTTCACTTTCCAGCTGGGCGTGGGGCAGGTGATCAAGGGATGGGACCAGGGCTTAGTGGACATGTGTGTCGGTGAGTTTTGGAATTCTTCTTTTTTTCATAATGTAATTTGACATTTACATTTGGAATATATTTTGGAGTGATTTGAAAAATGGTCGATTCATTTGATTGAATCGACTGAATAGTTTGAAGTATTCATCTCGCCCGCAGAATAAGAATAACGAATCAATCTACACTGACCAAAAAGCATAATTTAGTAGTGCTATTTCAATCGGAGCGCAGCTCGTGATTGTTTAAAGCGCATACATTAATATACCCGGCCGCGAGGTGATTTGCCTAATATTCCTGGCCTGTAATATATGTTTCTCGGGAGTAGTACTGGCTGTGCTGGTAGCGCTGGGAGCGCTGGGCGCTAATGAGACGGCTTATTAACCACATCGCTGTAATATCAAGTACTTACGTAACGAGATCTTTGGAATTACGAACGACCGCAATGAAAGTTTTTCGAAAGTTCAAACTTATAAAGGTACTTATAACTTAAAGTTAGGCATCAAAAAGTAGGGCAGTAGGTAATAGCTATGTTACAGAATGAATTATAGCTACGTTTGTTCAAGTAAGGTTAAGGCTGCAAAGAAAGCTGGGTCTGTTTAGCTTTCAATACCGATATACGCTGTAAACTTAGTCTACTAACTAACTAATTAGGTTTTATGAATTATTTTGCAGATTTTCACAGATCAATAAAAATTAAATTAAACAGATTTCTTGATTTAAAACATATTACGAAACAAAATCTTAATATAATTAAATTACGTGTCACAGTGTTTGTCCTCGATGGACTCCTAAACTACTAAACTGATTTTAATGAAATTTTGTAGGTATCTATTGTTTGGCCCAACTTAAAAGATAGGATAGTTTATATCTCAATTCATTAATTTATTTTATTGCAAATTATTTATTTATTATAACAATTATCTGCTAGTTCCATACAATTCTAACAGATGGCGGTATTTTTTGACTGGATTGAGGGAGTATCCAATAGATGGCGGTTTACTAATGTATAAACGCTTTATATATGCTAAAATTTAAAAAGATAACTGACGACGTGTTGCTGAGGCTAAAGTGTATGTTAAACTTAAATATTATAGGAAATGTAATTAATACTAATCAAATCATATTTTTTATTCTATTCGTTACCATCAGAAAAATATATAGTTGACAATGACAGTGTGAAAGTAAACAATGAACTTATTCATTACGAATTTATAATAAAATTTCAACTTTCAGCACTCCTTTTTTAATATAAATTTAAACTATGACAAATCTCATATTTTGAATTTAGTCTATTCTAATAGTATAGTGAGGTAAACAGGTAGTATATAAATAAAATAATAAATAACACGCATTGTAGAATTGCACGCATAACCCTAGTAGGCAATAATACTATTAAGTTTATTTTAAAACAATAACAAAAAATGCTGACATGCGGTTTGTTTGTACTTGTATCTCATTGTTATATTTTTTGGGCGTAATCACTTTTATTAATAAATAAATATATAATAATGAAAGTGTGAAACATGTAAAATAGACGAAGGATGTCACTCAAAAACTTAAAACTGAAAATGTTACGTAAATAGTATACTATAATTTACGTGGACGGAACTAGTTTATAAACACTAAAAAGTGTTCAACAGTATCTACTTTTAAATCAGCCAGGAAGTGGATGTTTTATTTATAATATATATTGGCGAAAGTTAACACAACTAAACGTCTCGCATTTTAATCATCAATCTTACAACACTTTAAATTTAAGCTAATAAATAAAATACGTTATAAGAAAGACTTATGACTTATTAAATTAAAAGTGAAAAGCAAAGTTAGTTTAACAGGTAGTTAGAAGTTACGAATAGCGTGAAAGTAACTAAAATTGAAACACAGCTAGTTGCAGTGTGCCCTGCGCCCTGCTCGCCGTCAACTTATAATGATGGGCCGTTCCTTAGAATCCAACCAGAATATGTGTATACATTATAGCAAATTGAGTTCGCATTTAGAAGCTGACATTTGCAACTGAATGCGTGTTCGGAGTATAGCCTCGTCTTAATTTAGTGTAGTGAATTGAATTATAATATTTATGAACCATGGATGGCGGCAGCACCTACGGTGGCTACACTATAATCGAATTCAAAGAGCACATTAATTATAATATTTTTGAGCTATTGTAATAAAGCTTTATAAATCTGTACGAAAACCGTAAAATACATAGCAATAACTATATGTTGAGGTGAGTCAATATGTCAGATTAATAAATTTAAAATTGGTCAGGACAGAACAAAGCGGCTTTCATCAACATTTTATTATGTTCATAACGAATATGAAATTGTGAAAATAAGGTTTCCATATTGATTTCCGTTGTGTTTAAAGCATTGATGTCCTCGGTGATGGGTCGGTTTTTAATTAACATTCAGGCAAACGAAACTACCACCACACCACCACATTTTTAATTAATATCTCTTATGTTGGTACTATTGTAAGTTGGTTCGTTTATCTCTTTATCACGTAATCCAACTCGTCATTGTAAAGGAACCCACACAATATCATTTATTTATAAAGCCGATGGATATTTTATCTTTATTAAACATATTATAAAAATCAAAATACTTCTTGTATCAGAGTCTTGTATATTTTTAACTTATCTTATCGATCTAATGAATTAATGATGAGGAAAAATAAGTTTGCAATTTTGAAGTTTATTTTGTTGTTTCAATAAATATATGACGATAATGTTTGTTTGTCACAGGTGAAAAGCGTAAACTCACGATTCCCTCGTCCCTTGGCTACGGCGAGCGCGGGGCCGGCAACGTGATCCCCGCTGACGCCACTCTCCACTTCGACGTGGAGCTCATCAACATCGGCGACACGCCGCCCACCACCAACGTCTTCAAAGAAATCGACGCCGACAAAGACAACATGTTGTCTCGTGAAGAAGTGAGTATAGACTTAGCGTTCCGGGCGATGGACTCCGACGGCGATTATGAACTGTCTAGGGATGAGGTCAGTCCGCATACAGTTTATATGGTGGAGGGCCTCTTCAAGAATATTTAGTGTATGTAATATAATTTTGATACTGACCACTGAGCAGTAGAAGTTACACACACACACACATGTTACATTGTACGTGTGTTAACTCACTTATAGTGATAATTGTTTTAACAAATATGTATATATTGTAAACTTATATATATAGTATTTCGTCTTCTATGTAGTGTATCGAAAAACTTACTATTGTTATTATAATACGTAACATATAGAATGCTTTTAAAATGTATTACTTATATATATGAAAACCTTTGGATTTAATAACTTATCAAGTAACATATATTTCTATCTTTTTTATACTCAATATCTGAATGTACCTGCAGGTGAGCGACTATCTTAAGAAACAGATGGTGCCTCAGGACGGCAGTGAGATGAGCGAGGATGTGAAGCAGATGCTGGAGAGCCACGACAAGCTGGTGGAGGAGATCTTCCAGCACGAGGACAAGGACAAGAACGGCTTCATCAGCCACGAAGAGTTCTCCGGGCCCAAGCACGACGAACTCTAAACTAGCAGTACAATAGACGCCGCCCACAGCTCAAAACATCGGCGGCAGTAAGGCGCGAGTGCTCGGTTCAACTTTGAACCTGTCTATTTAATATCAGTTAACTCAGCTTTGTTACACTTCGGGAGTGCGAGTTTTGTTGAATCTTTTGTACTTAGTTCATCTGTGTTGTTCTCGTCATGATAAGATACAATCATTTTATTTACAATATATATCTAGATATAGCAAATACGTCAGGCCGATTATATTTTATACATTTTAAGAAAAAATAATATATTTTATAATTCTATTGAATTGTTTTATATTTTTAATCGTGTCGGTGGATTGTGGAGAACTGATGTATTCAGGATTCATATTATTTTTTTTTAGTTTTTACATTAAAGTTATCATTTCAATTCAGTGTAAAACATCTCGTTTAATAAATGAACACAAACCCGCCGACGCTAATTGTTGTATAAAAGTTTTTCAGATTTTAATTGTAGTTTCCATCTTAAGGTAATTTCTTTTGAATGGCCTCCTCAAGGTTTAAATCTCATTTCGTGGAGAGTAATATTCTGAATAATTATATTGTACCGTGTGTATTCTCCATTAATAATTAAATTAATGGCAAAGTAGTTCAGTGTAGAAATTAAAATGATTTTATTCTTCAATTGTTCAAATAAAATAAATTAACCTAACACATGTGAGTTTCATTACCACAAAAAACTGCCCCTGTCTTTAAAGACACTTAGGTAAAAAAAAAACATACTCATTCAAATATAAACGATCAATTCGTATCTATTGGAGTAACTTATATTATCTCAATTTGAAATAAATATAGAATCAAAGATTAATCAACGAGGGCAGGAATCGAACCAACGACCTCTTGGTTATGGCCGCGTACTATAGTAATTTAAAATGTGTATTATATTAAAGACAATTACAAATATTGAAACAATTACAGTGAAAAATAATTATATCAGAAAAATCAGTTAATAATAATAGTGAAATAATAAATTCAATGTATTTTCAGATAAAAAATATGTTAGTACATAATCTAATTTATGAAATATGTCACATTTTTAAAAACAATACTAACAAAAAAGTTAGGAGACGTAAAAGTTTATTTTGTCATTTGAGTCATAAAATGTAGCAGACAATATCTATATATACGTATTATAGCTAGTGCCATCTATTTATTAGCCATACATCTTATTGTAGGACCTCAAACTCAACGATATTTTTTTTTCACACTAAATGCTACACATAATGCGAGATTTATAAAACGGTTGGCGACACAGTAGCTTAATTTTCAGAGCTACGGCACAGTTTCCTGGAGGTCGACGGTTCGAATCGTGCACGTATGATTATTTTTACATTACATAGTTATTTTAAAAAATAATAGACTTTTAAATTTTGTAATACAGTAGAGCGGTCTGTGTAGTGTTTGGCCAATAATCGACTTTGAATTAATATAGCCCGGGGATAAGCTCGGGACCTTAAAGAAATATTAATATTATAGATAAAGGAAAACATCGCAAGCAAAGCAATGGCAATTTATTGATACATCTCTATTAATAATATCGCCGGGGGAGAAGTAAAATAAAACAATCATAATTGCTTGTTATATACACCTTTATTTACAGTATTTAAAATAAATATAATCCAGTAAAATGTAATTTAGCAAGTAAAGCCTGCGCCCTTTCGTCTCCACAACTGTTTCAAATTAGGAAATGAAAGTATCAAATAACTATTGTTGTCTATAAATTAATTAAAACATGTAATTCTCATTTATGCATTTTGTATAATTAGTAAAACATAATGAATACTTTAGACAATTATGATTTTGAATGTCCTGTGTATAGGAAGAATCAATTAATCGCATTACATTTTTGGGCCAGAGAGGACCTCTAAATATATATTATAATATGTATTGATAATTAAAATAAGTTTATCAACATCTTACTTTATCAACAATATACACAAGAAAGAGAGATTCAGACCTCATGTTTAACAATATTAGAGGCAGATGGCGTCTTAGAACAGCTTCATGATTCTACGATCTCACATTTAAGAACCAATTAATTTAAAGATGTGCATTCATATATAGATTAACTACAATTTTCTGGACTAAAAGAAAATAACAGCTAGGTACAGACTCCTTCGCACTGCAAGAGATAAGTCTGTAGATTTAAAGACGAAATTACGACTCATTCACAAATGTCATTCCAATCTAATACCACGTGATTTAAAACATTGAAACACTATAGAAATTCAACAATCTTGTAGTGAAATCTCATATGGGTTTAAGTTTATGAAATAATTTGAATATTCATTGATTAAATTCATTACATAATATTTGCATAGAGGAGTATGTGAAGAAAGATTGACGATTATTAAATGCTAAATACAGACAGATAAATAAGCGTTTAGATAGATAATAAATTATACTTCGTGAATCTAAACCCATATGCTAAAAATGAGATTAAAAATAACATTGCAATAAAAACTTATAAATAATACGTATTAATAGTAACTGCGTCGTTCGTTTTTCCATGAACTGACGCTTCATAAGATTATTCCATTAATTGTAGTAATAAATATGTGAATCGATAATACCTGAAAAAAAAATATAAATTTAATAGCGACTTTTGTCGTTACGAGTCGTTTTAGTGTCTTCTATTCAATAATTCATTTACTTTTTTTACATTTAGTGATAACTTAGAAGGTTTCATTTTTCAATATTGAAATGTATTATTGTATTGTAAATTTTATATTTCCTATCTGTAAAATAAAAATATATTTATGTATTTACGAGTTACGTGTAAATTAAAAACCAGCCGTCGACATGATTTGGATAAAAAAAATGTGATATATCTACATTAAAAAAGTATATAATATCGATTGATTTTCAGATAAATGCATTATTGTTTTACTACACATGAATATACTGTATCTACTCACAGATAAACTAGCTAGGCCACTGTTGTCCGTCCAGCGTTCGGTTGACTGAAACAATTAATTTCATCTTACAAATTTAAAGGTTAAATTTAAGGTTTAAAGTTGTTATATATTTGTGCATCGATGAATGAATCAAAAGCCACTGGGCATGGTAACCTCCTCTCACATCAGATCATCGCGAGCAACAAAACTGTTTTTATATCGATTTATATGAATCCTTTGACTTTCAAAGGATTCATATTTAACTTTTTACAACCATTTTACAAAAATTCATATTCAATCAAGTATGTTTTTTTTTTCCTTTTCTAATTCATTTTGCTACATAATAAACAGTTAGTTCAATGAATCGCTCAGCAGTTGTAATATATCTACATTATATAACAATTTTTAGAAAATGTTATATAACATTTATTAGAAAATGATATATTACAAGTTATAAAATCGTATATATTTAATGATTGTCTATTAACTCATCAGTCGCTACAGCAGTTAAAAACGGGGTACGGTCATTTACGAAGCTTGCGAAGTTATCTCAAACCATTATTAAAATGTATATTATAATATTTTTACAATCGTTCTTACAGCATCTGAGCAATAAATAATGTCAATATATTACCATATATATATATATATATATATATATATATATATATATATATATATATATATATATATATATATATATACAACTTGGTGGTAATATTGCGTCCTACATGGCGATTTTTACCAATGATAGTGCGTCCGACCGACTTGATGCGTCCGATATACGGACGCAAGATTAACCAGCCCCGATATTTGGTCCAACGGTCTCTTTTTATGAGTAGAATGTATGGGCAAAAAATTGGCATGGACTTAATTTCATCACTAAAATGCTTTTTAGCGTATTTCGTAGTTCAGCCATCGGCCGCGCGGAATTTGGAGGGAGCTATTTTTCAGCGTATATTGTACAACGTATATTTTTCTTCAAATGTACCGATTTCAGTGCGTCCGATTATATACTTAATTATTAAAGTTTTTACAAGTTCATCGTGACAATTATCTTGCGTCCCTTATGTTATTTTAAAATGAGCACATGAACAACGTCTGAGGGGCCCATTCGGGGTGCACGGGTGGAGGCCAAGCGGGGTAAAGAGTTTTCATGTCTTATGTTTGTAAACAAATATCGCCGGCAGGAGGTGAATTAGTAGCCGAAGTGAATTTATAACGTATTTATTAACTCGTTTTATAAATGAAACAAAATAAAAAGAAGTAAAGGATTCTTAAATTGGTAAACGGTAATTGCTTATAACTCAATGAAAATAATAACTTGATATTTTTTTTTATTATAATATATTACTTATATTATATAATTTCTACGTACCTACCTAATAATGTTCAACATTCCCTGTCTGTTTAATCGAATCAATCAGTTTATATAACTTCAGCAGTTCGTGTGCTCGTGTACTTAATCACCATTGCACATATTATTTTCATAAAAATATTTAAAATCACATATTTTTATGAAAATAATATTCGTTGACCTTGGTGTTCGACTCATTTCATTTTGCAAAAACAATGTATTAATTGTTTCGCGAGCACTAATACTACTAAAACTTTAGTTGAACACTTTGTTCTAACTATGAACTGCGATGACATTCAACTGCTCAGTCTCTTTTCTTTTTTTTGGTGCAATATTTGTAAATATGCCGTTTGCGACCATTATCCGGAAGACGAATGTTATTATAATAATAATAGAAGGTACCTTTCGTTGCTAAATTAATAATAATAGTGTAATAAATTAAAAAATATTTTTTTTTTCAAATACTTACATAGTTTACGTTACACTAAAATTTAAAAAATAAATTATAACCACGACTTATTATCGCAACAAATAAATAATTGAAAATTGCGCAAGGTGTTGAATTCAAACTAGAGATGAAAATTGCATGAAACATTACAATGAAGCCGTATATGGGAAATGGGTCTGAACAGCTGCGTTGCGTTGGTGAGCCGTTTTGTCGGCGAGTTGGTGTTTGTTGTGTCGGGTGCCTAGTCGAGGAGGGTAGCGGGATCCAAAGCGACGGCTTTTCGCTGGCCGCCCGCAGATAGTTGGGGGTCCAAGTAGTGAGTTGGCTCCCCATGAACGGCTGCTCCGCCAGCTGCGAAAAATCCCAGGGAGCTCCATAGTGCTGGTTGGCGACCAGATGAGAAGGCCTGATGGCGATCCTTGGGGGGGTTCGGGCGTCCCCGCAGTCTCCAGACTAGCCTCCTATTGGCATAACAACACCAATTTCGACGTCGGGTTCGATACGTAGCGCCCCGTTCAACTGCCATTTCCCATCCTATTCACTCCATTTTAATTTTTATGAAAAGTAAGAAAAAGAAAAGTAAGTTTACTCAGCGGTTGCACTCCTCCTCACTCCTAGTACACCTCGCTAATATTCTTATTACTCTATTCTTACACTTACTCTTTCTGACGCAGATACAATGTCCTTTGAGCACTGCGTACCTTGCTTACCCTGGGTACACGTTAGAGTACAATTTTCGCTTACATGCCGGGGTTTGTGTCGTGCCGCGCGGAATGACCTCTGTATCCAGAGCCTTCGTCACCTTGAAGACCCTTCTTTTTCTTCCCTAAGGGTTTTGGTAGACACAGGAAACGAAAAAATCCTGTATTCCTGTGTTTACCGTTCGAACAGCGGTGATCAGGAGCCAACCAGATTATTTGAGTATCTCAGTGAGGCTACTGATATAGCTCTGCATCGGCACCCTTCAGCGCAGCTCGTCTTTCTGGGGGACTTTAATGCCTGTCAGCAGGACTGGCTGTTCCCGTACCAGAGGACAGACCACGCTGGAAGAGAGGCGCGGAACTTTGCGTTATCCTTGGACTTCTTTCAGCTGGTGAGGCAAGCAACAACGGTGCCTGATGTGGAGTCACATACAGCCAACTGCCTGGACCTTCTGCTGACAACTGGTCCAGACAGGTATCGTGTAGAGGTTTTCTCCCCTTGGGAACCTCCGATCACTGTGTGGTGAAATCTGTATTAACTTATTCCCAGCCGAACTTAGACTTCCATGGTGTTAGGTGAATTTGGAAATACAAGTCAGCAGATTGGGATGAGATGCGGCACTCCTTTGCATCTTATCCTTGGCGGCAGGTTTGTTTCTCTTCTGAGGATCCGTCGAGTTGCGCGGATGCTATAACTGATGTAGTACATCAGGCAATGGAGTATTTCATTCCTTTTGCTGATGTATCTATCGGTGGCAAAGCTCGCCCATGGTTCAATACCGAATGTGGACATGCTGAAAAGCAAAAACCATTTGGCATATGTTACTTGGGTTGATGCTCGAAACCACAAAGCTCCGGATGTGAGTTCCAAAAAGAGAGCCTTTAACCAAGCTGCTAAGTCCTATAAAAAGGCATTACGTAGGGGTCGTCTCGGTCGTATCGCTAAGGTAGACGAAAAGCTTTCAGTCCTGCCATCAGGCAGTCGAGCTTTCTGGTCCCTTGCCAAAGCGATCGAGTCGAATTTCTGCCGAACCTCACTGCCACCTCTGCTGAAGCTAGATGGATCTCTGGCCATGAGCCAGAAAGAGAATGCAAAGAAGAAGCGGAAGAGAAAGCAAATTTATTTGCTTCTCTTTTCGCTAATAATTCCCATCTAGACACTGGCTACCCTTTTTTTTTTTTTTTTTTTTTCTTTTCCGTTGGAAAAATCCTTTACGGATGCCCCCGGCCAAGAAGGTGATGACCAGGTGGTTATGTGGAACTACCCGGCAGCATAGAAGACGCTGCCATTTTTAAGGCTACCCACTAAAAAACCAACGTTTACCCTCATCGCCATAATGGGCCGCTATGGGATCGCTTGTCGCACTCACCGTGACGCCCCGGCGGAACCCACCCCGAATAAGGGTGCCCCGAGTAACAAGAGCGCCCTCACGACATAGGCCTATGTATGGTGAAAGGGGTCACCCTCCCCTCTCACCAAGGCACTATAGCTGGGGAAGGAAGCGTCGAGCGTACTCCCGCCTCCTTCTCCCCAGCCTACCCCTTCGGAGCGGATCAGTGGTGGAGGCTAACTCCCTTATCCGCTCCACGGCCTCCTTCGCAGCAATAACTTGCTCGCAGAAGGAGGCCACTGCGACCCAGCACCTCTCGCTGCCGATCATCGCGCGTACCACGCGCGGCAGCAAAAGGTCCCTGCCAACCACGGCCGTCAGATCAGTACGCTGACGGTCCCAGGCTGCGCACCCAGCCAAAGTGTGACGAGCCATGTCCACGGCCTCGTCAGAGTGGTGGCAGGAGGGGGTCGCCTCTCTGCGTGCGATTTTGTTCAGGTACTTGCCGAAGCACCCATGCCCCGTCAATACCTGCACAAGACGGAAAGTCAAGGTCCCGTGCCGCCGGTTGATCCAACGATCTATGTGGGGGCGGACCGCCCCCACTGTCGCCAGACCGGCGGTCGGTGACCTTAACTTCTATTTCCACCGTCGGATCAGGGCTCGGTGAGCTAGAGCCTTGACCCGGGCAGCCTCGAGCCTTACCCTCCCGGTTCTAGCTTCTACCCGGTGCCAATACACCTGGGCGAGCACTTCCGCCTGTAGCTCCCAAGGCGGATCGCTCGCCAGGAGTGTAGCCGCAGTAAAGGATACCGTACGGTACCCCCTAATCACCCTCACCACTAGGACCCTTTGCATTCTGCGCAGAAGGGCCCTGGAATCCGCAGTGAGGGCTCCTGACCATATGGGAGCACCATACAGGGCCATGCTCCTCACGATGCCGGCATACAGGCGCCGGCACGAAGCCTGCGGCCCACCGACATTAGGCAGAAGCCTTCCCAAGGCAGCTGCGGTGGAAATTAACCTCGGGGCCAGCAGAGAGAGGTGAGCCCCGAAGTTCCACCTTCCGTCCAGGGTGAGGCCCAAATACTTCATCTGGGTCTTCACAGCCACCTGCGCATGCTGGACGGAGATGGACGCCCGACGAGGGGGACCTTGCCGAGGGCCGTGGAATAACATGGCCTCCGTCTTCGTGACGGAGACCTCTAGTCCCAACAGACCCACGCGGTCCGCTACCAGCGTAGCACCGACGGAAGCAAGATGGGCTGCCTCCGCAAAGTTCCTTCCCCTAGAGGTGATGAGGGTGTCATCTGCATAACACAGAATCCTCATCTGGGGAAGAAGTGGGCATCGGAGCAGCCAGTCATAGCCCAGGTTCCACAAGACCGGTCCCAAGACGGACCCTTGTGGAACCCCTCGGCCCACGCTCCGTCGGTATAGCTGCCGGTCGCCGCACTCCCACAGGACCTCTCTATCCTGCAAGTAAGCCTCCAACAGCCGCCGGAGATAGGGAGGCACTCCATGGGACCGGAGCGACTCTACCAAAGTCTCGAAAGGCAAACTGTTGAAGGCATTGGCGACGTCCAGCGAGACCAAAAAGAAATTACTGATTAATCTCGCTTGGAATTGAACCATGGGTTGCTCTAACGCATACACGATAGAAAACCAATACACCACAATGTTAATTGACACTGGCTACCCTAGCACATCTTCCTCACTGCGGAATTTCTATGCCTGAAATCCGCATCACTAACAAAGAGGTATGGAAAGCATTATATCGTCTAGATGTGAATAAAGCCAGTGGTCCGGATGATATCCCAGTCATTCTGCTCAAAACATGTGCAGCTGAGTTGTCTCCTGTATTAACACGTCTATATCGCCACTCTTTCAGGACTGGACTAGTGCCGAAATCCTGGAAGCTTGCTAACGTGCAGCCCAAAAAAGGTAGCCGTGCCGATCCTGCCAATTACAGACCGATTTCAATCACCTCCATAATCTTGCAGATTATGGAGCGTGTATTGAACTCACGTCTTTTAGCATACCTAGAAGGTAACGATCGCCTCAGTGACCGACAGTACGGGTTTCGCCGAAATAGGTCCACTGGAGACCTTTTAG
Organism: Dircenna loreta; assembly: GCA_963555665.1. Taxonomy (NCBI): domain Eukaryota; kingdom Metazoa; phylum Arthropoda; class Insecta; order Lepidoptera; family Nymphalidae; genus Dircenna; species Dircenna loreta. Next base: position 11,311,331 of record OY743092.1, read on the forward strand.
TGTATGCTACACACGTTTTAGGCGAGGCCTTAGAGATGAATGGAGAAGCGGTCGCCGTCTCTCTAGACGTCTCAAAGGCATTTGACAGGGTCTGGCATGCGAGCCTTATAAGCAAGTTTTCAGCTTACGGTATATCTCCTGGTCTGATCGTCTGGGTCACGGACTTCCTGAACCAGAGATCCCTCTAAGAAGATGTTAACGGATGTTCCTCGAAAGCCTTGACAATAAATTCCGGAGTGCCTCAGGGGTCCGTTCTTTCTGCAACTCTCTTCCTGCTGCACATTAACGGTCTACTAAAGCCCGGTATCTTTGGGTACGCAGACGACAGCACAATTGTAGAAAGATATCTGCCAAGTACTCGGGCCAGTAGAGATCAAGTACAGGTTGAAAGAGAAGCCATGGTGCAGTGTTTGAGTGACAATTTTGTTTGAGTGACAAGATTGGCATTGCCCCATACGGGTAACGGGTGACAATGGGGCAATGCCAATCTTGTTAAATTCAACGCCACCAAAACGCAGACCTGTTTATTCACCGCCAAAAGAAGTCCTTTCACATTGGCTCCTACTTTTCAGAATGTATCTTTGGAATACAGTGACCGACTTCAGTTGCTAGGGATAGAGATTTCCTCGAACCTCAACTTTGGTCGGTTCATTGATTCTAGAGCTAGAGCAGCCGCCAGCAAGCTTGGCATTCTTGCAAAGGTCCGGCAGTACTTCACACCGGGACAACTTCTAACATTATATAAAGCACAGATCCGATCGTGTGTGGAGTACTGTGGCCATTTAATCGCTGGTGCCGCAAAATGTCATCTTGCTGCTTTAGACACAATTGAGAGGTGTGCAAAGAGGCTAATTGGTGACCCTGAACTGGTGGAACACAATCTTCATAGCCTCGAACATAGACGTAGAGTTCTAGCTCTAGCCTCTCAGTATTCTATAGGATACATTTTGGTGAGTGTGCGAAGGAATTACATGAACTAATTCCCCCATCCCCCTTCCATCACCGGACGTTCCGACGCACGGCCACCATCCATTTTTGTAGTAGACGCGCCGCATGTCCGAATGGAGCACTATGCTTCATCTTTTTAAATCGGACAGCGAAGGAGTGGAACAGTTTGCCTGCGCCGGTATTTCCATCCGAGTACAATGTAGGTGTCTTCAAGGCAAAAGTGAATAGGCTTTTACCAAGTTGATGCGCTTTACCACCTACGACTACATTTCCACTTCCCATCAGATAATTAAAACAAAATAGGTGGAATACAGTAATTACTGTTCCTTTAGCTAATGATTTGAAAATTCTAAAAGAATATTTAAATTAAAAATTTTTAGATGCCGTTAAAAAAATTCAAGAAGGCTTTTAAAGTATTGCCACATATACATAACTATTAGAAACTGTGTATTATAGGGTTTAAACAGGCGCAGGCCTGGAGAACTACAAATAATTACATTGGATGATTACTTAGAAAGCGAGAATAATCTGTCTGAGTTTGATCGTGCATTTACTGTTTCTGAAAGAATTTTGGTAAAGAAATTTAAACGAGTTGTTTAAATTCATATATCATACCCACTTTCCGTACATAATAAAAAGTTTTTTAATATTAGACAACAAGGTTAATTATTTCCGACTACGTGATGGTGTAGCGTTTCTCCTAATGTTACTAATCATAACTTACAGTTCGGTAGTACGTACAGTACGTTTCAATTGGCATGAATATTGGGAGCCCTATTATACACAATTTGTCAATTTTCCACTTCAATCCGAAGTGCGGAAAAAAATTGATCAAGGTCAAATGTTGCAAAAATCGTTTTTTTTTAAGTTTTCCAGCTAAACGATAAGTTTTATAATAAAAATAGGTGAGCCAAAAAATATTTATCATGCAATCATCTATAAAAATTGTTCTTACACTTTTTTCCTAAGAATCACCATTTCGGAGATACAGCGATGCAAAATGTTGAAAAAGTTGTATTCTTCATAATATGCAAGTCAATTACCGTTATATACGTTACAGAACTATAGTATAAAGTACTTCCTCTACCACAAGCTGTAATCACCAACGGAACTCGCTTTCTTCTTTCAATTTACGGAGCTCCAAAAAAATGACGTGCTTAGATAAATTTCGATATTTATCTTTTGCAAAAAGACGTAAAAAAGAAATAAGTACTATTATCTCGTCTTCCTTCAACCTCCCTTAGCCCTATTTTTGATAACTTGACCAGACTATTATTGAATGGTAGTCTCAGTAAGTTGGAAAACAACAATACTTAATTGTTTGTATAGTAAGCCGGATAAATAATACAAGAAAAGTATTCGGAATCACTTTGAATTCAATATTAGATGGATGTAATTTAGTTAGTAAAGTCATTGAAATATATGAATACATGTAGAATTCATTTAAACATAAGTTTGGATGGAGTCAGGAAGATGCATGCAGGGTACAGAAGGTATACAGTAATATTCAATGTGCTAGAAAAGTTTAAGAGTGAACGGACGCGCTAATTTAGCAGGAAATATCTGAAATCGAATATCAACATACAATATTTAAATGGGATATCGAGTTGATTCATGATATCCTGCGGTTCAATTGAACATATATATGCATTGAAAACATTTAAGATATTGTTAAATTCAGTAGACGCCGTAGGGTGGTAGTTTGGAAGGACGCAAGATGTCTCAGGAGATTTATATATATATATATATATATATATATATATATATATAATATCGTTATATTAGTCACTTTGAACCCTACATGTATTCGTAGTTTTCATAAGACGGACCTACTTGGTCGTAAAAGTTAACGTTTCAAAGTTGGTGCAGGTTCACGAAGTTATTGGTGCTATAAGATGATTCAAATCGTATGAACTTATGGCTCTTTATTGAATATCCAAAGACAGTTCGTATTCTTACTTTTTTTTATGACAAAAAGTAAAATAGCTTTTATGAATGCGTTTATTTACGAAACTTATTTAATATATTCATAATTTCTATAAATTCTATGACTCAAACCCGCAATAGATTGTTAAATCGCTCTGCCAACTAAGCTATCGTGCAGTTCTTTTATATTTCAGCTGAAATTTTGATGTAAATTACGATCGGTCTAAGTATAAAAAAATATATAAAATGTTTTTTGTTGATTTTATTCAAGATATATTAAGCCAATATTACTTATATAAGTCGTATTTTATATAGTTATTGTAAAATTGTATTTGATACATTTGATGTGCCGGTCTCTATGTCTGCTGGGTAAAAACCATTGAAGGCGGCTATGTGGTAGGCTTGTGTTAATATTTGTGTGTTAATGATAATATTTGGGTACTCACGCGAGTTACGGTCTATAATTCTGCTCCGTCTTCGGTCTCTCACAAGTGGTCGACGCTTAGACGCGGGACATCGCACCAGACTCTTGATGATCTCGTCGTCAGCCGAGCCGTCCCCACTGAGCAACAGCATCAATTGTGATACAGTTTATTTAATAACTTTGAAACCTTATAGGAACCTAAAGTTTTAAAGAAATAACCTTGAATTCAAAGGCAGAAGTTCTCTTAAGAAAAGGTTGGAAAACTTTATGTTGGATCAAAATATAATAACCTCATTCGTTATTAACAATAAATTAATGGTAAGAAACTAGAAAATAACGATCACACTTATTCGAATTCAAAGCATATCGATATTTTGCTGTATTCAATATTAAAAAAACTGTAATTTGAATTTACTTCTGGCCTATTGTTCTATAGTTTTAGTTTTTAAAATCAGTAAGCAATATTACTTGAGCACTGGGTGGTTTTTCCGTCGTACGTGGCGCTCCGCCCCATCAGATCGCAGAAGCTCCTTAAGGGCGGAATCAGCACACGCATCACCAGTCTTGCCACTGTAGTTAGCCATCTGTTGGGTAGTTCAAATTTTCTATTGATCATTTCACTAAATGATTTACAAATTGAGGGTAGGCTATTGGATAAATAGACAGATTTGTATCCTTAGTAACTAACAACTATGGATTACAAATAATATTTAGTCTTCGATATACTTGACTTCAATAGTAAGTTAAAATTGAAAATGTCCAACATAATATCCATGTTAATAACTAACATCAATGATCATCTTCCCCCTGGTCTTGTTCCTCTCTCTGTGGTTTGCTCTTTTCTCCAGTTGCTGTAGTACCCTTTCCCGGGTGGTGCGGTACTCCAGCGCGAACTCTGAGATCACTTTCAGAAGCTCTGAGGGTTTGGACTTCACGATGTCATCGAACGCCATTCCCACGAAGAGGAGGAACATTGTAAATCTGTTGGAGAAAGTTAAAATTTAATGACGACGTTTAATTAGGAAATTAACAAGAATTTGAGAAATTCGCTTATATAATATAAATCGCAACGCATCATCGCAATGCATTCAACAAGTACTTGTCTTTTACCTAAATACTCACCAAAAAATTATAATTTACCTGCTCATAACCCTCTTCTTAATAAGCGACAGTAAGATAATCCTCTCCGCGGCATCTGTTAGGAACTCGTTGATTTTTGTCTTAAAGATCTGTGAACCATCGTGCTTGGCGACACGCTTCATATGGTCCCAGGACGCTTTGCAGTCGGCTTCCAGCTTCACCAGGTTCGAACTTAGGACTTCAAAGTCAACTTTCGATGCACGTATCACGGGACCGACCTTGAAATCATACGAGTATGAACGTGTATAATCATTGAGTAGGTATTGTATCAAAAAAATGTCAATTCACTTTATTTCAATAAATCCTAATATTGTTATATCACTAACCTCACTGAAGAAATCCGTTGTATCTGGGAACTTCTCTATTATCATCTCGCAGATGTGATACAGGAGAGGATGTTTGTGTACAGTGTCTTTGACCTCCATGACCTTAGAGAGGTATTCCAGTCGGAAACCCTTGACCTGTGTGCCATTTAGGAAACTGCCTACTGACCTTAGAGTGGCTAGGATGACTTTAAAGGTCTTATTAGCCTTTAGGAGTTCAATACCTTGTTTAAGATCCATCAGTGGTTCGGCTATTTCTTTCTGAAATGGATTTTTAATGGGAATAGAAAAATATATCTGTACATGTAAGTTCAATAAATGGATTTGAGAAAAATTATCTCACTAACCTCTAAATTATCAAAATCCAACTTGAAGACCCACAGCTTCAGTCTGGAGGACAGCTCGTTGATAGATGCTAACGTGAGGAGAAACTGTTCTGCGCTGCCGAGAGGGAGGTCTGGATTCGAATACTGGGAAATGTATGCATCGTTATTATAAATACTGTTGGTTTTACATTTATGTGGAAATTTATCCAAGTTCACAGAGTTTTTATTTTGTCATTTATCCTTGTGCTAAAAATAATGTTTATCTTGAATTAACCGGCGATTGAGATCGGAAATTGTTGTTGTTAAACTTTTTCACCTGTGCCTCTTGAATCTTGATTTTCTCTTCCTGCGTTGGTAACATGGAGAGGAGCTTCTCAATGCCCTCTCTCCCAATCACTGTTGCATCCATCTTCATGATGGCTGCCTTTATGGTCTGAGGTGTAGGAAGCTTCTTCATCGCTATATTGATCGCGTTGGAGCGTTTCGCATCCAGGATCAGATTCCTCTTTGGTTCCATTAATTTCTGATTTTAAGAATAAAATTGATGAGTTCTATATAACTGTATTAAAATAGTGGAAGTTAATTAAAGCATAGAATAAGCATAAAGATATAGCTACTTTGATCCGTGGAAAAATACAGGATATTCCGTAAGAAACACAATTGTTTTAATGGGTCTATTTTAAGATGAATTTTTGAGAATGTAAAAAAAAACAAAGATTTAAGAGGTCTGATAACAAATGTACAAATTGTCTCCCTTACTTTCAAATGCATAATCAAGATAATTTGTGAGCTCACTGAAAAAAGAAGACTTAAAGAAATCCGAAAAGTTGAATGTATGTCAAAATCTCGAAACTTGTAACACTTTTACTACGGAACATATTTTTAAACTTTGTGCTTCTTCTAAAAATGTCTTAAGGGTCATCCTGTATTAGGATATTTAAGCGGTTATTAGTAAAGGAAGGTTCAAGGTCGGATAAGAGGCACAACTATTATGAAGAAGATGTAGCATTTTATTAAATTAGCAATACCATGGTTATATGCGTTGATTGGGGGGTGGGGGTAAAATACTTACTTCCTGTATAATCCAACCGGGGCATAAAACAGCGCATGAAAAAAAGTATTTAGACACTTTATTATTGTATATTTGTAATTCCTATACGTATATACATTTTCTACTACTATTATGACTATTACAAAATAAATATGACTACATACAAAAAATATAATTTGTCCTTAAATCCTTTATTAAATTTAAAAAAAGTGCAGCTTACAATTAAAATGTAGCGGGTTAAATTTTTTTATGAATTCATCTAAGATAAAACGACGATATTTTCTTTTATAGACTTATAAATATATTAACTCCAAGTACGGATATGAAATCTTACCTTAATAATAAGATCATTTGTTCTTGATTCGAATAAATGTTCTAACATGTTTGTATCTAAAGTGACCTCGGGAAGGTCATCCCAAATAGATCCTCCAATCTTTGACCTCACTGGAGCTGGAACTGGAACTTCCTGGATTTCCCTCCAGAAAAGTTTTACAGTCTTCTTGTTCTTTTTTAGAGTAGAATTCGCTGAATCTGTTTCAGTTGGGGTGCTGGGTATATTTTTAGGCAGGCTTAAGAAATTTGTGGGTGGAGGTGGAGGGAGATTTGCAGGGGGTAGCATGCTCGGGGGAGGAGGTGGGGGTCCGTTAGAGGCATTAGAGACACGTCGTAGCCGTTGGCAGTCCATGTCGTCGTCGGAATCGTGTCGTAGGTCTGAAAAGTCCAAATCACACAAGTGGAATTCCCGATTGAGACAACCTTTTTTTAATTCCTCCCAATGTAAGTCGTTCTCTGATACTTTAATATCATGCACTTTTGGAGATTTCTCTATTGTGGGACTTTTTATTATTTCTGAAAATAACAATATTATAAAAATATATAAATTAAAAATTTACAGTTTTTATATTTTATAATACATATATATTTCTATAAAGTACCTTTAGATTTTGATTTGGCTAATTCCTCTTTGGCTTTTGACACAATTCCCGCCATGTCCGACACTCTTATGAGCTTTTCCTCAGTTGTAGTACTTATTGGGCTGGTGAGCCTCTGAGCCAGATCCTTGATGCTATGCTCTCGGTTCAACAGGATTTCCCTATCATCTTTAGGTTCAGGAGTAGCATCAATCTGCTTTTGTCTGATAACTGTGAGAGAGTCTACCGCATTCACACTATGACCCAGCGTCCCGTTTTGTATTCTTTGTTTTAAACCAGCTGTAAATCTTTGGTTACCTGAAGGAAAACTTTCGAGTTAATGCAAAATTAAAATAAATAGTTCCATTGTGTTACACTATAAGCGATAACAGTGAGGCGATGATAGCAGGCATTAATTAGTTGGTTAGAAAAACAAACCATTGACTAAAAGGCTCGGAAGACTTTTTCTATTGGTATAGTCTTCTTCTTCTTTCACTGCACTATTAATACTCCCGTTTAAACCATTAGTGTACTTTCCAGGAGTACTGAAGGAACTTTTTAAGCTGTAGCTGTTTCGACTACTATACGAACTGTAATCACTCTTTTCAAAGTCATATCCATATCCGTTTGATGTAGAATTGTTTATCATCTCCTGCTGCTGTATAATATGGTGAGCTTGTCTCGCATATCTATCTCTCCTTCGTTTTAAAGCTGAACTCAATTCTTTATTTTCCTTTGTATCTAGTATTGGTGGTAAGTATTGTGTTCTCTTTGGAGTACTCGTTATTACATTATCCGGCTCCGTCCGACTGACTGGTAACATTGCTGTTGGTTGTTAGTTTAATGCGATGATGAATGCAAAACAATAAATAAATATAGTTAAATGCTATAAATATAGTTAATTGAACTCATGAAATAAAAATGATATTAATAAAATATGCAATGCATATTAATGCATGCAAATCACACAAAACACATTATTACTGTAAGTTCATACCTTTTTCTCTATCTTCTTGTTTCTTTGATTTCCTTCGTGTTGATAAATTCAAAGTAGGAGTTCTCTGCCTTAATGATGTTATTACAGACTCATCTAATTGCCTGAAAAACATTACTTATTAATTTCATGACAAGATAATTAAATTATATTATATTTAAATATTAGTAAAATATGAAACTAACTTTAGCGCTGTGCCAGTTTCATCCCCATCTTCATACAGAAGCACTGCTTCAAATATCTGTAACTGTCGCAGTAGATCTAAATCGGTCCCTTGTTTCGACATGTACAGTTGGATAATATCGTCTATGCCCTGATCCTGCAGGGCATCGACTTGGTCATAATACATGTCTCTGTCAGGGATGTTGTTCAGACATCTGTTTATCAGAGTGGTTACGTAAATGAGGAGTTCAGTGTCAGAAGCATCGAAGTCTTGAAGGATTTTCATGACATTCGACCAGGGTTGTCTTGCGTTTGCAGTATCCACGGCGATAATTGCGTCTATAAGAAGAAGACAGTTCTTTTCGGTGTATTCGACGAACACTAGGAGAAGCTTCAAGGCCGTCTTGACAACATGCCTCAATTTGCTAGATATAAGAGAATACATCCATTGGATACAACGCTTGTGGTTCATAAAGCCGTGCATGCCGTCCACGTAAAGCAGAATCTGTGAAGGTATTAAAAATATTTTTGAGGCCCAACACAGAGTTACATGGTTCTGTTGCATTGTTATGTTCCTTGATCTATAATTAATAATTTAAGCTTACTATGTCAATGTATAATATACTTATATAAGTAAATGTATTTCCTATTACATTTACCATAACAATTACCTGTCCGAGAGCCCTTAAAATGTAATCAAGGTAGTTTTGGTCCGCCATATTCGCGACCTGCATCAGGCAGTCCAGACCTTTATTGGCTACGAATTCGTGAACCAGGTCTTTATCGGATTGAAGAATCTGTTTAAGTGTGAAAAGCGCTCTTCGGAGATCTCGGCCCTGGGAGTGGAGTAACCTTTCTGGCAACGGAAATAACATGTTTGAACAAATTTTGTTAATTTACTTAAAGGTTCTGAATTAAACAAATAAAGATTATCATTTGCAAAATTATAATAAACTATTTATATGATTTATAAAAATATACATATATTATAAATCAACTCTCCGCTGAATCATTAATTCTCTCATTCAAAAAGATATCGTCATCAGTATATTATAGTTATCCATAATATTTTATTTTATTTTTGGATCTGTTTATATCTTAAAAAGTGTTTCTTACCAATAATAGCGTGCACACGAACTGATAATTGAGTGCGAAGGACCAAGGAATTTTTGCGGCTGAAAAAAAGTTGGTTAGGTTAAAAATATAGAACGTTAGTACTTAAGTGTACTATATTCTATCTTTTTTATTTTATTTATTTAGTTCTTTCTTTATAGTCTAACTTTGCAGATCATAGATTGTGATGATTTTTGTCTAACTCATCTCATCCAGGTTTTAATAGGAAAAATGTATTTTATATAAGTTTCATAAGACCTTTAAAGAGGCAATTCAATAACCACGGAAAACTATAAATCGAATGAATCGTTTTAATTAAAACGTTTCTTTATTATAAAATATATACAACCTTGCGGTAAATAAATAATTTATAATATTAGTATAAATGGAATTACAAACTGTAGTTCGCACAATGATTAGTTTGATTCATGGTCTTTTTAAAAAAATATTTCAACAAGCTGCAGAATTTATTTCAATAATATTTCTAAGAGGTATTTTCTAACCGCTTAGAAAAGTTATTTTCTGGAAAGATTAATTCATCCCGTAATTTACTCCATTAAAAAAATAGAACAACTATTTTTTTTTTATTTGCTGTTGTGTTAGTTCTATAATATCCGTCCGTTTTGATGTTCGCCTTCGTGGTTGGGTTTTAAAACTAATAACGTACTTACGTTAATTTCTGCTTGTAAATCAAAGAAAATTATCAATAATATGCAATAAGGAATTTGTCTTAATTCATCTTTGCATAACACGGACACGGCTAGTTAAATTGCACTCACTCTTCAAAATAATCCAGAGCTTCCTGGAAATCATCCTCCGAAATTTCATCTTCAGAATCCAGGATGAGAGAATCAGATATCAGAATACACTCAAGGTCGGCAATACCTGAGTCTAGAGATCCCTGCCTGGTGATGTCGCTCGCGAGCGCGGAACTATCCACTCTTCGGATCGTATGAGAAATCAGACTTGAATCCATCATATTGCGTTCGAGCAACTACAGGTTGATATTAAAAACGTATCTTACTATTTGTTTTTTTTATTTTTCTATCGGTTATTGTTGTCTGTAAATGGTCTTTATCGGAACCTATGGTATTTTTGATAATACATTTAGGCGCGCGAAAGAGAATTCAACACTAGCGTTTCCGAATGTAGTTGAATCGCAACTAAACCGTTCCCGATTTCGTATCCCGAATTCGGCGCACAGTCATGAAACACAACTGGTATTTATTTATTTTAATCCAGATAACTATATTCCAATAACAATTTTAAACCTCAATAATTAGTCGATGTATTCGCCAAATACAATTCAATTGTAATAATAACCTTGTGCTGGTGTCATTTGTCTTATACAAATAATCAATTCCATTCCAATATTTACTTGAAATAATAATAATATTAAATTTAAAACCGTATTAATATGTAAGTTAGAGAGCGCCCTGTACATGAACTCGCTCATAGTGCAAGTTCATTGTGTGCCGCGCGGATATTTTTTGCGTGCATTCGACTTCATCGCAATTGAAATATAACTCGAAAAACTTTGTGATGTCAAACACTCACGGTTTCGCTCTGTGATATAGTTTTCCACACTTTCTACTTTAAATGTATGGCTTCGTTAAAGCTGTGACATTTACTTAGTTATAATTTATATAGAAACCGATATTTTTTCTGTTATTTCTGGAGCTGTGTGTGTGTGCGTGTGTGAATAAAGTCTATGTAATTCTTATATAATTTCACTATGGAACTGAACTGATTGTAGGGTAATTATAATTAGATAGAGTTTCTCAGATATTCATAATTCCTAAATCTTTTCAAAATGTGTTTGTTATTTGGAAATGTTTGTAATGAACATTTTCTTTGTATTTTCAAGATAACATGTTTCGTAAATGTTGACGATTATCTATTACTCTATAATTGTTGACAGGAAGGGTTGTGGCCTTGTGTTCTGTACACAGTGTGTGTGTGTGTGTATGTGTGTCTGTGTGGTGTGTGTGTATGTTTGTGTACTATGTACTGTGACTGTACTCAGTGAGTATATGCAATATATGTCGTATGGTAAAATTAGTTTTAAAATAATGTAAGTTTTTTGATTTGGCGAAATACGAGTCCGAGGACCGGACACAGCGTGTTTAGCCAGTTCTATGTAACAGTAACCTACATAAACGAACATGTGTCGAATTCTAGTGAACTATTTTCGCTTGTGGAAATGTGGCGATCTTAGCCTTCGATATGAGTTGGGTGACCTCTATAATTCTGTGTTTATAACGAAATTCACCTAATTGTGATATCATCACCTACCAACGATTAAATATAGTATTTGAAATAATTAAATCGACCTCAACGATAAAGTTTTGCATGCAAACATTCCCGTGCGACTGTGGCTAGTACAGACAGACAGTCACACAGTTGGATGCAGCATCCTGTACGAGGATGCCGTTCGTCAATCATCATAAACCTAATAGCGCGCACCCTTCATTCGTTGATAATACGCTTTCATTAAGAGCAGTGCAGTTTTGTCATTCAGTTTACAAGGTTACTTCTATCACAATACAAATAGTACAGCTAATGAGTTAGAGGAATAACACGTTTCGTCCCGGAAAATAAACAGAGCCTCTCATTCAAAGTAATATTATTTAAATTTTTCACACATACAAGGTGGAAAGGATACGATGTCCATTAGCACTTAAGGTTTCTTAAACTTATTACAATCTAGTGAAGAGTGTCGTCAGTGACGTGTTCGTAAAATATTTTTTTATATTAAGAAGAGTTAAACTATTATATATGTGTAATATTGTGATCCTTATATAAATATATTTCACATGTAGTATTCTTAATAATGATGTGATGTTTTAACGAGTGAAGAATTAGCTTTTTCAGTTTGAACTATTTGCGAATGGGGTCGGTATGAAATGACTGATTTGTCTGTTCTAATGTCGTGCTCTCGCCACACGGTTTAAAAATGTATTAGAAATAGTTATCAGTAGGTTTTATAACTATATTGAATACAACCAATTAACAGTATTGCAATTCTTACCTAATTGTGGCCCAAACAAATTTTATTTTCCGTTGAAAATTACAAAATATGTCTTCGTGATAACACGATTTGGATGAGTCAACTAATATTTTATAACCATATTTTTTCTCTCAAAAGACTTCCAACTAGTAGTTCTTGCATGATGTGCGAACAAACAGACAAACAAAAACAATAAAACTGTTGTTTGTAGTTCTGTCACGTGAGGAACACATGTCTATTAATGTTTTATTATTTAGTTATATTTAGATTCTTACATGTAAATAAATTACTTTTTACCAAAAATCTTGTCAATATTTTCATATAAAGCATGTGGTTATAACGTAAAATGGCTAAGCTAATACTTTAAGAACTTATGTCGAACTGTACATGTAGTTATAATTTTTGGATATTTACAATTTCAATACTTTTAATATTAGGTATCGTTTAAAGATAATTTGAAGTCAAATATTGTAGATGTTATAAAGTGTGAAATGTTCTTTCACAAATGTTAAATACAAAAATAGGTTTTCTAATTGGGTTGGCTGGTTTTCTAATTGGGACGGAGATAGTTCCAAACGCGTAACGTCCTTCTACAATCCGCATGAGTCGAGTCGCGGGCAACAGCTAGTATGATATAAAATACGCAAGACAGATATTAAATGAATTAATGGCCGGCATTGCGACGCGCCAGATAACAAACAGTATTCCTGCACTAAATTTCATTGAATTGGGTGCACCAGTTAGTACCTATTTTAAATAGTAGCACGAATTTGCTTGTTTTGTAATATTTAACAAGTTCATAGACAAGTTATTCGGTCGATTTTGAATTTTAATGCATGGCTTAATGTGTCAACCAAATCCCTTTCATTTTTCTCCATCACTTAGTTTGTAATCTATATTTAAAATCTTGTCACCTGTCCGGCACTCCTTCCAATTCCTCATCTTGCTCGCCCAGAGTGGAATCCAGGTCCAAATAAGACCCGTAATCTCCATCTTTAAAAACTTGCAGTGTTGCATCATCCAGCTGCAAACAATAAATATATACCTTAGTGTTTAAAAATAGAAGTTATAATAAATCAATTTGATATTATTGGCGCCATCTGTGTCACGAGATACGAACTGCATGCAATACTTTCGAGAATGTTAATGCTATTCTCTTTGGAATGCTTAGTGCAAAAACTATTGCTAGATGGCGCTTGTTTTGTTTTTCTTATACAATTTAATTTTATAGATTTTTTGTAAGTCCTTCACCAATATTGAGATTTGTTTATTTCATTATGCACTTATATTAATTTATTACAAGCAGTTTGTGGCCGTTATTATCTGTTGTCTGCAAAAACAGCCAATATTGCAAGCATATTAAAACTGACAAGATGAACATAAATGACGCTTCGAAACAGGTTTTTTGTAATGTTCGAAGAAGACGGAATGATATTCTAGCTTCTAAGGGAAGATATATGTTATAATACAAGTTTGCGGAATCTAAAACCAATCAGAATAAACTATTAAGTCATACATTTCGACGATTGTTACATTTAGAAACGAGATTACAATATTATCAAATCTATTCATATATTAATTCATAGATTCACTTTAAAAAAATATCAAGGAATTTATCTAAGAATATATTTAAAGACGATAAGTTTTGGAACTGTATGGTTAACTTTTTAATCTGATTAAGGCCCATTTATAATAACAATTTTGTTTAATGATTTATAATATAATTTAATTAAATCCTACTAAGGAACCTACTACTACTACTAAAGCCCTGTTTATCTGAAAAAAAAAGAAATATTATTTTACAATAAACACATTCAGTCAATTTAGAGTATCCAGCTCAAACAATAACAGTGATAGGGAAACGTATAAAAAGTTTATAACCTAATAACCGAACGAACGTACGAATGACTAAGAGTGTCCCAAAAACACAATGACTCAACGAACGGAATTAGACTCTAGATGTAGACACGGTGTCTTCTTGGGTAAGTCACTCTCCTGGCAGATAGCCATTTTTTGCTGCAATCTTGTAAAATATATAATTATAAACAATTTTGTTTTTAGCAATAGCAGATGTTGACGACCACGCCCAAAAGGTTTCATCGCCCATATCTAAGTTATTTTTGTAAAATATTGAAATTATATCATTTTATTTATGGTGATATTTTAAGCAACCCTTGCTCGCAATGATTTTCTCGGAGCTGGCGGTTTGTTTTGAAGCTCTTTAATTGAATTAATGATATCAGCGTTAGTTCCATATCATATTCGTCCATTATCTACAAATCGCAATGATACGAAACATTCAATGATGTTGTGATAATTGCTATTTTATATTATTATTTAAAATGTTTAACGAATGTTGACCTTGAGTGATGCGTGCGTGATGTTTATGAGGAAGGCCTTCTTATTTTTTGTCTGAAATGTATATTTCTCGCTTTTCTGATATAAATCAAATTTTATATTTTTCTTATTAATACGATGTTGATCATCAATGCAATGTTTAATTTGACTTTCATAATATTTAGCGACTTTTTATTGTATTATATTTATATTGTAAATGTATGAGGAAAAGTTTTGTGATTTTGAATTCATTTGGTTCTAAGTTTTTTTATTCCTTTAAAAACAAGATTGATATAAAAAAAACAAAACTAAAAATATTAATGACTAGCTTGACTATTTACTTACTGCCCGTAATTATAAATGCATGTCAATATTTGTATGTATATACCTGAAAGATAAAAACAGTTTTCTAAGAATATTTTCCTGCTTTAACAACGGCTAAGGTATCTAATCCCCTCAAGAGCACCCCCTTAGGTACGTTTGAAGAAATAATACTGAACTAAATTCAAATATAAGCCTATCTTAACTTATATTGAATATAGTGCTGATAATTTTCACAGACATTAAATTAACTTGGTATTTTACGAAATCAATCGTTACTTGTTTTACTGACACAAATATTTTTTCTTTTTGTATTAAAACATCTAAAAAATCTACGTAGTATGTAACTCATCGATAACACGTCGACCAGTCAACAGATTATCACATTTAAACTTACCTAAACATTTGTAAAGTAACTGCTGAAAGAAATGAAATCTTCCATACGTTTAAAAATTCTTAAGAAATCGTTATATTGATGTTATCATTTCAATATAGCTAAACGTTATTACAGAGGCCATTGTTTATTGCTAATGTGCCAGAGGTTCGCGTAATTTCATACATTTTCCCCCGATTCAAATGTTTCCAATCTGTCGGTGGGATACAATGCTATATAATAATATTTCGTTAAATTCCGTTAAACTGCTTAAGTATTAATTTAATAGCACAATGCAACCGTTGTTATTATGATGATGTATTTCTGTACTGGTACAGTCCCGTCACTACTACCTGTCAATACTATTTATCGGGCATCTCTCGCGTTGTCATATCAATATGGCTTCCAGTTGAGAAACATCTATATCCATTTAAGGTATTACAATATTACGTCGTATACCTAGCTACGTAACTATAACGTTTGTTTACATTAATTTTAAGAAAATACCTTTTGATACCAACAGTTGGTAGCTTTGTTGAATTTCTCTCAACCTCTAATATATCATACCTTAAAATCCAATATATATATAATATATTCAATCCATATTATATCCAATATGGATTGAATATTTTACACCTTAAAATCCAATATGGATAAATAAAAAGGGGTTCAAGTCAATATATTTGCCTTGAACCCCTTTTTATTTTCATTTTAGAACATTGTTCATGTAAATTTCTATATTCTATAAAACCAAAAGGCGTGACACACTTTAAATTCAACACGACGGTAGCATTGTTAATATAAATTTACCATTTTTAAGACTAAAAAAAAAATCATTTCTATTTGTTTGCAGAGCTATGAACTATTATGTATAAACTCTCCACTATCGGCTACTATCTATATATATATATATACACTATCTATATATATAACTATCAATATTCCGAATAGAATATATCCTTTTATAAACGTATTATTTATTATAACAAATAAAAGTCGAAACGAAATTCTTAGGATCCCCAAAGGTATTAAAACATAATAATCATCGTCACGATGAGTGTGTTCGCACCTTAAATAGTTGAAATTAAACAATGCGCCTGCTGGTATCATAGATCTCGGAGATATTTATATAATAAACTGAGATCGGGTCGAGGTGCACGAGGCTCGGAGCGGTGCGCTAACGGAACGGAACGTGGGATGATATCAGATGCGAACGAAACCTGCCTTTTCTACGCCATTTGTTTACGATTGTTAAATTATTCAAGGTTTGTAATAAAGTGTGTTAATATTTAATAGTAAAAAAGGAATATAACGCAAAGAGTGAACTAATATGACTGTATAACTAACATACATATGTATATATATATATAAATATATTTAAATATCTTTGCTGTTTTAGGTTGTACTTTATTGGCTGTGGGTAGATTCGCCGAGTCCGTGAGTTACGAGACCGGCTCCACGTGGGCGATATTCCAATACTACATATCAAAATTATTGTTACGGATGCAATAATTGCATGTTATATCACCGCCTCTCACCTGAGCGCGCAAATATTTAGAACAGATAATTTTAGCCAAATACCACGATGAGCAATGGAACTAACCATCACATTCATACTAGACGCGATTTATAGTAACATATCGAGGCATACTCACTCTGTGTGGCGCCTGCAGCAGGCGATGCACGGCTGCTATCTGGTATGAAAGAGGAATCCTAGTATTGAAGGTGTGGTACAGCGGTCTCGGCGGCTCCCTCACGTTGTACTCCATGAAGGGGTCCGAGTCATTCAAATACTGCACGCGACATACGAACGAGTCCGCACTCATCTCCCTCATCGTGCCGTTTACTCTATTATTGTTATCACCCACTTTTACTAATTCGATCATCTTAAAACGATACTTGATCACTGAGTTACACTTATATATCACAGTTCAATTGGATTTTATTATTAATATTACATCGTCACTTAACTTTTAAAGGTACTGAAACATACGTAGCAAGCGTATATTAAATGCACAATAAGTAACGCTGGTATAATAAGTATTATTTTTTAAATTAACGATTCTAATATTAATGAATTAGGTCAGAGTGCGGAGACGACCGCGGGCCGACTGAACTCTGAAGAGTGAAGACTCATGATGCAGGAAAACACACAAATGGCTCGATCGCTGTTTCAAGATAAGCGTTGGTAATGTTATCATTAGGTTTTTGGTTTCTAGAAATGACACGTATACAGGATGTATATTCAGTTTTGATTTATTTATTTATTTATCTGTTGAGTAAATTTATCAAAATTCATATATTCTGATGATAAATTAAAGCATTGTTTACGTGATAGATAAATGTCCTCGGCCGCATCTCGAAGATAATTTAAGTAATTATATAATTTAAGACATTAGAAACACATTCACACTGCCATTTAAATTATTGTAATTGAAAAGCTCATGTTTTCCTTTTTTGTAAATATTATGACCGCAAACAAACAACAAAATGGTGGTACCTTTACGAAATATTATTAATTAAAGGTCGAAATGTTACTTAATCGGTAATTCAGGAAAATTTTCTTGTAGGTAAATGGAAATTGGATTATTGATGTCGGAAATAATAATAATAATGAAATACGTTTATAGAACATTTTTGTATTTATAATTGTTGCATCGCAGCAGCAAAGCAACACGGAGCCGATGCAGACGATCCGGTTTCTTGACCCAGAACCAACCGTCTCTCTCACACCGTTCAAAAAAAAATATAAGACACCTCACACCAGGCACTATTGTAGTGCGATACGGAGATTTATTAAATCAATACACCTTTCTCTCATACATTACTTCTTTAGCCTGATAGTAAATGAGTATATTTACATATTTATGTATGGCAGCTTTTGAAAATAGTTTTTTTTTTAATATATTACAATTTCAAACGTCGAATGAGATCCTTTATTAACGGCAATCATTTTATTAGTGGCTCGTATTCCACATAAAAGACCAGTGAGCGACTTCACATGAGTAAATTGGTAGTGAATAGAAGTGGCCTCGCCTTAACAGCCAAGGACGGTCGCCGTTCGGTCATCTTATTGATATATATGACATTTATACAATTATCAAAGAATATAAATGTCATATAATGTCCGAGAACACTTGTGATGTCACATTGCACTATTACCGAATTCAATTGAATAACTTTGAGGATTCGTTGTGAGATACTTGCGAGTTGATATTCCTAAGCGGATAAATATACGGCTATATATCTGTAAGTAACGTAAATCAGTGAACATTAACGCTTACTTTGAAATTCATACAAGACACGAGATTAGTACTGACCCCGATTTGTGTCCGCGGGTTTATGTCATAGCTGTATTTATGGACAATGGCCATTTAATTTGTGATGAACTGTTCGCTTGCGACACCGAGCGAGCTCCGAGGTTGAGATTTACACGATAATGCAGATTATTTGATAGCTGGAGATTAATTTGGCCTGGTGGTGGCGTGGTGCTGGTGGGATAACACCAGTTCCAGGAAGAGTTACATACATTTACATTTACAGTTACATAGTTTTATTAATATATATTTAGGGCTATTTAAATTTTAAAAAAAGTGGAATTGAATGTTGTTATAAAATGTCTTTTGTAATTAAATTAATACTTTCTCTGTGTGATGACGACCCTAGCTGTAATAGTATCTTGTTATGAAATATGAATTACTTGTGACGATATTGGCTAATTAAATGGTTATAATATAAACACTGGGCTTATCGGAAGTATCGATAAAAAATAATTGATTATTATTAAAAGAAAAATAATAAAATTTTATCTATCGTTTGTGTTATAGTTAATGTGTGTGTTTGTGTACGTGTGTGTGTTTGTGTGTGCTCACGCAGAGCACCGCAGCTACTACTTTTCCGTAGGGCAACATACGATCGTAGCATCGATATAAAATTGATAGGTGGTCAATGGAAAACGATATCAAATGTAAGTTAAATTGTTGTTGTGGGACGGCTGCGGTCGTCGACTCCAGCGACCCTGGCTTCACTGGCTTCACTACGCGTCTCTGGTAATTATCGACTTTCTTATATTATATACAAATAACTAATATACTGAAATGAAGGAACTAATTAATAATGTCACTAATTAATTATTATATACAAAAATAGTTCAATATTAGAAACATTAAAATGCAAATGATATTTACAATGTGATCACTATGACACGGCAGTCATTTGTTGATTTAAAAGTAAATGTATTAATTAATTTCAAATAGATATTGTGAATTGTCACAAAAACTATCTATAAATACCGAGAGGCGCTTAAAATCCATTTAATTTAATGGAGGGTGTCCATATTAATGGACAAGAGAAGGCCAACGTAATTTAGAAAAATCTAGCTCGACTTAGTAGCGCATGAGCTTTCTACTAGCGGAAACTGTAAGCATAGCGTCCATAGCTAGTTCTATATTTTGAATCGGACTCTAGCCAGTTAGCCAGTCAGGAGCCAGCTAGTCAGCCTGACTGGCGGCGGAGTGGGAGCTACTAGTATTTACTGTGAACATGTGCGTCTACCAACTAACTGTTCTCTTGGGGGGGCAAGTTTTGTCCTCCGAGAAATTTAAGGTTTACTTCAGCAGCTTTCTTGAGATTGAGATAAGTGATTCAGAATGATAAAGAACAACAAATATCATTTACAAATGTATTACTTCGGCCTGATCGAGGTCCGGAGTTGTATTTACAAAATGGCGACATTAAGAATATTGATTTGTTTTATTTCGTTTCTTTGGGTGTGTGCGTGTATTTGTATGTGTGGGTTGGCGGGTTCTTTGTTATTTATTATATAGAAAAATAATAATTTGATTCCCTTAACTCAGTTACATGTTGTTGTTCTATTGTTTTCTTAAACGTGTAAGGGTGAGAGTAAAATAGTTTATTATTTATTAATAAAACAGCTCAATGTAAGCGCTAGTGGCGTCTTAATGGACATCGTCTATTTACTGGTCACGTAAGCGTAATTAACATAAATTCTGTTACAAAAAGAAGACACCCTGGCTCGGCCGGAACGATCCCTGCTGGAGGGGTTGGAGAAACTCTCGTCATTACATTGTAGCTCCTATACCATTGTAATAACGGCAGGTTTTGCTCGCAGTAAACATTATAAATTTTCATATAATACAGCAATACTGGATGTGTATTTTCCCATAATACTCATGTTACGAATGCGTTAATCGTCTTTGCTTATTAAAGCGCAAATGTGTTCGATTCGCTTCGCGGATCAAATTATACCTATTATGAATAAATTATTACTTACTTTTTAAAATTTCAGTTAACGTTTCTGACTTATGGAGAAATTCAAAACCTAAGTAGCATTTTTCAAATCAAAATTAAATTCACTATTCAGTATCGTTTTAACTCTCGTTATATTAAACGATGTCTACCGCCACTATTTATATAAAATGTTCTATTGTAATGACAAAAATCACAGGTATGTTATGTCGTAGGGCTTCTGTAGCGAGAGATTACAAACGTTAAGTAGACATATTGTACATCGCATGTACGAAGTTCAAGTTCATTCTGGTCGACTGTCATAGCGGCATCATGGCACTTGGAGTCGTGATGGTCGATTATGGACGGGTCTCCATCCGCGCTCGTGCTGACGTTCACGAGGCGAGGATACACGGCCGGCACTGCCTGTACCCACCGACGGCTTTAAAATATATATTACGGACGCTAATTTAATTTTATACTTTGGATATTTTCTAGTTCGATCTGTGAGAAAAATATTACAAATTTTATTTTAAACTGGGTCGGGAAGAAGAAAGACAGGTATAGTGGCAATATTAGAAATCATAGAATAAATTCTATTATACAACACTTGCCAACTGTGACTTTAGTAGCATATTGTTCCGTTTCTCATCTGTTCCTTTATTTTGCATATTCTATTAATTGTTAACTCACTGTTAAATATGATGCAATGAATATATTGAAGAGTACTTCGCGGACGTAGTTTCAAACAATACCAATTGGTATAAATGGACAGCTCCAGCGGCGCCGGGTATAACGTTTAAGCTTCAGGCTATTACATGATACATTCATAATTTTTGCTTCATAAACAATATTTTTTGTCTTTTAAATCTATTCATAATATTTAGTAATCTAGTAACCTGGGAGGAACTATACAATTTATTATCTTTCTATTATTTATTATAGGTAGCGAATTTTCTATTCTTGTCTTAATAAAAAAAAAGTGTTTAAAATTTTGATTGCGGTAACAGAAACATGGTCTTAGACAACTTACTTTTTATTTTACTATAAAGTAAAAAGTATATGTATATATGTGTATACAAAATTATATTTGAACACATAAATGAAGCGGCCTTACGTTGTTACTAAATACATATCGACCATAAAACCCTATAAATATCAAACGATGATGATATTTTTGTCTTAATTTCAGTTGATAATTCAAAATATATTAACTTAATTATAATAATTTTTAAGAATATTTAAAATATTAACGATTTAATTATTAATTTATGACGTACTTTTATATCTTAGTGACTTTTGGACAGTTTTTGTAAGTTTAATCTTAACATCCAATTTCCACACACACACATTTAAATTGTAATAAGTGCATTTAATTGACTAAGAAACATTCACCTAAGTCAGTAATTCATAAAAGATACCAACACATAATGAAAAACTTACTACACGTACACACGCATACAATTTCACACAGACATATAACATTCACACATACACACACGCACACACAAACACACACACGCGCGCTCACACATGCACACACAGTTATTTGATAACAATTTCTCATCTGCCGGAGTCCATGTTACATTGATTGTTATAATACATATTTTACAATGCTGACCCGCTACAGACTAGTTCAACATTATTTTATATGATATTATAATAAATTAATACACTCCGTCGACTAGAATTATTTAATAAATTAATTAAATATATAATTAATAAGAATTTATTTATATTAAATATCCTAAGAAGTGTAAACGAGAAATCTTACACAAATTGAAAAGTACTGTTTAATTAAAAAGGTTGCATCGATTTAGGCAAGTGCTATGATTAATCAATAGCAAGTGTATTCGTTTTAAGTTTGCATAATGTATTCTTCATGTATCTTTCATGTATTCATCATGTATTCATCACTGTTTAACAGATCAAAAACTAACGTTCTGTTTATCCTTCTTTAAACAGAAGTTCATTTATACATACCATCCAACCATCTAAATACGCTGAAAACAAAAAATATATATATATTAAAACGTATGTCATTCATGATTCATTTAATTATTATGTTTGCATGATACTAAAGATCATCTTCTTGTTCAGAGGCTGACATAAGCGCTTGCGCAATCTATACGGGCTCGGTAAAAACTAACCTATTGTCTGCGCACACGCATGTTCTTTAATTCTACAGCGATGACTTTTTATAAGCGTATAGTAACAATGTAATATATTTAATATAGTCTGTAGGCCGTCTGTTTATATAAGATGTTTACATAAGTTCCTTACAAGCTAGTAATAGTATATTATTGAATTAATAAAATCAGTGTGAAATAGCGCATTTCGCTAAAACAGTTTCACAGAAAACATGTCTAGCTGCAAGAGATAGCGGCCGAGACATCGACCATTAAATAATGTACATTTAACATGGAATGGAAGTATTGACAGCATAATACCACCGTCCAGCGACGGCGAGTGGTTTACATATTGTAATAGCTAACTCGTGCGCCGACGACGAACAATGTGAATTTTATTTACATTTTGGCAGCTAAATATATAACGTAGCTTCGTACAACTATAAGGTTTTTATTTACGTTCTATGTTCAATCTTGAAGGTACCCGATGGTAGAAAATAATTATATTTGAATTTGCGTAAATCTGATTGAATATCTGATTGAATCTGATTGAAGTATACTGACAATCAAATGAATGTTACTTGCAAGCCGCGCGTAGTCCTGTTATAAATAACAACAGTGGTGGTCATAGAAACGCGCCTCATAGAACTCTACTTTACCAAATATTCCTCCTAGATTGTGGTAATCAAAGACCGCATATGTATGGATTGATTTGGTTTGGAAATTGTATTGAGGTTACTGAATTAGAATTTAAGATATAGAGCGTTTTGATTGTTGAATCAGAAACAACAAACGCTATTAATAAACATTATATTTTTTTGTATTTAAGTTTTAAGCCATTTGAATTTAATTGGTGTAATTAAGGAAGACTTGCGAAAAATTAATAGTAGATGAAGAGAGATTATTTAAATACTAAAATTGTGGTATTTTCAGTAGTTTTTTTAAAATATATTTGAACACGTGTATTATATTTTAGTATGGAGGTGGTGAAGTTATCGTGATCGCACTTTCGACAGTCTGCGAGGCGTGCTCACGTGCGGTTCACTTCCGCCCACGCATCATCATACTGACATCACTTGCTTAGTCGCGGCTATTTGAAAATCTATTATATAATATTATCAATAAACTAACTGCAACCTGACCAAAACGACACCTCACGGATCAGGACACTTCAGAGATACCAAATATAATATATTACATGACATGACTTTTGATTATAAAATCTTATGAAAAACACCGAGTCGGTCTAACAAATACATGATTGCTTTAAACTTAGCTTGGCGTCATCATTAAATAAAACATTGAGCTGAATGAATAACAAGAAAGTTAACTTGAATTGCTAATTAAAGAGACAACACGTTACTCCACGGAATAACTGATCCTGGAATATTTATCGATATAAATAGATAACTTTAAAAAACCAACTACAATGAGGCACTACTAGGTCGTGAGACAGTATTATTTATGATAATATTTTGATAACAGAACCTAGTTTCCATATGATGTTAGGTATCCTAGTGCTTAAATTACTGTCACTTGTGTTTGTGTAATTTGAAGGCAAAACGGTTAATGCTTTTATAATTTTTTATTGAGACGCTCGGTCCCGTAGCTCGACATCTTTTACACGACCTTTCATTATGTTCTTTGTATCGTAACTACTATTTATGAGCTGTCTGGGAAATCGTCCAGAATATACTATTGTAATTAGTATTGTTTGTTTAATGATTTAACTTTTGAAAATAATAACACTGATTACAGGAATTTGTCCATTTGTTTATGATGGCGTATTACGTAACTCTAAGGTTACTTATTTCATACTGTATATATAACTTACTGTAAAAATCTACTATTTAAATACAGGCACCTGTGTGAATATAATTTTCATTATTTCATGGTTACTAATAGATTATAGGAGCCGTCAATATTATGTTGACAAGTATACCGTCTTGTATTATATTCATTGCAAGGGCGGAAGTTTGGCTCATATTCTTATCTCGTATTCAGCAAGCAACGCACACCGCGGCCGACTATCGTAACATCGACGGAAACCATATGAAAAAAAACGCTAATTATTATCATTATGTAACTCTTGCAAGGTCTTTCATACAAAATGCATTTAACTTTATTATAATATTTATGCAAATAAAAAAAATCATAAGCAATCGCACATAAAATAAATATAAATAATAATGATATTTATTATCTTTAATGAAATAATTAGAGTTTAGGTAATATTTGTAAATTATATGTATATATATAATATAATTATAAATTGTGGCCATCCCTACGACATTAATGAGATGTAAGTGTTTGTTTGTAAGATATTCGATAATATTTTTTCGAACACCAATTAACAAAGTACAAAAATTAGTTATAGTAAAAGTATTACACTTAAACCTTTAAAATACTACAAACAATTACAAATCAAATACCCTTGATATATGAAATGACGAATTATCGAGTGATCACAAACGGTTGTAAATTGTAAAGTAAACGCTAGAAAATTGTGACGGAGGTGTAAATTTTCGTAGAGTTATGTAAGTTCCTTAGTAAATACGAGATTACCATCGTCCACCACATCACGCTGGGAATGTAATAATCGAAATGCTCTTATCTCTTCATCGGGTTATTAACATCTACTATAAATTTTCGTAAGAAACAAAACCAAAGGCGATTACAATCTGCGAAGGCGGCTTACTCTTAATATCCTTATAACTATTACAGTACGATGCAACGTTATTATCATGTGATGCAACCTCATAATGTTTTTGCGTATAATTACGGAATTTGCTGTCGAGTTAGCGAACTTAATTACGTTTTGATTTATGAGCGTGCATCGTTACGCCCCCATTATTAACAAAAATATTAACTACTTAGATTTCAGGTAAATTATATTGCATCTAAGTCATCATTACCATTTTCGTTATGATATTTAAAAACTTACACATACATTTGAATCAAATTATTCAGTGGAACGAAATAAATTAAAATAAATAATACATCCTTTAGTATTTGTAGAATATATTGTAATTGGTTTAAAGAGGCAGTGAAGGAGAGCGCGGATTCCGTCAACATGGTCGGTTCCCGTGACCAAGTATTGTTTAAGAAATACCCCTTACCTCACCTATTGTTCATAAATATACCTTTTCTGGTCTTCCCAGAATTTAGATTTCATTAAATGTCTTTATATTTGTATTCCTCATAAATGACATTCGTAATGATAGGACTCAACCACTTCATTTGTGCTCATACGGTATTATTTGGTTTGTGGTGAAGCTAAGAAAAAAATACTGTGTCAGAACCGTGCTTTTATAAATGATGATTTCGACAAACGTGACTTTTAATTAAATAAATCAAACAACGTCTGGTTTAAACAATTTAAAAACAATACAAGCCACGGATGGTCTAGGCCTATTATTTAACATTTAGCAGTACACAAATATATTAACAAGGCGCCCACGCATTCCCTCACATTACTTTCCCACGTGTATGTATGGCTTGTATGTCACTTGCTCATTACCACACTGCTAGAAAAGGACAGCGGGCATTTTTCCTTGTGGTTACTGCTTGTGTATGCAGTGCTGTTTTGTCAGGACTTATTTTGAATTTGGGTCGACTATTATTGTATGTCTGTCTGTACTTAAGATCTTTATCTATTTTATTGTTTAATTGCCTTCTGAGACGTCTAGATTGATTCCTAGATCTAAAACTGATAAGATATGTTCTAATCTGTCTCGTATCTATCGAATTGAGATGAATGTTAGTTTCAATGATCAAAAGTTCAAGAACTTCATCTATAGCAAAGCTCATTGCGGTCACCGAAGTAGGTCTTCCATGTTTCATCGTTACTCCTCGTGTCCATCCGATGAGGTCAACAATATTGAGTTCATATTGATTTTATATTTTATCTTCATGTGCCGTGTTTTGTATAGTTACTACTTCTAGTAATTGAATTACCTATTTTATCTTGGGGATTAAAGTTTTAGAAGGGATTAAAGCATTTTTGTGACTTAATTTTTTTTTAAACATCATGTCTTTATTCACAAGCTTTAAAACCTGATTATAGCTATTTTAAAATCGTTATCTATTACGAAACCATATTTGTTTAAAGCAACCAATAACAAAATAATAACTCTTGGACGGAATGTTTATTTGCATATTAGTTGGGATCGTATAAAATGGAGGTCGTTCTTTTTTCTGAAGTTTTTTGTAAAACATTACGATAGACGTTTTTGTGTATTGATTAGTAAATACATGCCAAAATACTTGAAGTTACGGAGACAAAATATTTATGAACATCAATATTGATAGCCTGAAGCTACAAAATAAAACATTTTTATTAAAAATTACATCATCATTATTTTCGTTTATTCATTATATTCATTATATTTTTTCAGTATTTCGAAACTGATAAATTGCTCTTATATTAATATTTTTATTATTATATTTCTTTGAATAATTTTATACTGATGGTATTTAATATGTTCAATGAACGTTATTTGTCCTCCCTCGCCTTGTTTTTGAAAGAGATATTGTAATAGGCTATTTTTTTGTCTCTTGAATAAATAATTCTTAGAAATTAAAGTTTTACACGCTTATCAAGAACTCTACTTTAAGGGTTTCTGATCTGGTGTGCACTTTTTACGCAGTTAAACTTTGCAAGTTGTAAGACTTCAGGTAATCTATAGTCCGTTAATAAATAAAAAAGTCCAATGCATCAGTGGCATTCGATTCAAGTAAAATATGTTTAAAGTTTGAGTGGCCAGCGCGGGGCGGCGCGGGAGTGCGCGGGCGCGGGGTCAACGCCTCGGCCTGTCTCGGGGCTCCACATTCGTGCTCGTTACGAATTGATCACGAACGCCGTTCATAAAATTACTGATAAAACTTGAAATATTGTTGAATTCGGAATATGTACTTTTTATTGAAAGTCTATTCTATTTGAAAATTCATATATTCTTAGTCATTTCTCGTTAGCCGGCTCAACAAGAGAATGACAGATTTGCACGGTAAATGAATTTTAATTGACATTTGATTCATTGCATTTAATTCGAGAATAATTTTGTCACGAGTTATTGGTCAGTTATTGACTAAATTATTCTGAGAACGTGTTCTTAAATTGCATTAAGAGTCGAATATTTACCTCAGTTATAGTTTTGTTTCTTATGATTAACGAACTACATAGATGTACTTATAACTAATGTACTGATATATTCTAAGTGTTAGGAGATGTCAATTATAGATATATTATATGTATGGTTTACCCTACCCTAATGAAGGTCGAGCTTTTGTTACTAAAGAGCTTGGATAATGAGTTCCTTGTCATCTGTATTAGTCTAGGTCTGAGTCCTATGTTTAAATTTGTAAATTATTCCATTAATACCGTGTAGTCTAAATAATGAGACAATAATTTCAACTGGACTGTACGAAATGTGTTAAATGTTATATTTTCTGATATCTATATAAGTTAGTGAGTACATTATAAGAGTCACTTTCAGTTACCGTCTGATGTATCTAGCCGCCGCGGCTCAGGCTTTGCACTCATTGATTAATGACTCGGGTGAGGTGTTTTATTTATAAAGGTAAAGTAAGAAACTAATTATCGTATAAATAAAGGTTACGACTCTCTGGTTACTTATCTATTTATTTGGTGATATAATCCTTTAAGCTCTCCATCCAGTGAAATCGCTAATTAAAAAGCTTTCTATTTCTTTGTTCAATTAATTCATTAAAAAAACCTCACGTCCTATCGTAATTGCGAGGCAGCTGACAAGATGTTTATTTTGCGGATACGTTACTTTTTTTTAATTATCTGTTCTCAATTCAGACAAAGATGGCGGTCAAGCGTCGTCTCACTTGTATCTGATCGTTTTCTTTTCAACTGCCACCAGCAATGACAAACCAGTTTAACGCTGTTTAATTATATTTACTTCTTATAATCATGTTACTTGGTTAAAGAGTTAGTTTATACTCTTTTTAAAAATAAGTTGTTTGAGGTCGTATGAATAATATGAATTAGTGGCGGTAATCTAACGTAACCGTTTCTACTGGTCTCTACTGGTTAATACAAGTAAAGACTTCCTGGAGAAATTGTTGTGTGCATCTCTTGTTGTAAAGTTCCAATAAGCAAAAACTAGAGTTCAAATTAAACCACTAAGGTTATCAAAATCGTAATCTAAGTATTTGCAGACGCTTAGAGGAGTTATTTGATCAACCGGTTTGAGAAGACCTGTCACGTGTTATTGTCACCATCTCAAAACCACACCACCACAGACGACTCACATATACATACAGTTAAAAATAAAAGAAAGTACAATATATAACAAATATATGATAATATCTAACAAAATATACAGAGTTGTTAATACGGAACATGAAGGTTATAATATATTGTTATTAAAGCTTTTTTAATCATAATAATAAATTTAAATAATAAATTTTATGATTAACAATAGGAATGATAAACGGATCTTTTTAAATGTATTAAAAAACTTAAAAATAAAATAACATCAAATATAGTAATTGTTTACATAATTCATGATAAATATCTATAATATTAGTAGGGATTTAGTACTTTGAATAATTAATAAACGAAATTATTGTATTTCCTAGGGATGAAGAAGTAAGGTAGAGGTATGTTATTACCTATCAGGTAGTAATCTTATAAACATTTGGTTACTTGTACTATAATAATGTAAGTATATTATCTAGTAACTATCTCTCTGTCCTAACTAGATAAACTTAATAATCTAGAAAAAGTAGAGCACGTTATTTGTTTTTTAAGTCTACAAATGAACTAAATATTCTGTCTCTGCAAAAGACAAGGTTTTTCCAAAAGATAAATAACATTATAAAAGATACAATACTATCGGCCTGGTCTTTGTTGCGAATGATGAATGGCCCCAGACAGTGCTTTCATACCAGCGTGTAAAAAGCTCGTCCCCGCGTCATTGACCAGCCGTTAAAAAGATCGTGTTACTGATAACGAGAGGAAATACACAAAATACAGATTTAATAATTTATTTTTAATGTCTAATAACACGGTGAGGCTTAGCAGAAGTGTTTTTGAGAATTATTTACGCATGTTATATGCTGCAGTAATTAAGTTTAAAGATGACACGAACCAAATAAGCTCGGAAGTGTTCGGAAATAAGGCTTGTAAACAATGGGAGATATTTTTTCTATTTCTTTATAATAGATTCTAAATTACTTACTTATTGAATATAGTAGTAAAATATATGAAATCACAATCATCTAAACCATGGTGCTGTGATTTTGTCTTTATTTTAATAAATAAAATAGGCCGGTTTTAGTAGTAGGATATCCGCAAAGGAAGCGAAAAAACAGTACCCTTCTGTACAGCTCGGTTTGCAATTAAAGGCGGATGTCACCAACACAGGCGGCTCAAACATATTGTCGATATTATCTTACTTAAAATACAGTAACACTTATAACACATTCAATATTATTTAGCGTGTCTATTTACGTCGTTTCATCCATGTTATATTTGAGATTTATATAATTATAGCAAAATCAAATACCTCTAACCACAAAATTGAGTTATCGTTTATATTAATTAAGTTTTGGTGGCAACGTTTATAAAAACGTGATAGAGCTCATTCGTTATATATAAAAAATAGAATTGGATATATATATCTGACTTCTGTAGCGTCGATGAAATATGTAATATAACGTGTGTATGTATAAACTAAATTAAATATAGATGGACATTTAATATTTTGTATTTTTTAGATTTAAAATGTGATATATAATAAGATATAAGTTGTATTAATTTACCGGCGAGCTTATTAACGAAAACAATGGCAAAATAATTCACGACCAATAGTTTTTAAAATATCAACAAACCGGCTTCGCGTCAGCGTTACTTATTATGCGCAAAGTAAAATATAAACTTAAAGTTAGTCAGTACCTGTTGAGATCAAAGTACAGTCTTAAAATCACAAGTTCACTGCATTATTTGTTTAAAACTTTTGACGAGCCCGCGATGCACTTTCGTGCTGACGGTACCGGCGTTCACAAAGACTTATGTGGAACTGAAGAGGCTGTTGCAAGACAACGAGCCTCAGGTACAATTTTCACGTAGCTATAACCCGGCGAAGTTGACAAGATTGGGTGGTTGGACTTATTGAAACTAAGAATGTACTTTCGAATTAAGTAGGCTTGCTCTCAGAAGAACATTGTTTTGAGGGGAAGAAAGAGATGAAAAGTGAATTATCAAAAGAGTAAATAAAATTCTAGCTAGACGTGACGTTAGGGATAATTTTTGACTCTCCTCAATAAGTTGTGGACAACATTTTTGTTAACAAGTAAAAAATCGAAATATACTTTCAATGATAATTTAAAAACTACCAGGTAATATTTTAATAAATTTTTGGGTAATGTTTAAATATTATATTTTGTGAATAACGTAACGGAAACTTATTTTAAACTTATTTTCTTAAACAGCGCTTTATATTGTTTGTTTTATAAATAATTAACTAGTCTCGCTATACATATACAATATGAAACAGTTTTCAACAACGTAAAAGTTTATAATTTATAAATATTTCGGATATTCGTCGCTTATGACGTCACCGTTGTAAAATGTTAGCAACGTATCGATGATGCCTTCTCAGTCGCACGCGCAGTTCCCATAGGGGACTAACTCAAGGATACCGTGCTCTCTTTAGTTCAGTGCTCCCTGCGCGCGGAAGCCTTAAGGCGCTCTGCGTGTGAGAATATTAGGCACCGATCGTACAACCTGTTATTGCACATTTACAACTGTAATTTCATCTGTTTTTATAATAATGCGTCCCGATCATATACAATCAATTAAAAAAAAATATCATAATTTTTCGTTCAAAACGAGTATAGTTAATAATTTTAAACGTTCTTTAGAGCCACCTTTTATAAACAAAACTGACCAGACGTGTATTGACTTGAACGTTCACAGGATCATTAGGTTCCTTGTAATATACTTTATCATTTACAGATGTGACATTTTAAGTTATAATATGAAAGTTGCATGTATGTGCATTTACTATAATAAATAGAAAATCAGTAACAAAACATACCTGGTCTTCATTTCGGCAATCAATAATTTCACTTCTGCAAGAAATAACTTCAGATTAGTGATGAGTACAAAACACCTTAAAACTCATTTATCTCTTAAAGGTGCAATGTTATTATATTATTTATAAATATTAATCGTTTGGATTAATATTTCAAGTCATACAGATTAAATGTATTAAAAAATACATAAACATTTAAGATCTTAAGATTCAATAGAAAGCATTAATGTGGTCGTAATACATTACCTGCACCGCAGTTTCTTGATAACGGGCATTTGCGCGGTGCTGTCGTGAATCCTAACTTGGGTGGGATCTATCTCTTGGCATTCGTCATCGTCAAAAGGTATCTGACCGGTTCTACGCGCTAATATGGAGTCCATGAATGGGCTGTAAATCTGGCCCGAAGTGCCCAATATGTCGTCGATATCCGTATAACGTGATATGTATCTTTCAGCGCCTTTCTGATACGGTAGATTTGATAAGTCCCTTCTAAACAGTCGATTATTTTCATACGGCGAGCTTCGACCAATTCCGTAATCTTCGTTGACTCTTGGGGTCTCTAATCCTTCAGGGCTTCTTCTTGTACCAAGCGGTTCATCGTCAGGAAAATGTAAAGGGAATGGTGGCATTTGAGATGGTGGTATGTAGACCTGAACCTCCTCTGAGTCTGAAGAATCACTCTCCTGCTGAGGTGGTGGTGTTGGTAACTTTTCAATACCTTCCGGAATGTTTTTATCGCTGGACAGCCACCAAGGACGTTCTCCTGATTCAATATGTCGTATTCGTCTTATTGGAACACTTTTATGGTCAGAGCTAGATTTACTTAGTTTTAACCCATTTGGTAGTTCTTGTTTGTTGTTGTTATATGATGTATCATTCGTAGACAACAACCAATCCTTTCCATCCCCTGAATCTATCCGTCGCATTTTACATATATTTAATTTTTCACTTTTATCGCTGTCGCTGGAAGATTTCCTCGGGGGAGTTAATCGCTCTATCCCCTCTGGTACATTTGCATTACTATCCAACCACCATGGTTTTTCATCATCTGGGTAGCAGTTAGGTTTTACAGATCTAATCCCATTATTCGTATCAGATCCGACTGATTTATTCATATTTTTATTCTCACAATAGGATTCACATCTTTGTTCTTTTTCGCTATTACTTTTTTTGCTATCAGAATCTGATTCTAACCACCATGCACGTTCACCTGATTCAATATGTCTTATACCTTTTAATTTAACTAAAGTATCTTCATTAGATGCCACGATGTTATTTGTGTTAATTTTACTTTTATTATAACCATTTTCATTTTTAAGGCTCGTTGAATCTTTAGAAACTATTTCAGAATTTTCTACACGATTACAATCGTTATTTTCTTGATTTCTTAATTTAAAAAGATTAGTCACAGGAGCTAAAGCTCTTATCAAAAATGATTTCGCCTCTTCTGCACCTTCATTTTTATTTTGCGGCAATTGTTTGAATGATTGGTCAGGAACTGGTGACATCTCACAGGTTGAATTCTTGAGTATATCTTTTATATTGGACTTAGATAAGGGTTCATCTTCGCTGATTGATGATTGGGTGGATAAGGTTATGCTTGATTCTGGGCTGTTGCTCTCTCTGCATTTAGAATATTTTAATTTTAATGTCCCCTTCTGTATACTGTTTGATGAAACCGATTTGCTTAAACTTTTTGAAACATTTTTTATTTCCTTAGACTTTTTGCTTTTTTCGCTTGTTTGCTCTGAGTCTGTTGAACTTACTGATTTGCTTCTCTTCTTTACAATCTTTTTAGACGAAGAGTCCGAAGAAGAGTCCGTACTTGATTTCCTCACTTTAATTTTTTTTACTTTACTAACATTGTCTGATTTCGGTGGTTGAGGAGGCAGCTGATGGTTATTAGTTATAGAGACCTCCGGGGATACCAATTCCGATGTGGACGTAGTGGAGGGGCTTCGTGCCTGTTTCAGTTTTAGATTTACATTAATTATTATTTCTGAAGTATCATTATTTTTATTTTCGGGAGTTTCTTCGTAATGTTCTGATTTGTTTTGTGGACTTACAGACTGCGTTTCCTTATCTTTTTCGTACTCTATTTGTGATTTCATAACGTTGCTTTCTACTGGTTCCTTGCTTCTACTTCGGCTACTTCTATCGTTATAGGTAATCGCGGGATTTTCCCGCAAATTTGAATATTGTGTAGAATATCTTCCCGCATATCCTGTGTAGCTATTCGCATTAGGAGAGTAGTAAGTCCAATTGGTCATACTGGTTCTGCTTGTATTATTAAATCTACTTGATCGAGAAGTGTCGTCGAGTCTATCAGATTGTATTTCTTTGTCCTCCATATCAGGTCGCTTTCTAGAACGGGAAATAATTTTTTCAACCGTTTTTGCCATATCTGCTCTTCGCATTCTCACATATGTGGAAGATCCTGGTGGAGTAGGGGAAGTGTGTCTCGTAACAACTGTAACAGTTTCAATATCTTCATTTTGTTCAACAACTTTATCAATTCCGTTTACTTTACATTCTTCATTAACTATATATTTTTTATTAATCTTATCTTCATTTATAGTATTTGGAATTGCAGGCTTATTATTTTCCATTTTATTGGTCTCAATTATGTTTACAGGGGACAGTGATGGCCGTTTTACTGGGGTTGGGCTTCTCAAATAACTAGATGTAGATAACCGGCTAGCGATAGCATATCGGTTGACAGTAATCTCTGGCTTAACTTCCACACGGGGAGTAGGTCTCGTATAAGTGGATGTACGCGGATAGAGCTTATAATTCGATAGACTACTATAATTTGTTGTCCTATCAGTCTTATTTGGAATGTCTTTGTCGCGTTCAACGGGACCATCGTGACTTTTTTCTTTAAAACATTTTGCAGGTTTTCTGTCAGGACTAGAATGACGTGACGTTCTACTAAGACTATACTTGGAAGTGGTCGAAACCGGACTTACATCTCGACTTCTGGTCGTGTTTATTGTAGGCACCGATAACTTAGAAAAATCTTTTTTCTCGTACTTTGAAGATGGTTTTTCGTTACTTGTTTTACTGTAGCTTGCATATCTATTTGCAATTGTTGATATCGGGGTTTCCTCACGAGTTGAGCGATCATTGAGCACAGGTATGCTAGATGCTTTGTAGGAGGGCGTCGTAGTATACTTAGCTGTAACAGTGGTGGGTCGTTCTGTGGATATACTTGTATTTCTGCCTGTATCTCGATTCCTGCCGTATGCCGTTGAGTCATACTGAAATTTAAATTAAGGAAATGTAAATTAATGTGAAATATAATTAAGGAATGTTGACTCGATACTCTAAATAATACATATTAGATACGATTATATTTCTTTTTTTTGTTAATGTATTACAGCGCGTCATCGTTGATTAATATTTTGAAATCCATAATTTTCATTCAACACTATCAGGCATAAAGTTGTTCCTTTCACCGCTTTATAAATAGCGAGTGGAATGCGCTCGGAGATAACGTACAAAGGGTTTTATTGAGCCCTTCGCTCTTGCAGCAGACTGATTAATAGCGGGCTGAAGAATGGAATTATGCTACTGTTTATGGGGATTTCAAACACTTTCAGAATATCCAACAACCACTGTTTTGACAACTCTCTTTGCCCTAAAAGTATATTTAGTTACTGGCATATTTTGGATGAGACTAAACAATAATAAACTTAGTTACCAAACTTTTATATATATAAAATAAAATAAACTTATAAATGTTAGTCATAAAATGAAGTTTCAATACTAACGTAATTTCTGAATGACATTTTTAACGTGTCTCGGCTACTTCCATATATTGGCGAAATAACCCTGGAAACAAGACAAGGACAACATTAATAACAAAAAACAACAAATACATTTGTAAGTCTAGATTATATTTATGTTTAATTTTCAAGTTAAAAATATTATTATGTGATTAAAATATATTTTTTCTTCTGGTCCAAACAGTATATTTTCGTTGAGAAAGTTCAAAGACCAGTATCTATTTCAATGTAGTCAAGATGCTATTTTAGTTGAAAAAAAACATGTCTGTTGTAATTATACGGTAGAGTTTCTTGATAGTTTTAAAATAGACGCATTTTCAATGTTTCCGTATTGACCCATATCGATCGCGCGATGTACAAGAGATGGATGGCCACTATTAATGAACTCTTTTCAGCAGATCTAGGATACGTATTCAATTTAATTAAAGTTATAAATATGCATTCTTTTCAAATTAATGAACATACTTTTTTGTTTCCTGTATTTTTTTGGTGTTCACAAGGCTTGCGTGGTACGCAGCATAATTTCAATTCTTTTTCACTTTTTTTTCGCTCCATCCTAGGTTTCATCCTATAGTTCTAATGCAGAGTTCTAGATCATTATTTAAAATAATGTACATTTGCGAGAAGTGAAGTTGACTTTGCTTAAGATTTTTTTTGTCGTTAAGGATATTGTAGGAATAAACCTATTTCTTCCTTTAAGCCGCTCAATTTTCTTTTTCAAAAATATACTGCTGTCTTTTTTAACGCTACTAATCAACATAATTTACTCTTATATATTATAAGATAACCATCCGCGGGTAAGGTAATAATAATATTAATATTACTATGTAAATTTAAAGATCACTGCATCAATATCAACATGACCTACCACAGTCTAAAGACATTTCAAACAGATTTAAACCACTCTAGTATAAGGAGAACAATCGTTGAGATCATGAATAGGCTATAAAACACGTGGCGTTGCTCAAAGCGTGTTGGAAAGCTGGAGAAAAGAGCCCAGGGGTTTTACTTGAAGGCTTCATGCTAAATGATCCTACCTTATTGGAAACAAAGAAGTTTCTATTTTGTGTTATGGATACTATCCACGTTTGGAAAATAATTCATACCACTTACCCACTTACCCACTGGTTTGTTTTGAATTGGATTTTATGAAACTTGTTAATTAATAATTATCTGTCCTAGTCTTTTGAATAAATGCCATCAATATTTATGAAAGGGAAACGTGTGCGAGTCAACTATTAAAGTTAGCAATAACAAAATTTCGAAATTCCTGGAATATTATTTTCGTGAGAAAATATATACTTATTACAGAGACGTTCTTACAAGAGATAAAAATGATTGTTTTATTTGAATTGTACGTCAAGGTCGGGACTATACTGGGATGGCGGTGCAGTCTGACAGCTTCGGTCGTACCAGCTGTTGTTATAAAAAATGTAACCAGTAAAACTCAGAGAGTTATGCGGCCACCTGTCTATAACCGTTTGAGTTTTGCTGCAGATATATACTTTTTTCTAGGAAAATGTTCTTTGCATTTATCTGTTTATAGTCTTTTTACCTTTAATATGTATTCCTAAAACAATAATAATATTTTGTTATTATATAAAGTAAGTAAGTTAGTATCTTAAAGAGTACGTTTTTTAACAAAAGATTTGATTGAAAATATATCGTCTGCAGTAGGTAAGTAGGTATCAAACAGTTTCCAGTGGCGTTCTCCTCCACATCGCGTAACGTAACTCAGTTCAAAATCATTCGCAACAGCATGCGTTAGATTTAATTCTGTCGAAAGTACATCACGAAAATAAATGGCCTACTCCGAGCGTTTAAGTGTCAAAGACTTGGGTTCAGTGGCTCGAGTGTAATGGGGTCGACACAGCTTCCCTCCACTCAGGCCAGCGTGCGCGGACTCCTGCCAGATACTTTCTAAGAACTGGACATCTTGTCTTCCGACTATTATTATCTTATGGGTACTCCGTTTTTTGAATCACCTGATACTTGTCTTATTATTAGTTTCAAATTTCTTTTCGATGTATTTAAGTGTTATTTGTTTAATAAGAGCCGTATAATTCCATTTTTTTCAAAATTGAAGAATTATTTATGTAATATTAAATAAAATCAACTGTTTTTGGATTATAACTCAATTCTAGATATTTCAATCATGCATATTCATGAAAGATCGTATACAGATACAGATTATTAAAGTTACAGTTGATCATCTTGTTTTGAAACATGTCACAATTATGACAGTATTTTCTTTCATAATAAATGTTCATTTAATTGTCGCCGCCAGAAATTTCCCTCACAAACAGGAGTAGTTTTTAGAACATAATTTATATTGAAATGAGTATTTATAATGAAGATTATTATTTTTATATTGTTATACAGTCAACCAACGTTCACTTATTTAATAAATGTATGTACAATTGATCATATTAAACTGTCCAAACAAACGACGACTGGAGCAAAATAGATTGCTTTATTATGAAATATGAATATAATATTTGGTTTTTTATAAAAAAAAAACCCATTTTCTCAGTATTTCCGAGTGCGAGAGTGTGTCCTCACATCAATAACGACTGGTAATTTCAGACCACATAAAGGATTCATCTCTGTGTACTTTATGAAGTGCAACAGAAGTAAATATAAAAATGAACGCTCAAGGCTAACCACAAATTTAATAATAATAACATAAAAGACAAAAATGACGATATTATTTTTAAAATTTTATAAAATGTAAACAACAATTACCTGTTTTAAAATTTAAATAAACACAAAATTGAAAAAAACATCAACAAGAGAATGCGAATATTTAAGTTAAATTACAATCCCTATATATACACAATAAAAAACAATAAGAATATTTGCTTGTACTTCACGTTTAATAAAACATAATGTGTTAGCGTTTGTATAAAAATATAGAAATAAATATGTAGGAAAATGAAATAAAATTAAACTTTCTAACTTCCTTGACACGTTAACTAGTTGGTAGTTACTGAGATACGCTTTTTAAAATATTTCACTCAAGCATCATGCGATGCAAAATTTAGAAAGTTATTATTTAAAAAACCATAGTCTATTAATTATATTTATTATCCTTAAACTTAATAATTATCATATGACATATTGTAAGGTGTCGGTGTTCAAACCTATTTGGCCACAAAATCTTCACAGATGATATATATAGGTAAATAATTGCCAAAATAATATTCATAAGTGAATTGCCTTCAGGGATAATTTTACTATAGCAACAGAAATTTCGTGCTTCGTTCATGGTTTATGATATATCGTGTAAAATAAACAAACTATCGCTCTAATTTTACTTTTTATGGGAAAAACAGGTTTATAAAAATAAGACAAACGGGAACTCAAAGTCCGACATTCTAATTCCTTCAAGGTTCCTAACACAAAGATTTATAACAAAAGGTGTTT
This sequence comes from Dircenna loreta, assembly GCA_963555665.1. Classification (NCBI taxonomy): domain Eukaryota; kingdom Metazoa; phylum Arthropoda; class Insecta; order Lepidoptera; family Nymphalidae; genus Dircenna; species Dircenna loreta. The sequence continues at coordinate 11,350,348 of OY743092.1, forward strand.
GAATTTTTAAATTAAAATAAATACATTAATGTATCAATAAACGTACGCATTAAAATATTTCAAAACACGGCCTGCTTATTGTGTGTCCGTGTATACCGACGACGCAGCACGACACGACACGACGCGTAAGAGTCTATTTGAATAAAATTAAAGTACATGTAAGTCTGTCTTTCATCTGAAAATTGTATATGGTGGCGTAATAAAGTTATTTACATAAAAACTATTCAATTTTTTTTGATAATATTTTATTTGTTTTTCAACGTATATACTTGTAATATACTTGTAATGTATATACTTATAATCTACGTGTTATTGTAGAAGATAATTACGAAACGGTATATAAAAGTTGTCAGTCAAAATATTGTTCGTTAGACAAAATCATATTTAAAAGTATTCGATGACCCCGTTGGCACAATTCTTAACATGCATCTGCCAAGAAAGTCGCTTCTGGTTCGAATCCCAGCTGTTATCGTTTCGTAAAGGTCATTTCGGTTCAACCGGATGTAATGGTTACTAATTGAGGTAACACACCGATACAATAGGAATATGTCACGAAACTAAGCGGCTTAAAATAAAATAGAGTAAAACAACAGCAAGCGCTTCGAGAGCTACACTCGTAAGTTATTATTAGTTCAGAGTTCGATGGGACTTCATTTCGGTTATTTGGTTTTGGATTATAAAAATATATATATATATATAACTTTTTCAAATGTAATGTAATGTTGAGACATTATTCCTATACATTTTGATTTATCAAAATTATAAACTTGAAATACAATAATATATACGATTCTCGTCAAACAGTTTTCGTCACGAATGTATTTCTTATTCACTAAGACTGATCTCGATTGTGTTGAAAAAATACAATACAGACATAAATAAGTACAATACTTGTTTTATCTTTTTATGTAGTAAAAGTTGTTACATTCTAGAGCACTGCTATTAATTATTATCACATTGATAATTTTGTATATATATAATAAGTATATAAGACAAGTGACGTATATTTACGTTGCATGGTGTGCGAGTGTACGTGCGTATTATATAGTGTAGTATACACTGCACGGCGGCGTAGTTAAAAATAGCGAAAGCTGCATTCGATGCAATGGGATATCCTGACAAATTATATTTATATATCCACCTTCTTCACCATATCCGCTGATGAAGCTTTTTTAATTGATTATCTTCTTTTCAGTCAACTATTTAATTCAAAGCTAGAATTATAATCTATATACCGGCTCCTAAATTCCAATGGTACCTAAGATCGAATTTTTAATTTTAGTATTGAGTAAACCTAAAATGAGTCTACATTTTTCAATTAATTCAGATTCTAGCAGAGTTCTTTACAAAATATTAATAATGGGTGAAATACGAATCAAGAATAAAATGTTAGATTTCTTTTTTTTAATATATAATATAATAATAGTACATGATATGGGACATGAATGATATTGCTATTTAATACACAAATAATAATTATCATGAACTTGAAAAGGACTTCAGTTGGCAACTTTTATTAACATTGTATTAAACCATGTTTGAAGGTCACTATGAATCTTAAAAATATATTTATGTACAACGAGTTTCGGTTAAATCGCGTAAAACCTCTCGGATAAAGATCGTGCAAAATCTCCAAAAGGTATTATAGTTTTACATGATACGCAAACCTACCGACACGGACAGACTGACAAGCAAATTGAACGAAAGTATATTTATATGTTATATAGATCTATAGCTTATATATCTATATAATTAAAATAATAAAAGACCCCTGACATGTAAAAAAAACATAACAACATATTTAAAGAAACAACAGCTAGTTCATGACTGAATTACAATGGTAACATCTATCAACACAGATGCGTAAGACAATACGCAAATACGAGTAACTATACACTAAAATCGGTACCTGCTTTTGAGATTTTAATGTACTTAAATAAATATAGTGGCGTTGGCTTGCAGCTAAAGAAGTTTTCGTCATCTTATCCTAGACCCTATGGCCTTTATCTTAAGGTAGATTATAGAAGCTCTTTTGAACTGCGGAAATGAATAATTCAGTAAATTAAATTACTGGCCTTTGTTTAACCAAACAGTAGGTATTAACAAACAATATGATGTTAAATTTATTTTGGGTATTTAGTATTTTCTAACGGACATGTTGATTTATTTCGTAGTGTGGTGTTTAGTATTGTGTAGTGTTATTGAAGGTTAGTCGAGCGCAGTCAATTTTACTGCACCGATATTTTAAACTACATCTAGGTCACGACACAGATTTGTAACTATAAAGCAGATAAGTGTGAAAAATGTAATTTTTTTAATAGTCAAATTTTATGTGTGTGTGTGTGTGTGTGTGTGTTCACAATAGTGCTGTAAATACAACACGATTGTGTAGGAGACGAAAAGAAGACCGACCGTCGACGACCGACGAAGGCTGAGTGTCGTAAGAGTGAGTAATACTACCATTATATATGACACTAGTTTTTATTACACTTGGAAGTGTTCGTGAATGAGAATAACATTTGTTGACTAATTTATTTTATAAATGCTCACTAGTAAAACATTGTCATTTGTTTGTCTGTCTGTCATAATCTAAATCGGTTGTCACCAATCACGAAGGAATATTCGATGAGTCAATAACAACAGTATATTATTATAATTAAATTAATAAAATATATAATTGTACTTTTAAGAGTTTTTATTTAAGTTTTTATAAAGATTTGATATCTGACTACAATAAAAAATGAAAGTAATAAAAGCACTGTGTAACGAGTGTGTATTGGTCTGCGGATGAACTTGACATAGATAACGTGGCTCTGTTCCTTGTAACACGCTTTATAAAATAATTTAATAAAATTACCAAGTATATATAATATATATATACTTGGTAAATATTATAATTGCAATAAAACAGCAGTTCGTTCATCACGTGTCAGTGCTGCTTGGAGAAGACGATGCGTCGTAGAAGTGTGATGATTTCGTACGAGAATAAAATGACTTGTTTTCGCCCTAATATTTAAAAAAACAGTTGTAATGCAGTCGTTAATGCATATTACTATGTCGAACATCACCGTCATCTTCTATTTATAATCTTATTACCATATTCGGAATAATAGTAATGAAATAAATAAATAATTGAATAATAAGTATTTTTTTATAATATTTGCAAGGCTTGCCTGGAGACAACGACAGGGTATATATACTTTACCGTAAGAAATATACTAACTACAACGCCTGTATGAGACATGATGATTTGAAATGGTAATACGGCCGCCTCTTCTGATGGTATTTAAAAGCGAAATAATAAAGAGAAACTATTTTTAACTTCGCCCGAACGAAGTTCAGTTTTTAACAGGTTTTTATGTGTCGTTGTTTATTACTCGATAGCAACACCAATATAATTACCTAGTTATAATATTTATTAAAACAATTAGTTTGAAGTGAAGGTACATTGTAACATATTTATAAAGTTTATTTGCAAAATACTAATACAAATTTTATTCCAATAATTTCATCGAAAAAAGCTTTCGAATTTAACCTGGTAAATTTTCGTTTAAGTGATGCAGTTTTAAATTTAAAAAAAATATATTTATTTTTTAATTAAGAAAGTCATTTTTCAGGACCCTCGAATCAGATGCAATGCCTCCGTCAACTACTACCAACGGTCCGTGATTGTTCTTAAACAGTTACAGATATCAATGCCTTTAAAAAATTTGGAACTAGGAATATATATATAGGAAAATATATATCAGGAATATATATTTCTCACCTAACTTCAACTTCTATTAACAATGTTCTGACAACTTGTTATTTTTTATCCTAAGTTTTATTATTTACAAATACATAGAGGAATACAAAGATAAATATAATTTACATGTCCAATATTTTAAAGTAATAAATATATACTACAATTAGGAATATATATACAGTGAATATTGATATGTAACGTTTAATGAGAATTAACTATCAAGTTTTTAATTGACGCGCGTCACTGTAACCAATTACGTCACTTTGCTACTTTAAAAAGACCATGTAAGTTTATAATTTAATGTTTGAGTTCGCTAATTAATTATTATTTTACAAATAAAGGTAAATTCTATTTATACTCTGTGTGTAATATGTGAATTATACTCCATGTAACGGTATCTTCTTGTTAATAAACATTTATAAAAACAAAAATCATTACATATGATTTAAATAAATAGTTTCTAAACCTTTATTGATATCGTTACTTTACTTTTAATTAATACACACAGCCCCTATATCAAATTAATTAAGTATTCTGTTGGTCAAAATAATCAAATTGCAATTCTAGAAATAAATATATCAAATATGTTACAAAACTTTTTGTATGAATGGTACAGTATAATATACGTACATCTTCGTCTACAAAAACATTACTGTCAAGATCTAAAAACTGCTCGCGAACACAAAATACCGGTTACTCAATTTCACTAACAGTATTATAAGGAACCAAAATAAACGTAGTCTATCGCGCACTTATACTTTAATATCTTATAATTTTGTTGTTTCGTACAGAATAGTGCATAAAATGTATGAAATGAATCTTACCTGCGAGTAAGATGCGTGTGTCATGAAGGGCGGGCGGCGACTGGGCGGGTGACGGGCGGCGCACGCGCATCTCTCAGCGCAACTTTAAATAGAACGGTACGGATACGTTACGATAAGTATTAGTAATATTGGATACGATTTTGTTTTTTATTTTGTTTTAGATGAATTTAATTTTTATTCGAGAAAATATAAACCTTATCATAACTTTTATTAAATATGTGACAGTAACGAAAAAAAAAAAAAAGTAATAACAATATTTGTCTCGTTTACCAGGTCCTCTGAAAAGTCCTTTAAAAGGTCTGTAGATAGACTGTATAGACCCCGGATGGATGGATCCATACATGAGTCGTTCTTAGTGCTAGTGCGGGTATAAAAGTCGAGTCGCAGGTCCCCAAGACATAGTCGACGTGGTCGCCAAACCTCCTGCAGGTGATAGGGGATCATGTTGAACTACGGAAACTAACATGGGAGCCTCCCAAAGGGGGGTAGGAACCCACTTGCTTTAAGGAATTATACGAAAAACGTATAACAAAATTATTAAATATATCATGTTTTTCCTAATTCCTACCAATACTATTATTTTAATAAAAAAAATAAGACACTGGCGGGTGTTGTTAAAAGACATTCGGCTCTCTAATCCACCGTACTATCTAATCTAATGTACTTATAATAGCACAACATTCCGATGTTCTAAGAGGCCGATACTACCGTGGTAGAGCCAGTCCGTATGCGAGTTGCAGTCAAACCGTAGTCATTTGGCTACAGCTAAGCTCTCATCTAGATATTTAGCTATATGTAATCTCCTTTCTCTCTCTCAGTGACACTTATTACTTTGCTGACGTCGTGTAGGTTATTGCTGAAAGATTAAGTATTACTTTCATACTAGTACTAGTAGTGGAACGTCACAACTATAGTGGATATTTAATAGTGACCGCACTCGACACCAATTTGCATAAATAAACATTATTTAATACTTTTATTTGTTGATAGTTCCGAGGATAGGTTATTGATAATTGTTTAACATGTTTTTTTTTGTATCAGTAGAAATATATGAATAAATATTACTTTTGAAATTTGGGACTGCTATATAGGCTAACCGTATAAGGCTATGATGAGTGAGAGAACCAAAAGTCCCAATCCTATCGCAACTCCAGTTTCTCAAGAGTAGCATGCTACTACTACTTTCTTTATTTGCAGATGAACCTGGTTAAACTTCTGTTTTTTTGCCCACCGATGCTTAAATACAACTATAAAGTGAGTGGTTTAGATTTAGAAATGGATTTACCTATTTTAGTCAGTAAATCGTTTTCCTTGGATTAACTTAACCTAAATCTATATATAAACTCTGTAATAGCCATTAGGGCTAACAGCATAGCCATAACAAACAAAAATATATATGTTTATATATATAAACTCATGATTTTAGTATTAATATATGTAATTAACGCGTTCATTATAGGCATATTTCTTAATATTTTCAAAAACAATAATAACACTAACTGGACGGTTATTAGTCGTTGAAATCGAGTCCGAAATTATTTTTAAATACTTACAAATACAAATGAACTAATAATATTATAATAGATTTATAAAGCCAGCCAAAATCATGCGATTGATATAAAAAATCGAAGTTGGTCATCGGCACTTGCAAAGGTAGGTATCGAAATGAAATTTACTAGTGCCAGTAACATATGGCAGCAAAAAAACAATATTTAGTTGTTATTTTTAGGACTAAAAAGAATGTTACGGCCAGTAAGACAGTAATGACGAACATTTTTAAACAATTCTATATATGTCAAGTATGACCGCTATCTGCAACAAAATATGAAACAGAGCTGAAATATTGAATACCAATATTAGGATCCAAAAAAGAACAGCTACAATACTTGACACTTTGGTACTCTTAATTACAGCGATAACTTTTACTATTCCTAACATCAGCTGCTGAGGCTGAGAAAATTATTAACGCAATAATACCAGTTATGGTTGTCGTAAACACTTTTGCTCGTATTCCTTGTCAGGCGTGATCCCTCACAATTATTTTGTATTTTATATAATCTGTGTTATAGAAAAACTGCAGGAGGACTTCATGCAACAAAGCATTCTTTACCAGTCAACTCTCAAAAAACAATAAAAAAATGAAATTAGGCGGTAATATTAATATTATTACGGGCATAATCTGCCGTATTATGTATGACAAAACGTTATAATTTGTGAAAAAGCTTTCTACATATAATCGTCTTTATCATGACTGAGATCACGGCTTTTAAAAATCCTAACCTTTAACTCAATTTTTTCAGTCTTGAAAATTATTGGACGCAATACAACTAAGGGCTACCACTTAGAAATGAAAAATAACCAAGAACTATATTAGTTAACATTTATACCAAAGACCAACACATCCTCTTTGCTGACAGAGCAGATGGAGTAAAAAATGGGCTGATGCCAGACAGACGAGCAGGAAGATATGCCGAGGAAGACGAGAAGAATGGGGTGTATGAATGTTTCTAGTTAGCCTACTTGGTGGTGTTGCGTGCAGGCCGGATAATTGAAAAAAAGGAGACCTGGAGGCAATCCGCAATCAAGTTGGCGCATTTTTGTAAGTTTGACGCAAAGAGAATGAAGACCTTCGAGTCCTGGATACGGCGAGCCATTACACACTCATCGTTTCACCACGACCTGAAGGACACGATTTCCCAGTCTCATGGAGCTCTCCGCATGCCACCGTGTCAGAGCAACTCCAAGCCGTAGATTTAGCATTGAGGTCCCCAATGAGAAGGACGTGATACCTACCACCCTATCCATGTAGCCCTTTCGGTTGTCTCCAGAGTCCCTACCATACATAAACATAAACACAATATTACATTAATATTTTAAATGTCAAAAACACTCTCGTGGAGAGGTAGGTGGAGGTAGTTGCCGGGTGCCACGGCGTGACAGTCGGGTACCATGACCATGACCGGGTCCGGTTCGATAATTCATCAGTGGGCAATCTTGTAGTATACCTAACACACCGGTGGTCGGCGCCCATTGGTATTATGCGGCCGCAGAAAGTAAAGGAAGGCCTAGATGCTACGAAAGCTTGGAACCCAAACACTTGAACGCTGCTGGTTAGGGCCGCCGCGTGCTACCCTCAATACTGTGCCTTCTGCTTTTCAATGATATATTGGATATTTCCAACTTTCGTTGTTGTACGGATGACTGAACTGGAGCTCCAATAAATACTATCCGGGAAAAATTCTCTCATAAAAACGTACCTAAAAAAACTTGTTTGCCTTTTGTTGAATCTTGTGAATTGAACGAGATTGAAATTACCCCATTTGGAACCTCAGTAATAGGGTTGGAATGTGGTAATTTTATTCTCGTTCAATTGAATCTACAGAAGACACAAGTTTCGGCGTTTACCATTCAGAAAATCATTCGCGGTAAAACCGTTCTTCGAGAACGCTCCTCTTCAAGGGTTTCGCCAAGTATCAGACTAATAGGCTTCGATATTTCAATTTTTCGGTTACATGGATGGAAAGATCAACCAATCTTCAACTCGATGAAAATGGTAGTGATCAGTAGAGCGAGATAGTACTCCATGAAGGATCAGAAACTGGCTCTGTGTAAAACTCTGTTCCGTCCACATAAGGAGTACTGCTCTCATCTTTGAATCGGATCACTCCAGTATCAGCTACTACTATCTTCACGTACAGCGAAGAGCCGTTAGGAAAGGCAAAATTTTTATAGCTTAGCTTATAAATGTTGCATTTCTATAGGTCTTCTACCACATTTATCACGGGGAGTAACCCACAGAACTATTTGATTTGATTCCTGCTACCGATTGCATCAATTCCCCCCTCATGGGCTGGAAACGCTCTTGTGCATTTTTTGATAATACGAGACACCGCAGGCGGTGGTAATCACTTAAAATCCAGCAGCAGGCGAGTTCCCTTTAAAGTAAAGGATTTCAAACATTTCATATATTAAATAATTTATAGCGATTTATTTTTGGACTAAAAATGCTAGATATAAGAAATGCCCTTATTAGAAGTATAATATCTCATTTTGCCGGGTGACCTTACCGGAAAAACAAATAAACATTAATGTTTTCAAGTTCGATAATGACAATCTGACTGTTACGAGTAACTTAAATGAACTCGTAAGACACATACTGCTAAAGAGTTACATGCATACAATTTTTATCGCTTATTAAAATAATGTTAAAGGCTATTAATAAAGTTGTTTTTCTGATATTATAAATGATAAAATCGAAAGAGTCTGACAGACTTATGATACTCGAAAAAGCAAAAGAAAAAGTTTATTTAAAATGTCTACCCAAACAAAAACAGGTATGTATTAAAAACGTAAATTGAAACTCTACGTATAATAATAAAACATATTTTACCAGTTTTGAAAAAAATATCTATTTATTTCTTTGTTTCTTTCTGTGCACGCAAAACCCGAAAATGACTGTATCGGTCGGAATGGATGAATGCTTCTAATTCATAAATGTCTTTCAGAATGTATTAAGTTTTAACTTCATTGCAAAATAACAAGCTATTTGTATATATACGTAATTTTATTTGTCCACGTCTAAGTATCGTGATTATACAAAGATATTGAATATAGATAATTTGGACATTTGGACGGACTGTGTATGTTGATAGGAGTATGTGTGATTAGGAGAAGAGGGAGAGCTAAGGGACGATAGGAGTGAGTGGAACATATCTCTGTTACCATACTGAATGAGATAATAATATTGATGATTATTATTACTTGAGACTTATGATTATATTATCATGATTTTGAATAGCAAAAACAACATAATATAACATTAATATTACACCATTACATTTATACTGTAGGTAGTGAAGTGAACCAAATTTGTTAAGTATACTGACATAGGCTATAATTACAATCAGGTCTTCATCAAATATTGTGTGTTCGTTTCTTTTAATTTGTTTCAACAGGAAACCTTACACTTTAGAATATTCTTTATTTTGACCGAAAAATCAGACTGGTTTTGGTGTCTAACTACCCTGAAGTATAAAGAGATTTTTGATAAAATTATATTTGAAGCTCTCTTAACCTGTTTCTCACTAATTTATGAACTCTACCCGATGGCACTGGGTATAGTACACCGGGCTGATGTGTATAATATATATCAGACAGACTATTACTTAAAATGGTTACTGCCAGCTCAAAAATTACGATCTATCCAAAATAATATTACGTATTTGTATTCAAACGGAGGTAGCGTAGCAAGTCTGTCAGAGTTTATGTATCGTAGCGTAGTGAGTTTAATAGCGCGATGCAAGAATCACTATCTGCCATCTAGTGGCTGTTATTGCATTCAAGAGGTCACCCCTGAAATAATTCTGTAAATAATTGTCATTTTAATGGAAAGAAAGCAACCAATTGCGTTTAGCCGTTAACAAAATATGTTTTTATGGTTTTTGTTTCTATAATTGTATAACTTTTATATATAATTGTATAACTTGCTAAATTGCTCTTAGTGATTAGATGACCATTGGTAATTAGGTTTTTTTTTTCATAATATTACTTATTACATGATATTGTTACTAAACCTAAAACATATAACCTCTTGTGAAATAGTAAATAATATATGTAATATCAAAATGATTCAATGAATATTGACATACAAGGGGTGGACAGGCGGCTGGCAATTGTACAAGGAGAGGGGAGGGGTGCCTGGGAGCCCTCTCTCGGTTTTTGGTCGATGTCTACCAGATGGCACTTTCAGAATTTAAATAGCGCTACAGAAATGTCTTCGCAAGGATATGTATTATGTAATTTGATATTCTTAAATTTCTTTGGTGGTTAATTTTTTTTGTGTCGATACTTACTAAAAGCAAGAATAATCTGCTTCATAATTATTATAAATTGTAAGATTTTTTAACATAATTCTAACGAATGGACCCGATTCATTTAGCGATTGGATACTTCAAATAGAAGTTATTTTTCATTAAATACCAATCCAAATACAAATCAATAATAAAAAGCATCCATGTAAGTTTTTCTCATTGATGATTTCAATAACTTAATTCCAACCGAAAAAGTGTCGAGACTTTACCTTGTTAAACATAAAAAGATGACTTATTATGTTTTCCACTTCTTTGCTGTGGTAAATTTTGAAGTTAAATACTATTTAATCGTTTTACAAATAATGTATTCATTGATAATCATATTTTAATTCAGATGGCAACATAACCACAAAGGAACATTATTTATGAAAGTAAATATTTTTCCTTTCATAGTTTCAATTTATGTGTCTTCTAAAACATATTATTGTGGTTGAATTAATGGGAATAGGAAGCTTTGGGGCTGATCAAAATAATAATTATCATTTATTGCAACTTTTATATATTTTTTGGATGGACTAAAAATAACTTGTTTGCTCTACCAAGTGAGCTACCGTATGTGATAGAGAGAGAAAGAAATCGCTTTTAGTAGAACGACAGAACGGTTTGCCAGGGGTCGCAGGTTCGAATCCTTGTTCATATGGATCTTTCATATTTATTTTAAAATAAAACTAGAATATAATATCCATACTCGATTTGAGATTTTTTTCAGATTTGGACGAGTTTATCATCACTATTGTACTAACTAATATGAAATCTTAAATAATAAAAATATCTAGATGGACTATCTCAAAACAGACTAGCAAACGCCCAAAAACCATTGTTAATGGGAATAGGAAGCTTTGGGGCTGATCAAAATAATAATTATCATTTATTGCAACTTTTATATATTTTTTGGATGGACTAAAAATAACTTGTTTGCTCTACCAAGTGAGCTACCGTATGTGATAGAGAGAGAAAGAAATCGCTTTTAGTAGAACGACAGAACGGTTTGCCAGGGGTCGCAGGTTCGAATCCTTGTTCATATGGATCTTTCATATTTATTTTAAAATAAAACTAGAATATAATATCCATACTCGATTTGAGATTTTTTTCAGATTTGGACGAGTTTATCATCACTATTGTACTAACTAATATGAAATCTTAAATAATAAAAATATCTAGATGGACTATCTCAAAACAGACTAGCAAACGCCCAAAAACCATTGAACGAGAACATTTGTTAATACAATGTAGACTGAGACTAAAAGCTGGCGTAGCCACGTGTGAGACAGAATTATTGTGAAAGGTGCTAGTTACTCTTAGAATGAATACCCCAACTTAATAGCTTAATACATGAACCAACCTTATAAATTCACATTAAACAGAATAAAATTGAAATGTCTATATTTATAGAAAATTCTTCTAGACCCGCCTCTATTTCGTTTGTCTTCCTCAGTAGCATCCGGAACCTTTATTGTGAATTATAATTTCCCCTAGCAGCATAGAATGCTCAACTATAAGATCAATCAGTCAAGAGAAATTTTTCTGTATGTATAGATTAAAATATATCTACAACAACACTGAATTTAAAAATATATATAAGCCTTTCTGTAAACAACAAACAGCTGGTGACACAGCCGTAGCAGCACCTTGCTCTGGCTGAAGAAAGGCTTACTTGACTCTTTAACTGAACATTGGAAGGAGAAAGAGACTGTCCGATGAACAATCCCACCTTCCCCATGTCCAAAGGTAAAGCCTATATTTGCAGATATCATTAGGTAGCGTAAATGAAATCACCATCAGCGTCTTATTTTTATAGGCATGGACTATGCCTTCCTGACACTTTCTTTTGACGTAGACAAGGAATCACTGGCATTGATTCAAAGTAAAAAAAAATATAAATTTATAAATCATCTGTATGTGCCTTTTGGATATTAGGGGTTGGAGCATTTTTTTTTCGATACTTCCCTATCACTCTTCATCTTTGTAGACTCTCCTTTCTTCTCCATTTCGTGTTTCACGCAATCCATTCATCTTGTTTTCCTTCGACTTCTTCCCTTGCATATTTCCACTTCTATATCTAACACTCTTGTAATTGGATGTCTTTCTTAACATTTTATCATCTCCTCATAACATGCCTATTCCATGACAGATAATTTCCTCGTGGACTGAAATATTTTTTTTTTCTTTTATTAGACTTAAGAAATCATTAGAGATTGTTTATTTTACATCCACGACCATGATAAACTAATAAAAACGAAGACCCTTGGTGTATTTCAAAATATTTTGCAAATAAGTTTATTAGTTTTTAAGTTTATTTATGTGCAAAACGAATTATCTTGGTGTCTATTATGACACCGTTAAATTTACAAGAATTAATAATCTGTGTTCACAAGAATGTACAAGAATCAATCACACAATATGAGTATGAGTTACATATAACTTGTTGCGTGGTTGATATATTTAGGTAATTGATTTATTATAGAGATTTATGTGGTATGTAATAATAATATTACATACCACATAAATTTCTATATATGTGTGTCTATTGTAACTATAATAAATATTTTAAGAGAGAGAAGTAGTCGAGTAGTATCAAAATATATGAATACTATGTGCCAGCGTTTCATCAAAATGTATAATGTATATTGAATATAGTAGTAATTGTCAAAACGTAAATACAAAAACTTGAAAGGAAGCTCACTAATTATTTATCATATTCGAATTTCGTATAAACGTTTTCTTAATGTTATTAATTATGTATATATTATTACAACAACTTTATATTTGTGGTACAAATAATGTCCTGGCCAAAACTAGAATATATTTTTTCCATATTACGTTATTTAATTGGTAAATTATTAGGACATGACAGCCTTGTGTACTCACTAAGTCTGGAATCTTATTATCTTTTATTTGTCGGAAAACAGACGCCTCATCTATTTCCATTTTATAAAAGAGAGCAGTTCATGCTATACTTGGGTCATCATAAGTCCCTTAAGACTATTTTTGAAGATTCTACAATACTACCGCTCCCATCACTTTGAAAATATAAACATAACAATAAGATAATAGGTATCTAAATTTAATATCACTTAATGATTACTAATTATTAATAAACATTAAGTGATATTAAATTTATTCTGGACAAAAATATAAAATCAGCTGAATATATAAAAAAAATCACATTAAATGTTTCTTGTATGAAAAGCTTATAAAGCTAAGGACTCTATTAATGGTAGAGAGGTAGAGAGGCCTTATTATTATTAACTTACCAGCAATCCTACACATATGGCTTCACTCTTAGTACAAAAAGAAGCATAACATGATTGTTGTTATTTTCAATTTTAAAGTTAAAATCCTTTAGGCCCTTGTAATTAATGTGGGAGCATCATAGAACCAGTACTTGTATTACAAATAAAAAACGTTGACTTTGAAATTTACATTTACAGGGTTGCGCGAAATAAAAATCCATTTGGTTTTTGATTTTTTATTGCTTTTTGTTTTAATTAATTCGGTAACATAAATAGCATTTATTTTTATAATCATTACTGTTACAAACGTACAATATGTGTTTTACGTATAATAAATAATAATATAAAATAATTCTTTATTTAAAAACTACTGCCCCTATAATTACGGCATGGTAACGTCAATGCGCTGGTAACCTTATATTAGAAAATTAAAAAAGCTTACTGAGTTTTTGGTTCCTTTATTAATTGATTAAGTATTACAATAAAAATGAGAGGAGACGAACGGTCGACGGTCGGCCATAATGTGCAGAGACACGACAAGTTAGGGCGAGCCGCGCCGCTGAGCGTTCATCCCCAACGAGAACTCCGGCGTTTTTATCGGAACTCAAACATCACTTAACAAACGACTAGGTTTATACCCGACCGGAATTGCGCCCCAATATCGAGTGGTGAGAGAAATGCTGCTATTACGGGGCGTGGGAGTAAAGGCTCACTCCGAACTGAGAGCGCGGGACTCCTGCACCAGGTAGACCTGTGATCCGGGCACTGTGGAGGTGGTTACAAAGGTGCGGTGCTTGGCACGGATGAGTGAGAGGTTGCTCTCTGCAGTGTCAGCACGGTCTTCAGCGGCTTCTAGCTCGCGCTGGAATCGTCGCACTCGGGTCACGCTCTGCTGGGATACTCCTTCCTGTACCGGGAACATAATAATATCATTAATAAAAGTGAACAATTATGAATATAACATTGTTCAATAATGTATACTTTTATTTCTATATCATGTTTATTATACCTGTTCGGACAACTGCCTCTTGTAAATGTTGACCTTCTGGGAGCATTTTTCCAAAGAGTCCTGCAGAAGTGAGATGTTCTTTTGGTCCTCTTCGCATTGAATGAGGATCTCTTTGACCTGACGCTCCTTCTTGCGAAGGATCTTGATGGTCTCGGCATGCCTTCTCTTCTCCTCATCCATCTCTAATTCCATATCCTTGATACGGGCCTCCAATTTGCTGATGATGCGCTTACCGCCGACGATAGCATTGGTTTCTACTTCTTCCAAACGGACCGATATGTTCTGAAATAATAATATTTTTATTTATCAAAAGTAATAAAACCTTGGTAAAAACTGACACTAAACTCTATTAACGTTAAAGCTTACCTTCACTTCAATTTCGAGGGACTTCTTAACCGCTTCGATCTTTACAATTCTTTCTTGTTCTTCGTGCAAGTGTTCAACGGTATGTTTCAGTTCAGTCTAAAAATTATAGAAAAGAAGGATCAGTGTTGGTTTGGTCATCATATATATTTAATTAATTAAACTGAATTACAGACCTGGACGCGTTGGAATCGCTCGTCAGCAATACGAAGCTCTTTGGTAATCTCGTCGTAGTCAGCGGCTACGGCTCCAAGTTCTTGTTCAATTTTAGCCTTGCTGCTGGACAGGTTTACGTTGATCACTGTTAACTCGTTAATACGGGTTTGTGCCTCTTCGAAGGACTGCTCAACTGTGCGCTTGGCACGGAGGGCCTAAAAATAAAGTCGTTGTTACAATCTCATGCCTGTGTTCAGCTATTAACACCGATTATATCATAAATTATTGACTTGGTGAATTACCTGCTCATAGTTGCCACGGATTTCTTCAACCTCACCAGTTAGCGACTGGATTCTGCGTTGAGCAATACCGAATTGGTCAAGTGTCACTTGCAGCTGCCTCTGGACCTCGTCATAGTGGGTCTGAATTTCGGTGAGCTGTAGATCAAATAAAAATGGATTAAAATACATTTATTTTTATTTAATATTTGCTATATTAAATGTTATATAGATAGTAAATATTATTTGTGATGCAAATATGATCAATATTTTTTTTTTTTAGAATGAGTATATTTATAATCACCTGCAGCGACTGTTTCTTGATGGTCTTTTGCAAGTCAATGTTGGTTTTATTAGCAACATCAAGAGACAGCTCAAGTTCAGTGATGTGGATCTGCAGCTTCTTCTTGATGCGGGTAACTTCAGTTTTGAGCTTTATTTCAGCCTCTACTACTCGAGCGTTCAACTGCTCGATTTCAATGCTGGTCTGCTTACTGTTGAAGAAACAATATTTGATTTATCTTTACCCTACAAGACTATTACTAGTAAGAAAATATATATGTATACCTCGAGTCTACAAGCAAATTTGTATTAATTTGGTCAAATTGATTTATGGTTTCTTTTAATTCGTTTATTTTTTGCACATAATCACTATTTATACTAGGTAGCTCAGTTTCTATATGCACAACACATATTTTTGGGGACCTTATAGTCGCTTCTGTAATTTGTTTTATTTCATTTTTAAAAGATTTTTGGTTATGACCCGTAAGTTCCGACATAAATGTTTTTGATATATTAATAGCGGGTTCCAGTGTATCAAACTTTTTAACATTAATTTTTTTATACTTTCCATCAGCTAAGCCTCTATCGGTTTCATCTAATAAAGATTGCGCTATAGCTTTTGCAGATTTGCCACGAAATATTTTAGCTTTACTTTTTAACTCAGTGCCCACATTTATTTGGGAATTAAATAAATCTATCTGCTTTTTTAATTCTTCGTCTTTGGTTTTATGATATTTAATTTTTTCTATATTTTCTTTTTTTACTTTTTTTGAACGCACTGCAGCACTTTCAACTGTAATATGTTTTGTCAAATTTGCCGCTGCAGCAGTAGCTATTACTGAGAAAGGACTTCTATTGCCAACAGTAAAATTGTTAAGATCTTTTTTAGCCTTTTCCGCTACTTCATGGGACAATGTCATAACATCATTTGCGGAATAGTTTCTCACGGGTCTATCAAATCTATATTTTTCGAGACCCCTTTCATTGTTCCAAGGTAAATGAGGAGGTTTTACGTCAGATCCTTCTTTTTTTGCAGCAATATAATCAATCATTGGTTGATAAAAGTTGATACCGTAGCCGTAGTTATTTTCATAAATAGCTGTTGGAGGTTTGGTCCACTTCTTTCGTTCCGGAACTTTTACTGGAGCCATTTTATAATTTGTAATATTTTAGGGTGAAATATTTAAATTAATCCCAAAGACAATTTGTAGGACCGTGGTCTACGAATGAAAGCCTAAAACTAACATCTTGATGTTTCACGATTTAATAAGTGGCAGGGTACGTATTGCAAACATGCACCAATCACAGAACCGGATAAATTTAAACGGAATATGGTTGCCAATATTTCAAGATATATTAAGGACGCACGCAATACAGTCACGCCGGAAATAATAATATTGTCAAATAAGTGCAATGCTGTAGAGACTAATATATTTAAATTATCAGAAATCGAATATTGTTAGTTATTTCATCATTATATAGAGTATTTTCAAAAGGAAAATTTTATTTATATAAAGGTCACTCAATCACGGCTAGCACCAGTTAAAATGGCATTCATCTTTCAATTGACTTACAAAAGTAAAGACGGTGGTGACAGACGAGTCCTTTCATTTGTTGGCAGATCTTGGATTCTAATCCACTATATAAAACGTATGGTTACATTATGCACCTTCAGTACCTTAGCAGCTCGTGATGTTTGAGTTTTGTTCGTTGGATTATTCGATTGATATGTCGTACGTTTTTCGCTCAAATTACAAGGTATGTGTACGTATGTATTTAAATAGAAAAACTTAAATATATCTATTATCTTATATAAAATTATTATGACATTTTAAGAAATTTGGACGATTTAATGGTTTTTGAAAATACAAAATGATCAAACTTTTTTAAGGGAACTTGAAGATGATTGATGAAATTGATAGTAAAATTTATGAAAATTGTCCATATCACTTGTTTTATTGAACAATGCAAAATTAAACTTACCGGATGGATTCAATTTCCTCCTCCTTCTCCTGGATGCGGCGTTCAGCGTCGTGGCGGAACTGACCCAGCTCGCCAGCCAACCTCTGAGCACGCTGCTCCTCAGCTTTACGACCCTACCATGATTTTTAGAAATTAAAACACTTTGTTATAAGCGTATACTTTAATTTTAAGTAGTGTCTGACCCGTTATAATTTTAATTCCACGTGTGGATAAATATACTCATTGGTTACATCAGTGAGTCATGAAAAATATAATAGACATAAATGTTGCCAAGGTAGCGACATGTAATTTATATTATTTAGTCTAGTACTTGGTATGTTCGGCACTAATGAGATCATTTTATTATTATAATGTGTTCTTACTTGCCAATGCTATATATTCATTATATTTATATTTGCGCTTTTTGATTCAATAGATAGCATATCTGAGAATAGATTTCAATTTCGCAAGCTACAGTTGAAATTTCACTTAAAATATTTTAATAAGCCCATCAATCATATTAACTCGTTTTTTAATTATGTAAAATTAAATAAAATATTTGAAATTAAATAAAATATTATTTGAAATTAAATAAAATATTTTTATTTCTATACAAAAGATGCTTCAACTAAACAAAAATTTCATTAATTTTAAATTTGAGAAAAGAGAGGTTAGTTTTATTGGTTATAAAACAAACAAATTTGTCCTTTTTCTGTATTAATGTTTCATTATTTTATCAAAAACTTTTGGTGGTGTCTGTTTTTTTTGAGTTATAGAAATGTCTAAAGCAATATTAAATGTCGGTTATTTATTAAAGCCCCCTTTAAAATAAAAGCAAGATGGAATTACCGATTTGAGTAACACTGATCATTTAGATATATTTTAGCAATAGATTTTATTAAATATGTATTGCTAGAAATGTAATATAATTCTAATAATTAAATATATCTAAATATGTGTGAGCGGTACAATAAATTATTCATACTATAGTAATAATACGGCTTTTTACTGTGTATTTTTTATAATGCCTGTCCACAACCACATCCTCATTATTACCTAACTAGCAACTGATTGATTGACACTGATTCGATCTCTTTCCTCTCTTTCCCTAATTCTTAGGTTTATTCTAATTAAGACGAATTGATTTTGATGGTGGTACTTACAGCCTCAGCTTCTTTGTAGGCGGCGGTGAGTTCTTCTCGCTCGTTCTCAAGACGGCGCAGCTCGATCTCGAGCTCGTGAAGACGGCGGGTCAACTCAGTGACAGTGGCGCGAGCGTCGTGCAAATCATCTAATAAATAGGTTAATATTTCATCAATAGGAATATAATTTAACATCTTCAATGGTTTATTAACCGGAGTTCAATCACTATACCAAAATATTACCAAATCGAACACTACGTACCACCCAATTTCTTGTTGTCGCGACCAAGGGCATCCTTTTGCTCCCGAGTCTTGTCGAGTTCGTGCGAGATGCGCTGGAGCTCCACTTGCTTGTTGCGTAGATCACGCTGGCTCTGCTCATACACTTGTACGGTTTCTTCCAAACGTGATTTGATCTCGATGTTGACACGCTCTAGCTGTTCAGTTCTCTTCTGCAACTCCCGAGCTGTTCCATTGGCCTTCTCCAAGTCGATAATCAGCACTTCAACCTGAGTATGGTTACAAATTGTTGTATTTTACATATAAACTTTAAAGGTAATGGTTACAATATTATTATAAAAGCCATGGAGCATGTTCACGTCCGCATAGCAAATTTATTTTTTTGTACTTTACATATTAAAATAATTTAGCATTGTATTCCTATTCAAATTATTTACATAGTAGAAATTCGAAACAAGATATCAACAATTCAAATACAATTTTTAATTGAAAAATGGTTTTCACCTTGAGGTTATCTAATATCTGGATGTTAGTTCTGGAGTAACCTTAGGTGGCAGTCCTTGAATAGAAAAAAATGGAAGATACTTGTATTTTCAGTAGTGACCTGGTAATGTTGTATTTGAAGTCTCTAAATTGCATCCATCCAAAAATTCACTTGTGAGATGGAGTGTGACAGAACTTTGTCAATCTTAGATCTAAGTTATGACAAAACAAGACGGATCCTCTCATATGTATAAAAAGTCACCACACACTTCCAAACACTGATTTGATGTGATGTGATATGATCTGAAGCGCATGAAACGGAATTACAATCCGAAACGTCAACACTTACTAACAGCATATAACCTGTTTTACATCATGGCCAGCTAACCCGTGTTGAACTTTCTAAGAGATAATGGATAAAATGATATGAAGTGAGTTTTAAAAGGTGTGCCAAGGAAAGCATCTAAAAGTCAGAAGTCACCAACCATAAGTGAAAGAAATAACAGACCAGGTTTCAAATATTTTAAGAGTACGGTAGAAGGCTTTTAATGACCAAGCAGAACGCATTATGAGCGAAACAACCCAAGAAAACATTGCATTGTTTAAAAACCATGAAAACCATGAATCGCTATGAGGGATCGTCATTTTTCATCGGTATCAAAGACCCCAAATGGTAAACCTCAATTTCGATAATGAAGATAGATTTCAGCAATTACAGGGACCTGGATGGTTGAGAGGTATAAGACAAATATTATATCTGAGGAAAAATTAACAGATATTGTACTGTAGTTAATTTAACAGACAAATATTACTAAAATGTGTGGTAGTATTCAGTTCAGCTTGTGACACCGATTCGTAACCTTCAGATTATCAAGCTAAATGTTACTTATTATTTTATCTTGTTACTTTTATAACTGAAAAAAATGATCATCATCATATGTTATTAGTCCGAAAATTTATGTAATAAGATTAATATTATATATAATTAAAAAACTAATTTTAATTACCTCGCTCTGAAGACGTGACTTCTGCTTCTCAACACTGCTGATCTTAGCGATGAGAGTCTCAATCTGTTCTTCTTGTTCTTGGATACGTGCAGAGTATTTACGGCGGATCTCTTCAATTTCTTCAGCCCTTGCAGCGGCTTCCGCCTCAAACTTGGATCTCCAGTGCATCACTTCACCGTTGGATTTAACCAACTGCCGCTCAAGGTCCAAACGAGCTTCAGATTCTTCTTCCAGTTGGACGCGGACAGATTCCAGGTCAATTTCAACCTATTTATACAATTAATATTTTAATAAAAAATAAACCTCTCTCGGTGTTTTATTATACCATATTTCAAAGGATAAATTTATGTACCTGGTGCAGGGTAGCCTCAAGTAAAGAGCGCCTCCTTTCGTCATCCTCGAGCTTGCGACGCGCGTCCTCAAGCTGGCTGATCAGCTGGCTCTTAAGGTACACAACGTTCTCAATGTTCACCTAGCAAAATAAAGATTGTTTAATATTTACATTTACATTAAATATACAACATTTTTTCAGTCTGGCGGCTTACCTTAAGGTCCTGAACTTCTTTGATGAGCTCAATATTCTCTTGAGATAGGCGCTGCTTGTGCGATGTAATATCAACGATGGTTCGGTTCAGCTCTTCGATCTTGATGTGAAGTTCACTAATGTTGATTTCATATTTCTCGCAAGTCTTAGAGATTACAATTTTCTCCTTAGTTATATTTTCCACTTGGGCCAACAACTCGTAAACTTCGGCTTGGAATTTGGATTTTTCTTTCTCAGACCTGGCGACAAAGAAATGTCTTGTGCTATTATACAAATTAAGAAATACAATAAAATAATACCTACAAAAGTTTCAGCATAGCATTTTCGCAGAGCATGTTCGCAGAGAATTTAAATTAGATCTTACCTGGCCCTGAGGTGGGTGAGTTTGTCGATTTGTTCCTGGAAGTCGACCACAATCTCCTGGTGCTTCTTCTTGAGCAGGTGAGCGGACTCCTCTGACTCCAGATGAACATCTTCAAGAAGCTTGCGAAGCTTGGTCAACTCGGTGTCACGCTTTCTGTTGATCTCGAACTGAAAGATGTCATATTATTTCAAATAACGTCTCCAATAATAGGGTATTGGGAAGCGCATTTGAAACGTCTTAATTTCAATAAAAGAACAGTCGGCATCGAACATATTTATTTAATTTAAATGTTGGTTTGTCCAGCTAGAAACTTTAATTATATAAGTTAGGACCGACCCAATATTAACATTAGGGAGAATTTGTAATGACATATTTTTAATAATATCGCAAAGCCAAGATATTTTCTTCGCACTAGCAACTTTAAATAAAAAATATATTTCGCAAGGCACCTTAAACGGTAACAATTTGACAAAAATTCCAATTATTTATATTTTAATCTAACTTCATATTATACTCCACTTTTTATAGTATTTTACTTAACAAACATATTTTTTTCAACTAAAACTATTTTTTCTTATTCTTTTATTTTTAGTATTCTAGTATTCTTGTGTTTATTATTTATTAATTGTTATTTATATATTAATTGGCCTAAATGAATCTAATATGGAGAAAATATCAATGACATTACACACAAATGTTATACATTTTTTCTATGACAAATATTATAATTACCTGACTTTCAGCTCCGCCTTCAGCTTCCTCCAGCCTCTCAGAAAGCTGGATGACTTGTACGCTCAAATCTGCCTTCTCCCTCTCAATCTGAAATGTTGAATTATTATTTATTATATAATTTACACAGAGCCATCAAGTCTTATGATACTTGTAATTAAATATTTATCTAGAAATCGATTGATTAGTTACACTTCTACTATTATTGGACTATCTTGGATTCTAATAAAAGGTGTTTACGAATACTTATTGTATGAATGTTTAATAATATTGTGTTATGTTATTAAAGTACTTAATGATTTATGTGACATTATTAAAATAATTGTTGCAAGCTTTGTTCATTTTTACATAACATAACTGGTTGTGTAATGACTCCGCATATTTCAGTATTGTGTAAATCTAAAATTAGAAGTGGTCGGTGTCTCACGACAGTGACTAAGTCGGATATTTTCGCCACTTTATGACGGTCTATTATTATATTTTGATATTATGTTATTCTCAACAGGAACGAACATCATTTGGCCCAGTTTCAAAAGTGAGACCGGAGAGCGAGAAGTTGAGGCTTAATAGAATGCTTCTGCTGCCTGTCTAAATATATCTCAGTGCGGAACGCGAACGCCAGGCGAGCCATGCGTGCGCGATTTCGTGCGTGTGCGCGCTCCACTCACCGGTGCAACTGACGAAAATAGAACTCGCGAACCTAGATGACGAGACCGAACCCGACCTCAATCTGATCATGTCAATGATAACCGCACACAGGTCATTTGCAATAATTTTTTTACGGCTTAAATAATTCTTGCGAATTTGTAGGTATTTCAAAAATTCTCAATTTTAAGTCCTTTTACTTTTTATGGTATATGATGTATAAGTAATGTAAAATGATTTCCATGACTTAAAAATATTTAAAATATATTCGCTTTTAATAATTATTATTTTATAGAAATATGAAAAAGTGTAGAATATGTATCGCAAATATATGAACTGAAATAAAAGGAAAAATCTTTAATATCTTAATTATAAATTTTATAAAATGTATGTATGTATATATGTAAAATATACATACATACATTTATCTTAATTATAAATTTTATAAAATGTATGTATGTATAAAATGTATATATGTGATCAATACTTATTTTTTATTATGTTGAGAATTATTAATCATGAGTAATATACAAAAAGAAACTATTTAAGATTTTCATAATGAACAGTTAATATGCTATTTCGTAGTTAAATTGTAAGGACAAAAAGTAAATGAAACGAGGTAAGAGGTATTAATAGAGGTGTGCAGCGGCGCCCCGCCCACACCTGCGCCCGCGTAGCGCTCCTCCTATGGCTGTACCGCGCCGCACATATCACATTTCGTGTAATCGGAAGCTTACCCTCTGACGTAGCTCCCTTTCGGATTCCAGATCATCGTGGAGGAGACGAATCTTGTCCTGAAAAATACAATATACTCTATCATGTTTCCGCAAAACACTTCACAAGCACTGCACTTAATTCGAGGCCGCTACCTCCAGCCTGGAGAGAGCACTCAGGTCGGCGCTGTACTCGATGTTAACGTCGGTGGTGCCACCGCCGCTGCTGCGGTAGGTGTACTTGGAAGTCTTCGCCACTGCGGACATTGTCGCTGGTTCGTCTCTCGATCGGCAGTCGGCGCTACGTTACCGGTCGGGCACCGTTCGACTAGTGAGAGCGGGAGCGGGAGTCGCAGGCGCACGATCCACTCCCGCCCTTCTCTCCGCACACCGTGACTCCTCCGCCGCCCTCCACCCCCGCCCGCCCTCGCCCGCATCTCCAGGGCGGCCGGCAGGCTGGAGCTCGCGGATCGTGTTACCACCCCCGCGCACCCCCCACTCGGCCTTTTATAGACACGCCCGCCTTAACACCGCTGTCGCGGTTCTCTTTTATTTATTTTGACCAAAAATTTGGCAAATCCCTTCATATGAACCGGCATCGAGGCGCCGTGGTCGTACTACGAACACGGCGTAGATATAGTACCTGTCGGATGGTGGGCGGGTGGCATACAATCCACTAGGGTTGAAAATTCTTGTACTAGAAACCCTAGTGGATGCCTGATATAACGTCGCAACATCTATCTTATAGTTAAATTGAACTTCACAATGAACTTCTCCATTCTTTTAATTAACCCTCAACGGATCGCATCGACGGCTTCAATGTTTACAAACATCCAATAAATCTAAATATAACCTGGCGGCATAATAGGATAGCAATGAGCTGTGATAACTATAACGATGGGAAGTCAATATCCGGTTTGGGTTTGATAAGACTTCAAGCAAGATGCAGTTTGTATCACGTGAAAATAATTAAAATATATGCTAAATTTGTTAACTTGTAGTAGCTGTGGTCTTGGGGCTGAAACCACCCTTTCATAGAGGGTCATAGAAGGTCAAATCCCTTAAAAACGCAGAAAATCCATCGAGGGCTGCTATCGAGATTTTAAATTTCAAAGTCAATAAGCATAGCTATAAAATATCTCCAAATTATTCACGTCACTATAAAACTGCAAGACTAGTTCATTTAATGGCAGCCCCGGATTTATTATTAATATTAAACCTGAGCACTGTAAGATAATATTGTATATTCATAAAATCGTTTTGAACGGTACTATTTTCTTGTAAAAATATACTTACTTTTTTTTTATAAACTTTAAATTATTATTATTAATTTTAACAGAAGGCTGCAAACAGAAACTTCGTCTACAATCTATAACCCCGTATCGTCCAAGAAAAAAATGAGATGTAATCGCTGAAGTATATTGGTTTCTACAGTAAGGTAACATGCAGTAAGAGATGAGGAGTGCACAACGAGTCCAGATATTTCAAGTTACGCTGCCGTTACAGTTTCACCCGTCACCTTCAGTCGTGGGTGCTTTGTAACCCACGAGGTTAACATACACAATATATTCATTTACATACTTTAATAAAATATATATTAATAACGACGCAACCTAAAAAGTTTAATTCCCTTTTTTTAATTGTTAACTCTACGATAAATATAATATGTAACATGCTACAGAAATGATTTGGCGATAATTGTTAAAACTATTAGTCATCGTGTTGTTTTATCCTACACTTTCCTATATTTTCTCAAATATTTGATAAAAATGGATAAACTTGGTTTCATTATAAAATGTATAATAATTGTCATTACTCTAAAATGAAGTGCTCATACGAATTCAGATTGGTACGAAACAAACTCAAAGACTTTTTTACTAACCAATATCCGATTTCACGTGGAAAAAAACTATTGTATTAGTTCCTGAGAGATTCGAATTGAACGATTCCCGTATATCTATAATACACCATAGTCCACCTCTCCTTCCCTCTCTTTCGACACGCGATGAGTCAACCGAAAGCTCAAATTATATCTCACTCGTCATCGGCTAGTATCAGAAACTAATTCAAAATTGTTATATACTTACTTCAACAGGTTATATAATGGAATGTTTAAAACTATACATATTAAAAAAATACATTAGCTTCATTATGAATTTAAAAAGTTCTGGTTATTAATACCATACAATTCAACGAACTCTGTACTAAATATCAACATTTATTACAAAAATAATTGACTATTTTTATGCTTTAAATTTATTTCATTTATACCAATCTATATATCTATCATATCTATAATTATATATATAATCTATATATATAATCTATAATCATATCTATAATTTGATGAAAATAACTGTAACTAGATGAAATATTTGTTTTCAAGTAATACGGGTACTATTTTTGATATCTAAACTTTTCTGCTTTTTTTTGGTACAGGGGTCTGCTGTGTTTGTTTTCACAACCTTGGCCTGATGATGATTGAAAATAAAGATATACTCAGTTAGTAACATTAAGTTAATATTCTAACTCTCCTGTTCTAATTACAAAACTACCTTTATCACTGGATTAAATGGCGATTTAATATATTTAATCTTACAATATATTTAAAACTAATTTAATTCATCCGTGTCACTATATCGTCAAGTTCTATCGAACTTCCAAAACGATGTTGGTATTTTTACGTCCCACAAATAACTGAAATTGTTGGCAACGCTCATGGTGACTTTTTTTATGACTGTATCGGGTATATTAAAATAAACTTTATTGACTGCGAAGGAGATGAGAGCTATCGTAAATGCGAGGGGTATTTTGAAATGTATTTTGATTGTGTTGTGTGTGATTGTGAAATGCATTTTGAACAATACTTAGTAAGAACTAAGTATTGTTGCGACTTTTCCCAGACACTAAACTATACAAACCACCAACCAACCAACTGTACAGATACATAACAGATATTAACTAAAAGTTAGTGAAGGCAGATTTAATATAAAATCGAAATATTAATTAAATTAGCCTCGAGTATAAAAAAATATCGTATTCATGTGTGAAATGTTTAAATGTTACTAATATCAGCTGTTTATCTTACTAACGCCATCGAACCACTGTAGCCAGTCGACCTGTACCACCGCTAGTAAGTAATTCTAAAGTCCTAAATAATTCACAAAATATTAAAAAAATTTATTGAATGATTTTTCATGTTTAAATTACACAATGCAATCTGTTACTAAAGGAGTATTGACATCTTTATATGCAAAGACTAGTCGTTATTATATAAACATTGTACCAAAGTATTGTAACCTCATTAATGTTCTAATAATATATAATTACTTCATTAACTATAGCTAACTAATCCAGAAACATGACACGTTGGCAACAGAAAGCACGAGTGGTATCGTCGTAATCCACGCTGTAAGGCACTGAACATCTCGGGAACTATATCGTTATTGTTAGCTAGTTATTTAAATCATAAAGTATTTTCAGTGCTTAAATTGAAATCGTTAAAATAGATTATAGCTACAAAAACAGAATTACATAAAAAAAATGAGTTAGAGGTTTTTAGAAGTCCTTAGAGTACTTTTAACAGGAATAAGTAAGCAGTCGTTTAAGTAACTTTAGATATCATGAATCCACGGCATAACATGTTCGAGATCACAAGCGTACATGCGTATATTAATTGTTAGTTGCCATTTGGTTACGGCGCGGTCGTCTAATGATCTGGAGAAATAATTGGAACTGCCTGTTGTAATAAGCTAAGACAGCGATATAGTTTGCGTTTATTCAATTTAAAAATCGAGTGGTAGTGAAGATATACACAGAAATAGGTTTTAATGCGGTCTGGCTCATCGCGATTATCAAATCATCGACGCGTTTTCTTTATTACCTTTTAAATTATTATTTTTTAATTTGACTTTATTATTACCTTTTATTTTTTTTTCTGCATTATTAATATGATGAGTAAGAAAATATTGCATTCAGTAATGATAGTACATTATATTTTTATATCACTAGGAGATCTTTATGGGGCTTCTCCGGAAATCTCCTCCTATGCCAGTTTGATAGCGATATCATTCGGATTCGTCCGGTTAGATGGATGCAGGGACAAATCCACTCTCCTTCCTCGTCCACTGATTATGTTTATAGCATCTAAACCCCACCAACCCATCGGCAATAAACGTTGAGCTACTATTCCCGCACCAAAGCTGCCTAAGGTTTGGGGACCTTTAGTTTAAGGAGATATTACTTCCAACGCCATCTTGCGTCAGCACTATAAATTCTAGTAAGCTCGAAAGGCTGTCGCTCATAGACAAGTGCAATTACGACCAGCCTCCTACCATTTTGCAAGAATAGTTCTGGAGCTACAGGCGCGCTCACTTCCCCTAGATTAGGTGCACTTGCGACATCATGGACACATGGGCAGCAAGGGATTGGTACTTTTATGAGAACGGCAAATGAGTTTCTTCGGGTCATAGTCAGTCTGCCTATTCAGTCGCAGTAAGGGTCACCCATGTTGCTTCATGACAGGGAATGACATACGCAGTGGTCTTTCCTTAGCGGGCTGTCTGTGGCCTCAGCCTGGTAGATCTTTCTTATACTTTACTGATTTTACTGAAGCTACTCCTCTTTCTGTTTTGCCTTGTAGAGTAAGCCGGGGAGCTATCCTGTGACTGCCACTGCTGACAGCAGCAGTGGCAGGGCTTAGATCTCTTACTGTAGAGTATGTTTAAAAAGCGTGCTTACTGTGTACTTGGCGGTAATTATTCTGGGCGTGACGGGTTCCCGAATCATATCTTTTTCTTACTGAACTTGGCTGATCAACGTACCCTAAGGTTGAGGCATATCGGGTACGTGGTAGGATCTCTTTCTAGATGAATCGTCTGGCGCGGCAACTATTTGGCGTTCTGACTCATCACCCGACGTCCCGCTTAGCCGTTCTGACTTTACGTTTCACACGTTTTGAGTGGTGGTCTCCTCTAGGGGACAGCTACTTTTTAAAATAAAATACTAATATTTTAGATTTATAAACATTACGTTATCTGGTATATATTTATATATATATGTAAATATATATAAAATAAATAACCTTTACAGGTTTTCAATAAAGTTTTTTGCAGACTGAATTCCAGTGTTCTCTCTTAACACATTTAGTTTTTATCTTTGCAAATATTCAACACGTTCAAACTAATACATAATGTAAATCTATAATTGGTTTATGTAAAGATGTTGTTTGTTTTAGTTTCGTGTTTGCTTTAACAGATTCCATCCTCTATTTATACATGTGAGCTCTGCGCAGGTGTCGTGAGTATGGTGAAAAGTTTGTTTGACCTTTTTAAAAATACATATTATCCAACCTATTTTACCTTGCATTGAATAATAAATAAAAGCCCTTGAAGTAACTAATCGTCTTAAATCGATACACCACTTATCACCCAATATAAATATAAATATCTTATAGTAACTGGAATTGATAAATGATGCTTACAATGATGATGCGTACAAAATTGATGATAGCTTATATTTAAATCAATATAGAGGATATTTTATACTTTGGAAAATTATCTTATTTCCACGGGATAAGATAAACACCACTGTGAGATATGTAATACGTGAGAATTATGATACTACTTTGGGGGTCAATGAAGGAAGTCCTTTTGTTTTTGACATTTAAGGACTGTTAGTTTCTTTTGGGATTTTATAACTATCTAAATAATATTGATTTGTTATATATTTGATACTTGTTATAAATCTAATATATTTGATAATTCTTGAAAAGGTAGTAATCGAATATTTGATAATAATATCGAAAATTACTTGTGTTCATCGAATCGACGAGGTGTAGCACATTCCAGTGCAAAAATAGTAGTCTGTAGGCGGCCGCGCACCTTTACCTCGCCGCCTCTATTTAGAAACGAGAAACTTAGAAGAACGTTCGTGTTTCACAGACAATTGTTCCGATAAATTATATTATATTATTTGTATAGTCTTTTCTGCTGAATCAATTTATTAAGAAATTACAAATTTAAAATGGTTTACTTTTTCGTAACGGATTCGAATAAAAATGGAATTAATGAAATAGATATTCAATAATGGTCTTGTAGTCGATGTCCTTTACAATATATTTATAGTAAGATTCTGTATATGTTTGTCTTAGTCTAGTTTTAACTTAATTTTTACTAAGTTACATAACCACTGTACGTTTTTAGTCAGTCCGTCTCATTTTTAGTATGTTTCGTATGTTTCCATACTCCAAATTAATAGTTGTTAAAATAACTGATCTTCTTTACAACTAGGTATCTATACATATAAGTATGTGTACATATTAATCTTAATATATATAAATTACGTGTCACTACACACAGAGATATTTTTGTCCGCTATGTATTACTGAACCGATTTTAATAAAATTTGCACATCGTGTGCATTTTGATCAGATAGAATACTTTATATCTCAATTTGTTTATTTATTGTATTGCAAATTATTTATCTACTATTTGAGTCACAATTACCTGTTAGTTCCATACTATTCCAGATGGCGGTATTTGGGTATTTATTGCTTAGATTGAGGAAGAATCCAATAATCAATATGTATAACCAATATTATTAAATAATTTTCACGGTGGATCTAGGAATTATATTATTCCCTAGAAACAACAGCTAGTAGTATATATATAAATCAATAATGTATTCGATCCAATAGAAAAACTTATCTGGAAATTAACAAATTTTAATTAGTCCTAAAAACATTTAATATAGCTAGCTTTAGCTATAGCTTTTGGATTACTGTATAAATTTATAATGTACATGGTGTAATATAATATGTATAATAAGGAATGATTAGGAAATATAAGAAATAAAAAAAAACAAACAAGCACAAGCCCTCATTCAATCCCTACTATGTTAAGTAAGAGGATCGATCAAAAACTTCGATAAAAAACGATACACAAGTGAAAGGATGAGGATATTGTGACACAAGTGAACAGCTCTAGAAAAAGCGAAGTGACAAAGAGTGCTCTCACTACTCTAAAAAAGTTGCATCCTGGTCATCTAATGATGAAACTCCACTAAATTATGACTGACACAGTCATGTGTCAGTCACAGTTCAGTGGAGAGTCTCCAAAGAATCAAAAAGGTTACAAAATTTATAAAGAGACCGTCTGGGATTGATACCTTTGAAAAATGTAGAGTAGACTTTCCAGCAAAACAAATGTTTTTTTTTGTTGGTTCAAAGTATGTCGAAGAAAATGTTCCGGTAGTCTTTAATTAATTAAAACAATACTTCATAGACAAAATTAAGGAGATGAAGTTATGTTTGGACAAATTAGTTCAATAATAGAAAAACTTATATTTTTTTTAATTGAATATTTCAAGAACATACATTTTCTTATTAAAGTAAATTAAGGAAATACGATTACACCCTCCAGGAATGTATATGATGCCGATGCGACCGCACGCGTCTTACTATTAGAGCCTGTTCCAAGCGTACGTATTGTTTTATATCTAGACCGCAAAAAAAGTACAAAACTCATGACATTATATATCTTAAAAGTAATATCTTAAGAATTATAAGAATATAAATCGGTAGATAACAATCATAAGTGACCATTTGGCATCATCTTCATTTAATAACTAGTTGGTGAAAAGTTCAAAGTGATCTTTGTATCAAAAGCTGCTGGTAAATTATAATTTGGGGGAAATTTTCGATACTCCCAAAGAATTTCTTATGAAGCATTATATGCGTGACTCGTGATGAAAGACGCCGGACTCAGTACTGACTCATGCTCTATACATACTGCGCTATAACACACGGATACTGAACCAATTTTTTTCAGTTTCCGCGTTTTTCATGCTGCATCACTAACACAAAAAAATCATCCAATTATTATTTTATGAATGTTTTCTAAATATCGGAGCTTGTCACTTGTTCTGATTTCAAATTTATAATCCAAGTACTCGATTTATGTTGAAAACTTCATAATAAAGAATATATTGCAGTTATTTTTTTCTGAGACAACTACTCTATGAGCGATCCTGTTATATTTTATTCTTATGTAAGTACATTATCGGCCGATTATATTTCCAAGGTCAAGGCTGCGGCTATTAGTGTGATCCAAAAATACTTTATTGACTTTTCGTGACAATTAGAGGTAGCATGAATTTCAAATGTAAATGCTTTATTTTTTATGGACTTACATTTTTGCGATATTCTCTTAAAACTAAAAATATAATATTAAAAAGATAATAATAAAAGCACTTTATAGCATTTTTTATATAAAAAACATATTTCATTTGGATGTTTTTGTACGCTTTTAATTATTTACTTTCAGTGATGAAGCGTACAACTACGCGGAATGTTTCCATTAAGTCATTATTCATGATTCCGTTTAGAATAGAGGGATCACTTGGAATGGTGACTGTGACTCAATCCAAGACATAATATAAATAGCTACTATAAAACATTTCGTGCTCATTAATAACGCACGTTAATGGAGCATTTCAATAACATTAAATCTACGCTATACATAACTATAAATATATACCAGCTTTTATACAAATTTTTAGACTTCAATATATTTATGATTTAAGACAATATAACAATTTGCAAACAAGACTTCTTATTATATAATAGTGAGGTGTGAAACTTATTTCGTAACACAATGTAGTTTGTACATCGAGATGTATCTTTACCCATGACCTTGTACATTTGTAAATACATTCACAATTCTAACATTTCGCTGCTTTAAGTAAATTCAATTATTTTAAATAAGTCATGAATGCTTTGCTCATTACTAACAACCAAACTGCCATATTAATAAGCGTCATTTAAATCCATTTCTGTGTGATGTTCAATGTATTTTGTATGGGTTAACATTTTATTCAGACATTATTATAAAACCGGTAATGTCTGAATAAAATTTTGACGCTCCACCACTGTACACTGGTCGAGAAGTTTTCGAACGATGAATCTGTGGATCAAATTGTCGGCTAAGGTATATCCGGACCTATACGACATTCAAACCTTCAAAAAAAGAGCGTATTCCCTTCTAAAAGACTGGCCACGCACTTGTAACTCCTGAGTCGCAGACCTCTAAGGGCGGCGGCAGTCGCTTAGTTCACCCGTTTGCTCACGTGCCTCCCTCTAACATATAAAAAAAAACGTCATCTAGCACCAGGATAGGCACAACTTGTACAATGTAATTTGTCCAGAGAATCAGAGAGCAGAAATTATACATTTATAAAGAGAAGTAAATGTATATTATATATAATGTTGTACATAGTACAATGTGTGATCTATACACGGAGGGTATCGCCACAAATCATATATTTTAGTGTTGTAGTGTTTCGGTGAATATGCTCGTTTAAATAACCTATAATAAACTCTTAAGAATTAAAACCTTATTAAAATATTACTAATGACTTATAAGTGAATGAATTTAATAAGAACTTTAATAATTTAGAATTATATCATGCAAGGAAAGTTAAAAACTGTCATGTAGTAATATTTGATTATATTCTATGAAATAAAATTAATATATAGTATAAATACAATCAGAGTAATAATTTAAATATTGTATCTAAATAATTTGTGACTAAGATAAAATCACCATTTAAATAGTCATAGAGACACAAAAGTAATAGATAGCTATTAATATTAATTGGAAACAAAGAATGGTGCGTCCGCGCACGAAACTTCGCATATTATATTTAGACCGCTCTACATCCGAAGCGCTAAGTTTCGCAATAGCGCGTAAGCGTAGGCGGCTCTCCGGAGAGCACAGCGCGTGCCCCTGCGCAACGCCCTTGCATAGATATTGTATTGCAAACACGATACGCGGCTGTTCTATAAAATGTTTAATATTATAAAGTTCTATAGTGTTTAATGATTAAATGTTATAAAGCAATCATTCCATATAGGTAAACGATTAATTCGTGTGACGTGTTTTATGACTACATTTACAGTTTTCAGCATATCCTTTCTTACCTGAGCCTTTATATAAGCCTTGAATTTTTTATATTTGAGACAGCTCTTTACACGAAAATATGGAAAAAATAACAACTTTATAATATGTAATTAATAATCTATCTACTAATTAGTAAGATAAATAAATAATGTATTTTTATAAATTTCTTTTATTTCCTTTAAAGGTAAATAACGTTCGAAAGTCAAGTAATAAGTTTTTTGAGCAGAAAGAATAAAATATTGACCAAAAAAACGTTTAACGTAATGGAACTCCCAACGACGTTCCAACGACGTCCGAACAAACAGTCTTTCGACGGTTTTTCTCATAGAAACAAACAGACTATGGTCAGGTCGTATATATCAAAAACTTCTTAAGTGTCTTAGAATATGTTTTGAATGTTTATTGTTTAGTCTTCATCACTTTGTTTAAAATAAATGTTAACTTTTGTGAATATGGGCGAAATATGAACCTGTGAAACATTTGGTCACGGTCTTGGGTTCTAAGCAATGTCTAACGAGAACGACCAGTGTGTCCAGAAACAGTAGATGATCTTGCACGAAATCTGGGGAAGCCATATTGCCGATCATTGATGTACAGACGATCCCAGGAGCTGGTGGTTGATAAGATTAGCGGGACGTAGGTGATACTTGTATATTTTTTATATTTATTTAAACTTTCGTGAACCAGGACTATTATATATATATTTACCTGGCAGTATTTACGTGGAATTATATCTGAATGTGCTCGACTAGGTTTGTAGCCACTCTGGGTTTTAACTATGAGCTTGAAGCGTAGCGCACTCGCGGCGTGTACTGAGTAAGAATACCGAATGGGTTCGAAACTAATTGGACACATTTCGATATGATTCCACGTGGCTACAGCCGGGTAAATATGACGCTTTTTAATTTTTTTTTATACTTTTATTGTAAACCACAATACAGTTAAAGAACATAGAAAAACAATTGCCGCTAAACTCAATTGTGTACGTTGAAATAGATATAAAAAGATTCGTTATTATATAAATATATTAATATAGCTCAGCATAAAGTTATTACACTGGTTTGAAGTTAAAATATCAAACCTTATATTAAACTATGAAATAGCACAACAATTCTGATAGAGAAGCAACAGGTGTGTAAGAAACCAAATGTAGGTTAGATGTTCCAGGAACAGCCGGTTTTCGTCCTGATTGCGTCTCGATGAGTGATGCTAACTGCTGAGTGGATGCCAACTCGCCTGTTGACCTGACTCACCTGCCATCAAATACAAAAATACATTTTTATTAAGGCAAGTGAAGTATTTTTGCTTTTTAAGAAAAACATGATTTTTATAGAGAAACAGAATTATTGTTTAAATATTTTATACAAACAACTACTTTTCGAACAAATAATATATAATGAAAAGATTTTTCAAGATATAAAGCCTACTATTAGAAAGCCTATCTGATTGTTTCTACTGCAAATATTTGACAACCAGATTCGAAACTTTTTCAGGAACTGTCATGTTTAACAAAAACATTGTCGCTTATGAGGTACTAAAAATATGGGAAATATAATTCTGTCGAGTACGAAATGAATGCTTTATTATAATAAATATAATACATTATGAGCGGCTTTTACACATATGTATCATCTTATAGCAGAAGCCATGGGACTATAACAAATTTAGTCGCTATTTAGAAGTTGTTTGTCCAAGTGATAACTGAACATACCTAATCAATCTACTTATCAAGTAAAAAAGGACTCTAGATCACAAACTAACAAGAAAAGCAAAGAGGATTACTTTTTAATGTAAATTTATTGATTAATGTTATAATCAGTGAAAAATATCTTTTGAAAAACCTTACATCATCTACTTTAACATTCAGAGTTGTAGGTATAAAACCATGAAAATATTATATATGATAAATATGTAGAGATTGGTCCTTGCCATACTCGTGATTAATTAATTTTGTCATAGATTATATTTTAATTATCCTTACTTTACATATCTAGTTTAGAGATAACCATCAAACATTATAAGAAATAAAGAAATATATAATTAAACAGGTTCATATTGAAAGTAATGTTTATTAAAATCCAATTCAACTTTAATTCATATAAAATATCTTTATAGCGGGAGTTACAATCTCATAAACAGCGCCATCATCTTTCATTAAGTGTAAAGTATATAAGAGTTTATAGGTTCCTTGTAATGTTAATATGTAGGTAGTACTTTTGGATAAATACACAACGCCACCTACTGTATTTTTTAAGAGTTAAAAAGCAAGCTTAACAATATCTTGATACTATGTTTTACAAAATCGGTGGAAGAGGGCGCTGTTATCAAAAAGTAATATTCATTTACTTTCCGTCTACTCCTAAAAGGGCACTGATAGCCTCGTATTAATAAAGCTTACAGCTATAGAATTAAAATTTAAATGTAACTTTCATTAAAAATAGAATTTATGTATTATATATTAACTACACAATTATCGATGAATTTTGCGACGCGGTAGTTCAATTTTCAGAGTGAAGGGACGATTTTTCAGAGGTCTCAAATTCAAGTCCAGCGCGCTTGAAAACATTTTTCATTGATAAGCATGTTTATTTACAAGTTACAATATATATATTATACAATACAATATATACATATATACAATACAATATATAATTTATAGACAATTTCAAACAGTAGCCTAAAAGTTGTCTCCATCCCGATGCAAGAGCGACTGGACGGTGCCCAGATGTCGCAGGTGTGATGACAGCCAAGTCGATGTATTTTTCATTCTATAGATACATACTTATTTAAAATTAAAATCAATGTTTTTTATCATCCCAAAAGACAGAATCCAAAAGTACAAATAAGTATGTAAAAATGAAAATATGACTACATTACACTGTAATAAGAAAACAATATATTTTGTTTAATTCGTGGTTTTGTAAATAATATTATATTCGATTTAAATCACAATTTTCCATCTAAGTTAAATAAATATTCAGACATTTCCACATAACGCAACCTAGCCACAACCTAAGAAAAACATTTCTAAACAATTGGTACTATATAATAAAATATAAATATACATAAGCTACAAAAAGTTTATGTATGTTTGTCAGTCTAGTTAAATAAATATAATCAACAAAGGTACTCAAAAGAATAGTAGTTTTTTGTGTAACATACGAAACATTGGCCTAACGTTCGTAATTATTACCACTGCGTCAATCAATACTCAGATTATAATTTTTATTCTAATATTCAGTACCCTGGCCATAGGATTTCGTATAAATGTAATATTAATTAATGAAACATCGTCTGAAAGAAACAACAATGTTATAAAATAGTTGTTAACTATTGTTAAGTAATGTTAACTATTCTACGAGATACATCCCCTGATGTATTTAATTTACTCCTAACAACATTATGGCAGCTATTAGTTTCCACGTGCTCATATTATTAACTATTATCAAAATGTTTCTAATATAATTTCAATATGACAATGAAAAATTTCAAAAAGAATATTACAATAAATGTGTTCAAAAAGATACATTCAGTTCGTTTTTGAATTATTTTAAACAAAAAGATAAAAAAAAGATTTTACAAATATCTTATTAAATTGCAACACATTTCATTTTATAATACGAAACATAAACTGTCTAAGTCCAGTAAATATTAAATAGATATTTATATACTACGGCTGCTTCTAGTAATATCATGTAAAATGAAGTATTTAAATAAGACGTTTTTCAGGGTTATAAAATAAAAATGTATTATATTTTATTATAATGTATTATTAAAAGCATTTTTATTATTAAAGTGATATCTGTGATTTATCAAATGTACCCGGGATGTCCAAATGACCTCGCTATAATTTAAGTAGATATCATTTATTATCTCTACAAAAAAATAATTTCTAATGAATATTAGAAACAATTCTCGGAAGTGAACACAATGAGTTCTATGGTTCACCGGACCTAACTATCCCCTGAACTTTATAACTCCTACTTATCTAGAAATACAAGAAAACATGTGTAATTCGTAAATAAAGGTCGTTGAGTTTGTAGGCTTGTGTTGGTGAGAGACAAACATACTTTTATTGTACAAACTTTTGTAGGATAACAATTATTATTAACAGTTCCCAAATCATCTCCGGATCGAGCTGAATCTCCTCGTAATGTGATTCGCCGGTTTTGTTAAATGATAATTTTCACTTACTGCACGATTTCTTCCATGACAGATCAAAGTACGACCACTTCTTTCTTCATTCTTAAAGTTTCAGTGAGCGTACTTTAACTCTTCATACCAGCAACAAGCTAATGCTTTAAAAGATGCCTTTTCTAAAAAGCTACACAAACCAGCTGACGCAGATCCATTTTTCTATGAAATGCTACAGTATTATAACGTTGGTTAATATGTTTAGAGAGAACATTATAATAAATTTAAATATAAATCTACTTTGAATAAATCGAATTTTTAAAATAAATTATAACTCGCCCGCGTTCCATACATCAAACTTTTTCATGCGACACTTTTAATTTGTAAAATCCATCCTTGACCTCTATGGCCCATGACCGTAAAAGAGGCACCAGTACAATTAAATCTCTAAAACTTTTTAATGTCTTAACTGTTATATGATAAATAATCTCAAAATTATACAATATTTTTAGAAAATACTATCATAACTCTATCATTTATAATTAAAAAATTAAAGTGTAATTAGTACTCTCTTGGTATTCCCGCACATTAAATCTTTCGTATGACTATTGTATTGACGTATTGAGTTTGTATCTAAATATATCAATACTTAAGCAATCATTAAGAATATTATCTCTAAACACTTTTAATTATATTAAAGGCTTATATTGACAAAAATCTGTAAATACAAATATAATATTAAAAGTTTAATTTAAGTATATACCTTCGTATGAAACCTCATAGGAATTTTTCTTCTACGCTGGAGTCTTATATTTATGTATTCATCAAGCACGGCGATTTATTTACATTAATATTGCATAGTTTCATCTATATTTCTGTTCAAAAGCTAACAAAAAAATATATATTTGAATACGACCAATTACTGTTTATTAATAGTAATCTTTATAAGCTGGAATTAAAACTAGCTTGTTGTAGAAGATGTTGTACCTTCAATTAACTGAGAATAAGTATACAGAACCCACACCCTT
Organism: Dircenna loreta; assembly: GCA_963555665.1. Classification (NCBI taxonomy): domain Eukaryota; kingdom Metazoa; phylum Arthropoda; class Insecta; order Lepidoptera; family Nymphalidae; genus Dircenna; species Dircenna loreta. Next base: position 11,389,058 of record OY743092.1, read on the forward strand.
ATAAAACCGACACACTCACATATATATATAGAGGAAAACTTCTGAGAATTCTATTTTAATACCGGATCAAAATCTACAAAAGAACTGAATAAAATCGATTTCAAAGAGCAATATTCTATAACAGATTATTAACGGAAAATATCAGGTATATATAATATTAGGAAGAAATATGATATTTTTTCTGATTAAATTTGTTGACTTCTATCAGATTTTCTATTTTGTATAGATTTATTGAACATAGTTTTAATATCTAATTAATTGTTAGTCCTATCTTATAGTTATAAGTGTGTTAAATTTTGTGGTTAGATCGAAATACATGAGAACGAAATATATGTTAAATTACATATAAACGAAGATAACATTTTTTTAGTGGTAAAATTTGTTTGAAAATATAAACATATATACATAGGTATGAAAGATATTCATATTCCGATGAACGGTATTCGTATTTACGATCAAGGAAACAACATAGTTCTATAGATAGTTAATATTTGCTATCAATATAAACTATTTGATTTTTCTTTTCTTCACGACATAGTCCACCGTGCTAGATGGAAAATCAGCAGACTGATGACGGATATATATATTTACTTATAAGGAGTGTCTCACTTCGCTACAGATTATATAAATATACCCGCAAGGTCTTCAGTTTCAAGCTTAAAGATAGAGGCTTGTTTGTGCTGAAAGCTGAAATTAATATAGGTACATACAATGCATCCTATTTTGAGCTCTTGGAATATCATCTCATCATTAATTTGAATACTCTGCACAAAAGCATAGATACTATTTTCAGCAGTACAGCAAGACCAAGTCAAAGAAAACTGCACGTTGAACCAAATCCTCTGCATCCTTCAGCTCCTCTCATTTAAAATACAAAGTTTTATAAAATAAATATTGTTCATTCTAATTTTTCAAAATCATTGCTGTTAGACTTTCTTTTATGTATATTTAATATAGGGTTAGATTACAATTAATAATTAATAATAAGCTTTTGTAATTAATTACACTATTAGAAGGATACTAAATAAAAGTGTATGTATATAAATATGTATATTTTTGTTAATAACTTAATTAGTATTATTAGAAGGAGAGTATTTTATTTTTGATCTCTCTGAACATCTTACACCATGTCATCATAAATTAAGTTGAATAAAGATGTAAAATATAAATGTAAATCAAACAAACTCACCTCAAATGAAGTTCGGTTTTATTTTTACTAGCATTTTCATAGACGAGCTTTATGTAAGCCCACCCACTTCCTCACATAATACTTAAACATTATTTGCTTTTTTCATATTAATATTATGTTCGAAGTTTGAAATATTTTTAATAACCCATGTCTGACAACATCGTGCTCATTCACACGAAATACCCACTTAAGCAACTTCCCACGTATCCTGAAAGAGGAAAATGTTACTTTGAAAAATGAATACAGAAATATTTCCCGTTTGTGTAATTTTATATTAAATTAATATCATCGTTATTTTCATCGTCGTTATATTAATTATAATCATCGTTATATACTTGTGCCGATGTTTTGATACCTTTTTCTCAAAAATATGGCTCAGTCACTCCTTCATAGCTAACACCCCACCAAACCATCACTGAAGTGGGATAATGTCCACGTTGCACTCTGTCGACTAATTGGGAAGCTTCCTTAGAACTTTGAGCATAAATACGGTCATTTTGTTTGTTAAAATGTTGTTCAATTGTAAAAAAAAAATCATCCGTAAACAACATTTTTCTGTGACCTCCCTTTGCGTACCGCTTCAGTAGTTGTTTCGATTTTACCACCCTATTCTACTTTAAATTATCAGTTATGAAATGACCAGTGCGTCTCTTATAGGCTGCAAGTCCTAAGTCATTTTTTAAAATACGCGACATGGTTCTAGAACCATTATCATATAATTTTAGCACCTAGGTGCTATCTTCATTTCCCGAGATAAAATCTTTTGCTTTCGGAGAGAGAAATCCTGTATTTCTTCGAATTATTTCCCTTACTGCTTTGACCACATTTTTCGTACGAATACTACGTGGACGGCCAGATCTTTTTCTGTCACAAACAGAGAAAGTCTTATTGTACCTATTAATAGCCCGGTACACAAACATTTTACTAATACCAAGTGTATGGAGAGTTTTAAAAATTGCATTTGGTTCCATAACCAACTTTGTTTAATGCAATCACAGCGATTCGGTTCTTTTTATCACCCCACTCCATTTTAATATCGCAAAATATTGTAAAATATATTGGCGCCAAAATGAGAAAATCGTAATATCAATATCTGTTCCGAGACGAAATGAAAGATCTCCCGACAACATTGCCGCCGTTAGGACAAGAACGAACAAAGACAACGACGTGTGTTCCTTAAATGGACAATGAAGCTGTGGGATATTGACAAAAAAAAAACTTAAAAAATGAGGCCCATTTTTTAATGACCGAGAAATTTTAATCATGAACAAACCAAATTGAAATTTGGGACTATACCAACCTACAAAAAATACTAGAGCGAGAGAGTAAGATGCGTGGATTTTTTGGCTGGTATCGTCATCGGTCTATATTTCTTTGAAAACGACGTTTCCCAGGTTATCACCGTCAGCAGTAAGTGCTTTAGGTCGATGATTAGCAACATTGTTTGACCAGAATTGGATGATATGGGCTCCAACGACATATGGTTTCACCAGGACAGCTGTACGTGCCATACATGTCATGCCGCATTGGACATTCTGCACTACTCTGGACTTTTCTTAAGTCGCAAGTCTATGCGAATAAGCAACACACCACAGCGACCCTCGAAGCCAACATAGCCCACGCTATACTTCAAATTTATCCTGATTTATATTTACACAGGGTTCTGGAAAAGTGGACATTTAGGATGTCCGCCGTCTGGCGAAGCCATAACGGACATGTCCATGATTTCATCTCCCATCAACAATGGCGGACAGGATTGACCTTTTGGACAAATAAATAAAATTCCGTGATAGCGTGTGAGATATTTCGTTTTATTTAAATTTAAAGGCTTGAATTGCTCATTGGAAGAATCTGTATATCCTTCCAGTAGTTTCTTGTGATACGTGAAGAGATAAACAAATAAGAAGTAACTTTTTAAAACCCTATATCATATATACTCGGAATAGCTATATCATAAGAAGCAATGACTTATTTTGAAAACCATTTAGTGTAGACTTCGTCTCATTACAATTTTCTTTTCTATCTCCGGCATCTCAACTATGATCTTTTAAAGTAACAATAGAATCTCAGTAACTTCTTTATGTGTTTAGTTGTCAGTAAAATTATAATAAAGGCTTTGTGTCTAATTCAAAGAGTAAGGTAAAAAAAGATTTACATTCATAAAACTTAAGATCTTAAAGATTTTATTCTTTATATAAAACTTATCAAAATAGGATTCAATACAATATTGATTTATGTATAAAATCAAAATTATCTTTTTATTATACGATAATTACCTTATTGTACCTAATACTCGCCGCTCTCTTCTTTTTTTCTATTTGCATTTGTATTACATTTCTGATTCTTCTATTTGAATTGAATTTCAGAATTTTTCTAGCTAGATGGTCTTTGATGGTTGTTTTGTAACATATGTCTGTTTAATAAATAAATAAAAATAATATCCGAGACAAAAGAAATGGATGAAATATTTAAACAAGGTTTATTTCTAAGTTTGTACGATATATATTACAATTTACACAGTCTGCCAAGATGCCGCTTAACACTGAATAACAATTATTACTTAATATCTAAATTATATTATCCAAGATGAGTTCGAGCAGTTCTATCTGTCTCAAACTAACTCTGTATGTCTTATAACCGCTGAGATCTTACCTCTGTTCTTTTGAATATTTTTTAGTTATATATAACGTAACTAACTTATTTATTTATAACTTCAATATATTTTTGACCTAAATTAATTTACGAAAAGAAAAACAAGTCCGTCATTTAAAAGAATAGACATATTTTAAATTCTACAAAAACCTATCCCAACAAAAATGCGCTACATGTGCAAGATTTTATCCCTAGGCCATTGTGTGCGAGTAGTGAATGAATGTCTCCTTTCATCCCGGCGCAAGTGCATTGAGCAGCTCTCCCTGCCCCCTCACCCCCCCCTCTTCCCCCGGCAGTACCGCGACCCCCGCCCGGAGGCTTACCTGCGCGAGCGTCGATCCGGTGATATAGCCTCAGAAAACCGCTACTGTGCTGACAATGACTAAAGTGTAGATGATACACTTCTATGACGACTGTTTTGTAGCTAATTGACTAAAGATTACTATCATGGTTCATTATTATTTATCTTATATGCAGCATTTATTATTATTTTTTATACTTTATTTCTCTTTTTGTTTTAATTTTCTACATACCTTTACATTTAGTTTTACGTGTCTTTACAAAGATTTAAAAGTGGATGAACTATGTTTTCTTAATAGTCAAGGATCAATATTTTTTGAGAATCTATAGAATATGTAGCAAAATAAAAGAAAAATTAATTTAGGTGCTATCTAAAGTCGGGAAGGGAGGGGATGGGGGTGAGGTTTTAAGGGCAACAAAAGCTTGATCGCAATTCTTAGCAAAACTACATACATGTCCTATGAAAAAAGTTAAATGGCACAGTTGTAGGTAATAAAAAGTTCTACAACTTTTTATCTACACTTTTTTCACATAACCTCAAAATTAATGCAAAAAAAACCGCTTCAAATAACAGCTTTTGGTTTTTAATTTTTTTTTCATGAAGAAAAACTTACCTGTTTGTGTCCAAAACGCATAGTTATTATTTTTTATTAAAGATGCTCCAATGTAAGAGTACTATAAGACTGTACTACTATATTCAATATAGTTTTAAACAAAAGCTTCGTAACGGTGTACCATTTAATTAAATTTGTAAAGTCTATAAACAGAGTATAAAGTTGAAAATTGTATTACAAAATATTAAAATAATTACAAAACAGTTACTTTGCTACTAAAGTTATTTTCCTAATGCTTACGATAATAATATATCTATGTTGAATACATTATTTTAAATTTATTCACAAATATTTATTTATACCATATTTTAACCACGTTTAGTAATGATTATTTTCAATAATATTATAATACAATATATCTTAAATAATTGAAAGTTAAATTGTGAAAAAGAAGCAGCTACTATTTGTGTGCAGCTACTAATTGTTGGTCTTAATATTATTTCAACGTACGTGAGTCTATAATGATATTGTAAATTTCTAAAAGACTGCCCTTAGAATAAATTGAAACCTGTCTTAATTTTACTCAAAAGATTGAATGTTTGTCAAGAACGTTCGAGTTCGACTAGGAACAAGTCGTAGGGCACCTGATGTAGGGCGGGCATATCACTTGCATGCACCAACTGCCTTCAGTATCCAGAGTGCAAGCAGCCCGATAGGAACGCCCTGAGCTCACACTGTCTAGTTAAGAGCAAGTCCTCAAAACTTTGTGAAATACACCTAAGGTCGCTTTATCTCTGATATATTAATAGAATGTATAACTTATAAATGTGTCATAAGTTATTAGAACATATTGTAATTGTGGAGTTAATTTTCAAATTACTAATATGTTTATAATATTAAGTATACTAACTGTGCCGTTACTTTTAATGTTGGTTATAAAATTGTACTATATGTTCTTTTTGGGTAATTTTGATAATAAATTGGTCGCTTATGTGATAAACGCTCTTCAATAAACTTAAACAATTTTGCTGCGCGGACTCAAGAAGTGTTGCGTCTGCGCAAATAGTCTTTGAACGTACGGAGCGGCGCGTACGCGCCTTGAAGTGGTACTCGCGTCTCGCTTATACGAGTTACGCTTGCGAGCAAGGCTGACGTGCGTTTTAGTGTGAGTGGTGTCGCGCTCAAATGTGGCGTTTCCAAATCGTGGCTATTGCTAGCATGTGCCGTTGAATCAAGTGAGTGCTGACTGCCGACGCTATGCTGCCTGCCACCTTCTTGCTGTTGCTGGCGGCGATCTGCAGCGCTGAGTTCCAGGAGCGGGGTGAGTATCACCACCACGTTACACCATCTTATACCTCATTTATTATTGTTTACATACACCTACCATAGTGCTCATTTTGTAATTTGTGTTTTTTTCAAACCTGTAAAAACTTTTAATACTCGGGGTATTTGGTTATCAAACTTTTAAAGGAATTTTATTAGTTCTAATTCACTGTTAGATTCAAGAATCATCTCTCTTGTAAATAAAATTCCCATGAATTAATACAAGGCGCGAAGAAATTATAATTGCATGCAAAAATGTTGAATATGCTGTCGATGTTCATTTAAAAGAGTTTTTACAAACCTGTCCGGTTCGGCGTCTGCGCTCGCTCCAAGAACTTACATTATATTCTCGGTAACGTTAAAGTCAAACACGCCCGAGTAACACACTCTCTCCGCACCCTCCAATGAAGGCTTTTAAATTTAAATAAACAAAAAACTGTAATTTGTATATCTCATCTAATGTTAACGTTACATCTATTAAGTCAATAGTAATATATTTTAATGCATACACTACCTACTTTAAAATAAGATTACATTCGGTACTTTTAGATACCAGACGAAAGAGATGATATATTTTTGACAAGCTCTCTTTTTTTTAGCTTAATATTGTATTTAACTATATTATTTAAATATTTTGTAGGAAAACAATTATAACAATAAAACAATAATATATAAATGGGAAGAATAGTAATTTAATAGTATTAGATATTCAGGTTTCAAGAACGGTTGTTCGCATAATTGCCTTTTAGAACAAAATAATTCCTTTTAATACTTCAATAAAGACTATAAAGCAGTCCATGGTTCGTATATTTCATATAGATATGATAATAGAGCAGAGTGAGATGCTAAAATGCAAAAAAAACGGATATTTTTAACAATCTCATACATTCTACCTTACATATTTAATTTTTTTGTGAATTCCTGTTTGGAGAAGATACAATAAAAGGAACTTATTTTTGACTATTTCATGAAATACGATTTGAAGTAAAATTTCGTACAGTTGGATGTTAACAATGAACTACAATAACAGAGGTTTCTTATTGTAATATTGTAGCCATTGTGAACGATACGATAAAAAGTTTACAGATCGACTTTCTAAAAACAACCAATGTTCCTTAAATGTCGCGATGCTTCAGGGATTCATTCGAATGTTTTATAGATTCAATTGTCTTTAGAGATAAAGAATTAATGGCCCGTTGGTCTAATGGTTCGTGACCCTGACTGAACCAAAGGTTCGATTCCCGCATGGGACCATTCTTTGTGTGATCAACAGACTGTTCAGCTCAGCTCAGCGTCTGTGTGTACTTCTGGTCCGTCATTTATATATTTGTAGAACCTATCGCGACACGGGCAATACATTTTCTCTAATGCAGAGTAGCAAATAAATAATATTATTTATTAATAATAATTACTTTCGCCCTTCCAATAATTGATTCGATGATATGAATGTCAGTTACAAGCTTTACTTGGTCTGGCATGGCTCGTGTATGTCTGTTAGAGTTCAACGGTCCTACCGCACAAGGGGGCTCTGTACAGCTGGATCAGTGCATTTTAGTCTATATTGTGGTAACATAATGACTTTTCTCTTATTGAATTTTTCTATTTCTATGACCCACTTTTTGATTATATAGTACAAACACATTAATGTTTTTTTTTTAAATTAAAAACCAAAACTCTACTAAGTGGCTGATTTAACAAATCTACGTATTTATAATACATATTTTGTCTGTTTTTAGCTTATAACCATTTAGTACGTTTTTAAAGCGAATTTTTTTTCAAATTGTTAATTTAGATGACCTACGTTTATTACAATTAAAATAGTACATTACAGTTTAATTCCTATAAAGTACAGTTATGGCACGATAGGAGCGATTCTTTAATTATACTTACAGCGTATACTTGAGCTCAACAGGCACTAGATAACTAATTAATAAGATGAATCCAGTTTAATAAAGTATCACACAAATAAGCTGTTGTAGGATGACGGCTCTCATACCGTCAAGTCTCTTTTAAGTTGTCTGATGTCTGCAGTGACCCGCGGTGTTGTACTCAGGTACTTGGAGATAGTCTAAATGAAATAGATTGACGATATATTAATATCAACAAAATGCGAAAAATACACTTGTTTTTCGACTTCAATTATAATTATTTTCAATTGTTATAAAACAATCGAAGGGGACGAACAAAGTAGACATTGCCAAATATATTCTTCTAATGATAATTTAGATTTTGATTGTGTGTCTAATTATAGATAAAAAATGACATATGTATGAAAATCCTCTACGTACGTTCCAATACTGGATATATATTCAAAATATGCGTTCGAGATATGTACCTAACGATATAGTCAATAATATTGCGATCGGCTCAGGTTTGCATGGATCACACGTGCTTTGAATGGTTCAATTAATTGAATTAAGGATGAATTATGTAAATTAATATATATTATTAATATATAATATAAAGTGGTTACGGTTTTAATTGAATTTTGACACAAATTTAATAGTTGTTTATCCTTGTTGTTGTTTATCCTTGTTTTATGCAGTTTTAATGTAAATGACGTATATATGAATTTTATATTTTAGACTGACAAGGGAAATGAAAAGATGCGCTAGTTTCCTTACGTAGTTAGTGAACATCCTAGACTCAATCAAGTGGCACGGAAGAGAAATCTAGAAAAGCTCACGAACTAGTACTCAAAAGACCTCACTCGTAGTATATCTCTCTACTTAATTTTGATATTTGCGTATATATTATAAATGAATATAAATACGATACGTTACTTCGACCGTTCGATTCTTTAATATAATTCATATCAATTTAAGTATGATAATGAAACAAGTAACCACTTGTATATTCTTAATGATGCGAGTCGATAACGAACACTCTTGATAACTGCTGCGGACTGTCCTCATGGAATATTACTGTAATATTTATTGCAGATTAGTTTAAGTGGAACTGCCTTGAGTTGTAATGTGTCTGTCTAAATAAAAAACTCACATACTTACCCCGCTTCCGGCAGTTCAATTAAGCGGAAGCTCACATGAGGACCCCGTGGTTCAGGAAAAAAAGTCAAAAGACACCCCTGCACATCCCGGGCACACTTATGTTTAGTTTTTGTGCAGTTTCGAGTCCCGGGAACGGATATGTCACCCTTGACAGCTAATTACAGGTACTTTTAAATAATTTCAATTTTATCCTTAAAGAGTAATATACATTATAACGTATCTTCTTAAACTATTTAATAAGACATAAACAAATAAAATAAAAAGTTAGATCATATTACAACAAACGTAAATAATTGAAAAAAATGAACCGTTGATATTTTATAAGTCTATTATTCATTTTATGATGCTATATTGCTATATGATTTCTGATTTTAAGAATCTATAATTCAATTGTTCAGATGGTCCTGTATCTACTATTATCAGACATTACTGACAAAATATAATAGACTTTTTTTGACTATATTTATGTAATAAATGGACCAAGTACCAACGGCCTGCTTCATAGTCTATTAAAAATTTAATTAATTTATAAATTAGAGTGTAAATATAAATATATTTATATTATCTTCATTTGTAAAGTTGTCGAAACCAACATATCATTACGGTAAGGGCTACATTTTACAAAATAAACTAGTAATGTAACAAAATAAAGATAAATATAATACATGTAAAATGATACGCAAGTCTTATTAGTAAATCCCATGGAGTGTGAGTCACTGCTTCCATTTAGTAATGACATTCACAGGACAGAGGTAGAGTTCCAACTTCATACTTTACAAAACACATAGAGAAGCTATATTTTGTTATAACTTATAAGAGCTCCTCAAAGGTAAAATATATTTTATAATAAGTAGGAGATGGAAGTGAATCGAACCCACTACGTGTTTTTCTCTGTTAACTGAGTACAGTACAGTGGCAGTACCCAGAACGAGTATATCTAAGCAAAAGTAATATAATAACGTATGCAATTCTTAGATACTTACAAGAGGTAGCTTAACATTATATAATTTCAAGCTGGTGTTTTTAATTTTCCGTTAAAATATCTGTATTTAGAAATTAGGTATTCCATAATGTAATCCTAAATCATAATAAAGTATGTGTTAGAATAATTACAAAATCCCATTTTTGTAACGGTACTACGACATCGTACATGTCCGTTTGTATGTGACTTTTACTAATATTGATAACAATCATAAACACTAACACTCTTTTCTACTAACGGGACTGTTAATGTGATAAAATGCGGTTTGTTTGAACTCAATTCTTGCTACAAAATGTTTTAGATATATATAATCTTAGGAGAATGTCTATACATATACATTTTCCTAAGATCCATACGACACAGCAGCGGTTTAAGCAACACTAATCATCAATATATATAATAATATATATATGTATTTATAAATTTATTTGTAAATTGACACCAGATTATTTAGCAATAATAATTGTAACTAAGCGCGATTTTCATGTTTTTGTAGGTCAATGAACTATCAGCACTTACAGCACCTACCTATTACAGAATTTAGATACGTCGTCATCATCGATTGGATCTAGCAAAAAAAGTCTCTTGACAATGCATTTTGTATTGATTAAATATTAAAATAAACGTTTGTTCGTAAGTGTTTCAGTGTTTGTAACAAGCAGTCCCTTTGTTCTGATATTATCGAATGTATTGTCTTTAAATTTAAACTATTGTCGCTACAATAATAATGTACAAGGCAACGAAAAATTATCGAGAAATTTATTTTGTATATTCAACTCTAAGCTCATGATTATAAGGTCGTCTTTTGTGATTAACGTCTTGAGTTATTTAGTGCCTTTTGATAGTGACTAATAGTTTTGATGATTTCATTAATCACCAGTTACATTGTACTTGGTGTAAGGACTCGTCACATTTATCAGACTACAATCATTTGTACTCGCAAAGGCGGAACTCATCTGCAATTGTTCACTGCTACCGTCCACTGTCTCCCGTCTACTGTCTCCCGTCTACTGTCTCTCGTCCACTGTCTCCCGTCTACTGTCTACTGTCTGCTGTGTGCCGCACACTTTCTATACACATTTTACTTATCTATTAATATATTTTAAGCTCTATCTTCTCAACTTCTTGAATACTAATTGCTTTTGGTAAAGCGTTTCTTTGTCATTATTTATACGATCATATATATTATATAATTATATACCAGACATGTTTAAATTTAATTATTTTTTTTTTTACATAGCTCGTGTTTGATAAAAAAATAACAACTATAATATCATCAGCTTGTTGAGTAACTCTTGATATTATTATAAGTAGTCTCTTGTTAATTAGTTTTACACACTTTTTATGAACAAATTATTGTTTTTAATCTTTCCTATATATTTCCAGACATCTTTTTTTCCTTACCGAAGTTAGGTTAAAGAAAACATAGGCTTATGTTATGACGCGTTTGAACATCATAGTGAGATTTTACATAAATATAGAAATTTCTTTTTATTAATATCGAATAAATCGCTTGCGACACTGTAGATCAATTTATACAGCGACGTGATGATTTCCCAGAGTTCGCATATTGGAATCCCTGCTGGTATCGGAGTATTTTTCATTCTATTTTTTATTAAAAATTTAAATAAATTTGACATGACTTTGTTTAAAGATATTTTCGAACATAATAGTGAAATGTTTAATATTCAGCTAGTAACATTGTGCTCACTAAAATAATGTTGCAAAATACGAATAAAAATTAGGTTTGCTGATTCAGTTAAATCCGACAACGCACTGTGATTTACACGTCTCCAACACATGATATAAAAATAACATCTTTTGCATCAAATTGCTCGAATTATTTATGTAACACAGAATACTAGTTTTGTATATATACGAGATAGAGTTCAATAATTTTAATTCAACACTTTCGAAATGTGCTTATTAATTATTATGTAGCTTTCTGATGAGCGGAGTATTTATATTCGACAATGATGTGTAAGGTCCGAAATTAATAATCGACCTCCAATCCGAGATTGAAATGAACCTGATATAACATGAACGCACGAAGGAACGGATTGTAATTTGAATCTTGAGTGGTAAAAAACTTGATCTATTATAAATTTCCACTGTAGTTCCATAACCCCATCTATGGTAATCGTAGATGTATTGTCTCGTGCAAAGCGAAATTATTGCCGCTGCGAACGTTAACAAGTTGACACTCAACCTGCTTATTGAAAGTATGTGTTATATATATTATTTATGTACTAAGTATATATTATTCGATTGATTTTTTATTTTGATTCTTAACTATATAATGTTTAGCTGCTTCTTCTGCTTCGATTTTCACCAGCAGCTTTATATTTTATTATTCAATTGATTCTTTATTTTGATCCTTTACTTTATAATGTTTAGCTAATTCTTCTGCTTCGATTTTCGCCAGCAGCTTTATAAAACACATTGCCTGGATTAAACTTTTCTGCTATACATCTTTTACATCACTATTCCTGTCTGCTGGCAAATCTGTCGAATATTTACTCAAATATTGATTAATAATAAAATACAACTGAGATTTCCACTTAATATGTCTTCTAATGACTGAACATAATAAATGAGGAGACGACTCTAAAGTATGCAACCACTCTGACTGGACTCTAACAAAATATTGGTCGATCTCTTAAATTAAGTAATTGTAATTAAATAATATAATATAAAAAAATAGCCAAAGACGTATATACGTGAAGCAGGTACTTGATGGAATGTAAGTAACGTACTTAATGGAAAATATCTATAAACATATATAGCCATGATAAGCTTAATTTAATTTAAATAAATATAGATTGAAAAATAAAACGATACAGGCTGGGATTCGAACTCGCGACCTCTGTGAAACCGTCCCGTCGTTACTTAATTAAACTTGTATCATGTCAAGTTTCTATGAATTCTTGACTTAAGATAAAAAATCATTGTTGTATTAACCTATATAAATAAAGCGCATATGTTTTCTTAGTATTATTTATAAGTAATTTACGTAATGAAGAATAGTAAGTCTTGTAACGATTTTTCATTTAATAAACAATGACGGCATTATTCATACATAAAGTATTATATTTGTTTATTATTAGTCGGGTGTCCGTCCGCTAGTGGGTCTCCGTGGGATTTAAAGACGTGAACGATGTGTGTACGATGTGTGTACGATGTGTGTACGATGTGTATACGATGTGTGTACGATGTGTGTACGATGTGTGTACGATGTATGTACGATGTGTATACGATGTGTGTACGATGTGTATACGATGTGTGTACGATGTGTATACGATGTGTGTACGATGTGTGTACGATGTGTGTACGATGTGTGTACGATGTGTGTACGATGTGTGTACGATGTGTGTACGATGTGTGTACGATGTGTGTACGATGTGTGTACGATGTGTGTACGATGTGTATACGATGTGTGTACGATGTGTGTACGATGTGTGTACGATGTATGTACGATGTGTATACGATGTGTGTACGATGTGTATACGATGTGTGTACGATGTGTATACGATGTGTGTACGATGTGTATACGATGTGTGTACGATGTGTGTACGATGTGTGTACGATGTGTGTACGATGTGTACGATGTGTGTACGATGTGTGTACGATGTGTATACGATGTGTGTACGATGTGTGTACGATGTGTGTACGATGTATGTACGATGTGTATACGATGTGTGTACGATGTGTATACGATGTGTGTACGATGTGTATACGATGTGTGTACGATGTGTATACAATGTGTGTACGATGTGTGTACGATGTGTGTACGATGTGTGTACGATGGTTTGTTAAAGTACAAGTAAATGTCAGTCAGTTAATGTTAACACTCAGCATTCGAAATAAAAGCTCAGATCCATGTCACTAAAGCCCCATCAAAATTAATATGTATTAATATAGAAATTGTTTATTTATAACATAGAAATAACCAAGTCAGCTCTAAGTTGAGCTGTTATATTGATATATTCATTACGAATACACATTCAATATGTAACAAAAACATTATTAAGTGTGTTAGTGTGTGCATACCCTTATTGAGTTGTAGTATTTTAATAGACATACGTCTCTCGTAAAGTATTTGGACCTTAACAGAAACATATTACCTATACGCCTGATTTCTAACCAATTCTGGGAACTGTGGCTATTTATACAAACTATCAAATATAAGTCAGACTTGAGCAAAGCCGCGTGCTTTCAGCTAGTTGTTAGTTAAAGGGATAATAAATAATTATTAAAGTTAGAGTCGAGTTGATTCTAACCACTTGAGATGTTTCTCACAGCGATACCATCGCAATAATCACTTGTTAAGGTTTATGCTCAAGAGCGTTCCATGACGCCTCTAAGAAAAAAAAAAACAAAGTGTGAACATCATATAATATACATATGTGATATGTAAAATATATCGAGTTGCATTATAATAGTTATAAAGAAAAGTTCAGACTTTAGTACTAATTATTATTATTGACTAGGAGTGAATGATTTGAATATCGATTGTTTTAGTTCATTTAATTATTAATTGAAGAGTAAACGTCATTCAGATATGTCAGTCAGTGACCAGTCACTATGCAAGGTTTCTTTAGAATAAAGGACCATCTATAGATTACAATCTACACTAAGAATAGTTCCTTTCGTTCCTATTACGGGTTGTACACTGTACAGGCACTGGCTTGATTATTTGCAGGTTGCATTCCTGATGGCTGAGTCCGTATATTCGGCACTCACGTGTTCGTTAGCACAGGGCCACACCAATTAAACTATTGCCATTGTACTCGAGCACCTCTCGTTCACACGTACATACATAAATACATATAAACATCTAATATACATGATAAACAATTTGATAAATTAATCGAACTGTTATAATTATACAATATGTTCGTTAGTTGAAATAGAACTATAATAAGATTTTGATATATTTATATCTGAAACTTAAATACTGCATTCTTAACTCGAAGTTGATAAAAGGCTGAAAAGAATAAAAGACACTCGACCTTGACGCCTGGACTTACATCTACAACGCGACCTCGACTTTCAACAGTCTTAAAAAATACATATTCTATATGTTGTTGGGGTCGTGGTCTGTATGGTGATGGTGCCTGTGTGAAACTTACACCTGAAACGCCTTCTAGAACTTGAAATATGCCAATCTTCATGATATTAAATTTTTCGTCATTTCGTTGCAATGCAAATTTAATTCAACTCAAGCCAACATAAAAGATACTACTAGGGTAATTTCTACTAAATTTAAAAAACTAATATATTTTTTATATGTTTCTATGTATGTATATTATATTAATTGTAATAATTTAGAGCTTCAATGAGACACAACCTGCGTCCACGAGTACGTGCGGTGTAATCGAGGAGCATTGTTTTGAACAGCGCCTTCTCAGGAATGCGGTCCCGTTAATCTACACGTTTGTTATTGTAAACCAACTTACATTTCTTAAAACGTTCCTAACGCTTTAAAACATAGTGGACCTTGTAAATATAAAGCATTCATATTTTAATATATACTGTGATATGATAAAATACAAGTGTTAGTTAAATAACTTACTTGTTTACTTGAGTTCTTGTTTATTTCGTCCAAATTTGCACAAAATAGAATATTTTAAGAACTGGTTTGAAAACATAATAAATTTCATAGCATTGCATTTTTGTTATTCTAGTCGTTTGAGAGGATTTCAGACATTTTTTTTTTTTATATTTTTGAGTGTAATAAACTGGTACGACGTTATACACTCCGTAAATAAAATATTTTTCTCGTTTTGTGTGATATTTACTCATGCGTTCTGATATAGCACACATTGATATATGTTTGTGTGTGCGCATCGAACGTTGATATTGAACATGAATGCGCCGGCGCCGTCCTTAATTTGTATTATGATGAGCGATTTGTTTTGTTTTACAATATTTTAAGTAGTCATTGTACGTTTGTTTATAATGACTCAAGAACTTATCTTAAAATACTTATTACAGGCTAAAACACAAAAGAACAATTACTACCTAAGCCTGTCCAATGCGGACGGTTGTAAGTGAGTTTAAGTCATTAAAACTTTGTAAGACAAGCTTTGTCAATTCTTTTGACCGCTCTTTATTTGTTTAAGCCAACAGTCGATACATGCCGTTACACACATATGAGACGATTACATATTACGTTTGTATTGTATTAACGTGATATCATTACACCAATAGATCTTAATAAATTACATGAGGCTGACTCAACTCGCACACCTAAGAAATTGGGAGATGCTCCGAAGATCGCCGAAGATGGGCGAATGTTCCCGAAGGCGGGGTACAGAGGGAGGTCGGTAGTCCGTGACGCGTCTCACCAGCGGAGTGTGACGTCTCTTACCCATGAGCCTCAAATACCGCATGACTCCATCAAATACTTCCCATAATCCTCGGCATCAATCATCGTTATAGCTAAAAGACACGCTCTGCAAACATACCTCCTTCTGTAGTGTTTTAGTTCATGTCTGACTGACAATATTATTAGCTCACTCCATTCACTCTCCAATTATATAAATGTAGTTTCGCACCGACCAGTCTGTGACGAATCACATTTATCATTTGAATGATATTAAATTAAAATCGAACATAATCGCGTGTTGTCCAATGAGGTTAATGTTAAAGATAGAACAAAAAGTGAGACCTCGCTCAGTGACCAACATTCACATCGACTCGCCGCGCCTGTACCTTATTATGTACAAAGCAATGATCTTAACGAGCCAAGGATTATTTTAATTACTCACTATAAGATCTGAGTTTTCGATTTCTTTTAGAATTCTTTATTGTTAGTTAGTGTGAGATATAAGTTTAGTGCGCACTGCATGTACCAATGTTACTAATACTATGAAAAAAGTAATTTTAAAAGAAATTAAAGTTATAAAGTTATAAACTCAGCAACAGCACGACTGTACACGACTGTATACGACTGCCGTCCGACAATTAATATATATTACTTATGACGTCATTGTGAGTATTGTGCGTTGTTACTTGTTAAAAAGATTATTAATGTAATTCGTCTCAAATATTATCTTAATAATATTTCCTTTTTTTGTTATTTTTTTTAAATCAAACCTTAAGAATAAATAATTATAGTAAATCTAAATAATTAAAGTAGAGAATACTGACGTTTTGCTTTTTTAATTTCCTTATCGTTTAGACTCGTATATGTATTTACGTATATTTGGATTATTTTTTATATAGTTAGTTACTTTAGTTAACACGATACAATTCAAAATGAGATGACGCTTGTGGTCACAGCTATAAATAAAAATTAAATCCTAACAAAATATGTATATAATAAATTAACTGAGAATAAATAACTGTGTCACTAACCGCAAAACAAAATTAACTCACAATATTTAATAATTTCGATACAAATAAACCCGTAAAGTTTATAACAAACAATTTAGAATAAATGGTTTCTATCCTTAACTAATAGAAATATGTAGTTAAATTTTTGTGTTATTTGTTTCAAATGCCTTATTTATAAGAAACATCAAATTGCACATTCGTATGTTCGTTGATATGCGCATGAGTTTACATATGGTTCAATCCCCTAGAGCGTTAGCGAATTTTTTGCGATCTCCCAGACAGGTCACAAAGTGTCTTGGTGAGCTAATAGTTCATGAAATATGTAATGCTAGTACGATATAAGTATAAAGTAATCCAATTAGCAAATATAACAGGAACAGCAAATATAAGCGAATCTCTTTTTAGTTAATATAAACTAATATTTATATGACATTAAGTAGCGAAATTATTTTAGTTACTTATATGGTATATCTTCATAAAATTGGTTTTATTGTTTTTGAATTATACAAATATCTAAAAGAAATTGATGTGTTACAAGACATGTTTCTATCGCCTAAGTTTTGAATTTTACAATAAAATAAAATATATACAGTATAGCTATACAATATACAATTAAAGTCAATATGCGAAATTGGACCCTAGTATTCGGGCATTCGGCCTCAAGGCGCGGTGCTCGTCACGCTCGACTGCGCGTGCGCATAGACGGCCTCACAGCTCTATACGTTATACTTTTTTACAAAGTTTTTTATTTGGGTCAAGGACCTCAGGACAAGACGTCGAATTAATTATGAAGATGTGTTTGAGACACCGTTTGATGTTTTATTAGTTTAGTTAAAGTACAAATTATGTTTAATTTTTAGTTTTTTAATATCAGGCGCCATTTATATTTCCCTGTGTACTAATTTTAGATAAATGATAAGTGTCTAATGCATTGAAATGTAATAATACTATATATTGAAAATAATCATTTTTAATATATAAAAGATCTAAACTTTAAAGTATTTACAAACCTGTATTTCAACAGACAAAACGACAGAAATAAACAATTTTAATAAATATTTAGTAAAAAATTACCTACAACTTTTTCATTGTTTTTATCAATCGAATATAAAATAAATAAGAGCAAATTAGTGATGGTGCAGCGAATTAGATCAATTGACCCGCTGATGATTCAAGTATCGTTTTCGGCCCGCAGTCGCATCTCGCTTACGATTCTAAATATTAGTTAAGTTATAGAGAAAATTATATGTTAAGTAATTATCCAAGCAGTCACGCAGAAGCCGGAAAACACAGTTTATTGTTGATAACATACCGGGAGGCTGCATAGTTGCGTGCTTATAAAATGCCGCTGATTATATATTTCTATATTTATGATCGCTGATGCGGTCTGTCAATGGAGTGACTGACTTTACTGACTAAGTGAAGTGACTGACTTTGCTGATTACTGACTAAGTTATCGTATGTTGTACCACAGTTTTAAATACTGACTGTAACCCAACCTTCAGTCATACATAATATATTTTTCATGTCGGTGAGAACAAGTGCCGCCACTTGCGGTAACAATCCGAGTGTCGATTACAACATTCATTGTGTTTTATAAAGAAAAAACTTTATAACATCATGTACCAAAAACATACCAATCAATAAAAAACTTGAACCTGAGGAGTGCTTGATTACTTTGCCATTATTATCTATACGAAAATATATTATATATACACAAAAAAATAAATTACCTCCTAACAAATTTAATATGGACGTACAGACGTGATGTCCGCACTTCTTAGTACCTATAATAGTTATAGAAAAATGTATGAATGGATACGTTCGGTCGTTGTTTGGATATAAATAAGGAAAATTGTATGTATCATAGTGTTTACAAGACAAATATTATATTAATAAGAGGAACATTGATAGCGGTTTGTCTTGGCAGCTGCATTGGGTCAATTGGTGGTGACCCTACCAGTACAACCCGGCCAGTGTGGAAGTCGCTCGCAGTACCGCGGCCTCTTGAGAACGACAGCCTCTTCAAACAGGTCACGATACCCGAGCTTCATCTTCGTTCTCGTTGGCATTTCTAGGCGTGGCATAACCGACCAATTTGAAGAGTGCCTTAAATGTACGTACTAATAAAAATGTTCGTGGCATTACTGTTTCCCCGTCTTATAGTTAGGGTCCGCCACAGATGTTATTAAATCGGAGTTCGCACCACACATGCGGGTGGCCACGTGTTTCTTGCTTTTTCTTAAATCATCCTTACCCTGAGAAGTGTTTTTTTCTATTATCCGCTCTTAGATTCGGTACTTAAAGATCTTAGAAGTTTTTGTATTCTTTAAGATGTTTTATCTGCTAGCACTCGAATTTTTATAACCACGCAGATAAAAGTTTATTTTTTTTAATTATCATACTTGTATGTACGTTTTATATCTTTGAATCTTTCTACATTAAGAGAAATAATGCATATTTTGCAGACCTGAAGCCATTTAAAAGACAGGTTGTTTTAAAGTGCAATACAAAATGTGTATAAGAGTTTCGCAAGTGGACAGGTCGCGACGGAATCCGTAACGGTGTTTTAAGATACCATCTTTACGACTTAATGTTGCAGCCACCGAACTCGTGACAACATATTGAGCTTCTAATATCCTAAGTAACATTCCATTAACACTCTCCGTGCGCTGGACAAATTCAAGCGACACACTGTACAGGTAACCTTAATAACAAATAAATGAAAATATTTTTACATTTTTACACAAAGGTCATAACAAGTTTAAATTAGTGGATCGTATCTAATATATATTCTGTTGATTCGTTTGTCCTAGTTACATTCATATGACATTGTATCTAGAGACCGCAGTTTATTTATAATATAAAATAAAAATACTTTAAAACTGTTGAAATCCATACAATGTAAACAATTACTACTGTCTCATACTGCATTTCATTGATAGATATTAGAGCAGGCAAAAATAAAGTAATTATATTGGTTTACAAACGTAAACGTAACGAAACCTTTAATAAAAAAAATATTATGAAAAAATACACAAAATATGATTAGTTTTCCCGCACAGCGGCACATGTGCGGGCGACATGCGGCGGTTCCCAGTGCGCGTGCGTGGGAAACAAGCGCGCCATCTTGCACCGCCGGCCATTTTCAGCGAGGCGTTTTGTTTTTACCCGGCAAGAGAGTATTAATATTGACGACGCGTCCGTTTTTACAATGTCTTCACAATTGATATAAAGGTTTATTGAAATTTTAGAAATACTTCCCGGCCTTGTTTTGCCAAATCTCAGCACTGTAAAGTAAGTTTTTGGAGCGCCAAAAGTGTACATCTTGCAAATAATAAGAATCGTTTAAAATATTATTTCCCAAGAATTAAACCGTAATAATGTTATAGTTGTTTCAATAGATAACGGTTTGCTATGAGTCTATAAACTATACATTAACATAGGCAGGTGCGTTAAAAAATATTCAAGTATGTGACAGAACGAGCTTTGACCGTGTGAACTGGAACTTCTGAACACTGTCTTGAAAGTTTTATTTATCTACATAATCCCACGAGCTTTATTTATTATTAAATCATAATAAACAATAAAAACGTGGATAGAGTATTATTTTAAGAAAATCGTTAGAGTGGCCGTTACAATAATCTCTGACTAATTAATTACTATGACTCAAATGTTTATTTTCAGTTCTCAAATCATAAACTGAAGTTGTGTCCACTGGCGCCACTAAAGCACATTATCATCACCTGAATTAATGGGACTAGTACATATTAGGCGCGGATGTCCGTCGTCAGACAATGCCGTGCCTCCGATTGAGCCGTCGCTTTCATAAACACGTCCATTTAATGAATTCTCTGCAACAGTGCACTTTCATTCACATATCCTGCGATGAATGAGAGTTAACGCACTATAATCTTGCGAGACTGCGCCGGCGCACGCACCCTGGATGGTGTGCAGGGATGCACTTACGATACGGAGCAAGTTCTTCGTCTGGCAGCTACATATTGTTGAGGAAAGTTAGTTGCATTAATATACCAAAATATATAACTTTTAATAAACGGTAGAATAACTGTTAAATAAAATATGTGCATAATATTAATATAATATCAGTATGTATATCACTTTTCTGGTTTCCATTTAACGATTGTAAATTATGATATAGAGGTGACTCCGATAGTGATATCTTAAATTTATTTAAATCATATTTGGTCTCTCTGTCCGTCATATTCATTTTTTCTATAAAATAACATAATCATAAAAAGTTGGTTTTCACTCGACAAGGTGAGTTTCAACTTTTAACTGACCTTATGTTCTTTGAGGTGCTAATTTTATTTATTAAAAATAATACTTAATAGTGGCTTTTAAATACTAATACTAATACATTTTTAATAATACTTTACATTGAATACAACATAGGCGTTTGTAATTGTTAGCGCAAAGCTCTAACCATCTTATAGCTACATATTGATACTTACACGTATACATGTATGTGTACGTGTACGTGTACATGTAATAAGTCTTCAAACTGTTTTATTATGAATTACTTCTATCAGACAGATTCTAAAGGTCTGATTCAAACTCGCCACTTAATTATTAATGTTATTAAAGTATCTCGAGCTCTAGATTAGATCCAAAGCCACTAGCAATAGATTATTGCCTTCCATTATAATATACAAAAATGTGTATATAAATGGTGTTTACTAGAAATAAAGCTATATCAATACACACATACAAGTGTACCGTTCTACTGCCACCACTGATATAACTTAATAGCTAACCAATGTCATTGGAAAGTTAATTACTTCCTCAGACGGCTCAGAGACTTTCAAACTTGTATCTAGTGTCGCCGGACGTCGGTCTTGCTTTATAATAACACTAGTGACCCGCCCCGGCTACGACTGTCAGTCGGCGCAGATGAGATGTTTCATACTAATCACTCTCAATAACCATCATAGTTCTTCATATATAGTTTGTTAAACACAGTAAAGAAATACCCGGCTGAGTTTGTTGTACGGTTCTTCTTAGACCAGGGCGTGTTTTAAATCCTCGTAGTTTAAGTTACAATTTGGGACTGTTAAAAGTCAAGGAGTGTCACAAGGGCTTTTTTCGATAAGTATGTTTTCAAAACTGGCCCTCCATTTTACGTACAAAAGTGATCACTGGTAATGATTCAAAGTGGAAAATATTTAAATAAATTAATAAAATAAATACTTATTTATGTACCCATTAATCACTCCATATAAGGACGAAAACCGCATGAAAATCGGTGTAGTTTTGAGATGATCGCGGACAGACGGTAGTTGGAAACTTTTTGTATACTATATATTGTTCTTCAAAAGCGACTATCTAGATAATTTGTGGATCCATATAATCAGATTTAAAAGCATAAGTCGTCTGTAGTCATTACTTATTTTAAGAATCTCGATTTAGTTTGAAATTTTAATTACTTTTGCGAAATAAATGTTAAAATGAATAAAAATTTGTGTAATAATACCCGCTGAGAGATATCAGAAACTGAACGGTACCAGATCTGGAACACTTAAATATTACAGTTCGTAACATCCATTAAGCCGACTCCAGGCTTGGTCGTTAAACGTTTAATATTGTGTGCTCTTTATTAATTTATATGTAATACAAAAATAACTAACTTTCAAATAGCGGTCTGGAATAAACTAGTTTATTTCATTTGAATCGACAGTATTGCTTTCAGTTTAATGAGAATTTTCGTTCTTTAATAAAGTGATACCCGTTCATTGTTCCTCCCTTTAAGATAGATATAAGCTGACAAAGCTATCTATCGCGAAGTTAAATAATACCACGATACTAAAAATATGTTTAAAATATCCTCAAACGCTCCACAAAGACACAGTTACGGTAGCTGTTCTCTGTCCCGCGAACGCTGCCTTTAGTAATTTCTTTAATAAAACGATGATAGGTTTACTTTGTAGTAAGGCAAAAACATTTTATTTAATTTACTTTTCTTTGAGATCATAAAATAACATAATAAATAATTTTTTTTTAGTTTATTTGACCTTTATTGATTTACGGACATATTGGTTTTAATTTAAAACATACAGACGAGTGTCGAGGTCGTTCAGGACGCTTAGATTATTTCCATTTGAATCGTCGGTCTCCGTACTGCTATGTTTTATAAATAAATATAATACAAAATTGTTACAATTTATATATATGAGTCAAAATTTTGCTTCTCTCCGTTTCTCAGTACTCACAAAGCTAAGCATTTCAAATTCTAGCATTAAGCGGTATCTACAATTGTTGAATAATTTATAAGACATGTTTAAATATGCAAATATTGGCAGGTAACGAGTGACCGGAGCCTGGCTGTCTCAATATGCCTATACTTCACAATTGAAAATTCTAAACAAAACCTTACAAAGCTATACTGGTTGAGATTTCTTGACTTTACCATCAATATATAGAAAACCGGCCTGGAACTGAGGGACCTGTATTACCTTGGCATAAGACTAACGATGGCTCTACAGCACAATATTTAAATGGCATGGCATTTCAATATGGTGTTCTGTGAAACTGCAACGGAATTCAACGCACGCGCACGCTCGCTTGTACCGCGCGCTCCCCGAATACGATATCGTAGAGTTCAAATCCCTATTTGGCATTTAGATCGTTCGTTTGTCATACTTGAACATGGCACTTATTTATTGTATTCTATATTTTATATTCGATATTACTTCAAATTATACCATTTTGTATTATGGTATGTCGACTTTTTTTAAATTAAAAATACAAACAGATTTAGGGTTAGTAAATGTTAATTGTGTTGTCATTAAATTCATTAAACATTACTTGTGTTTTTATACTATATGTCAAAGCAAGAAAAAATACTAAACAGATAATAAATATAAGCGTCATAATGTTCTCATAATAAATAAGGTCTTATCAAAGGACAGCACAGTCTATTGTTGTGTGTTCGGTAAATAGCATGATTATGTAAATGGATAATCATCTTCGCCAAAGATTTCGCTAAACAATTCAACGCGCTTGCCTGCGCCCGCGCCGGCCACATATAAATAACTAGACAATACTTACCATATGTATTCTCAATACTCATGGTCGCGCACACATTAATACGCTCATAAACAAATAAAGCACTTATTTCTTGTGTAATAAATGCTATAATAGTATACATATGAGTGGCCTGTCAGTCTTACACAATCGTATTGCCGAAACCGAACTGTTACGTCGCGTGATAATAGAGCTGAGCTGGTTTGTTATCTTACTCTCACAAAAAATATCTTATTTTGCAAATCAAAAGGAATGACACTCATATTATTTAATGTTGGCTCTACTTCAGCCCATATTCAGTACCTTAAATTTAATAAATGCAAATACGTCTGAGCACTTTCGTCCCCTTACCGTTTGAGTCAAGATTTAAAACTGTCATCGGTAGTTCAGGATATAACGTAAAACAATACAACACTAAATTCTTGCCATAATAGGATCAGGCTCTTTTGGAATTTATTTGGACTATAAGTGTTTTTTTAGGTTTGATAAAAATCTGTTAGTTTCTCTCTCTCTCTCTCTCTTTCTCCTCGTAACAGTATGATAGTCACCCGTTACCAGCGTGTCAGTTCCCATGGCAGTTTTTGCTATGATGACTCCCAAGCTACGTCATCTGGTCCCGTTGATTGTATATCACTCGCTCTACACACTGACTGACTTACATCTGTTCTTTTGTCTCGTAACCTCTTATCTGTGTCAAATTATTGTCAAATATTTATATAATTCCCACTTGTTGAAATATTGAATTGCTCAAATCGTATTTTAGATACTTGAAGCGGTAAAATTTAAACTGCTGAAGTGTGTAGTGACTCTTTTGATGAAGGTGAATCAGGAATTAAGTAATTATTCTACAAAAACTAATTATTAGATAAATACAATTTATTATAATTATTTTTGAATTATCAATATTACTATCTGTAAAATTAATCACCGGGTTCTTATTTAGAAAATATGTAATTTATAAATATACTATTCATATGAAATATCTGATCTTATCCTATTTAATAAACAAATATTAACCGAAAGAAAAACATTTTAATCTTAAAGTAAAATACTCAGCCATATTTAGCTAAAACGATATATATTGTTTGGAAAATATAAATAAATAAATAAATTATTTAACTTATATCGATATATGTAATTACTGGACGGGACTATTAATCCTTAATACAGATTATCTAATAACCTAGCTGACTTCATCCAGCTCGTTGAAATTTATTTGTACTTATGCTAGAAATGTTTTTTTTTTTTTTTTGCAAAAGGATATTATTATATAGTTTTACAAAGTTAATATGTTTCCAACCAGCCGCGGCTGAGATTTAAATAATAAATTAAACCGGGGTGAAAAGTGACATGAGCACTTCCCACCTTACCAAATGTGTTCGTGCAAAAAATATATATCCGTTCCTATTACATATTAAAGTAACAACAAAAAATAATTTCAGATCAGGTTTTATTATTATATGTGTTAATAAAAACGAAGGAAAATCTATACGTTAACTATTTAAAATATTATACGTGTTCGGTAAGTCTTTGTCTATTTGTTCAACACACAAAACCTACTGGACGAATTTTAATGAGTTTTTAAGATAATTTGGGTACGTCAGCTTATTTGGTCGCGGGATGAAAAACTTACATGGGAAAATAGAATAACTTACCGACGAAGTCGGCAGCAACAGCCAGTTAAGGTAGTTTTATAAACTCAGACATTCTTAATAGCAAACAATCTTAAAGAGAATAAAAAATAAATTATTACTATTATATCCGGTGTTTTTAAAACTTGTTGAATATTTAATATAATCAGAGAGAGTCGACTCAATATACCGGATTTGAATGTTTTGATCCTAGCATTATTAATTTTACACTTTATCAAGCAACTATTAACCAAATGACATAAAATCAACGTCCTGTTAATAACATTAGAAAAACAAAATCAACCAGAAGTATTCCCGATATGTTCCATTATAATTTCTAAGTAGCTTGTAAAATTTTTATCACAAGTTATACCGGCTTCATGAACGGTTAGCCTCTCTTTAAGGTGTACTGGAGTACCGTTCAGCGAGTGAGGCAAAACCCTAGTTTTTGTTAAAGTAACGGCTCTCGCCATTGCAATATATTGAGGCGACTAATACGCTGTTGTCAGCAAAAAGAAGTTTATTTATATTTAGTGTCGTTCCCACAGCGCGGGTAACGGTGTCGCCGCGCTGGATACTGCCACGCGGCAGATTTTGTATTAACCACTCAGTGTAATTAAAGGTATTTGGGTCCAGATCCTGCTCCTTATGAAAAATTAATTCATCTATTATTTTTAGTGACGTATTTATTTAATAATATAGAATGAAATCTAACTTTTTAATTTACATAAGTTTAACATTTGGCTGACATATTTGTAGACAATTTTAAGCAATGTTTTTTTTTACGGTTTTTTTAAATAATCAGAAAATTATCTTAAAAATGGAGTGAGGTTCACATTTTGACAGGTTCCCATTTTGAATAATATGACATGTTGGACATGATTCTTAAATTGGTATTAACCAATTTAAGAATCGTGCAGTTTATAAATTATAAAGATATATTATTGAGTAGATTGGTAATTAAATTCATTGCACATCAAGTGAATATAATCAATTACAGGTAGGAAGGATAGCGAGTTAGTTGCCAGTCCGTGTCTCGTGCCACGGCTGCTTAACTATTAATAACGTACTATTGCTTTAATCATAGGTGGTTTTAAGAGTCTCTCATCCCTGGCACGTCAGGTACAATCAGGTCTACTTAACCGTACTATTCAACTACTAGATACAAACTACTAGTACTACTACTACG
The DNA here is from genome assembly GCA_963555665.1 of Dircenna loreta. Classification (NCBI taxonomy): domain Eukaryota; kingdom Metazoa; phylum Arthropoda; class Insecta; order Lepidoptera; family Nymphalidae; genus Dircenna; species Dircenna loreta. The sequence continues at coordinate 11,416,271 of OY743092.1, forward strand.
CCTAGGTCATCGCCTTATTGGACGTTCTCTCTTGCTTGTAATGTAATAAATAATACAGTACAATACTGGTAGTCTATTTACAATTAAATGTATTTATTTCAAATACCGTATAGTACCACGATAAATGTAGCAGCATAAATTGAGCAAACAGACCACAAAGAATACCATGCTTCCTTTATGTATGTCGATTTTCGTGAAACATTGCTTCATTAATTCCAGTGTATCGTCATTTAGTGAATGGAGCTAATTAATTATCGATTACTATGCAGACAGACAATTGAGTGTCGTGATAAAGAATATTATAAGGCATGTAACAGGTATAATAGTGACGTTTGAACGGTAACAGTCCAACTGAAAAATACGTTTCAATGTTTAACATTGAGGAGACATTTTAAGTTAAGAAGTTACTAGAGTACTATTCTGTACCCACATCTGTAGTCACGACCAATTACAACCAACAACTCGTTTCGTACTTCTCGAAAACTATCACGTTTCGTAATATTTAAACTCGTATTAGATCCAAAGATTGAAGGATCAAACTCAATCGGTAATAAGTTTAAGGCGATAATTTTTGTCGGTACTCCAGTAATGGCGTTTGGAGCTCTTTAATACAAGACTAATTTTATAACCTCGATATGAAATATGAAGATCGACACGGTAGCTCAATTGATAGAGCGACTGGACGGTGTTCCAGAGGTCGCTGGTTCGAATCTTTACCCGTTTATCGGTTTATTTTTAAATCTATATTTATTTACAATTTAAATAAGCTTAACATGGCTATACATATTTATGGATTATATTATATTATTTAAACAAATTCGTGTGTGCTTTTAGCATGCTAACAAAATGAATAAACTAATTGATAATAATGTATAATTTATTGTAGTATTTAATTCATACGGTTTATAGGAGGAATAATTAAAACAAGAAAACAAAGAATGTGCGCTCGTCTTTATACAATTTAAAGGAATTTGTAGACTGTTGTGGAACATGTACGAGTTTGTATATATGTATGTGTGTATGTATGTAAGTGTATATGTATGTATGTGTATATGTATTGGGGGATCTTGATTCAAACCAAACGGCCGGAGTCGAGTTGACATCCACTTACACAACATTCCCATTGTTATTTTTCCTAAACAAAGTTCATACTTTGTCATGGATGTTATGTCAATTTATTGTTTCCATTACAGTTACAGAACTTAAAACATCATCTGACACCACACGCCAAAATAAAATTTAAATATATATATAACAATACATAACCACATTAAAATCATTTATCGATATCAATAACTTGCAAAATAAATGAGCAGCAGGCCTACTTTATTAACTTCAATAAAGTTTTGATAAAAAGTTTTGATGTCATCCAAAATCATTCAATCTTTTAACATAGGAAACTTTATTAGCTCGTACCATGAAATGTGTTTGACATTTCAAATATCAACTTAACATTTTCATAAATAACATATGTATTGCCTCTAAATAATAATAAAAACATGCGAAATATATGATCGAAACTTATTTAGAACTGTGTACCTTCATGTATCAAAGTCTTTATTATAATGAAAATGATTCCTAACCTCCAAAAGAGTCTGAAATGGGTCTCAACCTTAAAAAATCCTCAAACTATTCCGGCTCATTCTCCAAGCGGTCCAATCTCACCAGCGCGACCGTAACGAACGCAGGAATGCGACTAAAAAATCCACAGCCTCATTCCCTTAATACATCTTTCTATTGTGAGGTTTGTATTTCATTGTTTGTTATGACATCAAGTTGAAGATTTGAATTAGGACAAAATTGTTATATTATTACTTATATTCATAAGTCTGATATTTGTATGCTACTAACGATATATAGTTTGTATTCAAAAACTTCAAACTTTCTTCCCGAAAGTTTAGTTTAGATTTTAATATAAAAACTGCTACTGTACTTTCGAAAACATGTTAGATGATAGAAATAATACTTTTTACTTAATACTTTTTTCTTAAAAAGATCCAGTTTTTTGTTTTGTTTTGTTTGTTTCTGAGTATTTCTATTAAGTTGAAAGCCCGTTATTCAATTACACCATCGTACTTTTATATACAAATAATCAAAGAAACAAGACTTTGAAACAAAGATTGTTAAATCTTTTTAAAATATCGATGGCGAAGTATTGCGCAGACAATTGACAAAACAGGGAATGTTTAGCAACAATCGCCTTCGGTGTTATAAAATCTTGAAAAGCCGAAGTGTACACATTGCACACATTGAAAACATTGCACACATCGCCAGACCATACGAAGAACTACTAGTGTCTAGTGACAGCGGAGCTGATAACTTATACCGAGAACAATAGCGTATATTGAATCTGATACTCGTCAAGTTCCTTGTACGGCCATCTACTCGCTTCTTCCACGAAGGATCACATTCAACCTTAACGACCTGATAAGGTGACAGCCTCGCCATGGGATTGCAGTTAGATATCACTAAACAACATTTTCACATATATTATAGCTATAGCTTAGCTAGATAGAGGCGTTCAACAGGTACTTACAATGTCACAAATCTACATTCGGGCTCCAGTTACAGCCATGTTTTTAATTCCTCGAGATATCAATGTGCAACGTCTCGTTTAATAATGTAAATATTTTACCAATGCTTTAAAAACAAAATTTATATATCATTTGCTTTCAAACCAGTACGTATTTTTGAAACTCATCAACTGTTTCATGACTGGATATAACTACGTAATATTAATTAATTTCATCAATAACACGTAACTCTTCAGGATGTACATAATATTGCATGAACTAAAACTTTTAACATCCTGAGTAGTTTTTGATTGAATTTTGTGGCGTTGACGTTGGATATGCATTAAATCATTTCTAGGGGTGGAAAACAAACACGCGTCTTTATATATATGTATAAGTGTATGGAGCACATGAAGGAATACTTTTCAATCTAATAAACATCCCGTCAGTTTGTTTGTTTGTTTTAAAACTATTTGAATAATAAATCACTTAGGGTTCCTCCTCCTCTTACTCCCAGATAATGAGAGTAGATAATGTCGAACAAACAGATAATCATATACTATATAATAAACATTTATATATTATATTATAAATTCTCTTTCCAAAACACTAGAATATCGTTTATTAGGTATAAAATCAAAACTTTAAATCATAATTTTAACCACCTTTAAAATAATGAATTCCATTTCGTTTAATTGCAGACTGTCAAGGGTTATATAGACAAGACGTGTCTGTTAGATCCGAGTCGCCTGATGAAGTCTTTAAAATAAACCTCTCCACCGAAATCGAGTTGAACGAACTGCTATCAGATTTTTAAAATCAGTTCGAAGTATCCTTAAACTTCTGAAACTTTGCGAACCTTTTACGTATGATAGATCAATAAGTTGCTTTTAAACTGATTTAAGTATCAAACAAAAGCGACTTAATCGTTTATTATTAAGTCGAAGAATAATTTTAATTTATTTTATATTGTTTCATAAGTGTGAAGGTTAAGAAAAGTGAACCTATTGCGAATGTGAAAATGTGCGCGCGCGCAGCCCACGCCACGTGTAGTATACAAGGTGCTCTCCTTATAAGGACCGTTTGTATAAAATGATATATAATAGATACTTACATTATTATCTTTACTAATTTACTGCCTATACTGAAATTGATTTTATTTTTAACAAAAAGTAAAACAAATAATGTCGTATGATTTATTAATACACCGATTATACCAATTTCAATGTCCTTACTGTGAGTTGCTCACCAAATAACCATGAAGGAAGTTACAGGTAAACATTTTTATCATTAAATGAAAGTTTTTTTCAAATTTTGAAACTTGATATCCGCTACAGAATATACTGCGTACAGCATGCACACACACACCGCCACATCGCCACATAAACGTACAAACACACTGTTTAAAAAAAATGAACTTCGTAAAATTTACAATGAAGAACTACTCTGTCTTGATACTTTAATCTCGAATTAAGTTATTATTATATAAAATTATATTATTTTGCTTAAAAACATATATTTACGTAAATTTAATGTAAATTATTATATAAATAAATAAGTTATAATTATTTCTTTTTTCAGGTAAGACTTTTCACTTTCTTTAACTGGTGTTAAAGGTTAATAAAAAGAACATCAGGTATACAAACAAGATTACTATATTTTAATATTAAAGGTAATAATAAAATATTTTTTGAAAAAATGCTAAACCCAAAATGGATCAAAATTTAGTGGACCGCATAAGACCACCTCACGAAAAACATCGGTCACCCAATACTCTGACAGATGCTGTGCGCTGCTCTGAAAAAATAAAAAGTATTTTCTAAATTCATAATAAAAACTGCTCCAACACATGTTGCGAATATAAAGGATATCCGAACTTTTCCTGTAATTACTTTTTTCTATTTATTTTGTTTTTAAATATCAACTGTGAGTTACGAGAATATAGAAAAATGGTTTGAATAAAACAAAATGGTTCACAAAATTTTTACCAACAAAAAAAGGGTAGATCCCGGCTACTGACGCTAGCATGGTATCTAAGATGATGAAACTTTGCGTATCTAAAGGTGACCTTTACACTGCTGACAAGGAATAAGGTCAGATTTCAACAGTCTTTTAACAGTAAATGTGACCCTAAAAGAAATCACTTCAGAATGAATGTTCTAATATGATAACATACATACGTCATTGATACTTGGTGCTTATAAGTCAGCAGTCGATAGCAGATAGTCTGAACAACGGTCTAACGTCCAAGCCTCGATCTTCTAGCTATCATCAAGGAACTAATAAATATACATAAAAATATAAACGAAAATATTTAGTAAATGAGCGTTTTAAAATTAAATATTTTATCATTTTCGTTGAATCAATTATATCATTTAGGTTTTGTTAAACTTACATACTTAGATATACGATGTTAAACTTTCAATGGTAAGAGTGTCTTACAACTTACAGTATACGCCTCGCAGTGCGCAGGCGCAGAACAGGTTCCATGCAAATAAAACAAGTAATGATTATGTTCATTTTATTTAGGTCTTATTTTAACGAGCACCAAGCATGTTCATTTGAAGAGAACACGTGAGCGTCCCGGGCGAGGGTCCAGGGTCCAGGTACTTTAAAGTATTACGTACATCTTATTCACTAAAACGACGATCAAATACGATAGTATTTAAATAACCGTTTTAATTGATTTGCCGAAATTTTTATGTCACCGCTTCAGTATATTTACGAAAACTATCGGTCAAATATAATAATATTAAAAATTCGCAGTAAAGATGCATGTATATTACGATTATTTCTCACAAAATATGTTTCTCAACTAAACTACATGAAACATACGCTCTCTGTGAAAATGAAATAAGTGTACCAAATATTTAAATATTGTACATATTACATAATAAAAAAAAGATTAAATGGAATTCGTGTCACTTCGCTCTCATAATTCTGTTTGAACTGAGTGATGTCATATTATTATTCAAAAATTCGGTGAATTTAACAGTAAAATATGAAAGAATGTAAAAGGGAAAATATTATATTAGATTAGCGTCAGTTAGAAAAGGTATTAGAGATAATGACATTTCATAGTTCGTGTTTTATAGTATTTTTATAAGCGTTTATATTAAAGAAGAAGACACCTTGTGACAATACATTATACTGACTTCACTAGCTCATTCACCGAGGTCATTTCATGATAAGGGGGCTAAGTTGTATACAATCTAGAAACTATTTAGTGTGACCTTTTTCCTTGTCACTAACGCACCTGTCATATCGGGTGATTCCTCATATCTTGTAATTTTTCAAGTGTATCTCATATTCTTAAAAATGTTGTTATTAATAACACAAAGAAATAAAGTCTTTGCTTATTTTCATAAAATAAAATCAAATTTCAAAACACAGAGCCACTGCAATAAACGGGTAAATAAACGAATTGACTGTATTGGTATATGGTTAAGGCACTTAAAGTTAATTGACACTTGGGCTTGATGAGAGAGAAAAAAAAAATATTACTCGTTTCATATAAATTAAATAAACGCGAGATATTAAACCGTTGCCGTAGCGTGATAAAAAACACTAAACGTATAACATAACTTATAAAATTGTTATATAGTTTAATATGTATTATTTTTAGCGCTAATTAAATACTGCATTTAAACTATTTTAACTATGTCGCTATAACCTTCGTAGATCGTTAACGATTAACGCTCGCTAATATTAAATAATTGTATTATCAAAATAAAATTCTTAACTATTGAAATTGATAAAATGTTATTATCTGGATAAATGGGAATAAGTAATATACACATGTATACAAAATTTACTGTAGTAAATAATGACAAAAGTGTTACAACATAGAAATAATGTATTTATTAAATAGTTTGTTGTGTCGTCCGAGTGAAGGTGTCTGAGTAGGGATCTGTGGTAATTAAATAAAAGACATACGGGTCACGATAACCAGTGCGTGATCAGTGCCAGTGCGACCAGATGCCGGTCCCCTGATCTCCGAGACCGCCTGCCATTGTGTTGAAAAATCAAAAACTTTAATTCTTTTTAATAACAGACGATAATAATTACTACAGATATAGTTTATAAAACAATTTAGTATAATTTTATCATTCAGTAAGTCAGATCAGCATTGGCTTACTCCGGTCACAGCGCTTTCAACAATACCAAATATCTATTTATAACAAATACATACATAGTATCTAATAAATTAATAATTATGTCGTAAGTAACTTTATACTGCAGTAAGGGGTTTGGCCGTTTAATGATATCACTTATTAAATGATCTGAAATAATTTAGAAACACTCTTTACTACATATTACATTAACAAAACTATAAAAAAATATATTTTTTTTTATAATATTCATCTACTGTCGTCTGTCTGTAATTCCTGACTCATTCTACTCAATTGTCGTAAACGGAATGTCATTTAATATTAAGGGTTTATATTCTATGATATTTAGTACTTTTACGAGTCGTATAGTTGCCGCGGACCATCAACTTATTAAAGTTCAATTTACACTTCGATAGAGCTGGGCAAAAGAAAACAATTTAAAGATGGATAATATATACATTCACTGTTTTTGAAGCACGGCCATAATAATAAAGAATTATTATCGTAAAAATAGCAGTTCCCAATGTCACATGACTGGAACCGAAATTTCAATTAAGATTTGGGTCGTTAAGATGGAGGTGGCGCAGCTTCACGTGTCAACGGCCGATGCGTCCGCGCGACGCAACTTTACGCATCACTTAGTAATTATTCGATCAGAGATGCAGAGCCCTAAGCCTGTAACTCTATAGTATTTCTCAAATTACAATTTTAAAATCGCGTGGCAAATCCATACGAGAAGGAAATCATCCCTGTCCTGACTTTAAACAATTTTAATATGATATTTTTGACCAGAGTAACCGCAGTGCAGCAGTTACTTCTTTTTATTGAAATATAATATTACTGTACTGAGAGTAATTGCATGTTGAAAAAATAAATAAATAAGATATTGACGTTACTTCCGCGAAAAATGCGCTCAACGCTTCATACTTAAAGTAACTTGTAACCGATAAATATCATCGTATTTTGTTTGAAATACCTACATTCTTATTTCTTAAGCAATGTTTTGATGAAGGATTTCGATTTCGTGTAGTCAGTAAAGATATCAAATATATATATATTGTTTCTATGTGGTTTTCACCTCTTGTTCACATTTATTCACCAAAACTCTTTAAATCATTGCTCCAAAGTTATACAATAATACAGTTCACCGCTGAGCAGAAATGTCAAGCCGAGAATTTAAGACTAACATTTCTTAGAAATTCACAATATCAATAAAAAAGTACAAGAATTTCTTGGAGATGACTTTCTAACCTATAGATAGTTTAACTTAAATCCGAAATATACATATTTGTTATGAATAAATAAACTGACTTATAAATTAAGACAACTTCTTGACGTTACAGACAAAGACATATTCTAAGTAGGTACTGATTACCTCCACTGGGAACTATAAAGGAATGATTCCTCCACCTCAAGGAACTTGATAAATAGAAGGTAAATGCCATACAAAAAATTAATACATTTATATAAATGTAGAGGTTTTTTAATGCAAACGCTATACATTTTCTTAACTAGCGTTTCTTTTTAGTCCTAACATTATTTAGACACTACAACTTAGTTCATTTTTTTTTACCTCAATATAAATTCCTTGTCATAACGTTAGTTCTTATCTTATATACTATTTACTTACGACTTATTTTATCAAGAGACTTCGCCTACAGTACATAAGATAGTATATTTCTTAATAAATTATGTTTATGCTAACTTCTTATCTTAAGTTTCGAAGAAATTAAGTTCCTAAGTTCATTTTGTTGTTTATAATTTAATGTTTTCACTTTTGTATAATTGAATCGTAGATATCTAGTATTGGGCTTAACCAAGCGATTAAACGCCTATGTTTTTATGTTAAACCAAATATTAAATAATAATTAATTTTCTGAAGTCTGACAAACAGCAGTGATTTTTTTTCCAATATATTGACAAGAAAAGTTTATTTCTATTGATTTGTTACTCGCAACTTCATCAGTACGGTTACTCGAAGTAAAAAGACACCACGATACAGTGCACTGATTGACAGCAGATAAAAAGACAAAACAGGCAAAATCAACGAAATCTATTGTTTAGAGATCTGTATTATATACATAGTAACCAGACTTTGAAAAATATGTATGGATTTGACCTTATTACTATTTTATTTTATGTATATTTTATGTTTTTTTCAATTATGTATTTTCAATACATAAAATCAGTTTCGGGAAAGGTAAGATTTCCTAGTGCCCATATACAAGTAGCGCCATCTATGCTATCACTGACAAACTTTTATATCTTACGCCATCTAGTGTAGAATAGTGTAAGCTCGTGAGGAAACTCCGTTTTAACCTACAATACTGTAGTTTGGTCCCAGAGGGCGCTGTCATACACCAAATAACTTGCAGGAAGCGCCAGTAGATGGTATGAGTAGTTAGTATTCAAATTAACTACATTATGATTTATAAATGTATCAGTTTCTTAAATTCTTGTATTTTAACTAATGAATTACATTTATTTATTGGGATACGTAACAGTATTATTGATGGAATAAGTAAAGATAATTTAATTTTAAAAATATCAAATCTATGAATGACAACGTTGTTGTCGATTGCTTTAAATATACAATTGCCCTATTTATTCAATATCTTGAAAAAAAAAAGTGTAGTGCGTTGTATATTTTTATCTGCAGTAACTTTTTATGAACAACTTAATAGATATATATATATATATGTGGTACGTCGAAATGAAAGGTACCGCTCGAATCTCAATGACGTCATCACCGCTCTGCTGCCTCATAAGGCACGAAGCTATTGGCTCTGTTTACCTACAACGTTGATTTAATAATATTAATCCTATCTCGCCATATATGGTTACCTTAGCTATAGAAATAATTTATAGACTATATCCATTTCTTATAGGTATCTATAATAGCTTAAGGAACAATTACTTAAGTTGTTATTTTTAGAAATGTCGTAGGTATCTATAAAATAAGTATAACATCACTGGATCATTATTTTAAATTGTATGAAATTTACAAATAATATAGTAATAAATTATACATAAGAATACAACCCCAGGAATATAAATTGTTAAGCTTAAATAGTCGACTAAATCGTCGCAATCCGCTCTACTACAAATCAACAAATTTCCTAAACCCAAAGCGGGCGCAAACTACGCGGGTACAAACTACCAAGAAACATTCAGAGAAACAAGGAAGGCAAAACCACATGTAGCTCACGCAGCCTCCGAGTGGTGGTGGTAACATAGGAATGCCATAGCTCAGAAGTACTGCCTTAACGGTACGCGGGAGAGAGACGCACGTATGCAATAGAGAGGAAAGGAATACCGACATGGTTGAACGACCGATCAAATAAGTTTTGTACGGGCTATCGTATACCACGTAGGTTTCTTCTAAACGTGTCGAGGGCTCATGGCGCACTATAATCCGATTTCCAAGATGGCGGTCGCAAGTTTCACTCCAGAGCAATGGGTTTGGCGGCAAAAGTTGACGGCTATGTTTGAAATTATAATAAACTCTTATTTGTTTTGACTCTGAAAACGTTTTCATATATATATAACGTTGGTTGTAATGTGTGGCAAATGATTGGCTAAAATTACTCTTTAAAATAAATCGTTTGTTAAATATTACTTCTAAAAACACAGAAATAAAAATATTAACATTTGTATACTTCCTATACCTATATTATGTCTATTTTTGGGAAAAAGATTATAGCTTAAAATAATATAACAATATCAATTATTATTGCAGTGAGACAATTCCTAATAGGAAAACTACACAAAGGTGCTGTCTCTTGCAAATGTGACATATGTACTCGTAATTCGCTGGCGTCCTATTATTTGAATGACTTTTTTTGCCTTCAAACTTATAAATTCATAATAACTTTTCAACTTACCTGGAAATGTAAAGATTGTGTGACAAGAATATTTCTTTAAACAAATTGTACTAAAGTGTAGTTTTTTAAACCGGTGGTCTTGACCACAAGCTCACAGCTTTCACCTGACGTTGAAGTCGCTTTATTTATGATATTATGAAGGTTTATATTTTAATGTAAAGTGCAGATTATTACAAGCCGCATGTAATTAAAGACAATATTTTTATATATTTTCCCGGTATTTACAACTAGTTTTTCTACATATACCCCGGCTAAATACTGTAAGTGTCCTTAAGAGATCACCTTGTGTAGGCTTTGATCGCAATCATTGCACAATGAGGTCATCAACACAGCTCCAAAGGGCTCTTAATATTATCTCATACTAATGTTTGTGTTGTTAATCTATCACCCATCATTCTTTTATCGCCAAGTCCGTACGCAATAGTACTATATAATTTCAATAGCTCGTTTTATAATAAGTAGATTATCTTTCTTATCCCTATCAGTCACACTTAGGTAAATATATTATACATTGTAGAAGTTTTCAACATTATCAATCTATATTCAAATTAGAAAGTCAAAAAATAAGTTGAGCCAAAAAAAATGAAAGGTATGATATAAGTACCTCAGAGCGTGCGCGACCTTCACACAGCTCTGAGGCCGGAACGAGATGGATTAAAAAATAACAAAAACCTAAATACGTGCGTGAGGGTGTAGGGCGCAACCGACATAGTCTTAACAACAATTAGATCTATCATTAATACTTAAATACAAGGATTTCGACGTGAATATATATTATCCTGAACTAAGACTACTAATCTGACACAGCTGACTTTTGTTTTTTTTTATGACAACATCTGAGCAACGAACAAAAGAACCAATTAATAGCAATCAACATGTTTTTCTTAAAGTAATATCTATCCCCAATGAAGACGAGAGGATATATGTATACGAAGGAGAGTTGAAAAATGTATATTTAAATTAATCGATATTTTATCAACCGTCGGATCACTTCATCGTTACTTTATCATACATCGACTCAGAATAATCGATAAAGTGTATTTACACGTTACTAATCATATATTTTTATTCGTTATATTGATATGTAAAACATATAAGTAATTAGTTTGACCTCGTTCTTAAATATTATTGTTCATTTATTGGGATACCATGCCCTTGTTATCCTTGGAGTCTTTATCTGTAAATTAAAAGTAGTATAAATCTGTGTTCTTATATAGAAGTGGATTGAAAGGTCGGTGGTCTGCGCAGTACTACGTAACCAGTTCTCAGCACAGGTATGTATACTCGTATTGTATAGCACTGTATTCTACACTGCAGTTTGTGTATGCAACATTCCTTAAGAATTGTTTTTGTTGTCTTTGAGAAAAGATGAGTTGTTGGATAACTTATGAACATTTGTGGAAACACGATGTGCGAAGAAAATATTATAATTTGATAAATAATTTAGAAACCTTAAAGGTCCCTGGCATACAATTATTAAAAAACACTCATGATTTAATTTTTTTTAATTATTTAATTGAAATTACTGAAAATCAAAAGAGTTTGCATGTCTCATCAGATGAAAATAATGTATAAAGTAAGAAGTGGTATTGAGCCACTTTTAGAGTACCTATCTACCTAGCTTAATCACTCACTGACCCCAAGACAATCTATGGTCTATGGACCTCAGGAATGTTACTAGTAAATTAGAAACACAAATATGCCTGTGTTTTAGAGCTAGAGTCCTAATTGAAGCATTATAACGAGGCTGCCTCGACACAGCCACTTCGTTCCTAATAGACGCTACGTGGATCAAAATGCAGAATTACAAAAAATATACACGATAACTTTTAATTGCACCGGGTTGGTGCAATTAAAAGTTATCGTGTAATGTGTAAATTCCATATCATAACAAATGATATGGAATACATTATGAAAAACTGTAAGTTGCAATAAACTTTATTAGAATAAAATCTCCCAATTTAACGAAGTAAATATAGGTAACATCGTGTGTTTAACTTCAAGATGATATTCAGTAACAAATAGGATCGCACTTGAGTTGGAGAGCAATGCGATGGCGCGATAGTGCCGCTCACGACGTCGCTCCACGACCGCGCTATCTGCGCACGCGCAGCCCAGTGCGTCCTTTTGTAATTACAGTGGGTACAACCTTTTGTACAAGATTACATTTTCATTTATTACTTATTGCTTTTAGTTTGGCATTAATTTTGAATATTTTTTTTAATGAAATATTTGTAACATAATAAGTAAATAATACAAGCATTATGTATCCACAACCCCTCTTAAAATCAATACAATTACTAACGGCATTGAAGCAGCAGACGATGATGACAATATCAATTTCTCAGAAGCAAGAGATAAAGAATATATTATTTCTAGTCCAGACTCGTAACTATTTACTTGCTTGACTTTTTATGTAAATGAATTAAAGCATACTTTACGTTATTTTTATCAGCGTGTAAATATTCGGGTATCGCGTCGCCGATGCAAATACTAAATACCTATTTTAAATATTGTTTGTGTTTTATAGAGCTATTTGATTTTTGATGCGTAAATACTAATTAGTAGATTTTGTGTCTTTATTGTTTAAAAATGTATAGTTTTACCTTAGGATTTAATTTATAAATTAGTGGCTTTAACTACTTCTGAGATTGGATGTTGATATATAATGAAATATATAATGATCATTATAATGATCATTATAACAAATGGCTATAAAATTAAAGCATGCTGCACATATTTGCGCTCCTACTCGTGTGTTCTAGCTTTATTGGCCTTATCTAAGCAAACGGCTAAATTTGTGTTTGTACGGAGTTATTTGGTGTATGTTTTGAGATAAAGCAATGGTCGTCGCACATCGATACCAAGATAAAACAGCGTCTTTGGTTGTCCTAGAATAATTATAACATCGAAATCATTGTAGTAAATAATTCTTTCTGAATAATAATATGTACACGAAATAAATGATAAGGTTACGGGTCAGATTAAACAATGGCATAAAACAGTAAATATGTTTACTGTAAGTTGAGTTGTTTAGTTGGCCGCGTGTGCCAAAACCAAAACATAGCTACAGATTTTCGGACGTCAATTTTAATACTTGTTGGAATTAAATTTTCATAACTTAACAAGTTTGCTCACGGCGTCTCTTGGGATCGCCGATAGCTTCGAAGATAAGATAAGAATGTAATTTGGTTTAACTTATTTACAAATGATGTGGCGCTATTGAGGTAATGCTGACAAATAAACATTGAGCCCGGTGTATGTCGATAACATTTCTTGTGAGTATCATTCGGCTTCCAAAAACGTCCAATGTACTATAAACAAATTGTTGTATATAAATCCTTCTGTTAACTTCAGTCGGGTCGAGCTACCAGACCTAACAATTAATGTTAAATATTTTTAAATAAATTATCATTTGAGTTGTTATTATCGAAGTATTGAGGAAAATAACCGACGCAGATTGAATTAACTGAGAATTGCATTTATAATAGACATTGAGAAGACAAATAACTTCTACCGTAGAAAAAAAAAATATAAATAAATTAAATATCCCTAATCTGAATTTATTGAAATGCCGTTTATTGTTAAGATATATTTGTTATTTTTTAGTATATTTGTGCCTCGAACGAGCATTACATTAATTTTATATTGAAGTTAGGCGGGAAGTTTATTAGATCGATAAATTTATTTTAGGAAATGAAAAACAAATATATTCTGTATCTTTTCACTTTTATTATCTTTGTTATGTTGAACTGACACCAAACAATCTGTTAATTATCTTTAATTATTAATTATAAAATCATTAAACGAAATCATTTCATCTATTTTAGGAGCATCTCGAAGTCATAATACCAACTCACACATATTAGCGTCCACGCATAAACACTGGTGACTGGAGGCTAATAAGCTAAGTGTTACACAACGCATTCCTGCGACCAGAGGTACCAACTATTGCACACAGACAGATTGGCCGACATCGACTTGTCCCGCAGCTTGCTTATATCGTAAATCTAACTGCAATATTATAGTAATAATATATCAACTAATTTAATGGCAATATATTTTCAGTTAAGTTTGATATTACTGCTTACTAAGCAACCGATTTACGTAAATAAGTAGATATTCAGGTCACGGGTTAAATCACGAAATATCATTAATATCGAGGTCTTGTTCTCTTTTAAATATTGTCAATACCACATTCAATATTTTTTTGATCAGAGTGTTATTTTTTCCATTTTATAACTGAAAGTTTTAGCTTCGGTCGAACCTGAGACTCCATTTAATGCAAGCAGACACCTCGCTGCTATGACCTAGACGTTTCAGTCTTAGTTAAACAGAGAAATAAAGCATTTCAATTGTTTGCAAGACATTTTGTGATTTGTAAATCGATACAATTTATCTATAGCACTCCGTAGAAGAAAGAATTATTTAAATAATAAATACCTAAATAGTAAATATCTTTTAAAACATTAAATAAGTTGTATTTATAAGTAGTGGACCCGACAGGCGTTGTCTTTTCGTGACAGTGAAATTGAAGTTGGTAATTAATATTTATAAAAAAAATACTTATAATTCCGATAGATTCATCTGCTTAAGATATTTTATCAATAGCGTATTTTATCAATCTCTCCAACTGTCAAATGTCTGACAGTTATGACAAAAGCAATAAAGTTGATGTGTTCGTTATGTAATTTTATTTTAAAATTTTCGTTAAACTTTCTTATTTTTTTTATTTCATAATAAACGCAATGAAAAATAATAAGAGGAAACCGTTTTCACGTTTATCGCATACAGAGAGATTATTTTTAATATATATGTATATGTTTCATTAAAATCAATCCAACAGTTTTTGCGTTAAAGCCGGACAAAAGACAGACGGACAAAAATTTGAAAATGTTTTCTTTTGGCTTGTGTTTCTTGTAAACCCCTAGAGGTATTTTCTTTTAGTTTTTGTTCAATGTACAGTATTGAACTTACTACAGTTTTATTATATGTATAGATTACGACAGTAGTTTTTATAATTTATGTTTCTTTATTTGTAGTCTAAATGTAGTACACGTTTAGATTACAAATAAAGCTACAACTAGACGTAAACATTCATTCGAGGAACCTCTTAAAGGTTTACCAGCTTAACACAGGAACCCATCTCTTTGAATTTAATATACAAATATAGAAATTTTATACAAGTATTCATTGTAAATAAATTGTGTTTTGGATGCTAGTTGTAAAAATAATAACTCATTCTTTATTTTTATATTTAACAAGTTTAAGTGTTGTTGTTTTTACTTGTTCATTAGAAAATACATTTACTACATATTTGTAAATGTATGTACTTTGGAGTAGTCTTGTTGTCTTGAGGTGTTATGTTTTTTTGTAGGCATATTAATTTATAAAACAAATCTGCTTTAAGATATACAATAAATAAAATCATCTCGTCATCATCATCATCATTTTAATAAATTTATTATCAAAAATTCGTACTACTAGTACATTTTATCAAAACGTAGATAAAATGAAGCATTAAATTTTAAATACATATATAAACGGAATATTTAAATTATAACCTACATCATTAAAGATATTAAAGTCGACATATCAAATTTTAGGACTTGAATTTTTGGGGTATTTTATAATATGAGTGTGGGCGGCGCCGGCACAAGTCCCAGAATCTTGAATGCGGCCAATTTGAGGCACGCAAGGCTTTTAGCTCTTAACTGTCGTCCCTCAAACACATTCAAATGATATCTCGTAAACGTTCTTATTTCAAGTGACTTTCGTTTTATTTCATATCGATATCCCGTCCCTCGTATCTTTTATTATTTATTTTGAGAAATGATCGACAAATCAATGAGTTAAATATGTATCGTTGTTGAAAATTTTCCTTTACGTCATTAAATATGTTTACTGGAAAATGTGACGTCGGTAAGAGCATATGTGGTATTAATAACGATTTACTTGTACGGGCAATATCAGTGTCAACGACATCGCCACTACCAATACCACTATCTACTATCTACAGTTAGCTCTATGTGGTATCGAACCCCGCCACCACCAGCCGCCTCTACAAATTACATTTAGGTCACTGCTTACAAATTTGGATTTAATTTAATTGAAGACGGCGGCTCGCGGGCGGACTAACAAACACACAATTAATCTTTTGTATAGTAACACAATATTTTAACTAGTGTTTTTGTTTGATATGTTGTTAGAGGAAGCAAAAACTTACGAATTAAAATTCAAAGCTATTATATACTTAGAAATCATTTATGTTTTATACTAGCATTCCATTGTACATTACTCCGTCAGTTGGATTCGATAGCAAAATGCATAAACACTTACTTCTTACGACAATGACCGATAAGAGTAAGATAAGCACTTTTAACTTTAATTTTCTTAGTGTGTAATTA
Source organism: Dircenna loreta (assembly GCA_963555665.1). Classification (NCBI taxonomy): domain Eukaryota; kingdom Metazoa; phylum Arthropoda; class Insecta; order Lepidoptera; family Nymphalidae; genus Dircenna; species Dircenna loreta. The sequence continues at coordinate 11,433,187 of OY743092.1, forward strand.
AAGCTAAAGCCAGAGAACTTAGCTTTACATATTTCTTGCTAAAAAACGTTAATATGTGTGATGTTGGTTACTTAATGGTTATAGCTATACTTAGATTCCATTTGAATAAAGGTATGAGAGCGCGTGTGTGCCGCGGGCGCGTCGTGCTGATCAGAATAATGCGAGTTTTCCTTTTGTTTAATCCCTAAAAGATTATAGTGACAGGAGCTCAGGCTATTCATGTTATCACAAATTTTATACCGCCATGATCTAGATTCTCTCACTGAAGCTCATGCCGGTTATATATTTATATTTCTTAGAATAAAATTACGACGTTATTGCTGACATATAAATTGGTACTTGGTATTTCCCTATTAATAAACATACAGGAAAAAACTTTGAGTTTTTTTAAAATATAAGCAGATATGTAAAGAGTTATTATATTATATTCTAAAAAGATTATTTTCTGTAATTTGTAGACATCGGTGTATCCATCATATTTCCTTAGAGATCTGATCTCATAGAAGTCGGCGCCCGCGCTTCTGAGAAACTCTTCTGCGCGGAGGCTGTGGTGTAGAGCGGGATGGCGTCATATGTAGATACGTGTGAAAGAGATATGACACTAAGTAGATAGCCTTCAAGCGTACACGTTATTTTTTTAAACATTGCCAACGTTATTTTTATAATAACCGTTTATATAATTCAAATACAATCATGTGACTTTATATTAATAACTACACTACCGATAGGTACTAGTCTTAATATAATAGGCTTTTAGTCCTCCTTTAACTTTATGTAACTGAAATTAATAGGTTTGTAAGTAATTTCTGTTTTATTTACACGTGAACTAGATATGTATGAGAATTCCAGACGCCTAATTAAGATAAAGAGTGACATAGCTAAGTATTACAGCATCCTTACGATAAGAACTCTTAAGCTGCAGTAACACACATCAAGCGTCTCATAATATCAAAATTTGGACACCGCTGCCACGACCCCGGTGGCGCTGACGTCATCACTGCCCACGCTGCAACCGCCTTCTCACACCAGAAACTAATACACTCCAAAATAGTACCTGTACTGAAAAATAGTTCTTATACATCATAATATTAAAGCATATAATCAATAGACCTTTACACATTATATTAACATCGAGGCACGCGTCGATTGCGACAGCCCGTAACTTTTGTTATATTTCCATTTTCCAAAGTATACAGTGTCCGTTAAGCGAATTTATAACATATAGTCTCTAGTTAAAGATACTAATTCCTTGCGTAAATCAATAATTACGAGAGGATCACAGCTACGAAGACAGCCTACGTGATATTAGGCAATTATATATAACATTACTGAGTTGTGGAGGTTCTTTATATCACTAATATCGTATGTGGCTAATAGTAATCGTTTTTGGTAGTGTTATATGACATTGCAAAGGCCAGTTGTAGGTGGTTTTGTTTAATATGAAAGGCTGTTTTGGCGCGGGGGCAGCGTCTCCATACTCCACTAGTGACAGACGTTGATTTATAAAAGTTACTTTGCGTGCATGCAAAAGGTTAATACGTCTTAATATTAAACAATAAACAATTGATAATTTAAAAATGTAGCAAATGTAACGTCGACTGACCCACAGTGGGGTCATTTTACCAGCTCAGGGATAATTGATCTCAGAAAAGATAAAAAGCACTGCTTTTTGCCACTTTAACTCAATTATAAAGAAAACATATAATAAGTGCCGATATAAAGAAGTGACTTCCTCCTACTCTTCTTTTGGAAAGTACACTCGAACCTTGTTTGTGGAAGTGCCAACACGGCACGCGCCAGCCCACGTGCTCTGAAGTGTGGCCTCGCCTGACCCCCGCCTGACCCCCGCCTGACCCCCCCTGACCCCCTCCAACGGAGCACCAATGAGATGATATATTATCAACTTAATCACAAATCACCAATATGTTTTAAATATTTCACGTCTATGATAAAACTTTATGTCGGCATTATTTTTAAATACCACCATATTATGCCTTTTACTATTACATAAATGTTAAAATATTCAGAAAAAATCAAAACATATCTTATTTTAGTTTTATAGAACATGGTTATTTGAGAAATATTTGTGCTTCTCATATTATATTCTTATCAGGTGGAAAAATCCAGGTTTCGCTTGCAAATTATACGACTCACAAAGACGCGCTTGTTCAGAGGCGTCCTTGTAGTTGTATGTATGTATGTAGGATGTGGGTACGACAAACAGACCTGAAGGTCGGCAAATAATATTTTATCGATGCGATAATATTGTTCCTTGACGACGACACAAATATAAAGCGCATATGTCTTCAAAAATACGTTTCAATACTTATATGTGTTTAGGGGTCTCTTTGTTTCAAATCTTCCGGTGTTTTCTGATAATATTATAAGGCATTTTGGAGCCCTATCATTATCACCGTTTTACTTTAGCCACATGGAAGCTTTTTTCAATATATATTGAATATATTTATATATTATTCAATATATTTATCGACCTCACATGGATCAGTAAGTTGTAAAAATATTCAAAAGCAGGTCACCAGATCTCCAATCGATCTATCAACGTTGTAATTTTGACTGCACGGACGCTGAAGCCCAGCGACACCCGACTTAAAACGCACGTTTACATAATGATACAGCTTCATCTTCTTGCATCAGGGTCGTTTCGAGATGGTACGAGGTCGACACTTTTGATTTGAATCGTAGGTGGCGCCTACGTCTATCTTGTGAAAAAATGGCCAAATGGAATAGTAAATACTTATAATTTATTTATAAATGGCATCTATTCTGTACACATTAAGGTTCATTTCGTCGCCTACTGTGTAACGACGTCCCACGTTATACTATTTAAATGTTCAAGCGAAAGGCTCGTTTCGATTTATTGCATTAAATCTTTATCTTATCTCTCATCAGTTTATTAATTTCAACTTTCTTATTGATTATGTAAAACCAAACAAAAAAAAACAACTTTTACAATACATAAGTGCTGAAACAATTACGAGCCCACTTAAGTTTCCACAAAATATACCTAAAAATATTCTCCTGTATAAGTTCTAACTTTAATAATAAGTATACAATCTGATGTCTGTCTGGGTGCCTGGCGGGTAGAGTTGAATTCGCCCGTACGTGAGTGGGACCGACGCAGGGATATCTTAGCGCATGCGTACAAGTTCACAAGAGCCGAAAGTGTAAAACATGGTGTAAAGCCGCCTATCCGAGACGAATTACGGGGAATTTTAAAGACCAGTCGGACGAGTTTCGTATCTCCGATGCGTGCCTGAAGGCCTAAACGAGCTACACCGTGCCTCACTTAGCTGAGATACTTTATCCACAAATTTTCTCTCCATGTTCCCCAATTGTGTACTAAACGTTGTGGCTTTTTTCATTTAAGTATATATATCTTTTTTAAATCTATTGGCAAAGATCTCGTTTAGTTCAAACCAACTAAGGACTATTTATAAAACGGAGTCAACAACAATAACAAAAGATTATAGGTTAAATGAAGTAAATTTAAAACTTATATATTAACAAAAATGTCTCCTATCTCTGAATCTCAAGCGATAGGAATCTAATTTCAAGGATTAATTTTACGTCTTTAGGAGAACATAAAATAACCAAAAAGAATTATTTTAATATCTATTATAAATCTTTTAAAAAATATGACAACACTTCATGGCATTAACATATGTAAAAAGGATCGGACCGAGCGTCTTTATAACCGCAACACAAAAAAAAAACTTTCCAAAAACAAGCAAAAAGTTATGTTACAAAGTTTTTATTTAATAGAAATCCTTTTCAATAAATCTTAAATTTTTCCATTTACATGACAGAGGCCGGCATACGAATATCTTAAAGTTAAATATAACGCTAATGTCATGTTCCCGACTCGTAAAGTGTGGCGATTATAAATAAGATGCTCGTGCCCAAGCTTTTAGATAAACGTTAAGGGGTCTAACATATCGCTCCTGTGACCACACGGCCCGCTACACGACACGGACACCGGACCACTTGTTGAAAGTACGTTTAAGCTCTTCAATCATTAACGTCAACTAAATCGATTCGAGGTCTAAAACCCGTTTAATTAACATGCTCGATGATTCGCTAATGCTTATGCAAATTTATATTAATATTCGTCTTGGAATAGTCTTTTATGTATAAAAAGCTAACGGACATCCTATTCAAAATTCTGAACGCAGGTGATTTACAGCATTCATTCGTTCTCTGATTTCACGCTCGGCCCATACTCGTTTCAACCGTTCACGGGCCGTCCGCTCTTACGTTCCGATCGCGAATTGATGTATTATAGAGTACAATCAATATTCAGAGCCATTTAATAACTCAGTGGTGGTTTCTGACACTATTGCTAGTAATACTGGAGCGTTGTCATGGTTCTCATGTGTTAATTGTGGAGGCACGCGCAGGGCTCCGGTGGCCTCGCTGGGAGTTCTTACTGTGCGTCTCTAATTAGTATTCACTCGTAACATGCTCTAAACATAATGTAGGACGTGACGTTTTTGGACGATACACTTTTAAATACTCTGGAATATATTATATATTATATAATATGTAATAGGAGATAAATTTCATGGTCAATGAGCACTATTATACTCTAGCATTTGCCCGAAGCTTGGTCGCCTCATTAAAGTATCTCGTGTAAAAAAATACTCCGCAGCATATTCACTACACTAATAATTCACGACACAGGTCACTAATTTCGAGCAAGAAACACCGATAGATGTCTAGCCTAAAAAGAAAAGCAAACTAAGCCCGGCGTGGCGCTGGTCTTCGAACATGGCTTACCAGATCGTTTACAACCTGTTTACAAAGCGGTCTTTACTTTTTTTACATTAACAGCGTTATCTCTTTGTAGAAGTGCCCTCTGACAATTTTAAAAGACCCGACGAATGAGAGATCGTGATTCTTTTCTTTTTACTTCTACCTGGGACAGCGACTCGCCGACCCGCGTCTCCTAATGGACTATGTTAAATTACTAATAATTAGTACATTAAAGAATCAGTATAAGAAAATAAAAGAACAACATTTAAGTTATTCCCATAAAGATCTTGTTTAATGCGCTGTTATATTTAAGACGTGTGTTGCCAACGTGGCTTATACCTACTACTATAATACTACTATTATAAAAATGTAGCAACATTTCATATTTCAAGATGAATAACGGAAATCATTTGTAATTCACGCTAGTCACTTGCGATTGCTATTCGTTAACTGAACGGTGCCCTCTAGCACTTGCCCTGTATTGTTTCGTGTTATTTACATGCGTCAATGTTGTTCAGAACATTGAATATATTCATAAGTACTATTTGCATAATGCACCGTCAAATAACAGAAATATACACACACATACACACTGTACGATAAACACTTACAAAGGCAACATGGGAACAATCCCGTCGTAGCTATTTTGTATAGAATTGTATTATTATAAATTTAAATGTTAGCGTAACTAACTATTAGTTAGTAAAATGGTTGTTCTCTTATTTATATTCAAAGTCACCTTTGCCATTTAAAGGAATTGGTGAGAGTCGTACACGTCTTTAGTTACTTACTACGTACAGTACTTCAAAACAATCATCGCATTTATATTCAGTGTTACAACGAAACCGCCACTTATTTTATGTAAAACATCAAATACTTTATTCTTTTTAAACTACAAATATTTTTGTGCTCAACCGATGTGATCTGAATGTATATTTGGCGTCTTACGTTATACGTATATATTTTTTTAAAATGTCTTATTAGTATTTAGTAGCATGTAAATATTAAACATACGACCAAAAACTATATAAGATACAGTCTGATGTTGATGGATCTCTAACTATATATACTCAACTTGTGTATTACAAGCGCTAGAGGCAATATCACTACAGTTGATAAATTCTCGTAGTAGTGGTTGCCGTAGTAGTTGTTGCCGTAGTAGTAAGATTTAGTTTAGTTTAGTTTCTCCGACGGCAAGTATTCGGACTCCAGTCGCCTTCTCGCCGTCTCATCGCTTCTTGTCTTATACATATACTTTGAAGAGATCTCGTAATGATCGTTTGAAAGAGGGACTCATTTCAAACGTTAGCAACTTTAACCATATAGCTTAAGAATCTATCGGAGTTCACGAAAAAACTATTGTATTGATAAAAATAAATATAAATTGTTATAAACAAAGAGCTGGGATTCATCAAAAGCTAAAACATATTATTTCAGTGGTTTCAGTACTATTGACTCATTGATTTTAACAAAACGGTCTTTGTAAGACAGTTTATGATTTAAGACCAGCAGAGAATTGTGGTTTCACGTCACGATTAAATCACGCTTTGAACGAAAGGCTGTATATAGGTCTATCTGTTAAGATAACCATGTTTCGGGGATTACAGTTTGTTTTAAGATGTATCTTTGATTAATTTTCACTTATGTCTTTTTAATTTAGTTGTTCATATAACTTGAATCCTCAAAAGTGTGAGTTTTGACACTTAAAATTAATAGGTATATGTACTAAATATATTCCCTTTAGTGCCATTTTCGTAAGTAGAAAGTTAAGATCCAAAATGGTGTTATACAAGCAACTACCATATAATTATATATAAGTAGACAATAAAAACCCGTATATAAAGTTCTTAATAAAAGCCAGTGAAGGGATGCACCAGATTCCATAACAGTAAGATATTAACTTACATCGGCCACATTTTCGATAGAGCAGAGCGCATTTTAACACTAATTTCTAAGAGAACCCTCTTTTTCTTTCTTTTAGAGTGGTTGGTTTAAAATATTTCAAAATCAGGTACAACTTGCGAAAACATCTATGACGTAACTTAATATAAATAACACTATGATATAAGGAAAATAATAAATTAAACCAGTAAGTAATGAATGGATTTTTAGTTACTTAACTATATTTGTATACAAATATATTGCCTCTGGCTTTATATTTGTTACTTTAATAACCTACTGCTGTTATACTATTTTTTATAAAAAGCGATCGATTAATATAATTAAAACACAGTAAATAATTAATATTTCCTGCTACCGGAGTTCCCGCTACATAATTAGTAAACTGGAATCGTAACAAACTGCCTAACAAGCCATAAAACATGCGGATTATTGAAATAACGACAAAAAACGAAAAACAAAATGGCCGACATTACCTGCGCGAGCCAGGCTTTAAGTTTTTCGACTCAGGAGCGGCGCGGCGCTCGCCGGTAAACTGTTGTGTCTCAGGCACGAATAAGACAAAAGAGACTTTTATTGTTCTTTATTTTTTAATGCTGTCCACTTTATGCTTGTATACCTTGTGACAATAGGTTTTATTTGATTTTTCCCTGTTAGTCGGTTCAGACATTTTAAATATAAATATAAATAAATATGTTTATTCACTAAATCTGCCAATAAATCGTGAAAATAAGATATGAGGTATATCATAAACTTTTCAAACCTATAATTAACCTTTAATATATAATGGGACAAGACTTATCTTTTTTAAAACCCATCACTTAAACACGAGACAATAATTTTACACTAAAAAATGCTGCTCGTCCTAAAATAAGGCTCGCAATGCGATTCGCGCTTAGATTCTCTTCGGAATCTTCGAACGCAAAAAATATCTTTTGTGAAGACCGTGTGAATACAAGCCAGCCCTTTGTATAATGTATTGTGCTTGTGCTATGTTAAAAGTGCATCTGGCTGGATCATTATCATCGCAGAACTCTTCATCAACGACATCTTCGTTCAAATTTGCATTCACAATATTTTCATTTGCGTCTAGTTATCCAATAAATATTAATTTTTGATATACCCTATTGATATTTATTTAAAAAATAATGCTGAATTGAAAAATACGTCAAAACAATAATTCTCTAAATTCGTCTATTGGCCTCTCTGCCACAGATCTGAATAATGCGTGTGGTGCTCATATTAAACAGTTGATAGGTTTTAAATGGTGCTTTCGTTATTCATCGAAAAAGCCTGGGGCTAGGCGGATCATTCCTCGAATATTTGGCATTACCATGTGAATTGCTGGTCTCCAGGCGACATGGCAGTTCGCATTGTACTTAATTTGTTCAATTATCTTTTGTAAATCGTGCCTTTTTATAAACCGAAAACTTTTGGCTCTGCACTTGGCACACCACAGAAATTCGGACAAAAAAATATAGGCTAATTAAAAATACAAAGTTTACATAGAAACAACGGCGCGGTGCTGTCAATATAATTAAATTTACGTTTTTAGAGTTCCAAGCTTTCTATAGTTCATTCCAGTTGATTATATATAAATCAAGTGAGGAATATATATTTTTTAACAAACAAAAGGTATCCGATTAGATATCGATACTCGAAACGAGAATCGATCGATAGAGAGTGATTAATTGGAGGCCTCGTGTTCGCGCAGAGCAGCAGGGGCTGCAGATGCTTCAAATTTAATATTTAAAAAAGAATTATTTTTATTAATTATATAGAAAAACATTAATTTGAATCTTATCAATAAGAAATGACTGTTGAAAATGCCGGTGACGTAGCACTCATGGGCCATGATGGCCCAAAGTGAACCCGCGCAGTGGGACTCCGGTCTGAAGAATGTTTTTTTTTTACAAAACATTTATGATGCATCGTAATTATTAATAGCCTTAGTTTTGTATTAACGACCCAAATATATTTTTGATGTTTTTGAAGATGGCTAAGAATCTAACCCTTATTACCTTAGTATTTTCCTTTTAATAAATTATTTTAGAAATAACTTAAGTAAAGTGAATACACTCCAAGTACACTTAAACTGTAGTAGGATTAAAGCACTTAATAATAATCCCCATAGTGTTCTTTTAGATAATAAATTTGTAGAGCGGATTATTCAAGTAGGCTCTTCGTGGTGAAGCTGTACCACTACTCGGCTGCCTGCATTTATTAGTTGCTGACAATAATATTTAATTGAGACAGTAATGTTATAAAAATGTTTATGAATATCTGTAATAAAACCGCTAATGGGTAATCAATAAAATGCTTCGGCAGAATGTTATCTGACACGACGGTTCTTAACTGCCGAGCTGCCGGGCTGCCGGGCTGCCGCTGTACCTGCACAATGCCACAAATCAAAACGCCACTGGCAACACAAAGCACTCGAGTGGTTTGGACTCTTTTGTTGTTTGAAGTGTTGTCTGTGTGTGTAACTACACCGCTCGTTTACTTTTTACCAAAAATACCATGCCTTATTTTATTTAACATTATCTCTCTATTATATTTTAATATGAAATTAGTAATTAGTTTAGGAACTTCTACTTGTAAAAATAAATGAAAAGTATAAAAATGAAAAGTCTATGATAAAATAATTAAACTTTGAGTGTATTAATTTTTTATTAGGAGTCTTCAAATGCGCGGGCGCGACTTCGTGCCAGCGCGTCCTCCGTGGGCGCGACATTCTACATACTATTTTATACCTTCTAGTTATAGTAATAGGTATACTTTTAGAACAACCATTTTCATGTATACACAAGCTGTACTATAAGATATCCATCGTAAACAACAATGATAACTAAAAGATTATAGTTTAATATAACATATGTATGTATCTAAAAATATATCGTTTATTTTGGTTAATTTAATTAAATTCAGGATTTAACAAAATATAATTCCCGCTTGGCTTTGATTTGATGCGTGAGGCCAACGACAAGGCTTTACTGCAGACTAAACATTCGTTTCCAGCCTCATTAACCAATACAACAGTATTGATACCTTATACATTGTTAGGTAGCATAATTTCTATGAACTCTTATAGTCAAAACGAGCTATGTTCCCGAGACAGAGGCATTGAGTAGCCGCGTGGTGGGACTAGTTTGGTAGGTGTAGTACTTACTACTTTCGTAAAGAGTTCAACGCGCGCTCGCTATATTTTAAAAACATAAAACAAACAACTTTTTATAGTGAAAAACTATTAAAACATAACAAGATTCCTTTCTAAAAATAGTGAAATAATTTGGTGGCATTTATTCAGATTTAAACAATATTTTCAGGTTTAAACTCATTCGTAATTTTTTTTAAATCAAAATATTATCATTTCGAGTTTAATCTGGATGTAATCGCGTACGTATGTTCGGTAATATTGATCCCATAAAAAATATTATCTCTGTCGTACAGCGGCAGCATATTAATTGCTTCGGCTATTAGATCAGATCGCCACAGCTTCAACAACAAAAAGCGCTGAGGCCCAGCATCGCTCAGTTCTATTATTATTCGTATCAGCGTTAGCACGGGCTACAATGCCTACTTATTAAACTTTTGTTAGGTGTTTTTTTTCTGTCAGCACAGCGTAGCGACTTCGGCGCATACCTGCGTCCTTCTCCGCTTTACCTGTGCTTGTAAGAAGGTAGAACGCTATGTTACAGACCTATGCATGCATAGATCTGAAAATGTTACAACTATGTTTTAATTGAACTATTAATTAATCATTAAATATAAACTGTTTGGTCTTAAATATGATTAGGAAATGCAATATCAAATTCATGATTTTGTTCAAAAAAATTTCTTGAAAACAACTTACTGGTTTAGGATAGAAGTTATTAAGTTTATAAATCTTATTTTTTTTTATATTTTGAATAAGAATACCAGCGCATGTGCTTGATTAGAATTTAGATATTATATTTATTTAAAAACACGATCTCCTAATTAGCACTGATTATAGAAAATAATTTAAAACGATTCTAACCAATTGTAAGTCTATGGCTGCGCCCGCGCACGGTGAGATTTGAAAACCGGGCGGGCCAGTACACGATGGAAGTTGTGCGCGGACGGTTGTGCCGAGCGTGAGCCGTGGTCGCGAGTGATGTCGCAGCATGTTAGCTGGCCGGGCCTCCTTGTGGTGGCTGAGCGTGTGCGTGTGCGTGGCGGCGCTGGACGCGCGGCGCCTGCACAGCGACACCGCCAGGCACAAACACTCAGAGTTTGTGAAGGGAAAGAGTAAGTTTGGAACATCCTCCATTCATACTTATTGTGTCCAAGGAAATAACATCAACTAGCTTTTAGCTTTGTACTATAAGCAGTTTTCGCTCATATGGAAATGTTGAAAAAAAATTAAAGTGTTTGTGTATGAAACTGTCGATTATAAATTTGACGTAAATTAAAAAGCTGGTACCTCTAAACGGTGGCTTGTTATAAGATAAACAAAACTTATCTGAATTCAACAAATCCCGTTGTGTAGAGTCGTGAAAGCTACGCAGTGGCAGGGCCGAGCCTCAATAACCACCACACTGTTGCCTTTGAACCCGGCATTGTTTCTGAATACAATCACTCAGGTTTCTGGACCAGGTTTCCAAAAGGTTTTTAAAGAGAGCGTGGGTGCGTGTTATTAACGAGCTCGGGTATTACATGTCTTTACATATATGGTCATGTAACTTTGGAAGGCTTTAGTAGTCTTGGTAATCTTAAATGTTCTCATAGCTGATTATTATTAGCCTGGTTTTGTAATTGTTAAAAATATATTAAAAAATGTTCTATAAATAATCCAGTTCAGGTAACCTGTATTAGCTAAACACTTTCAAAATGAATACTTGAACCTTCGAAGTTAATGCAAGTACAATTTAATAGAGATATTCCTAAGTACGTAATTACTTATGAAGTCGCTTTCTTTCTATATTGGTAATGATGTATTTACATCTTAACAAAAAGTTCACAAGTCATTGATAATCTGCAATTGTAAGGCCCGGTCGAGTCATTTGTCGCAATATGTTTCATAAAATATACACATATTCAGGTAATATTCGTATAGTTTCTCTCCTCTGTCTAGTGAGCGTAAAAAAACAAGTTAATAGAAATTATAGGCTCATTTAAATACAAATATCCTCATCAAGAAGTGGTTTGAATGAGCTCGTTCACGGAATATTTGTTTTAACGGTTTGTAAGCTGAGGCTTATTCGTAGTGAAATACCAGCATACGAGTATTAGCGCGTAGCTCTAAGCCTCATTGTTTCGTGTTATTGTTGTAGGCATTTTGATCCCGCGCAGAGCGAGTGGGCTCTAAAAACATGCCTTTAAAGCTGTTTGTTCCACTGTTTACTTATATTAGCCATTCCGATGTATACTTTATATGGTCCGAATGCCTCAAATATACAAAGCATATGCAAAAAATACTCTTATTGATGTCAATAAAAGATATATTTTTTTTAAATTAACTAAATTATAATAAATATTTATAATGAAGCCATTTGCACAAAAATTAGTCATTAGTTGTAACCGATAGGCACATAATAGGTCATAAGGCATTTAAATATTGCCATGATGATTAAAATTATATCAGAAGCGAGTCGCGTTCCAGTAACGCCATTAGAGGCGATTATTAATTTATCACAGCAGGTTTGTTAGGTTCAATAGTTCGCAAGCTTATACTATATTTTTCCAGCTAGACGTCATAGCTGGTAGAGAGTGCTTGTGCGCTATGGCATTGTCTGTCAAAATATTTAAGTTGTACTGTTCGAAAGATATTGTTTTTTACATACAATTTGAGATAGGCTGTAGTTATTGCGGTGGGGGATAAAACCATACAGCATTATTACTGACATTATTATTACCTTGTTCCTCAAACTCTGTCTTGAATCTTATATATATTATATGCACATAGTATATAAACATATATTACATACATCCAAGGATTCATGTTATATGTACACGTTTATTATATACACTGCATATGTATATATGTAGCGTTATAAGTTACATACAATAACAAGTATAATTTACTGCAATTGATTCCTTTTTAGACATTCAATAAAATATGGAATGCGGACTTAATTATTAAAAGTAAATTATGAAATATTACCAGGTTTTATAGGTACATTAAAGTAATAATATAATGAGATACTATCGCTTTGGTACGTCACAGAGTTTTTTGACCCGAATAATTTTGTGTTAGAGTCAAATGTTGAAATAAGGTACCTTTTATTCTAAATAATCGGATTGAATCCGGTTGCTATAATTTTCTATGATTCAAGTTAATTGTCATTAAAGCAACTTTTTCGATTACCTTCGACGTAATAATTTATTATTGATATTATTATTAAACTGCAGTTACTGGTAATTATTATATTAATAATAAATTAATGCGACATAAAACTAAAAAAAAATATAAAATTTGTTAATGTGGTTCTTCTTTAATCCAATATTAACTCTAGGAGGCGATAGAAATTTACAAACACATACAAACTTTTTACTTACTATATGTTATTGATAAATAGATGTATTTAAAACTAAAATGTATTTGAATAATTCCTAAATAATAATATTCTTTTAATATATTTTAAAACTAAACTATGGAAAGACCGGTAACTAATTAATTATAAATTCTTATAATTTAAACGAATTTGAATAATATTTATTAGTTATAGGTACCTGTCGTCGTAGGTATATGTCCGACTGTCCGTCGTTTCCTCGAGTTTCATTTAAACATATTTTAAGATGTCACCTATATCTGTTCTTTACAACATCTTTAAAATTCAGTATTCGTACATTTACTTTAGTTCCTTATTTATATATTATACCATTATTTCTCATACTTGATACATTAACAATTGTATGCACTTAATTATTGTATATATGTATATTTACAACATATATTGTATCAACTAAAAGCTTATTTCTTAAAGATATAAGAAACATAATTAAATAATTACGATTAAATATTATTGAATACTTTGTTCAGAATATAATTATATAACGTCTTTACTACGATGAAAAGTTACCAAGTGACCACGAAAGTGCGAAGGCATCATAAAACCGCGAAGTCAGATTTAGCTTCCAACGCTCCGTTTGCTTCATCCGTCCGCCAATGACGTGAACCCGCTCGCCGAGCTAGCGAACACAATAAGGAATTGTACTGAGAGACTGAGTCGACCGAATGAAATGTTAGTGGATCAAAACTGGTTCCAATGCTTCAGAATGTTAGTAACTGGATAAAAACATTGGCTTGAGAGTTGAGACAAACCAGTCGACGAGCTTTATTCGCTGAACGATTGCGAGGAGGAGGGAGCGGCCGACCGCCGCGGAATCGAGTAGCTGACGCGAAGTTTACGAGGAAATTGCAACAATATTTCCTGTTCTGTAATTGCAGGAAGTGTCTTTAATTGCTCGTATTTTAAATTGATATAATTTTTGTACTATAACGGTTCGGATGTCCACACCGTAGCTAGCAGAGGCAATCAGAGAGCGCATCGCGTCTGCGTTGTCCACATGAATGCTATCACTCGTGTCATCGCCTCAACTGGGTCGACCGGACATCGGATTTCTACTGCCTACACAATACGAATCCAACGTTCATAAATATCAAACATGTTCCGCACCGCTCAGTGACATTTGAAATCGACTGAGGGAACGTGGGCGGAACCACGGCCAAATAATAACGACGTAAGCACACACCAGCACGCTTGCCGTCCACTCTTTCTAAGTTGTTAAAATTAATCCCATATTTGGCGAACTTAGAAATTTTATAATATTAGCTAATAGCAATAAGAATCAATAGTAGGTACCTACAGCACCTCCTAAACAAAGAAACAACTTTCGCAACCTTTAAAAGACATTACTTCTAGTTATAGCTAATTGAAATGGTATTACTATACTCTTACATTTATTTAGTGTCAACTATGATAAGAATTTAAAAATATGAAACCTAATGAAGCTTTCGTATGAAGAGAACATCCAAAAAAACGATCAGTTTACTCAAAAAAATAACAGGTAACAATGTAGTCTGTTATGTACCTGCGTAAGGCAAAAACGTATCGGGTGACAGCTTAACCGTGAGCACTCCTCTTGACAATGCGACTTGTTAAAAATAGCCTTTTGTCATCAAAGGCAGGTATTTTTACCCAAAACCTATTTAACTTTGAATGGTATACGGGGAAATCTCTTAAGTTCAAGTGCATTGTTTAATATTATTACTTCAAAGATTAGTGACATTCTAAATTTACAAAAAGGAATACCGCAATAAGGACTTGTGATAAAATATATATTATTATTAATATTGTGTCATACTAAATTAATATACAACTAGACTACCTGATTTTAGTGAAATAAACGATCCAGTCCAACAAAAACATTTAAAAGTAGAACAAGTCTTTTATTTACATTGTCAAAACAAACTGTTGTGTGGATAACAATGAATAGAGCACTAATTTAAACACGCGTGTATGTCCGCGTATAGTAAACATGTTAATGTATTATAACACAACAAAGGCCGTACAGTACAGTATATATAGTATAATCAGAATAGCGGTGTTAGGCGTATCATAGTAGGGAACTGGTAGGCAGCCCGCCCACGAGCCGCGACGCTTCAGCCCTCATGTCGTTCGCAACCATTCTCTGACACCGATTTCTTTGAATATTTGGGTTAAAGTCACATTCACTTTTCAAGTTTTTATGTAGACTGATATAATTAAACACACCGTTTACACTGACCACTTATTACATATTTATGTGTATTTTAAAAGGTACTAAACATTGTACCTGAAATAAGTTTTTATAATATTTCTTTATAAATTATCGCTAATTGAGTTGAAATTAAAGCCGTGTTCAAATATAAATCAATATAAATCAATTGACTTAATAATGTTATTCTAAATAACCTTTACTAACGTTTCATTTTCTTCTTTTCAGTATGCATCGGTACCAATGGACGGATGTCGGTGCCTTCGAACCGAGATACTCACTACAGAAATCTACGCGATCGGTTCACCAACTGCACCTATGTCGATGGCAACCTTGAGTTGACATGGCTTGAGAACGAAAACATGGATCTCTCCTTCTTGCAACATATCAGAGAAGTGACTGGTTATGTTCTTATCTCTTATGTGAAAGTAGCGCAAATCATATTACCAAAACTGCAAATAATTCGAGGAAGAACACTGTTTAAGCTCAATGTTAGAGAAGAAGAGTTTGCTCTTATGGTAACAATGTCTTCAGCTTTAACACTGGAACTTCCTGCTCTTAGAGACGTCCTTTGCGGAAGTGTAGGCATCTATAATAACTATAACCTGTGTCATGTGAAAACTATTAATTGGGATGAGATAATAACTGGTGTGAATGCAACATACGTATTTGTGCATAAATACAGTGTTCCTGAAAGAGAATGTCCTCCTTGCCACTCGAGCTGCGAGGCTGGCTGCTGGGGAAAAGGAATTCATAACTGTCAAAAATTTTCTAAAACAAACTGCAGCCCTCAATGCGAAGATGGAAGATGTTTTGGCCCAAACCCTCGTGATTGCTGTAATACTTTCTGTGCTGGAGGTTGTAAAGGCCCATTGCCAAGTCAATGCCTTGCATGCCGTAACTTTTACGATGAAGGCACATGTTCGCAAGAATGTCCGCCTATGCAAAAGTATAATCCCACGACCTATTCATGGGAACCAAATCCTAATGGAAAATATGCCTATGGAGCTACTTGTGTAAGAAATTGTCCAGAACATCTGTTAAAAGATAATGGAGCTTGTGTAAGAAGTTGTCCTCCTAATAAAACAGCGATCAATGGCGAATGTAAAGCTTGTAATGTTACTTGCCCGAAAACTTGTCGATCTGAAAAGCCTATTCACTCTGGTAATATTGATAGTTTTAAAGACTGTACCATAATAGACGGATCAATAGAAATCCTCGAGATGACCTTCACTGGCTTCCAACATGTCAACCCAGATTATTCTTTTGGTGAACGATATCATCCAATGGAACCTGACGCACTTGAAGTATTTAGCACCGTACGAGAAGTAACTGGTTATTTAAATGTTCAAGCATATCATCCAAATTTCACTAGTTTGTCTTACTTCAGAAATTTAGAGGTTATAGGGGGTCGCCAAGTTGTCGAAAATTTATTTGCATCTCTTTACATTGTAAAAACGTCTTTAAAATCACTTGGACTAAAATCTCTAAAACGAGTAAACTCCGGTGCAATAGCTATCATGGAAAATCGACAACTTTGTTTTGCTGATAAAATAACCTGGAATAAGCTTTGTAAATCTAAAGATCATAAACAAATAATTCAGAAAAACGGGGATCTAAGAAATTGTGGTGAGTATATTTATAGTGCCTTGCGTTTTATAATGGGGATCCTCATATTAGACTTACATATATTTAGATTTTAATTTGCCATTTGCGAGTGTTACGTTGAATATCCCTACGTATATAGCATTTTATGTAGCACATATCTGTAAGCGAAATTTTTATACATATATAGTAATATTACACACAAACTAACTAACCTCAGCTTCAGCTATACATATTATGGCTTTGCGATGTTTTTTATGAAGGTAACATTTAATTTGGTTTATATATATAAACCAAATAATGATTGTGCAAAACATAAAACTTTTTTATTCCCTAACAGAAAAACTCAATTTGGTGTGTGACCCACAATGCTCAGAAGACGGATGTTGGGGCCCAGGACCAGATCAATGTCTTTCTTGTGAAGATTATAAGTTTGGAGAAACTTGTGTACAAAATTGCTCTGTACATGACGGGTTAGTCTTGTTTTGTAATAGGTATATTGTATTTATAATTTAGTAACCATATATTAGGTTTAGTCCTACAAAGACCTTCAAAGATGCACAAAATAATAACAGATTCATTTATAAATATATCTATATTGAAACATATTATATTTCTCAATTTTATTTTTAATTATGTATCTTATGTAACCTATCATTTTTCTTTTTATTGACTTATACAACAATTGGTATTTACGTTAAAATTGACGTTATTTTCAGACTTTATAAGGCGGGACCAAAAGTCTGTGGGCAATGCCACTCAGAATGTATGGATGGGTGCACAGGACCAACCAGAGCAAACTGCACTAAATGCAAGCATGTGCGAGATGGCTCCTATTGCGTTGCAGAATGTCCTGAATCCAGATACACAACAGAAAATGGTACTTGCCTACCATGCCATCCAAATTGTTTAAATGGATGTACTGGTCCGGAGAATATCGTAGGCAAAGGGGGGTGTAATTCTTGTAAAAAAGCTATAATTAGCGTAGAAGCTACCTTTGCTAGCTGTCTCAAAGAAGAGGAACCTTGTCCTGAAGGCTATTATAACGAATGGGTTGGCAATGTTAAACCTCTTGAGGGAAAAGTAAAAGTAGTCTGTCGCAAGTGCCACCCACTATGTTACAGATGCTCTGGATACGGAATTCACGAGCAAGTATGCCAAGTATGCAATGGATTTAAGCGAGGGGATCAATGTGAGCATGAATGTCCTTCAGATCATTATACAGATAAAGCTAACCGAAGTTGTACGCCGTGTGACGTCGAATGTCGAGGATGTCGAGGATTGACATCGAAGGACTGTATCAAATGTAATAATCTTAAAGTGTACATGAGCGATGATAATTCTAGTCCATTTAGTTGTACTTCAAGATGTCCAAGCGATAAACCGCACAAAATTTATTTTGACGAACTTTTACAAAATCCTATTGAGGAACCATTCTGCTCAGCCTCCTCAAACGGGCTCCCTAATATGGCGACAGCTAAAATACCCACAGTTTTAGTTATAATATTCGTAATTGCTTTCATTCTTCTTATTACTCTTGCCATAATTTTTTACACGTGCAGACAAAAGGCAAAAGCAAAGAAAGAAGCCGTGAAAATGACAATGGTACTTACGGGGTGTGAAGACAATGAGCCACTTAGGCCGACTAATGTCAAACCAAACCTCGCAAAATTGAGAATCGTAAAAGAAGCTGAGTTGCGACGAGGAGGGATGCTTGGATTTGGTGCTTTTGGTAAAGTGTACAAAGGCGTTTGGGTTCCGGAAGGAGAAAATGTAAAAATTCCAGTAGCTATCAAGGTTTTAAAAGATGGGACAGGAGCGAATACTAGCAAAGAATTTCTAGAAGAAGCGTATATCATGGCAAGTGTTGAACATCCAAATTTACTACAATTACTAGCAGTATGCATGACGAATCAGATGATGCTTATTACCCAGCTAATGCCACTTGGCTGTTTACTTGACTATGTAAGGACTCATAAAGAAAAAATTGGATCCAAAGCATTCTTAAATTGGTGTACTCAAATCGCTCGTGGCATGGCATATTTAGAAGAAAAAAGATTAGTTCATAGAGATTTGGCAGCCAGAAATGTTCTTGTGCAAACACCTAATTGTGTAAAAATTACTGATTTCGGACTGGCCAAATTATTAGACATTAATGAAGATGAGTACAAAGCCGCCGGTGGCAAAATGCCTATTAAATGGTTAGCCCTGGAGTGTGTTCAACACAGAATATTCACTCATAAAAGCGATGTCTGGGCATTTGGTGTAACTATTTGGGAAATTCTAAGTTACGGAGCAAGGCCGTATTCAAATATCTCGGCTAGAAATGTACCGCAATTGATTGAAAATGGATTGAAATTGCCTCAACCAAACATTTGTACATTGGATATTTATTGCATTATGGTTTCATGCTGGATGTTAGACGTCGATAGTCGGCCATCGTTCAAACAACTAGCAGAAACTTTTGCCGAAATGGCGCTAGACCCCGGAAGGTACCTTGTTATCCCCGGAGACAAATTTATGCGACTGCCATCCTATTCACATCAGGTAAAGTTTTGTTTAGAATATAATGTGTCAGTTTTTTTATGAAAATTTAAGAATAACTGATTTCTAGATGGCACAAAATATATATTTGATGATTTACCTTTATATTTTGTTTTCATAAAAATATTTACTTTTCATTTCTAAACGAAATAATAATTTTATTTTCAGGATGAAAAGGAGCTTATCAGGACTCTTTCTTCGGGTATGGATGGACCTGAACCCTTAGTAGAAGCAGATGAATATTTACAACCACAGTTTAAGCCTTCAGTACCTGGAACGGCGACAACCAACTCAACCGCTACCGTGACGTTAGAAACAAACAGACACACGACTAAGCCTTGCACTTCAACCTCCTGGTCTCACAATATGAATGGCCAAGAAAGTGTCACAGCAGACAGCTCCAACAGACAGGAGTGGGATCAAGACGCATTACGATATAATAATTCGAGTAATGCAGATGCCACAGAGTTACGACATTATTACAATAACGGTGTCTGTAGTTCTGGAAATTCTAGTTCTCGTTATTCCAGCGACCCGCTGAGAGGCAGACCAGATTGCGCTGAGACTAAGTTTGACAGCATGTCGAGGGTTAAAGAAGCTCAAGTAGGAAATCTGAAATTAAATTTGCCACTGGATGAAGATGACTATTTGATGCCATCTCCGCAGCAAAATCCAACCACTTCAACCTACATGGATTTGATAGCTGAGGGTGGTGAAGGACAAGAGGCGCAAGACTTAAGATATAGTGGATTCCTAGCATCTAAACGATGCATCGATAATCCTGAATACTTGATGTCAGATCAGAACATTCCCCCTCAAACTTTGGGAATTCCGACCGAGCCGGTGCCGCTCGAGTCTCCAAATGCTAGTGAAGCTAACGGCATTGTCACTTCCCCACAGCCTGGACCCAGCGGGTACGTACCCCAGCGCTCCGTAGAGGAAGAATCTATGTCGGACCACGAGTACTACAACGACCTGCAGCGTGAGATGCAACCGTTGCGCCGAAACGAGACCACCGTCTGACTGGTATGAGAGGCCGCGCGCCGCAGGAATGCGTGCGCGTTGGACCTCGACTCCGATAATGATTATTACGATGATAACGAAGTGCTTACTCGTTTCTAAAGACTGTTTACTTAAAGGAGCGTACGCGCCTCCTCGTGCCATTTATGCGATGGCTTGTGTTAGCTTGTTGTGAAAACTTGATACTAAAAGATTTATTATAGTTATAAACCAGTTTGTTATTTCTTCTACTTAATTATTGTATAAAACTGTTACAAAACTATAATTTGTAGAAATTTCGTATGAAGTGCTTGTACTTACGAAGAAGCACTCCACAAAATATAAGTTATTTATTAATTTAGATTAAGAAAGGCTATGTTTATGTTTCCAGAATGTATAATTTTAAGTTAAAGTTATTTTTATTTTAAACTGTGATAATTAGATTAATTATAATACAATATACCTACATTTAGTTCGGCTCAAGACATCTGTGAAATTCTTTGAACGACATTGCCATAGTATAAATGACAACTTTATGTTTGAAATTGCCTAAATAGAATCGAAAATACCTTAAACTGAAACACTCCTACTATTATATACATTCCGAAAAAAAAAACAAATGCCAAACTATGTTACAAGTTGAGACCATATAGGTACAAATTGAACAATTATTATCTTCTTGTTACTACAAATATTTTACTATAAATGTAAGCTGCGTAATGTAAACAAATTCTAGCTTGTCATCTTGCCAATGACGGTTTATTGCCAGGTCGAAAAAGTTTATTGAAACATATATCTTGCCGATGTCCTAAAATAAGTAAAAGAATAGTCTGGACGTTCAGTTTAGCTGTGTAAGAAACATTGCTCGCTGTAACCATTTACTATAAGCATATATATATATGACTAATGACAAAACTGCCCGTTCACTGAGTAACAAATCAATTTTTAAACATTTAGTGATTAATTGTTTTCTTATTTGAATAGGTTTATTTGACCAATCACTCGTTTGCCATTTATTGTGTAAATATTATTTCGATATGTTTCTGTATATTTTACCTAGATTAGAATATAATTTGTAAAGGTGCAGAGGTCACAGTGCGCATGCACAAGTCATCATCCCGGAGCAGAGGAGCTGTTACTATAAGTGCCATTTCATTATATTTGTTATTATCAAAATGTTTAACATTCACTTTATTATATATATCGCATTAAGTTATATATATTTTTTTTGGTAAAACATTTAAATATGCATTTTAATATTGTTTAAATCGTTGATATCGAGTAATCATGTTTTGAAGGGACAGAACGGATATCTTTAGTAACGAGTAACGTTCAAGTAATTTGTGTTGTGGCTATTTTCATATTAAAATATACCTGTTCCTGTTTCTAAATGTCTCGTAGTATCGTTTTAATGAGTTAAATACAAGATAGTTTATATACTATACATCTTATCAATATAATAATAATACAACAGTCATAATCAATATTAAAATCGATGTTTAAATATTTTAGAAAATAAGAAATATGCTAATTGCATATTTCTTAAATATTACAGAAATGTCTTAAGCGTGTTGCGTGATATATACGCCTGCGCAGTATTTGTTACTCTCTGTGCAGTCATGTTCAAAATGTGATGTGTGCGA
The DNA here is from genome assembly GCA_963555665.1 of Dircenna loreta. NCBI lineage: Eukaryota > Metazoa > Arthropoda > Insecta > Lepidoptera > Nymphalidae > Dircenna > Dircenna loreta. Next base: position 11,455,371 of record OY743092.1, read on the forward strand.
CGTACTTCAAGACAAAGTTTAAAATTAGTGGTGAATGGCTATCATATTATTCTGAATGTGTAGATGTTGTACATGTGCCTAAATAAATAAATAAAACAATATATCGCTATTTTATTGTAATAGAACTAAGTATTTATGACTTACAGCTATGACATTAATAGCTTTACAGATCTGAGTGTAGAGTAATTGTTGAAAATTGTGTAATCACCCGTTTTAATACATTATATTACCTTCATACTGAATATAGTACATACTATGCTGCTGCAGCTGCTGCTAGAAGCGACTTGCGTAGGAGGTGGTTAAGCACAATAGTAAAATAGACGAGACATTTTCAAATGCTGCTACTAATAAGGCCTTTTGTATGTCAGGATATGGAATATATTACAAAGAAATACATATATACCTACTGCAATAGTAACCCCAAGCGGAGCAGTCCTACGACAACAAAGTGGTAGCCCTTTGCATTGCATTGTATAAAATAGTATTCATTCAAACAACAAAAAAAAAACTAAAGAGTCTCACAATTTCGAACATTATTGCTGTATATATATTTTTTATCAATAATTAGTATTTAAAAAGGAAATAATTGGTATGCACATAACATAAGCGTGTGATTGGCCGCACTGCCTTTAAACATAAAACCGTATAGATAGATTCGGGCAGCATATGATTTGTTAAAATAAGAATATCAATTTGGTGGAAGCACAGTGACATGCATTGATAAATTTCTAACTGGACTATACATTTTATTAAAATCGAGACAGTGAGACTCGACCTACACTATATTTTAAGCATTTTTTATTATTAAAATTCGGCCTAAAATCTTCTCATCGATAGAAACATTATTTTAATTAATTGGTTAATACGCAATATGGCCTATAACACAACTTCGGCAATTAATATGGTTATAAAATGCAAATATACTTGTTTTAATAAGTCTTAGAGATTGGAGATCAAACAAAAACTAATTACTCAGCTATTTCATATGAGTACAGATAAATATCTCAATAATGGATCTGTCTTCGTTATCTACAATTTTATTAAACGAAAAGGAAATCCATCCGTATATTGTATCCAGCTGAAATAAGTGAATAGTCACGTATTTAATAGTTAGCAATAAGTTTTTTCAAAAACTACTTGATGCCCAGACGGTAACTTGATATTTTATTAGTGAGACGAAACTTCGTACCATGCCATGGATTCACGATTCCGTGCGAGTACATAGCTCGTCGGGTTGCCGGTAGAAAGGCGAAAAACAGTTTGATGTTTCATTCAGGTTAACAAGCCACTATGAAATGGACACTTTTGCTTATCTTAACTGTTACACTCTCTCTTTACCTAACCAAATATAATGATACGCCTATCTACTAATGCCGCCCTTAAAATACGTTCCAGAATTGAGATGATAGTTCTAAAAAGGCTAATCTCAAATGCTAGTTCATTCTAAGTGTGTATGTTCTAGTGGTTCTAAGTTATGTGGGTGACATTTCTGCTGACGATGAACGGTGTGCTGGAAAAAAGGAGGTTAATAGCCATATCAACAAAATTATGCAATACTCCCCATTATATAAGCGTTAGTAGATTTTAAAAATATTTAACGGAGCCTAATCTAGCTGTTTCTATGCATTTCTAGAACATCTTAAGCTAGGGCCTAGGAATCACTTTACTATACTATCTGGCCATCTCTATTGTTATTGTACTGTTTCTATAATTATGTTGTTATGTAAAATTATAAAGTCAAATTGTCTGTGTGAAATAAAACTATAATAAAGTGATATATGCCTTTTATTAAATTAAATTAAACAAAATATAAATTTAGTACGAAATGTATGTCACCGGTCTTGTGTAAAAAAAACATCCGACTTCAGTTAGCTCCTCTTGAACGAGATATCAGTAATAGTATAGAGTTAAAAAATGAAAGCTGTGAATCATCGCTGAGCCATAATTTACAGTTATAGTTACATTTATCTTTCTTCCTACAATTATATGGATCTTAGATAATGTATACAAAAGCTATTACACTTATAATATTTCAGATGTCATGCACAAATATACTATATGAACGGTTTTAATTACAATTTCAGTTTAGGGCTTAATATTCAGAAATGTTAATTTACAGTTAAAATATAAATATATCAATACTTTATCTTGTCCCTGTTTTTTTTAGAAAGGAATTAATATTAACCAACATTGACTTCACACACAGAGACAGTTATAATAGTATTAAATTGGTTTTACTTCATATATTATATATTACGTGATACAAAATACCCTCAAAATAAAACAGATTCATATGTATTGAGATTAATAGTAAAAAAAATACAATTATAAAAATTAAATTTTTTAAATACATTCTTTATTTAAAATATTCTAATTTAAATTTTATGATCATAAAACAGAATGTTTATGAATGTTCATAAAAATAAAAATAAAATTGAAAATGTACATATTAAGTGTTTGAACTAAATACATTAGGTTTGTAGCTATAATTAAGTAATGTTACTCTTTGTATAAGGAAATAAAATTTTACAACCTAGTAGTATTTTTAAATACCATATCAAAAGAATAATGACAGTTGTGCAATACTGTTATATAATTGTGAAATATATTTAACATTAAAATACATTTGGTACATTAAATGCAATCAACCTATTAAGTAAATAAATATTATTATAATTCTAAATGTCTTAAATACTACCAACTACCGAAATAATAAAAATAAGATCTACATAACCATTCGAGTGTTTCAGTTACAATATTATATTTCCATGAGATTCCTTAAATAAAGACAATAAGTTAAATTGATTACAATATTTCATGTAAGTATTATTATTTTTTTTATTAAATAAGGTCTTAATAGAAATCAACTGTTTATTGAATGAGTAGATTTAGACAGTTTTGTATATACTAGTTTGAATACTTAATTCTTTATATTTAACCCTTAAGAATAAAAAAAACATGAAAAGAAATTAAAAAGCAACATTAAATACAAATAAATACCAATATTCACTAATCATAGAATATATACTTAATTTATTAACAGTAGTCTTTATGATTAAAAAATAATTAACTCATATAAAACAATTGCAGTAAGAACCTACAATTTTATTTCCTTGAATCTCAACTTCACCCAATATATCTTTGATTATTTTTTTTAAATATTTCTTTCAAAGACGAATGAAACAAAGTAAAATAACGTTTAATACAGTTTGCTGGTGCTACCTACAGCTCCTGACCGTTGGCATACTCGTCGGAATTGTCTCTCTTGTTTCTGCGATGCCTGCGGTGTTTGCGGCTGGAGAGCAACTCGTAGGCTTTTTGTATATCCATAAAGCGCTCCTGGGCCTCCTTCCTCAGTTCGGGCTTAGCTTTATCTGGATGGTTCTCTCGAGACAGTTGACGCCATCGGGATGTGATCTCCTGCTGACTCGCATCCAGTCCTAAGTTTAGAACCTGGAATCACAGCAGTTACCCTGGGTCTTGTCATAAAAAGGAAAGAAGATGATTTGCATCATAAGGGATAAGTGCTATCTTCTATTAGATTCATTTATTACCCAATATTATATCACCTTAACTCGAGATATACTATAATTAAACCACATAGTACATTTGTGTAACTTCCGATTGTTTTATTAAAAATTATATTGAGTGTAAAATTTAAATGGACGAGTTTTATAACGAATGTGTAATAACACTGAAATAACGGTTAAAAACGCGTATGTTTTATTTTTTTAATAACAATAAAAATATTATAAATATATTGTAAGCACATCTTGTATTATCGTGACCTTTTAATAGTCATTTATTATTTTTAAAATCAAATAATTAAGAAATAATAGTTATGAGCGTCAAAGTAAAAATCTTTACGTCTTTATTTGTGACTGGATACAATTTAAAAAGTTATTTGGTGGCAACTTAATTTCTGAGATAATGCTGAGCTGAGGTACAGTGATATCAAAAAGTTATTTGGTGTTAACTTAATTTCTGAGATAAAGCTCAGCTGAGGTAAAATGATATCAAATATCGCCTAATACAATTAAATAATTAATTTTAAAATAGTTTCATTAATAATGACAAAACTTTGTTTGGAGCTAATTAAGTAAAGCCTTTAATACAAATTTCTAACAAGTTACCTTATAAGCATTCTGTTCTCCCCGAGGGTCGGAGAGATCGATGATCTGTTTCCACACCTCATACCAGCCGTGATGCTGAGCGAACTGGTACGTGTCCACGATGCACTGCTTCACGTCCAGCCACCTACATAAAGGGAGGAGTTTAAAAGTAATCACAATAATGTTATTAAAACATCTCCGTAATCATATTTAAGTGACTTATTATTTACTAACTTTCTGCTCTTTTTTGAATAATAAAAGTCGATCTGTATAAATAAAAATAAATGTACGAGTATAGTGTGGAAGAGACACGGTTACAATATTGTATATCTAAGCCGGAAAGTAAGTATGCAATACTGTGCAACATTTTGTGTCAGTTACCAAGGGCTAGTGAAGAAATGATGCAGCGCTTCATACACTGGCACTTCGTCACCGTCGCTGTCGGTGATGGTTCCGTGGAAGTACAGATAGCCGGCCCACAGTGACAGGTACAGCGATGCGCACACGCACAATACAAGTACACGTCTGTTGGAGATGATTTAAATTTTATTGATTATTCAACTTTTATAATTATTTATTAACGTTATGACAATATTGTACATAACTAAAAGTAATTAATTATACATACATATAGACAATAATAGGTTTGAGTTTTTTTTTAATATCTAAAAGCAGTAGTCAATAAAACCATTAGCTATACTAACTTGAAAACATGCTTGCGTTGAGGCGGGGTCCGGCGCCATTGCTTGGAAAATGAGTCAAAGGCCAGCGCAGAGACCAGCACCATGATAGTGAACCAGACGCTCTCGTCGTAAATGTAATATCGCAAGGGGTAAGCCACGTAGGCACCAAGGACTGGCCACAAAAGCGATCCACACTCTCGGCCAATGTTGCCCACGGTCCACACGCCTGCCAGAAACATGGTAGGTACAGTAATATGGAGCAAGACCTCCGGTCTGATCATGACATACTAACTATGAACTACACATTTTCAAGTAAGAGAGCAAGTCTATGAATATTATATTAAAATTATAAATACTGTTATAGATACAAATTATAATACTAACCAAGAGCGGCTACCAGTGGTACAAGAAAGTTTAAATATCTTAAGTTGATGCCCCAGAACTCTTCAGGAGGAACCGCTAGCATCATCATCTGGCCCCAGGAGTAACCGACCATCAGCATACCAGTGAAGCGGTTCATGGAGAATGGCGGCTGGGACCGATTTAGAGATGACGATTAGAAATATAACAAACCAACACTAAACTTGCATAACTGTTTAATCTAAATAAATCAAGAGGCAGAAGCAAGTACGAAACTCTTTAAAATAGTTATGTTACAAACCATGCGGAATGAATAAGACAAAATAAATCTTACAGCTATTCTATTAATTAGGATCGCTGGTGAAGGGTAAGATTTATAGTCATTAAAAATTGCAATTAAGGTAAATTAAATTTACAAAGATTATTTGAATATGAGTGAGAGGGCTTCATGTTCTTAAAAACGTATGTGGGATTTGAAACAAAATAAAAATTAGCATAAAACCTATTACCGTGGCACTTATCAATTTCAAGCAAATCTGTCTAATACATTAAAATGGGCTAGCTTGTCATAGTAGCAGACTAATAAAATTGAGTGAGATGAATGAATGAATGCTTATATATGTGTTTAGGATTGCAGAGTGAGAGGAAGGTCAATGAAAGTATGAGCTGTGAACAAGTGTCGAAGATTTGTTAAAAAAGAGTGAGCACTGAAATCACAAATAATATAGGTAGGTTGAAGAGACGTTCTGAAGCTGCTCAAATTATTTGGTCACATGAGACTTATTTTATTTTAACCAGCAAACAATAAAGATACATTTAAATCGGTAATCTCATCAACATCTCATCCAGACTACCGGCGTAAAAACATTGTTTTGGAAAGGTAAACTGTTCTCATGGAAAATCGTACTACTCGTATACTCTTTATTTTTTGGATAGCTAAAAAATCCAAACTAAAAAATCCATCTATACATCATAAAATATACCTATGTTATAATGTAAGCTGATTAGTAGTGTGATGATCGTCAGTCATCACCTGTGATATAAATACAGACAACTGATTTTACCTACTAATAATGATTCTTGGGATGAAAGCGATGTTTAATAAACAGTATAGATTAATTAAACAAAACGAAAGGGTACATGAATTTCGAAAATAAATGTATTTATATCTATAATGAACATTTCTACATGTTGAATGTTTATGCTAACAATAATGTATGTGACAACACCAGTATCTTCAGTGGTAGGTATGTAATGATGTGACAAGTGTGTAAATAATAATGGTCATGGATTTTGTTGAATAGTTTTGTTTTGTTGAATAGCTTTAGAATTTGATATCATAAATGCTTGTATCATCATATGTATAAATAAGTATAAAAGCAAAAAAAAATGCACATATCTCAATTCTAATATTTTGTGATTGAAATGGTTTTGGGTTTATACCAATCAGATATACATTATTTTTTTGGAATATTTTCAATGCACTAAGACTTTTTAGTACTAGAGATTTATGGGTTTTGAACAAATATTATGTGCTGGTAGAAGGCTTATTACTTTGGATGGGGAAATTTAAGAAGATGGCAACTGCTAGTAATAAATATTGTAGTACTACTAAAGCTCTTACACATGCAAACATTGCCGGCATTGCAAACATTGCATGAATTTCAAACATTACATGCATTAGCATGCACATTGCACTATTTACCTCCACCTTGTAGATTCCTTCCTCAATGGATTTTCTTAAATAACAGAAATATAAATAAAATGAGACAATTGTTTCTATTGAAATTTTAAATAAAAGGATGAAACTGTGAAGAATATTTGGTGAAAATAAAATAACATTGATATTGATAGTCCTTAATTAAAATAAACATATAAATAACAACAACTTATATTTTTTCATTTGTATAAAGGAAATGCTCTTCCTTAGTGCTTTACCAGAAATTGCTATGCACCATACTTTTACATGAATGAAATGCTGAAAAATATAATTTCAAATCTGGACCCGACATGTGACATTGTGGTTTAGGTAATAACATTAGTTACAATTTGTTTGCAGAGAAAATTCCAAGCAAAAACGATTAGTTTATAAATCAAAGTCTTTATGTGTTTAATCAATATAATAATTATTGCACAATTAGCTAGATAACAGATCTAGGTTAAATTATTGCACAGAGTTCACAATTTATTAAAAAAATATAGTAATACCTCTACAATACGTAATACTAACACTGATTGAGGTCATCTTGTGTGTGATTAAAATCATGAAAGTTTTCAGAAGTAAGTGATAATTTAAATTATTAAACTAATAACATATTTACTATGTTTTTATTTTTTATATCATTCACATTGTTTTGATAAATTATAATTCATAAAAATATGATTATTTCTATTAATTCTGTTTCATTTATTTTATTTTTGACCTGATAGACTTTTGACACATGGATGTGGGATAAAATATTTACTATCCTAGGTTAAATGCAAAATTGAAAATCCTATGTTCGATGCAAAATTGAAAATTCAAGCCACCAGATTTTAAAAAACTTTTGCAAAAAAATAGTTTTCTTTTCTTATTGAAAAAACGAGTCCCCATAGTCAAATGTGACTCATTGTACAGTTAAGTTGTTAAATACTTTTTGTGGACTACCACAAAACTACCTGGAGCAGAGTTAATATATGTCATACCTTAATCTATTTCCGATTTAGTATACTTTACCTAAATATTAAATACATTTTTGCAACAATTAAAAGTATGTGGATTATTTTTAATATCCTACCTTTTTGTTATGTAGCATTCTTTTCACTAACTCCTGCATATACAGGGGCTCCTCGTTAGCGTCTCTCACGTATCGTGGAATCCGTAAGACCTCACCGAGCCATCCGATACCAAAGCCTCCTAGTGTGGACCACCAAACGAAAGCATGTCTGTCTCTACGTAAGTAGAAATGGTGAACCCCGAATATACCACCGAATAGCCAAAGAATGTATGCCCAAATGACCGACTTCTTACTTGGCATGTTGACCCCTTTTACCGCCATGGTATACTTTAAATTGTAGTCCTTTCCTAGGAAAAAGTACAGGTTTAAATGATGTACATTATGTATTTAAGTTGATGTATGCCACAATTATTTTGGTCTAATTTTCGATGATAATTCCGTTATAAAAAAAAAATACTTTAACAAAATAATTAATATCAACGTCGACAGGAAAAAAATGTAATTCCAATTTACAGTAATCAGTCACCTAAAACACTGCACACATCACAATTTGAAATTTTGAATAGTTTATTTGACAGTTCGAACTTCAGACTTCGGTGTTTAATTCACATTTCAACGTAGACAGAGGATGCTAATTGCAGATTGCTATTTGCTAGCGAGTAGTGTATATAATAGTGTCATTAGCACGTCAGCTTTACAAATAAGCGATTGGATACTTGTACTGTTAAGTCAGTACGTAGTCAAGTTGAAAGATTCTTATAATATATATTCATTTAGCATTAATTACATAGAACTATTTGGTATGGATCTCAATCAGTGGAAGAAGCATTTTAATTTAATTACAATAAACATATTTATATGTATTTATATTTTGTACATACAACTTACAACTTAGAAATTATTAAAAATGAAAAGCGTGTAATTTTTACTGATACATTTGTCATACTATAATAATTATAACGCATATAATTACAACAATAATTATAGCACAACAAATAAAAACCGAAATAAAAAATACAAAATGAATATTCCCCGGATTTTTGAATCTAAACTTAGTAATGAAATACAAATAAGCAATACTACTGTTAACGAAGAAAGGCATTTTATAAAAACATCCACATTTTAAATTACAAATCTGATGAGTCTATAAATACGGAAAGTGGAAACTAGCTTTGTCTATGTCCGGAAACAGTTTCAACGTCAATCGTTAATCGAACTTTTTTTTTCTTACAATTGCTTTTCAGCAAAAATACATCAAACAAATGGTGTGACTGTAGCTTTTATTATCTTCTATCTATCTCTTCACAATTTTAGTACCATCGACGGCAAACTTTCTATATATCAAATATAAAGAATGTCATAACTATTATTAAAGAAATAACAATCGATCGGATCATAGAAGTTTATACAAATCCACAAATGATGTTTTCGCGTAAAATTCACTAACTGTTTTCGCAAGTGGTTTTAACTTTGTGTACTCAGCCTTTCATCAAAATGAATTTCGACGACAGTTCGAGTAGTGGCTACGCTACCACAGAAACGATATACGGTACGCACGAAGATAGTCATGTAGTGATGTCGGAGAAGGTTCAGTCCCTCGCAGGGAGTATTTACCAGGAGTTCGAGAAAATGATAGCCCGTTACGATGAGGACGTGGTCAAAACACTGATGCCGCTGCTGGTGAATGTGCTGGAATGCCTGGACTCCGCATATCAGACCAACCAGGAACACGAGGTTGAACTAGAGCTGCTGCGCGAAGACAACGAGCAGCTCGTCACACAGTATGAACGCGAGAAGTCCGCTAGAAAACACTCTGAACAAAAGGTGACTACCAATAATCATAAATTGTATAGACCTTGGTGTAATTTCCTTTATTTTGCTTAACAAGGCTACCCCCAATTAGTGTTCATAGTAATTTACAACGAATTCTAGTGTACTGTTGCAGAGTAAGGATCTATTTCTTTACTGTATATGATTATAATTAAATGCTAATTTGGGATTATGTGTCATCCACTGTGCTATCTAAATTTAAAGGTATATTTAACATGTTATACACATATTAGTTCTTTCGCTTTGCTAATGCCAAGGTTATTTATTTCTTATAGAATGTTATTTTTTTTTTTGGAACATACTAATATAATAAATATACAATTATGATGAGTATTAAGTATGTCATAAATCAATTCTTAAATGATACTAAAATGTAACAATCTGGTATTATTATTGAAGTAGTTTGCTTATTTTAAAAAAAGTGTGGTTCTATTATATTTTTTTGTTATATTGATTATCTTATAAAAATTATAAGGTAAATATTGTTTTTATTATACAACTCCAATTTTGTGTCTTTTTTTAAAAGTATATTTTGATTTCATGTAAATAATACATTTTCTAGCAGTAAAATGAAATTTCTTTTAAAAAATATAACCTTTATGTGCCAATATTTATACATTCACATCTGCATAAATAAATTAATTTCACTGGTTTTAATGTTGATTCTGTGCAATCAAAGTAATATTATAATAAGTTAAAAGAGTGCAGTAAAAATAAGTTACATATATAAGCATTTTTATACATTCACTGAAACAATTTTTTTTTATATCTTATCTCTTGCTCTCTATTTACAATAGTTGTTAGAAGCCGAAGACCATTATGAGGGTGAAAGGAAGGATCTGTCTGGGCGTCTGGAAGCCCTGGACAGCATTGTCCGTATGCTGGAACTGAAGCACAAGAACTCACTGGACCATGCAAGTAGGCTGGAGGAGAGGGAGAATGAACTTAAAAAGGTAAGGCTTTTGTATATGTACCTAATTCTTAATTCAAGTTTATGATAAAGTAATCAAATTTTGCAAAAATAGCCCAATTGAGTCACATTATTGCTAATTAGGCAATAATATATGCAGTTGTTAAATTTTTACCATCACATAGTAATGAAAAAAGCGAATAAAGCAAGCAGTCACTTAGTTAAGGCCAAATTGAATTGTGTGACCTCAAATTATTTTGAAATATTCCTAATGCGTCACTACATTTGCTACATTAGTGGCTCATGTAATACACCATTGATTATATGTAATATTATTGATATGAAATAATAAATACACTTACATTTTAGTTTAGCACTAAATGGGTGTCAAATATAATTATTTTAAATCGGCTTCTTGTTAAATGTCTTGCAACTGTTTTGGCTTCTTTCATATGAGAGTAATATTACACTTATATAATTATGTTCCTAAACATTCAAATTATAGCTTTAACCATTTTTCTAATGGTTTGGACGTGTTACATAAAGTATCAAAAATAAATTCTTGATCTACATTAAAAATCTAAGATTTTTATTATAATCTAATGATTACAACCTTGTAATAGTAATGCATATTGATGTTATCATGCGTAGGAATACGCCAAACTTCACGAGCGTTACACGGAACTGTTCAAGACGCATATGGATTACATGGAGCGGACCAAATTACTGTTGAGCACTGCCGGGGACAGGAGTGAGGTGCGGGGCAGACTCGGGTTGAACCCTGTTGCCAGATCTAGCGGTAATTATCTATTGATTTATATATATATATATATATATATATATATATATATATATATATACACACACACATATATTAACGATAACACTCATAAATTAACCCTATTTTAACAGAATGTGTTAAAAATTCAATAAAGTATTCTTGAGTAAAACGTGGGCGCAGGTCCGATATCTTTCGGTTTCGCGTCGCTGGAGGGAGCACACGCGGAGCAGACTGAGAGCATCCCCGCCAGTCCGGACAGTCTGTCTTCCTCACCACCGACGCCACCTCTCGGTAAACAAACACGCAGACACAGACATAATGTGAACTATACATACAGCTCATTAAATAATAATTATTATGGATGAAACATTTATTTTTCCTATGTAATTTGTAAAGGATCAGAGTTAGCAGCAGTGCGTACTGTGGAGCGTGCTCACCAGACCGACCCCATCACACAGCACAGCCAAGTAAGAACACCTAAAGATGTACATAAATGACTCGCACACACAAACTTAAATCTCCAACATATTTTTTTAATTTTATAGTGTTTTTTTATTGGTCTTTAATAAAATGTTTTTTTTTATTAATTCCCTTTTTTGTTTCACAAGTAATATTAGATATTTGTGTAGTAAGAATTATATAATAAATAGCAAAAAAATATCAAATTGACAACCTTTATTAAGCTACTAATAGTTAACTATTTAATAAAAAGTGTCAATATATAGATTGTAGCAAGTTTTGAATGAAAATTCATCTTAGTAGCAAGGTTACAACCGTCAGTATCACACTCGCACCAATGCGAATAATGAACAGACGTCCATCTAGAGACACCACAACGGAGGGGTTTTGTATATATATATGCGCATTCCCTTACTACTGTTATTTCGTGCTTTCTCGTGAACAGTTGTTCTTGGGATATTACGCGACAGACCGGCTTCAGACCATTCCCCCTGACTTCACACTCCTTTAGGTGGCTCTTGTTCAAGTCATAAGATAGACACTCCCTGTTGTTCATCGTAGTACACTGGTAACAATTTAAACATTGCACTGGGTTATTTACAATAGTTATCGCAATTATTACACTCAGAGCTCTGATCATTTTGTATTGTGACTTATCGTTTTGTCAATTTAACCTTTTTAATTGTAACATTTTGACAGACCTGTTAGTAAATAAAAAGTTTTTAAGTCATATGTACTACTAAGGGCATTACACAAATTAATACTTGACTATAATAAATGTGATTGGCATTTAAAACACAAAAAAAAAAACAACTTAGTAGAAATATGTAAACTCAAACCAACACCTTTAAGTATTTTAATTATGCAAATGACATGTTTTGGTAATCCTTTTTACCAAAAAACCCCTTACAGAAAAATAACTCCTAACGATTTCCAGGCGACGTCCCCGGTGACCCCGCAGGCCAACACGGGTCGCTCGCAAACCAAAAGCGAGAAACGCAGCGGGAACACCTTGTACCAGGAGCTGGCCTTCCACGACACGGACGGGGGCGTCGAGGGTGACGATGGAGCGGATATCACCGGTCAGTATGTCACACGTCCATAGCATCATGGATGGCTAACAATCTAACATTAAAAAGTAAAATGAATGATTATCCTAACCCGTTCCCAATATCGATTTTTTAGATTGTGTTGAAATACTTGTAAGTATAACCAGACAATAAGCACTCGACAAACTTTGATTGTAATATATATATATAAATAAATAGTACAAAATAACGGGGATATATATTTGGGGTACATATATCAAATCTACAAATAAAATAAAAAATACCGAAAATACATCAAACATAAATTGTCTTATTATAATTAAAACCAAAATAAATATTTCAGGAAGCTGGGTTCATCCCGGAGAATATGCATCATCCGGTAAGAAAACAAAATAGTAGCATCAGCTCATTGTATTATTATTTGCATATTCATGAGTGAGAACTTGTGTCATTCTCTCTACTAATTGCATTACAACTAATGCATTCAAATAAACTAATGCACTGTTCTATTTCCATGCTCTAACAAACGCCTCATGCAGTTAATGATAACTACTTTGGTAAGTATTTTTGGTTTCTTTTATATTTATTTAACAATTTTTCTCCCTCGCTTGTAAATTAAATCATAACCAGCTTGTTTATTATTGTTTAATCATTTTTGCATGTATTGAGTGCGAGGTCTCCGTAAAGGAAACGTCTCGTTAAAATAATCTGGGTCACTTGCTGAATAACAAAGGCTTTGTGAATTTTATAATTTTGTTTTTATTTATTTCAAGATAATGTCGAGTTATTCATTTGGATATGGTATTTTATAATCTTTTGAGATGAAAGGTCTATTAAGTATCTCAGCTCATCATCATCAGAACGAACTAAACATTTTTTTAAATCCCTTGGATTGTTCTATCAACCAATAATCAATATCGTCTTAATTTATAAACTACGTACTTACTATATTCATGCAGTATTTGTTCTGGTATAATATTTAGTTTTTGTATTATATAATTGTTTTTATTAAATACATAGGTATGGGGAAGGAAGTTGAGAACCTCATATTGGAGAATAATGAGCTCTTGGCTACTAAGTGAGTGTTTTTACGAATATTTATGTGAGTTTTAGCAAGCAAAAAACTTAAGTTGAATTCCTTTATTTGTGTTTTTATGTCATTATTTTTTGGTCCCTATTTCTGTTGCTCGTTCTAATCCGATCTATTCATCCATTAGAAATGCGCTGAACGTGGTGAAGGACGACCTGATTGTAAAAGTGGACGAATTAACCGGAGAGCAGGAAATCCTGAGAGAGGAGGTAGCAGCATTGAGTGCGGCCAGGGAGCGGTTGAGGGATCGCGTGTCGCATCTCGAGGAGGAGCTACGTCACTTGAAGGTGAGGAGAAGTGTATTAGGAGTCAATTAAGCGTGGGTGGGAAATAAGAGCTATTTGCTGTGAGTCATTTATTTAGAGGTTAGATTCGAAATAAGAACACTACGTGATTTGATATGATTAAATTATAATGTTAACTATTGAATTACAACTAAATAAAAAAAGATAACTTAAATAATTGAAGATTAGAAACTCAGTGATTTCAGAGATACGTGTGATCGCAACGGTGCCTCAAATAGAATAACCTCTTTTTCTAAAAAAATACTCTTCAGCCAACCAACTGTCAGCATGGCTTGTCAAATGTCAATCACAGATTAGTTAACACTTCTCATATAGTTGGTGTAACTTGAAATTGGCAGAATATTCCTTACATACAATGTACGAATCAATGAAAATCTACAACAATCTTTTGCGATCACCACGCTGTCACCAATTCCACCCAGGTAGTTAACCTGACGTTTCCAATCCAATAAAGCAACGTTATTTCCATGGATGCTCCGACATATATACATCCCATTATTGTATGATATTTAAACCAGCAACTAAGATTCTAAACAAAGAATTACTTGCGTATACCGTGAATATGTCAGTTTGTAAGATTGTGTATGTCTGTAGGAGACAATGATCACGAGCGCGGGTAGCGGGGCGGACGCGGAGGAGGAGGCGGACGTGCCCATGGCTCAGAGACGAAAGTTCACGCGCGTTGAAATGGCCAGGGTTCTCATGGAGAGGAACCAATATAAGGTAAGATTTATTTATACATTAAATTGTTTTTAGGTCGATAAACAAAATTTCTTAGTTTTTTAGAAAATAGTAGCAAGTAATAATGCTGATACTCAAGGACAGTAAAGTAAATCAAAATTTAAATTTTTTAAAGGAATTCAACGCAATTTACAATAAACCTTGAAGCAGAATGTTAGTTAATCCCTTACAGTGTTACATATATTAAAATAACTATTCCCACAGGAGCGCTTCATGGAGCTACAGGAAGCTGTCCGCTGGA
Organism: Dircenna loreta; assembly: GCA_963555665.1. NCBI lineage: Eukaryota > Metazoa > Arthropoda > Insecta > Lepidoptera > Nymphalidae > Dircenna > Dircenna loreta. The sequence goes on from OY743092.1 coordinate 11,470,649, forward strand.
CTGAGATGGTTCGCGCGAGTAGAGCCGACTCTTCTATAGACAAGAAGAGCAAACAGAGCATCTGGAAGTTTTTTAGCAACCTCTTCAGGTACCAACCACCCCAAACGCCTTTTACCAGTCATTGCCACCCTCCATTAACTTCCATCATACTTATCGTGCCTCTATGTTATCATGTAAGAATATCTCTTGATCCAAAATTATTTTACCTTTTATAGTATCTGCCTTCGCGTATTTGCTCCGCCTTATCATAAATTATTTTATATTAAACTAATTTACAATTGATTACTCTTGCAAAATTTTTCTAATCCTCATACCATTAAAAAAAAAACAATACAGTTATATACTTAATGCTATTAGAAATGTTTGTTTACTATAAGAAAAAAGCAACCTTGATACCATGATAACTGTTAATTTTGGCTACCACTTATTTTTTTTTAATATAAAAGTATTTGTTTAACTAAACTGTACATGGGACATTTATTATATGTTATTGAAACATGCAGATAGCGCTAGCGAAGTTGTTACGTCATTAATTCGGCACCTTAATTAAAATGAAATGCAATGCGAATAATATGAACGATTTATATGATACAATACATTTAAGTGTTTTTTATTTGACGATTATCATTATTGTCAATGCAAAACGTTTTTTGATGAAGAACCAAAGCTGATTTTTTGTTGTTCGTCAAAGCTCTAAGCTACTGAACGGAATTTTATATATGATATTTTTTGGTCTGATGCCCTGATAACACTACATTTGTAAACACATTTGAAATTGAAAACTAATTGATTTTCTTTTAATGATATTTAAACTGTCAGAATCTATTGAGTAAAAATAAAATCCTGATCTATTTAACACAAAAGTCCCATAAGTAAAATCGTATAAACAGGCTTTTCTTAAGTTATTGCGAATGAGCATTTCTATTATTATTGCCACTGACTGTAATATTATGTTATCGAAACTGTTGCGATATTATAAGTTTATTATAGCTATGCGATTTTTTTAAAATTATCTTTATATTTTCATAATATTTTATAAATATTATCACGTTTGTAATTAACCTTGAACTGAAACATATCATTGGATTTATAATGAGGACATGAAGATTATTAAAAGGCCAAATGTATTGTCTCCTATATACAAAATCATGCATCACTTCATCATCTTCAAAACCGCTAGCTCTAAAAGCGATAATATATAATAGTAAAGTAAGCGATAATATTTAATAGTAACGATGTGTAAAATCTCCCAGCTCCCCGGAGCGTCCGCATCGTCCGCTGTCGACGCCGCAACTGCGTGCCGTCGCCGCCCCGTCGCCCTCTCTGCGGCACTCGCAGACCCAGGACTTCCTCGAGACTCAGCTGTCTGACCACGGGCATGCGCACTCAAGGAGACATGACCATGCGCGCTCCGAACAGTTCCGACAGGTGTGTATGCATACACTCATATAGGCCTCTTCATATCTGCGTAACCAACGTAGCCATTCCTCTCTGTTTCAATGTCAAAGTCTTTTATTTCAAATAGGCAGACAGCACTTATGAATCTAGATCCATTTTTCCAAGGCGTCCATGGAGAGGAACCTACAAGAAACTCCATGGATACTCTTTTAACCTATTTATTAAATTACAATTATCCATGGCATAGACTATTTCAGTCACAGTCATAATTGATATGATATCTTCGACATATAAGTTAAAACGTATAATGTCTGTGTGACACGAGCTTATTATTGATGATGACAAAAGTTTATTATTATATGGGCACAGATTCGGACTCAACGTATCATTAATTGCTTTCCAAAAATTCACTTCCTTTTTATATATATTTATATTTTTTTATGAATTATAATAATAAACAATATAGCAAATAATATAATATAATATGAATATGAATATGTATGTATATGTATTAGATTTGCGCCATATATATTACCACAAAGCCATTTGTTGGATGTGGTATCACGAAAAGTGAATATTTCTCACTATGTTCGAAGTCTATTAAGCCGAAAGCGTTTCTGTTGTTATACCGTCGTTAACTAATATGAAAGTTACGTTATCTACTGCCAACTCAAATTCTTATGCTAGGTCTTAATGATGCTCTTGCCATTGAGTTATGGAGTGGCATAGAGAAGTCCATTCGTGAGTCACTCACTTTATTCTTTTTGATTTATTTATATCTTTTCCACTTTGAATCACTACCAGATCATTAATCACTTGTGTACGTCAAATGGAGGTGTTATAAATACCTATTTTGATACTATACTTATCAAAATAAGCCCTACTGTAAAGAAAGTCTTCAGCTTAAAATTAATGATACGAGGGTTCCAAACGCGCCCTGGTCTGAAAAGAACCACACAACAAACTCAGCCTGGTATTTCTTTATTATAATCACTGTTTCACAAACTTCAATAGGAAATGAGCAATTTACGAACAACTTAACCATCTCTATCAACACCTACCTAGGAAGACCTAATAATTAATAATGAATTAAAACAAAAACAAAAAACTACTTGTATATGTTGTTTCCTTTCTCGTTCAGGTTTAGTACATAATAGAAATATACACAATATTTTATTGTTATATATATTTTTTTTTCACTTTAACCTAACTTAGAGGTGGACCAGAAGAGATCCCTTTATGGGATAAGTCCGCCATTGTGTATTAATTGCATCTGTGTAAAATTTCAATAAATGTAGATATTTTTATTTTTATTTTAAAAGAAAAAACAAACAAACAAAACAAGCTTATGTATATGTACAATATTGTTAAACATTGCACACAGGTGCGAGCACATGTTCGTAAGGAGGACGGGCGCACACAGGCGTATGGGTGGAGTCTGCCGTGTAAGAACTCCAACGCCCATAAGGAGGTTTCGTTGTCACTTTCGTCTGGAGGCGTCCCGGTGCCCGTGCCTGTGTTTTGCAGGTACCACCATCATACAACCTTCACTCTATGTTATCAAAATGGAATGACCATTTTGCCCATTCTTACTTATGTACGAAGCAAAATTAAAAGTTAATTGTATATTAACAGACCTTTAGCGGAATCCGAGCCGCAAATGACTCTGTTATGTGCGGCGGCGGTGGAGTGGGACACCCGCCCACCCAGCGGCCGCGTTGTGGGCTCCAGCGTGTTCTACGACCATTCACATATTGAGGATGATGGTGATAATCTCAGCCAGGGTGAGGATTTAGAAATTATACTGACGCTATTGATTTTAGTGCCAACACTGGCAAGTTGCCACTTTATTACAATGAGTGTACACAACAACACTATATGATGTTGTCTCATTCTATTGTTTGTAGTTTTTAATAACAGATTAATTTAACCACTAAATTACCTGTAAGGCTCTATTAGCTGTCTTTTGTAGTAGGTATTGTTTGTTAATTTTATAATATTTTTTTACTTTGCAGTTCACGAGATGAATAATCAGTCGGATCACGAGACGCGTAACCCGTCTTCGCTTGTGTGGATCTGCTCCAGTACACAGAATAAGGGAATAGTCATGGTTAGAATTAATTTCAATTCGTGGTTAAAATGTAAAAAATGTTTAGATGATAATATGTTAAGAAAAGGAGTGACCACAGAGATGAATGATAGAGGTGAGTGGACGAGATGAACGCTCTGTTCCAAAACCAATTAGGTAAAGGGCTCTGTGAAATAGAAGTTGTCAATTGAGCCGTTTTTCATAGTAAGATCATTAATCATATAAAATATTAATTGAGCAGATAAATATTGGTGTAATTACTAAGGTACTACTACTAAAAATGTAGGTAATAGACGCCAACAACCCTGGTGACGTGGTAGAGTCGTTCCCTGTGCCCGACAAGCACATACTGTGCGTGGCGTCCGTGCCCGGAGCCGGCCCTGACGACTACCGTGAGGCACGCGATAGAGACACACCCGCGCCCCCGGTCGAGGAGAACAAACGACACTCGGTTTGTTATTTGAGATAGTATTCATTATAGTCCGTTCTATTCTATCTATTCTAAATCTATATAGTCCATCTATTCTAAAAGGTACCGTTTGAAGTTTTCATGATTTCAAATCGTTAAAACTTTTTATGACCTAAATCTTATAAAGATATGGTATCGATATCTCTAAATAATCAGACATTATAGTAACCTATTTATTTCGCACAATCCCTATAATATTATTTTTTGGTGGTATTTTTTATGATTGATAATAAGATGTAATATGATTATACAGCAATCTCTATTCTGTGTGGGCAAGAGTGACTCGACGGAGAGTCAAAGCAACGGCACTGTAACATCCAGCAGCAATGAGAACGGAGAGAAGGAAGTCGTAGTTGGCAGTACGAGATTGGTAGGAATTACTTTTTTTCAGATGAGTCAAGTTTAAAGAACATGTGAAATAGTTGGCAGTATGGTTAAATAAAATGTATTTTGCAATATATATTGCTAATAAGATGAACAAATAGAAATACCGTAATTATATTATTTGGTTCAAGCTTACACAAGGTTCATGACAGCTTTATGCATGATTTGAATGAAGGCAATATTTCTTTTGAGGAAAAATGTTGAGGATTTATAGTTAATTAGTTAATTGCCTTAGTCTCAGTAGCTAAAATCTTGCAGCTAGCATTAATTAAAGTAACATGTATATTTTAGGTGGAGGCTAAACTGCTAACACCTCCGATGACACCTGTTAAAGAATCTCCAAAAAAAGATCCAGAAACTAAGAAGAAGGAAGGAGCGGCAGTGGAAGCAGAAGCGGAATCGGGAAAGTCGTCGGAGGCAGAACCGGTCCCCTCCGACAGCCCGCCACTGTCCTCTACGCCCGTTAACGGTACGCTTTAACCACTATATATACCAAAATATACATTTCTAACGATTTCGTTGAGTTTTTCGGACATAATAATTATTTTTAATAGTATTAGCGTTACACTAGTGCCTGCTTGGCGAATTTTAAAATTTATATTTATGTTTGTTTGCACAATATTCTTTGCGAATGGTACAATTTTCTCTAGAAAATATACTGTTGATTAAATGGTCTATTTTTTTATACATAATATCTCAGTTTAAACCTGCCATTCTTCCAATATAATGTACTTTTTTAGAATACTATAATGATTTGAATCAATATGCCATCTATAAGTAGTTTTTTTGAAATATTAGCTGATAGTATTTACGATAGTATCTACGATACAATATTATTTAAATATAGCGATAACAGCTAGAAGTAGGTATATATCTATATATATATATATCAGTGTAAACTCCATGTAAAGTCACTCGATTTAACGACAAACTCTCCAAAGCGTCGAAACAATTGGCTTTGGTTGGTTTAGCTTGTATTCCATACAATGAATTTCCTTACTCCATTTAACGAACTCTCTATAACGCTATGAAATGGACAGTCCATTCAGTGTCGTTATATAGAGTTTACAGTGTATATTTGAAAATATTTGTATAATATTACATTGTCTGTTTCTGGCAGTTAGTTATAGTCTGACGTTTCATAAGTGCATTGTATGGCTTTATGAAATGTAATATTTCATAAAGCCGTATAATTAAAAGATTGTAAAAAGTAAACTAATAATTATATGAAATATATACTTCTCCTTCGTTCCTGACTGTTAATTACTTTATACTGTTTGTTTTATTAATATCAATCGGATAAATATCTACTCAATATAGTATTTCAAGTTTTATATGTCATTAATATTACAGTGACGGAAGCTAGAAACTCGCCCGAGCCAGGTGTGGATGCTTTCGCACAGCAACAGGGCGGCGCTGGAGCGGGGGCGCGAGCGGGCGACGGAAAGGAACAGGAACGTATCTCCACAGCGATGCCGACCATGTGGCTCGGTACCAAAAGCGGAAATCTTTACGTGTACTCCGCTGTCGCCAACTATAGCAAGTGCCTGGCCGTGTAAGTACTTCAGTATTCCTTTTTGTCTTTTTGTTTGTTTGAACATATGACGATCTCTAATGCCTCCTCGTAAAAGTTATTAGTTTCCTATAGTTTCAAAATTAAACCCTACAAAGTTTAAAAAACTGTCATGTTGTATTTAGTAAGTTTATCCACCTTAAAACACATTAAAATTAATTTATTGTAAAAAATATATAAAAGGTAGGTCTGAAAGGCATTTTTTTTTGACACTGGTATTTTAACAATGTCGTTCAAAAACATTCACAAAAATACACGTTGGTATGTACGTTGCAGACTGGTATATGTACATGTACTAATCTATAATGGTGTTGAGCAGAGTGAAACTGAACGACGCGATCCTGTCCATCGTGTGGTGTTCGTGGCGGTGCGTGGCGGCACTCGCGGACGGCACGGTGGCCGTGTTCGCAAGGCGTCCGGATGGACTTTGGGACTTCACCAGCTACTGGTTACTCACTCTCGGAGACCCAAAGTGTTCAGGTATATACAACCAATGAATATTACCAGAGTTTTATTATTTTTACTCTCATCTTATAATTTCTTTCTTCACCCTTAAATTAAATGCAATTTGGATCAACAAAGCATATGTTTATAATGAGCGATATACGATATTTTAAATACCCTGGAATTTTTAATAATCATAATATTAAATTATTTATTTTCAAGACTGTTGAAAGTGTTTTGACAAAATGATAATTGATTTCACTGCTATAAAGTCACAAGTGTAATTGATACTTTGTAGTATTGATTTACATAGAGATAATCCAATCTACCTGCTGCTGCTTAGAACATGGGGTTGCCCCGAACTTTGAAAAAGTTACAGAAAAACAATCTATTAATTCTGCCGTAACATACCGTATTTACTAGTATTTATAGATTTATTCCTTCCGTTTGATTAATCAATGAATTAATGGCAACGTAAAGTAACGGCAAGTTAAGGTTACATAAGATTATAACGGTATCGTATCACCCCAGTGCGGTGTCTGAGTGCGGTGGAGGGTCCAGGGCTGGGTGCGGTTTGGTGCGGGTACAGGAACCGCGTACTGGTGGTGGAGCCTCGCTCACGGCGAGTGCTCCACTCGCTGGAGGCACACCCGCGACACGAGAGCCAAGTGCGCCAGCTGGCGGCCTACAGGGACGGTGTGTGGGTCTGTACTCGACTATGTATTTTACTTAAAATAAAAAAAATTACAATAGAGGCTCAATAGGTTTTTACTGAATTATGTAAAAGATTTCACGAAATTATGTTATGGAAAATATTTTGTACTTGTGCTTATTTATGGGTGAAATATAATAATTAAGTAAGAGAATTATATTTTTATCAACCATATTTACACTACCAGGTTTCCATAAAAATGGATTCGGCATTGCGGCTATACCACGCACACACGTATGACCACCTGATGGATGTGGACATAGAGCCTTACGTTAGCAAGATGTTAGGCACAGGCAAGCTTGGATTCTCTCTAGTAAGGATCACGGTTTTGCTGATTAGTTCTGGACGGCTGTGGATTGGCACGAGCAACGGCGTTGTGATAAGCGTACCACTGTCGGACGCCCCAATCCCGCCAATTGGAAATCTTCCAGCTGTAACGGGATCCGCCAGATCGTCGCTGCCCGGTTAGTGTGATCCGATTTTTTACTCCACTAAAATAATTATAACACCTAACACCTATGAAAAAAATATAGTAGTGCAATGCAAAGAACAAGTTTTAATATACATTGATAATCGTATATACCAGGACACGCGGCGCTAATACGCGCGGGTGTTAACGTGCCTACCGGCAGCTGTTTACCTCTCTGCTCGATGGCGCACGCGCAACTTAGCTTCCATGGTCACCGCGATGCCGTCACGTTCTTCGTAGCTGTGTCGGGGTCCACGCCCCCGCGATCTCCATCGACACCACAAGATGCCTCCTCGTCCGCTCCGCCATCACCCGCGGCAGCCTCTCCCGCCACGCCCCCGCCCCCTGTACCGGCCCCACCTATGCTCGTCATCTCAGGCGGGGAAGGGTACATCGACTTTCGAATAGGTCAGTGGTTTTAACTTAAAGATTTTTGCTAATCGATAAATGACGTTTTCTAACTAGACTTTTAATTAACAAAATGTCGTATCATTAAAAAATGTAATTAATGAAAACGCAAATATGTATTATGGTTTAAATGAAACCGATTAAATTCATATAACACATCGATTTAACATAAATGGTGTCAATTGTAACAACTTATATATACATGCTATATACGTTATTACTCTGCTGTATTCATGTTAATTAATATCGGAGTATGTCAAAATCCTTAATGAGTTCGAAAAATGGTATGAATGAACTTGGAACATGCGTTAATAATTAACGTGAGTACAGACGACTAAATATATATACCTAATAGTAACCATAGATCGCGAAATTTTGAACACAAAACCTTATACATTCATCATATAAAGTATCTTGTGGAATATAAGTATATAGTAATATAGTGAAGAGCTTATAGAAAAACAATTAAAATATGCATGAAGTCAATACCTAAAATATACTTCTAAAAATTAAAACAATCAATATGCACGTTATTTGAAAATAGGAACATTGCTTTGCGCTTAAACAACATAACAAGGATTATTTTATTAGTTAGTTGAAGTGACATGGCCTACTCATATTTTAATTCAATAATTTAATTATAAAGAGCTATCTTAACTACTTGTATGTTCTATTACATGAAATCTCTACGTTTTTAAATAACATTTTACCGAAACGAAATATAGTATGAGAGAATTGTATTTAAATGTATCAGTGCGTATTGTTTGTTTTGATACTTTGATTTTAGTTATTTACTGATTCATTACACAAGAGCCAAAACTTAAGCCACATCAAAATTTTTACCAACACGCGCACGTTTTTATTTCAAATCAAGCAAAGACCCATTAAAATTGGAACTGTTTTTATTTTATTTGCCATTAGAAGAGCATGCCGATGACGTACGGGATACCGCCTCCCACCTCATAGTATGGCAGATTGTTTCCTGACCTCATAGTAAATTCATTCTAGCTTGCTACGTGATCAATGTAAGTGAAGGCATGCTACGGACCCCCATTAACGTCGCTCACATGCGCATGCGCACGCACTCGTACTAACTTGCTTACACATCGTATCTTCACGTCATCGGTGCTGAACTGTCTTTAAATCTAAAATATTTCACGTATATTAATTAGTATATTTTTTGTATAGTATATTTAGGGGCTAAACATTTAATTTTAATTTGGTGCTAAACTTGATTATTACTGTCGAGGATAACGTTTATTTCCACGACCATAAACAGACACCATGACCTTCAAACCATGCATATACCAATAAAAAAAATCTTTCACTTTGCATAACGTTAGTACATTCTTTATAATAATAACTTACAATAATAATCTCTAGTTATAATTGGTTCTTGTTATTAAAAGAAAACAAGAATTTTTTAATAAAGTATTTTTTTATCATTTTGACACCGAATAACAACACTATAACTAACAAAACTTTAATTGGCTTTATTAGGATATGGCAAATAATTATTATTATACATATATCTCAGAAATTTATATAATATTAAGGTTATTTGAATTCATAATATTAGTACATCAATATATAACTTTCTTCTTTATATTTTTAGCTAACGTGTATATTGCTTATTGATTTTAATTTTTTTTACAAATATAAATGAGAAATCGGTAACTATGGTTCAATGGATTTAATTTTTTGTTGCCCATTTTCAGTAATTATACTGAAAATGGGCAACAAAATATCCTTTGCATTAGCAAAGGACTTATCTTTCTAGCACATAAAGTATATAATATATATACGTAATTAATGTACCGATGCCAAGACTGTCTCTATTCTACTTATGTAGAATGTACAAAGTTTATCCTGTATCCTAAATACGGGTTATTTACATATCTTAAGATGCAGATGCGGCTTCCTTACTATGTTTTCTTCACCTACCAGGTGAGGACAAAATAGTACAGGTAATATTAACTATTATTATTAAGTATTTTGATATCTGTTGTAGCGGATAGTGAGATGGAGGAAAGCGTCGTGGTGGTGGAGGACGGGTCCAGCGGGCACAGCTCGTTGGAGCGCGTCTCCCGCTCGCACCTCATCGTGTGGCAGGTGGCGCACGCCTAGCGCAAGGCGCGCGTCCGCCCGCGCCGCCGCCCGCCCTCTGACTGTGACTACGTGTACGTCTGCACCTCCGCCAAACCCGCCGCCGTGCACGCGTAGACCCCGCCCACTGTACATGTCTCACTCCCATACTACCCCTCTCACTCTATCATTAAATAGTTTCGAGTTCAACTCGTGATTATCACAGCCGTCTAATGCCAGGCAATAACTAGTTTAGAATCTTCAACTTTTTCCAATCGAGTGTTTCATATCTATTATATGGGCGTGGTCTTAAGTTTTTCTGGGAATAGCGGAGAGTAGCTCGTGTGCCACGTGCCGGTCATATTGTCGGGGGCGCACCAAATACGGACATAACATATAATCATATAACACTAACATATTAATCGAGTGCTGTGTGCTTTTCAAACGACCGATCACCCGTCGCCTCACGTCGCCCGCTACATGTGAAGTATCGTTCATCTCTCGTCATGTCACAACATGCTGTACGAAAGTTGCTTAACGACGACCCCTAATTATAATCAAAATCTCATTTAGTTCTAATGTACAAGATATATCCACCAAAAATTCTTTTTAGAATCTTTATTAGCTTGTAGTCATAGGATAATTAAAAGAGATTCAACTATACTATAATAAGTAGCGTTATTAAATCTCTTGTATTTATAGATATTACGTTTTATTTCTGACTGATAACTGTATGGGCTGTGGTTGTCTTCTACATCACAACTTAGTTTTAAGGTTGCTTAAGTATTTACTGAATTGAGTGCGATAGTAGATATTATTTATCATTACATATTACCATAGTGCACTCGATCAGGATTTCATTGTATGAATAATGTGATTATGTTGAGAAATACCGGCGGTTAGACGGAGACTTACGCAACGACGGACCGATTTGTTCAGGCAGCCTTTTACCAACGCGTATAACTTTACTTATTAGTTTATTAGACTATATATAAATGTGTTAGGATCGGCCGAAAGGGGCGTCGAAAGTCTCCGTCTCAACACGTCTGATTTCTCAAAGAAATATGGTGCAAATTATTTTTTTTATTAGATATTAATCTTTACCTGTTAGATGAATGCATAATTATCAATTACTTGTGTAGTTTCAGTTAGGTACATGCTCATTATGTGATTTTTATTTATTGTGTAAAATAATTAATATACAAATGAAGTCACGTGCTATTTATTTATAAATACAAACTTTTATTACGTTGTTGAATGTATATTTTGTGTTTATTGGGATTTAATAGATATAGACTGTTTGGAGTTGACATAATGAGCCTACAATAAAGAGGTTGCCCGGGATTAAGTAAGAAAACGTCAAGGAAGTGTGGGACGTATACGTTTGTGCATTAAATGTATGTTTGTTTGTGTGTTACGTACATACGTATGATCGCACTCACACTTCCGCACACCTAGTCAAAACAAACGACCTAGACTATATACTAACAGAGCTTTTGTTGTTATGCTAACTTAGTGTAAGGATGCCAACGGTGTGTCGGTCGAGTATGCCTTATACGTACACTGCGCTACAGCCGGGCACTGATAGCTTAGCGTGTTGCCGTACATTACTTATGAATCGGGAGTATTTAATTATTTTTTACAATATTTTAAGTATAAAAATAAATGAACTGTGGTAGGCATTGCGGTCCTTAACATTTTTGGATAATTCGTTTTATTTAACGTTTAGTTTTTTATACTTATTTGTACTTATATTTGAATTATATACTTTGTTTAAATTTCTTTAACCACACTAAGAACCCTCTATAATGATGCTCTTGTTAGATATGACCATACAAAATTGCATTATTATTCTTACATCGTTTTAGTACCATCTTATATTGTATGATATCGATTACTAACGATGAATGTATTCTATTATATGTAGATAAAGGTTTTTGCATAATAATATAATTAGTATTTAAATTCTCTTGTTTGTATGCAATCAAATAAAACGCTGACGATTATTTGGTATTTTATTTTTATACTTACGTATAGAATGTTTTTTTCCTTAAACAATACTTTTATTTCTATGAGGATCTTTGAGATTAACTTTTATTAATTATCCCTCATTATCCCTTAGTGGACAGTTCCTCGTATGACAATAAGGACCATCCTCAACAATTTATTTACGTTAGTCAATGGAGTAGAGAAAAACTTTGTGTCCAACTAATAATATTTGAACTAACGCTGACCATAAGATGATGTACAACGAGAAGCCTCTTGAGATTCGGGACAAGTTTTTGTCGTTTATCGCATCTGCTGCACGATAATTGTAGACATTTCGGTGCAAAGTTCACTCGCATACGAAAATGTATGCTCGCGCGTTTAGTAGTAGGACGGTCTCCTACTATAAGCAAAAAAATACACTTAGATATTTTAAAGTTCTGACTATACATATAATAATATACTGAATGCGAACCTTGAACAGTTTTATTTGTTTACAATCAAATGTAAAATACTGGCGTTGAGATCCTTTCCTAACTTTAAGTTAAATGATTTTACATGTCACCTCAATATGAATACTAAACTTCTCTCAATTACATATTTTGTTCTTCATTATTTTTTAAGATTTCCCTATTCGATTGTTTTCTTAGGAGCCAGCCTAGCTAACTTAGCCTATTTAGGTAATACTAAAATAGACGTTTTGTGACAATGCAATAGTACATATTTATTTAATTTATAGTTTTTTATTAATTTTCCACTATCTGAAATACGATTTTTCGTCAAATATAATTAGTATAGTTAGAAAAATTAAAAATAGTGACTATTGAGATATCAATTATCAGCCAGTGTACACGTTTCACTCTCTAGAAGCCCTCTCGACGGTCTAATTTTAAATGAGTTGTAAACTAGTGTTTAAAACTACTTGTTTTTACCAATTAAAAATGTAACCTTACTAATGATATTTTTTTACAAGTACGATTGAAAAAATATATTTTTCAATGTAAAGGATATATTCTTGTATATAATATTGCATGATTTTATAGAATATACTAGTAAAAAGCAAATTACAAGACTTTTTTTTTTAAATGTTCCTTGTCATATAGATTTTCATTTCTTTCATTGTTTTAAGCCAAGGCAAGCTAAAAAAAATCAACTGGTAAATATGTTATTAGGGATATCACCAATTTATTGTATTTTTTTACTTGTTTGTTTTTTTATTTGAGTAAATTCTGACTTCATAATGGACGCTAAAAGTAAAATTATCAATTAGATTTCGCTTAGTTTTTTGGTCATAATTCAGAAAAGTATCCAATAATTGAAATTTTCCTGTGATATTCAACCAGCAAGATTTCCTATCATATGTGACATATAACGTGATGGCGAGATACATGGTTGAAGACAGAGAAGAGAGTGTTTAAAAAAAGTATAGTTTTTCGTTACAAAAGCAATAAACACTAAGAGCGTTTTTAGATTTTAAAATTGACGATAAAAATTTAATTAGGAATACTGTATAGTTATCTGGTCATTACTATTGAGTCATGAAATAATTGATATTTTCATTTGATAGATATTTAGTCACAAATATTTCCTATAGTAATTGATTTGTGCGATACTTGGTTGAAGAAGAGTATTAGAAAGAGTACAGTTTTAGCGATAAACGCTTTTAAGATCGTTCTTACTTTTGTGGTTCTAGTCTTTTATCAACAATGCAGTATAATATATAATACGACTGGAATATTAAATTAATTTATTATTCTTATTCAGATATGTCGTCGGAAATATCTTCTCTAATTTTAATCTTATTTTTGACTTGTCGTCTGTTCGTGTAACCAGAGTCATCTTTATCTTTGACAATTCCCTTTCCTTCAGCAATTTTTCTGGCTTTTGTGTGTTTTTTACTTTTTAGACTGGCTTCTTGGACCTTTTTCTCGCGGTGAATTACTTTTGAACGTGGTTCAAGCGGCGTGGTGGTAACCTTTTCCTCTTCTGCTAATTCTCGTTTAAGAGCACTTTTGAATGTTTGACCCCGCGTCGGTTCGTGGAGCGAAAATGTTATTCTATCGTGGTGAATCTATAAAAACATATTGTTGACAAAAGTTATTTGTTATTCTCAATAATATAAAAATTGAATATATTAGTTTGTTTATATAGTAGTAAAAAGATGAAGTACTAAGGGAAAAGAATTAATCACCCACCCTATACTCGATGGAGACAAAGCATTCCTCCTCATCTTCGCATATGAGTGAGTTGACGTCAGCAGGTTTTGCAGCGGAGGCGGGGCGACGTCCCACGCGCACAAAGCGCCAAAGAGAGCGCACGCGTGGCCCACACGAATGTACTATATCGTTCACCTGTGGGGTTTAGTTTTGTAATAGTTTGTGGGATAGTGTTAGTTACACAAATGGGAATGCAGGAATTTCCCGAAATTAAAAAAATACTATTAGTATAAGGATGTTAACACATTTCAGAGTAGGATATCATAATATCACCTTCATCTGCTCGCCACCATCGCAAGCGGTGCCGGCACGTGCCTCCACACCGAAGCTGTTGATACAAGCGCGGTCGTCCGACGTCAGTGCCTCTATTTGAAACGCGCACTTCGGTAGTGTGTCTGTTCGTTCCTTTATAAAAAATACATGTAAAAAACGTAAAAAGTAAACCAAATGATTTTCCAGAGAGATGTCAACATTAGAAGCGTTGCACTGTTAATTTGAAACGTAATACTAAATTAATATAAAATATTACCCATCCAATTTCATCGCAATGTTTTGGTTCCTCGTAACAAATGAAATAATTGACTGCTTTTGATCCATCCGTTCGTTTTTCAGTAGACCAGGTATACCAATTGTCTCCGAACTTAAACATGCTGTTGATGTGACTCTGTCGGTATATTAACGGAAATAGCATTTCATTTGGATGCATCTGCTTTGGTTTTTGGGTAGTCTGCCTTTCTTCTTCATATTCTATAGCCTTTTCTTCGTGTCTGTGAGACTTTTTAAGGAATGGCAGCATTGTAATTTCAATTTTCTTTTTTGTATCCCAGGCTTCGGTATGTGATAGTTCCTCTTCTTCTAATCTAGAATCTTCGTCTGAATGCATGATGACTTTAACTTTAACAGTTACCACGCTATTTAAAATGCATGTCAGCAAGAAGTAGGTGTACCGCCTCATGGTGAAGTGTGTATGATGAGAAGTCTTGTTTCATTGTTTGACGACGGGAGGATGTTGTTAATACGTGGCTTCGATAAGACCTATGTTTGTAAGCAAACAAGTTCCGACCATTCAAAGTGCCTACTTTTTTAGTTATTTTGGCGTTTCTACTTTGGCTGTTTTTAAGTGCCAGGAATTTGTGATATTATATTTGTAAAGTTTTTAAGAGGTGTTGTTTTATTTCGTCACACTAATTCAAATATTAATTAATATGCAACTAGCTGTTATCAGAATAATTGTGTATAATAATTGTCGGTTGTAAGAATAAAGTAATAAATCATCTATCATAACTTGATTTAATACAAAATCCATATTTTCTTGTGAAAATAATAAATGAAATATTGCGTATGGAAAAGCTTCCAATTTTTTGACTCGTTTTCAAACTTTAACATCACATCAAATAATTCCTTCTTTTTATAATTATTATTGTAATATGGTAGCCAGATCTGTTTTATATTGGTAAAGTGTATTATCAATGTTGGGAGGAACAATACGTTATAATATCACAATTTAAAAAAAAAACTTTTTAATAGGTTTTGTACGATATGCCAACAAATATGCAGATAATATAAAAATAAAATCTATAGTTTTGAGGTGTATGTCATGTTACCAACATATTAATTTTTATTACAATGAGATAACTCAATTAGTAAATGGTAATTCCTCGAGGCATTTTGCAACATAGAAAAGGATTTTAGTGTTTTTGTTTATTGAATAAAAGATAAATAGTAAGTATTAAGTGAACTTATAAATATAATGGCAGGGGAAAGTAAAAAAGCCTTTTAAGTTAGAATATTGCTTTTATTAGGGTACAAAGATGTAGAGTATAAAATAAAAATACTGCATTTGGTATCTCCATAAAACTTTGATTATGAAAATTAAGCATTTCATCAAATACACGTTAACATTATGAAATAAAATTAAAGCGTAAGACATCTATATACTAATTATTATTTATTTATCTAAATAGAAAATGTATAATCGTATAGTACAAATAAAAAAGCGAATGAAGTTTGGACCATTGTTAGGAATTTAAGATTTCCCTAGTGCTCAATATGTTACATCAGCCATAAAAAATCGTATTTACAACTTATAAACCATCTAGAGTGATTGATATCTGAGGCCGCGCACCCGGCGACGACGCAGTTAGGCCGCACGCATGTTTTATTGTCACATTCATATCATACTTATACATTTCAATTAATTTCCCTACAAACTAAATTTCATAAATTTCGGGTTTGCAAAAAAATATACATATGTAATCGCTGCCGGTCGGCCGGAGTGCACGAGCCTCTGCTTGTAGAAACCGCTTAAGGCAGCTATCATTATTGTACATGAACCGTGCCTGAACTTAATACGCGGCACGTGGGGGACAGGGGAGGGGGGAGGTGGGTCGGGGGGCAGTAAAGTCTATATATTAATTCTACGCTATCTATTGTCTAAAAGCTAGACAGTAACGAGGAAGTAAGGCCAGATTCGTAAAGTAAGGTCTTAAATAGTCATCTATCCTTAGAACTACTACACCTCTCGATTAATCTATTACATTGGTCAGTGTACAAGTGATCAAACACGACTACATCGCAAACTAAACAGCTTAAATTCGCTTAATACTAATTAATGTGCTAAATATTTAGGCTCTTAAAGTAAGCCGTTCGTTATTCGTTCGGTCCACAAGAACTTCTCTACAACTAGATGCGAATGGTCGCAGGAGTTTACACAATTATTAATGGAGCTCGACAAGACACGAAACAGTCTCGCCAGCAGACGAGCCAGTTCATCAATAATCACGATATACTCGTCCCCAAACGCGTTAAAATATCGTGCAGCTTCACACCCGGCCGCTAATATTAATTTAAACTACAACCAGTATGACGGCTCAAGTACCTCCGGCCATATAATGGCCAGGTGTGAATCCGCACTAAGACTATCTATTCGATCCAAATATTGTCATAAACTGTCAACTCTAACTTATTACCGGCAGACTACGGAAAATAGACATCTATGATAAAATTCTACTGTTCAAGAAATGTCAACGGAGAGTGGCCATATAGAACACCTACTATTACACCTATTACTTTATAACATATTCTGTGAATAAATAGATGAATGTCATTAAAAAATAATGAATATCTCGCAATTATAAACTCTGGGCGCGGCCACGGCTCCTTGACGTTCTAATTATATCTATCATAATTTATTCGATTCAAACGCAACTATGCTTAACTTACGCGGTATGTAAGGTGACTATCGAGGGGTAACTATCAAGTTAAAGTTGACAATATCAGTGGAAGGTATGGGCCGGGGGAGGGAGAGGGAAGAGTACTGCTTAAGTCTATGAAAAGTACTTTATTATAAAAGCCCAGTGGATTTAAAAAAAACTGGGAGCATTTAATTGAAATCAGTTTAGAAATTAATAATCTAATCTGACAAGATCAATATAATAATATTAATGATATTTTTGTCACTTTAACAGTGAAGAGTCACCGGTCACTTTAAACGGGGACATGTAGTAAAACCTAAAGTATAATTTAAATTAATCAGTCAATTAGTAGTGATAAAAAATGTTATTTAAATCAATACAACAGATATAGACATATATTTGTCTTACATCCACTTCTAAAGCTTACGTATGTATAATACAAATTATATTAACTTATTATCATAACTATTAAATATAACTTAAGTTTAATATACTATAAATAAACGTGAAGCGGGCACGATTTCACAGTCTTGTTTTAAGTATAGTGTCCTGATGAAAAATAAATGCAATAATAAATGTACAAACGAAGTGAAATGGAATAGTAAAATCACCACCAACCACGACCACCTTACGTACCACAAACATGCCTTAGCTACCTATGACTTATCACAATATATTACACGACGCAGTCATTGTGATGAACAGAGCTCATATTCGTTGAATGAACCCAAGAGCGGTTCCTGCTTGATAGCTGTGCGAAGCTCGTTATGTGATTAAGTACAAAACATAAGTTTTATTTAAATATTTTATATGTATATTATATATATATATATATAACAGACGACAGTGACATTCGTCCGTGGCGAAATTTGGTCCGATGTCGCAAAACTATTGGTCAGTAAAAATAATGTGAAATAATATCAATAATAAATTGATTTATCGAGATCTTGTCGTCACTCGTTTAAGTATCGATCGCATTATATAAATTCAATTACGTGTTGAAACTAGATGCGCCACTGCAAGGACTTAGTTGCATATCCGACGATGTAACGTCGTCACATCAAACATAGGACCCGATATCTATGGCAGTGTTGGGATTAATACAAATTAAAGCTCACCCATCGCGTCCATATACAAATAACAGATACGATAAAACAAAATCTAACACATCACTAAACCGTGAAGGCGCGGGGGCGTACATCACGAGAAGTGCGCGCGCTGCAGGAAGGCGTGCAGGTCGCTGAAGGCGGGGCGTTCGCAGCCGCGTCGGCGCCAGCACGCGCGCATTGCGTCGTACAGCGCGCGAGGGCAGCCCGCGCTTCGCGGCAGGCACGAGAACATGCCGTCGTCTGCCTCCAGGTGGGATAGGTTTTCCAGGACCTGCGACGAGGGGGCCCGTTTAATCTCGAGTATGCTCTGCATAAAATAAAGACTGTGTCTGTGTTTCGTGTAGACGTGTCACCTCTGTCTCCGTGAGATGCTCGTACGGCGGGCGCCGGCACAGCGTGAATATCTCGTGCAGCGTGACGGCGAAAGCCCACACGTCGGTCTTGGTGGTGTACTCTCCGCGCAGCACGCACTCCCAGGCCGCCCACCGCAGTGGCAGTGGCATACGTCCGTCCACCTTATAGTAATCGCAGCCATAGGCCTCGTTGTCAGTTCCGAAGTCGCTTATCTTGATCTGATAGTTCTTGCCAATCAAGATATTTCTGCAGACAAACATTTTATTTAAGTATATTTAAGTTTATAGTATTGTTGAGACGGTAATAGGCGCACTATAATACCTGGCAGCCAGATCTCTGTGTACAAAATTGAGCGACTCCAGGTAGTGCATGCCGGCCGCGATCTGTGTAGCGAAGTGTAGTAACGTACTCGTGCTGGGCGGAGAGGAAGTACGAAGGAACGCGCACAAGTCGCCTGACAGACAATATCAGGAATTATTACACCATTAACATGTTGTTCATAAATGCTTTTTTAAATACATTTTTAACTTTTTATTAAACAGATATTTATAATGCAAACTACGCTCGCTCATGTTAGTAATTATTGAAACGAAAACAAAAATCCAGCACTATCCTCTTACCCAGCTCGAGGTACTCCAGCACCACGGCTAGAGGAGGCGAACGACACGCGCCTAGCACGCGGGCAAGGTGTGGAGACGATAGCGCTGCCAAGATACGGACGTCGCGCTCGAACTCTTCCCTATAAAACAAGAATCACGACTTATTAAATAGTTTGAAGTGTTTTAGTATTACTTGGTAATGTTTAAATTTATTTTGTATTGTATAGTATCGATTTTAATAATTTAAACTAATACGGAATTATAAAACAGAATAAACAAACGTCAAATACAAGAGGTCATACATGATATACCTCTCGTTGAGCGAGGCGTCGCTGCAGAGGAACTTCACGGCCACTAAACGCTTCTCGGAGCACACGCCGCCCTCGTACTCGGGCACGCCGTCTGCCTCCGCCACGTACACCTAGTAAGATAACAACATTTAACTGTAACAGGAATACCATTGTCTGATCAAACTTCAATTACCTTCACTACAAACGCTTAAAATAATCACAATCAAAGTAAATGTTTAGTACATTAGAATAGATAAAAACACGGTATCAAGGTAATATAAGTGACTAACGGTGCCGAAGGCGCCCTCAGCGAGCTTGGAGATCATTCGCAGCCGGTGTCTCGGAAACTCTATGACGTCTGTGCTCTCCAGACGTCGCTTCAGCTCAATCAACATCTCCTGCTGACTCGGGGACTGCAAGAAATATAAGCGTATTAACTATGGCAGAAATGGGGGCTTATGTTCAGTGGTCAGAAAAGGTGTGGTCTGAAAACAATGAAACTTAACGAAATGTTACACTTAAGTATATATTACTCTTAGAATAAATAACTATATAACCACAAAAACATCAATATATATATCACAAAAAAACTCCCGCGGGGCGTCGCAGTATATGATGAGATTTATTGTCCTATAAACATTTTATTCTTAAATATATTGTAACCTATAGAATTTGTACAGTACATAAATTATCTTATAGTGTTTTTAAAAATACCGCTGTGTTTATTGTGGACGTGATTAATAAGTGTGTCTGCCGACGTTCATGGGATATAGTAGAAGTTAGAAGAAGAAGATAGTAGTATATAGTTACCCTATTACTATGCTTGGAGCGTATAGAACCGAGGCTACGATTGAGGTTACAACTATCTAGTGCTTCCAGGTGTGCCAGATGCCCCATTTGTTCCAGGTGCTCGACGTCCGAAACCAGTTCGGTGGCGCGGTCCGATAACGTATCTAGACGCTTAGTCAGGAGGGGAGCAGAACTCAGCTCAGGCACCGCGTAGTCGTAGTTTGAACTGTCTGTTGGGGGAATTGGTACATTAGAAATATAACTGAAAACAGTATTGACCAGTTTGAAATATTAAGGGTATCCCTATACATGGTCAAACTCATTTTTATTTCAATATAAATAAGCATAAATATAAAGTATCATTAGCTAATTTATACGATATCTAAAACAAAATTTTTCATATATTTTCTTTCTTAAACTAATAATATACATTTTTTCTGCTAGACAAATGAATCTTCACTTCTATCAAAAAATAATTTGATATAAACATTTTAAAAAAATACAAGAAATAAAATTAGCACCTAACTCATTTTACAAATTGACACGACAAAATACGTAATACATTCTGCAAATTATAATAGATACGGAACATATACACATAGAATAGATACGGAACATATACACATAGAATAGATACGGAACATATACACATAGAATAGATACGGAACATATACACATAGGATAGATACGGAACATATACACATAGAATAGATACGGAATATATACACATAGAATAGATACGGAACATATACACATAGAATAGATACGGAACATATTCACATAGAATAGATACAGAACTCTTTCCTGCTCCATCTGTACATTTAGCAATCAAAACTTTTGCGATTAAACATTTTGACTCTATTCTTAATTTAATAAATTCACTCTAATGCATACGAACCCATACCTTTCGTAAATTTTTAAAACTTTACTAAGTTTATTATTTATTATTATTTATATGATAGTCATTCAAGGTTTGTTTTAAATAATATTTTATTTTATTTCATTAACAATCCCTAGAGTAGAGATATTATGTGAGAACTTAAGTCTCAAGTTATCACTTCAAAGTGTAAGAGTACAGTACTCACCGGACAAAGCGGCATTGGAATCCTTAACAAAATCCTTCATCTCCAGTAAAACAGTACTGTAACTAAAGTACGGAGCGCACTTTAAGGCCTGGTAGGGCTCCTGGTACTCGTCCGATTTAACATCCAGAGGGCAATCTATAATCATCTTGTTCTCAGGTAACATTGAAGTACAAGGATGATAGTTTTCTGATACCGTTCGTTGGGCGATCGTGGTCTTTGCGAGCGGTGAGGCAAAACATTTCCTGTGTTTATGTCTGTGTATGATCAAGAACACGGCCACTGCCAGAAGAATCACGAGGGCGGTCAGAACGCCCACTACTATAGCCATGTATAGAGGGTCCTCCGTGTGGGCTGTGGAAATCGGCAGGTCTTTGGTCGCTGGAACTTTCGTCTTGTCTTTTACACCTGTTTTCTGGCTCTCCGGGGTGTAGTTGCCTTGAGCGACGTCTGGAAAAATATTTTTAAATAATAATTGTTTGACGATTGACGCATTTAGATTAAAGTACTGTGACTAATAAATAAATAAAATGCAATTAAAACTTATATGTTCATATTTACATATCGATACTAACCAGAATCAAAAACGACCTCGCTAATGAGCATCCATCTCGCAGAGAACCTGAGTTCAATCCGCACCCACTTTCCGATGCGGTGATGCAGCTTTATACTGACGTTACGAGCGCTCTCGAAGATGTTATTCTCTACCGTCGTGAAGTGGATCGGCTCGTCTTGAAACTGACGGCCGCCGATCGAAAAAGAGATTATCGCTTCCGAGAACACCTGAAACAAGGATCTTTTTTAATATCCATCACCAGAATATAAAACTCACTTTCAGTCTTTCTCACCTGTACATCCCTCATGAATTTATTATTGCAGTACAAATGGACGGCCGAGAACTCCCTCACTTTATCGAACTCAAAGATAAGGACAGGGGGAGTTGGTCTGGAGTCGTTCCGCCAACCCACCCAGACGGAATTCTTGGAAGCTTCTCGAATCTCGTCCCCCCCGAACTGCCCATCCACCAGCTGACCCAGACCTCCACGCAATTCTTCCCCCCATTGGCCATCGTATATGATGTCGGTGAGTTCCACTCCGTTGCTACGCTGGTCTCCTTTTGGCATTGAGTACGAAACGATCCCGACTGGAGATAAGATGGTTGTTTAGCAAATTATAAAGTGGTTATTAAACCTTAAATATATTAGAATTTTAAACATAATACGTACTATGGCATTGGAGTGTGTGACAATAATTTCTTGTCAAGTCTATTTATTTTACTTTTGTCAAGACTCATCCGAGTTTCTACTAACAATAAGGTACAAGGACAGTAATGTTCTTAGAACTAAGCCAGTGGTGAGATAACGTGCATGAGTCACTCACGTTTTGTATTCAAAATGCATGCACCTGAGCGAGTGTCTGTACATATTATAGACACTTGAGATATTTCCCCCGTTTCTGTTCAACTTATATGATTGAATTGACACAAGGCAAGAAATACAAGGCAATGTTAATGGTACTTTTAAAAATAATGTACTCGCATAATTTCTAGTTCGTGACTCTTCAGTAGGTACAAACGGTGGAGGTGTCATTATGTACTTTTTGTTTCAAATGTTATTTTAACTTTAATGCTTGCCTTGCATGCGATATGTTATATTTGAATTCGATTTGTAGCGACCTCGGTATAAGAGTTATTCTGCAGAGTGACATCGAACTGCTAACTCTCTCTGCTGTCGACGGCTTTTTACGACGAATTTTTAATTAACTATAACTAAATGAAAGCCCTGTCTATCGATTTGCCAATTCCTTGATTGGTTGAATTATTCATGATTCTAAACATTTGAAAATAGATAGTGTCAAATTCAACATTTCTTGCTCATAGCTCTCATGTCAGCTGTGACATGTCGATAAGCCGCTGAAGAGTTAAGAGAAAGCAATATATAAATAATCCAAGTTTCTCCTTTTAATTTTAAAAGACGTGTATAGATAGTACGCTATATATAGTCGAAATGTTCAAAGTTTAGAATTTTACATGCTATGCGAGTAACGCGGGGCGGAATTCCACGATCAGTATAAGTTTCGAGTCGTAATTTAGGGTAGGGGATATGATGATAATAAGGCTAGTTAAACAAATATTAATATTGATAAGAAAATTAAGGATAGAGTGTTAGAAGTCTCAGATGGTAAGTACGTTCTTAGGCATTGATTGACTGATTGATTAGTAGGCATTGACAATAAAATAGAAGTGTGATCATCTTTTAATGTAAATGTGTTTCATTCGTGAAATAATAGCAAAACTATTAACTATATATATATATTTTTTTTTAAAAGGGCGAGACCCACCACTCCAGTAGCAGCCGTAGAGCTCGACCCGCATGCACACTGTGCGGGGGTGAGAGCTATACGGGATAAAGCGGATCTTGGACGCCCACACCGGCGGCTCCAGATGGTGCTTCTTCTCCAGGTAAGTGTTAGTGTTGCCGGAGAGGATCTAGGAAATGGTATGTGGCAATGTATGGGTTGGTGTATGAATTCTGTTCTTTTATACTATTTTGTGTGCAAACAACAGAATCATGCTTGGTATTGCAACGCTTTAATAAAAATATATTCGCAACAAATATAGTGTAAATACATTTGATAGAACCAACCTCCTGACCATCGATGCCCCTATACCGCACCCACTTTCCTAACTTCGGCCGCCAGTACTCCAGAATGTAGGCCTCCGCGTACTCCACCCCTTGGCCATTGCCAAAGCGTCCCTGCGTTCCCGCGCCTGTGATCACGTGCACCGTGTGAAGATCCACCTCCAACCACTCGCCGGACTCCGTCGGGATCTGGTTCAACGGGCACCACGCGCCGCCCTTCGTCTCTTGATTTAACCTGGATTATATATTTTTATTGTAAAAAGTAATTCTCAATTCAGCGCTGTATTCTTATTTCATATTGACTATTTTAAATATGCATATCAATATAAAACAATCGATATAAGAACATTCTAATGCACCACGTTAAATATACCTACATAATTATAAGAATAAGAACAAATTAATTAGGAATCTCTATTCTTAACCGTCGTAGATTTATGAAACCAAATAGCGGCAGACGGTAAAGCAGCCGTGCGTATTAATTAATTCCGTAATTGCCGATACACTCGTTTCGTATCAGATGTCGTCTGCTGCTTGCTTATCCACCCGCCCTAATCCCTTCACTCAAACTTAACACTCCTCGGTATACTTCAAATTCAACAGACACTTGAAGGAATTTCACGTATCAAACATGCCTTTCACTTTTCATTGAATTTCTAACAATTCAGGTTCGAAAAATTTCAACATCCGATTATATATGCCAATTATTTTACTTGCTTTTATTTTATCACCGTAAATCTGAGTTCACTAAATATTTAAGCCAAACAACTGGCAGGAGATAGAAACTTAACGCTCATCCAAACTTACTAACTACAACTTAATCTCCTCCCCAAAGCACAAGGAAAACGGTCCACATAAACCGAGTTTAATTTAAATTCTACTTAATCAAAGTACGCATAAAGTTATGAGGAATTTTGCTGGTAGGTAATATTTTAGTTTATTCCTCCATGTAGGTTGAGAACGTCATGAGGAACATCATTAGTGACGTCCTCGTTTGACGGAACTGGGAATACTTTTACGTCTAAGAAACTTGACACGGCGGCATCACTCGTCTTAGTTCAAGATATCACGAAAGATACCTGCCATACTTTAACTCATATAGTATATATTAAAGAAAGCCTGTTTGGCTATCTAATTTTTTATTTGATTTATAAATTTCAGAATTTTAGATACCCACGGATTAATTTAGAATATATTACATACGAACTGGCAGAGACACGTCGATGTTTTTTAATCACAAGTTACAATTGAAGGAACTTGGTACTTTTTAAAACTAAACGGAGCAACATTAGCGCTCCAGGTCGGGCGGGTAATATATAAAGGACATGTTTGTGTGACATATATAAATATATATAATTCATTCAGTTAATGTAGGAGCATGCATGAAGCATATATGTACATATATGACATGTTCATGCAATGTGGCGTGATGTCGTTTATACAACTTGACAATATAATAAAATGTATGACCTATCTAATATTATATTTTTTACTATTCGTTACATAAAGTTAATCTCAGAGTGAGAAAAGCAAAACATTCAAGCAACGTTCTTTCAATAGAATCTAATAATTTTGTTAAACAACAATTTACATATTTTATTCTATTTATAATGAAATAAATAATAGTGTCTAGATCGCGCACTATTTTATTTACTGCTTCTTCGTTTCTGTTACTTTTGGCCGTTGTTTTGACATGATACTAGATTACTAAATGACATATATAGAAATATCGTAATGTGGTGTGCGTGTGTGTATGTGCGTGTGTTTGCATGTGCGCGTGTATGCATTAGTGCGTTTATGCATATGTTCTTGTGTGGGTATGCATGTGTGCGTGTGTGTGCGTGTACTCTGCAACTAGTAGTGTGATTAAGTAATTGTGCTTCGCAAAGCCGTCCGAACTTTACTATAAAGGTGTGCCATGTAACGTATATAAACCTAATATATAATATATGTGATAATTATTTTTCGTAAGTAGAAAAGTATATGTAACTGTTACACCGTTGGACTTATGTAACGGAGTGTTCGAGATATGGAAACAACAATCAACAGACACTTAGCGTGCACAGTTATATTAAATAAAAATGTTGCTATAAAAAAGAAATTTTTGCTCATTTAACTATTACAACACCTTACGTTAGAATATCGGGATAACAAACAAAGCGTGCATTTTCTCCGAACTTGGCACACGAATTGCTCTCGAGTCGCGACCACACACCGTTTATATCTGAACCACCAGTCAGGTATCACCACTAATACGTCGAACGAACCACTATCCATTTTGCTAAGAGTGACTTTAAAAAGCAAAAAGAAATAAATAATAAAGCACATCTCGCGGGTAATGTAACGTCCGACTTCGCAACACTTGAGTGATCGATCATAGCCAGCCAGTCATTTTGTTTAAAAATACTTTCATAACAGTTCATATATCACTCATCATCAGACGACTCAAGTTTAACTTTCTTCATAAAGTTTCTTAGTGACTAAGTTACAATTATATTCGTTGCAAAAAGTGTATAAATAAATCTCCAGTCGGACTTGCTTTCATTAAAAGTACAAATTAGAATATCTCGGCGACTGGCTTAGTGTAGTAGCCGTGTTGTAAGTCTCTCGCTGCTATGAAGTCTCTCTCATTAATTTTCAAATCTCATCTCATATTTGCGGTAAAAATATTTAGAGCCTCCGCCGTATCTACTTCATACACGGTTTCTTGTTACTCGTTCATGTTGCGTAATGCGTAAAATAAATTATTGAAATAAATATATACTATCTGTGTAATATTTTGGTTATCCACTTATATGAATATTATACTTATTAATTATTATTTATATAATGGCATGTAAACATTTAATTTACTAAAATGTGAATTAAAGCGCGTATTTTTTTTTTTATAAAACAATAAATTCCGTCAAGAAGAAGCCTTGGATTGTCATTAACAACTTTCAACGTGACTTCATTGTAGAAACTTTATAAAAAGTATTTAAAATGCTGCCCTTGTCACGTTCAGAGAGTTATACAATACAATTATATTGCGTCGGTTAAAGAACCTACAAAAGCTAAAATGTATAAACGAATGAACTGTTATAATTTTAAACTCTTTACTTATCAGGATAGCCACGTGATCGCGAGAGTGTGGAGACTTCAAGTAAATAATCAATAAAACAATTAAACATGAGTTTTTGAAACATTCGAAACAACGAAATGAAAAGTAAAATAAAGTGCAACTCATTGAAGGAGCCGCGAATATGAATTTAGTATACGACAAAGGCTTTCTAGGTATTTAGACTACCTCAAGACCTGTATGAGTCTGAAGACTGAACCGTCGCGAACCGTAGAACTATAATAATTCACTAAAGCTGGTATACATCTCATGCTAGCTGTAATATTATTTAATCGTCTAAATGTTCTGGTCAAGTTTTATTTTTTTATTATATATAAAAGATATTGTAAATGTCAAAAAACGTACAGAAAGCGTAAGCTTTGACAATATAAATTTCTATTTATCCTCAGTACTCCTCAATTCAAAGTTAAATATTATCTCCGTGTTGTAGAACATCTAGCGACCGCGTCTTCACTAACAATTATATAATATTATGGGCTTCATTTAACTGTATTAATAAAACAATAAAGTGTCTTTAACTCTATCCTACTATAATACTCACTTCAAACAACCAAAATGTCTAAAGAGCCGAAACGTATATTCTTACTATTGATTATTACAATAAAAAGAGAAATCCTTGCTTCTTTAGTAATGTAGCCAAATACAGTATAATAATTGTCGAAGGTTCTCAAATCGATAAGAGAATAGCAATCACATCATTACAAGCTATGACAGTTCTAATGTAAACTGAGATATGAAGACGGATAGCAGAGGCGTGTTGGTGTGATGAGTGCATTGTCGTGGAGTGACCAGGTCGTGGCGCGTGACGCGGCGTGCCGTCTCATTAATGTGTATTGACGTACAGTACGATAGCCATTATTTAACAAGTAGCCGGCTCTATAGCGGTCTTTCATCATTTTATAAAATATATGTCATACATTTTAGAATGAAATTAAGTATAATATGAATACATATAATATTAATTTATTAATTTAAAGTGGTTTTATGCTGGAAATAATAGTCAAACATGATATAAAACTGAAATCTCTTAATTAGTATTTTTTTTAATCTGTAATAAGCTTCATTGTGGTCACCCCAGATATCAATGATGCGTTAAGGAGCGGCTCCGTAATTGATATCATCCCGGTACACTCATCTCACAAAGGCGGACAGGATAATGAATAATATACTTTAATGCCCAGATATTTGGGTCCAAATTCGTTTTCATATCCTAAATCCATGCTCACTTTGGTCTGGTGTGCAGTTATTTAATTGCTTTAAATAAAGCTCAAAGATTACACTGTTCGGTGCGCTAAGTCCATTTTGTGAAAGTATTATTTATTCCTGAAACATGGTTGGTTTTAGGCCGTTATTGATCGATACCGCTGTTTAAAACAGGTCGTTAAGTCGGTTAAACTCGTAATCCTGACGCACGCCATACTCAAATATACAATGTTTCAGAACCTAGTCAGGCGACATGTTTTTGTACAGCGCCTTGCATGAATGTACCTACGGCAATAAACCGTCCTCACATTACTCGCCTAGTAACATTTGTCGATTAACAAAAACAAACATACGTTACGCGTGGCTTAAATGAATGCTCGGATCTAATATAATAATGAGACATAATGTATCTTCAATATTTATATTGAAACCAGCCTCAAGATGCAGTGGTAATCTCAAAGCACCTCCAGATGCTTGCTTTTCAGAAAGATGTTGAAATCAGAGACAATAATAAAACAGAAAATTACATCTACAAAGAAAGAAAATATCGAAAGAAGTATAATAAACTGCTCAAGGGCAGGCGGTGCGGGTCGGCGGGGAACGAAACGAAACGACTTAAAAATATTAAATTTATTCCCGGACATTGCTGACGTTAAACGAGACAGATATTGAAACGCTCATAAAGTATACTCCACGGAAATAAAAAAAAATAAAGTTGTGATAGAACGCGCTACGAAGAAAAGGGACCGTGTAAAAATCGCGTGATCGTTCAGTAAATGGAATCGCGCTGTTTGCGTTCGATTCGACCTGTGTTTGGTCCGAAAATACAGACTGAGGAATATATAATATACACTGTCCCCGGACACTGAGCTGACAGGCCTTCTTTTGTTTAAGTCTCGACCGGTGTACACTAAGTAGCGATCTTACTTTATCCTAACCTTTGAGCTCAAAGGATACACATAATTTATTTTTAATTTTTAAATTGTCTTTGTCAATAATATGATAAACTATAAAATATTAAGTAAATTAGAAACAATCCTCTGATACACGTATTCAAAACGTTGTATTGGCTTAAGAAAACGCAAAGCGGACGTGGCATCCGATGAATGCAAACAAGAAATAATATTTACCGTCCATTTTGTGGTCCCACGTTGTCGGCGTCGAACGATGTGCTGGCAGTGAGGTCTCGGTCCGGGATCAGACCGCTGTCCATGCCGAGCGGCGCGATGCATTGAGCTGGAAACAAACAGTCTGATTGTTAATACTGCAGCTTAGAGCACTTCTGTTCCCTCATTATGACCCCAACTGGCCGCATACAAATATCTATATATAAATAAAATAATAAAGTTTTAGAATTAATAATTAAAGTTATTCATTCTGTTAATAAATTACAATAAACAACGGTAAGCGATCTGCATTTTCTATCGACCTAAAAGCCGACAGTCCAAAAATATGTGTTAGATCTCCGTAGGTGGCTCTATCATTTTAACAGTATAAAGTATCAATAAATTCGAGACATATTTTTAGAGGTGGCTTTGCAAGTATCAGTTTCGTGCTCTGCTCTGTATCGATTACTAATTAGTCTGTGTTTGTGTCACTAAGAAGTGGTATTGTCGTTCCGATGGTCTCAGTCCTCGGATACAAGTCACGACGTCGCCTCCACTTCCGGCGAGGTACTACTCTACGATGGTTTTAATGAACTAGAACACCTGTAGGATTTATTCAAGACACGCGTAGCCGAAAATTCGTGAATTGGTCGAAAAATCGTGATCGGCACTACAAAAGGAAACAATAGAAATACTAGTGGTGCAAGTTTCATTTTGCTACGATAACGTTGAATACATTAATTATTAGTATACTAATATGTACTTATATAATACATAATATACACTTCGATAAAGACCGCCACACATGCATGCCACAGTCAGACGTAATAATAAAAAGTATTTCTTACGGCTAAATTTCAACACGCCATTATACAAGGGCGGTGAATTAAAATCACCCTATAATAGCAATAATAATATGAGCTAACGTTTTCTTTAAGCATTTCTAGCTTAAGACAAAAGTGATGTGAAACTTCAAAAACGTTCTGTATTCCTATCTGAATATAATAATATAATTTTATAAAACTAAATATTTCTTATACTATCGGACGGCAAATATAAATTCTACTGTAAAGCTTAGCTTAGCCTCATTAATGTAAAACAATATCGCAAAGCACGGAACCCTCCAGTCGCAACGCTTATCAGAATTTCAAAATAATAAAACAAAACGTCAAAATTGTAAAAGTACCTAAGTCAGGCAAATTTGTCATCGGGCGTATACTTGTTATAATTTGTGTGGGGTCGCTCATTAGTCAATCTATCAAGTGATATCGCGTGAAACATATTATATACAATGCATAGACCCTTAATTGCCGCTACCAAGATAACCGACTGCACCGGAATGTGACCAGTCGCGAGGCGGCGGCGGTGTTTTCTCTATTACTAATACTAATGGGTATTGTATATAGAATAATCTTACGTGTTTTTAAATAATTTACAACAATAACCTACTTGAAGCAATCGTACGATGTATAATTATTAAAACAGACTTAATCATTAAAAGATTCTTTGAAAAAAAATTCGCCTTTAACAAAATTATAAATATGGTCTTTAAGAGCCTCGTTTAACACAAAATCAATTACGAAATCTCGCGCTGCGTGCCTTAAAAATAGCATAGGCAATGCAGTAATAAACTCACAAGCATACATCAAATAACGCACTCAACGTTATTCATACATGTATATTAAAACAAAAAAAAAATATCGCTTAGCAAAAAAATAAACTGTACACACAAACAATGTAAAAGTACTACAAGCTTAATCCTCCACAAATAAGCACTGTGGTGTAGAAATTATACGACCGGCCTTGTAATCAGGACGTTTGTTTTATAATTTTTTCAAATAGTGGTGTGCTGTCCCAGTTTTATTGTACAAAAAAACACGCAGTGGCTAAAGGCGGGGCGTGTCTACGACAGACAGTACGAATGCACATTAACAGTGATACAATATTTTGAGTGTTTATGAAGCCAATGATGTCTCGGTGCACATTTAATGCACAGTTATGCTATCAAGGAGATTGTTGAATGTGTGCGTATCTAGTCGTTAGTATTCGCAAGCCAGCGGTCGCCAGCAGCGCGGCACGACGCAACTCACAATTGAATAACGTTCTTAATTTATATTCATCACCGACAATGCTTAGTAATATAAGGGCCCGAAGAAAGATTTATATCAATCAGTCGCGGAGCCGATGATTGTTATGTAAACCTCAGGACACGTGGAAGTGCGAACAATGGATTTAGAATCCTAAATAGTTCCCTATAACAGTGGAAATAGCATTCCTATGACATTTGCCATTATTATTTACATAACCATTCTACAGCCTTTTTGTTATTTATATATTTTTCAAGTACATAAGTTGTAGATGAGCTGTCATAATAGAATTAAACTGTTTGTTGTGCTAATAGCCATTAATATATTTTATCAAAGATATGAATTATAATTGAACAAGTCACGATTTGTGTAAAAGTTCATCTTGAAATGAATTGAACCTCATTGTGCTTGGTACAAAAGACGAACGTACGCTTTTAGGTCAAATGCAAATAGAGTTCGCTTGTTGCGTGTCCGTACTCCGCAGCGGTCCTGAGCAGAAGCGACCTCTCCTTGCTGAGCGCTCAAAAAACAAATTGCAAACGTCGTAGAGGCAGTGTTGAATATTAATAATAGCTAATAAATGATCCCGCTCCGAGCAACTCTGTAATTACTATAATAGAGCGAATTGATGTGAGTGTAAGTTTTAAAAAGTTAGTAGTAAGTAGAAAGGATCTAATAATATATTTATAGAGCGAGGAAAGTTTGAGAAGCGGCGAGCCCGTGCGTGCCTATGCTCTTGCGTGATATGTAGTCGTCTAATGAATAATAAACAGCGCAGTGGCGAGTGGCTCCTCGTTCATTTCCATCCACAAAAGGCTATCATATTTTTATCATTAAACGACTATATGTCAGCTTAAACCGACTACTATATTGGCAACGTCTCATATAAATATCGGAGCAAACGCGGCTTCACGAAATGTGTGCGTTACTTGGAGACGCGTACACCACCCCCCCCCCCCCCCCCCTACCCACCACGCTATCGGTTTTTATTTCACGTCTGAAAACACTTCGCGTGATGTCACAACTATTATTTTAATTACTTTCGGTGTACCTTCAAGGGGTCGTTAGTATTTTTCGTATTAAATTTTAAATAGGAATACTAATTTTCTTGTGTCGAGCGACAATCGTTATCGACCGGAACCCTCCTCTCCAACCTACTTCGATAATGACTTTCAAAACTATTCAATTCGTAGATATTTGTTAATATGAAGGTAATAATTACAGGCTCAATGGGCATGAGGCCGTGCTCCCGACGCCACCAGCCCGCCACCAACATAACGCGCTATAAATCACGCATTATGCGATGTCGATCGGCAACACATTTTTAACGACCGACTCCCAATTTTTTACTTTTTCTTGAAATCGATACCAGACGAATAATAAAGCAACACTACGGGACGTGCCGGATACTGTGAGCATTTTACACATGCAGCTGAGCGGATTCGCAAAAGCGTTCAGCTCGTGAGCTTACTTCATATGAAGTAACCGGTCCTATTGGTAGCAACTTAAGATGCGATGGCGGCTTCCGTTTCCATTCTTTAAAATCATTGTCCATGACGCGACCCGCTATTGTCACCGGATCATTACTACGTGAACTGTGTAAGCACATTAAAGCTACCGACCATATGAGCTTTTGACCGCTTTGGATAAACTTACGACTTTCTAAATAAAAATTTCTGTTGAATACGTATCAATAAAATTGATACATAAATAATGACAAGCGATTCACTTAAGTAAAGGTAGCTTTTAAAGTCAGAAGTCATACAAACAGAGTTAGACTTCATTGTATTATGAGAAGACAAAGCGTGAATCCTTAGTAAATTTTTAATTCTTTGTATAATTTGATAGAGGCAGGGCGTCTAATTCGATGCAAGAGCGGAGAAGTCTGTAATTAAATATTGATAGCGTCCATAGGTTATGGACGAAGAGGCACGGTGTTAGTGACTTTAATAGTAGAATGGTGCATGATTGCCCCATCACATATTTATGTTTGGGATGACGAAACTTACAATAAAGATAAACCAGGCTTGTCGTAACGGAACCGTGTCGAGTACTATAAAGTTTTGGACTTCGCAGTAACGTAGGTAGCCTTGTAAAGACTAAAACTTCTAGGTGTTCTTCTTCCCTTCAGATAGAATGCTTGCAAATTAAAGCTAATTTTATTAATTTGCTGTCTTTATAAATATCGATGATTCGTTTCAAAGACTCGTCCATTTCAATGAACGACTTTAAAAAGCTTAATGGAAAATTGAAAGGAAATTGTATCGATATTCATTTGAGTTTCCTGAGTTATGGAAATGTCGAGGCAATTTAGATTCATACTTTCGCACTAATACTTCAAAGTGAAATATATTTTATTGATGGCAAATTAATTAGTTATAAAAACATGCATCTCGAACGGACCGAGGTATTGGTTAGTACTTTATAGGGGTTCTCCTTTGATTTAAATTGAAAATAGCTAGTTCCAGGAGCACGAACTGCTTCGCCGACAATATATACTTCGCACTAAGTTTCTGTTTGATTAGTTGCTTGAATATTTACATCACTGCATAGACTATTGTCTGTTTTATTTGCTGATTTTAATGTATAAACATTCAGGGCTTGAATGCTAAAGTTATTTTCAAGTTGTTAAGTGCAGTTGCAGTTTTAATATTGAAGTATATTTACAGTACCTAATAGTATATATATTTATTAAAAAAAATAATCTAAAATTATATTAAGGAGTCATAAACTTGTCTCAATTATCAAATTTATGAGATGGCAGGTTTTTATCTTCATAGTCAACCCGTACTCTATTTTTTGAGATTATCGCGATCAGACAGACGGAGAGACACCATGTTGTTATTTCTCTTCCCTAACAAGGGACATCATACTTAACGAAAACAGTTATTGTATACATCAACGGTACATAATACATATGCAAAACTTACAAACATACAGTAGGCCTCATCTTCCGCGTCGTTAGAAAGAAGCATTGTCTAAAGCATAAATAAAAGGGCCTTAGGGCCGGCTGGAGGACTTGAAGGAATGCTCTGGCAATGGTTTGTTTTCAAAGTTCAACAGAACACCCTTTGTCTTCGTTTCAAGTATTCTTGGTGACACTATGACGTTTCATGTCGCGATATTTATAAATATGGCTAAGTAGTTGAATATTGAAGAAGAATATACTATAGTGATGTAATAATGTGTGAATAATAGATGCATTTTCTAATATTTATTCATTAATATAATAATAGCTAATAGCTAACTACGGCCATAGCGTACGAGTATCCAATAAGGTCATCTTAGATAATATATCAAATGTGCTTGAAATATAAAATTACAGAAAGTGCATTTCCAGGACGATCGCAAACATCATACGATCAAGTTTAATAACTCGTGGTAGCAGCTCTCCCTCAGGTAGCAGTAGCAGGTCGATCCTACAGCCCTCGGTCCCCTTGCCCCTTGTGTCTTTACCTTAGGGTCCATAATATTGCTCTTTCAAAATAATAATAATACAATTAGATGTTGACATTTGAATAAGCTTTTCTTCAAGACTGTAAATAGACTGCGTGTCGTAAGATTGTTATTATTTAAATTAAAAATAATAATGTTTATTATTATGAAGTTATCTTAGTCTGACCGAGCTGGCTACCTAGAAGTCCCCTCGGGATTACTAATATTCAGTTCGCACTAAGTCCTCAGAACTTCAGAGAGCGTAAATGAATATTGAAGTGACTACGTTTGCGAGAGCCTCAAATGTCACTAAATATAATTCTGCCAACACTCAGAGGGAAATCTGAGATACGGAATTATGAAATCGTTCAAATAGGAGAACGAATTCGAAGTCTACGGTTCGAGTACTTGCAGATCTGACTTCCTAACTAGTATTATAAATCCATTTAAAGCGTGCTATTCGGTTTCGTCATTAGCCTTTACGAAGTTGGGTGTATGAAAGTTTTGTTTGAGTTATAGAATAATATTTCTGCAGGGGTAGCCAGAATTTTAAGTAGACATAACTAAATGCCTTCTAAATGGTTTAAAACTGAATTTCAGTCCAATGAGTGCAAAATTCATTAAAATAGTAACCGGGTTATATAAGCCGATATCTTTTGTCTATCGGAGATTTAAATTCCAGATAATAGTGAAACCGTAAGGAGAATTCCATCGTGGAACGATCACCGACTAGCGGGTAATGAAGCCATTTAAGGCGCGGGTCTGTTGCAATCACGACCCACAACTACCGCTCCTCTGCCTTTTTAATTTGATTTTATTATGCATTCCCCAAAAACGACAATGGGACCAAAAGCACGAGAGCAGGCAGAATACAATTTTAGATTATTATTAAAAAAATATATGGTATTCATTTTTAAATACTATTATTCTAAGCCAATTAATAGATACCTTTATCAATGACGACATGAGCGGGTTCCCGAGAGAATATTTCCGAGCGGAGTGATCCCGGATTTAAATGTAATCTTCAGCGTTAAACAGTAGGTATAGTTTTTCAGAATGGGTTTTATATTTACTTATTTACTTAGATAGCCCGTTATGTAAACTTGATCGTATTTTTAATATCGCCCCGTGGGAGAGTTTGTTCCTATCCTTTTATTAATGTATATTTGGTTGGATAGATTGTAAAACATAAAATTGTTTACAGCGCTAATACGTACTTTATAATAGTTGTAGGAAATTAATATTGTATGAATTATATAAATTATGACTTACGACTACTATACTTTACACAAATAAGTATAAGACAATCTTATACTTAAAAGAAATGGTTCCCGCTGGGGCTAGAAACGTTATCCTTATTAAGAAATATTTAATACTAAGTTAAATTACCAATAAAAGGTTAAATCGCATAATTTTCAAATGTTTCTGTGAATTCTCCGACTCTAAAGAGAAATGCACGAACAACCAACTATCTCGTAAATTCATTTAATTTGCTTTGAAAGTTGTGAGACCGACTTCTGACATACACTTCGACTTCAGACTTAATTATAAATATAGCTTTTTTTACATTCCTAATGGAAGATCTGCGAGATAGGTTAGGTAAGTTGAAATGTACCAAAATAGCTTACGCTGAGTTTTATATTCAGGTACTGATTGTGAACAATACCGAAATAAGTTATTTCATTTAATATTTAAATATATGAACAAATGTAGAAATAAATACAACCATCAGATTATTATATACGGCTATCGTATGTCGTTAATGATTTTGATTGAACATTAGTTGATGAATGTTTGAATGATTAATTCTTGCTAATGATTTTTTGAATTGAAATTATATGTTCGATGATATTGTGTTTTGTCTATACGTCTATAAAGGCTAGTACTTGTACAATACTTCCTTTGTAATGGATGATGTAATTAAAACACTGAGGACGGAAAGTAGCCACTTACAATACACATATAGAGTCTAAAAGGATCTAATACAATTTCTGCGATGCGACCAACGCAATATGATACGGGGAGGACAGGCTGGCCCACATTAGTATAGAACACGTCGGCCCCGACACCGCGGAGTAATCAAGTTAACCATTCAAGGATCAGACGAAGAACTGTATCTACAAAGCTTTAGGAATAAACTTAAAACTAGAGAAATCTGACCACACTACAAAGGTTCTGATTCGGTGTTTTATTACTGGGAGCCCAATTTTATTCACTTCTAGTTCCACTAACCAAGTTATTCAGTCTTTTGAGATCTGTTTTTTTTTTGTTTCTATTAGGCCATTCATATAAAAATTTCAAAGTAAAAATGAAAACCTTGAAGTATGAATATGACTTTGTCAGCGAGAGAATGCCCGCTGGGAATCAGAAGAGATGAAAAGATAGGAAAAAAAGGAAAAGATTATAGTTAGAATATAACCAGCTTAAATGCATGTAAAGATCTTAGTAGGATTAACGTCAAGAAACGAAGAAATAATACATCTACCGAAGTTTAGACTTTTAAATACAAAAGACTGTGACATGATATAACGACGCAATCTCCTTATCATCCAAGACATTTTTTTCTTACACCAGAGACTTAATGAGAGAGTGTGTTTATTTGTATTTATGTAATTGAAAAAATTTTTTTTATAAACCATTCGCAACGTATGTTTGTTTATGAGCAGATATTCAATACTAATAAATCTGATCGTCAAGAGAGATGTTAATATTTTTTAAACTTATTGAATATTTCGATAAATAGTTTAACTTTTGCTGGTTGTGTATATCTATTAATTACGATGAGACAAGAAAATATAAGTTATAGAAGGCTTAGTACGTCGGTTTCTATCTGGCTAGAGGTAGCATTTATTATGTATCAAAAGTCTTTACATTGACTGTAATTGAAGTGAAATGAGACTGGCGCAGGTTTGTAACAATAATGAATTTTAAATGATGTCTACTTAACGATTTTTTATTGTAATGTAAAAATAGGTAATACTTTATTGTCATTTGATCCAACACTGTACACGACCAGTAAATGATCAACGTTTTCTTTTAATCGCCTCAGATTAATACATGGCAGAAATACAATTACGAGTTATATTCAACAAAGTATTTATTTAAGCAGGGTGTTCGTGTGTTTATGTGTTGATATGTGTTGATACGTGTTTATATGTGTGGATATGTGGTGATATTGTAGTGTGTTATTTATCTTTAATGTACAGTTACCACTTAAAAGGCAACGTCGGTGGATACGCGATCGCAATAAATAAAATATATAGGTGAGGTTAATCGGTTGAAAGCAATGCTCCATGTTATACGTAACTGAGGAGACGCTATTTCAAAAACTACCTTTTTTAAATTAAACTTACTGATGGACTTGTATGTTTTTGTGCTTCGTTTTGGAAACAAAATATTATGTTCCATAGTACGCAAATTGCTTTTAAAGTTACAATTATATCAGGCCGGTTCTTAGATTGAAACTAATTTGTTTCGAATATTTTGATACGATTCGTACTGTTTCCTTTACATGTAATATAAAATGTACCTATATATTGATCAGTATAGTAGTTTTAACTATATAGAAGTTCGCTGAAGAAAGAATTTAATAAATTGCAAGTCTGTGAAAACTCTTGTAATAATAAAGAGGCAAGTTCGCAAGTTGCTAGATTCAGAGTCCAATACTATGAAATTGATTTTTAAAATTTTACCACGTTCTTGGTTGACAATCTTTATTCCTCAGAGTTTATTGTTTATGGACTTAGTTTGTTCTATAGTTTACTTAGTCTCCAAATAATATATATAATAAGTAGACTTTATTTCAGTCGAGATCGATAGCGTTTTCATAATATACATAAATAATAATACATAATATATATAATATACATAACAGTTACAATTTAATAAAATTGTCTCCTCGTCATAATTTTCATTATGTTCCATTGTTTGGTTGAAGAACGGAGTTCGGAACAGATATGCATTTCACGTGAAATACTCAAACTCAGTTAAAACAGAATGGCGATATTCTGTTTCACAGTCAGTCAGTCAGTCATCCAATTACGGGTTTGCGGCGACGTCGCCAGTGAAACTGATTGATATACATACATTGGCGCGAACAAGCGGATATTATGTTGCAGGCTGCCTTCGTATTTAAAATATGATGGAAATTCGGCATTCGGCTGAATAATTTTCAAATAACATAATAGTTAGTTGGTACATAACATACTTTGATTTATATTCG